>JAKOOJ010000026.1:5230000-6506228 GCA_022577455.1 Arizona elegans
TGTCTCAGCCTTGGCAACTTGAAGATCACTAGCTGGAGAATTCTGGGAGTTGAAATCCACCTACAGTATCTTAAAGTTGTCATGATTGAGACATGATAGCAGTGGTCCAATATTTGAGGGGCTGCCACAGAGAGGAGGAAGGGGTCAACCTGTTTTCCAAAGCACCCGAAGGCCAGACAAGGAACAATGGATGAAAACTGAACAAGGAGAGATTCAACCTGGAAATAAGGAGGAATTTTCTGACAGTAAGAACAGTCAATCAGTAGAATAGAAGTTGCCTTCAGAAGTTGTGGGAGCTTCATCACTGGAAGACGAGACTGGACTGCCATCTGTCAGAAATGGTGTAGGGTCTCCTGTTTGGGTGGGGGGTTGGACTAGATGACCTCCAAGGTCCCTCCCAACTCTGTTAATCTGAATCTATCTACAATGATCAAAAGTCTGGAGACTAAAACATACGATAAATGGCTGCAGGAACTGGGCCTGGCTCGTCTAGTGAAGGGAAGGACCAGGGGAGACATGATAGCAGTGCTCCGATATTGGAGGGGCTGCCACAGAGAGGAGGAAGGGGGTCAAGCTATTTTCTAAAGCACCTGAAGGCCAGACAAGGAATAATGGATGGAAACTGAACAAGGAGAGATTCAACCTGGAAATAAGGAGGAATTTCCTGACAGTGAGAACCATCAACCGATGGAACAGAAGTTGCTTTCAGAAGTTGTGGGAGCTTCATCCCTGGAGGCTTTCAAGAAGAGACTGGACTGCCATCCGTCAGAAATGGTGTAGGGCCGTGATGGCAAACCTATGGCATGAGTGTCAGAGGTGGCAAGCAGAGCCCTCTCTGTGGGCACACATGCCATTCATTGCCAGCTGCTCTTCCAGGTTCCATCTCACACATGTGCAAGAGAGCCAACTGCTCTCTTCTGGGTTCCAGTGCTCTGATGCACATGCACTCCAGTTTTGGCACTTGGTGCCGAAAAGAATAACCATCACTTGGTATAGGGTTTCCTGCTTGTGCGGGGGGTTGGACTAGATGACCTACAAGGTCCCTTCCAACTCTGTTAATCTGATCTGATCTGATCTGAGACACCTAAGCCAACCTACAACTTTTCTGACAAACAAACAAGTCCAGGCAAACCCTCCCAACTGGGACGAGCACATTCGTCCACCAGAAGCCAAATGGAGAAATTCCCCACCAAACCTATTTTTAGCATGTCCCAGGGCTTCCCTTCCATCTGCGTCAAAGTCCTTTCATCCTTTGACCGGAGCAATGTAGGGGGGACATGTGCCACAACACCTGAGTTCCCAAGGAAGAAAATCCAGATGTCTCTCTGGATGTGCCTGCAGCCCAGCAGAAGCTGTGCAAGAGGAAGGAAGGAGACCGAAAAAAGGAAGAAGGGATGAAAGAAAAAGCAGGAAGGACGGAGGGAGGGAGGGAGGGAGAAAGGACGAGACATATTTGGAAAATATTCCAGCTTTGGGGGGTTGATTACAGATGATTAATGATGTCCAAGGGCCAATGAAAGGATAACTTTCATATCCTCCAATCTGGCAACAATATCAAGGACTGTTTTGCTGTTAGTTTTATAGGGAGCAGAGATACCAATTCTACCATTCTCGCAACCACAGGAACCGACAATTTTCAGCTATTGTGGCCCACGATGGCTTCAACAACCATAAAGAGGTTTCGGGGATGCCAGGATACGTCTCTGAATTAAATTCAGAAGCTGCTTCTGTCTTCTTCATAGATCCTTGGGCCCCTTACTAACAACCCTTGAGATTGTGATTTCATTGTGCAGATGTGGTTCTTCATACTTGCACAATGACTTTTCTTCAGAATTGTGTTTCTCAAACTTCACAATTTAAGGTTGCAGGAACTGGGCCTGGCTAGTCTAGTGAAGAGAAGGACCAGGGGAGACAGGATAGCAGTGGTCCAGTATTTGAGGGGCTGCCACAGAGAGGAGGGGTCAAGCTATTCTCTAAAGCACCTGAAGGCCAGACAAGGAATAATGGATGGAAACTGACCAAGGAGAGATTCAACCTGGAAATAAGGAGGAATTATGAGAACAATCAACCAATGGAACAGCTTCAGAAGTTGTGGGAGCTTCATCACTGGAGGCTTTCAAGGAGAGACTGGACTGCCTTCTGTCAGAAATGGTGTAGGGTCTCCTGCTTGGGGGGGTTGGACTAGATGACCTCCAAGGTCCCTTCCAACTCTGTTATTCTATATTCAATGGAACAGAAGTTGCCTTCAGAAGTTGTGGGAACTTCATCACTGGAGGCTTTCAAAAAGAGACTGGACTGCCATCCGTCAGAAATGGTATAGGTCCGTGATGGCGAACCTATGGCACGCGTGCCACAGGTGGCACGTGGAGCCATATTGGTGAGCATGCGAGCGTTGCCCTAGCTCAGCTCCAGCGTGCATGCACACACTGGCCAGCTGATTTTTGGGCCTTCTGGGCCCACCGGAAGTCGGCAAACAGGCTGTTTCCAGCCTCAAGAGGGCCTCCGGTGGGGTGGGGAAGGCTGTTTTCACCCTCCCCAGGCTCCTAGAAAGTCTCTGGAGCCTGGGCAGGGCAAAAACCAGGCCTATTGTGCCCACCATGCCATCACATGTCAAAAGCGGGGGTTGCATGGGGGGGTTACACACACATGCATGGGGGGACAGGGCACATAGAATTATGGGTGTGGGCACATGCGTGCGCAACTATCCTGCACTCCCCCAGCTTTTGGCACGTGATGGCAAAAAGGTTAGCCATCACTGGTATAGGTTCTCCTGCTTGGGCGGGAGGGTTGGACTAGATGACCTCCAAGGTCCTTTCCATCTCTGTTAATCTGTTAAATCTGTTAAAATTGGGTGGACTTCAACTCCCAGAATTGCCCAGCCAGCAATTCTGGCTGGGGAATTCTGGGAGTTGAAGCCCACCCAACTTAAAGTTGCCAAAGTTGAGAAACAATGCTTTAGAGAAGGTTAGTACAAATTGGCTGGAGCTGATTAGCATCCTGCAGTCCATCTGGGAATGATGTGAATTTTAATCCCAACACACTGATGAGTGCACCAGGTTGGGAAAGCAGATGTTGGGAAAACACACAAAGAGAATCCTAAACTTGCAAGAATTCTGATTTACATATATAATAGAAAAGAAACGGTGGGTAGAAAGATTTCCCCTACCCCCTTCACTCGGAGGGAGAAGTCAGCTTTCTTTGCCGAAAACACAGCAAGAATTTGTAGGGGGGAAAAAACAGGACAATAAATACAAGCTTTGTCTTGAATAAGCATGCCATGACTAAACACAGCCAGGATGTCTTTTTTCTGCTAAAGCTAAAGAACTGTGGAAGGCAGGAAACGAAGATCTTGTGCTTCTTAGTGCAGCCATAGGGGCTACTCTTCTTTGAGAGTGGTGGTGTGATCTAGGCTTCCTGAGTCATTAAAACACACGAGTAGTCCCAAAAACCTCTTTTATTGCAACAGCTGTGAATTACGTTCATTCACAGCTGAGTCCCAATTAGTTGCAAAAAGTCCTTCGGGAGAATCACCAACCTTTATCTCCCTTGCCACTCTGCCACTCTACTTGGCAAAGCCATACGGAGTCCAGAATCAAACAGAGATGCCGACTGGGAACAGAATTAACAACTTTGCTTTCCTGCAAAGAGCCCACATGCCTTTGCTCTTCTTTTAAGCCTTATGGGAGGGACCAATCATCTCCAGGCCTTACTCCTGAGTCGTCCCTTTTGTTTTAACTGTTCTTGCCTTCTGGCAGCTCTGCACATGCGTGCACTAGGAACAGGCTCCTCCTGTTCCTTTGCCTCTCTGATGTCTGACTCTGGAGGCATCGGAGTCCGCTCATAACTCCCAGATGGCCCTGGCCCCATCTCTGCCTCTGATTCAGAGGCCTTGTCTGAGCCTTCCCCAGACTCCAGGACTGGCCCATGTCCCTCCCCAGCCTCCTCACTGACCGACTCCGCTGCCAGCTCTGCAGGCTGCTGGCGGACCACAACAAGTGGGTAGGAGGAAAAACTTAAGATCCTATCCATTCTTTGTCCTTAACTAGAAAGAAACTGAAGAAATCAGTTTTTTTTTAAGAGGTGAAAATGCTGCATTAACTCTTTGCAGGGCTGGGACACACATCTTGCTCCTTTAAAGTATTTCATCACTTCCAAACCCAAGCAGGATACAGGTCAAAAAGGGGTTCTGGAAGCCTGCATGGGAAGTGACCATTGCTGACTCTGAATTAAAAGAAGCAGCTATTAATCTAGAACCCATGGAAGCAGGCTGGCTGGGGAATTCTGGGAGCAGAAATCCACAGAAATAAAGCTGCTGAGATTGAGAAATCACGCCTTATTATTGTAGAAAGTTAGCACCCATCCTCCTCCTAGAAGAATGAAATATTTTAGCAAATATTAAAAATGCAGAATATTATATTTCCCCTAAAAGAGGAATAAAAAAATCTTAAGGGAGACAGAAACCCAGAACCCCAGCACTCCTGACCCCAGCATATATTTTGTGCCCATTAAGAAAGACTGGGCCAGCCTATCTACAAAACAAAAGTCCTTCAACTCCAGGGTGATAGGATTAAGACATGACCCTTCAGGACATAATAGGATTAACCCACTAAACCACAGAGCTCACTACATTGCACAATCTCCTAAGGACATTGCATCACCCTCCAAACTTCAACCAACCTTAGCTCAGACAAACATGACCCCTACATGGCCCCATGGGAGTCTGACAACAGCCAATAGAATACATGTTCTTGCACAGGAAAAGGAAAATTAAATAAGAAGCCTAGAGAAGGTATAAAAGCCACCCACTCTCAACTCCATCTGGTCAGCTGCCCAGAACCATGTGCTTGGTGGTTCTGTTCATCATTAAACCATCTTTCCAATCAGCTTCAAGCCTTCATTTTCTCTCCAGTGCCTTTCTCCCGGTTTGGAACTGAACCAGATCGATATTTCTTCCAACATTATCATATAGGAGTATTCATCTCAGACTTTTATAAAGTGTGTAAAATGGTATCTTGGTGACCCTTTCCTGCTTTAAGTAAGCCGGAGACCAGCTTATTTAACTGGTCTGGCTAATCTCTCAACCAGTGTTTTTCAACCTCCACATCTTTAAAATGTGAGGACTTCAACTCCCAGAATCTCCCAGTCAGCCTGCTTCCACTGATTCTATACAGGTAGTTCTCGATTTACAACAGTTCACTTAGTGACCGTTCAAAGTTACAACGGAACTGAAAAAAAGCGACTTATGACCAGTTTTCACACTTATGATCATTGCAGCATCCCCCACGATCATGTGATCAAAATTTGGACACTTGGCAACTGATTCATATTTATGACGGTTGCAGAGTCCCAGGATCACATGATCTCCTTTTGCGACCTTCGGACAAGCAAACTCCATGGGAAAGGCAGATTCGCTTAACAAGCGAGTGATTAATTTCACAACTGCAGTGATTCACGTAACAAATGTGGCAAGAAAAGTCATAAAATGGGATATATATATATATCTTACTTAGCAACATAAATTTGTGGCTCAATTCAGTGGTGAAATGCTCCCGGTTCGGATCAGATCACCCAATCCGGTAACTATAGCGGGTGGTGGTTCAGAGAACCAGTAGCAAAAATCCCTGCCCAGCTGAGCCACGCGATCATCAGAGCCTTTTTTTTTACTTTTAAAAGCATTTTTTCAGCCGAAGAGATTGTAGAAAAAATGTTTTTAAAAGAAAAAAAAAAGCCTCTGATGATCGCGCGGCTCAGCTGGGATCGTCAGAGGCTTTCAAAAGCATTTTTTTCTGCAACCTCTTTGGCTTTTAAAAGTAAAAAAAAAAAGTTGACCACGCCCACCCAGTCACATTACCACCACCACCACCAAGCCACGCCCACAGAACCGGTAGTAACAAATTTTACATTTCACCACTGGCTCAATTGTGGTTGTAAGTCACAGACTACATATATTAGATTTATTTCCCAGCATGGTTGCCTGGGGAATTCTGGGAGTTGAAGCTTCAAGCCGAGGTTGAGAAACACTCAATCTGTAAACACAGATCTAAGTGTCCCATAAGCAAGGAGGACCAAACAGGAAACAGAGCACTCCAGTGCTTGTTGATTTACTTAAAGAACACAAATCACCTTGTTGTAAATAGAAGAAGTACCTTCTACAAGTCAGAAACATAAATTTTTCAGTCTTAGGAAAAGTGTACATTCCATTTTGCTTTGCTTCAGCAAGAAAGACTGCAGCTTCCTTAGCTAAGCCCAGCCTTGCCCAGAGACATACGGGGGTGGGTGGGGTGGGGGGATTGAGTCTTCCCGTGTGATGGTCACTTACAACGTCCCGTGGAACCCAGCCTGGCAGAGGCACCTCCCGGTCTCAAAGTGGCACTCCCCGTTAAAACAGCTGCTGCAGACGAAGGCACAGTTCTCGCCGTACGTCCCGTTGCGGCATTTGGTCTCGCACCTGGAGAAAAGGGCAGTAAGACAAACACAGGGTAGTGGAGACAGGGCTTGGTCTACCTGGAGGTTTGGTGGTTGACTTTGGGGTGCTGGCTGCAGGAGCACAGGGCATTGTAGATTTTAGAGAGAGACGGCATAGTCCTACTCAGTATCAAAGATGCAGCTTTGACAGTATTAAATATCTGGGAGTGAAGATAACTAACAATCTGAACTGGTCTCTCCGCACGTCATCCTTAGTGAAGCGTGCAAACTGGTGTCTGCATTTCCTATGTCGGATGCGGAGAGCATATCTTTCGGCTTCTATTCTGGCCACTTTTTACAGAGGCACGATTGAGAGCATTTTAACAAACTGCATCCCTGTTTGGTTTGGTGGCAGCAGTGCCTGAAATAGAAAGTCCCTACAGAGAGTAGTGAGGACAGCTGAGATCATCATAGGAAGCTCGCTTCTCATCATTCATGCTTGAGCGAGGGGCTGGACTAGAAGACCTCCATGGTCCCTTCCAGCTCAATTCTAACTCTAACTCTAACTCTAACTCTAACTCTAACTCTAACTCTAACTCTAACTCTAACTCTAACTCTAACTCTAACTCTAACTCTAACTCTAACTCTAACTCTAACTCTAACTCTAACTCTAATTCTAATTAAACAGAGGCCCTTGAATAATGGATTTGGCAATTTGGCCTAAGAGTACAGGTTCTGAAGAAGTAGCAATGGATTAAATAAAGGCTGAGCGATCCCTTGAGATTGGTAATCTAGAACCCAAAACACACATATGTTGAGTGTGTCACGTTTGTGCAACCCCAAGGGATCCAAAGGGAAGATGCACCAACAGATCAAAGACAGTATACTATCAAGGACACTATTCGGTACTCAGAGGCCATCAGCTACTAACCTGTCTCCGATCCAGCCTGGATTGCAGTGGGAACATTTCCCATTGATATGATTGCAGGTGTGGCCATCCTTACAGGGTGGGCAGATCTGCTCACAGCCCTCTCCGTAAAAGCCCGGGGAGCAGATCTGGTCACACTTGGTTCCATTCCAACCGGCTTCACAGGCCAGGCAACGGCCATCCACAATTGTACACGGCTGCAGCTCCTTGCACTGACCACACCTGTGGAGATGGAGCAGAGAGTGTGTGAAGGGCACGGGGCCAGGCAGCAACTTGTTGTGGCCTGTCGGCAGCCAGCCCCTCCAGCAGCCGAATCAGATGAGGTGGCGGTGTGGAAGTCAGGGCCAGCATCAAGGCAGCTTGAGAGCTCCGAGGGGGAAGAGGGAAGGGAGCTGGCAGAGAGAAAGAGACAGAGGTGGAGCCTGGGCCATCTGTCAGCCCTCAGATGGAGAATCAACAGCCCCCAGGTCTGGAGGTGGTTGATGAGGAAGAGGAGGAACAGCTGGGTCCAGTGCCCGACATGCGGATGAGCAGAAGGCAGAGGAGAGGAGTGCAGTGGGAATCTATGGGCTGGTCCTTGGGACGGAAGAGCCACTGCTGCTAGCGAAGCCCCGCCCTAACTCTGGGTATAAAAGGCAGGGGGCAGAGATGAATAGATGTGGCAGACAATTATTCATCTCCCTGCCAGACAGATTTGCACCCACCAGAGGGTAGGCACTTGGCAGGGAGGCTTCTGGGTGCCTCTTCCCAATTTTTTTGAAGGAAGGGATTCTTCTCAATCCAAAGAGAACCTTTAGGCTAGATAGTTCTTGACTTGCAACCATTTATTTAGTGACTGTTCAAAGCTGCAATGGCATTGAAAATAGTGACTTACGAGCTGTTCTCACACTTATAACCACTGCAGCATCCCCATGATCAAAATTTGGGTGTTTGGCAACGTGTGTTTGACGGCTGGAGCATCCCTGGCTCATCTGGTCACCATTGGCAACTTTCGACAAGCAAAGTCAATGGAGGAAATTAGATTCACTTAAGAACCGCAACGTTCTCTTCACTGCAGTGATTCGCTTAACAACCCCGGCAAAAAAAGGTTGCAAAACGGAATGCATCTCACTCAACAACTGCTTTGCTTAGCAGTTGGTGTTAAATTCTGGTGGCCATTGTGGTCATAAGAGGAGGACGACCTCTACAGACCAAGTTTATTGGAAACTGGCTGGGTTGTGACGGAGGTGCATTCACCTAGGGTCGCTGGGCCATTTCTCTCTCTCTCTCAGTACCATGTTTTTCGGACTATAAGCACCTATTTGTCTCCCAAAAGGGGGTGAAAATGTCTGGGCGTCTTATAGACTGCATATTGCTGAAGCCCCACCCACCCGCGGGCCATATTTTGGCCTCCTCAAGCCCTGTTTTGGGCTTTTTGGGGGGGCTTTTCCAGGCCTTTTTTCAGCCCATTTTCGGGCTTTTTTTCAGCCCGTTTTCAAGGCTTTTTTCAACTTGTTTTTGAGGCTTTTTCTGGCCCATTTTTGAGGCTTTTTTCTGTTCTTTTTTCCCAAAAAAATGAGCTAAAAAATCCTTGAAAATGGGCTGAAAAAAGTCCCAAAAACGGGCTGAAAAAAGCTAGAAAAAGGCTGGAAAAGGCCCGAAAATGGGGCGTGCAGAGCAGTGGTGGGTTTCAATTTTTTTTACTACCGGTTCTGTGGGTGTGGCTTGGTGGACGTGGCAGGGGAAGGATGCTGTAAAATCTCCATTCCCTCCCCACTCCAGGGTAGGGATGCCATAAAATCTCCATTCCCACCCCACTCCAGGGGAAGGATACTGCAAAATCCCTATTTCCTCCCCATCAGCTGGGACTTGGGAGGCAGAGAATAGATGGGGGTGGGGCCAGTCAGAATTTTTACTACCGCTTCTCCGAACTACTCAAAATTTCCGCTACCATTTCTCCAGAACTGGTCAGAACCTGCTGAAACCCACCTCTGGCATGGAGGCAAAAAACTTTTTTTTTTCCTCTTCTAAATTTAGGTGCGGCTTATAATTTGAAAAATATGATAATTTTGACCCTCAAAATCCTAAACCAATGTGGTTTGAGGACCTGGTAGCTGGAGATGATGGAGGCTGAAATCCCACTCATTGCAAATTGTCCATTTTGAAATACTTCATTTCTCCTGAATTTGGGGTGGGTGGGAGAGGTGGGCAGAGGGCAAACCCTCTGGTTTGGAGTGGAGTTTCTGAATTATTCTGCATTGTACGTGGCACTCAAGTAAGATTGTACCCGTAGCTCTTCCAGATAATTAGAGAAATCCCCCAATTCTGCTTTCTTTGAGCACTTTAACAATCCAATGTTCTTCCTTGATTAAAAAAAAAAAGTTATAAATGCTCTCAAAATGCCAAATCAGGGACTTATGGAGATTACATATTCTCTTTAGAAGTTATCACTTGCAAATGTCATTTAATATTTTTCTTGCAGTAGGGCTGATTTATGTGGCTTGATAGGTAGCTGTTATGTATAAATTGGGTTGACAAAATCAGAAAGGAGGAGGTGATAAGCCGCCTAAGAAAGACAAGGGAAATCATCAAAACCATAAAAAAACAAAAGTTGGAATATTTTGGACGTGCCATCGATGTGACACCGGGAAAAATATGGCATCCTTCACTTAATCCTCCAGGGAAAGATTGAAGGCAAATGAGGTCCAGGCAGAAGAAGAACATCATGGCTTCAAAATCTAAGGAGCCAGTTTGGACAAAACTCAGCAGCACTTTTTCATGCGGCTGTTGATCAAAATAGGATGGCCAACATGATTGGCAATGTCTGATGACGGATATGGCACAAGAGGAAGAAGAACTGGGGCTGAACTTTGATAAAGAGACTGCTTCTTGCTCAAATGTTCTGGGAAGGTCATGTGAGGGTCTGCCAGTGGGTCCAGGATGCCGTTTCTCAACCTTGGCAAGTATGGACGACCGGACAATTCTAGGAGTTGAAGTCTGCCCCTCTTAAATGTGCCATGGCTGAGAAACGCTGCCCTGAGCTCTTTCGAGGAAAGGGACAATGGGGACAGGCACAGGCTGAGCGTTGCAGATCTGCCCTGTCTCTCCGAATCCCTGGGGGTGGGGGGAGTCCCCAAAGGCGGCCCTGCTTACCGTCGCCTGCAGCCTTGTCCATAGAAGCCGGCCGGACAGGCCTCGCGGCAGAACTTCCCCCGGTAGCCTGGCTCGCAGGTGCAGGTCCCGTCCACCTGGTTGCACTTCCCCATGTGACACTGGCAGTAACGGTCGCAACGGGGACCAAAGGTGCGGCTGCGGCACTGGCAGCGTCCCGTGAACTGCTCGCAGGGCGAGGTGCTGCAGGCGCACTGGTTGTTGCAGGTGCGCCCCCACCAGCCCGGCTGGCAGAGGCAGATGCCCGTCTTCTGGTCGCACTGCGAGTTGAGGCTGCAATAGCAGGCGTTGGCGCACTGGGGCCCCCACCAGTTCGGCTCGCAGGAACACTTGCCCGTCTTCTGGTCACATTTGCCGTGTTTGCACAGGCAGACATTCTCGCACCGCGGGCCCCAGCGGTTGGCGTTGCATGTGCACTGACCCGTCACGTCCTCACACTGCCCGTTGGGGTAACAGTTGCATAGCTCTTTGCAATCCGGGCCCCAAAAGAGGCGGGGACACTCTGCAGGGGACGACAGAAGCAGGTGAGCATCCTGGAGGGTCCCGCTTCCCATAATAGCAATAACCCTTAGACTTATATACCGCTTCACAGTCCTTCACAGCCCTCTCTTTACAGGTTTACAGAGTCAGCCTCTTGCCCCCAACAATCTGGGTCCTCACTTTACCAACCTTGGAAGGACAGAAGGCTGAGTCAACCTTGAGCTGGTGAGAATTGAACTGCCAAATTTCAGGCAGCTGGCAGTCAGCAGAAGTAGCCTGCAGTACTGCACTCTAACCACTGCGCCACCGCGGCTCTTCCCGTAACTCTCCCACTGTTAAGTTTGAGTTACTCTAACTGGCTACTCTGCAATATTGCAGTGGCTGTTGATTGTTCGTGCTAGTAATTTTTTAAAAGGCCGGCAAACAGGAGGGTTTGCACCACTCTGCCACCACACCCATCCCATCATTGTTCTGCCGAGCCAGCAAGACAGGCAGGAGACCCTCCTGCGAAGATGCCGCACTCAACACTTAAGCAACTTTAAGATATGTGGATTTCCACTAAGATACTGTATGTGGAGTTGAAGTCTACCCATCTTAAAGTTGCCAAGGTTGAGAAACACTGCTCTAGCCAATTTTGGGAGGGCAGTCTTTATTGTTTTGCTCCCCAGTCACAGATGGACCTTTGCCCTCCTAATTGCCCACATTTTCATGCTTAATTAATTTCTCTACCGCAGGGTGTCAAACTCAAATCTGGACCAAATTTGGCCCACGGTGCCTCTGCCAACGAAAACGGAACTTGGGAGGGCCATGCGCAGCCCCGCCCTGGGCCCCGTTTTCGGTGGCAGAGGACTATCAAAACAAACTAAAAACAAAAGAAAAGGAGAAATGTTTCCCCTTTTGCATTTGAGCATCCAAAAACAGACAGGAAAGGAGAAAGGGAAAGAAGAAAGACAAAGAAAAAGAAAGCAAGGAAAGAGGGGAAGGAAGAAGAAAGGAGAATGAAGAGGGAAGGAGGGAGGGAAGGAAGGAAGGAAGGATTATAATGAGAGGCAGGGAAGTCCTGCCTTAGCACTTGGCCACCACAGCAGTGGTGAAATCCAATTTTTTTTACTACCGGTTCTATGGACATGGCTTGGTGGGCATGGCTTGGTGGGTGTGGCAGGGGAAGGATATTGCAAAATCCCCATTCCCACCCCACTTCTGGGGGAAGGATATTGCAAAATCCCGATTCCCACCCCACTTCTGGGGGAAGGATATTGCAAAATCTCCATTCCCACCCCACTCTGGGACCAGCCAGAGGTGGCATTTGCTGGTTCTCCGAACTGCTCAAAATTTCTGCTACCGGTTCTCCAGAACCTGTCAGAACCTGCTGGATTTCATCCCTGCACCACAGGTGTCCTCAACACGAGTGACATCGAGCTGGCCACACCCACTCAGGACCCCCAAGTCAAACACAACCCTAACCTTCCTAGCCCCTGACCTGTGAGAAGCCCACAAGCAGCACCCAAAAGCAAGGTTAAGAAGATGAGATATTAAATTGAAATAATTATGCTGATAATCATCCCCTCCCCCATTTATCTTCTCTGCCGGACAGGTGGGAATTCTCAAATCCTCAACTTTCTGGATGCTGAGGGGGTGGGAACTCTGGCCTGGATGGGACTGGTGGTTCTGGCCCCTGATGGCCCCCTTTCCCCCTCCCGTTCCCCCTCCCCGCCCTCCCCAGTCTGGAGTTTGCTTACTGGTTTCGCAGTTGGCCCCAAAATAGCCATGGCGACAGCGACATTCGTTGGGCCTCACACACACCTCGTTGTTGGTGCAGGTGAAGTTGCCCTCGCAGACGGCTGCAGGGGGAGAAAAGAGAAGGTGAGGGGGCTCCGTTGGCTTCTCCCCCATTCCCTCCCGTCCCCACACTTGGAGCTTTTGCTGAGGGCCTTTTGGCTTGGAGAGAAATCAACCAGGAGGACACCAAGGGATGTCCCTATCAGTGGTGGGTTTCTACCGGTTCGGCCCGGTTCGGGCGAATTGGTAGTGGAGGCGGTAGGAGGCTCCGCCCATCCACCAGGATGTCATCACCGATGCTCTCTGCGCGCGATCACAGTTCCGAACCGGTAGCGAAGGTAACTGGAAGCCACTACTGGTCCCCATCCTGGTTAATTCACCGTGATTTATACTAGGAACTTGTTGCAGCTTTCGCTGCCTGCTTGATCCTTTCTGGGGACACTGTTCTGTGGTCCTTGACTTACGACCACAACGGAGCCCGAAATTTTATGTTGCTAGGTGAGAAATTTGCTTAAGGGAGCTTTGTCCCATTTTTACGACCTCGCTTGCCATCGTTGTTAAGCGAATGTTAAGTGCTTGCTAAGTTGTTAAGTGAATCTGACTTCCGCATTGACTTTGCTGGTCAGAAGGTTGCTAAAGGGGGATCCCCCCTGGCGCTGCCATGGTCATAAGTATGAGTCAGTTTGCCAAGCATCCGAATTTTGATCACGTGACCGCGGGGATGCTGCCACGGTTGTAAGTGTGAAAAAGAGTCATAAGTCACTTTTTTCAGTGATGTTGCAAGTTTGAACGGTCACTAAGTGAGCTGTTGTAAGTCGAGGGGGGTGGGAGGGCCCAGTTCCCGAACAAAGAGAACTGGTTTGGTGATGTCATATCGTCACCGCTACCGGCTCAGCTGAATCGGGCCGAACCGGGAGGAACCCACCACTGGAACCATTCAGACAAATTTGGACATTCAGCAATGTATTTCCGATGGTTGCAAGATCCAGGGGTCAAGCGATCGTTGTATGTGACCTTTCCAGTCCACTTAATTAACTTTAAACATTAACTTTCCAGCTAAGTTTGTTTAAGGACTGTGCGATTCACTTAACAATTGCAGTGATTTGCTTAACGACCTTGGCTAAAAGAGGTTGCAAAAATCGCCTGCAAGTCACTTAACTTAAAGGCCTTGAAGTCCTTTCCAATCATAAGTCAGTGTTGGGTTTCAAAATTTTTTACTACCAGTTCTGTGGGCGTGGCTTGGTGGGCGTGGCTTGGCTTGGTGAGCATGGCAGGGGAAGGTTACTGCAAAATTACCATTTCCTCCTGATCAGCTGGGACTCGGGAGGCAGAGAATAGATGGGGGTGGGACCAGTTTTTACTACCGGTTCTCCAGAATTGGTCAGAACCTGCTGAAACCCACCTCTGCCGTAAGTCAAGGACTACCAGTGATGCGTTTCTCCTGGTAGAAAGCTGTTTAATTTCCCACAAACGCCCCCAAATTCTCTGCAAAATAACCATAAAACCGTTTAGACCAGGGGTCTCCAACTTTGGCAACCTTAAGCCTGGTGGACTTCAACTTTGCTGGCTGGGGAACTCTGGGAGTTGAAGTCCTCCAGGCTTAAAGTTGCCAAGGTTGGAGACCCCTGGTTTACACAGCTTCCATCATTGACTGCCAACCGAAGTTCTGCAGCAAAACATCAACCCCACTTCCCCGATTTTCCTGATTCTAGTGTAAAGCTTTTGCTTGCAGATTGCACATGGCGGAGCAGGGAAGGTGAGTGACGTTTCCCAGGAGCCTCCATAAACCTCACCTTTCCCCAGGTTGCCAATTCAACCCGTTGCCCCCAAGGGAGAAATGCCAGATGACAACCTGGGCTCCCCCAAACAGCTCCTCCCACAAGGGGAGCAGCAAAGAGAAATTTGCCCAATACCCCCCAAAGGTATGGGAACAAGGAATGGAGAGAGGCACTGAGGAAAGGATTATTAGACCCAGAGTTAGTTGGGGCAGAGAGAAACGGGGGGTGGGTGGGTGGGTGGGTAGGAGAGACAGAATGGCCGTCCCAGAGGGGAGGCAACCCAGCGGGGATGGCACAATGCCCGCCAGAAGGAAGGCAGCATACTTACCCCGTTGATGAGTGGAGAGAGCAGCTCCCTGGCACATGGCGGGCAGCCTCTGTCAGTCCAGGGCATGAGGGCGCATGCAAAGGAGGAGTTAGGGAAGCGGTTAGTGCATCCGTGGAGGACTCTGGGGAAGATTAGTTGGTTATTATCCAGCTTTTCCAAAGACAGGCAATGGGGTGCGGGGATGGTACAGTCCCACCCGGAGGCTTCGGAAGGCAGTTTAAAGGGACACACTGCATGCACTAACTCTGGAATCAACCGGGGCCTCGCCTAGCCATGGAGTTTGCACAGTCCTGCCGGAGCTCAGCACAGCCCTTGGACAAATGGACATTAGCCCCCCCCCCCCGCCCCTCCAATAAGATCAACCAATCTGAATAGAGATGGAAGGGACCTTGGAGGTCTTCTAGTCCAGCCCCCTGCTTAAGCAGGAGACCCTATACCATTTCAGACAAGTGGCTGTCTAATCTTTTCTTTAAAAAAGCCTCCACTGATGAAGCATCCACAACTTCTGAAGGCAACTTCTGTTCCACTGGCTAATTGTCCTCACTGTTAGGAAGTTTCTCCTTCATTCCAGGTTGCTTCTCTCCTTGATTGGTTTCCATCCATTGCTTCTTCCCTTGCCTTCTGGTGCTTTGGAAAATAAAGGGGGCAGGCCCTCAAATACCCAAAGTGTTTCCCTGAAAATAAGACTCTGTCTTATATTTTTTTGAACCCTGAAATAAGCGCTTGGCCTTGTTGCCATGCGCTCAAAAGCCCGATTGGGCTTATTATCAGGGGATGTCTTATTTTGGGGGAAACAGGGTATTCAAAGACTGCCATCAGTCCTTCTTTTCTCTAAACTGGCCATATCCAATTCCTGCAACCGTTCTTCGTATGTTTTTGTCTCCAGGCCTTTAATCATTTTAGTTGCTCTTCTTTGCACTTTTTCCCAAAGTCTCAACATATTTTTTATAATGTGGTGACCAAAACTGGATGCAGCATTCCCCGTGTGGTCTTACTAAGGTTTTATAAAGCAGCATTAATATTTCACGTCAGTGGTGGGATTCAAATTTTTTTACTACCGGTTCTGTGGGCGTGGCTTGGTGGGTGTGGCATGGCTTGGTGGGTGTGGCATGGCTTGGTGGGTGTGGCTTAGTAGGCGTGGCAGGGGAAGGTTACTGCAAAATCCCCATTTCCTCCCCATCAGCTAGGACTCGGGAGGCAGAGAATAGATGGGGGCGGGGCCAGTCAGAGGTGGTATTTACTGGTTCTCCGAACTACTCAAAATTTCCACTACCGGTTCTCTAGAACTGGTGAGAACCTGCTGAAACCCACCTCTGATTCACGTGATTTTGATTCATTGTCTCTGTTTATACAAGCAAGGATTGCGTTAGCTTTTTTGGCTGCTGCTACACACTGCTGGCTCATATTTAAGTGATCTCCTTTGAAAGGCAAAGTGGATTATAAATATACAAATATGAAATGGTGTATCAATTTAAGACCTCAAGGTTTTTGCAGACACACCACAGACAGCAGGAAAATGGTTTTGCTATTTCCTCTTTCCGATCCGGTGCTCATGCCAGACTCCGCTGGCTTCTTCCCAGCCAAGTCGCAGCCCAACCTGGCTTCCCACTCCTGATCAGTCACACGGTCAGCCAGGGCTGCCCTCTGCTGCCCTTAAAATGTAGTCACATTATCATGCCTGCTGGCCTTGTCTCTCCAATGGCACCCCCAATTCTGTTGCTTCTCCAGCCCCGTTGGGCCCCAATGCTCTTCAGGACCGATTTTGGCTCTATGGGACTGGCCAATGCCTCCATCCAGCCCCTCAATGCTCGGCATGTCTCCCCTTTTTGTGCCATGGGGCCTTGCCTGGTTTGCCAAATCCAGGGCCCCCAAGGAACCCCCTTGAAAATCCTCACCCAACCTGCTGTCTCCAGGGGGGCTGAGACACTCCACTTTAGCACATTGCGGAGAGTCTGATTTGGGAGGGCTGACAAATTACATCCTTCAATGCTTCTTCCTGTCTCTAAGGCCCCTGATGTCAAATTCAGTGAGGCTGGCAAGGTCTCACTGTGGACCAGACCCTCTGGGCAAAGGGTGGGGAATTCACAGCATGGGGGAGAACTGCACCAGGGGTGAAATGCTACCGATTTGCACTGGTTCGGGCAAACCGGTAGCGGCGGTGGGTGGTTTGGCGAACTGGTAGCGGCGGCAACACGAGGCTCCGTCCACCCGCTCAGACGTCATTAATTCCAGGTTTTAACCAGGAAGTAAATTATTTTTTACCCTCTGCGCATGCGCAGAAGGCTTTGCACATGTGCAGAGGGTCCAAAATCCCATGTGACAAACGTGCACTTCCGAACCAGTAGGAAGGTAAGTAGATTTCACCCCTGGATTGCACCTTCCCCCAAAGTGAGGAGGCGAGCTGTTGCATGTTAGAAATACAATGTCCTGTTCATCTTTTAAAAAATGGATTAGATCAGGGGTGTCAAACTGGATTTTTTTTGAAGGCCGGATCAGCCCTGTTTTAGCCCAGCAAAGTGCTGCAGGAGGCCATCCAGGCTGAAAACGGGCCGTACGGGGCCTGCTCAGGGCCCTCTATGTCCTGTTTTGGCTTCCAGAGGCACCGCGGGCTGGTCCTTTGCTATTTCCAGGCTAGCCCCATGGGCCAAATTCATGCACCGTGAGCCTTGAGTTTGACACCCCCAGATTAGATGATTGAACTGGTGTAATTAAAAAAAAAGCTGGAAAATCCTGGAAGCATGGCTTGGATCCTATGGAGAGAGGTGCACAAATGGCGCCACCTCCAGCCTTCCAATCATTCACCTCTTGGCTTCCTAGAACAGAGGCAGGAACCTCCAGCTGTTTCCAAGCTGGATATTCTCCCTCCGCCGCGCACACACAAGCCAGTGAATTTGCACACTGCGTTCTTCTGTGGCTTTGCTCTTGGCCATTTCCACCTCCTCCCTCTCCCCCCCAACCTCCCAAAGCTCTGGAGATCAAGCGCATTGCAAAATATCGCTGGGCAGGAAAGGAAGAGGCCTCCCTCCGCCAGCTGGAACAGCAGCACATTGACCAGACGTCTAAAAATAACTTCTCCAAGTTTTTCCCATCGGTGCCCTGGGACTCCAAGTCCCGAGAACGCCCAGCCTGCTTCGGCTTTCGGCCCCTCCTCTGCCTGCAAAACGACTGGAACCGGAACTTCTGGAGGCCAACTTCCAGCCAGGCTGGCCACAGACAATAGCGCACAGAAGAGAGGCAGCCGCGGGCTCCCTTCCTTGGCTCTCAACCTGGAGTTCTAGGATCAGGGAGCCTGGCTGGCAAGGAGGCCACAGCCAGGCTCTGGGGCTTAGCTGTCCGTCCAAATTCTGCAGCAAGAAAAGCCTGCAAAAATTAAGTTTTGTTTTTTTGGCAGGACTAATCTGATACCTGGGGTAGCCAGCTGGGGAATTCTGGGAGTTGCAGTCCACGCCTCTTAAAGTGGCCAAGCTTGAAAAAGACTGCGGTAAGCAATGAGTAGCCTGATTAGGTGGCTCAGTGGCTAAGACACTGAGCTTGTCGATCAGAAAGATCAGCACTTGGCCTCCTGCACCCCCCTGGGAGCAAAAACGGGCTGCAGGGGGGAACATGCTGACGCCCCCCGCAGTCCATTGTGGGCCTAGGAAGTCTCCTTGAAGCCTCCTGCACCCTGTTTTGGGCAGAGGAGGCCTTCCTGCACTTACCTGGGAGCCAAAATGGGATGCATGGGGACTCCTGGAAGGGGTGGGCGGAAAGGGGCAGAGCCAGCCAGAAATTTAACTACCAATTCGCCCAAACCGGCTAAATCCCACCACTGGCTATGCACCCTCAGGATGCCCTCCGGGTTCTCACTGGCCCACAATGGTTAGGGATCCTCGCCTACTGGACCGAGGTGAGTTACGACCACAGGCGTGCATCTCATCTTATGCTCAGGACCAGGGTGTAATTCTGCATCCAGTCGGACCACAATGAAAAACAGGAGAATGTTCAGAGGAGAGCAACCAAGGTGGGAAAGGGCCCGGAAGGAGAGCAGGAGGAATATCTGAACCCCTTCTTCATTCTGCCCCACAGAACCATAAGATTGCAGGGAGACGAGGGGCTTCTCTTCGGGTAGCAGAAGGATTGTTCAGACTCCTTCCAAGACAAGAAAAAAAAGGGGCCCACCCTGAAATTTCAAGGAAGTGAATGTTTTGTTGGGCGTCTGGAAGAATTTCCCAGAATTTCAAGTTTTGTTCAACAGGGGAACGAACTACATTGTGAGGTGACTCCTGGAACAGTTTAAACAGAAGCTGGACAATGAACTGTTGGGGATCAATTTAGGTGCATTCTGCAGGATTCTCGACTAGATGACCTCTGAGGTTCCTTTCAACTTTTCCATACTATGGTTCTAACCCTAAAAATGGCCAGATGTGACAGTTCACTTAAGCAGCTCAGTTAAAGTACGAGCAGCTCCGTTTGCAATGCTTACTAGTCTTTCTTGGGATTAACCTTGGTGAGTTTACTCTAGTGACTTGGCCTATTATGTCTAGTCTTGAAGACCTTACTTCCCTGAATAAGAAAATGTCGGCCAGCAAACCAAGCTCAAAAGCACCAAGAAGTCCCCAATTTATGCAAAGCCAACCAATAAATTAAGTTTATGCTTCAATATACCACGGGAATCTGGAAACTAGTTTGATTCAGTAACTAGTTAAAGCACACTGGACAAGCTGAACCAAAATCATTAGCACGTAATTCAGTATACTGGTATTTGACAATTTGTTGTATAAATTGGGCTAATTCAGTGCAATCAGATTAACTGTACTGCGCTGTAAACCCATAGTGTGCTTCCTCTTTGAGACACAGACCTCAGCCCCAGAGGTCTATGACAATTTGCCGTGGCCAACTTGCCACAGCCAACTCACGGCAGGACAACTCGCTGCAGAACGGGAGTTACACAAACATCAAAGAAACGGTGGAATGGGAATCATTAGAGAAAGGATGCAAAAGGAGGGACAAACTGAAATGGGAATGACAAAAATTAAAGTATTTTTTTTATTTATTTTAAATGTAAATTGAATTTTTGAGTTGGCCCATGACGAGTTGGCCAGGGCAGGTTGGATGCAGCAAGTTGTCCCGTTACGCATTCTGGCCCAGGTTGATGAAGCAGTTAGTGAAGCAGAAATATTGGTGCCAGTTGCTGGGTGGGCGTGGCCATGGTGGGCGTGGCCTAGTCAGCTTCCTGCACCACGCCCGGGGGAGCGCGTTTTTGCCCTCCCCGTGCTCCGGAGGTTTTTCTCAAGTCTCCAAGAGGACGAAAACGGCCTACCCAGGCTCTGGAGGCCAGAAATGGGCCCGTTTCCCGAACTTCCGGTAGGCCCATTTTTCGCCCTCCCTGAGCCTCCATATGCACCCTGCACTTACCTACAACCAAAACAGGCCACGTGGGGACTCCTGGGAGGAGCAAGGTGGGTGGGGCCAGCCAGGAGTGGGATTTGGGGGTTCTCCAAACTGCACAGAATTTTAGCTAGAGGTTCTCCCGAACCCCTGCGAACCCAGAGCAGCCCATCTCTGGTGCTCCTGCAGCAGAGACCCTCAGGGTCTCTTCTTCACAGTCAAACCACCCCCCCAGGTCCGACCTTTGCCCATCAGCCCCCTATATACCCGCAAGGGCCACTGGGGAGCTAGAAGAGGAAGGGCTGCTTTCTCTTCCCCCAAACTCCATGGAGGCTCGTGCAGAGCTTCTGACCGGCCTTGAAAAGGAGAACAGGTGAGATCTTACCTATCGGGCATTCCTCCTCTTGCTGTCTCCATCCTGGGCAGCAAACGAATCCAGAGGACCTGCAAAGGAGACGGAACTCGGTTAGGAAAATTGCGAAGGACCTTCGCATCTTAGGCCAAGCAGAAGAACACCCGCAAAGCCTCCTGAGCACTTGGAGAGGCCACGAGCCTCTTCCTCGCCTCCTTCAAGGCCTCCTCCTCTGCACTCATTTCCCATAGCACCAGCCTGTCTGGCCAGTCCAGCCCTCTCATTGCTGACACTTCCCCCTCCCCAGGAATGGCAACATATCTATGAATAATGTAGGGATTATTTTTACATCTTAGATACAGATACAGATTAACAGAGTTGGAAGGGACCTTGGAGGTCATCTAGTCCAAGCATGACCCTACACCATTTCTGACAGATGGCTGTGCAGTCTCTTCTTGAAAGCCTCCAGTGATGAAGCTCCCACAACGTCTGAAGGCAACTTCTGTTCCACTGGTTGATCATTCTCACTGTCAAGAAATTCCTCCTTATTTCTAGATTGAATCAATCAATCAATCAACCAACCAACCAACAAATCAATCAATCAGAATAGAGCTGGAAGAGACCTTGTCGGTCATCTAGTCCAGCGACCACCAACTGGTGATCCACGAGAAAATTTTGGTGGTCCGCAGAAAAATTATTTGCATCTTTAATATTGCACGAAATCAGGGGTCCTCAAACTACGGCCCCTGGGACGGATACGTGCAATGAACGCTTGTGTTGTTGCAGAGTCCCCTCCTTCGGGGTCTTTTTGTGTGGGTCAGAGGTGGACAGAAATTCCGACTTGGGGTCTGCTTCAGGCTCCTGGTGTGGGGCTTTGGGTGAAGGCTGGAGGGAAGTGCCGCTGGTGGCGAAGAGCCAGAGAACCTTGTTCCAGTGGGACTGCATCATGGCCTGGAACTGGTTGACCATCTTAGCCTGATGAGCCTCCAGGTGCTGGTACCTGGCTTTGTACTCCCGCAAGTCTTCCCTCTGCTTGGAAAGCCTAGGCTCCTAGTCCTCAGTGAGGTGCTTCTACTGAGCCTTCTTCTCGGCCAATTTGAACTGAGCTTTTTCTGCCAACTCTTTCTCAGAGTGGCTGCTTAGTTCCAGCAACTGCTTCCTGTTGGGGCTCTAAGGAGCCTGGGTGGGGAGGCAAGGAATGGCAGGTAGGGGACGGGTCAGTAGAGGCCAGAGAGGCACCCCTCGATGTGAGTGACATCGAGTTGGCCACACCCACCTACATCACATGACCACCTAGCCACGCCCGCCCAGCCTGTCATTAGGCAGATCATATTAGTGGTCTGCAGGATTTAAAATTATGAATTTAGTGGTCCCTGAGGTCCAAAAGGTTTGTGACTCCTGATCTAATCCACCCCCCTCCATCCAAGCAGGAGACCCTCCACCATTTCTGACAGATGGCAGCCCAGTCTCTTCTTGAAAGCCTCCAGTGATGAAGCTCCCAGAACTTCTGAAGGCAACTTCTGTTCCATTTGTTGATTGTTCTCACTGTCAGAAAATTCCTCTTTATTTCTAGATTGAATCTCTCCTTGATCAGTTTCCATCCATTATTCCATCCATTAGTCGCAAAAGTCACCAAATAGTAGATTTACACCCTACAGAAGATTTGGAGCAATAGGATGCTGGGAATACTGAACTTTCTCACTGACATGTTCAGATCATGGCTGAGCAGACAATTGCTACAAAGCCACACACAGATCCCACAACCTTGTGTTGCAATCTTCCTAGCAACCCCAAGAGCAATTTCATCTCTTCTTTCGGTCTCAGCCCTCTGAAGATGACAAACATACGAAAACGACGGCTTGTACCAAAGTAAGCAAAGCGGAGTTGTAAAAACAAAAACAAAACCAACAGCAACATGACCAAAACAAGGGGAAAACATCCAACCACAAATCCTTTCCATCATCAGTCCCCTGATGGCTGCATCCAAATTGTACAAAGTTAGCACCCACCCCTCTCCTAGAAGAATGAAATATTTTGAGAAATATTTAAAAAGGCAGAATATTATATTTCCCGGGATGAGAAATGGAGATGTCAGCACTTAAGAGATAAAGAGATAGCTAGCTCTATTCATAAGCATATTCCCTGCAGCAAGGTCTGAACAAAGGTAGGGTTAGCCCTCAGCCACAATAGGAATTGCCCAAGAAGCCCCTTCATTGTATCAGCCAAACTTCAACCAAGCTTAGACAAACTCCTAAAATATGTACATGGCCTCATGGGAGTCTGACAACAGCCAATAGAATACATGTTCTTGCACAGGAACAGGAAGCTCAAGTTCAAAGCCAAAAGAGAAGGTAAAATTTCCCCCTACTCTCAATTCCATGTGGGCAGCTGCCCAGGACCCATGTGGTTTGCTTCATCGTGAAACCATCTTTCCAATCAGCCTCCATGTTTTGGAAGAAATATTCATCTCAATGATGAATGATCAGCTGCAGCCATCAAAGGCTGCCCATCCCTAATTTGATAATACACATTTTAAACCATAGAATTCTAGGGCTGGAAGTGACCTTGGAGGTCTTCTATTCTAAGGCAAGAGTTCTTTTAAAAAAATTTTTTTAAATTGATTTTCTATTGAATACATTTCTTAGTGCTTAATGAACATCGTATTGTCTGGGTAATTATTACTTAATCTTTATAAATTTACAATCTTCACCTCTTTTTTCCAGCCACTGGTAAAATAGATTCCATCTTTGATAATAATCTGCATCTTCTTTGCTTAATTTTCAATGTCAATCTGTCCATTTCTGCACAATCTAATATCTTCTTGACCATCTCTTCATCTCGCGGTGTATCTTCATTTTTCCAGTATTGTGGGAATATAATCCTCGTTGTTGTTGAAACATGTAATATTAAATACATCCTTTTCTTATCAATTTTCTTACCGAGGCAAGGTTGTCCAATCTTTCCTCGAGAACCTCCAGCAATGGTGGGATTCAGCCGTTTCGGACCGATTTGTGTGAACCGGATGCTAATTTTACATCTGGTTCACCGAACTGGTAGTTGCAAGGACTGGCTGGCCCCACCCACCCTGCCCCTCTCCTCCCAGGAGTCTCCACATGGCCCATTTTGGATGCTAGGTAAGTGCAGGGCCAGCGCAGAGGCTCTGGGAGGGTGAAAAACGGGCCTCCTGAAAGGGCCCGTTTCCGGCCTCTGGAGGGCGTCTGGAGCCCAGGGGAGGCTGTTTTCACCCTCCCAGAGGCTCAAGGAAAGCCTCCAGAGCCTGGGGAGGGCGAAAATGCTCCCCCACCACCGTGGTGCAGGAAGCCGAGTAGGCCACACCCACCATGGCCACGCCCCACCCAGCAACCAGGCAGAGAACCGGCTGCTAAAATTTTTCAATCCCACCCCTGTTATGCAAGCTAATGCGTATCATCTTCATCTTACAACCATTCAATGTGCAATTGCTTGAAGTTACAACAGCACTGAAAAAAGTGATTTATGATTGGTCTTATGATTGCTGTAGCATCCCCACAATCATGTGGTCAGAGTTCGGGCGCTTGGCAACCGGCATATTATTTATGATGGTTGAGGCATCCCCACATGACCAGCATCCGTGACCTTCCCAGCCGACTTCTGACACACAAATTCAATGGAGGAAGCCAGGTTTGCTCAATGACTCGGTGACTCACTTAACTGCAGTGATTCATGTAACAACAAATGTTGAGACTTTGGGGGAAAAAAGTTCAGAGAAGAGCAACTAAGACGATCAAAGGCCTGGAGACTAAAACATATGAAGAACGGCTGCAGGATTTGGGTTTGGCTAGAAGAATTAGGGGTGACATGATAGCAGTATTCCAGTATTTGAGGGGCTGCCACAAAGAAGAGGGGGACAAATGATTCTACAAAGCACCAGAGGGCAGGACAAGGAATAATGGATGGAAACTAATCAAGGAGAGAAGCAACCTGGAATTAAGGAGAAACTTCCTAACAGTGAAGACAATTAACCAGTGGAACAGCTGGCCTCCAGAAATCGTAGGCACTCCATCATTGGAGGTTTTTAAGAAGAGGCTGAACAGTCACTTATCTGAAATGTTATAGGTTCTCCTGCTTGAGCAGAGGGCTGGACTAGAAGACCTCCAAGGTCCCTTCCAGGTCTATTCTATTCTATTCTATTCTATTCTATTCTATTCTATTCTATTCTATTCTATTCTATTCTATTCTATTCTATTCTATTCTATTCTATTCTATTCTATTCTATTCTTTTAATTCTTCCATTCCATTCCACGCCACTCCACTCTACACACTCTACTCTACTCTCTACTCTATACACTCTACACTCTACTCTACTCTACACTATTCTACTCTACTCTATTCTCTGTTCCCCTAATCTTGCAGCTTCCTGGCTGTCCAGCACTTCTCTCTCTGAATCAGGCATTCCAATGGATTCCTCTTCTTCTGGGATGAATGGGAATGTGAGAGACCAGGGAGGCTGCAGAGCACAGAGAGACGATGCAGGAGGAAAAAAAAGAGACTCACACCGTCTTTTGCCACTTAAGTGGATGCAGGAAAACCACATTCTGCCCAAACGAATTTCCCCTGGAAGGAGATTCTAAAACTAAATTGTCTTTGCTATCAGACTAAATAGTAAAAAACTGATAGGGGAAAAACGCAGGCGGATTCTTTTTGCAGGGTCTTGCAAATAAATGTCAAACGTTGACTTGCGAAAGCAGTTGCTTCTAAAAACAGCTGACAGCCCAAAACTCTTCTCCCTCACTTGGCTTTGCACGGACAGGAGGACAGGCAGAGATTATTAATAATGCTGCAGTATTGACAGTTTCCCAACAGCAAGCGGAGAAATCCATCTGTCCGGAGTTTCAGGATGCGACTGAAAGAATGAACTTAATCTGCAGCTGTTGGGGCTGATTCTGGAGCTTCTATTTATCTATGGAATTCATACAAAAAAAAACACCCTTTCTTTGAAGTCATCTCTTGCTGACCTCAGGGACTCAGCCATGGAGGATCTAATACCACTCTATAAAGCCTTAATAAGACCACACTTAGAATACTGCATCCAGTTTTGGTCACCATACTATAAAAAAGATGTTGAGACTCTAGAAAGAGTGCAGAGAAGAGCAACCAGGATGATGAGGGGCCTGGAGGCTAAAACATACGATGAACAGTTGCAGGAACTGGGCATGGCTGGTCTAGTGAAGAGAAGGACCAGGGGAGACATATAGCAGTGGTCCAATATTTGAGGGGCTGCCACAAAGAAGAGGGGGTCAAATTATCCTCCACCTGAAGGCAGGATAGGAAACAACGGATGGAAACTAATGAAAGAGAGAAGCAACCTGGAATTAAGGAGAAACTTCCTAATAGTGTGGACAATTAACCAGTGGAACAGCTGGCCACAAGAAGTTGTGGATGCTCCATCACTGGAGGTTTTTAAGAAGAGAGACTGTTTGAGATTGTATGGGTTCTCCTGCTTGAGCAGGGGGTTGGACTAGAAGACCTCCAAGGTCCTTTCCTATACTCTACCCTACTCTACCCTACCCTACCCTACTCTACTAGCCAATGTCATGTGATCAACATTTGGGTGCTTGGCAACCAGCATGTATTTCCATGGTTGCAGCATCCCAGGTCATGTGATCGCCATCTGCAACCATCCCAGCCGGCTTCTGGGAAGCAAACTCAATGGTGGGGAAGCTGGATTTCGTGAATGACCAAAATTAACAACGGCAATGATTTGCTTAACAGTGGCAAAAAAAAAAAAAGGTTGTAAAATTGGGTGTGACTTGCACAACTGCCTTGCTTAGCAATCAAAATTCAGATTGCATGGGAGGTCATAAATTGAGGACTGTATCTGTATCTGGACTTGGAATAACTGCAGGCCAATCCACCATTTAGGAGGCTGCTTCCTTCTGTCGGAATCCAGACTGGTTTAAAGGATGATCTGCAAATCTAGTGATATCCTGGTGTCAGATTAGAATAGAATAGAATAACAGAGTTGGAAGGGACCTTGGAGATCTTCTAATCCAGCCACCTGCCCAGGCAGGAAACCCTACACTACTTCAGACAAATGGTTGTCCAATCTCTTCTTAAAAACTTCCAGTGTTGGAGCATTCACAACTTCTGGTGGCAAGTTGTTCCGCTGATTAATTGTTCTCACTGTCAGGAAATTTCTCCTTAGTTCTAAGTTGCTTCCCTCCTAGATGAGTTTCCACCCGTTGCTTCTTGTCAGGTGTTTTGGAGAATAGCTTGACTCCCTCTTCTTTGGGGCAGCCCCTGAGATATTGAAACACTGCTATCATGTCTCCCCTAGTCCTTCTTTTCATCAGACTATACCAGGGGTCGGCAACCTTAAACACTCAAAGGGCCACAAAGGTCCTAACTGGAAGCCCCTGTTCAATTCTGGAGCCGGCCGGAAGTCTGGTTCCCCCATCATAGTCTCCTCCTAGCCCGGCATCCTTTTTCCTCTACTTGTCCTAACTGAAAGCTCTATCAATTGTGGAGCTGACCAGCAACAGGGAGCTGCAGCAGAGGGATGAAAGTGCCACATGTGGCTCCAGAGCCACAGGTTGCTGACCCAGTTCCTGCAACTGTTCTTCATATGTTTTAGCCTCCAGTCCCCTAATCATCTTTGTTGCTCTTCTCTGCACTCTTTCCAGAGTCTCCACATCTTTTTTATATTGTGGTGACCAAAACCGGATGCCCAGTATTCCAATTGTGGCCTTACCAAGGCATTATAAAGAGGTATTATTAACACTTCATGTGATCTTGATTCTATATCCCTCTGTTTATGCAGTAAATGAGTTTGGAGAGGTGATTCTTTTCAGCCCAGCCTCCCTCACATCTGGAGATCTGGCTTCATTTACTCTCCACCTACCTGCTACTTTGACTGCCTCGAGATAAAAAGAAATATGTACCCATAACAATATATGCCCCATTGCGAGACATGGAATTTCATCCATGGGACTTGGTTTCAGATGAGCAATAAAAACATTTTATTCCATGTAGTTTTTTTAATTTAAAAAATGCAGGCTGGAGGTTTGGATCTGTTTTTTTTTTTTTTATTCCAAATAGCTCTGTTCTTAATCTATCTTCACCATTCTGCTTCTGCGCTTCCCCAGGAAAGGTTCTTGAAAGGATGCCTGTTAAATATTCAGACTGATAAAAGAAACAGTAAAAATAGAACCGGCCCGTCAGGGGCCATTCAAAGACTCTCCTCCAATCTGGGAGCCAGAACACAGTTTCCACCCCCACTTCAGCAGGGGCAGACTACACTGGCTGGGGATGATAGGAGCTGCAATCCCCCATCGCCAGAGGGAATCCCGTTGGGGAAGGCTGACCTACTGCAATGAACAAGGAGGGGACCTATTGCAGGAGGTGAATGAAACCATCTTTGAACCATCTTGGTTGTCCCAAAGCAGGAGTCAGCAACCTGCGGCTCCAGAGCTGCATGCAACTCTTTGAGCCCTCTGCTGTGGCTTCCTGTCTGGTGATCCCACTACTGGCTGTCCCTGCCCCTGCCCCTCACCCTCCCCTCCCAGTCACTCCTCACCTGGCCTGAGAAGGTAAGGGTGACGGCGGGTGATGGAGAAGTGGCCGGGGCAGAGACAGAGAGATACAGAGAGAGGGGGAGAGAGAGAGAGACATCGAGGGATACAGAGAGAGAGGTGGGGAGAGAGGGAGAGAGAGATGTCAAAAGAGTTTTGTGGTTCCCTGTGTTTTTTAACAACCAGTTCTCTGCCCTAATGACCGGCTGGGTAGGCGTGGCTAGGGGTGTGTGTCATGTGACTGGTGGAAGTGAGTGACATTGAGTTGGCCACACCCACCCAGGTTTTGTGGCTCCCGGTGTTTTCTTTTCTGTGGGAAACAGGTCCAAAATGGCTCTTTGAGGGTTTAAGGTTTCAGACCTCTGTCCCAAAGTCTATGGATTAATTTCTTTGCACAGCTGAGCCTGACCTTTGGATTGCCAGGGGTGCCCAGGTGGGAGCAGAGCCTGGCTTGATCTCTGGACAGTGGGGGAGGGAGGGGCAGGTGTCCCTCCAATCTTGTCTTAGCATGCCATTCTTCATGGACACTTCATGGGGGACCCAAGGAGCTTGAGAACAATCCTGGGGGAATCCTCCTGGATAGCTTCAAGCAGAACGGGACAACTTCCTGCGGCCAACCTGCCATGGCCAACTCGCCACATCCAACTCGCTGCGGGACAATTTAACAATTCAATTTAATTATTTGAAATAAATTAAAAATTATTTTAATTTTTGCCATTCGCATTTCATTTTGTCCCTCCTTTTGAATCTCCTTTCTTTAGTGGTAGCAATAGCACTTGAGACTTATATACTTTACGGTGCTTTACAGCCCTCTCTAAGCAGTTTACAGAGTCAGCAAATTGCCCCCCAACAATTTGGGTCCTTGTTTTACCAACCTCGGAAGGATGGAAGGCTGAGTCAACCTTGAGCCTGTCAGGATCAAACTGCTGGCAATTGGCAGAATTAACCTGCAATACTGGATTCTAACAGGAAGGAAAGAAGGAAGGAAGGAAGGGAGGGAAGGAAGGAGGGAGGGAGGGAGGGAGGAACGTAGGAACGAAGGAACAGTCTCGGTCCTCATTTTACCCACCTCGGAAAGATGGAAGGCTGAGTCAGCCTTGAGCCTGGTGAGATTTGAACTGCCAAATTGCAGTTAGCCGGCAGTCAGCAGAAGTAGCCTGCAATACTGCACTCTAACCACTGGTCACCATGCCTGTTTAATGATTCATTCCACCATTTGTTTGATATTAGCGTAAATCTTGTCCCATGATGAATTGTCCCATTTGCTGTGGCAAATTGCTGTGGGGAGTTGGCTGTGGGGAGATGGCTGCGGAGAATTGGCATAGACCCAGCTTCAAGAGATGATCTTCTCATACTCTTTTCATTTAACTGGATTTTCACTTAGCAATTTCATTCATTTCGTTTACTATTTGCAACAAACAGCAACAAGGAGCAATGAAAACCAAAATAAACTAAAAAAATACAACAACATTGGAAAGAAGTTCAATGGAGGGAAGTTAAGTAAAACGCAATGATCAGTGGATACAATCTGCTTCCTGCCCAATGGCGTTTTCTCTTAATGGGGCAAATCTGGAATGTGAAAAGGAAGCCAAGGGAGCGGTGGGTCTCACCCCTTCACAAACGCCTCTATGCTGGCACAGCCAGGAACAACACAAAATCAGAGGGACCCTGGGAATCATCCAAGGGAGGGGTCTGTGGGCACACTGATGCCCCCAAAGCCACAGTGGAGATACTCGCAATGATGCTTAGGGTGTTGGGTACCATGTCACAAATTTCTCCAGGAACTGTTCGAGGCAGGCCTGCTCGTCATCCAAGTCAGGTGAGCAAATGGCCTCTTCGCAAATAAGACCCCCCCGCTCGAGGTTCTCCTTTCCAACCAATCAATTCTGCTGTCCTGTTGTGCTTCTCCATTGTCTATGGGAAACCCATCGTCTCCACCAGAAGGTGAGTAGGAAACTGGGCCAGATGCAGGGTTTCTTCTGAATCAGAATAGAGCTGGAAGGGACCTTGGAGGTCTTCTAGTCCAGCCCCTTGCTCAAGCAGGAGACCTTATAACATTTCAGATAAGTGGCTGTCCAGTCTTTTCTTAAAAACCTCCATTGATCGAGCATCCACAACTTTTGAAGGCCAGCTGTGCCACTGGTTAATTATCCTCACTGTTAGGACGTTTCTCCTTAATTCCAGGTTGCTTCTCTCCTTGACTAGTTTCCATCCATTGTTTCTTGTCTTGGATTCTAATGCTTTGGAAAATAAGTTGACCTCCTCCTCTTTGTGGCAGCCTGTCAAATACTGGAAGACTGCTATCATGCCCCACTTAGTCCTTCTTTTCTCTGGACTAGCCAAACCCAAATCCTGCAACCATTTTTCATGTTTTAGTCTCCAGGCCTTTAATCATCCTAGTTCCTCTTCTCTGCATTCTTTTTAAAGTCTCAACATCTTTTTTGTAATGTGGTGACCAAAACTGGATGCTTCTGGACAAGATCCTTATGGACAAAATTCAAACATGTGCTGTCTTTGATTTCCTGTCTCTGGCCTCTCCATCCCCTGCCTGCCTGCCTGCCTGCAGGTGTCTGAGGCTGCCAGCACAGGTGCGTCTCATTCCGCCTCTCTCACTCCAACTTCTGTTCCCTTTCTGACATTCTGCCACCCCCACTGGCCTGTCTGAAACCCACGGTGGTTTTCCTGAGAGAGAGAAAGGGGAAGGTGGCACTTCCCCTCCTATGCAGGAGAAAACAGAAATATTATGCCAGTAACTCTGCACTATTTGCCTCTGTGGGGGAGCAGGGATTTTTTAAGATTCTTAAAGATGATCATTATTGCTAAGTAATTTCTTTGTTGATGTAAAATCAGCAGCCTGGAAAACAGCAGCATGTTAAGCAGCCCTCCCAAACACTGCTGCCTTGAATGAAAAGAATTGTCTTCTTTAAGAGCTTTCAAGATGGGACCACACTTTGCCCATATCCTGCTAAAGTTAGTTTGACTGAAACTTGGTGAGGCTTCCCATGGTTGGGGGCTCTCTGGGCAAACTCACACAGAGCCCACTTTTATTCAAACATATACCCTGTTTCCCCGTAAATAAGACATCCCCTGATAATAAGCCCAATCAGACTTTTGAGTGCATGCCCTAAAATAAGCCTCCCCCGAAAATAAGCCCTCCCCGAAATCAGGTAAGACGGCAAGAGGAGCCTAATCTTGCTCCACGCGCTCCAAAATAATAAGACTCCCTGAAAATAAGGCCAAGCACTTATTTCGGGGTTCAAAAAATATAAGACAGGGGAAACATGGTACTAATCCTGTTGTTCCGCCAGGCTGGACTATCAACACAATAGTTTTTAAATTGGGGTATTTAAATTTATTGGGGTTTTAAATCTGAGCCACTTTATTTAATTATTTTAAATTTTATACTGTTGTTTTGTCTGTGTTTTTAAATAGGCTGTACACTGCCCTGAGTCCTTCGGGAGAAGGGCGGTATAGAAATAAATATTATTATTATTATTATTATTATTATTATTATTATTATTATTATTAATAATAATAATAATAATAATAATAATAATAATAATAATAATCCGCATGGTGGCTTCCCCTGCCAAAAGGCTTCTGTTTACTTTCAGTAAACCTTACTTTCAGATGTCCGAAAATTTCTTTTGCATTTTTCTGAGAGAGGCTCTCCTTTGATAGAGATTGAAATCATTATGGCAAAGTTGTGCCTTTTTTCCCACAGAGAGTTACCTGAACTCAGATCAAAAAACTACATACATTAAAGACCTTTACAAGTCAAGTCAAAAACTACATACATTAAAGACCTTTACAAGTCAAACAAACAAACAAACAAATACTTATGCTGATTAGTAATTTAACTTATTGGCTGTTGTATAGTAGAAATCTATGTTGTTGCTAAGAATCAACCCCAACTTGATGGCCGCATAATCAATAATCAATCAGTCAACCAACTAACCAACCAACCAACCAATCAATCACTCTCTTCCAACAGTTCAAATCCTCATGTGCTGATCACTTCATTTTCATTCTTTTCAGAAGCTAAGGATGATAATAACAACAACAACATTTGGCTCACTGTGCAATGAATAGTAGTAGTAATCATCAACATCATCATCATCATCATCTTGTGGGACTTTCTAATACAGACAGATCGTCATTTAGAACACACCAGATATCACAGTCATTGAAAACTGAATCATACAATTTATTGATATCTCCGTATCAGGAGATGCCAGAGTTGGAGAAAAAGAACTAGAAAAAAAATCACGAAATATTGCAACCTGGCCATTGAAACTATGCGATTATGGATGAAACATGTAACAGTGATGCTACCCATTGTCATCAGGGCACTTGGTACCATGTCCAAGAATTTTATAAAATACATCAAGAAATTGCAGCTTCCTGCAATAACACCAGCGGAACTGCAAAAAACTGCGCTACTCAGAACATCGTACATTTTAAGAAGATACTTGGTCGATACCTAGGATGCTGGCAGCAACCCGTATCAACCATTAGCGCCTGTCAATGGTATTTGTGATGCATTTTTGAATGTTCAGTTGACTGAGTTTCATTTTTAATGAATAAAAGAGATAATAATAATTAAAAGTTTATAATAATAATGATTGAAAATGAAATGACAATCTTATGGGACTTTCAAAACCAGACAGACAGACATCTGGCCCACAACATGCCTGACATCACTATTGTGGAAAAATCTGGTTCATTGATATTGCAATAGCAATGGGATATTGCTACATTGGGAAATAAAATAGCATCCAGTGTTAATGTTATTCCTGGCTAACCCGGCTGTCAGAAATATTGAACCGATATGGCGTAGGGTTCCCGTTGTGTGACACACTGAACCAAGTTAAACAACGGATTAAAGATATACATGGACAAATGGATATGGCAACCCTTTCAACTAATCATTCCCTTAAACTGCTGACAGCAGTTAAAACAACTTTCACCCTGGAAAAGTATTTACATTTAGAAATGCCATCAGTGGAGAGACAGTTATTTGTTAAGTTTAGATTCGAACTTCTAGATACCAACGTTAGATTCGGCCGTTATCGAAAAATCCCGTATGACAAAAGAATATACATATGTGGGGTAAACGTCGTGGAGGACACGGCGCATATAATATTCGAATGTAGTCTCTATCAAGAAGTTAGAAATCAATATCTGTCCCCAATTATAAATAAATTTCCCCACTGGAATATAAGCCAAAAATTAGCATTTCTGTTGAGGGTTGACTCTCCTCCCCTGGTAAGAGCGATCACTCGATACCTTAAAAGGTTGACGGCAATACGAGCCAGTTATATCAAGGAAAATTTTATCAATTGTAAGAAAGATGAGCTCAGTTAGAAAGGAGCTATCCAATTGGGTTATCTACTCTTCTAGTCTTGGCAACTTAGCTATTGAAATTTGATATGGTAAAATTTTAATGTCATCTATCATATATTTTTAGATTGCTATTTTTGTAACTGTTTTATCTTTTTCCCTTTTTCTTTTCTGTTTTGTTTGAAAAGGCCTTCGGGCTATTCAATAAACTATACATACAGTGTTAATGTTTGCAAACAACGCTTGCTGTTGGTTTTTTTTTTTTTTTTTGGAGAAACTAAATGATATGTTTGTTTTTCAAATATTGCTATACATTATCTACCTTCATAGTCAATTAGCTAAGAAAGATATTTAGTTTCACCAGAGATATCAGTATAATTGTATGAATCTATTATATCTATGGAAAGGAAATAATGTGCTTTCAGTGCTGTTTATTTATATATGTATAGATCTTTAAAACTGTGATTTTTTTGAAGCATGTTGTCTTAAAAAGAGCCTGGTGTAGCAGCAGACTAAAGCACTGTTATTAACAGTGCTGTTATTAACATCCGCTGCCTGAAATTACTGCAAATTCAAATCTCACCAGGCTCAGGGTTGACTCAGCCTTCCATCCTTTCTAAGGTAGGTAAAATGAGGATCCAGATTGTGGGGGCAATAAGCTGACTTTGTATAAAATATACAGAAGTATGAAGGCTATTGCTTAACGCATTGTAAGCCGCCATGAGTCTCTGGAGAAGGGCGGCAAATAAATCAAATTTTAAAAAAATTGAAAGAATTCTACCAGAAAAATATAGAAGTTGGATTTTGTTTCCCTAAAGAGAAGAATCAAATTGGATTAATCATTGCAATAACTGGGATGAATTCAGCAAAACAGGGAAAACAACAGAAAAAGATATTTTCCACACAACATGCAGTTAACTTGCAGGAAGGACTGACTGCCACAGGAATGGGTGATGGCCATTAGCTTAGCTTAGTGGCCACACAGAGGGAAATGTGTGAAATTCGTGGAAGACACAAGGTAGTGGCATGAGAGTTTCATACTCTAGCAACAAGGTTCTTGTGGCACCTTAAAGATTAAAGTCCACACACATCTGAAAGTTGCCAAAGTTGGAAAACACTATATCTAAAAATTTGAAAATCAGCCTTACTGCACAAAAGGCTCAAATTATTTGGCTCCATTTCCTTCTGCTGCAGCATCTGCTTTTCAAGTGTCTGAATACACATTACAGAATACCAGAGTTGGAAGGGGCCTTGAAGGTCTTCTAGTCCAACCCCTTTGGACTGCTCTGCTTGGCTTGGAGAATGGGACTTGTTTTGATTTTGTGATTGATCCTGTAATTACTTTCTTCTCATCTTTGTAAAACATCATTTTTTCTCCTTCATCCTTGAGAAATAAAGTCTTCAAAGTGGGTTATTGCTGGCCTCTTAGGGCATCAAACAAGACACCTGTCCTTCAACTCATAGGCAGAATTGACTCCATCTGCTACCACCCCAAAGTTAGCATGCTAGGAAGCTGGTAGAAGATGACCAGGAATGACATTATCCGATAGAAGCTTTTAAAAGGATGCAAATGAAATGATCAGCTGTCTGCAAGGAGCATAAATCCTTCCATTCCCCACCATCCAGTCAGAGCTAAAGAAGCTTCTTGGATGAGAAGCAAAATGCCTTCAAAAGAAAAACCAAGGAAGTCCAGTTGCCTCCTGAAAAAGCACTTTTGGGACAACCATGACCTGGAGGACTGAGAATCTCTGCAGACTTTTAGCCCTACAATTTGGGATGGAAACCCTTGGAATGGTGTGGGAGTAGGAATGGATTTCCAGAGGAAAAAATTGCAGGCTACAGGAACCATTTGCACCACTCAGGTGACCCTGAGGACACAGATAAACCTCCAAGTGCTTCAACCACCCTCTAAAAGGTTGAAAAGGACCAGCTATCTGCAAGGGGTATAAATCCTTCCCTTCCCCACAATCCAGTCAGAGCTGAAGAAGCTTCTTGGGTGAGAAGTGAAATGTCTTCAAAAGAAAAGTCCAGTTGCCTCCTGAAAAAGCACTTTTAGGACAGCTGCATGGAAGTTCAATTCAATCAGAATAGAGCTGGAAGGGACCTTGGAGGTCTTCTAGTCCAGCCCCCTGCTCAAGCAGGAACCTTATACCATTTCAGACAAGTGGCTGTCCAGTCTTTTCTTCAAAACCTCCAATGATGGAGCACCCACAACATTTGAAAGAAAGCTGTTCCGCTGATTGATTGTTTTCACCCCCAGGAAATTTCTCTTTAGTTCTAGGTTAGATCTCTCCTGGATGGAAACTTATCAAGGATGCTGGCTGGGGAATTCTGGGAACTGACTATCTGAAAGCTGCCAAGATTGAGAAACACAGTGAATCTGACTCTTCTCTCTTTGAAAGTGTGGGAGGGGAAAAAAGGCAAGAAAAGGAACCAACACAGTCCCACCCTTGGGGATATGAGGAAGCATCATCCTGGCAGTGAGTTTGACTCTCCACGAGATGTTACTTGCTTCCTTATTTTCTGTCCCCAGAACAGCTGAAGTTTGCAAAGTGCCTAAAAGGTGGTATGTTGGAGAATGTTTGAAATCGAACTTGGAGGTGCTGACAAAAAACTCCAGCAGCCATATATTAAGAAATGCTCTATTGCGTGTCTGGAAAAAGTATAAATATAAACTAAATGATAGGTTACCAATATGGACAGTAGCCAGACACGCGATAGAGAACATAAATTTAGAGCAAAAGCAAGATAAGATTACATATAAGGAACTCCTTTATAAGGAAGGAGTCAGACTACAGTTAAAATCCATGGAACAACTAAAAGAAGAAGGGATTATTAAGACTTGGTTTCAATATGGACAGCTGCTGGCCAGATGGAGAGAAGATCAAAAAATTGGTATTTTGCAGCAGGATGAGAATTTGATAAAGCAAATAAGGGATGAAGGTCAAATGCAGATAAAAAGGTTGTACAATGCATTACTGGAAATAGATTCAGAAACAGAGTTAGTCAAGGATTGTATGATAAAATGGGTACAAAATGTAGGTGAACCAATAATGATGGAAACATGGGAAAAGATATGGGTTAGAAATGTAAGATTTACACAAGCACAAAATTTAAGGGAGAATTTTTACAAAATGTTTTATAGATGGCATTTAGACCCAAAAAAACTAGCTTGTATGTATCCAAATTTACAACCCAAGTGTTGGCGATGTGAGTGTGAAGATGCTACATATTTCCATATATGGTGGACATGTAAAAAGATTAAGGCTTTTTGGATAAAAATATGGTGGATTATTCAAAATATTTTGAAGAAAAAAATTAAATTTACACCACAGTTTTTTCTGTTGGGAATAGTTACGGATTGTACCGTAATAGAGACTAAGCTGGTTTTGAACTTAATAACGGCTGCCAGGTTACTGGTGGCACAGTACTGGAAGAAGGAAGATCCACCCACCATTGAGGAATGGACATTAAAAGTTGTGCATTTGGCGGAAATGGCAAAAATTTCATCATACCTTAAAGACCATTCAAATGAGAGATATATATCGGAATGGAGAAAATGGATTGATTACATACAGAAGAAATATCTGAATAAGAAGATTCATATAGCTTATGAATGAAATAATATTAAGTAGTTTATGTTTGTTTTTTCTGAGTTATAAGGAGTTAAGGACCTAGGGAGAACATGAAATGTAATAATTTGTTAGCACATTTTAGTTCTTGGTTTGTGAATGCTATACCCTGTGCTCGTTCTGGGAAGTCTAGGGACGGGGGTGGGGGGAGGGAGGGGAAGGGAGGGTGGGAAGGGGAGGGGGGGTTGAGGAGGGAAGGGGGGTGAAAATGTTTGTATTTTTCATAAAACTTTTCAATAAAAAAAAAAAAAACTCCAGCAGCCTCCCCTTTCTTCTGCACCCAAACAAATATCTATCTATCTATATCTATATCTATTTGTTTTCGTAGATTTTCACGGGTACAGGTATGCAAATCTTGGCGTATTTGACTAATCTGCAAACATCAACTCCATCAACTAATCAAGATGTAACAACACAGCCAACCAACCCACCTACAGCAACAGAGCCAGCACTTCACACCTCCCCACCAGTATTTATAGAGAGACGGCATCTCCGATCACACTTTGCTTGCATAGGCACGAAGCCGAAGACACCAGCCTGAAGATGACGAGTGGGACCTCATTGAAACGTCGCCAAGATACTCTCAATCTTACACGGGAAAAGACCTGAATACGCCAAGACTTGCATCTATATCTATATCTATATCTATATCTTTATCTATCTTTAGGATAGCAGAATTGGAAAGCCACAAGCAGTTGCTTACATAGAGTCCTGGACTCTGCTTGTCTGAATTCAAATTGTAAGCTACAAGAGTTAACCACCTCTCTACTTTGAGCCCTGAGGGATAGAAACTTGCTTAGTTCCTTTAAATAATGTCCAGCTCCACTAGGAGCTGAGTTCCACAAAGACATCTCAGTGTTTGCAAATATGATGTGCATCTACTATGACAGCTTCACCTCTTTCATGTATTGAATAACAAAAACTCAGATAACCGAAAACAAGATAAAGCAGTACAGTTCTTAATACAAATCAATCAATTGTAGCTCATGGCTACAATCATAGCGAGCATCCACATTAACAAACAGGCTTTTGGGGCATCCTAGCATCTTCAGACAGAGGGTGGGAAAGTCCTGATGGCCCAGTGGTTAGAATGCAGAATTGCAGGCAAACTCTGCCCACTGCCAGGAGTTCGATCCTGACAGGGCTGGAGGTTGACTCAGCCTTCCATCCTTCTAAGGTAGGTAAAAAAGGACCCAGATTGTTGGGGGAAAGAGGCTGTCTCAGGTAAAGGTAAAGGTTCCCCTCACATATATGTGCTAGTCGTTCCTGACTCTAGGGGGCAGTGCTGATCTCTGTTTCAAAGCCGAAGAGCCAGCGCTGTCCGAAGACGTCTCCGTGGTCATGTGGCTGGCATGACTCAACGCCAAAGGTGCACGGAACACTGTTACCTTCCCACCAAAGTGGTCCCTATTTTTCTACTTGCATTTTTGACCTGCTTTCGAACTGCTAGGTTGGCAGAAGCTGGGACGAGTCATGGGAGCTCACCCCATTACAGGGCACTAGGGATTCGAACCGCTGAACTGCCGACCTTTCGATCGACAAGCTCAGAGCCACTGAGCCACCGCATCCCCATAGGTTGTCTCAGAGAATGCTCTAAAGCCCCATGGAGCGGTTCATAAATCTAAATGCTAGTGCTAGTTCTCTTGTTCTCTCAGGAGCAGCCCCTGAGAAGGCTCGGATCTAGGTTGTGGTGGGTGGGGAAGAGCTGGGAGTGTAGTATAAGCAGTCCCTAAAAGAGTGGAGGCAGGTTTGGCCACCAAATAGAAGACCTGAGATGCTGGAGGGGACAGTGGTTCATGAGCCTGACATTTTGCACATCCAAACAAAGTCTTTCAAACTGCACTTCAATGTTGTGAACTCAGAGCCAGCTCAGCTGCTGCAAGACTCGGTCCCAAAGCTTTGATTCTGGAACGCCTCTTCTTGGCCCTTTGCACATTTCACTGCCTGGATGGAGGCCATTGCAGGCTGGGGAGATCTTCAGAGCTCCCTACCCAGGAAGCCAAATGCAAAGGCACCCAATAGTGGCTTATACAATTAACAAGGCACAACTGATACAGTATGCAAAGTCCAAACACCTAAGCACACGTATAGTATCAAGCAGGGGTGCCTGGCTGGGTAAAAAAGGAGCCTGGATAGCTCTGCAGACAAGGCACTGTAATTTAACACCAGCTGTCTGCAATTACTGTAAGTTCGAATCTCACCAGGCTCAAGGTCGACTCAGCCTTCCATCCTTTCTAAGGTAGGTAAATTGAGGACCCAGTTTGTGGGGGCAATAAGCTGACTTTGTATAAATATACAAAAGTATGAAGGCTATTGCTTAACGCATTGTAAGCCGCCCTGAGTCTCCGGAGAAGGGCAGCATATAAATCAAATTAAAAAAAAAATAAAAATAAAAAAATTAAGGCAATATGACTATCTGGGACTGCATACCTGATGCCCCAATTAGAATAGAGTTGGAAGGGACCTTGGAGGTCTTCTAGTCCAGCCCTCTGCTCAAGCAGGACATCCTATATCATTTCAGACAAGTGACTGTCTGGTTTTATGCCCTTATCATCTATCAAGGCTCCAATTTCTCTCTTCTCTCTTTTATTTTTCGCCATCCTTGCCAATAACTTAGAATTTTTATTGCTAAATTCAAAAAAATTCCTATTTAAATATCTCATATTCTTTTTTACCAATTCTATATCTTCTTCTATCAATTTATTTTTTAGCAGATTTAATTCCTCCAAAAAAAACTTTTCTTTAGTAAGCAAAAATTGATTTTCCAATTCCTTAATCTGTCTTTTATCTTTTTCAATTTTATTTTTATAATTTTTATATTTTCTGCTTGATAACTTGATACTTTCCCCTCTAAACACTGCTTTCATCGCATCCCAAACAATTTCAAATTTAACCTCTCCATTATCATTCAATCTCCAACATTCTTCCCATTTTTTAAATATCCATTTTTTATCCTCCTCATTTTTATACGTATGTTTTAGTCTCCAGGCCTTTAATCATCTTAGTTGCTCTTCTCTGCACTTTTTCCCAAAGGCTCAACATCTTTCTTGTAATGTGGTGACCAAACCTGGATGCATTATTCCAGCTGTGGTCTTACTAAGGCTTTATAAAGTGGCTTTGTAATACTTCATGTATTAATACTGCTTTATAAATTTAGTACACCACAACTTTTTCATGTGTGGAGATGCCCTCTAGACTCAACCCTCACCCATAAGGATTTGTGTGGCTCATGAAAGGCTCAGAATAGAATAGAATAGAATAGAATAGAATAGAATAGAATAGAATAGAATAGAATAGAATTCTTTATTGGCTAAGTGTGATTGGACACACAAGGAATTTGTCTTTGGTGCATACGCTCTCAGTGTACATAAAAGAAAAGATACATTTGTCAAGAATCATAAGGTACAACACTTAATGATAGTCATAGGGTACAAATAGGATAGGATAGAATAGAATTAGAATTAGAATTAGAATTAGAATTAGAATTAGAATTAGAATTAGAATTAGAATTAGAATTAGAATTAGAATTAGAATTAGAATTAGAATTAGAACAGAATAGAATTTTTTGTTGGCCAAGTGTGATTGGACACACAAGGAATTTGTCTTGGTGCATACACTCTCAGTGTACAGAAAATAAAATAAAATTATATGCTTATAAGCATGGATTCTGACAACAGGCTGACCTGTGAATTCTCCAGTTAGTCTAATGTGCAAACCCAGCCCGCAAACGAACACCCAGGGCAGCATCGAAGCCAGGACAGACACACAGGCATTTTGTATTTTTACTTTGTCAATGCTAGTTGACACATCAATGGGAAAGCAGACAGAAGCTGCATCCCAAAAGCCTTGGAGACTGCCAGTTCTCTTCCTATGGAGGTTTTTTTGAAATAGAACTGAATGTGCTTATCTGGAGAAGCTGGTTTGCTAATATTTAAGAAATAAAAAAAAAAAAAACTGCCATTAGTTTGGAAATGGGGTCCAAGCAATCAAGGGCCCAGCTGCAGATGCTTCCAGCCTCTTTTGCTGTTGCAAGCAAGCAAACTCCTCACCCCCCCCCATTTCTGTGAACCCCCATTTCTCTTAAGTCTGCAGCCAAAAAAAAAAAAAAAACCGCTCTCTGGCGATTTGATAGCAGCAAGAGCCCACAGTCTGCAGGGCAAGGACATTCTCTCACGCCCGCAAAAAGCTAAATTGCACCCTCTCCCTTTCCACGAAGTTTTCTTCCGTTGCAAAACAGACATTGTCTCGGTAAGGAAAATGTGGGCCAAAGAAATGTGGGGTGGGGGGAACGACGAGGCTCAGCCAGAAATTCCACCGCAGACTCTGCAAAGGCCTCCGCCGAAGAGAGAGCTTGTTTGCAAGACTTTTAAATCAAAAACAGATGTAGCTCTCTTTTCCACGGGGTTTTAGGTTACACTTGGAAGGGGATGGGGTTTTGGGGGGGGGCGCCGCGCCGCGTTAGTTGTTGTTCTTTGAACCTCATGGGAAAAAAAAAGGGGGGGGGGACTTATTGGGTCTCCCAAAACCTCGGCGCCTGCCTTTTTATCTGTGGATTTTTATTTTTTATTTTTTCTTCATTTTGGAAATCTTGCACTCACGGCCCAACATGGCTGTCAGCGAACAATGGGGGCGGGGGGGGGGCAGGGTTTTTTTTTTTGTTTTGTTTTTTTGGCAAAGAGGAGGAGGAAAGGACCGAAATCCGCTTTCTGAGCCGGGATGCAGCGATGGGTTAGAGCGGCAGAAAGCGGTTTTTGCTGGGGAGAGCGAGAGCGAGAGACGGGGAAGGGGAGGCTGGGCTGCTGCCGGCCCCCTTCCCTCGGAATTTAAACCCGGGCTTCCAAGCGAGGCTGCAATTAGGGTCCCTCCAAGAGGCGCCCCCCGGCCCTGCTCCACCGGCTCTCTAACTCAGCGGAGCCCCTCCGCCCCCGGAGGACAAATGGGCTCCCTCCGGCAAGAAGAAGCGCCTGGAGCAAAACTTGCGGCGTGGCAAAAGGCGCCCGGTCCCCGGGGGGAAGGGTTGGAGGGTGGGGGGCACCGGAGCTGTCAGCGGCGGGGGAGGGATGAGCCCTGAGTGTGGGGACCCTCCGCCGGCTCCTCCTGGCCTTTTATTGTGGGGGGGGGGCGTCCTCGCGCCTCTCTGGACCCCGTCGGACGACTGGACAGCCCCCACCGACGAGCCCGGGTCCGGACAGAGAAGGAAGGTTGGGCGCCTTCCTGCCTCCTTTCCTCCCTCCGCTGGGGAAGCCGGAGCCCCTTCTCGGCCTCGGAGGGGAAGGGGCGTCGGCGTTCCCGGGACTCCGGTTGGGGACCAACTCTGCCCGGGGTGAAGCGCATCTCCTTCAGCCCCCCAAGCCCGGGAGCGAGAGGACGAGCCAGCGCAGCCCCCCCACCCCCCCACCTACCCACCCCCCCTCCTGCCTCTTACCCCGCCGCCGGACAGACGTTCCTCCCGCGGGGACTCAGCTCCTGCGCAGCCCCGCCGGCCCAGGAGAAGAGCAGCAGCAGCAGCAGGACCAGCGGCAGCCCGAGGGGCAGGAGGGGCGCCCGGCCGGCCCCCGCAGCCGCTCCCCCGCCGGCGAGTCGGGCCCTCGGCGGCCTCTCCATGCGTGAGGAGCTGCGCTCTCCTCCGGCCCTCCCGGGGCAGCTGGGCTCCCCGACGGCGCCGACTCCTCCTCCTCCTCCTCCTCCTCCTGGCTGCTCCAGCATCCCGGCCGGAAACGGCAGAGCGAGAGAAGCCGCCGCCGCCGCCCCCTCCTCTACCCCGGCGACGGCAGGAGCAGCGGGCGGAGCGGCCAGCCAGCAAACGCTGCCCGCTGCCCGCTGCCCCGTGCGCCACAGCCTGCCAGGCGCTCCGGACCGCGGGCTGGAGAGCTGGGGCCGCGCAAGAAGAGGGAAAGGAGGGAGGGAAGGAAGGGAGGCCCCGGCCCTCCCCGTCCTGGCCGCCCCTCCGAAGCCAGCCGCCGGGATGTCCCCCTCTCCGCCGCTTGGTGCGCTGCAAATTCGCCTGCCGAGGGAGCAGCAGTTGCGCGGGGTTCGTGTGAACTGGGACAGCCTTGCGCTTGCGGGGACTTTTTGCGGGCGTGGCTGGGACTTGGATGCCCGGGACTGGCCGGTGCAGATGGTGGGATTTTCCCCACCCCACTCCCCGAACGGTCCCGCGTCCACAGTGCCCGGATTTCGGGGGGTGGTGGTGGAGGGGAATGACTCCGGGAGTTTGAAAGGCTTCAAACAAAAAACCCGGGTTAGGAAGAGGGGAAGTTCACGGAAAGGGAAGCCCCAAGAATTCAAGGGAACTCAAAGCAGAATCCGAGCATCCTTTAAACCAGGGATCTCCAACCTTGACATTTTCAAGCCTGGAGGACTTCAACTCCCAGAATTCCCCAGCCAGCTTTCTGGGAGTTGAAGTCCTCCAGGCTTGAAGTTGTCAAGGTTGGAGACCCCTGGTTTAAACCGTTTGGCCTCTGGAAGCCCAGCTTTTGCCCCCAAAGCTTGCCCTGTGGTAGCCCTCAGCTGCTCTGTCTTGGGAGCTAAGCAGGGCTGGGCCTTTCTAACCCTTCCTGGAAATTCCAAGGCTTTGGACTAACTGAGAAATCAAGCCACGTTGCTTTTTGTCACACGAGATGACAGCGGATCGTCTGAGGAGCTTCTCGGATGAAAGACCAAACAGGATCCTACAACAGTCAAACACTTCCGTCCTTACGTTGTTGGTTTGAGCTTCGAGCTTGGCGATTGGGTTGCAAATGTTTTCGTCCCCATTTGAGGAGCCATCTTCAGTGGATCGATCCAAAGCACACTGACGACATCTCCTCAAATGGTGATGAAACCTGTTTGCAACCCAATCGCTAGGCTCGAAGCTCAAACCAGCAAGACAGCTACCGACTCGAGCTACTAATATTCAAAGACATTTTAACTTCTGTTCTTGCCAAGAAAGCTTCAGCTTCAGGGACCTTCCATGATGTCCACAGCTTGATGTAAAGGACACCAAAGTTTTTGACCTGCTGTGGTGAGAAGCCCCTTCCAGCCAGCCTTCTGTGGTTATTTCTCTGGTGTAAGAGCAGGAGAGGCTGCAGTCCAAAACCCGTTCTCCTCTCCCCAATCCTTTCTTGGGCTCTTCTGGGGGGGGGGAGAATTCAAAAATTTTCTCTACCGGTTCTGTGGGCGTGGCTTGGTGGGCGTGGCAGGGAAGGATACTGCAAAATCCCCATTCCCACCCCACTTTGGGGCCAGCCAGAGGTGATATTTGCCAGTTCTCCAAACTACTCAAAATTTCCGCTTACCGGTTCTCTAGAACCTGTCAGAACTTACTGGATTTCACTCCTGGCTCTTCTGCATCAGTGCAGTCCCAGAAAGACCACCTCCCTCCCTCTGGGAATCAACAGACCACCTTCCCCTCTGACCGACCGACTGACTTATGGCTTGTGCCCATTTATGACTCCCTAGAACGGTGCCTGGAGCCAGAGGGAGATAGTGAGTGATGGTCAGTTTTCCAGCCCCTCCGGACAGATGGATTGCCTGTGTGAAGCTGCTGTGTGGTTTGTGGGGTGATGCAGGATGGAGCTGGCCAACTGTGGCTTGAACAAATGGTGGTCTCAGAAAAGGGGATCTTAGCATAATACGTAAATCCAGCCGAGGAATGCCAGTTATTTAGCTCTCCCTCTTTGATCCCAGGCTGCCTGTCAGAAGAAAATGCACCCCTCAAAAGACCCTCTTTCCCCATGCAGTCTAATATAGCCTCCTGGGCTGTTTCTCTCACATTTGTTCTAAGCTGTCCTTTGAATTGGGGGCAGGCAGGCAGGCAGTAGAAGGAAGGAAGGAAGGAAGGAAGAAAGGGAGGGAGGGAGGGAGGAAAGAAAGAAAGAAAGTAAGTGAAAGAAAGAAGGAAAGGAAGAAGAGGAAGGGAGGGGGAGGGAAGGGAGGAAGGAAAGGGGAGGAAAGAAAGAGAAGGAAGGAAAGAAGGAAGGAGGGGGGAGGAAAGGAGGAAGGGAGGGAGGAAAGGAAAGAGGAAGGGAGGGAGGGAGGAAAGAAAAGGAAGGAAGGAAGGAAAGAAGGAAGGAAGCAAGGAAGGAAAGGAAGGGGAGGAATGGAGGAAGGGAAAGGGAAGGGAAGGGAGGGAGGGAGGGTGGGAGAGAGGAAGGAAGGAAGGAAGGAGAAAAGCCAGAAAAAGCCAGTTCTTGCTGCTTCAACAGAGGGATAGCATCAAGATCATGAGAAGTGATAATAGAACATACAACACAGAATAATAGAATTGGAAGGGATCATGGAGGTCTTTTAATCCAACCCACTGCTTGAGCAGGAGACTCTATACCATTTCAGGCTCTTTTTGAAAACCTCCATGATGGAGCACTCACAACTTCTGAAGCTCTTCTGTTGGTTGTTTGCTCTCACTGTTAGGAAATTTCTCCTTAGTTCTAGGTTGCTTTCTCTCCTTGGTTAGTTTCCATCCATTGCTTCTTGTCCTGCCTTCTGGAGCTTTGGAAAAAAACCAGAGGAGCTCTGGTGGCTCAGCAGACTAATTAACATCCACTTACATCTGCTGTCTGCAATTACTGCAAGTTCAAATCTCCCCAGGCTCAATGTTGACTCAGCCTTCCATCCTTTCTAAGGTAGGTAAATTGAGGACCCAGATTATGGGGGCAATAAGATGACTTTGTATAAATATACAAAAGGATGAAGGCTATTGCTTAATGCACTGTAAGCCGCCCTGAGTCTCCAGAGAAGGGCGGCATAGAAATCAAATTAATTTTTTTTTTAAAAAGTAGTTTGACCCCCTCAAATATTGGAAGACTGCTATCATGTCCTTCTTTTCTCCGGACTAGACATACCCAATTCCTTTAACTGTTCTTCATAAATTTTAGTTCTGTACTGCACTAGTGAGGACACACTTGGAATTCTGTCTCCAGTTTTGTATCAACAGGATACAAAAGATGTTGAAACCCTAGAAAGAGGGCAGAGAAGAGCAACCAAGATGATGAGGGGACTGAGAGGGCTCAACTACCTGATGAATGGCTAAGAGAACTAAGTATGTCCAGCCTAAGAAAGAGAAGGGTTAGGGGTGACATGATAGCTTGTACTTGAGGAGCAGTCACAGAGATGGGGAAAGCACCTGAGGGCAGGACGAGAAGTAACAGGTGGAAGATCATTAAAGAGAGATCCAACCGGGATCTAAGGAGGAATTTCCTGATACTGAGAACAATTAATCAGTGGAACACCTAGAGCTGTGGGTGTCCCATTGTTGGAAGTCTTCAATGAAAGATTGGACAGCTATCTGCCTGGGGTGGCCTAGGTCCCTTTCAGCCTGTTCTGTTCTGTTCTGTTCCGTTCCGTTCATGGTCCCTTCCGTCCTGTCCTGTCCTGTCCTGTCCTATCCCATCCCATCCCATCCCATCCCATCCCATCCCATCCCATCCCATCCCATCCCATCCCATCCCATCCCATCCCATCCCATCCCATCCCATCCCATCCCATTCCATTCCAGTCCTATGATTCTATGGGTTTTGTTTTTTTGTTTTGCTTTGCACAATATAATTCTCTCCCTGGTCTTCAGCCTCTCTGGCTTCCTGCTGTTCCTTTAATAAACCAGTTCTACTTGCAGTTTTTACTTTCGGATATTCTTTTCATATTTCCCTATTTCCCTTCATATTTTTAATTTTCAGGTATTCACAACTTTTAAAATATAGCTGAAATTCTGCCCTCCCTATTGCAGCACGCACACCTGATGGATTGATAGACAGAGTTCGTTTTCTGATTTGCCGAGAGAGAAAGTTTTATGATCTGCTGGCCTTTTCATTGCAACAAAGATGTCTTCTGCACCTTCAGGTTCTTGGCTTTTTAAAATTCTGTCATGCAGATAAATGCTGGTTTCTCCTGTAGCTGGGCTGTCCCGAATGGAGTGCTGCACTGCCATCTAGTGGACACCTTTTGGATTGCAGGCTGAAGCAATAGCACTTAGACTTACCATATATACAGATTGACAGAGTTGGAAGGGTCCTTGTAAGTTATCTAGTCCACCCCCCTCCGCCCAAGCAGACCCTACACCAATCTCCCCTTGAAAGCTCCCAGTGATGAAGCTCCCACAACTTCTCTTCCATCGGTTGATTGTTCTCACTGTCTCCTTATTTCTCCTTATTTCTAGGTTGAATCTCTCCTTGATCAGTTTCCATCCATTATTCCTTGTCTGGCCTTCTATTAATACTGCCTAGGATTGTGTTGCCTTTTTTGGGCAGCTGCAGCTCACTGCTGGCTCATATTTAAGTAATTGTCCACCAGGACTCCAAGATCCCTCTTGCAGTTTTGGGCCAGGCACCACCTATTCTATACCTGTGCATTTGGGTTTTCTTGCCCAAATGTAAAATCTTATTTTTTTTTTCATCATTGAGATTCATGTCCAGCTTTTTACTGGACAACCCAACTTAACTCCAGTGACATTTCCTGCCCTGCAACCCCTCCCCAGCCAACTGCACTAGAATGCTGGGGCTGGTAGAGGTCTTCTAGTCCATCCTTCTGTCCAGGGCAGGAATCTTCAGAGTATCCCAGACAAATGGCTGTCCAACCTTTTCTTGGAGCCTCCATAGATGAAGCCTCCACGAGTCCAGGAGGAAGACTGTTCACTGCTGAAGAACTTCCATGGTCAGGAGATGCCTCCTTAGTCTTAGGAATGGAACAAGGTTGATCATGGTTTGACCAAAAGGGGTGAGAAGGGGATCCAGTCACAAAATCTTGTGGTTGGGAGCAATGGTGGGTTTCAAATTCTTTTACTACCGGTTCTGTGGGTGTGGCTTGGTGGACGTCGCAGGGGAAGGATGCTGTAAAATCTCCATTCCCTCCCCAATCCAGGGGTAGGTTACTGCAAAATCCCCATTTCCTCCCAATCAGCTGGTACTCGGAGGCAGAGAATAGATGGGGGCGGGGGCAGTCAGAGGTGGTATTTACCGGTTCTCTGAACTACTCAAAATTTCCGTTACCGATTCTTCAGAACTGGTCAGAATCTGTTGAAACCCACCTCTGGTTGGGAGGGACCTGGGAGGCCTTCTAACCCAACATGGAGTGGGACTCCTCCAAATAGCCCAGACAGATGGCCTTTCTTTGAACACCTCCGGAGATGGAGCCCTCAGGACTCTTGCTCTGCTTAGTAATTCCCAACAGCCAGGAAATTCCAACTTGAGCTTGGATAATTCTCTGAAAAGCTTCCATTCCTTGCTTCTTGTCCCACCTTTGAGCACCACAGAGCATAAATTCACACACATCCCTTCAAAACTGAAAAACTAACTTGTCCTCCCAGCCGCCTCTTTTTTAGGCTAAATACTCAGTTCCTTTAACCCATTTTTCATAAGACTTAGCCTTCAAGCCTCTTCGTTGCTCTTCTCTGCTCTTTTCCAAATCCCCTGCCTCCTTTTTGCATTGTGGTGACCGGAACTGGAGAAGATATTGTGTGAGTGTCATTCAACAAGTGTGGCATAGAGTGGTGCTCTCACTTCCTGTGATCCCCTCTCTACCTGTATTTGCACTGGCTCTGTTAGCACCTGTGGCACGCTGCTGGGTCACGCAAAATCTGTGGTCTATGAGGACACCAGGTCCTTCTTGCAAAACACTACTACGGCTAAACCAGGTAGCACACCTATTTTGTTCCTGGTGCATCCGGTTTTTCTTGCCAAAATGGAGAACCTTACATGTTGTTATGATAGGATCCGGAGTTCATGTGTATCTAGACCTTTTGAATCTTGAGCCTGTATTCTGGTTTGTTAGCAACCCCTCTTCCAGTGGTGAAATCCAAATTTTCTTACTATCAGTTATGTGGGCGTGGCTTGGTGGGCGTGGCAGGGGGAAAATACTGCAAAATCTCCATTCCCACCCCACTCCAAGGGAAGGATACTGCAAAATCCCCATTTCCTCCCCATTCCTGGGGGGAAGGATATTGCAAAATCTCCATTCCCACCCCACTCCTGGGGGAAGGATACTGCAAAATCTCCATTCCCACCCCACTCTGGGACCAGCCAGAGGTGGTATTTGCCGGTTCTCCAAACTGCTCAAAATTTCTGCTACTGGTTCTCCAGAACCTGCTGGATTTCACCCCTGCCCTCTTCCCAAGATTTGCATCATCTACAAACATAATGTCATCTTGGGACATTTATGAAGAGTCCTTGGCCCAAGCTGGAACCCCGAGTACCTCCTGCATCTCTCCCTCCTTTTGGACATGGTCCCCTTAAGGACCATGGGCTGGCTGTAGTAGCTCACCCCACTGCCAATCCCTCAATCGTACGTTATTCCAGGAGGCTGTGTCCACTTTTGCCCCAATTCCTTATTAAAGTCTGGGTTAGCTGCATCCATAGAATTCTCTTCCTCCAGTAATCTAGCCCAGGTTCTCAAAGCAAACTACGATTTGTCTGGTGCAACTTGTTTTTAAAGAAATCCATGCTGGCTAATCCGATAATTACCTTACTTCTTTTCTAAGCCCTTGCAAACCTGCTTGATTCACTAACGAACTCTGGCTAAATAGATCACGGTTTTGCAAGAGCTGCAAACCCCCAAGAGAAGGGGATGTGATCTCACCCAGAGACCAACCAGAGAGGTTCAAAGGCTGTCCTGGGAAAAGGCTCTTCTGCAACCCGGCTGTCACTCAAGCAGTTTCTGAAAAGTATTTTATTGGTACAGCCACCTTCATCCCAGAGGAGGACAAGCGGAAGAGCAAACAGGTGACAAAGGGCATCCGGAGAAGGCGATTCTGAACCCCCATCACTTGGTAGCCCAGAGTACCCAGATGTGTCAAATCTGGGAGATGGCAATGGGCAGGTGCCACAAAGGTGCATGATGCTAGAGTAGCTGCTACATTCAGGGCTTCTGTTACCAGGTCCCGAGAAGCTGTGCTACCCTGGCACCGGGCAAGAGAGAACCTGGTCAGCCAGAAAAGTAGTGTCCACGACTTGGTCCAACTGGGGTCTCTGTCCAAGCTGTCCCAGTGTCGAGGCAGCTGGGGAGAAGTACTTAAGGGGGGCTCGGTGCGTTAAAGAGGGCCCCCGCAAACAGACGCCTCTTCAGCTCCGTCCAGAGCAGCTGCTGCTCCTCCTCTGCTCGTGCTAGGAGACCTCGGTTCTCCTGGGCTCTCCTGGACAGGTAAGGCAGGACCTCCTTCACGGGGCCGTAGGGAACGTATTTATACACGGGGAACCCGGCTTGACCTGTAGGGAGGAGGGAACCCAGAAGTCAGTTGGTTGCACCTTCTCAACTCAGCCTCCCCCCACTCCAAATCGAAGTAACAAGCCAACTTGGTTTGGTGGTTGGGCCAGAGGTTGGGAGACAGTGAGTTCTAGTCCCATGGTGGGACTCCGATGAGCCGCGGTGGCGCAGTGGTTAGAGTGCAGTACTGCAGGCTACTTCTGCTGACTGCCTGCAATTTGGCAGTTCAAATCTCACCAGGCTCAAGATTGACTCAGCCTTCCATCCATCCTTCTGAGTTGGGTAAAATGAGGACCCAGATTGTTGGGGGCAAGAGGCTGACTCTGTAAAGTCTTTATAACTTATAAGTCTAAGTGCTATTGCTATTTTCCTTCCTTCCTTCCTTCTTTCCTTCCATGGTGCGCAGTGGTTAGAATGCAGTATTGCAGGCAAACTCTGCCCACTGCCAAGAGTTCAATCCTGACCAGGTCAAGGATGACTCAGCCTTCCATCCTTCCGAGGTGGATCAAATGAGGACCCAGATTGTTGGGGGGCAAGAGGCTGACTCTGTAAAGCGCTTAGAGAGGGCTGCAAAGCACTGTGAAGCGGTATATAAGTTTAAGTGATAGTGCTAAGTGGGAAGGAATAAAGGAGGGAGGGAGGGAGGGAGGGAGGGAGGAAGGAAGGAAGGAAGGAAGGAAGGAAGAGCTGTAGTGGTGCAGTGGTGAGACTGTAGTATTTCAGGCTAATTCTGCCAACTGTCAGGAGTTCAATCCTAATGGGCTCAAGGTTGACTCAGCCTTCCCTCCTTCTGAGGAGCCTTCCCTCCTTCTGGTCCTAAAAGGAGGATCCAGATTGGGGGCATAGGCTGACTCTGTAAAGCACATAGAGAGGTCTGTAAAAGCATTGTAAAGTGGCATGTAAGTCTAAGTGCTACTGCTAGTCCCACCTGAGCCATGAAAGCCAACCGGCTGACCATGGGCCAGTCCCCCTCTCAGTCCAACTCGCTTCACAGGGCTCTTGTGGTGGGGGAAACAGCTCTTCACGCCCAAGAGCCACATGGCCTTCAGGATTAAAACCGGAGCCTGGCAGCATCTTTTCTGATGAATCCATCTTAGCAAAAGGAGCCAGAAAAGCTTATTTTTAATAAAATATATCTGTCAGAATTAGGAGGCCACCAGATGCCTCCTAATTCTTGGCTACTGTTGACGGAATTCTGCGCCTACGTATTAAGGATTAACTCTAAAAGGGAAGATAATTGGGCCTGTTTTGCAACATACAGAGATTTTGAGAGGTGAAAAAGGTGTTTCTTTTGGCTCTGCAAAACTTAACACTTCTCTTTGCCCTTTTACGTGAAACATCATGTGAAATCCATAGCTTTGCCTCCCTCTATTCGCATTTTGGGAAGACACACAAAGGAATTGTGTGTGTATGTGGGGGGGGGGGGGGAGGGGATGGTGGCAGCCCCTGGACCACAGTTTCCTCTGTCCCTATTCTGAAATACAGGGAGTCCTCAACTTACAACAGTTCACTTAAGTGACCAAAGCTACAATGGCACTGAAAAAAGTGACTTATGACCATTTTTCACACTTATGACCATTGCAGCATCCCCATGGCCAGGTGATCAAAATCCACTTGGCAACTGGCATGTACTTATGATGGCTGCAGTGTCCCGGGGTCACATTTCTGCGACCTTCTGACAAGCAAAGTCTATGGGGAAGCTAGATTCGCTTAACAACCGTGTTGCTAACTGAACAGTTGCAGTGATTTGCTTAACAAATGTGACAGGAAAAGTAAAATGGGACAAAGCTCACTTAACAAATTTCTCATTTAGCAAACAAATTCTGAGCTCAATTATGATCATAAGCCGAGGACTACCTGTATAGGGGAGGGTTTAGTGTAGAGTCATCCTGTTTGAAACCCCTACCTAATTTTTTGCAGTTCTCCAAGATCAGACACGTGCAACTTGGAGGTGGAAGGAAGGGTCTTGATGAGAAGGAAAGGGAGGAAAGAAGGAAGGAGGGAGGGAAGGAAGGGTCTTGATGAGAAGGGAAGGGAGGGAGGGAGGGAGGAAGGAGGGAGGGAAGGAAGGAGGGAGGGAAGGAAGGAAGGATGGAAGGAAGGAAGGGTCTTGATGAGAAGGGAAGGAAGGAGGGAGGGATGGAAGGGTCTTGGTGAGAAAAGAAGGAAAGAAGGGAGGAAAGGAAGGAAGGATGGAAGGAAGGAAGGGTCTTGATGAGAAGGGAAGGAAGGAGGGAGGGAAGAAGAGAGGGTCTTGGTGAGAAAAGAAGGAAAGAAGGGAGGGAAGGAAGGAAGGAAAGAAGGAAGGGTCTTGATGAGAAGGGAAGGAAGGAAGGGAGGGAGGAAGGGAAGGAAGGGTCTTGATGAGAAGGGAAGGGAGGGAGGGAGGAAGGAGGGAGGGAAAGAAGGAAGGAAGGGTCTTGGTGAGAAGGGAAGAAAGGAAGGGAGGGAGGAAGGAAGGGTCTTGGTGAGAAAAGAAGGAAAGAAGGGAGAAGAAGGAAGGAAGGGAGGGAAGAAGAGAGGGTCTTGGTGAGAAAAGAAGGAAAGAAGGGAGGGAAGGAAGGATGGAAGGAAGGAAGGGTCTTGGTGAGAAGGGAAGGAAGAGAGGGAGGGAGGAAGGGAAGGAAGGATCTTGATGAGAAGGGAAGGGAGGGAGGGAGGAAGGAGGGAGGGAAAGAAGGAAGGATGGATCTTGGTGAGAAAAGAAGGAAAGAAGGGAGAAAAGGAAGGAAGGAAGGAAGGAAGGGTCTTGGTGACAAGGGAAGGAAGGGAGGGAGGAAGGGAGGGTTTTGATGAGAAAAGAAGGAAGGAAGGAAGGAAGGGAGAGAGGGAGGGAGGAAGGAGGGAAGGAAGGAAGGGTTAACAAAGAAAAGTCCACCCTGATTCAATGCCTGAGCTTCTTGGAATCTGAAGAATGTGGCATTCCGATCAAAAGCACAGCCAGTGGTGCAACTGACCCCCCCCTCCTCCCCACTGCCCAAGAGTCACATCACTCTTATGGAAGCCCCACCTTACCAAGAGGGAAGGTGATTTGGTCACACATGCCCAGGAGCTGCCCAAAGTAGATCTTGTTCTCCGAGGGGTGGATGCTAAGATCTGCCATCCTGAAGGAGAAGAAGAAACTGTTTCAGAAGACAACCCAACGGGCTCCAGATGTGCTCTTCCACCTGGTTCTAGAATAGTCTTCCCCAACTCCCCCTCCCCCATTCCAGGTATGCAGACGCCATCTCGCAGAGTGTCCAGAGTCAGAGGGCCATTGCTTGAGAATTCTAGGAGGGGAATTCAGGCTTCCTCAGATGGGAGAACTGCGGACGGGGCCTCTAGAGCAGGGGTCTCCAAACTTGGCAATTTTAAGTCTGGAGGACTTCAACTCCCAGAATTCCCCAGTCAGGGTCTCCAACAGGGAATTCTGGGAGTTGAAGTCCCCCAGGCTTAAAGTTGCCAAGGTTGGAGACCTCTGCTCAAGAGATCCAACAGCAAGAGACAGATGCTGTGGCAGAAGAAATATTTAGATTAAATAAACACGATAAAAGGAGTTGCAAGATACCAGAGGGGACACAGGAAAGAGTCATCCAAAAAGTTTTTGGCCTCCCTTATTTTGGGCCGTTTTCGGGGCTTTTTTCGGCCTGTTTTTTCAGAAAAAGGCAGAAAAAAGGCCCAAAAACGGGCCACGCAGAGGCCAATAAAACGGCTGGCGGGTGGGCGGGGCTTCGGCAAATATTCTGTCTATAAGACACACAGACATTTTCACCCCCTTTGGGGAGACAAAAAAGTGTGTCTTATAATCTGAAAAATACGATAATAAGTGTTGAAACTCTAAAAAGGGCAAGAGACGATGGATAGATATAGAATATTTTTTTTAACATGGTGGTTATTTTAATAAGTGTTAGAAAAAAGAAGTAGAAATTGGGACAATAGTATTATGTATACTGAAATATAATAGAAGATATCATAATTGCTATTACGTACACAAATGTTAGATGTTGAAAAATTACGATTATGCATATACTTAAACGGTAATATTATCAGAATTGTATGCAAAGTATATTGACCCAGATAATACGCTGTTCACCAAGCACTTATAGATGTTAAAGAAAAAAAACATAAATAAAATTATATATATATATAAAGATAGGTTGGTGGGCCTCACGCTGACCAGTACCTGCCAAGGGTGAACTTGACTGTGTCTTTATTGTGAGAAGCGACCATCACATTGGCCTTCCAGCTGTGTCGGACCTCCTCCAGGATGTAGTCCAGGCACCTGCAGGAAAGGTGGATGAAGATGTCAGATGACCTCCCAGGTGTCCCTTCCCCTCTTAGAGCCCGGGGGCCCAGGACCACCTTCTCCCCACCTGTGGTACATCTCGCTTGTCTTTTCATAGGTTGGGTTGATGGGGTCCTCGTAGCCCACTTCGGCTGCCCGACTTCGTTCCTGGTCCATGTAGGCGCCTCTCACTAGCTTGGCTCCAAAATGCCACCCTTCACGGCGCGAGAGCTCCACATCGATGGTCACGTTATCGTAGGCCTCCTGTTTGGAGGGAGGGAAGAGGAGGAGGAGGAAGAAGAGAGGAAGAGGAAGAAAAGGAGGAGGAAAAAGGAGGAGGAGGAAGAAGTAAAAGAGGAGGAGGAGGAAGAAGAGAAGGAGGAAGAGGAGAAGTGCAAGTGGAAGAAGGAGGAGGAAGAAGAAGAGGAAAAGGAGGAAGAAGTGGAAGAGGAGGAAGAGGAGGAGAAGGAGGAAGAAGTGGAAGAGGAGGAAGAGGAGGAGGAGGAAGAAGTGTAAGGTGGAAGAGGAGGAGGAGGAAGAAGTGGAAGAGGAGGAGAAGGAGGAAGTGGAAGAGGAGGAGAAGGAGGAAGAAGTGGAAGAGGAGGAAGAGGAGGAGGAGGAAGAAGTGGAAGAGGAGGAGAAGGAGGAAGTGGAAGAGGAGGAAGAGGAGGAGGAAGAAGTGCAAGAGGTGGAAGAGGAGGAGGAGGAAGAAGTGGAAGAGGAGGAGAAGGAGGAAGAGGAGGAGGAAGAAGTGGAAGAGGAGGAGGAGGAAGAAGTGGAAGAGGAGGAGAAGGAGGAAGAGGAGGAGGAAGAGGTGGAAGAGGAGGAGGAGGAAGAAGTGGAAGAGGAGGAGGAAGGAGGAGGATGCAGTGGCTGAGAATCTGCTGGGCCAGGAAAGTGCCTTCAATTGTACTTTGAAGGTTTCCAAGGCCAAACAGGATTCTACTGGCAGTTATAATCCAAAAACCTTGAGATCTGTTCCTTTGTAAAAAAAATAACTAAATTTTATATTAGTGGATGAAGGTCCTCTCCACGCTTCTCTATTCCAGCATCATCTACTGGGCCCAATATTTGGTGGTGAGGGGTAACCAGGAAAGGCCTTTTAGCAGAACATAAAGGATGGGTGATCTTTATATTCTGCAGATCCCAATGAACATTTCAATATGTTCAGTTTTGATGTGTTCATTCAACACTTCAAGGAGAGAAGCAACTGAGGACTAAGGAGGAATTTCCTGACAGTTAGAACAATTAACCAGTGGAACCACTTGCCACCAGAAGTTGTGAATGCTCCAACTCTGGAAGTTTTTAAGAAGATGTTGGATAACCCTTTGTCTGAAGTGGTGTAGGGTTTCCTGCCTAAGCAGGGGGTTGGACTAGAAGACCTCCAAGGTCCCTTCCAACTCTTGTTATTCTGTATTCTAAATATGATCTGATTTAGGATTCTTTAGTAAAAAACAAAAACAAAAAACCAGAATTCCTTATAAATAAATTCAATCTTCAATATATCTCGAATCTTTTTTCCTCCAAGTATTCCTGTCATCCATTAGTGCCACCTGTCTGCTTCAGGCTGTTTTGGCCAGTGTGTGTGTGTGTGTGTGGGCAGGTTGGCGACTGCTTTGGGCTCGTAAGCAAGTCAGGTTGGACCTGATCAAAACTTGGGTAGGAGACCACCAGGAAATCTCACCTTCAGGTAGCACTGGTACGTGTTGAAGATGGCCGGCCTCTCCTGGTTGAATCGGCGTTGCATCTCCAGGGTGAGGCGGCTGATGGCTGGCTGGAAGTAGGTCTGTTCTGCGTCCACCATCAACCTCACGCCCACCCCGACAGCTTTCTTAAAAGGAAGAGTAAAAAAGGACGACGAACACTTAAATCACCTGAAGTGGAGCCAGCCGTGTGCAACAGCAGCCAAAAAAAGCAAATACAATCCTTGGTTGTATAAACAGAGGCATAGAATCAACATGACTTGGAGTATTAGTACCGCTTTATAAAATCTTTAGTAAGGCCCCACCTGGAATACGGCATCCAGTTTTGGTCACCAAATTACAAAAAACGATGTTGAGACTTTGGAAAAAGTGCAGAGAAGAGCAACTGAGATGATTAAAGGCCTGGAGGCTAAAAACAAGTACTACTTCCAAGCTGGGGATTTGCCTCCCCTCTGCGACCCCGTAAGACAGGGGTGTCATTGATTTCATTGAGGACCACATTAGGGTTGTGTTTGACCTTGTGGGGAGGGGGCTGGGGTGGGTGTGGCCAGCTCGATGTCACTTGTGTCGGGGGCACCTGTGGCCTGGGCGGGAGTGGGGGGTTCCTTCCATCCATCCTCCTGAGCTTGGTAAAATTAGGACCCAGATTGTTGGGGCCAAGAGGTTGATTCTGGAAACTGCTTAGAAAGGGCTTTCAAGCACCATCAAGTGGTATATAAGTCTAAGGGCCTTTCCTTTCTTTCTTTCTTTCTTTCTTTCTTTCTTTCTTTCTTTCTTTCTTTCTTTCTTTCTTTCTTTCTTTCTTTCTTTTTCTTTCTTCCTTCCTTCCTTCCTTCCTTCCTTCCTTCCTTCCTTCCTTCCTTCCTTCCTTCTTTCCTTCCTCCCTCCCTCCCTCCCTCCCTCCCGCTTAGAATACAGTATTGCAGGCTAACTGCCTGCTGCCAGGAGTTTTGATCCTCACTGGCTCAATGTTGTCTCAGCCTTCCATCCTTCCGAGGTCGGTAAAATGAGGACCCCGATTGTTGGGGCAATAGGCTGACTCTGTAAACCACTTAGAGAGAGGGCTGTAAAAACATTGTGAAGCCTTCCTTCCTTCTTCCCTCCCCCTCCCTCTTCTTCTTTTTCCTTCCCTCTTCATTCTCCTTTCTTCTTCCTTCCCCTCTTTCCTTCTTTTTCCTTCCTTGCTCTCTTCCCATCTTCCCATCTTTTTCTTTCTCCTTTCCTGTCCCCCTGGGCCCTGTTTTCACTGGCAGAGGGCTGCAGGAGGCTGTCACAGCTGAAAACAGCCCAGGAGGGCTGTTTTCACGGGTAGAGGCACTGTGGGCCGGTCCTTCACCGTTTTCAGGGCGGCCCCCGCGGGCCAGATCTAACCACCCCATGGCCGGATTCGGCCCATGGGCCTCGAGTTTGACACCCCTGCTGTAAGAGGTGCTTTGAGCAGCTTGTCTGCTGTTGCTCCATTGATCCCCAAAGCAGAAATGGGGGTTGGGGCCTCACCTTGGCCAGGACGTCCATGCGCTGCAACATGCGCTTCATCTGCCTCTCCTCTTCCTGGGTGAAGCGAGAGAGGAGCGGCTCAAGCTGGCCTGTCTGAGAGGGTTGAGAGGGGAGATTAGAAAGTATTTCCAGACATAAAAATGGAGCTTGAGGACATTCTTCATGGGAAGAGTTCTGGGTTTTTGGTGAAGGGAATTGCTGGGGAATATTAATAAACCCACTAGCCCATGTGCATGTGAGCGAGTGGGACAGCACACCCTCTGCATGCAAACATCCAAACTGCTTTGATGGGTCCACCTGATTTGCTCAAATCTAGTCTCCAGGTCTAATTTTTGCACAGCTATAACGAAAACCAAGCTCGGCCTTAAAGAGCCTGCCATGACTTTGCAGCCCAGAGATCAGGGGTGGGATTGAGCCAGTTCTGACCGGTTCAGGCGAACTGGATATTAATTTTAATCTGGTTCGGCAAACCGGTTGTTCCAAGGACTGGCTGACCACACCCACCCCACCACGTCCCTCCCTCCCAATCCACGCGGATTGTTTTGGATGCCAGGTAAGTGCAGGGCACACGCAGAGGCTCTGGGAGGGCGAAAAACGGGCCTACTGGAAGTCTGGAAATGAGCCCATTTCCGGCCTCTGGAGGGCCTCCGATGCCCAGGGAGGCCGTTTTTGCCCTCCTGTAGGCTACAGGAAAGCCTCTGGAGCCTGGGGAGGGCGAAAACCAGGCCTACCAGAAGTCTGGAAACAGGACCATTTCCGGCCTCCGGAGGGCCTCCGGTGACCCGGGGAGGCCCTTTTTGCCCTCCTGGAGGCTCCAGGAAAGCCTCTGGAGCCTGGGGAGGGCAAAAACCAGGCCTACTGGAAATACCAGATGTGGGCCCATTTCTGGACTCCAGAGGGCACACGAAGCGAACTGGTTGTTACAACCGGTGAATCCCACCACTGCCAGAGATGGATGGTGGGCTGGCTCCCCAGGAGGCCCTGCTCTCCCTGCCCTACCCCAATGGCCATCACACATTGCATCTGTCCAAGCCACTGAGAGATCAGCAAATGTGGCTCGTCACCCAATAAAATAGGCTTGTTGTTGTAACAGTGGCTCTGAAGGGGGTGGTGGTGGGGAGGAGGGGGAAGGGAGGAGGGAGCCACAGATGCTCCCAACTGCCATTCAAAGACCTTCCTGGTCCTTTATCTTTTCTGTCCATTATTTTCTTCCAGCAGAAGGAGCCATTCCTTATTTAAAAGCTGGCCCAGGATGGCTTTTCTGCAGCCGGTTCAGAACAGAGGAAGTGAAGGCTCCACCCTGCTCCTTGCTCAGCTGCGGAGGGGAGATTACACGCGTGCCACGAGTGGCTTGATACGAGATGGGCAGCGTTATCAATTTAGTGAATAAAATTTAAAAATAAACAAACCACCACTTCTACTGCATGCTGCGAACGTGCCTCACAGATCTTGTGAAATGAATGGACGTTCCTATGTAGATGTTTGCAGCCCTGACATTTACTGGGGGCAGTGGAGGGGGGGAGGGGGAACAACTCACTGAGGACTAGCAACTTTAGACAAACAACACATCATTCTCTGACTGAATCCTTGAACTAAAGGCAGGGGGAAAAAAAACCGTGCAGCCTTTCTGTATTTGGGGGAGATTTTAAAACTGCAGCTCCCTAAAACCAACGTTTCTCAACTGTGGCAACTTTAAAAGGCTATGCCGGCTGGAGAATTCTGAGAATTGAAGTCCAGACACCTTAAAGTTGCCACTGTCATAAACCAAGAAATGTGTGGTCCAAATGTCGATCCAGAAGTCTCCTAAAAGTGCTACATCCCCCACCTCTCCATCACAGCCAAGAACTTCCTTGCTGTTGTGGCCCGCCAGCGGCCTGTGCAGCTGGTAGCTGATTCCGACAGCAAGGAGGCTGGTGTGGTGATTTGCCAGCAGCCTGTGCAGCTGGTACCCGAGTCAGACATTGAGGAGGCTGGAGAAGATGTGATGCCAGAGGTGGGGATTCAGCCAGGGTCTTCAGAACCTCCAGAAGCTCCCTTAAGTGAAGAGGAAGAAGAGGAGGAGCCTCTTCTCAATGCACGGGCGCGTAGAGCTGCCAAAAGGCAGGAATGGCTCCTCAGGAGGAGGTCTCCTCGAGAGTAAGGCTTGGGGCTAATTGGCCACTCCCCTAGCCTATTTAAGGAAGGACAACAACTGATGCAATTTGCAGGAAACAACTTTGTTCATATTCCTTCATGTCTTGATTACAGAAACGTTTGATTCGGCTCGTTTATCTCGTCGGTTTTCCTGCAAATTGCTTCTGGGCATTCTGCCAACCACAGTAAGCTTACGGTTATCTGAAAGACTGTACCTCAGAATTGAGTTATTATTTCTTGGACTCTTATCGGCTGTTAATGAAGTTAAATTAACAGCCCTTGTTCAGAAAAGACTGATTTAAACTGTACTTGTGTTTGAACAACTACTAAGAAAGCTCATTAGTAGTCCATAATTAAGGTTTGTACGGACTTTGTGTGTGCTGCGTTCTTTGTGGTCTGTAGCTGGGGCAGAACACTTGCAGGTCTGGTGTGTTTACCTTCAGGTTTGGAACAAGCAGGAGTTTGGAAATCTCCATCCGGCCATCGATCAAACTATTCCAGTCCAGCAAGTCCACCGTTCTGAGAAAAAGATATTGATGACAAGCTCTGTTGAGTGGAGGGGGTGGAGAACAGCAGCCCACCCATCCCAATTTTTATCTGGAGGAACTGGGGCTGGCTAGATGTGTCACAGATTTTAGGAACCAATGCTGATTTTTGCAGCTCCCATGATCTCTCCTGCCTCCCATCTCTGCTTCCTGCAACACCACCCAGCATCCTTTCATAAAAACGCTCAGCTTCACAGGTTAATTGCCCAAACGTCCATTTCTACAGGAAAAGGAAAGTATCTAAAGAGTATTTGTCTCATGGAATAAGAAGGGAAAGTAAGAACATCCTGGGAACTAGCCACAGAATCATAGAATAACAGGGCTGGATGGGACTTTGGAGGTCTTCTAATCCACCGTCATGCCCAGGCAGGAGACCTTATTCCATCTAGGACAAATGGTTATCCTGAGCTGCACTTACCCCGTCAGGCCCAATTTCTCGCCCGTGAACCACTGGTGGCTCTCGGCTTTGGTGGCAATCCCCAGGTTGGCCAACGCCTCCTGCCAGAACCAAAAAGAGCTCCTTCAGTCCTACAGGTCCCGGTCTTACTCTGTTTTTTGTTTGTTTGTTTGTTTCAAGTTTTTTTTATTTTGTTTTATATGTATGTAACAATGCATGAAGAGTATGGCACCTGGATGTCATACCTTCTAATACAAATAAAACTAGTAGAATTAATCATAGTTATTACTTTCCACCAACTTATATATTTCTAATAATAACACACATTTATACCATGTTTCCCTGAAAATAAGACCGGGTCTTATATGAATTTTTGCTCCAAAAAGCGCATTAGGGCTTATTTTCTGCTTAGGTCTTATTTTTGGGGAAAATACAGTACTAAATGCATCCATCTGGCTGACAATCTTAACTAGGGCTTATTTTGGGGGGTAGGGCTTGTAATTACGAGCATCCTGAAAAATCATTTTCCACTTGGGTTCTTACTTTTGGGGAAACAGGGTATTAAGTTGTATGTCATTATTCAATTATTCCATGTTTTCTCTTGTTATTGCTCAGGTCTTATTCATGAAATGGGTCTTGTGCCAAGCACGAATCAGGTTTAGAATGAAAACAGGCCAGCATTTTGAGATCAAGGTTTCCCAATACCGACATGCCTTGTTCAGATCTCATCAACGGAAACATCTGAATGCTGGAATGAACTGTTCTGACTTCATCAAAATTGGTCCATTGTTTTAGTGGACAGTTCAGACTGGTTTTTTGGCCTGGGAATGGAGCTTTCTGACCACCAGTGAACCCTGTAGAGCAAGGGTGTCAAACTCAATTTCATTGAATGCGCATCAGGGTTGTGTTTGACTTCGGAGGGCCGGGGTGGGCATGGCCAGTTCGATGTCACTTGTGTTGGGGGCTCCTATAGTGACCAAGTGCTAAGGCAGGACTTCCCTCAGACCCTTCCTCACATTATAATCTCCTTCCTTCCTTCCTTCCTTCCTTCCTTCCTTCCTTCCTTCCTTTCCTTCCTTCCTTCTTTCCTTCCTTCTCCTTTCTTCCCTTCCTTCCTTCCTCCCTCCCTCCCTCCCTCCTTCTCCTTTCTTCCCCTCTTTCTTTATTTTTCCTTCCTTGTCCTTTTCCCATCTTCCCATCTTTTTCTTTTTCTCTCTTTCTCCTTTCTTGTCCCTTCCTGGATGCTCAAATGCAAAAGGGGAAACATTTCTCCTCTTCTTTTGTATTTAGTTTGTTTTGATAGCCCTCTGCCAGCAAAAATGGAGCTCGGGGGGAGCCACACGTGACCCCTCTGGCCCCCGTTTTCAGCCACAATGGCCTCTTGTAGCCCTCTGCCAGCAAAAATGGAGCTCGGGGGCAACACGCGCCCCCCCAGCTCCTGTCTTTGGCCATGACGGCCTCCTGAAGCCCTCTGACAGTGAAAATGGAGGTTGGGGGGCTGCGTGTGGCTCCCTGGGCCTCGTTTTCCTTGGCAGAGGCACCAGAAGCCAGTCCTTTGCTGTTTTCAGAGCAGACCCGCAGGCCAGATCTAGGCACCTCGTATGCCAGATCCCACGCAGGCCTTGAGTTTGACACCCCTGCTGTAAGAGCCACGTCAAGGTCAGAAATATGGACCTTGGTGTATTTTGTACCATCTCCATTTACGGACATGGGCATCTACCCAGCTCTCACCCGCCAGCCAACAGAGTCCAAGCTGTTTGGTTAGGAGCTGTGGGCAATAAAGCTCAAAAAAAGGGGGAGCGTCAGATTGTGAGTGAAAAGGAGGGGGGTGAACGGAGCAGCCTGGGGCCTTAGAGCCACAGGCAGCCTTTGCAAAATCTTCCCCTCCTGGTAGCCCAGCAGAAGAAAAGAGACAAAATAAGAGAGGAAAAGGGGATGGAAAACGTTTGCAGGTTAACAATCTCTACGTTTCAAGACTTCAGTTTCCGGGGAAGAGCTTAGGGCAGTGGTCCTCAACCTTTGTGGCTTGGTGGCCTGGCTGGGGGTGGGGCGGGGAACTGGGCTGCACAAGTGGCAGGCTGACGCATACACGCATGTGCAAGCAGCAACTTGTGCAAGTTGAGCTGCGCGCAGGTGTTCAGGCCTGACGCTTGTGCAAGTCGAACTGCGGGCGCACTGGCCTGCCACTCACATGGCCTGGTTCTGAATAGGCCATGCTGCAGTAGTGGTCTGTGGGTTGTGGACCCTTGGCTTAAGGCAGGAAAAGCCCCTCTACAGCCAAGTCAAAAGGAGACAACTCCAGTTTTGCTTCCAGCGTCTGTTTCCCAACAGGTGTTTCCTCTCAATGCAGAAATCGGGACTCCTTTAGCCAACTACGTTTTGCTAACCCCGCCCATCAGAAACTCACCTGCAGCTTCTCTACCTCCAGCTTGGTTTCCAGAGCTGCCAAGCCCACCTTGCCCTGTTCGGCAGCCAGTTGGTGGAAGAAGCTTCTCCATTTCACCAGAACCTCCGAGAACTGCAGCTGGAGGCAAGCAGAGACCGAGTGAGCAGCCCTGTCTTGAGTTCAAACACTCACACCACATCCCTGAGAGGCCTGGTCAGTCCAGGAAGTGTCCCCTGCATTGACCAGGAACCTCGGAGGAGCCTTGGTGGTTCAGGCTTCTGGGATAAGTGTTTAGCTGTCCATGAGGGAAGGCAAACTATTGCCCTGGAGTAGCAAAGAAATTTTTAAAAAATCATTCTCATTTAACGACACCATAATCCCTTGCGGGGTGGAATCAGGGCGACCAAATGGAGCTGAGCGTTTACTGGCCGGAGGCCCTTCCTGACGCCTACACGGTGTTCACAGCAGACAATTTTTCCTCACGGTGCCCAGAGAGCGAGAAATACCTGCCGTTACCTAGGACCAAACTTACAACCTCCTGATTGTGAGGCGAGAGCTCCACCTCTAGATCTCCACACTGCTCGCATTAAGGATTAAACGGTGATGGGGCAGCAAGGAGCCAAGAAACCAAACAATACCTATCCAGGCCAGGTGGTCACATACCAAGAACTGCGGCCTCCCCAGCGCTGTGAGTTTGATGGCAGAGAAACCGTCTTCTGAACTTCCTCCTAAAAAAATGACAAGAGTTGGTTCTCGGGGCCTTTCGGGTCCAGAAAAATCATCCGCCAAAGGGGACCTCTGAGTATCTCCTTCCCCCAGGAGCACTTTAGCTGTCCTGAGGACCAGGGGGATCAGGAGCCACCCTGGCTCTCCAGAAGCCTTGAGACAGGTGACTCCAGAGTAATGCCAAGGGGGACCTCTTGAACTCCATCAATCTAGATCAGGGGTCTCCAACCTTGGCAACTTGAAGACTTGTGGACTTCAACTCCCAGAGTTCCTCAGCCAGCTCTGCTCTGGAAGTTGAAGTCCACAAGTCTTCAAGTTCTAGAAGGAGATCTAGATCTCCTCTGAGCACATCGGCTTCCACTAGCGGAACTGAACAGCAGCAGGAAGTTGACAAGAAAACCGGCAAGATGTTTGAGGGCAGCCAAAGTGGAGGAGACAGTGCCAGCTCTGCTTGGACTCCAACTCCCCTCATCTCTCCCCCTCCCGATTGGCCTGATCCTAGGTCAGAGGGGCTCAACCTTTTCTATACCCTGCACCCCTAGAATACTTCTGATATATTCTTACAAAAATAATGATATGAATATAATTATGCATATACACCAGGGGTGGGCTTCAAAAAGTTTAGCAAGGGGTTCTCTGCCCGGTTGCTGGGTGGGCGTGGCCATGGTGGGTGTGGCCTATTGGCCTCCTGCACCATGGCAGTGCGTGGGGGGGGGGGGGCGTTTTTGCCCTCCATGGGCTCCGGAGGCTTTCCCCAAGTCTCTGGGGAGGGCGAAAACAGCCTCCCCAGGCTCCAGACTTCCCAAACTTCTGGTAGGCCTGTTTTTCACGCTCTCTGAGCCTCTGTGCCCACCCTGCACTTACCTGCATCCAAAATGGGTCGCATGAGGACTCCTGGGAGGGGAGGGACAGGGTGGGCGGGGCCAGCCAGAAGTGGGATTTGGGGGTTCTCTGAATTGCACAGAATCTTAGCTAGAGGTTTTCCCGAACCCCTGTGAACCCCCAGCGACCCACTCCTGATATACTCTATAATTTTGAAACTTCTAAACTCAAATGTTTGAAACTTTCGCATCCCCTGGCATATCATCTCGCACCCCCAGTTGGGAACCCTTGTCCTAGGTCATCATCTAGGGCCACACATTTGCCCATCCCAGCTTGGAAGGTAGGTTCTACAAGTGAGGTCCTGCATCCTTTTGCTCTTCCCATAGGAGGAAGCACCTTTGATTTGGGGGAGGCTGAGCTGCCTCCCCCTTCCCCGAAGGCTGCTCAGTTGCTCACCTGAGGCCTCGATGCATTTCAGGAATGTCTCCATGTGCCGGTCGCATTTGGCTTCATCGGCATAGAAGTAGGTTCGGGCACCAGTGACGCCATCCCGCCGGTCCCCAAACTTGTGATGGACGCTGTAGCGCTTTTCTCTTTGCTCTGGAAAGGATAGGCAGCAGGGAGGGAGACCCCTTAGAAGTCCTCCAGAAGCTCCAGCCAATTTGGATCCCCAAGCCATGCCAAGCCCTCCTCCCCCGCCTCAAAGCAATTTTATGAAATGCTCAGCTGAGAAACTTGGGTGACAATCCTTGTTAGTTATAATGGTTTAACTTGGTTGCCTTTGTGTGTCTGTGGGTCTCCCACATGGGCTAAATCTGTTTACACTCCTGAGGTGGAGCAAAATCAGCCGGGCGTCAGACCTGGAAGCCATCTTTTACAGTTGGGCCTTCAGGCCTGCCACATTTTTCTACTGTGGGAAAATGGGAGAGGGGATTGTATAGAGAGCATGGATGATATGTAGTCAAAATAACATTCTTTTCTCAGAGAGTCAAGTCCACGGTGCCATGAGGGGACTGGTTGGTATCTTCAGTTTTGGATGGTGCCTGATTGGACCATGTGATGGACGTGTGGCAGGGACTTGGACTTTCCCTTGGGTGGGGAAAACCTGGAAGCTTTCAGATTCGGGTTTTCCCAGATGTGCCAATATAACATCTCTAATAAAATGGAACTTTGAGGAAATTCAAACCTCGAAGTCTTCTTTTGTTGATGGTGTTTCTTGGAACCCTGACACCAGGCCAAAAGGTGACCAAGCTTGGATGAGAGGCATCCATTTTGGGGCCCCCAGAGCCCCTTGCAAGGAACCAGGGCCAGGAACCTCTTAGCCCTTCGGGCCAGTTTTTCTCTGAGCACATTTGGGCAGCTAAGGAACAAATAGGGCAGCTATTTACTGTTTAGAATTCCTACCTCCCCCCTGGAAAAGAGCTGGGGCCCCGCCACTTTGGGTATGTGCACCCCTTGATGTGCCATGAAAAGACCCCAAAGGGCCTTTAGCCCTACAGCTTCTTCCAGAGCTCCCTGGGGGCTCTCCGGTCAGCAGCCCTTGGTCAAAACGTCTATGGAGATTCTCAGTTATCCAGTCATGGTTGTCCCTATGATGATTTATTTTTCAAGAGGCAACTGGACTTTCTGGTTTTTTTCTTTGAAGACTTCTTCTCATCCAAGAAGCTTCTTCAGCTCTGACTGGATGGCAGGGAATGGAAGCATTTATACTCCTTGCAGACAGCTGGTTATTTGCATCTGTTGTGACCCGACTCCCGAGCCTGTCCTAACAGAGGAAGAGGACTCAGAAGGTGATGGGGAGGAACTGACAAGGCCTCCCTCTCCAGGACCCTCCTCTCTGGCAATGCCTCAGGTTCCATCCGAAGGCCAAGAGGAACAGCCTGGGATGTGCCAGGAGGAAAGCATATCAGAACAACAACAGATAGGGAGCGAGGATGATGAATCCTGGCTTGATCCCAGGCAGCGTTGGAGGGAGAAGCGTGCGCAGCAACGAAAGAGGTGTGGGAGGGCCAGAGATTGAGCTGAATCACTGAGCCACACCCCACAAGGAATAAAAGTGGGTGTTATTGCTCTTCAGGCTTTCTGACGGTCAAAGTTAAAAACCTGAGAGTCACATCGCCTTACCTGAAATCTGGCTTGTGCATATTTGGATTGGACTCTTGCTTCATGGATTACTTTTTGCTACTGAACCAGACTGAGGATAAACTCTCTCTTGCGAACTGTGAGTGGAAACTGACTTGGCAGGCATTTTGCAGTTTACTGCCAAAACTCTTATCTGCAAGAGTTTCTAGTCTGATTGCTTAATAAAATCTTGGCAGGCGTGCCTGGCTGTGTGTTTGCCTGTGTGGGGAAGGGGGACAGAACAGCATCCTTTGAGTCATTGAGGCCACTTGGAGTTCGTTTGTGTCCTCAGGGTCACCAGAGTGGTGCAAATGGGTGTGGAGGCTTCTTGGAATAGCTGAAAGGACTGTGTTGTAGACTGGAGATAGATGATGTCATATCCCTTCCCCTCTGTTGAGAGAGGGCTGTTCAGGTGACTCTGACTATACAGATAAACCTCCAGGTGGCCTCAACAACTCTCTCAAAGGATGCAAATGACCAAGCTGTCTGCAAGGAGTATAAATCCTTCCATTCCCCCAGTCGGAGCCGAAGAAGCTTCTTGGATGTGAAGCGAAATGTCTTCAAAAAAACAACAACAAAAAACCAAGGAAGTCCAGTTGCCTCTTGAAGAAAAAAGCACCTTTGGGACTCTTGGGTCAAAAGCAACTAGAGAGAAAATGTTGCACTTCTTAACTGCAGGGGCAAAAAAGCAACAAGGCCAAAATCTTCCTAGCCCCCCACCCCCACCCCCAAAGGGGAGGCTGGAGACCCCAAACAAGCGGTGGGACGTTTAAAGAGGCCAGAGCATTCCACAGCAACTTTACTTACTGCCTGTCTCCTTCTCAAATGCAGAGACGCAGGAGCTGGGAAGGAAGGAAGGAAGAAAGAAAAACTTTATGGGTCTCCAGGCTACGCATTCCCAAGTCACTCACTCTGCAAGCACTCAACGCAGCCCAGACGAGGGGACCACAGCTGGCCACAGGCCCACAGCTGGCCAGAGGCCACCGGAAGAGTTAGGACTGGGGTTTGCCAGCCTACGTTACAATGTAAATTTGGCAAAAGCGGAATATGTGGGCTTTGCAGTCAAATCCTCCAGGGCTCATAACAAGGAAAGGGTTAGGGCAGAGGACTTCAAACTTGGCAGCTTTAAGACTTGTGGATTTCAACTCCCAGAATTCTCCAGCCAGCTAAGGTTGCAGATCCCTGCCCTAAGTAGAGAGTTGGCTTAGTGGACCTCTAAGGCCCCTTCGGTCTTCTGAGTTTTATCCAGGAATCTGGGGTTTAACCGGGACTGCAGTCTTCACATTGGAAAGCGGAAAACCGAGAGGAATGCACGAGAAGGGGGAGGAGGAAGGGGGGGGAGGAGGGCAGCTGCTGATGCCGCTACAACAGACGGAGACCCTCCCCAAGTGAAAGCCTATTAGGCCAAAGCAGAAGCTCCAGGGAGCTTTTGGGGAATTTTGCAACCCGAGGACTTGCAAGAAACCTGGGCGGTTCATTCCCTGCCTAACCAGAAATCTTGTGACTCAGAGGAGCTGCTGGAATTCGCAACGCTTTGTCTAAGAAGATTAAGGAAAAGGGGAGGTGGGGGGAAGCGAGGGAGTTGGCTATCCTTCCTCCAGATCCACTTCCAAGGGCAACTGCATGATGGGAGCGTCTGTATTGCAATCCCCCCCTGCCCCCTCCCCCAAGTCTATTCCACTATGTTTTCACAGTGAGGTCCAAGAAAGGATCCTGGCTGGCTGGGTAGTTTCATAATAAAGGCCTTACCAGATCTTGATTAAATAGCGTTCCAATATCTAAAGCAGGGGTCTGCAACCTTGGCAACTTTAAGCCTGGCGGACTTCAACTCCCAGAATTCCCCAGCCAGCAAAGCTGGCTGGGGAATTCTGGGAGTTGAAGTCCGCCAGGCTTAAAGTTGCCAAGGTTGCAGACCCCTGATCTAAAGGGGCTGCCACAAAGAAGAGTGGGGGTGGGGGTGTCAATTTATTTTCCAAAGCACCAGAAGGCAAGAGAAGAAACAATGGATGGAAACTAATCAAGGAGAGAGAAGCAACCTGCCATTAAGGAGAAACTTCCTAACAATTAACTAAGTGGAACAGCTGGCCTTCAGAGGTTAGAGGTCAGGGGTGTCAAACTCAAGGCCAGTGGCCGGATCTGGCCTGCAGGGACACTCTGGAAACGGCGAGGGACCGGCCTGCAGTGCCTCTGCCATTGAAAACAGAGCTCGGGAGGGCTGCATGTGGCCTTCCCGAGCTCTGTTTTCGCCGGCAGAGGGTGGCAAGAGGCCGTCGCAGCTGGAAACGGGAGCTCAGGACTCCATTTTTGCTTTGCCGCCATAGGTGCCCCCAACACGAGTGATGTTGAGCTCCCCTCCTCCCCCAGGTCAAAGACAACCCTGATGCGACCCCCTCAGTGAAATCGAGTTTGACACCCCTGTTGTAGGTGCTTCATCACCGGAAGTTTTAAAGAAGAGCCTGGACATCCGCTTGTCTGAAATGGTATAAGGCAGTGATAGTGATGGCTATCCTTTTTCCCATCTCGTGCCAAAAGCGGAGAGAGCGCGGGGGGGGGGGGGGTGTCACACATGCATGTGCCCACACCCATAATTCTATGCACCCCACCCCTGTGCTCATGCTCGTGCGCCCCCCCCACGCCCCCCCCCCACTTTGGCCCGGTGGGCCCAGTAGGCCCATTTTTTGCCCTCCCCAGGCTCCAGAGACTTTCTAGGAGCCTGGGGAGGGCAAAAACAGCCTCCCCCCCCACCCTGAGGCTCTCCGGAGGCCAGAAATGGCCCATTTGCTGACTTCCTGTGGGACCGAAAGGCCTGTTTTTCACTCTCCCCAGGCTACAAACCCTTTCTAGGAAGTCTGGGGAGGGCAAAAACAGCCTCCCCCACTCCGGAGTCCGGAAACAGCCTGTTCCCCGACTTCTGGTGGGCCCAGAAGACCTGAAAATAAGTTGGCCGGTGCACTCATGCACGCCAGAGCTGAGCTTGCATGCCCACCGATATGCCTCCATGTGCCACCTGTGGCACGCGTGCCATAGGTTCGCCATCACGGGTATAGGGTCTCCTGCTTGAGCAGGGGGTTGGACTAGAAGACCTCCAGCGTCCCTTTCAGCCCTGTCCTGATTGGTTCCCGAGCTGTGGAGGCAACTGTTCCTGTGCTCCTGAAGGTTGGGCCAAGTCAGGACAAGTCAGCACTGAATTGGCCCCACATCTGGTGTGTCACCCTAATAGGGAAGAAGTACAGGCTTCATGGTTTAAATAGCTATTTTGAGCATGAACTTCTCTTCTTCCCAATGTCCTGGTTATTTTTTTTTTAAATGACACCTTGTTGAATGAATTCCAAGAATCCCAAAGTGTGCACGCCATTTTCGGTTGTAATAAAAACGCCATATAGCTGCGCTTTGCACATTTTTCCCACAGTCCAATCCAGCTGTGCCTACTTTTCAAGGTAACTAAAGGTTGTGTCCGTGTATTTCCCAGCAACCTGGCAGCGAATGCTGGCTGAAGTCCCAGCCAAGAAGTGACTAAGGCCCTGATGGCCTTTGACAGGAGCTGTCAGTGCCAGGGCGTGCCTGTATTTCCTCTGGGGCAGGAAAAAACTGCCTGGAAAAGTGACAGAGAAAGCTGATCCAGTTAATCAAGAATTTAAGACCTAAAATGCAGACTTCCCAGGAGGTTTAGTGAGCTAAACAAACAACAAAGAAGAACGGGTGGCTTTAGACAAGCTCATTCCAAAGACAAAACTCCACCAAAGTTGGCAGAGACATTTGTAGCTCACCGGAGGGTGGGGTGTGTGTGGGAGACTTCCTATTCCAGAAAGTCCCTTTAATTCAGGCCATCTCCAGCTCAGACAAGGTTGAGGGGTCTCCTTGATGCTCTCTGAGCTCAGTTGTTTCTTTGCAGATGTTTGATTAATCAACCAGAGCAGGAAGGGACCTTGGAGGTCTTCTAGTCCAACCCCGCCTCAAGCAGGACACCTTATACCACTGCACTGTATATATGGCACCGACTCTGGAATTGACCGGAGCCACACCAAGCCATAGTCCTGCCGGAGCTCAGCACAGCCCTTGGACAAATGGACATTATCCCGCCTGGCACCCCAGTGAGATCAATCAATAATAGAACTGGAGGGGACCTTGGAGGTCTTCTAGTCCAGCCCCCTGCTCAAGCAGGAGAACCTATACAATCTCAGACAAGTGGCTGCCCAGTCTCTTCTTGAAAACCTCCAGTGATGAAGTGCCCACAACTTCTGGTGGCAAGCTGTTCCACTGGTTGATTGTCCTCACTGTTAGGAAGTTTCTCCTTAATTCCAGGTTGTTTCTCTCCTGGATTAGTTTCCATCCATTATTTCTTGTCTTGTCTTTAACCCCCCTGTCTTTATAGCAGCCCCTCAAATACAAGAACATTGCTATCACATTATCCCTAGTTCTCCTTTTCTCCAGACTAGACGTACCACTATCCAAACTAGGTAACATCATCTGTGCATTGAGCCTGGTGGCGCAGTGGACTAAACTACTGTTAAAGTAGTATTTAGCTGCCAGCTGCCTGCAATTACTGTGAGTTCAAATCCCACCAGGCTCAAGGTTGACTCAGCCTTCCATCCTTCCAAGGAAGGTAAAATGAGGACCCAGATTGTGGGGGCAATAAACTGACTTTGAATAAAATCAGGGTGGATTTGATTTAAATCGAGTTGATTTAAATCATAATTTAAATCATGATTTAAATCACTAGTAAAAAGGCTTGATTTAAATCAACTCGATTTAAATCATAATTTTTAAAGAGCAACTGTCATCTCTGCTACTCCTTTGACCCACTGTTGACTCACTGATAGTCCCGGTGTTGCAGAATATACAGCCTTGTGCTACATAACTAAGCTCCATTTCAGGCTGAATAAACTAAATTATTTATGTATCTTAAATAGAAAATTATCTTACGACATATTTTTACCCCAAAAGTTTTTTATTAAAATAAATCCGATTTAAATCAAAAAAATCCGATTTAAATAAAAAAAAACCCGATTTAAATAAAAAAATCTGATTTAAATTAAAAAAAAATCTGTTTTTTTTATTTTTTTTTAAAAAAATCATTCATTTTTATCCACCCTGTATAAAATAGAACACCCGCTAAAGTATGAAGGCTATTGCTTAAAAGCATTGTAAACCTCCCTGAGTCTCCGGAGAAGGGCGGCATATAAATCAAACTAATAAATAAATAAATAAATGTCTGCAAGGAAACATCCAAGCTCAGAGACCCCTCATTTCAACCCTGAGCTACAAATATTCTCCTTTATTGGTGGGGGTGGGGGTGGGGGTGGGGAGGAAAATCACCAGATTGTGACCCTCAGACCAAGGACAATTCTCTGGCACATCCCCAATGCTGAAATGAATGGAAGCTTGCAAAACAAAATGCAAAATTTTGCCTCCCTGGAGATCAGATGGCACATAGTGCCAGCCTTGCCAAGAGACGGATTAACTGATCTCGCCAGGCCAAGGCAGACAGAGGAGAAAGAGGCGGATGAAGAAGGATCTCAGCTCAGCTTCGCACATGCTTCTGGCAGCTGCCTCGCTTGCGTAAGGGATCTGCCTCCCCCGCAGCCAATCTGGGCGAGGGGGCATGCCGCCCCTTGGCCAATTGCAAAGTGGAAGGCTGTTTCTTTGGCAAGTCACGAGGAACACACCGTGTCCCAAAAAGAAACAACATTCATCTTGTGACGCAAAGGCGGCGAGGACTATCTCGGATTTCCTCCTGGGCAGGGCGCAAACAAATTCCCAAGAGGGGCCCCTCCCTCCCTAATCAGTTCCTGCTTCCAGATTCCAATGCAAACCAGTCCGTCTGCAGGGGAGAATGCAAATAGGAAACGAAAGTGCAAGCAGAACAAGTTGTGCCCAGAGGGACAGCTGACGGCACCGATAAAAATCCACGGGTTATCTCAAGCGAGCTCCTTGGAGAAGCCAAGTTTCTCAACCCAGACTGCTTTTTAAGATCATGTGAAATATTAAACTTTTCACCTATCACGTGAAGCATTAGTATCGCTTTATAAATCCTTAATAAGGCCACACATGGAAAGCTGAACATTTGATCGCCACATTACAAAAAAGATGTGGAGACTTTGGAAAAATGTGCGGAGAGCGCAACTAAGATGATTAAAGGCCTGGAGACTAAAACTGGTTGCAGAGACTGGGTCTGGCTAGTCTAGAGAAAAGAAGGACTAAGGGGGACATGATGGGTTCCAGTCTTTGAAGGGCTGCCATGAAGAAGAGCGGGTTAGGTTATTCTCCAAAGCACCAGAAGGCAGGACAAGAAACAATGGATGGAAACTAATCAAGGAAAGAAGCAACCTGGAATTAAGGAGAAACTTCCTAAAGAGAAGACAATTAACCAGTGGAACAGCTTGCCACCAGAAGTTGTGGGTAATTCATCACTGGAGGTTTTCAAGAAGAGACTGGATAGCCACTTGTCTGAAATGGTATAAAGTCTCCTGCTTGAGCAGGAGGCTGGACTAGAAGACCTCAAAGGTCCCTTCCAGCTCTAGTCTGAGATGTGTGGATATCAGCAGGACTGCCTAGGGAATTCGGGGATTTGGTCCAGACATCTTAAAATGGCCAGGGTTGAGGACTCTGCCTTAGAGACTTGAAGGGAACCTACCCAGTACCCTGACAAACACCCACCAGCTTTATTTGGGCAAAGTGGACAACAGATTCCTCCCACAATGCTGAGGGTCACAGGATGGTGATTGAGGATTCAATCAGGGTGCTGGAAGATGAAAATGGGAAAAAGGCAGCTCCTGGGACAAAGAAAACCACGCTCCCTTTTCCACTCCGCAAAGGATGAGCACTGGGCTACCAAATACGATAGCTTGGCTTTGGATTACTTGAGCGTTGAGTGGGTGAGCGTTTGCCTCTTGTGCCTATTTTTTTTCTGGAGATGGGGGCAGGGATGAATCACATCCTCCAAAATGGCGTGTTGGTGGCTTTCAGCATATAGCAATATCCCTTAGACTTATATACCGCTTCACAGTGCTTTTACAACCCCCTCTAAGCAGTTTACAGAGTCAGCATATTGTCCCCAACAATCTGGGTCCTCATTTTACCCACCTTGGAAGGATGGAAGGCTGAGTCAACCTTGAGCCAGTCAGGATTAAACTGCTGGCTGTGGGCAGAGGGAGGGAGGGAGGAAGGAGAAAAGGAAGAGAAATAGCACCTATACTTATATACCTCTTCACAGTGATTTACAGCCCCCTCTAAGCGGTTTACAGAGACAGCCTCTTGCCCCCAACAATCTGGGTCCTCATTTTACCCACCTCGGAAGGATGGAAGGCTGAGTCAACCTTGAGCCTGGTGAGATTCGAATTGCCAAATTTTAGCAGGCAACTGGCAGTCAGCAGAAGTAGCCTGCAGTACTGCACTCTAACCACTGCGCCATATAACCTTGACCGTGCACCTTTCATTTCCTTCTGGATCTCAGCATGGCAGAATCCCTTGGTGGGATGGGCGGTCATTCAAATGGAATATGCATCTGCTCACAACCGTCCTGTAAGGTAGCAGAGTGTGTGAGGAAGAGGAACTTGACCGAGACCTGTAGGGACTGTTTCCTAGGCAAAAGGAGCTGAAGCATTTTTTAAAAATCCAGAATATTTGGGGGTGGCTCAGTTAGACAACAATTCACTGGTGTACGAGTGAGGAGACCAAGCAGAATCAGACAGGCAAGATTCCATCATTACAGCCAAGTCATCTTCCCTGACTCTTCCTCTTGGGTGGATTTCCTGGTCTGACCCACTGAGTGGGGCTGAGAGGTAGCATGGACTGGGAGGGGGGAGTGAGTTCCATGGATGAGGAAGAACCAGGATCCAAATGTCCCTCTACCCAAATCAGCTCTTGGGCTGAGACGTAGGAGGTGACCCCGAGTCCCCCAAGGACCTTCTGTGACCAGGGAAGGGGTGTTTTCTCTTACTTTGCCAACATTGGCAGCATTCCTGGAGAACTGCCATGTTGCTGGAAAAGATGAAACCCTGATCCCTTTTATGTAACCTCGTCGCAATGTGAGGCTGGGTGGGGAAGGAGGCAAGTTACGGGAAGCCACACAGCTCAGAACAACACAACAACATAGTTGGAAGGTTCAACTCCCTGCTCAAGCGCCAGAGAAATGGCTGCCTCACTTTTCTTAAAAACCTCCAGTGATGGAGCACTAAGGTTGGACCGCTCCTTGATAAGTTTCCATCCGTTACCTCTTGTCCTGCCCTCAGGTGTTTTGGAGAACAGGTTGACCCCCTCTTTATCTGAGACAGAAGCTATCTCTTCTGACTCAGCTCCTCAAACACGACAAACCCTCTGTAGTTAAATCAATGATTCCTTTATTAGGAGCGCCAGCGGCCCCAGCAAAAAGTTTCTCTCTCACCGCAGGCTAACAAGTCTGTCCGGCAGGGAGATGAATGGTAGACAACCACACCTATTCATCTCCACCCACTGCCTTTTATCCCCAGAGCTAGGATGGGGTTTCGCTAGTGGTGGTGGCTCTTCCGTCCTAAGGACTGGCCCATAGATTTCCACTGGTCTCCTCTCCTCTGCCTTCTGCGCATCAGGCACAGGACCCAGCTGTTCCTCCTCTTCCTCATCAGCCACCTCCAGACCTGGGGACAGTTGACTCTCCATCTGAGGCCTGACGGACAGCCACCTCCCTCTCTCTGACAGCTCCATTCCCTCTTCCCCCTTAGAGCTTTCAGATTGCCTTAATGCTGACCCTGACTTCCACGCCTCCTCCTCCTCCTCATTTGGTTACTGGAGGGGACAGCGGCCAACAGGCCACAACACTATGTCACCCAGCGCTTCTCTTCATTAGCTCAGTTTCTGCTGCTGCCCAACTGTCCCTCCCTATCACAGGAATGTCCCTGGGGGGGGGGGGGGCGGGAGAGCGGGGGGGGGGTACATCCTGGTGTTTTTCTCTCTGCTGTAACTTGACCTGTTTTCGAACTCAATCTTTCTACTGCTGGTCTCTCCTCCTGTTCCTTTCAGTTTTGGAGAATTAACCTTAAGTCAAACTTTACCAAGTCCAGCTCCCCTCAACATAATTTCATTTTAAGAATCTGTTGGGCAGGAAAACATCAAACGCATTTGACCACCCACAATCGCATTTAGGGTGATGCAATATCTCAGTTGTTAAGACGCCTGGCTTGTCTGGTGGAAAGCTGACAGTCCAGATTCGAGACCAAGCGTCATACAATGGGGGCGAGTTCCTGTCTTTGCCCAGATCCTGCTCACCTAGCAGTTCGAAAGCACGCAAATGTGAGTAGATAAATAGGTACCACTTGGGCGGGAAGGTAACAGCCCTCTGACATCATGCTGGCTACATGACCACAGGAATGTCTTGAGTGCTGGCTCATAGCCTCAAAATGGAGAGGAGTGCCATCCCCTACAGTTGTGCAGGGGTCAGCAACCTGCGGCTCTGGAGCCGCATGTGGCTCTTTCATCCCTCTGCTGCAGCTCCCTGTCGTCAGTCGGCTCCACAATTGATAGGGCTTTCATTTAGGATAGGTAGAGGAAAAAGGATGCCGCACTAGGAGGAGACTCTTTGGTGGGGGAACCGGACTTCCGGTTGGCTCCAGAATTAATACGGGGGGGCTTCTGGTTAGGGCCTTTGTGGCTCTTTGAGTGCTTAAGGTTGCCGACCCCTGAGCTAGCGGAATAAAATCCGCAGGGACTGCTTTCCTTCCGCATCGCATTTGGGACCACCTGCCTTGCTTTCCTCATACTTGCAATGCTACAGACTTGCATGTGCTCCCGTTTTAAACATCACAAGCATTGCTCTGGGCAAGTTAGCACATGCTGCCGGTACTTTTTTTTTTTAAAAAGCCATCATTTGTAGAAGAGCCTGCGACTGGTTTGCAAATGGTGCAGAAGAATCTTGGAGATTCTTGGGAAGAAAAGGCGGAGAGGAAACCGGGCAACAAGGCTCTTCCTCCAAGTTAGTTGTGAAGGAGGCTCTGATGCAGATCCAAGCTTGTAGACACATTGGTCTAAAACAGAGGTCTTCAAACTTGGCAGCTTTAAGACTTGTGGACTTCAACTCCCAGAATTCTCCAGCCAGCTATAGCTGGCTGGAGAATTCTGGGAGTTGAAGTCCACAAGTCTTAAAGCTGCCAAGTTTGAAGACCTCTGATCTAACTGGTTCCACTCATATAACAGACATCCTCCCACAACTGCAGGGTTGGCCTTCACCTCCTCCCTTCATCCCCCCACAACCCCCTTGTGGCCTTGTGGGAAGAAGGAAAAGATCCCGGAGGAATGTCTCAAGGCCCCAGCAGCTCATGGTCCCCTCTGACTCATGGCTGAAACCCGAAGCTCTCTTTGCAGAAGAGATAAGGCTACAAGCAAACTTGACTATCACACATGATTTGAATAGTTCCTGTAAATGAATTGCCGGGGCAGTCCTTACATCATCCCTATTTTCCAATCCTTCCCAAAATCAGCCTTTCTCCCTAAGCCAACGCCTCCCCTCCGCCCCTGCCATACCCCTCTCTTATGTAATGGGCCATGACCTCAACTTCTCCAAATGATTGCTGCAGATGGGCACCACTTGGCCACACAGAGCAGCCCTCCCTCCCCCACCCCCGCTGTCTGTTGCCACACCAAGAAAGAGTTTCTTACTCTAGTTCCTTCTTCTTGGCCTCCTCGCTGGTCAGGTCTTCCTCCACACTGTAGTCCAGCACGGAGCCCACGCCGTAGGCACGGTTGCGCCGGATGAGAGGCTTGATGGCTTCCTGGTCTTCTCCAGCCACAAACTGCCCGTAGAAGGTCAGTTTCATCAGCTTCTCGAAGAGCTGCTGTCCCAGCAACTTCTGACTGAGGTGCATCAACTGTGGAAAGAGGGGGTAGCAGTCACTTAAAGAGGGGGGCTTTCTCACTTAAAACTCCCCAGAGGCAGCCTCAAAAGGCAACCTACACTCTGATCCGATTATTAACATTAATTCTTTTTGCAAAACACTCCCCAGTTTCTTTAGGAAGAATAATTTCCAGAGCCGTCACTGTTCGTGCTAATAAAGGTAGATTCAAGCTTTGCTTTTTGAAAACTCCATCCTAAAGTTGCTTCTGCCAAACTTCTCACGCTCCTTTGAGCAGCTGCCTGCAAAGTGCATGGTTCGGGGACTGCTGAAGTTCTGGGGACTTTCAACCAGGGAGAAACCTTGGTGGCCAACCCCGGTTTGACAGCCCAACCTCTCCCCAACACCCCTGCGGATGTCCCAGGGATCCCAGTCAGCGATAGAAGAAAAAGGGCACCCCTGCACCCATTCTTAGAAATCTCCCAAGGACGGGACAACCTACCGGCTGCGTTCCCACGTTAAGCACGTTAAAGCTCCTCTGTTACACGAATACGGGGCAGGGGTTAAGTACTTAACAGCCCTAGGGTACAGATTGACAGATGAGTTGGAAGGGACCTTGTAGGTCATCTAGTCCAGCCCCCTCTCCCAAGTACACTATTTCTGACAAATGGCAGTCCGATCTCTTCCATATCAACCATTTCTTTTTTCAACCTTTGGGAAATTCCCGTGTCAAACACCACCAGCCTAATTTTTTAAGCCAAAGAAGAAAAAGCCGCGCTTCCGTTACGCTGAGATAGACTGCCTCTGAAGATGAAGGCTCTACTACCGTTCCCCCCGCGGCCGTTTCAGCTCTTCCGGGAAAGGAGGAAGAAGAAGCGGCCGGATCTCGGCTCACCTGCTCGGCGCGCTGCACCAGCGGTTCCAGGGCGCAGAGGCGGAGCACGAGCAGCCCGCGCAAGAGCTCGCCGCTGGTCTTGCTCCGGAAAGCCTCCCGGGCATCGGAGAAGTTCACCGCCCGCGGTTGGGGCGGCGGCGCCGGGCGCTGGCGGAGGTGCGTCCCGTGCGCGGGGACTGCATCCGCGGGGACGGCATCCTGGTCCGGGAGCGCTGCAGCCGGAGCCGGAGCCGGAGCCGGAGCCGGGGCAGAGCGCGAACGGCTCGGGGCGACGAAGGACTGAGCAGCGCGCAGCGAAGCCCGAGAGAAGCAGCCGCGTCCGGCCATGCCCGCGAAATGTGGAAGGGCGAGCAGGAGGTCGGGCGCGCTTATATAGGAGCCGCGTCCCCTTTTAGCCGCGCCCACTAGCCGGTTGGGAGCGTTTGATTGGTGGCTCCGCCGGCCCAGGCCACGCCCACTGCGGAGCTTGGCTATTGTTCTCCGCTTCTTCGAGGCACACCCACGTCAAGCCACGCCCCTCTCCTGCTCCGCCCCCGCCCCGGGCAATCAGGAGACGCGCGAAGGTTGCGCAATCCCGTCTGGAGCTGCGACGCCTCCGCAGGGCAGCTTTGCCCAACTTGGTGCCCTCCGGCCCGGATGGGTTGGCCAAGAACCACCGCGCCCGCCTGGCCGCTTGGCGCGGGAAATGCTCCCTACAGGCAGCCCCAGTGGGCAAGTGGCAGTTTTGGGGAGATGCAGGGAGGGGAAATTGCTGCGGCGCCCCCTCCCCGTCCCCCATCTCCCCTCTGGGCTTTGGGAAAGAGCTTTCTTCTGCCCTGGTGGCGCAGCGGTTGGAATGCAGGATTGCAGGCTTCATTGCACTCGCTGCCCGCAGTTCGAGTCTCACCGGCTGAAGGTTGACTCAGCCTTCCATGCTTCCTTCCTTCCGAGATGGTTAAAATGAGGACCAGATTACTGGGGGCAATAGGCTGACTCTGCAAACTGCTGCAAAAGTATTATTATTATTATTATTATTATTATTATTATTATTATTATTATTATTATTATTATTATTATTGTTATTATTAGTTAATCTTTAGTGAGATTCACAGCCTTTGAGGCTGGTTAATAGCTCAGCAGCTCGAGTCCTAACCAAGGACCTAGGAACTATTAAGGATCGTCGGAGGATGTAAGCTGTTCCGAGTAAGGTGGTTTTTTGTAGAGTCAAAATGTTCAAGTCCGGCAAACTTAGAATTTCTAAATAGCGGGGTAGCCCTTTGGGTATTGCTCCAAGGGCTCCAGTTACAATCGGGACAACACACGATTTCTTTTTCCACAGTCGCTCAACTTCAATTGGCAAATCCCGGTACTTTGTGATTTTTTCTTGCTGCTTATCTTCAATCCGTGCATCACCAGGTATTGCAATCTCAATGAACCATCCTTTTTTCTTTTCAACTATTGTTGTGTCAGGTGTGTTGTGGACCAGGTGCCTGTCAGTCTGAAGTCCTAAAGTCCCATAAGATCTTGAGGGATAATTATTTTTATTTAATAATTATTTAATAATTAAATTATTATTTAATAATAATAGTAATAGTAATAATAATAATAATAATAATAATAATAATAATAATAATAATAATAATTTCAATTTATATGCCGCCCTTCTCCGGAGACTCAGGGCGCCTTCAATGCTTTTAAGCAATAGCCCTCATACTTTTGTATATACCTGCTTAGTAGGGCTTTTGCACACACACACCCCCCCCCAGCGGTGTTCTTTTTTATACAAAGTCAGCTTATTGCCACCACAATCCGGGTCCTCATTTTACCTATCTTGGGAGGATGGAAGGCTGAGTCAACCTTAAGCCTGGTGAGATTTGAACTCGCAGTAATTGCAGGCAGCTGGCAGCTAAATACTACTTTAACAGTAGTTTAGTCCACTGCACCACCAGGCTCTCTACCCTTCCTCCCTCCCTCTCTCTGTCCACTGCCAGCAGTTTAATCCCGACTGGCTCAAGGTTGACTCAGCTTCCATCCTTCCGAGGTGGATAATATGAGGATCCAGATAGTTGGGGGCAATAGGCTGACTCTGCAAACCGCTTAGAGAGGGCTGTAAAAGCACTATGAAGCAGTATACAAGTCTAAGGGCTAACGCTAGTGCTCTACCTTCCCTCTCTCCCTCCCTCCCTTCCTAGTGGTTGGTTGTGATATATGCAGCAAACCATGGTTAAAATATCCTTTGTTTAGTGCAGGGGGGGGATTTAAGCTTTAGAGAGTATTCAAGATAAATAAAAAATACCTAATGAAAATAAAATATAAAATATATTGTGTAAAGTAATAAAAACAATTACAAAATATTGTTGCATGTCGTGCCTTCTCTGTTTCAACCATGTTTTCCCCTGATTTTAATAACTTTTAGTCCCACTTTGGGTCAGATAATAAGCAATTTTATGACAGGAAGGACATAATCCAGATAGGATAGGATAGAACAGAATATAGAATAGAATAGAATAGAATAGAATAGAATAGAATAGAATAGAATAGAATAAATATTAGAATGTAGAATAGAATAGAATAGAATATGGAATGGGAATAGAACAGAACAGAACAGAATATAGAATAGAATAGAATAGAACAGAACAGAATTTTACTGTCACTTTGAATGTACATTAATCGGCATACATTAAAGTGAAATTTTGTTGCATACAGCTGTCAAAGGGTCACCACCTCCAATATACATTACATAATATAACAGAATAAATAAATACAAATACATACAGAATTATGCATATATTTATTTTTATTTATTGGTTCGATTTATATGCCACCCTTATCCGGAGACTCAGGGCGGCTTACAATGTGTTAAGCAACATATATATATATATATATATAAAATAAAAATATATATAAAATAAAAATATATATAAAATAAAATAAAAATATCACACATACATACATACATACATACATACATATATATATATATGTGTGTGTGTGTGTGTGTGTGTGTGTGTGTGATATTTTTGCAATCAGGGTTTTTTCCTATGTTGAAAGATGTTAAATGGCCATGGTGGGATGAAATCTCTAATCATCGCTTTCAGGCCTGTCAGACATTTTATGTTGTTTCTTCTGAGACTTATGGGAGAAGAAACAACATAAAATGTCTGACAGGCCTGAAAGCGATGATTAGAGATTTCATCCCACCATGGCCATTTAACATCTTTCAACATAGGAAAAAACCCTGATTGCAAAAATATCACACATATATACCTATGAATTAAAAGGAATATATATATATATGCATATTCTTTCTAGCCAGGTTTTACCTACGTAAACCTAGGGCTGTAGAACAACTAAGTTTACGTAGGTAAAACCTGGCTAGAAAGAATATGCACATAAAAGCCTATGAAAAAGGAAAAAAGAAAAAAAAGACACACACACACACACACACATATGTGTGTGTGTGTGTGTGTGTGTGTGTGTGTGTGTATAGTTAATATTTCGGGTTTCTTCCCGTGTAATTGTGGATATATCCCTAAAAGGGTAGAAGCGACGTTTCGACAGAATCCTATCTGCCATCATCAGGCTTATGTCAGCAGTCATTTTGTACTAACTGCCGTTGGTATTTCAAATCTGGTGCTGGTATTCTGGGATGGCTCCACCTTTTCATTCTGATTGGTTGGGAGTCCCAGTGTGTGTTTATTGGCTTGGCTTCGGGTGTATGGTCAGTTTTTCTCCACTAGGTGGCAGGGCTTCATCTTTGTGGCTGGTATGAATATGATTTGGTTGGGATTATTTTTTTGATTAATGTTTGGTTTATGTTTTATATATGGTGTTAAGATTCGTCTATCTATGAGAGCAGGTTTCCAAATAGTAGGCAGACATGAAGTGTCATCCCGTTTATTCATGCAATATGGTCTTTTTTCTATTTCTATTGCTTCTCTGATTAACCTGCCATTGAGATGTTCTATTTTTGCAACTGTTTTTGTTTTATTAAAATTAATGTTGTGTCCTGTTGTATTTATATGTTGAACTAATGATGATGTGTGTTCTTGTTTTTGTATTGAGTTTTTGTGTTCCTCGATGCGCACACTCATTCTTCTGTTGGTCTGTCCAATGTATGTTGATGGGCAGGAAGCACACGGGATTTCGTATATGCCTTGATCTTCTAATTCTATTTTGTCTTTGGGGTTTCTCGGAATGGACGATATCTTTCTATCTGTGCAAAATATGGTTTTGATGTTGTGTTTATGTAGTACTTTGCTAATTTTGTCTGTTGTTCCCCTTATATAGGGCAAGATGGCTTTCCCATTGTTTTGTTCCTCTTGTTGTTTTTTATTATGTCTTGGTGTTGTATGTTTGATCATATTGATGACTTTATTTCTACAGAACCCATTTGATGTCAGTACATTAGGTAGTGTATATAATTCTGTTTGTAAATGTGCTTCATCAGCCAGACGTTTAGTTCTTGTGGTTAATGTTTTGGCAACAGTTTATTTGTGCTGGATGGTGGTGTGATTTGGCGTTGAGATAGCGGTTCGTATGTGTCTTCTTTTGATAGATGGTATGTCCTAAGGTGCCATCAGATTTTTTATAAATTAATACATCGAGGAAAGGTAACTGGTTTTCTGATTCTATCTCCATATATATATACCACCTATGTTATATGTAAACATATTACATTTTCTTCAGCTGGTGGTTGGATTCACCGTCAACACCTGTAGGCAAGTGTGAGTTTCAATATAGAGATAAGTAAGGTTTTAACACTTAGGCAAGGTAAACCAAAGTAGACATACATGAGCTGTTGGGGCAGCTGGAGGAGATGGGGTGGGTGGAATCCAGCCATGCTCCCAGTAGATCTGTTGGCCCCAGGTTTGGCTCTCTTTGGAGCTACGGCAAATAATGTCTCCCTCTGCCCCTCCCCTCCCCCACCCTCGCTCACCTACCGGAGTGGAAAAAGAACTGGAAGAAAGGAAAAAAAAACCTGGTTATCTCTTCTCCAAGTGGGACTGCGATGCCCTTGGCAGGCTTGCGAGCAGATAAGGCAAATGCTGGCTGAAAAGTGAAGGTCACCTTGTGAGGAAACGCTGTTAGTCACACCACTTGAGAATCAATAGAGATTATCTGGAATTTCACACTACCCAATCACAAAGCGATTTCTGGATTGTTTGGGTCCTGGCAGAGCTTCCCTCCATCCCTTGGAGAGGAAACAGAAGCCGGTCCCATCCTCACTGCAACATACACTAAAACAGGTGGAGGTTGCATCATTGTGGCTGCCCTCTTGACTTTTCCGAGCATAATTGCAGACTGCCCTGAAGGGCTGCATCCTTCTATGTACTCAAAGGTTTGGGGAAGAGATGGCTATGGGCCTCTTCTGGCCTCCAGGTAAATTGCATTAACAGAGGGATACAATCAAGATCAAGGGAAGTACTAACACCACTCTGTAAAGCCTTAGTAAGACCACACCTAAAATACTGCATCCAGTTTTGGTCACCACACTATAAAAAAGAGGTTGAGACTCTAGAAAGAGTGCAGAGAAGAGCAACCAGGATGATGAGGGGACTGGAGGCTAAAACATATGATGAACGGTTGCAGGAACTGGGCCTGGCTGGTCTAGTGAAGAGAAGGACCAGGGGAGACAGGATAGCTGTCTTCCAGTATTTGAGGGGCTGCCACAGAAAGGATGGGGGTCAAACTATTTTCCAAGGCACCCGAAGGCCAGACAAGGAATAATGGATGGAAACTGATCAAGGAGAGATTCAACCTGGAAATATTTATTTATTTATTTATTTATTTATTTATTTATTTATTGGTTCGATTTATATGCCGCCCTTCTCCGGAGACTCAGGGCGGCTTATAATGCGTTAAGAAATAGCCTTCATACTTTTGTATATACCTGCTTAGTGGGGCTTTCGGGCCCCCTAAACGGTGTTCTATTTTATACAAAGTCAGTTTATTGCCCCCACAATCCGGGTCCTCATTTTACCTACCTCGGAAGGATGGAAGGCTGAGTCAACCTTGAGCCTGGTGAGATTTGAACTCGCAGTAATTGTAGGTAATTGCAGAAATAAGGAGAAATTTTCTGACAGTGAGAACAATCAACCAGTGGAACAGAAATTGCCTTTGGAAGTTGTGGGACCTTAATCCCTGGAAGCTTTCAAGAAGAGACTGGACCACTGTCTGTCACAAATGGGGCAGGGTCTTCTACTTGGGTGGGGGGTTGGACTAGATGACCTCCAAGGTCCCTTCCAACTCTGGTATTCTAAATTCAATGGAACAGAATTTGCCTTCAGAATTTGTGGGAGCTTCATCCCTAGAGGCTTTCAAGAAGAGACTGGACTGCCATCGGTCAGAAATGGTGTAGGGTCTCCTGCTTGGGTGGGTGGGGGTTGGACTAGATGACCTCACAAGGTCCCTTCCAACTCTGCTGATCTGTTAAATCTCAGGATGGTGGGCATTCTCAACAGGAAGACCCACAGAAGTAAGAATTGAGATTGTGGGACACTTGATGATGTCCTTGAAGGAGAAGAAATGCCAAGTGCCCCTTTAGGCCAGCCTGGGGAAGTAGATCTGTCCCTCTGGCAGAAACAGAGAAGAGATGTCAACCCCACCACGCCCTCGATGGGCGACCACTGCCACCTTCCAGCTGCTTTCCTTCCACGTCTCCTTTTAAGGAGTTCTCTACTGGGATTGTTTTTTGCACCGGGAAAGAGAGAGGAATGATGTCATGGCCTTTAATTGATTCTTGGAGGCAAAAGGATTTCATCAAACGAACCCTTTCCTAAACCCATAGAAATCCCACCGACCTCTGAAGGACAGACCAAAGCCATGACTGACAAATCTGCTTAATGTGTGTGTGTGTGTGTGTGTGTGTGTGTCTGGGGGCCAGGCTGGAGGCAGGTCTGAACCGGTAAAGGACCGAGAGGCTGGAATCTTGAAAAGCCACGTTCCAGCTGGAAACTCTTTGCAACGTTCACCCAGCAGTAATTTAGGACCGCTTTGGGATTCCTCCTCCTCCTTCTCCTCCTGAGCCTGGGATGTAAGCAGCCACCAGGTCATCTGGAGTACGGGGAGTCCTTGAGTTACGACCACAACTGAGCCCGAAATTTATGCCCCGTTTTACGACTTTTCTTTGCCACAGCTGTTAAGTGAATGACTGCAGTTGTTCAGTTAGCAAAATGTTTGTTAGGTTGAATCTGGCTTCCCCGTGGCTTGTCAGAAGGTTGCAAAAGAGGATTGCACGCTAAGTTTCCACCCTTGTTTCTTCGCAATTATATCAAAGTGCTTCACCTCATCTGTGATGCTTTTATCACTTCCTGGTTTAGTCTGTTTAGAGCAGAGGTCTTCAAACTTGGCAGCTTTAAGACTTGTGGACTTCAACTCCCAGAATTCTCCAGCCAGCTCTGAATTCTGGGAGTTTGAAGTCCACAAGTTTTAAAGTGTCAAGTTTGGGGACCCCTGGTTTAGAGCCTGGGTTTCCTGGTGGTCTCCCATCCAAGTAATAAGCAGATCTTACTTGGCTTTGCTTTGCTTTCAAATTACCCAAAGCGAATTGTGAGTTGCTATCTAACAAGCACCATGCTGGAGAAAACAGACTATATAGCAAAGGGCCCCAAACTTGGCAGCTTTAAGACTTGTGGACTTCAACTCCCATAGCTGACTGGAGAATTCTGGGAGTTGAAGTCCACAAGTTTTAAAGCTGCCAAGTTTGGGGACCCCTGGTCTATTGGCTGGCAGGTCACCAGATCATTTCTTGCGATAATTTAAATGCTGTTTTCACGTGATTCTGGAAAAGTGATGCTTCAGAGAGAAATGTAAGACTGTTTTTTTACCATGTTTTCATTAACAAGACTAGTCTTGTTACTGGTCTACTTACAGTAATAGCTGGAGGCAGTACTCAATTCAACACAACACAACACAGCTCAACTCAACTTCAGAAATGGTGGGCGCTCTATCATTGGAGGTTTTTAAGAAGAGGCTATAGACAGTCACTTATCTGAAATAGTATAGGTTCTCCTGATTGAGCAGGGGGCTGGACTAGAAGACCTCCAAGGTCCCTTCCAACCCTATAATTCTACAATTCTACAACTCAACTCAATTCAATTCAGAATAGAGTGGGGATCTTGCAGTCCATCCCTTTGCTCAAGCAGGAGAACCTATACCATTTCAGACAGGTAGCTGTCCAGTCTCTTCTTAAAAACCTTTAGTGATGGAATGCCCACATCTGGTGGCAAGCTGTTCCACTGATTAATTGTCCTCAACTGTTAGGAAGTTTCTCCTTAATTCCAGGTTGCTTCTCTCTTTGATTAGTTTCCATCTATTGTTTCTTCTCCTGCTTTCTGGTGCTTTGGAAAATAAGTTGATCCCTCTTCTTTGTGGCAGCCCCTCAAATACTGGAAGACTGTTATCATGTCACTCAGTGGTGGGTTTCAAAAATTTTTATTACTGGTTCTGTGGGTGAGGCTTTGTGGGCGTGGCATGACCTGGTGGGCATGGCTTTGTGGGCGTGGCAGGGGAAGGATACTGCAAAATCCCCATTTCCTCCCGATCAGCTGGGACTCGGGATGCAGAGAATAGATGGGGGCGGGGCCAGTCAGAATTTTTACTACCGGTTCTCCAAACTATTCAAAATTTCCTCTACTGGTTCTCCAGAACTGGTCAGAACCTGCTGCAACCCACCTCTGATGTCACTCCTAGTCCTTCTTTTCTCTAGACTGGCCAAACCCAGATCCTGCAGCCATTGGTGTCTAACTTTTGTTCTCTTAAATTAGCTTGGGATTGTAGTTATCACTTTCATATTTTAAAATCAAAGGGCAGAAAATGTGATTTGATTAGAGAGGGATTCAAAACAGCAAACGCTATTCAGAAAGGGAACTCTCTAAAAATATTCAGTTGTTTCTGAAAATAGAAAGCAATCAGGAAGCAGCTCAGCACAGAAACTGCAGAAATAATGAATTCGGTTCACAAACTTCAAGAGGTTGTTTCTGTTCAGATCAGATAATTAGCTTCTAGGAGCATACATTACCTAAACTTCAATGAATCCACTGACTACATTAGTGGTAAAATAGGGCAGGTGAGCCCTTTCCCATGTTTCAAGATGCCTTCACTCTCTCACAGATATGTATGGTATGTGTGCATAAAAATATACTGTGAAAATTGATCCCAAGCAAGACAGAGGAATCCCGTGTTAGGCAAAATGAGCACAACTTAAACTTCAGGATTAGAGAAAAAAGATTTTCTAGATTTGGGCTGCAAGAAGTCACTAGAATGCCCTGGAGATAATGCAACTATAAAAGTACCTTTAATTCTTTGCCCTCCTCATCCGAATCCCTGCAATTTGGAATGCTGCATACAGAACCACATCAAGCTAATACAGTCCTGGTTGTGTAAATAGAAGCATAGAATCAAGATCACATGAAGTATTAATGCTGCTTTATAAAACCCTAGTAAAATCACACACCTGGAAGAATGCAACCAATTTTGCTCCCCATACTACCAAAAAAAGATATTGAGACTTTGGAAAAAAGTTCAGAGAAGAACAACTAAGATGACCAAAGGCCTGGAGACTAAAATATACAAAGAAAGACTGCAGGATTTGGGTCTGGGTAGTCTAGAGAAAATAAGAATCGGGGGAACATGATAGGAGTTTTTGAGGGGCTGCCACAAAGAAGAGGGGGTCAAATTATGCTCCAAAGCACCAGGAAGCAGGAACAGAAACAATGGATGGAAACTAACCAAAGAGAGAAGCAACCTGGAATTAAGGAGAAACTTCCTAACAGTGAGGACAATTAACCAGTGGAACAGCTGGCCTCCAGAAATCGTAGGCACTCCATCACTGGAGGTTTTTAAGAAGAGGCTGAACAGTCACTTATCTGAAATGTTATAGGTTCTCCTGCTTGAGCAGGGAGCTGGACTAGAAGACCTCCAAGATCCCTTCCTGCTCATTCATTCCATTCTTCTATCTGGTAGTAGGACCATGGTGATCATCAGGTGTGAACTACCAGAAGGTAGAAGCAGTTCTCAGGCCTTTGTGAGATGTGAACTACAACTACTTCCTAGGATACTCAAGGAAGTTGCTGACAGTCTGACCAAATTTATGTACTCTATTTACATCCCGGAAAGCTGGTGGATGAACAGATGAACTGCCAGAGGAAGTCGTATATTGTTCTCAGTTTCAAAAAGGATAAGAAAGAGTTTTTATTTATTAAATTCATTGGCTAGCCATCTCATATTGAAATGAAGGCTCCAGGAAATTACTGACCAGGCAATTTGATGTTAAGCCTAGTGTGCATCCGAAAGAGAACGATGCCTCAGCACCTCGAGAACTAGGTCAGCATGGATGTTAATCCAGCACTTCTGAGCTAGAAACTGGATGCAGCTGAGAAGAAGAGTTTTAAGCTCCATGAGCCGTGGTGCAATTTGGCAGTTCAAATTGTTCAGTTCAGCAGGCTCCAGGTTGACTCAGCCTTCCAGCCTTCCGAGGTGGGTCAAATGAGGACCCAGATTGTTGTGGGCAAGAGGCTGACTCTGTAAACTGCTTAGAGAGGGCTGTAAAAGCACTGTGAAGCGGTGTATAAATGCTATTGCTATTGACTCAGCCTTCCTTCCTTCCTTCCTTCCTTCCTTCCTTCCTTCCTTCCTTCCTTCCTTCCTTCCTCCCTCCCTCCCTCCCTCCCAATGGTTAAAATGAAGCATTGCAAGCTAATTCTGCCTACTGCCAGCAGTTCGATTCTCCCCAGCTCAAAGTTGACTCAGCCTTCCATCCTTCCGAGGTGGGTAAAATGGGGACCCAGATTGTTGGGGGCAAGAGGCTGACTCTGTAAACTGCTTAGAGAAGGCTGTAAAAGCACTGTGAAGTAGCATCTAAGTGCTATTACTATTTATTCCAAGTCATCCTTCCCTTGATTCTGATTGGTCGAATGCTATGTCTGGACACCACATTATAAGAAAAAAAAATGGAAATATAAGGACAGATTAAGAGAGAGAGGAACCAAAATGATCAGAGGATTAGAAACTAAGATTTTGAGTCTTGCAAGGGATCTGTTAGCCTTAAGGAAAGACAAGTGGGGGAGGAGACAAGAGCACCTTCCAATGCCAGGAAACTAGAGATGCAAGGAACAGATACCTGCTTCTACAGGTAGGTCATCCGTACCATTGTCTGGTGCTGCTGACTCAAGTCTTCTTAATGTCCTTTTCTCACCCAGCCAAGGGAACCCAGCAAAGGAAGAGGCAACATTCAATGAAAACTAGAACAACTTATTTTCACATGGGTGGTGGGGTTGGACTAGATCAGGGGTCACCAACCTTTTGGACCTCAGGGACCACTAAGTTCATAATTTTAAATTTCATTTTTCATTTCATTTATTTAAATTTCTATCCCGCCCTTCTCCAAAATAGGACTCAGGGCGGTGAACAGCCAAAGTAAAAAACAATACATACAAAGTTTAAAAGCAGTTTAAAATAATTAAATATTTGGCCGAAAAATTAAAACAACCCAATTTAAAATCAATTTAAAATTCACTCAAGCCAGCCCAGTTAGTTGAAATAAATGGGTTTTCAGGGCCCGACGAAAAATCCGGAGGTCTGTTATTGTACGTATCTCTGGGGGGAGGTTGTTCCAGAGGGTGGGCGCCGTCACAGAGAAGGCTCTCCCCCTGGGGGTCGCCAGCCGACATTGTCTGGCGGACGGCACCCTGAGGAGGCCCACTCTGTGCGAGCGTACTGGCCGGTGGGAGGCTATTGGTGGCAGAAGGCGGTCCCGTAGATACCCCGGCCCTAAGCCATGGAGTGCTTTAAAGGTGATCACCAACACCTTGAAGCGCACCCGGAAGACCACTGGAAGCCAGTGCAGCTCGCGCAGGAGAGGTGTTACATGGGAGCGCCTCGTCGCCCCCATAATCCCCCGCGCGGCCGCGTTCTGAACCAGCTGGAGCCTCCGGGTGCACCCCAGGAGGAGCCCCATGTAGAGAGCGTTGCAGTAGTCCAGGCGGGGAGTGACAAGTGCCTGAGTGACTGTGTGTAGGAAGTCCCGATCTAGAAAGGGGCGCAACTGGCGTATCAGGCGGACCTGATAAAAAGCCCCCCTGGCCACGGCCGTCAAATGATCTTCTAACGACAGCTGTGCATCCAGGAGGACGCCCAAGTTACGAGCCCTCTCCGTGGGGGCGAGTGATTCACCCCCAATAGCCAGCGATGGTGTCAGCTGGCTATATCGGGACGCCGGAAGCCACAGCCACTCGGTCTTGGAGGGGTTGAGTCGGAGCCTGTTTCTCCCCATCCAGGCCCGCACGGCCTCCAGGCACTGGGACACCACTTCAAGGGCATCGTTGGGGTGGCCTGGGGTGGAGATGTACAGCTGGGTGTCATCAGCGTACTGATGGAACTCCACCCCGAAGCCACGGATGATCTCACCCAGCGGCTTTACATAAATGTTGAACAGAAGGGGCGAGAGGACCGACCCTTGTGGCACCCCACAAGCAAGGTGCCTTGGGGTCGACCTCTGCCCCCCTGTCAACACGGATTGCGACCGGTCAGAGAGGTAGGAGGAGAACCACCGCAGAACGGTGCCCCCCACCCCCAAATCCTGCGGAACACTAATATGATCTGCCTAATGACTGGCTGGGTGGGTGTGGCTAGGTGGACAGGTGACTGGTGGGCGTGGCCAACTCCTTATCTCCCTGGCCAGGCTCCTTAGGGCCCCAACAGGAAGCAATTGTTGGAGCTAAGCAGTCACCACGAGAAAGAGTTGGCAAAACAGCTGGCTCAGTTCAAATTGGATCTGACTGAGAAGGAGGCTCAGCAGAAGCACCTCACTGAGGACTAGGAGCATAGGCTTTCCAAGTAGAGGGAAGACCTGCGGGTGTGCAAGGCCAGGTACTGGTGCCTGGAGGCTCAGCGAGCTGAGATAGTCAGCCAGTTCCAGGCCATGATGCAGTCTCACTGGAACAAGGCTCTCCGTCTCCTTGCCACCAGCGGCACTTCCCTCCAGCCTTCGCCCAAAGCCCTGCACCAGGAGGCCGAAGCAGACACCAAGTTGGAATTTCTGCCTCTCCAAACTGCACAAAAAGACCCCGAAGGGAGAGACTCTCTGCAGCAACACAACCGTTCATTGCACGTATCCAGCCCGGGGTCCGTAGTTCGAGAACCCCTGATTTAGTGCAATATTAAAAATGCAAATAATTTTTCTGCGGACCACCAAAATTTTCTCATGGACCACCAGTTGGTGATCACTGGACTAGATAACCTACAAGGTCCCTTCCAACTCTATTAATCTGTATCTGGATCAGCTGGAGGTGAGCAGTAGACAAGAGAATGATATGGGAACCATCCCCCCTTCTCCCCCCCACCCCCGGTTCATGGAAAAATTGTATTCCACAAAAATCGGTCCCTGTGCCAAAATGATTGGGGGGGGAGGGGCATTGCTGTAAAATACAATATAAATAAATTATGTTTCCAAAGATCAATGTTTTTTTCTGCCAAAGGAAAAGGAATATTATTATTATTATTATTATTATTATTATTATTATTATTATTATTATTATTATTATTAATTGGTTAATCTTTAGTGAGATTCACAGCCTTTGAGGCTGGTTAATAGCTCAGCAGCTCGAGTTCTAACCAAGGACCTAGGAACTATTAAGGATCGTCGGAGGATATAAGCTGTTCCGAGTAAGGTGGTTTTTTGTAGAGTCAAAATGTTCAAGTCCGGCAAACTTAGAATTTCTAAATAGCGGGGTAGCCCTTTGGGTATTGCTCCAAGGGCTCCAGTTACAATTGGGACAACACACGATTTCTTTTTCCACAGTCGCTCAACTTCAATTTGCAAGTCCCGGTACTTTGTGATTTTTTTCTTGCTGCTTATCTTCAATCTGTGCATCACCAGGTATGCAATGTCAAGGAACCATACTTTTTTCTTTTCAACTATTGTTATGTCAGGTGTGTTGTGGACCAGGTGCCTGTCAGTCTGAATCCTAAAGTCCCATAAGATCTTGAGTTTCTCATTCTCTAAAACTTTCTCAACCTGATGTTCCCAGTAGTTTTTGCTGTACTCAAATCCAAACTTCTGGCACAATTTCCAGTGAATGATTTTAGCAACACGGTCATGGCGTTGTAGGTAGTCAGTTTGTGAAATTTTGCTGCACCCACTGATCAGGTGGTCAACTGTCTCCTCTTTCTCATTGCAGAGGCGGCATTTGCTGTTGGTGGTAACATGTTGCATTTTTGCCTTCATACAGTTTGTGGCTAAGGCTTGTTCTTGAACTGCCAAAATAAAGCTTTCTGTTTCTTTTTTCAGTACTCCTGATCTTAACCAGTTCCAAGTTAGTTTCTGGTCAGCTTTGCCTTCAATACTTTTCAAGTATTGGCCATGCAGAGCTTTGTGTTTCCAATTTTCAGCTCGCTGCTCAATTACTTCTTTCTTATATTCTGCTTTTGTTTTAGTTGCCTTTAAAAGGCCTCCTTTATTTACTTCCTTAATCATTGGTTCTTCACTTTTCTGGATGTAATCATTCAAGCTGCATTTTTCTTCTTCCACAGTCTGCTTTACTTGTAGGAGTCCTCGACCACCCTCTACTCTTGGTAAATATAATCGGTCAACATTACTTTTAGGGTGCAAGGCATGATTCATTGTCATAAGCTTCCTTGTTTTTCTGTCCAAATTGTCTAACTCCATCTGGGTCCAGTCAATTATTCCTGCAGAGTATCTAATCACAGGTATAGCCCAGGTATTTATGGCTTTTATGATGTTTCCTCCACTCAATTTGGACATTAATATCTTACGAATTCGCCGAATATATTTGGCTGAAGTTAATTCCTTGACTTTATTATGCATTAAGTCAGAGGCTTCTAAAATCCCCAAGTACTTGTAGCCTTCTTCTGATTTTACTGCCTTTATCATTTCTTCATTCTCTAGTTCTATTCCATCCTCTTCTATGATCTTGCCTGCTTTGGTTGCTATTGTTGCACATTTGTCAATTCCAAACTGCATACCAATGTCTTGGCTGAATTCATTTGTGTTTTCAATTAATAAATTCAGTTCAGCTTTTGTTTTACCAAACAGCTTCAAATCATCCATGTACATCAAGTGCGAGATTTTCAGTCCTTTCTTTGCAAGTTCGTATCCACAGTTCATCTTCTTCAAAATGATTGTCAGTGGTATCATTGAGAGTATAAAAAGTAGGGGTGAAAGGGAATCGCCCTGGAAAATGCCTCATTTAATTTCAACTTCACCCAGTTCTTCTTCATTAGCCATAAGTTTTGTTTTCCAGAGGTTCATTAAAGATTCCATGAATTTTTGTATGTTGCTGCTGATGCCTAATATTTCCAGGCATTTCTTGATCCAGCTATGGGGAACTGAATCAAATGCTTTCTTATAGTCTATCCAAGCCATGAACAGGTTGGTTCGTCTTTTCTTTGAGTTCTTTAGGATTAGCTTGTCGATCAGCAATTGATCTTTTGTTCCTCTTGAGTTTTTGCAGCATCTTTTCTGTTCTACAGGAAGCAAGTTATTTCTTTCCAGGTATCCATAGATTTGGTTTGCAATGATACCAGTAAGAAGCTTGTATGTTGTTGGCAAGCAGGTGATTGGCCTATAGTTTCCAGGGTCCTTTCCTTTTTCTTTATCTTTTTGGATCAAAAATGTCCTTCCAGTTGTCATCCATCCATCATTTTCAGGTGTTTTTAGGATCTGGTTCATCTGGGTTGCCAATCTTTTGTGCAGACTTGTAAGTGCCTTTAAGCAGAAGCCATGCAGCTCATCCGGTCCAGGTGCACTCCAGTTCTTCACTTTTCTTGACTGTCTTTGCACCATTGCTTTTGTTATTTTCACGTCTTCCATTTTATTATTATTATTATTATTATTATTATTATTATTATTATTATTATTAATTGAATTTCTATACCGCCCTACTCCCGAAGGACTCAGGGTGGTAAACAGAATAAGATTTCATATACATATAATATTTTTTTTTTATAAACAGTAAATAATAAATTGAGTCAACTTGGTGTATCTGCTGAGACCTTGGCATAGAATTTAGATGTTTATGCTAGCCCTGCTTGTTGCAACAGAAAGGTCTTCAGGGCACGTCGGAAAGTGCGAAGATCTGGGATTATTCATATTCCAGGGGGTATTTTGTTCCAAAGAGTAGGTGCCCCCACAGAGAAGGCTCTCTCCCTTGGAACTACTAGACGACATTGTTTTAATGATGGTACTATGAGTAGGCCTACTCTGTGAGAGCGTATTGGTTGGTGGGAGGTTATTGGTTGCAACAGGTGGTCTTGTAAGTACTCAGGTCCTAAGCCATGGAGCACTTTAAAGGTAAGAACCAACACCTTGAAGCGCACTCGGAAGGCCACTGGAAGCCAGTGCAGCTCGCGTAGAAGAGGTGTACATGTGAGGGCCACGTTGCTCCCATAATTACTCGCGCGGCCGCATTCTGGACCAGTTGGAGCTTCCGGGTGCACTTCAAGGGGAGCCCCATGTAGAGAGCATTGCAGTAGTCAAGTCGGGAAATGACGAAGGCTTGAGTGACTGTGTGTAATGAGTCCCGGTCTAGAAAGGGATGCAATTGGTGAATCAGGCGAACCTGATAGAAAGCTCCTCTGGCCACGGCTGTTATATGATCTTCTAAAGACAGTCGTGCATCCAGGAGGATGCCTAAATTGTGAGCTTTCTCTGCGGGGGTCAATGACTCGTCCCCAATAGTTAGTGATGGGACTAACTGGCTGTACCGGGACGCCGGCAGCCACAGCCACTCAGTCTTGGAAGGGTTGAGTCGAAGCCTGTTTCTCCCGATCCAGACCCGTTCGGCCTCAAGGCACCGGGACATCACTTCAAGGGCATCATTGGGGTGGTTTGTGGTGGAGATGTACAGCTGAGTGTCATCAGCGTACAGATGACATCGCACCCCCAAACCACGGATGATCTCCCCCAACAACTTCACATAAATGTTGAACAGGAGAGGCGAGAGGACCGACCCCTGTGGCACCCCGCAAGTAAGGGGCCTCAAGGTTGATCTCTGTCCACCTGTCAACACTGAATATATCCTTCTATTTATTTTATTATTATTTTATTAGTCCAATTTATATGCCGCCCTTCTCTGTAGACTCAGGGCGGCTTACAATGCAATAGCCTGCATACTTTTATGTATATACCTGCTTATTAGGGCTTTTGGCCCCCTCTAAGGGGTGTTGTTCTATACAAAGCTGGCTTATTGCCCCCACAATCCGGGTCCTCAATTTACCTACCTCGATTTACCTACCTGAGTCAACCTTGAGTCAATCTGAGTCAACCTCTATATGTCACCTATGGAATAAAATGGAAACAATTTACTTCAAATAAAATATAGTCATGTTATTTCTATTCATAAATTAGATCATCATCATATCTTCCACTGTAGATAGATTCAGTTGTAATCTTTTTTCACACTCAAAAGTGCAATGTTGGGAAAAGAAGACTCAGGTTTTCAGGTTTGGAACAAAAAAGGGTTTTCCCAAAAATGAAGAGTTGGGATGGAATAGTTCCCACTCTACTCGTGACTCTTTGGCGTTCCACCATTAAGAAGTACCATCAGTACGCTGATGACACCCAGCTGTACATCTCCACCCCAGACCACCCCAATGATGCTCTTGAGGTGATGTCCCGATGCCTGGAGGCCGTACGGATCTGGATGGGGAGGAACAAACTCAGACTCAACCCATCCAAGACCAAGTGGCTGTGGTTTCCGTCGTCCCAATATAGTCAGTTGGCGCCATCTCTGACTATTGGGGGCGAGTCGTTGGCCCTCACAGATGGGGTTCGCAACTTGGGCGTCTTTCTGGACTCACGGCTGTCTTTAGAAGAGCATATGATGGCTGTGGCCAGGAGGACTTTTTATCAGGTTCGCCTGATTCGCCAATTGCGTCCCTTTCTGGATCGGGACTCGTTACGCACGGTCACTCACACCCTTGTCACCTCACGCCTGGATTATTGTAATGCTCTCTACATGGGGCTCCCCTTGAGAAGCACCCGGAGGCTCCAACTGGTCCAGAATGCGGCCGCGTGGGTGGTGACGGGAGCAATGTGGCGCTCTCATGTGACCCCCCTCCTGCGCGAGCTACACTGGCTCCCGGTGGTCTTCCGGGTGCGCTTCAAGGTTTTGGTTACTACCTTTAGAGCGCTCCATAGCTCAGGACCAGGATACTTACGAGACCGCCTCCTGCCACCAATAGCCTCTCACCGACCAGTTCGCTCCCATAGAGAGGGGCTCCTCGGGATGCCGTCGGTCAAACAATGTTGACTGGCGGCCCCCAGGGGGAGAGCCTTCTCTGTGGGGGCACCTGCCATCTGGAACGGGCTCCCCCCGGAGTTACGAAGGATCCAAGACTTACGCATCTTCCGCCGTGCCCTGAAAACGTTTCTATTCCAACAAGCTGGTCTGGCCTAACTCTTCCTTTTAAATTGGCTTTAATTGGGTTTTAAATCGGGTTTTAGACCTCTTTTAGATAAATTTGGATGTTTTTGGTTTTAATTTTTTGAGCCTAAATTATTTAATCTGTTTTTTTTTTAAATAGTTTTTAACTTTTATATGTCTTTGTATTTATTTATGACTGTTTACCGCCCTGAGTCCTTCGGGAGTAGGGTGGTATACAAATATGAAAAATAAATAAATAAATAAATAAATAAATAAATAAATAAATAAATAAATAAATAAATAAGAAAGATCAAGAGTCACCAAATAAATATTTGCAGGACTGGAAGGAGCCTCCGGACTTAAAGCAGGATCGAAGCAGTCTCACCGGACTTTAATTCCTTCCCCAGAGCGGATAAAGTGTTTTCCTCATTCTCCCTTCAAAAAACCCTCTTCCCTGCAGTGGATTGTAGCCTCTTGGCTCAAGCAGTGATCGCCCCTGGCTGTGCCGGATTCCTCACAACTGGACTTCACAATGGAAAGCCACTGGAGGCTTTCACGAAGTGATTGGCCTGCCATTGGTCAGAAATGGTGTAGGGTCTCCTGCTTGGGTGGGGGGTTGGACTAGATGACCTACAAGGTCCTTTCCAACTCCTATTCTGTTCTGTTCTGCTTGAGATGTCTGCTTAGAAGAAAGGACAGCTATGCTAGAAAGAGTGCAGAAAAGAGCAACCAGGATGATGAGGGGACTGGAGGCTAAAACATACGACGAACGGTTGCAAGAACTGGGCCTGGCTAGTCTAGTGAAGAGAAGGACCAAGGGAGACACAATAGCAGTCTCCCAATATTTGAGGGGCTGTCACAGAGAGGAGGGGGTCAAGCTATTTTCCAAGGCTGCCTGCAATTACTGCGAGTTCAAATCTCCCCAGGCTCAAGGTTGACTCAGCCTTCCATCCTTCCGAGGTAGGTAAAATGAGGACCCAGATTGTGGGGGCAATAAGCTGACTTTGTATAAAAAAGAACACCACTTAGGGGGGATCCGAAAGCCCTACTAAGCAGGTATATACAAAAGTATGAAGGCTATTGCTTAACGCATTGTAAGCCGCCCTGAGTCTCCGGAAAAGGGCAGCATATAAATCAAACCAATAAATAAAGGCACCTGAAGGCCAGACAAGGAATAATGGATGGAAACTGGTGTAGAAGAGATTCAACCTAGAAATAAGGAGAAATTTCCTGACAGTGAGAACAATCAACCCATGAAACAGAAGTTGCCTTCAGAAGTTATGGGAGCTTCATTCATTTCTTCCTTCGGGAAATATTGTAATCTGCCTTTTTAAATATTCCTCAAAATATTTCATTCTTCTAGGACGGGGTGGTGGTTTCCCACAGAGGTACGAAAAAGCCCCCTTTGGGGCTGTAGGTGCAAATGGCCTGAAAGGAGCCCTCTCCGTTGGCAACCCACATGACTTCTCAGCACAAAAATCCTGCAAAAGGGGTGTAAATACAAACGCTTTTTGAAAAGGTCAGAAAGATGTGGAAAAACAGGTTTGCGTCAAGGAACAGAGCCAAAAGCAAAAGGCCACATCAGCCTTCACAAGCCGGGCAGGAGAAGGATACAGATTTAGATTAACAGAGTTGGAAGGGATCTTGGAGGTCATCTAGTCAAACCCCCACCCAGCAGATGGCATTTTTGACAGATGGCAGTCCAGTCTCTTCTTGAAAGCCTCCAGGGATGAAGCTCCCACAACTTCCAAAGGCAACTTCTCTTCCATTGGTTGATTGTTCTCACTGTCAGAAAATTCCTCCTCATTTCCAGGGTGAATTTCTCCTTGTTCAGTTTCCATCCATTCTTCCTTGTCTGGCCTTCGGGTGCTTTGGAAAACAGCTCAACTCCCTCCTCTCCGTGGCAGCCCCTCAGATATTGGAAGATGCTTTCATGTCTCCCCTGGTCCTTCTCTTCACTAGACCAGCCATGCCAATTAACAGAGTTGAAAGGGACCTTGTAGGTCATCTAGTCCAGCGGTCACCAACTGATGGTGCGTGGACCACTGGTGGTCCGTGAGAAAATTTTGGTGGTCCGCAGAAAAATTATTTGCATTTTTAATATTGCACTAAATCAGGGGTCCTCGAACTACGACCCCTGGGCTGGATACATGCAATGAACACTTGTGTTGCTGCACAGTCTCCCCCTTTGGGGTCTTTTTGTGTGGGTCGGAGAGGGGCAGAAATTCCAGCTTGAGGTCTGCTTCAGCCTCCTGTTGCTGGGGCTTTGCTGCGAAGGCTGGGGGGAAGCGCCACTAGTGGCGAAGAGCCGGAGGGCCTCGTTCCAGTGGGATGGAACTGGCTGACCATCTCAGCCCGCTGAGCCTCCAGGTGCCGGTACCTGGCCTTGCACTCCTGCAGGTCTTCCCTCTGCTTGGAAAGCCTATGCTCCTAGTCCTCAGTGAGGTGCTTCTGCTGAACCTCCTTCTTGGTCAGATCCAATTTGAACTGAGCCAGCTGTTCTGCCAACTCTTTCTCGTGGTGGCTGCTTAGCTCCAACAACTGCTTCCTGTTGGAGCCCTAAGGAGCCCGGGTTGGGAAGCAAAGAGTTGGCCACGCCCACCCAGCCAGTCATTAGGCAGATCATATTAGTGTTCCGCAGGATTTAAAATTATGAATTTAGTGGTCCTTGAGGTCCGAAAGGTTGGTGACCCCTGATCTAATCCACCCCCCCTCTGTCCAAGCAGGAGACCCTACACCATTTCTGACCGATGGCAGTCCAGTCTCTTCTTGAAAGCTTCCAGTGACGAAGCTCCCACAACCGGTTTACTCTCTGCTGCACGGCAAGCACCGAGGGCTAACAGCGTACACTTTCCCCCTAGGTAGGTGTGTGTGTTGATTTGTGTGACAGAGAATTCACAGTCGGCTTTTGTTCTGTGACGCCGAGCTTCGCTGATCTACTTTAAATGCACCCAGCGAGCGTGCAGGCTCATGCTCCCTTAGCTGACGGGTGGGGAGGCCATTAGGAAAGACATGGAAAATAAAACTGACAGCGATGTAATAACTTTATACGACTCGGTGAGGCGTCCGCTGTTCCAAATGGGATATGTAGCTCCGGGCATCGTTCTGGAATGTTAATACGGCAGCCCAGTTCAGAATTTCACCAGCAGGGGGCAATATCGGGTCTCTTAAAAGAGAGCAAGTGGCAGCCAAGGGATTTAATTTTGAGTTTCTGGTAAATAAAACGCTTATTTGAAAGGTTGTGTTTTAAACAGGCGAGTGAACCGTAGGCGTCCCCCGCTCCGGCTTGTGGGAAAATCACTTGGCCTGGCTTTGACTCAGAAGCTAAGAACAACTGCGTAAAAGGGGAACACGGGAGATTTCAGGCTGGAAAGAAAAATGGTCCTGAAAAGGCAATGCCAGGTGCAGGAGGCAGGGCATATGGGGTGGGGTGGTGATTGGGGCGTCAAACATGACAACATGTTCTATAGGTGGCATCTGCCCCTGGCAAGGTTGGCTAAAATGTTTAGCAATATGTCCCCAAACTGTTGGAAATGTAAACAAACAACTGGCACATATTAATACATCAGAGGTGCTATTCAGCAGGTTCTGACCAGTTCTGGAAAACTGGTAGTGGAAATTTTGAGTAGTTCGGCGAACCAGTAAATGCCACTTCTGGCTGGCCTCGCCCCCATCTATTCTCTACCTCCTAAGTCCCAGCTGATCGGGAGGAAACGGGGATTTTGCAGTATCCTTCCCCTGCCATGCCCACCAAGCCACGCCCACAGAACCGGTAGTAAAAATGTTATGTATTGATACTTTTAAGCGGGAGTTTCAAACCTGCCTACGTTTCTGATTGGCTGACAGTCCCTCCTGGATTGTATATAAGGAGGGCTGCAGCCTCTGAGTTTTTGCTGAAGTCTCACTGTATATTAAAGAGCTGTTGTCACTTGTTTGCTTGTGCCTCTCGTTATTCCCGAACCACTTCATTGGCGACGAAGGTGGGATTGAGGCTACAAGAAGCCAACCAGTGAGGCCACGAGCTTCAGCTAGGCGACAAGGCGAACCACAGGAGGCATACCAACATGTCTGCCTACGTTCCTCCCAAGCCTTTTGATCCGACCCGCGAAAAATGGGTCTCGTACCTAACAAGGTTCGAATGCTCGCTTGAAGCCAGCGACATGCAGGGCCTCTCTGCTAATCGAAAGAGAGCCCTCTTCCTAAGCCACTGTGGACCGGACGTGTTCGAGATGGCCGAGTCACTGTGTGAGCCAACGCCGGTTCAAACCGTCTCCTGGGACACCCTGATGGCAACTCTCCGGGCTCACTACGCTCCCGTCCCCTCCAAGTTCGTGCAACGATACCAACTCAGACAGCGCGTTCAACGTGAGGGAGAACCGGTCAGCGCGTACATGGCTAGCCTGAGAAAAGCCGCAACCCATTGCGACTATAGAGACTTGGACGATGCATTGCTTGAGCAACTTATCTGTGGTGTTCGGGACATTAGGCTGCAACGGTGCCTGCTCGCCAAGCCTGATTTGACGCTTGCTGGAGCCCTAGACGAAGCCAGGGCTCATGAAGCCTCCACAAAAGCCGCAGAAACGCTGCAGCGTCCGCTGACCAGCAAAGACAGCCCCAAGTCTGCCCCGGTGCACAGAGAAGACGCCGGATCCAGCTCGGAGTCCGAGTCGGATGAGGACGTCTTCCGAACGGAGCACCAGAGAAAAGACACTGGCAGCCCCCGGCGAAGCTGTCCCAGCTGTGGCGGGCACCATGATAGACTGTCCTGCAAATACAGAGAGGCTATTTGCAGGTGCTGCGAGAAAAAAGGGCACTTGGCGCGAGTCTGTAGAGCCATTCTGCCCAGGAAACACCAACCACGTGAGCCCCGCAGCCAACCGGAATCAGCGCGCCAGAAGCAGCCAACGAGAGAAGGCGGAGCGAAAAAACAGCGCGAATTTGAACCGCGAGATGGCCGCAGCATACATATCGACCAGGCCAGCATGGCGATCGAGGACAAAGTCAGCACGGTGGTCGAGATCAATGGAAAGCCATGCTCGATGGAGATCGACACCGGATCAGCTCTCTCCATAATGTCGTGGGCGACCCTAAAGACCCTCCTGCTGTCGTTCCGGAAGGACCAGCTCTCCAAGCAGAGACTGCGCATCCTAGACTACCAGGGGAACCGAGTCCCCCTCGAAGGCGTGGGCACGTTCCGAGTCACCTACGGAGACTACGAAAGAGACCTGCCGCTGACCATCGTCACAAAGCAGCTCCCTAGCCTTCTTGGCATGGGGTGGTTCCGAGCCCTTGGCATGGGTTTCACCGGCGTCCACCTGATGTCCAAATCAACTCTGAAAGACAGTCTCCTGTCCGAGTTCCAGGACGTTTTCGGGGACACGTTGGGCAAGTATGTGGGGACCCCTATTCACTAAACTTAGACCCCAACGTGGCCCAAGTAAGACTTAAGGCCAGACGGGTGCCGTTCGCATTGAAACTGAAGATGGATGCGGAACTGGACAAATTGATTAAGCAAGGGGTGTTAGTTCCCGTTGACCATGCCAAGTGGGAAACCCCTATAGTGACCCCAGTAAAGTCCGACGGCTCAATAAGAATTTGCGCCGACTACAAGATCAACAAGGCTTTGCCGCCGAGCGCCTATCCGGTGCCGATCGTGCATCATCTACTACACTCCCTGGGGCCCGGAAATTTTTTTGCCAAATTAGACCTGGCCCAAGCCTATCAGCAGTTACCAGTTGACGACGCCACGGCAGAGGCGCAAACAATTGTAACTCATAGGGGTGCATTTAAATGCACCAGGCTCCAGTTTGGGGTGAGCGTCGCACCCGGCCTATTTCAAAGCACCATGGAGCGCCTTTTGCAAGGACTCCCAGGAGTGGTGCCCTATTTCGATGATGTTCTAGTCAGCGCCCAGGACGAACGTCAGCTAGGGGACAGAGTAAGGAACGTCCTGTCCAGGTTCAGAGAAGCGGGACTGAAACTAAAAAAAAAACAAGTGTATGATTGCTGTCCCCTCCGTTGAATTTCTGGGGTACAGGGTGGACGGCACAGGCATCCACCCTACCGAAAGCAAGGTGAGAGCTATTAAGAGCGCACCTGCCCCCAAATCCAAAGCGGAGCTCCAAGCCTTTCTTGGACTGCTCAATTTTTACTCCATGTTTCTGAAGGACAAAGCCACGGTTGCAGATCCCCTACACAAGCTTCTAGGGAAGAATGTACCATGGGTCTGGGGGAAACCACAGGCAGCCGCTTTTGAGGCAGTGAAGAGACTCCTGTCTGAGGACAGCTTCCTGATTCAGTACAATACAGCGCTGCCGCTTGTCTTAGTTTGTGATGCCTCTCCCGTAGGAGTTGATGCCGTCCTAGGCCATAGACTGCCGAATGGCCTAGAGGCGCCCATTGCGTTTTACTCTCGCACCCTGTCCAGCGCAGAGCGGAACTATAGTCAGTTGGACAGAGAGGCTCTGGCTGCGATTGCAGGGGTTAAAAAGTTCCACGAATACCTCTATGGCCGAAAATTCGAACTTGTGACTGATCATAGACCCTTGCTAGGACTTTTGGCAGGCGATAGGCCAACCCCCGCTGCCCTTTCCCCTCGTTTGACCAGATGGGCCATTTTTCTGTCGGCCTACTCGTATCAGCTCGTCCATCGACCTGGCCGAACCCTGGGTCATGCGGATGCCCTTAGCCGCTGCCCCCTTCCCGACCTACTTGACAACCCAACGCCGGAAGCCTCCGTTCTTTTGTTGGACACTTTGACTTTGGGCCCTATCTCCTCTTGCGAGGTGGCGAAAGCCTCAGCTAGAGACCCAATCATCCGAACTGTTATGGGTTGGGTACTGAAGGGGTGGCCGGTCAAGGTGGACGGAGGGGAGTACCAAGGTTATGCCAACAAACGCAACGAACTGTTTATGCAAGGGGGTTGCTTGCTGTGGGGTGACAGGGTGGTAATTCCAACGAAGCTACGGAATAGAGTTTTAGAGTTGCTGCACGAAGGGCATCCGGGCATTGTTAGGATGAAATGCTTAGCCCGCAGTTATGTCTGGTGGCCCAACATGGACCAAGTCATTTCCGAGTGGGTGGGGAAGTACAGACCCTGCCAGGAGTCTCGTCCCGATTCCCCAGTAGCGCCCATCCGAGAGTGGGAGAAACCAAAAGGCCCATGGGGGAGGATCCACATTGATTTTGCCGGCCCTTTCCATGGGCAAACGTTTTTAATAATTGTTGATGCCTACTCAAAGTGGCTCGAAATCATCTTAATGCCATCAATAACGGCCGAGGCAGTTATCAAGGTCCTAAGGAAGTTGTTTGCCACCCACGGCCTGCCGGATACCCTGGTATCTGATAACGGCCCTCAATTTACGGCAACTCTTTTTGAAGGCTACTTGGCCGGACTGGGCATCCGCCATGCCCTATCAGCTCCGTTTCACCCGGCTTCGAACGGATTGGCTGAACGCTTTGTTAGGACAGCCAAAGAAGCACTGTCCAGATTAGACAACGGGGACTGGCAGGCCAGGATAGACCAGTTCCTAGCAGTCCAGCATGCCACACCATGCACAGCAACAGGGAGAAGCCCAGCAGAGCTCCTCATGGGCAGGAAGCTCCGGTGCGTGTTAGACAGGCTTCACCCTAACTACTCGCACGAGAACTTCAAGGGAGAAACCTGTGGCCTAAGACAGTTTCAGGTTGGGTCCCCGGTGTTCGCTCGCAATTATGCCAGCGGACCTCTATGGGTTGCAGGAACCATAGTGGGTATAACAGGCCCAAAATCGTATACGGTAGACGTAGGGGTGGACAGACTCTGGAAGCGCCACATAGACCAACTTAGAAAAAGGGTGGTCGGCGAGGCAAACATCAATTTAGACATCTCCGAACCTAACTACAACAACTTTCCCAAAACAGCTAACTCAAGCCCGGGTTCGCGAGAATACTTAGCTGACAAGCCCTGGTTCCAGCGCTGCCCCACGAGTCGCCACTCCCAGCCGGGGATAACCACGCCCCGGACAAAATCCAGGAGGTTCCATTGGCGGAGCCGGGAGAGACGGAGAGTCCCTCTGACCAGCTCGACGCCCCACCAGACACTGAACTGCGCAGGTCAACTAGGGCGAGAACTCGTCCTAGGCACCTGCGAGATTTTGTGTGTACGTATGTAAATTTCTGAATGTTAGTGCTTTCTGGGAAGGGAGGGGTGTTATGTATTGCTACTTTTAAGCGGGAGTTTCAAACCTGCCAAAGTTTCTGATTGGCTGACAGTCCCTCGTGGATTGTATATAAGGAGGGCTGCAGCCTCTGAGTTTTTGCTGAAGTCTCACCGTATATTAAAGAGCTGTTGTCACTTGCTTGCTTGTGCCTCTCGTTATTCCCGAACCACTTCAAAAAACATTTGAAACCCACCACTGCTTGGAATGGGGTGGGAATGGAGATTTTATTTATTTATTTATTTATTTATTTATTTATTTATTGGTTCGATTTATATGCCGCCCTTCTCTGGAGACTCAGGGTGGCTTACAATGCGTTAAGCAATAGCCTTCATACTTTTGTATATACCTGCTTAGTAGGGCTTTCGGATCCCCCCTAAGTGGTGTTCTTTTTTATACAAAGTCAGCTTATTGCCCCCACAATCCGGGTCCTCATTTTACCTACCTCGGAAGGATGGAAGGCTGAGTCAACCTTTTACAGTATCCTTCCCCTGCAATGCCCACCAAGCCATGCCCACCAAGCCACACCCACAGAACCGGTAGTAAAAATTTTTTTGAAACCCATCACTTTACCACATGTGGTAGACTTGCATAAAGGCAAGGAAATTTTGGACACAAATCCATACGCGGTTAGAAAAAATGATCAGACAACATAAAGATTTTAAGCCAGCATTGTTTTTATTAGGCATTATATCAGATGACTATGACAAAGGGACAATATATCTAATGTTACATATCTTGACTGCAGCAAGAATTGTAAACTGAAGCAGTGGAAGAGCGAAAACACCCCTTCAGAGGAGGAGACGATAAGGAAGATATTAGATGGAAGATGGAACAGAAGTTGCCTTCAGAAGTTGTGGGAGCTTCATTACTGGAGGTGTTTAAGAAGAGACTGGACATCCATCTGTCAGAAATGGTGCAGTGTCTCCTGCTTGGGAGGGGGGTTGGACTAGATGACCTCCAAGGTCCCTCCTAACTCGGTTAATCTTTTAATCTGTTAAATTTGTTAAATAACAACAGAATTGGAAGGGACCTTGGAGGTCTTCTAGTCCAACCCCCTGCTCAGACAGGCTGTCCAATTCCTTCTTAAAGAAAACCTCCAGTGATGGAGCATCCTTCCTTAACAACTACGTGATTCATATAACAACTGTAGTGGTTCTCTTAATATCTGTGGCCAAAATGGTCCTAAAATTAGCTGTGACTCACTTAACAACTGTCTTGTTCAGCAAACCCCAATCCCAATTATCATCGTTAGTCAAGGACTACCTGTACTCTTTTTTATTTCCAATATCTCTGCTCATTAAGCAAATTAACAGCATCGCCAAAAAGGCATTAAGAGTTGTTAACGTAATCTTGTGAAGCTTCTTCTCTGGTAACATTGCATTGCTAACTAGGGCATACAAAACCTTTGCTAGAGCAATTCTTGAATACAGCTCATCTGCCTGGAATTCACACTGTATATCAGACATTAATACGATTGAGCAGGTCCAGAGGTATTTCACGAGAAGAATTGTCCACTCCTCTACTGTCACCAGGCTTGAAATTTTGGGCTTGGACAACTTAGAACTACGCTGCCTTCAGTCTGTCCTTAGTGTACTACACAAAATTGTCGGCTACAACCTCCTACCTGTCAACGACTTCTTCAGCTTCAACCTCAATAATACACGGGCAAACAATCGATACAAACTCAAGGTAAACCGCTCTAAACTCGATTGCAGAAAGTATGACTTTTTTAAAAAAAATTTGATTTATATGCCGCCCTTCTCCGAAGACTCAAGGCGGCTTACAATGTACTCAGCAATAGCCTTCATCCTTTTGTATATTTATACAAAGTCAGCTTATTGCCCCCACAAACTGAGTCCTCAATTTACCTACCTTAGAAAGGATGGAAGGCTGAGTCAACCTTGAGCCTTGGCGAGATTCGAACCCTGCAGTAATTGCAGGCAGCTGGTCTTAATAACCAGCTTAATAACAGGGTGCCTTAAACCCCTGTACTACCAAGACTTCAGCAACAGAGTGGTCAACACCTGAAATACTCTACTCAACTCCATTGTTACAGCCTCAAACCCTCACAGCTTCAACCTTCAACTGTCTACCATGGACCTCACCCCTAAGTGATCCATAAAGGAGGCGTGCATAAACGCACCAGCGTGCCTACCGTCCCTATCCTACTGTTCCCATTTATCTGACTTAACTTCAGTGGTGGGATTCAAATTTTTTTACTACTGGTTCTGTGGGCATGGCTTGGTGGGCGTTGTATGGCTTGGTGGGCGTGGCTTGTTAGGCGTGGCAGGGGAAGGATACTGCAAAATCCTCATTTCCTCCCGATCAGCTGGGACTCAGTAGGCAGAGAATAGATGGGGGCGGGGCCAGTCAGAGGTGTATTTTATTTACTGGTTCTCTGAACTACTCAAAATTTCCGCTACCGGTTCTCCAGAACTGGTCAGAACCTGCTGAAACCCACCTCTGATTTACTTCCTTTGTTTATGTTTATGTTTATGTTTATACCTATACCTGATATCTAACTAACTAACTAACTAAATAAATAAGAAATTACGGTAGATTTTGAGATATTTTATTAATGCCTGCTTGAAGGCAAGGCCCTTTTCTGCGAGGTCCCCTGGTTTCTTGGCATATCAGGGTTGCTGGCCCTTAGCCCCATTTCAAGAATTTATCCCTGTTAAATTCCGATCATTAAAATGCTGCTGTGGTTCACACATCCTGTAAATGAGAATCTCATCTCACCTCATCTCTGGCTTAGTGCAATCTTGCAAACGCAGCCATCGAGATTTGGTAGGAAGCTGCAATTTTATCGGAACATGCCCTTTTAATCAATCCTGGCTTAATACGTGTGAACTGGACCATTTCAGGGCATTTCCCAACCAGCTGCTCATAACTAGCAGCCAACCTGGGTCAAGAGAAGCCGGAGATGTGAGAATTGGAGCCAAACTCTCCGAGAACCACGGAGAAGGAGAGAATTTTTGGGCAGCACGAAGCGGCCATGTTTTCAGTGGGAGCCAAACCTGTGTCCTTTTTTTTTTTGGAAGCAGGTCCTTCTGTTGCCATGGAATCTCACTTGATGTTAAGCTGAGTTAGGGTCATTTGGAGGAAAACACGTTTTATGCTTTCTGGGCAGAAGCCCTTAGAATCTGGGTATCCTCCAGGAGTCAAAACTGTTGGTAATGGGGAGACTGCTCACCATCCCTCATCCCCGTCACATCTCATATGGACTACTGCAAAGTGCTGTCCATAGGACCGCTCTTGAAAACCCTCAGAATCTTCAGACGGTTCAGAATACAAATCCCTGGTTGCATCTGCATTGCATTTGCACAGCCCCAGAGGTTGCTGGGAGGAGAAACTCACAGTGAGTTGAAGAAAACTGAGAGTTTGTCCAGTGGAACAAGGAAAACATGGGTGACTAGGTCCTTGGTTGCATTTGCCATTGTATTTTCGTAGCCCCCGATGTAGTTCCCGTCTTGAAAAAAAGGGGAAAAAAATCTCGCAGGAATTGGGCATGTCTACTTTCATGAAAAGAAGGACTAGGCGTGACATGATAGCAGTGTTCCAATATCTCAGGGGCTGCCCCAAAGAAGAGGGAGTCCAGCTATTCTCCAAAGCCCCTGAAGGCAGGAGAAGAAGCAATGGGTGGAAACTTACAGAACATAAAAACCACATTTATAAACAATAAAACTAGTTTTTTAAAAATCAAATAAACTAGTAATAAAATCATAATAAAATCACTCCCTACCCCCCACCCCCATCCCAGCAACAGCAGATCACATGACCCATTTAATGGGCTCTATCCTGTTCTGGGTTCCCCAGGCTCACTGGCAGAATCAGGCCTTCAGCATCTTCTGGAAGAGTGTCAGAGTGGGGGCCATCCTAATCTCTGGGGGGATGATGTTCCAGAGAGAGGGAGCCACCACGGAGAAGGCCCTTCTTCTGGGTCCCACCAGGTGTATCTCCCTTGGGGATGGGACCGCAGCATTCCCTGCCTCCCTGCTCTGATGGGTCAGGTAGATGTGACCGCCAAGAGACAGTCCCTCAGATCACCTGGTCCCAAGCCATGGAGGGCTTTAAAGGTGGCAACCAATACCTTGAATTGCACCCAGAAGCAAATTGGCAGCCAATGCAGCTCCCACAGGAGAGAGAGATACATGGGCACATCAAGGTCTGCACAAAACCATGCGGGCTGCTGCATTTTGCACCAACCATAGCTTCCCGAATCCAGATGCTCTTCAAGGGCAGCCCCATGTAGAGCACGTTGCAGCCCCAAGGCAGCGCCATGTCGAGCGCTTTTGATGCCTCTTTCAGAGAAAGAGCAGTATGGGGTTTTAATTCTTAGCTACATTGTGGTCAATCTGACCTTGCTTGCGTATGTTCCATGCTCACAGTTGGCTAGGATCAGAATCTCAAAGGTGCTTTTTTTTTTTCAAAAGACAACTGGATTTTCCTTGTTTGGTCCTTCTTCAGAACTGAAGAAGCTTCTCGGACGAGAAGGGAAACGTCTTCAAGGAAAAAAACCCAAAGGAAGTCCAGTTGCCTTTTGAAAAAGTGCCTTTGGGACAACCAGATGACTGAGAAACTCCACAGGCATCTAGGATGAGAGGATATTAAGGGCCAGTGGTGGGTTCCTCCCGATTTGGCCCGGTTCTTCCGAGACGGTAGCAGTGACGATATGACGTCACTGAACTGGTTCTGCCCCCCCACCCCGTGCCCCCTCGCGTTATTCTTACCTTTTATTTGGCCCCACCCCCAATCTATTGTTGCCTCCTGAGTCCCAGCTGATGGCTAGAGGGAAAAAAACTGTTTAAACTCTTGCCGTGGGGCTTCAAAGGGCCGCCCTACAGCTGATCAGTGTTAAAAGCAAACAAATGAGTAGATCAGTGCCTGCAAAAAATAAATGGGTACAGCTCTGCAAGCAGTTAAAAGCCTGGTAGACCAGTACCTCTGCTAAATCCTAAATAATTGTTACATGACCATCAACCCATGCCTACAAAATAAGCCACGCCCGGTAGTAAAATTTTTTAGAACCCACCCCTGTTAAGGGTCTCTGGGGGCAGGAGAGAGTGAAAAAGTCACGATGGGGTCCGTATCATTTGGCCCCAGCTTTTTTGACTCCCCCTCCCGCCCCCTTGTGGACTTGTGTGCAAGCTGAGACCATGACAGGAAAGAAAACCCACCAAGCACCAAGGCGTCCAGCTGGGGCCCTGCTCTGGAGGGCCCCACTTCAGTTAAATGTCCAGTTCAGTTCAAGGAGGAATGAGAAATTCCCCTGCCCCCCCCAAGCCCCTCCCCAAAATCCCCACGGCCCCTTTGCTTCCTGAGAAGTGAGAGGCTGCAATGTGGCTGCCTGGCCAGAGGTGGCACTGTAGGACAGCAGAAAGAAGGAACCGAGCCTTGTACATACTACATATGCACTTTTTAAGCTGTTGATGCTTTCTTGGTTTCCACCCCTCGACTTTCCATCTAGCCCTGGGATCTCCTGGTGGTACCTCATCCATGCACTAATCAGGGCTGATCCAAGTTGGCATCCATGTCCCGGCAGATTTTGCCAAATCCTTCTAGCAAAGAGTTACTGCCCCTCTATGCAATGTGGGCTGCAAAAGTCTGCACGGCTGCTATAAGACTTCCTTGCAGCTCCTTGCTCGCCATCCAGTAGCCATTCAGATCGTTGAAGTGCAGATCCTGTGGGCCTAAGAAGGAAGAAAGTTGTACTCCACTGCAGTTGAGAATATTGCATCCGGTTTTGGTCACCACAATGTAAAAAGATGTTGAGACTCTGAAAAGAGTGCAGAGAAGGAAGGAAGGAAGGAAGGAGGGAGGGAGGTGAGGAAGAAAGATTAGGGGAAGGAAGGAAGGAAGAAAAGGAAGGGGAAAGGAAGAAAGAGAAGAAAGGAATGAAGGAAGGAGGGAGGTGAGGAAGGAAGATTAAGGGAAGGAAGGAAAGGAGGAAGGAAGGAAGAAAAGAAGGAAGGGGAAAGGGAGAAAACGAAGGAAGGAAGGAAGGAGGGAGGGAGGTGAGGACCAAAATATTTGCTTTAGGACTGCAGCATTTGCTTAATGACCGCAGTGGTCGTTTCACAACTATGGCAGTTGCTTAACCAGCACTGCAAAATGCTAGTAAAAAATGGGCCCAGTCACATGGTGAGCCACTTTACGACAATCATCGTCATTATTATTAAATTTATTTTCTGCCAAATTAAAATTGTATTTTCTGTGGTTTGAGGAGATTCGTAGCAGACTTAGGGCCGTAATTAACAGGCTCGTAAGTGGATGGATTCCTAAAAAAGTCTTTTTTTAATTTTGCTTTCATGCAAATCTCTGATTTGTCCCAAAGGTGTTTTTTTCAGGAGGCAACTGGACTTTCTGGTTTTTCTTTGAAGACGTTTCGCTTCTCATCCAAGAAGCTTCTTCAGCTCTGACTGGATGGTGGGGAATAAATAAATCTTTCTATAAATCCTTCCATTCCCCACCATCCAGTTCAGTAATGGGATTCAATTTTTTTTTACTACCGGTTCCATGGGCGTAGCTTGGTGGGCGTGGCAGGGGAAGGATACTGTAAAATCTCCATTCCTACCCCACCTCACTAACCCGCCTTCCAGCTCCATTCTCCTGTGCAAGGCAACAAAAGAAGACCCAGCCAATCAGCTGGGACTCGATCCAGAGGTGGAATTTGCCGGTTCTCTGAACTACTCAAAATTTCCGCTACCAGTTCACCAGAACCAGTCAGAACCAACTGAATACCATCTCTGATCCAGTCAGAGCTGAAGAAGTTTCTTGGATGAGAAGCGAAATGCCTGCAAAGAAAAACCAGAAAGTCCAGTTGCCTCTTGAAAAAAGCACCTTTGGGACAACCATGACTTGGAGGACTGAGAATCTCCATATAGACTAATCTCTGAATTGTTTTCTAATTGTTTTGAAGCCCCTCCTCTGTTCATTCTATTGTGGATTTCTCTCTCTCTGTCTCTCAGCTTGCCAATGAGCCCTACGCCCATAATTTACCCTCTGGATGTTTACAGCTCTGCTTTCTCCATCGCTGGAGGAATTCTGTGCATGCTCCATTAAAGGCAATTGCTTTCCCCTTGCTCCTTTGAACTTGCTCTCTGTTTATCCCGGACTAAATTGAATCTGCGGAGGTCGCCTTCAGCATCGCTTCTGCTGCCAATCCGCCTTCCTCCGCTCCGCTCTTGGCTTGGCTCTGCGCCAGTGGTGAAATCCAATTTTTTTTACTTCTGGTTCTGTGGGCGTGGCTTGGTGGGTGTGGCTTGGAGGGCGTGGCAGGGGAAGGATACTACATAATCCCCATTTCCTCCCCACTCCTGGGGGAAGGATACTGCAAAATCTCTATTTGAGTTTAAGTTTGAGTTTATTTAGATTTATATACCGCCCTACTCCCGAAGGACTCAGGTCGATGAACAGCCAAAGATAAAACAGATACAATATAAAATTTAAAAAACAATTTAAAAACATATTAAATAAATTTGGCCCATACTAATTAAAACACCCCTATTTTTAAAAACAAATTAAAATTAAACAATTAAAAAGAGTTAGGCCAGGATATTGCATAATCCCCATTCCCTCCCCACTCCTGGGGGAAGGATACTGCAAAATCTCCATTCCCATCTCACTCCTGGGGGAAGGATACTGCAAAATCCCCATTCCCTCCCCACTCCTGGGGGAAGAATACTGCAAAATCCCCATTCCCTTCCCATTCCTGGGGGAAGGATACTGCAAAATCCCCATTCCTTCCCCACTCCTGGGGGAAGGATATTGCAAAATCTCCATTCCCACCCCACTCCTGGGGCCAGCCAGAGATGATATTTGCCAGTTCTCCAAACTGTTCAAAATTTCCACTACTGGTTCTCCAGAACCTGTCAGAACCTGCTGGATTTCACCCCTGCTCTGTGCTCCCCACTGTTTGTCCGAGGCCTTTGGCCATGGGATTCTCTTGCCAGCCCAGTTCTAGATTTGGGCTGCAAGAAGTCACTAGACTGCGCTAGACCTCTGTCATTCTTTGCGTCCTCATCTGAATCCCTGCAACTTGCAATGCTGCATAACCATATCAAGCTAATAGAATCCTGGGTTGTATTAACAGAGGTATAGATTTAAGATCACATGAAGTATTAGTACCGTTTTAGAAAACCCTAGTAAAACCACACACCTGGAATAATGCAACCAATGTTGGTCACCCACCATATTACAAAAACAATGTTGAGACTTTGGAAAAAGTGCAAAGAAGAGCAACGAAGATGATGAAAGGCCTGGAGACTAAAACATGCAAAGAACAGCTGCAGGATTTGGGTATGGCCAGTCTAGAGAAAAGAAGAATTAGGGGTGACATGATAGCAGTATTCCAGTATTTGAGGGGCTGCCACAAAGAAGAGGGAGTCAACTTATTTTTCAAAGCACCAGGAAGCAAGACAAGAAACAATGGAGGGAAACTTATCAAGGAGAGAAGCAACCTGGAATTAAGGAGAAACTTCCTAACAGTGAAGACAATTAACCAGTGGAATAGCTGGCCTCCAGAAATCGTAGGCACTCCATCACTGGAGGTTTTTAAGAAGAGGCTGAACAGTCACTTATCTGAAATGTTATAGGTTCTCCTGCTTGAGCAGAGGGCTGGACTAGAAGACCTCCAAGGTCCCTTCCAGCTCATTCATTCTATTCTATTTTTCATTGCAATGCTTAATTCAAATCAGATCATTATTGTCACAGGCCAAGATGAAGTGCAATGTTTATGAATCTCCCACAGCACCCCAGGAAGTCAGCCAATGGGAGGTGGGGGAGGGTCTCCTGCAGGGGGTCCTGCCTTTCCAGAGGGTGCCTGAAAACACATGATGGGGACTGTCTCGCCCCCTCTTTTTACCTGCATCTGTGAACAAGTGAGCCGAAAGGGAGCTTCGCTCTTGGGGTTCCAGCTACACCTTGAAAATTGTGAACCCCTTTCCTGCAGGTCAAAATTACCCAGCAATTAATTTTGCCTAAAGAGTTTGCAGATACAGCCAGTATGTTTAAGGAAACGACAAAAAGCTCATTTGTATAAGGCATTGTAAGAGGAGTAATTATTATATTCATTCAAAAGGCAATTAAGCCTCCCAAGCTGCGCTGATCAGTAAAACAGGGTGGCATATTTATGTATCTCTGTCTTTCCTCCTTCCCTTCCCTCCTTGCCTGAAATGAGCAGAATTAATTAAGTCTTGGGAAGAAAATGATTTGCCTCCTCCCTTAATAGTAATAAATTTAGTCCCTCTATAATATAGTCTATTGCATTGTTACTGTTTGTGCGAAACCATTTATTGGCAGCAGTTATCTCTCCGGAAAAGTAGGTTGTATGCCCTTCATCGCTTGCAGACTCCATTAGAAAGAATATTACCCCTATTTTTAGTTCAGCTCTCCTTATTCACAAATTCTTTGATTTATTTTTACCCTGCCTTTCTCTCTACCAAGGTGGTTAGAGCTGGGAAGAGATGGAAATGAACACCCTTTTGTTCAATAGGGACCAGGGTTCAAGTCTACCAAGAGTTTTAAAACCTTGAGCCTCTCTTTGGGGCTATGTTAGCAATCCCCTCCCCTCAATTTTGTATCTTCCTGTTACTTTCCACCTCCTTCCTTTGACCCCCTTCTCAAGCCTGTGGCAGTCTTTTTGAATGCTCCCTCTCCACCAACCTCCCCATTTTGGGTCTTCCCTCCCTCCCTCCCTCCCTTCCTTTTCTCTTTCCCCTTTCTTCCTTCCTAGCTCTTCCTTCTTAGCAGTTCCTTCCTTCCTTCCTTCCTTCCTTCCTTCCTTCCTTCCTTCCTTCTTTTCTTTTCTCTTTCTCCTTCCTTCCTTAGCTCTTCCTTCTTAGCTTTTTCTTCTTTCTTAGCCCTTCCTTCCTTTTTAGCTCTTCCTTCTTAGCCCCTCCTTCCTTCCTCCCTTCTTAGCTCTTCCTTCCTTCCTTCCTTCCTTCCTTCCTTCCTTCCTTCCTTCCTTCCTCCTTTCTTCTTAGCCCTCCCTCCCTCCCTCCCTTCCCATAAGCTCTCCTTTAGAGAAGTAGAACTGGGGAGCCCCCAGCCAGGCTCTTTCACCCCAGGTTCAAACCCCAACACGTCTTTACTAGAGCCCCCCCCCACCCCCCAAATTGGAAAGCTATTTTGGCAGAGAAAAGCCTCCGTCCCAGAATTCCCTGTGGAAGGGATGGATGGGCAACCCACAGGGTTGCATTTTTAATTCTTCATTCCGTCCTGATTTAATACTGCCCGGCAGAGGAATTGGGGAGGGGGTGAAATGAGAGATGCTGGATGTTGAGCATCATCACGGGGGTGCAGATACGAAATTTGCAGTCCGCTTTCTCCCACCTGTGATCGTTTTCAAGCAAGGCTGCAGAGGGAGACCCTCACCCGCTGCGGCTGCAGGACAGAGGAGGGATGTTGGAAATTAAGGCAAAGGCACAGAGGAGATGCATGGCTCCGCTTAAGCTGCGTTTCCTGTTTTCAGGGCAAAGCAGACTCCCCGGGGGTAGCTCCCTGCTCCCAGATGTTCTCCATCACTTCCCCCTGACTCCCTTTCCCCCTCCTAATGAAGCCCCAGGCTGCAGTTCTGAGCCGGGTTATTTTTAAGAAGGCCTTTGATGTTGGCTCAGCCCCCACCTCTGCTTTGAACTTTAAATGCTATCAAACAATTGGGGCAGGTAGCCTGGCAGGAGGCGGTGCTGGGAGGGGAAGGCTGGGTGGGGGCAGCCACGGTGGGGAGGTTGAAGGAGTCAAGAAGGGTGGGGGCAATTCCACCATTGAAGCCCTGCCCCATTACAAAAAAAAAAAAAAAAGATAGAAAAAGAAAAGGCCAAGCGTGGATGTAATCTTTTTCTGGAGTTTTTTGATAGCAGCTCCCCTCACCCCATAGATAAATAGCATCAGAATGCTGGGCATCGGTTGCTATGGTCCTAGCACAATGTATCTCAACCTTGGCAGCTTTATGATGTGTGGAGATCAACTCCCAGAATTCCCCAGCCAGGATGTGGACTTCATTTCCCAGAATTCCTCAGCCAGGATGTGGACTTCATTTCCCAGAATTCCTTAGCTAGCAGGTGGACTTCAACTCCCAGAATTCCCCAGCCAGGATGTGGAGTTCAACTCCCAGAATTCCTCAGCCAGGATGTGGACTTCATTTCCCAGAATTCCTTAGCTAGCAGGTAGACTTCAACTCCCAGAATTCCCCAGCCAGGATGTGGACTTCAACTCCCAGAATTCCCCAGCCAGGATGTGGACTTCATTTCCCAGAATTGCTTAGCTAGCAGGTGGACTTCAACTCCCAGAATTCCCCAGCCACAATGTGGACTTCAACTCCAAGAATTCCCTAGCTAGCATATGCTGACTGGAGAATTCTGGGAGTTGAAGTCCACACATCAAGCTGCTAAGCTTGAGGCACAACTGCTCTTGCCTTTTGCAGCTGCCTTCAGAAGGTAACTATCCTCTCGTAGCTCCTCCTTGATTGAGTTTAGCCATTTTTTCCCTTCGGTAGTTTGCAAACTAGCGGGTAGAATCCCTTTGTGGATGCCATCGTGCAGCCATCTCTGCATCCCCCTTTCTTTTCACCAGCGAGCAGGCAACTGCAAGCTGCACTTTCAAAAGCCACTGGGGATTCCTTCAGAAAGCCCAAGCCAAGGAAATCTCAACTTCGAATGAGAAAATTGCAAAGGAGAAAATGAAAACAACAAAAAAAAAAGGCTTATCTTTGCCTCTTCCAGCATGAGACAAAGTGTTGTTGTCACATCAATATTTAATTTTATGCTGCTGGTGCCTTGCTGTTAGGAAGGAAGGAAGGAAGGAAGGAGGGAGGGAGGGAGGGAGGGAGGACCAAAAAATGGAAGGAAGGTCTGGGCTTTAAGATGGATAACAGAATAAAAGAGTTGGAAGGGGTCTTGGAGGTCTTCTAGTCCAACCCCCTGCTCAAACAGGAAACCTCTTCTTAAAAACCCCCAGAGTGGGAGCACCCACAACTTCTGGAAGTTTTTGAACTTGCTGTGAGTTACACCTCCCAGAAAGCCTCTGTTGCTAGGCAAATGCAATGCAAGTGCAACCAGTGACTCGTGGATGGATGGATGGATGGAAGGAAGAGATGGAAGGAGGGAGGGAAGGAAGGAAGGAAGGAGACGGGGAGGAAAAAAGGAAGGGAGGAAGGAGAAAAGAGTGGGAGGAAAAAAGAAAGAAAGAAAAGGAAGGAAGGAAGGAAGGAAAAAGGAAGGAAGGAGGCGGAGTGGATGGATGTTTTTTTGGCAATAAGAACCATGATATGAGACTGGTTACTTTGCAATTAATCCAGTCACTTGCTACTTATGACCCAGTTTTGAAGTTCGGACATTTCCCCCTTCCCCCCAGGATCATGTGACTGCAGTTTTGGCACCCACCACTGGCCAAAACGTATATCCATTTGCAGCCCCCTGCAGTCTTGTGAATGGGATTTACTATGGTTTTGCCAGGGTTTTACCTCCCCCCCATGCCAGCAAAAACCCGACTCATGGCAAACAGTGGGGCCACCCAATGATCATGGCATTTGATTACCAACTGTGGCAAAAACGGTTGTTAAAAACATGATATAATATAATATGATATAATATGATATGATTTGATAAAATAGAATATAGAATAGAAACAGAAATAGAATAATAGTAATAGTAATAGTAGTAGAAAATAGAATAGAGTAGAATAGAACAGAACAGAACAGAATAACAGAACAGAACAACAGAACAGAACAGAATAGAATAAGGATGGAGAACAGAGCAGAACAGAACAAAGTAGAACAGAACAGAACAGAATAGGGACAGAGAATAGGATAGAACAGCACAATAGGACAGAACAGCACAGCACAGCACAGAACAGAGTAGAACAGAACAGAACAGAACAGAATAGGGACAGGGAATAGAACAGAACAGCACAACTGAACAGAACAGAACAGAGTAGAACAGAACAGAACAGAGTAGAACAGAACAGAACAGAACAGAAGAAAAGAACAGAACAGAACAGAACAGAATAGAAGAAAAGAACAGAACAGAACAGAATAGAAGAAAAGAACAGAACAGAACAGAACAGAACAGAAGAAAAGAACAGAACAGAACAGAACAGAACAGAACAGAACAGAATAGAACTAGAAGGGAGAACTGGAGATCATGGCTGCTGATGTGGCGACCTGCTTTATGACTGTCACGACTTATAACCCTAATTGCCAGGCTCAATTGTGGTCGTATGTTGAGGACTACCTGTACTTGAAAGTTTGGGGGAGAAAGATGCTCAAGGGAGCCAAGCAAAACCTTTTCACATTTTCGGAACGGCTTGGTCAGCCCGCTGGTCACTTTCTCAGAAGTGAGTAACTTCCAGCTCTCTCTCTTTCAAGAAGCCACTAATTTATATTCACTTTCCATTATTGACCAGGCAGGCTATTGGTTACAAGACCGATAAGGATTCAGGAGACGAGGAGGTTGACGTCCAGCTGGAAGCCCCTTCGTTTATTTGTTTGTGAGATTGCCTCCATCTGTTACGACTCCGGGAGGCTTACAAAATGCAACAATGAGGACGCAAAGAAAGCAGAATGGCTTCATCCAAAGAGGAAGCCCAGAAAAACATCGGCCATTTCTGAAAAGATGAGCTCCGTCATCTGGAGACAGAGCTTCATCAAGATCAGAGGGAATAGCTTCCAGATGGCCCCACGACAGAGAAGGTCCATTTCCTGAACCCCGCCAGATGACATCAGTTCATTAGGGGTGAAATGCTACCGGTTTGGGCCGGTTTGCCCAAACCAGTAGTAGTAATTGCTACTGTTCGCTTGAACCAGTAGTAAAAAAAAATGCTTTAAAAAGTACGACAATCAGCTGTGCCGCACGATCGTTGGAACTTTTTAAAAACTTTTTAAAAGCATTTTTTTACTATCTATTCGCCCAAACCAGTGATGGCTAACCTTTTTGCCATCGCGTGCCAGGAGGGGGGGGGGTGTCACATGCACGTGCCCACATCCATAATTCTATGCGCCCTGCCCCCGCGCATGCGCACGTGACCCCCTCACACTCCCCCCACTCCTGGCACGTGATGGCACCGTAGGCCAATTTTTTGCTCTCCCCAGCCTCCAGAGCCTTTCTAGGAGTCTGGGGAGGGTGAAAACCTTCCCCACCCTCTTGGAGGCCCTCCGGAGGCCAAAAATGGCCCGTTTGCCAACTTCCGGTCCCACTGGAAGTTGGCAAATGGGCTGTTTCTGGCCTCCGGAGGGCCTCCAGGGGTGTGTGGGGAAGGTGGTTTTTGCCCTCCCCAGAGTCCTAGAAAGGCTCTGGAGGCCGGGGAGAGAGAAAAATGGGCCTTCCCCCCTACCCCCAGGTCCTCTGGAGGCAGGAAACAGCCTGTTTCCTGTTTCCTACTTCTGGTCGGCCCAGAAGGCCCGAAAATCAGTTGGCCGGCACACGCATGCGCGCCGGAGCTGAGCTCACGTGCCCACCAATACGGCTACGCATGCCACCTATGGTATGCGTGCCATAGGTTCACCATCCCGGCCCTATAACATGTCAGATAAGTCGCTGTCCAGTCTCTTCTTAAAAGCTTCCAGTGATGGGGCGCCAACAACTTCTGGTGGCAAGCTGTCCCCCTGATTAATTGTCCTCACAGTTAGGAAGTTTCTCCTTAATTCCAAGTTGCTTCTCTCCTTGATTAGTTTCCATCCCTTGTTTCCTTTATCTTGCCTTCTGGTGCTTTGGAAAATAAGAGGCCTGACAAGAAAGACTGAGCTTCTGTCATCTTGACAGGATTCTCCCAACCTGGGTCCTGCTCCAAGTGAGTCTAGTTGCCGGACGTTCAGAATCCTCCTCACAAACAGCCCATTAAGAATCCAGTACGCCACAGTCCCTCCTCCCCAGCAAGGAACAAGAGGCAGAAAACAGATTGCAGGGCAGCTCTCTGTAGATACAGTAAGAGCAGAGAAATAGCTCCATTACCAGCAAAAACAAAACAAAAACAAAGACCTGCCATTTGGTCATCTCACAGCAAAATAAAATAACACAGTCTGTAGCCGAGAACGCGTTCTGTTGCTGGAATTCTGGTAACCGCATCGCTCTCTTCTCAATAAATCTTGCTAAAGAGGCTCTGTGGGAATTGGGCTTGGGAAACAATTCTGCTCCGTTTAGGTAGAGGCCTAATAGCCTGACTAGACTTTAGCACACGTTGAGATGCTGGACTTCCACTCCCAGAATTCCCCAGTCAGCAACTCCACTTAAGTTGCCCGCAGTTTGAAAAACACTGGCCAATAGGAATCGAGTCCAGCCATAATGTTTGGAGGTACAGGTAGTTCTCGACTTACAACAGTTCGTTTAGGGACCGTTTGAAGTTACAACTGCATTGAATAAACTGACATGACCTTCCACGCATGCGCCTGGCCTCAAGAACAGGCCTAAATAGGTCGGTATAGAGCTTAAGCTCCGAACCGGCTGAATCCCACCTCTGGACATGACCATTTTTCACTTGTATGACTGTGGCAGCCTCCCCATGGTCACGTGATTTCCATTCGAATGCTTGAGAACTGGTTCATATTTATGACAATTGCAGTGTTCTGGGGTCGTGTGATTCCCTTTTGCGACCTTCTGATGAGCCAAGTCAACGGGGAAGCCAGATTCACTTAACAACCGTGTTACTAACTTAACAACCGCAGTGATTCACTTAACAACGGTGGCAAGAAAGGTTGTAAAATGGGGGCAAAACTCACTTAACAAATGTCTCACTGAGCAACATAATAATAATAACTTTATCGTCATTGTACGTATATACACAGTATACCCATACAGCGAAATTCACTTAACACCCAAAGACCAGGTCCAAGAGACATAACAGTCCCCAAACACACTCCCACCCACCACAAATTTCCCACCCCTAAACCACTGAAACATCCACACAACAGACCAAGTAATGCTGTCCAACAGCTCACTGATGGTGGCCCTTTTGGGTCCAATTGTGGTTGAAAATCGAATGCTACCTGCATTCTCACGACACCATTCTTTCTCCCCTCCTGCTTCTTCTGCATTATCCATTGACCTGGGATTGTTCAAGGTCATTTCTGAGAACTGAGCTCTTATTCTAGCCCCAACCCCCCAGGATGAATTGCGCATGAGAATTCAGACAAGCCAAGGCCTCCTGGTGAGTCAAAACAGAACAGAAGTTGCCTTCAGAAGTTGTGGGAGCTTCATTCCTGGAGGCTTTCAAGAAGAGACTGGGCTGCCATCTGTTGGAAATGGTGTAAGGTCTCCAGCTTGGGCGGGGGGTTGGACTAGATGACCTACAAGGTCCCTTCCAACTCTGTTAATCTGTATCTGTATCTACCATAATTCCGTGTCTACTTAGCCTTGTCTTCTGAAGAGGTCCAGTTCAGTTGGAAGCAAGGACACATGGCTTCTCTCCTCATTTTGTGTATTTCACAGAAATGACTAAACAGCCGAGGTATTAATATCACTCTATAAAGCCTTAGTAAGACCACACCTAGAGTATTGCATCCAGTTTTGTTCACCACACTATAAAAAAGATGTGGAGACTCTAGAAAGAGTGCAGAGAAGAACAACCAGGATGATGAGGGGACTGGAGGCTAAAACACGATGAACGGTTGTAGGAACTGGGCCTGCCTAGTCTAGTGAAGAGAAGGACCAGGGGAGACAGGATAGCATCTTCCAATATTTGAGGGGCTGCCACAGAGAGGAGGGGGTCAAGCTATCTCCCAAGCCACCTGAAGGCCAGACAAGGAATAATGGGTGGAAACTGAACAACGAGAGATTCAACCTGGAAATAAGGAGAAATTTTCTGACAGTGAGAACAATCAACTGATGGAAGAGAAGTTGCCTTCGGAAGTTGTGGGAGCTTCATCACTGAGGCTTTCAGTTAGAAATGGTATAGGTAGGGTCTCTTGCTTGGGCAGGGGGTTGGACTAGATGACCTACAAGGACCCTTCCAACTCTGTTAATCTGTAACCCCATGTGACTGGACCTGGGTTTTTGACATTTTTGTGGCAGTCACCATCGTGGTCATTAAGCAAATGGTGAAATCATTAAATGAATCCGTTCTTCTGAATAGGTTTTTTTAAAAAAAAAAATTGCCAGAAACTGGAAAAAACATTGTAGACTGCAGTCACCGCTGGTTGACAAGGTGAGCCAGTTGCCAAGGGCCTAAAATCCAGTCACATTACCATCTGTGTGTGTGTTTGTATGTGTGTTGGGGGACATTTTACGATGGCCAAAAGTGGTTTACAAGCCATAAAACGCCTGTTCCAAGGTGTAACTGAACGTTCATAAAATAACTGGTCTGTAAACTGAGGACTAGCTGGATGATAGTTAAAAAGTTCAGTCAAGTGGAGCTGATTTTCCTTCCATGTTACCTGACCTGAGGATCAATGGATTTCATGAAACTCAGCAGCTGAATCCTGCTCTATTTTCTTGAGTGAAGCTGAAGTCTTGGTGATTTCATGGATTCATGAATTCATCATATGATTTTTTTTCTGGGTGCCATTTGCCTTATTCTGGGGTGTTTTCCCCATTTCCTGGACTAGCTCATAGCTCTTGCCTTTCCTCTTTACTTCCCATCCAAGCACTAACCAGAGATTCAGTTCAAAACAACCATCTGTCCAGGATGGTATAAGGTCTCCTGCCCCTTGGACAATGGATTCTCTTCTCTTCTCTCTTCTCTTCTCTTCTCTTCTCTTCTCTTCTCTTCTCTTCTCTTCTCTTCTCTTCTCTTCTCTTCTCTTCTTCTCTCTTCTCTTCTCTTTCTCTTCTCTTCTCTCCCCTCCCCTCCCCTCCCCTCCCCTCCCCTCCCCTCCCCTCCCCTCCCCTCCCCTTCCCCATCTATTTACTTCTTTTCCCTTCCCTTACCCATCTATTTACTTCTCTTCTCTTCTCTTCTCTTCTCTTCTCTTCTCTCTCTTCTCTTCTCTTCTCTTCTCTTCTCTTCTCTTCCCTTCCCTTCCCTTCCCTTCCCTTCCCTTCCCTTCCCTTCCCCCTCTCCTCCCCTTCCCTTCCTTCCCCATATATTTACTTCTCTTCTCTTCTCTTCTCTTCTCCTTCTCTTCTCTTCTCTTCTCTTCTCTTCTCTTCTCTTCTCTTCTCTTCTCTTTCTCTTCTCTTCTCTTCTCTTCTCTTCTCTTCTCTATTGGTTCGATTTATATGCCGCCCTTCTCCGGAGACTCAGGGTGGCTTACAATGCATTAAGCAATAGCCTTCATACTTTTGTATATACCTGCTCAGTAGGGCTTTTGGCCCCCTCTAAGCGGTGTTCTTTTTTATACAAAGTCAGTTTATTGCCCCCACAATCCGGGTCCTCATTTTACCTACCTCGGAAGGATGGATGGCTGAGTCAACCTTGAGCCTGGTGAGATTTGAACTCGCAGTAATTGCAGGCAGCTGGCAGCTAAGTGCTACTTTAACAGCATTTTAGTCTGCTGCTCCACCAAGGCTCTTCTCTTCTCTTCTCTTCTCTTTCTCTTCTCTTCTCTTCTCTCTCTTCTCTTCTCTTCTCTTCTCTTCTCTTCCCTTCCCTTCCCTTCCCTTCCCTTCCCTTCCCTTCTCTTCTCCCCCTCCTCCTTTCCCACACCTCCTTTGCTCTCCCATCCCATCCTCTGAGATGAGCCTTCATTACTTTTTTTTTTTTAATTTGATTTATATGCCGCCCTTCTCCGAAGACTCAGGGCGGCTTACAAAATGTGCTCAGCAATAGCCTTCATCCTTTTGTATATTTATACAAAGTCAGCTTGATTGCAAATGAAACCTTTAAAGATAATATCCAAATGAAAACAACCACCTGAGTCAAACATCTCATTGTTTTGTTGTCCAACACATCGTGACAGCTCCTGGCAAGTCTTGTTTTGCAGGACGTAAAAAGGAGACACCTTGAGTTCCTTCCTCAGGTAAAAAACCATGGCTTATTCTTGGATTTCATTTCTGAGCTGGACAAGGATTCAGCTGCATAGTTATGGCTACCTCCTACAAATATCCTGCCTGGCAGGTTTTTTATCAAATAAATAAGACATAATAAAAAACAGCATGCATCAAAAGCCTGGAAGAAGGGCTATAGAGCTGCTTTGGCGAAAAGCAATAAATCAGGGAACTAAACATTTCCTCTGAGTCCAGCATTTGCAGTCCAGAAAAGAGGAAGTGACAAGCAGCTTTGCAAAGGGATGCCAAAAACATTCCTTCTCTTGCTAATAATGGCAAGCGGCAACACTGAATGGGCAGCGCTGCCCAGTGGATGCCGCCCAAGTCTTCAGGACATCCCTGAACCTAATGGAGAGCAGCTTGAAAGGCTGTTGTGAAGGGACAGTGATGTTCAAGACACTTAAGAATGGTGGCAAATTGTTATCACTCACGTGGGCTTGGTCTCCTGAGCCCAGAGGTGTTGTTTCAGGCTCAGTGGCCCAAATTTGGAATATGGTGCAAGAGATCAATTTATTTGGAGGTCAGTTTATAACGAAGCCAAAGGCGGATTGCTCTATGAAAGTTTAGAACACTGCTTGAACATCTTGGGGGGTGGGTGGGTGGGAGGGTAGGAGGGTGGAATCCAGTGGTGAAATGTAAAATTTGTTACTACTGGTTCTGTGGGAGTGGCTTGGTGGTGGTAGTGGGTAATGTGACTGGGTGGGCATGGCCAACTTTTTAAAAAACTTTTTTAAAGCATTTTTTAACAACCTATTTGGGCAAATAGGTTGTAAAAAATGCTTTTAAAAGGTAAAAAAATGGCTCTGACAATCGTGTGCCACAGCGGTGATCGTCAGAGCCTCTTTTTTTTAAAAAAACTTTCTTAAAGCATTTTTAACTACCATTCCAGAGAACCGGTAGTAAAAAATGCTAAATAAGTAAAAAAAAAAAGTTCCAATGATTGTGCATCGCTCAGCTGACGTCAGAACTTTTTTTTTTTTTTTTACATTTTTTACTACCAGTTCGGCAAACCAGTAGCCTTTTTTACTACCGGTTCAGGCGAACTGGACCGAACCGGGAGCATTTCACCTCTGGTGGAATCACAGCTACAACCTTTGTAACCCACCAAAGAGCCCTCCGTGGCCGCATCTGTCAAGCTGCAAGGTGTGCTTCGTTGGTTGAGATACTGTTCTAGCTTGTTTCTGCAGCCAGCTGCAGAAATCAGGAGGAGATGCTTCACTAGGTCAGGGGTCTCAACCTCCACGGTGTTTGAAATTCAAGGTCCAGAACAACTGAGTAAAAATGCTCCATAAAATGTTAGAGCATTCCAATAAAAGAGAATTTGTCAAGCAGTTTTCAAGATAAGGGCAGACCCGGCTATTGTATTAACAGCAACTACTGTTAGTAAAGTCCTCTTTTATGAGCCGAGGTGGCACTGTGGTTAGAGTGCAGTACTGCAGGCTATTTCTGCTGACTGCCGGCTGCCTGCAATTTGGCCATTCGAATCTCCCCAGGCTCAAGGTTGACTCAGCCTTCCATCCTTCCGAGGTGGGCAAAATGAGGACCCAGATTGTTGGGGGCAATAGGTTGACTCTGTAAACCGCTTAGGGAGGGCTGTAGAGCACTGTGAAGCAGTATATAAATGCTATGGCTATTGCTATTCCTTCCTTCCTTCCTTCCTTCCTTCCTTCCTTCCTTCCTTCCTTCCTTCCTTCCTCCCTCCCTCCCTCCCTCCCTCCCTTCCATGGTGTGCAGTGGTTAGAATGCAGTATTGCAGGCTAATTCTGCTGACTTCCAGAAGTTCAATCCTGATCTGGTCAAGGTTGACTGAATCTTCCATTCTTCTGAGGTCGGTAAAGTGAGGACACAGATTGTTGGGGGCAAGAGGCTGACTCTCTAAACCACTTAGAGAGGGGCTGTGAAACGGTATATAAGCCTAAATTCTATTGCTATTACTGCTTCTGCTCCTGAGGTGCTCCATTTGTGTTGAAGGCGAGTGAGAGAATCCTGGAAATTTTTGCGCTTTGCTAGAGAAAGGAGAGAACAGGCAGGCCACGGCCCGGGAGTTGGGGGACCCCTGCTGTAACCGATTCAAGCTCTGCGCTGGATCCTCTCCAGGGCTGCTGGAAGGAAGCTGCAGATTAACTGTGGTGGAGGTTCCATCTTTAAATATTTTAAAACCAGCTGTTCCGCAAAGGAGTCTCCATGCTTAGGTACGCCTGGTAATTCCGTGCAGATTTTAAAAGTATGGTTAGACACAGAGAGATGTGAAATAGCTTCCAGATTAACAAGGCTGGAGATAATTCTGAAAGACGCCTCAGGTGAATTAGGTCAAGAGAAAACATTCTCACAGCCTCCCCCTTTCCCCCGTCCCTCTAATGTGCTCCTTTCCAATTCCACACTTCGCTTGCTTTCTTAAGAAATCATTTGCCTGAAAAGCCAGGGGAGATGGGGGAAAAAAAGAGGGGCCCGGCTCCCTCAGCCTCACTTCCAATTACAGGAAATGATGATCTCCTGGGGAACCCATCCCTTTGGGAAAAAAACATGAGGGAGACCCATCAGGCCCTCTGGAACAAATTGCCCCCCGAGATGCGGAGGATTCCCGACTTATGCACCTTCCGCCGGGCCCTCAAGACGCTTTTATTTCAACAAGCCAGGCTGGCCTAATTTTTTTAATTGTCAATTCTTAATTTTGAAATGTCTAAATCGGGTAGTTTTATTTTAATTAGATATGGGCCAAACTATTTAATATTTTTAAATTGCTTTTAAATTTTATATTTGTGTGTTTTATGCTGGCTGTACACTGCCCTGAGTCCCTTTGGGAGAAGGGCGGTATATAAATTAATTAATTAATTAATTAATTAATTAATTAATTAATTAATTAAATAATTAAATAAATAAATAAATAAATAGCCCGCCCTATTCATTCCATGGAATTTACTGGGCCAGACAGTCAAAAATCTGGAAGACGGCAAGAGCTCCGGGACTTGCAAGCTACCCGAATATGTGCCACCACCATGCACTGGCCCCTGAGCACTGAATCTGAAATGTGCAAAGCCCACATCCTCAGCAGCCACCGGGATTCCTCTCAGCCTAAACCGGATGTGTGGCCTTATGGGGACCTGGACATTGTGCCTAAAGGATGGCTGGGGACAGCCACAAGGGAGGGCCCTTCCCCCTTGCCAAGTCAGGTCTTCTCCTATGAGCATCTTCACTGCCAGCTTGGGCTCACAAATTGTATGTTGTGCTACATGGATGGAAGTTCGAATGACTAACAATTCAGTTCAATTCAGAATAGAGCTGGAAGGGACCTTAGAGGTCTTCTAGTCCAACTAAAAAAGGGGTGTGCATAAAAGGCACCAACGTGCCTACCATCCCTGTCCTACTGTCCCCATTTATTCATATCCTTATCCTGTATTCAAAATCATGTTTATACTTGTATCTGTTATTTTATACGTATTTGACAAACAAACAAACAAACAAACTCCCTGCTCAGGGGTGGGTTCTAATTTTTTTACTACCAGTTCTGTGGGTGTGGCTTATTTTGTGGGTGTGGCTTGACAGTCATGTGACAGTTCTTTAGGATTTAGCAGAGGTACTGGTCTACCAGGCTTTTAACTACTTGCAGAGCTGTACCGGTCTACTCATTTGTTTTTGGAGGCCCCGGTCTACCACCACACTGCCTTTTAACACTGATCAGCTGTAGGGCGGCCCTTTGAAGCCCCACGGCAAGAGTTTAAACAGTTTTTTTCTTTCTAGCCAATCAGCTGGGATTCGGGAGGCAGCAATAGATTGGGGGTGGGGCCAAATAAAAGGTAAGAATAACGCAGGCGCGGGAGCGGGGGCAGGAGGGCCCAGCTCCCGAACAAAGAGAACCGGTTCGGTGACGTCATATCGTCACTGCTACCGGATCAGCGAACCGGGCCGAACCGGGAGGAACCCACCACTGCAGGAGACCCTATACCATTCCATCGGAATAGAGCTGAAGGGGACCTTGGAGGTCTTCCAGTCCAACCCCGCTGCTTAAGCAGGAGACCATTTCAGACAAGCAGCGGTCCAGTCTTTTCTTAAAACCCTCCAGTGATGAAGCACTCACAACTTCTGGGTGGAAGTTGTTCCACTGGTTAATTCTTTCACTAAATAAGTAATTATTAATTGATGAAATAAGTAACTTTTGACTGGATTTGCATATGGTGCTCAGAGAAACAGTCACAACAAATGTGAAGAGGGGGCTGATATTTTTTGACACCCCCTTCCCCTACAAATGCCTCTGCACTGAAGCATGTTCTGCATTCCCAAAACCGCATCTCCGCAACGACACTGACCTTGACTGCTCTTCTTTAAATGCAGGCCTTCCAGGGTTCCCCCCCCTCTCCCTTCCCCTCCTTCTCTCTGAAAGGACTTGGGGGCATCCAATTGATCTGTGAAGCCCCTCATGCTTTAGCAAAGAGTAACAAACAGCTTTCCCATTACCTCTTCTCCATGAACTCTAAGCCAACCTGATTAGCATTCATACCTAGACGCAATTATTTACAACAGAGATTCCTCATGCAAAGTTTCAGGGGTCTAACAAGGCGGTTATACCAGTGATTTAAAACCTAGGAAGCATGATTATAAAGGAGAATTATTCCGAGTACGCTGCAAAAGGTTGCAATGAAACAAGGGAAGCTGTTCAGGAAGGAGCCGAAGATGTCTGTGATTGTCTGTTTTACCGATCTGCATATGCGTTAAATTAATGTATGAACCTGCAGGCAGACATGCAGGTACTCAAGGAAAAAACAGATTCTGCAAGCTGAGCGCATTCAATAAGCAGCTTTTAAGGGAATTTGGGAGCGATGGAATCTTCCCCCACCTCTCCGCAGGTTTTAACAACTTCAGAAAATCATTCCTGCATTTCAGACTTGATGTGGAGGAACAAGGAACACTAGATCACTGGATGATAACCGGTGTGAGATTGCAATGGCTCTGTCGAAAAATGGCAGTAATCTGGAAGATGCCATCTTGCTGGGGGACAATAAACAGGTGCTTCTCTTACTGCCAACTTTGCACGATGGGCAAAGAGAGACTTGATTTCAACCAGCAGCTAAACCACATTTATACATCATTCAAAAGAGATGGTAAAAAAAAGCTACGGAGGAAACAAAAAGAGTAGATTTATACCCAGATAAACAGGGATTAACACCAGACAAACAATCAAGCAGAAAACAATAGCCTGATCAAGGAAGCACCCAGGAGAAAGCTACATTCTCACAAGCTAGTATACATAAACAGGGAGCAAACCCCACACTCACTAGGCATGTTACTTATGTCTGCAAGTCAACTATCTGGTTCAGAGAGCACCAAGGACTCCCTGTTTGAGCCTTGAGCTACAGAAATTATTTACAATGACCTCAACTCATCATTTGTGGTGCCATGTTATTTTTCTCCATTGTTTTTGTCGGCTGATTAATAGTCCTCCAACAGGTGGGCTATTGTGATGATAGCTTGCTTGGATGAAAATGATTGCCCCCTGGATAATTTTGGATAATGAGCCAATATTTTGGGGACAACGTCTCCATATGTCAGGCCTGGCACAACTGACTTTTCTCTAATTTTTCTCTAATTCACAACTGACTTTTGTCTAATTTTTCTCTAATTCACAACTAACTTTTCTCTAATTTTTCTCTAATTCACAACTGGCTTTTCTCTAATTTTTCTGGATTCATTACAGGTAGTCCTCAATTTACAACCACAAAATTTACGTTGCTAAGGGAGACATTTGTTGAGTTTTGCCCCTTTTTGTGACTTTCTTTTTGCCACAAATGTTAAGTGGATCACTGCAGCTGTTAAATTAGTAACGTAGTAGTTAAGTGAATCTGGCTTGCCCATTTTAACTTTGCTTGTCAAAAGGTTGCAAAAGGAGATCACATCAGGGGTGAAATTCAGCAGGTTCTGACAGGTTCTGGAGAACTGGTAGTGAAAAGTTTGAGTAATTCGGCAAATACCAACTCTGAGTGGCCCAAGAGTGGGGTGGGAATGGAGATTTTGCAATATCCTTCTCCTGCTGTGCCCACCAAGCCACACCCACCAAGCCACACCACGCCCACTAAGCCACGCCCACAGAACCGGTAGTAAAAAAAAATTGGATTTGATCACTGGATCACATGACCCCCGGGATACTGCAACGGTCATAAATGTGAGTCAATTGTCAAGCATCCAAATGTAAATCAAGTGACCATGGGGATGCTGCAATGGTCATAAGTGTGAAAAATAGTCATAAATCCCTTTTTTCAGTGCCATTGTAACTTCGAACGGTCACTATTGTAAGTCAACGACCGCCTGTAGTTCATTTAAGGAAGAAATCTGCTTAGGACGTGGTGCTAGATCCAAGCATGAAAAGTTCCCCTTTGAATTTTCAAATTTCATTTTCTTTCAGCGTGTCTAATTATCTACATAACCCGAACATAATTAGTCATGTTTTAAATATTTTATGCCCCTCGATCTGCAGATGGGAGTGTTGATTGACCTTTCCTTTCTCTTCCCCGCTTGCCGTGCACCTGCTTCCTGCTCCTGCTTTCATTACGGGGTCTGTTCTAAAAAGCAGACCCTCCTGGGAGGGGGACATTTAGAAAAATGCTCCCACACGCTTCCCAAATGTTTTGCCCCTTCGCTCACCAGGCTCGGCTGGCTGGTGGGGAATTAGGAAAGAGGAATTAGGAAAGGGAAAGGCAGCTTCCTCGCAGGTTTCAGAAAGCAGAAAGAAGAAAAGCTTGATTTCCTCTGGAGAAGAGCATTTGCTTTCTTCCTTAGCACTGTATGTTTTTCTTTGAGAGTTGCCATATTAACGTTGGGCGGCCAGGTCTCCTTTCAAGAAATTCTGACCAGGCAGGGGGTAACTTCAGATTTAGCATTTTTAGTAAGCATGGACAATGTTCCTCCAGGCCTTTCTGTCCTCTGCCATCCTCTGGAGTACATTTTAAGCTCACGCCGACTGCTTCAGTGACTCCATCCAGGCACCTCGTTCTCTGCCATCCTCTTTTGTCTTCTTTTGCCCTCAATCTTTCCCAGCATTAGGCTCTTCTCTAGTGAGTCCTTCCTTCTCATTAGGTGGCCAGTACCTGGTCTACCCCAATATGGGAGGGAGCATACTGCTTCCCTTTCGCCTTTCAGCTCCAATCCAGGAGCCCTCAAACAATCGAATTCACGACAAACCATTTGTCAGAGGGGGTCATTATATTGATGCTTTGTTGTCTCCAAGCCCCCCCCACCAATCCCCAATCCCATAGCACTATCTTCCTGGTCTTTCTCAGGCTGTATTTTTCCTTGAGAATGCATAATACCTGAGCGGAGTAAATTCCACCTCAAATTAAATACAATCTATTCAAGCAATGGAAATAGCAAAAACCCAGCTGAGAAGGGGTGAGATGGGTCACAAGAAGCACCACCAACCCATTAGAAGCCTGGAGACAGAAAAAGAGCTGATGTGGTTCCCATCTTCAAAAAAGGAAAAAAACAAAAACAAAACAGATCCAGACCAATCAGCCTAACATCAATGCCCGGGAAGATACTGGAAAAGATAATAAAAAAACAGATCTGCCAACACCTAGAAATGAGTAAAGTAATAACTAGTAGTCATCACAGGTTTGTTAAAAACAGATCATGCCAAACCAATCTTATTTCTTTCTTCAACATAGTGATTAAATTAGTAGATCAACTAAATACTGTGGACATAATATACTTAGACTTCAGCAAGGCATTCGACAAAGTAGACCACAACCTACTTCTTTGTAAGCTAGAAAAAAGTGGGATAGATAGCATTACCACCAGATGGATTTGCAATTGGCTGACAAACCGTACTCAACGAGTAGTCCTTAATGGGTCTAAGTCTACATGGAGAGAAGTAAGAAGTGGGGTGCCACAAAGTTCCGTCTTAGGCCCAGTACTCTTCAATATCTTCATGAACGACTTAGATGAGGAATAGAAGGGGAACTCATTAAATTTGCTGATGATACTAAGATGGCAGAAATAGCGAACACCCTAGAAGGTAGGCTCAAGATCCAGATGGATCTTGACAGACTTGAACACTGGGCCCTATCTAATAAAATGAAATTCAATGTAGAAAAAAATTAAAGTCTTATACTTAGGTAAAAAAACCAAAAGCACACATATAAACTGGGGGAAACCAGCAGTGGTAGGTTGGCCCCGGTTTGCACCGGTTCTATAGAACTGGTAGTAAAACCAGCGGGAGGCTCTGCCCACTGACCCTGATGTCATAAAAAGGCTGCGCATGTGCGGCTCCATTGCGAACCGGGAGTAAAGGTAAGTAGAACCCACCTCTGGAAACCAGGCTTAATATCAGTGACTGTGAGAGGGATCTTGGAGTCTTAGTGGGCAATCAGCTAAATATGAGCCAAAAGTGTGCAGCGGCAGCCAAAAAAGCCAACGCAATCTTAAATTGCATTAACAGAGGGATACAATCAAGATCAAGGGAGGTACTAATATCACTCTATAAAGCCTTAGTAAGACCACACCTAGAATTATTGCATCCAGTTTTGGTCCCCACACTATAAAAAAAGATGTTGAGACTCTAGAAAGAGTGCAGAGGAGAGCAACCAGGATGATGAGGGGACTGTAGGCTAAAACATACGATGAACGGTTGCAGGAACTGGGCCTGGCTGGTCTAGTGAAAAGAAGGACCAGGGGAGACAGGATAGCAGTCTTCCAATATTTGAGGGGCTACCACAGAGAGGAGGGGGTCAAGCTATTTTCTAAAGCACCTCAAGGCCAGACAAGGAATAATGGATGGAAACTAAACAAGGAGAGATTCAACCTGGAAATAAGGAAGAATTTCCTGACAGTGAGAACAATCAACCAGTGGAACAGAAGTTGCCTTTGGAAGTTGTGGGAGCTTCATCCCTAGAGGCTTTCAAGAAGAGACTGGACAGCCATTTGTCAGAAATGGGGTAGGGTCTGGAGAACTAGTAGTGGAAATTTTGAATAGTTCAGAGAACTGGCAAATACCACCTCTGGCTGGCCCCAGAGTGGGGTGGGAATGGGAATTTTGCAGTATTCTTTCCCTGCCACACCCACCAAGCCACGTTCACAGAACCGGTAGGGAAAAATTTTGGATTTCACCCCTGTTCCAAGGTCTCTTCCAGCTCTATTCTGATTGATCTTGCAAGATGGCCGTGTCACGCCGGTGCTCACACGCGTGCATGTGATGGTTTCCTAATGGCAGCGTCAATAGGAACCGCTTTGACCATTTAGATTTCATTGGACTGCATTTTAACCTTTGGCAGAGAGCCCTGCGTTTCACAAAGTGGGACATATAGACTAAAACGCTGCTGCTGATATTCTCGAAGCTCTTTTCCCGATTGTGAACGGTACAATTCACATGTCTGAGGCGGCCGGAGCAAGGCTTAATTGTGGCAGGAGGGCACTTATGCCCCATGGCTGGCTTCAGTGTACACCAATAAAACAACGGAGCTGTACATATTATGAGTGACTGGCACTGTGGAAGCCGACATAAAAATGATAGACGATGCCCTGAAAACAGTAGCTGTGGGGATGCAGACTGATTATATCAGAGAGGAAGGCAGGGGGCCATTCAGCTGGGAAAGAGAAGAAATTCATTAGTGGCATAAGAAACGGAGCAGAAAATAGAACCGCACACCAATTTTGGGGGCCAGGCTGCCAGGAGGCTGCCAGGCAGAAAAATGGCCACTCAGGATTCTTATCAGAATATAGCATACAATAGGTTGACATTATAAGACATCCCTTCTTCATTCTGAGTATTGTGTTCAGTTTGGGCACCCCATTTAAAGGGAGGGCACAGGGAGTGGTGCCTAGAGGTGGAGCTCTCTCCTCACAATCAGGAGGCTGGGAGTTCGATCCTAGGTAGAGGCAGATATTTCTCTCCATGGGCACAAGGAGAATATATCTGCCGAACAAAACTCTGCATTAGCAATAGGAAGGGCATCCGGCCATTAAATGCTCTGCTAGCTCCATTCAGTTGCCCAGACTCCACCCTGCAGGGGATGATGATTTAAAGGGGTGGCACAGTGGCAGAAGTGGCTTAAAGACGTTGGGTTTGTCAGCCATAGACAGTTGGCACTCAGGAGGCTTGAGCCCATGGCAACTGTATGGCAGGGTGAGCTCCCATCCTTTGCTCCTGCTCACCTAGCAATTCGAAAGCATGTAAAAATGCAAGTAGATAAATAGATACCACTCTGGTGGGAAAAATGAACAGCATTCCATGTGGAGCTGGAAGTCTGCTGGACCTGCCCAGTTGCGGGTCGAGGTGAGGTTGGATGACCTGACGTTCCCCAAACGCTGCTAACCAGCTGGTGCAAAGCTGGTTTGCCCCAGTGTGGTGCACTGTGGATAGCACGCATGTGTGAACACAATGAACAAGCAATCTTAGGTTGCAAAAACTACTTTAGGGTAAAAAGCACTTCCTCAGCTATGTACACCATATGCTAAAAAATCCCCCAGAAAGGACCTTCACTTTAAGAGGGATTTTGAAAAGCTGGAAGAGAGGTTGAGAAGGGCAGTTGAGATGATGATGGTTCGGAAATCCAAGAAGAGACTGAAGAAGATCTGTCCCATGGGGGAACCTCGGCTTCTCTGGCCTCATTCTCCAGAGGGCAGGAGAAGAAGAATAGAAGACTAGAATAGAGCTGGAAGGGGCCTCGGAGGTCTTCTAGTCCAGCTCCCTGTTCAAGCAGGAGATCCTATACCATTTCAGACAAGTGTATATCCAGCCTCTTCTTAAAAACCTCCAGTGATGAAGGCAACTTCTGTTCCACTGGTTAATTGTCCTCAGTGTTAGGAATCTTTTCCTTAATTCCAGGTTGCTTCTCTCCTTGATTACTTCCCATCCGTTGCTTCTTGCAAAGCTGGCTGGGGTATTCTGGAAGTTGAAGTCAAACATGTCTTAAAGTTGTCAAAGTTGAGAAACACAATATACCTGAGAGTGTGCCAGCTTTTTTTTTTTTTTTGAAAAGAGAGGATTTTTCATTTTTTTGCTCTCTATAAGATCAGGGTGGGCAGTGGGGGTAGGGGGTGGGGAGGCCCAGGTGACTGTTTGAGGGAGGCAAAGAAGGCACCTGTGTTTGCTGAGAATTGGAGGGTTTGCAGGTCAGGATGGAAGCCACACTGCCTGGTTTCGATGTGGGTCCTAATGATGGAAATAATATTGGAGGGAGGAAGGAAGGAAGGAAGGAAGGAAGGAAGGAAGGAAGGAAGGAAGGAAGGAAGGAAGGAAGGAAGGAAGGAAGGAGGTTTCTCCATGGAATCTGTTTTGGAGAGATTTTCAGCAGTTGATTTGGGAAGTTCCTAATCATGGCTTATCCTAAACTGTGAAAAAAAACCCCACTCATAAATTAATCGAGCCCCCTTCAACCTATTCAACTTAATCAAGCTATTTTCTAAAGCACCCGAAAGCCAGACAAGGAATAATAATGGATGGAAACTGATCAAGGAGAGATTCAACCTGGAAATAAGGAGGAATTTTCTGACAGTGAGAACAATCAACCCATGGAACAGAAGTTGCCTTTGGAAGTTGTGGGAGCTTCATCACTGGAGGCTTTCAAGAAGAGACTGGATGGCCATCTGTCGGAAATGGTGTAGGGTCTCCTGCTTGGGTGGGGGGGTTGGACTAGATGACCTACAAGGTCCCTTCCAACTCTGTTAATCTGCTCGAACAAACTGGGGCTATCTGAAAGATTTAAAGTCTATCTCCACCCAGGATGCTAGAACGAGACGGTTGCTGTGACTCAGAATCTCCAGAGAGCCCCAGTATTTTATTTTATTTTATTTTATTTTATTTTATTTTATTTTATTTTATTTTATTTTATTTTATTTTATTTTATTTTATTTTATTTTATTTATTTTAGTTTAGTTTAGTTTAGTTTAGTTTAGTTTAGTTTAGTTTAGTTTATTATTTTATTTTATTTTATTTTATTTTATTTTATTTTATTTTATTTTATTTTATTTTATTTTATTTTATTTTATTTTATTTTATTTTATTTTATTTTATTTTATTTTATTTTATTTTATTTTATTTTATTTTATTGTTTAGTTTTATTTTATTACTGATTTTATTTTACAGTATTTCATTCCATTCCATTCCATTCCATTTCATTTCAATCAAATTTCTGTACGATTCCTCACCTTTGTGTACCTTTGGGTGTTTTGGGGAGAGCTGGCCAGACAGTGACAGAAAAAAGAGTGTAGATAAGTGTAGCTACTGACGGGCCCTTTCTTGCTGTCCAGCTTTCTCTTCCTCCCCTCTGCCAAACCTCCCTTTTTCCTCCAGATGGCTGAGCAGCCTGATGAATGGGAGGGCCGAGGCTTCCACCGGCTCCTCTCAGCCTCAAGGACATTTCCGCCATAAAGCAGGATGCTGGCTGCAAGATGACAAGGTGGGCCTGGCGCTGTAGGGCCTGCGGGGTTGATTTACTGGTGCTTTCTCTTTCTCCGAGAAGAATACAGCAGGACCTGACCTGTCCATTCTCTCTGCACACAAACTATGGCCAGACCTTCTCAAAATGCGGCTTGGTCCATGTTGACTTGCCAGGCAGCAGAAAAGGCCAAGGAAATCAATCAAATAGAGGCATCTTCCCCAAGAGGGCAGCGATATCAATGGAGGTGGGTGTCAAAAAAGTCAAGATGGCAGTCATAGTCATGTGATTGAAGACCTGACCTTCTGTCTGTCTCTCTCTCTCTCTCTATCATCTAGCAATCATCTCTCTCTCAATCCATCCATCCATCCATCCATCCATCCGTCTCTATGTCTCTCTCTCTCTCTTTTTTATAAATTTTTATTGAGTTACATTATAGTGCAATACAAGTGAAATCGGTTAGATAGTGGTAGTTTATATACAGACTGGATACATTCTTTTATTATAGTGTCTCCTAATTTACCCATTTATTCTAATATTTACACTATCTCTTATCCCTCCTTTACGCGATCTTCCATCCAATTAAACCAAAGTCCCCACACCGTGTAGTATTCCGAATCCTCTTTCTCATTTATCTCATACGTTAGTTTGCTCATCTCGGCACATTCTAAGATTTTCTGAATTGTGTGTTCTTTCAGTGGTGTTCCCTTTCCTTTCCAGCTGCCGTGGTGATATGTATAATTAAGTACCTCTTTTTTTCCCCTCGTACTTCCTTTTTAGTACTCCCAGGAGAAAGGTTTCGGGCGCCAAGTCTATGTCTCTATGTCTCAATAATAATAATAATAATAATAATAATAATAATAATAATAATAATAATAATAATAATAATAATAATAATAATAATTTTATTTCTATACTGCCCTTCTCCCGAAGGACTCAGGGCGGTGTACAGCCTATTTAAAAACAGAATAGACATCAATTTAAAATAATTTAAAAATATTAAATAAATTTGGCTTAATTTAAAACCCCAAAAATTTAAAACATCCAATTTAAAATTATGTTGCTAACCCAACCTGGAGGAACAACAGGGTCTTGAGTGCGCAGCGAAACACACGGAGGTCGGAGATCTTACGTATTTCCGGGGGCAGTTCATTCCACAGGGCTGGGGCTCCCACAGAGAAGGCCCTCCCCCTGGGTGTTGCCAGCTGACATAACTTGGCTGATGGCACCCTGAGGAGACCCTCTCTGTGGGAGCAGACTGGCCGGTGGAGGCTACTGGTGGCAGAAGTCGGTCTCGAAGGTACCCGGGTCCTATGCCATGGAGCGCTTTAAAGGTGATAACCAGCACCTTGAATCGCACCCGGAAGACCACTGGGAGCCAGTGCAGCTCACGCAGGAGGGGTGTCACGTGGGCACAACGAGTTGCGCCCATAACCACCCGCGCGGCTGCATTCTGGACCAGCTGGAGCCTCCAAGTGCTCTTCAAGGGGAGCCCCATGTAGAGAGCATTACAATAGTCCAGCTGGGAGGTGACAAGGGCATGAGTGACTGTGTGCAGGGCGTCTCGGTCCAGAAAGGGCTGCAACTGGCGAATCAGGCGAACCTGATAAAAGGCCCCCCTGGCCACGGCCGTCATATGCTCTTCTAAAGACAGCCGTGCGTCCAGGAGGACACCCAGATTGCGAGCCCTCTCTGTGGGGGGCAAAGATTCACCCTCAATAGTCAGCGATGGCACCTGCTGACTATATCGGGACACCAGAAGCCACAGCCACTCAGTCTTGGAAGGATTGAGTCTGAGCCTGTTCCTCCCCATCCAGACCCGCATGGCCTCCAGGCAGCGAGACATCACATCAAGGGCATCGTTGGGGTGGTCTGGGGTGGAGATGTACAGCTGAGTGTCGTCAGCATACAGATGACACTTCACCCCAAAACCATGGATGATCTCACCCAGCGGCTTCACATAAATGTTGAACAGGAGGGGTGAGAGGACCAACCCTTGCGGCACTCCCCATGCGAGACACCTCGAGGTCGACCTCTGTCCCCCTGCCAACACAAACTGCGAGCGGTTGGAGAGGAAGGAGGAGAACCACCGCAGAACGGTGCCCCCTATTCCTAACCCCCTCAATCGCTGCAGCATAATACCATGGTCGATGGTATCAAAAGCTGCTGAGAGGTCTAATAGGATTAGGACAGAGGAGCAACCCCTGTCCCGGGCCCTCCAGAGATCATCCACCAACGCGACCAATGCCGTTTCTGTGCTGTACCCCTGCCTGAAGCCCGACTGGCATGGGTCCAGATAGATAGCTTCATCCAGGTGCCGGGGAAGTTGTCGTGCCACCACACTCTCAACAACCTTCGCCACAAAACGAAGGTTGGAGACTGGACGATAGTTGGCTAATTCAGCCGGGTCCAGGGAAGGCTTCTTGAGGAGGGGCCTCACCACCGCCTCTTTCAAGGCGGACAGGAAAGGCACCCTCACTCAGAGAAGCACTTATAATTCCCTGGAGCCAGCCTCGTGTAACCTCCCGGGAGGCCAGTACCAACCAGGAGGGACACGGGTCCAATAAACACGTGGCGGCACTAATCTTACCCAGAACCCTGTCCACATCCTCGGGAGCCACAGGATCAAACTCCTCCCAGATAACATTCTCAAGACTTGCCCTCGTCTCCTCCCGCGGACTCATCCAATCGGAGTCCAAGCCATCCCGAATCCGAGCAACTTTATCGTGCAGGAATTGCACAAAATCCTCAGCACGACCCTGCAAGGGATCTTCCCGCACTCCCCCCCGAAGAAGGGAGTGGGTCACCCTAAACAGGGCGGCTGGGCGGTTCTCTGCAGATGCGATAAGAGCAGAAAAATGGTTAGATTTCACCGCTTTTATCGCCACTAGGTAGGTCTTGATATAAGACCTCACCTGTGTCCGGTCGGAATCAGATTGACTAGTCCTCCAAATGCTCTCTAGGCGTCTTTTCTGACGTTTCATCTCTCTCAGCTCCTCAGAGAACCAAGGAGCCAATTGAGATCGGCATGTCTCTATCTATCTATGTCTCTATGTCTCTATTCTCTATGTCTCTATCTATCTATGTCTTGATATCTCTATCTATCTATGTATCTATCTATGTCTCTATGTCTCTATTTATCTATGTCTCTATCTATCTATGTCTCTATCTATCTATGTATCTATCTATGTCTCTATGTCTCTATTTATCTATGTCTCTATTTATCTATGTCTCTATGTCTTTATCTATCTATATATCTATCTATGTCTCTATGTCTCTATCTCTCTATCTATCTATGTCTCTATCTATGTCTCTATGTCTCTATCTATCTATGTCTCTATGTCTCTATCTATCTATGTATCTATGTCGCTATGTCGCTATGTCTCTATCTATGTCTCTATCTATGTCTCTATCTATGTCTCCATGTCTCTCTCTCTCTCTCTCACTATTAAGAAGTCTTCCAACAGAAGTTGGAAGGGACCTTGTAGGTCATCTAGTCCAACCCCCCGCCACCCAAGCAGAAGACCCTACACTATTTCTAACAAATGGCAATTCAGTCTTTTCTTGAAAGCCTGCCTGCCTGCTATCCATCCTCTATCTATCTATCTATCTATCTATCTATCTATCTATCTATCTATCTATCTATCTATCTTTGTAACCACCCATCTCCCTCATGCATAGCTACCATGTTGACTCTTTTGACCACTCACTATCAGCCTGTGAGAAGGCCAAGATAAAACCCAGGACCTACTTTGTGGCTACTTTCCAGAGCGAGAGGTACTGATTCTTATTCTTGGTGGGGAGGGGGCCAGGCGAGGACCAGGAGAGATGGATCAGGACATTGAGCTACTGGGCAAAGGTAGAAAGATCCAGAAAGAAAGCATCTTGAGGAAACTCAATGGCCCAGAAGAGGTTTTAAGCAACATTTCAGCAATAAAAAGCAGGCTTCTTGCAATTCATGGTATTCAAGAACAGCAAGGGGCATGAAGGATGCAGAGAAAGTGTGAAAGCTATTTTGAAACTCAGTAGATAAACTCTGCTTTGGGACTTTCAGGGAAGAAACGGTGGGCTGAAGAGAGCTCCGTGGAAAGTGGAGCCGATGACTCTGGCAGAACGAAGAGGCAATTAGTAGACTGACTCTCTGATAATTCCTCTCCAGACAAAGAGAAGACTTGAGATTGCTCCCAAGTATTCCAGATTGCTGCTGCTTGCAAAGACACTGCGAAATAGTGGTGTCCGGTGAATTTAGAGTTCTGAGAGCTGAGGGAATAGTCATTCGGCTCAAATCACAATTGGTGCCTGTGAAAGGACACTAAATTTGCACACAGGTAGTCCCTGACTTACAACAGTTCATTTAGTGACTGTTCAAAGTTGCAACGGCACAGAAAAAGTGACTTATGACCATTTCCCACACTCTATAACAGTGGCAGCATCCCCACAGTCATGTGATCAGAATTCGGATGCTTGGCAACTAACTCATATTTATGAGCTGTGGTGGCACAGTGGTAAGGATGCAGTACTGCAGGCTACTTCTGCTGACTGCCGACTGCCTGCAATTTGGCAGTTTGAATCTCACCAGGATCAAGGTTGACTCAACCTTCCATCCTTCCAAGGTTAGGGTTAGGGTTAGATTATTGGGGGCAATAGGCTGACTCTATAAATGGCTTATAGAGCAGTATATAAGTCTAAGTGCTATTGCTATTGCTATTGTTCCTTCCTTCCTTCCTTCCTTCCTTCCTTCCTTCCTTCCTTCCTTCCTTCCTTCCTTCCTTCCCTCCCTCCCTCCCTCCCTTTTCTGCTGCTATAGATAGTCTATATTTAAATATGTTATGGGAGAGAAGCAAATTTTACCTGACAAGATTGAGGCTGATTTGAAAGTGGATTTAAAAATGACAGGTTACCTGAATGACATGGGAGAAGATATTAGTCTGGACATACAAAAGAAACTAGCTGATGTCTTAATAATTATAAAAGGAATGTGCAAATAATAAACCAAGAGAGACCTGGATAATCTTCCTATATCAGACTTACAAAAAAGGCTTCTTAAAGCTTTGAAGAATTTTGTGAGAAGGGACAAAGGAAGAGAAATGAAAAGAAACTGGATTCTAGGACATTATTTGAAGGAGCTAAAGTTCAAGAGTGTTAGAAATAAAAGGAAAGGATTAGTTTGCATTAATTTTTTTAATGGCTGTAATTGTAACTCTTAATAACATTACCATAACCTTTGCTTTGAATTATGAGAGGTGAAGCATAACAGAGTTGGAAGGGTCCTTGAAGGTCATCTATTCCAACTCCGTGTAATTATCTAATTATTCTGCCTAGGCGTAAAACCAAGCAAGGTTTTACACCTAGGCAGGAAAGACCAAAGGTACGAGTACAGATTAGGCCAAAACTGGCTCAAAGACGGTAACTGTGAGAGGGACCTTGGGGTCCTAGTGGATAATCACTTGAATATGAGCCAGCCGTGTGTGGCAGCTGCCAAAAAAGCCAATGCAATCTTAGGTTGCATTAAAAATTAAATGCTATTAATGGGGGATAGAATCAAAATCACATGAAGTATTAATACCACTTTATAAATACTTAGTAAGACCACACCTAGAATACTGCAGCCAATTTTGGTCATCACATTACAAAAAATATGTCGAGACTTTGGAAAAAGGGCAGAGAAGAGCAACTAAGATGATTAAAGGCCTGGAGACTAAAACATATGAAGAGCGGTTGGAGGGACTAGGCATGGCTAGTCTAGAGAAAAGAAGAATTGGGGGGACATGTTAGCAGTATTTGAGGGGATACCACAAAGAAGAAGGGGGTCAATTTATTTTCCAAAGCATCAGAAGGCAAGGCAAGAAACAATGCACTGAAACTAATCAAGGAGAGAAGCAACCTGGAATTAAGGAGAAACTTCCTGTCAGTGAGGACAATTAACTAATGGAGCAGCTGGCCTTCAGAAGTTTGGGCGCTTCGTCACTGGAGGTTTTTAAGAAGAGACAGGACAGTCACCTGTCTGAAATGGTACAGGGTCTCCTGCCAAAGCAGGGGGCTGGACTAGAAGATCTCCAAGGTCCCTTCCAGCTCTATTCTGATTGATTGATTGATTCCCTAAGCAACATCTCTTTCGCCTGTCTCCCAAGCTCATTCCCACATAACTTTACAGCTGGTCATGGCAAGATAAGGGAAGAGAGAGAGGGAGAGACAGAAAGATAGAGAGAGAGAGACAGAGAGAGAGAAAGGGAGGGAGGGAGGGAGAGACACACACACCACAGAGACAGAGAGAGAGAGAGAGAGAGGGAAGGAGGGAGGGAGGGAGAGAGAGACAGAGAGGGAGAGAGACAGAGAGAAAGGGAGGGAGGGAGGGAGAGAGGGTGAGATAGAGAGGGAGGGAGGGAGAGAGAAAGAGACAGAGAGAGGGGGGAGGGAGGGAGACAGAGCGAGAGGGAGGGAGAGACAGAGGGAGAGAGAGACAGAGAGAGGGGGGGAGGGAGGGAGAGATGGAGGGGGAAAGAGAGAGGAACGAAGAGAGAGAGAAAGAGAGAAAGAGAGAGATGTCTCTTTAGTACTAGGAGAACTTTGGAAAACAATAGCCAGGCACCAAAGTTGATTTCTCCACCTCAATCTTTGGTAGCCTCTTGAAGTTGAACTAACCCCAACCTCTCACTGTGACATCACCAATGCCATCTTTTTTTTTTTTAAATTTGATTTATATGTCGCCCTTCTCCGGAGACTCAGGGCGGCTTACAGTGCGTTAAGCAATAGCCTACATACTTTTGTATATTTATACAAAGTCAGCTTATTGCCCCCACAAACTGGGTTCTCAATTTACCTACCTTAGAAAGGATGGAAGGCTGAGTCAACCTTGAGCCTGGTAAGATTTGAACCTGCAGTAATTGCAGGCAGCTGTGTTAATAACAGGGTGCTTTAAACCAGTACTACCAAGGCTGCTACAACATCTTGGAGATGTTGTAAATCATGCACAAGACACTGTGTGCTGGGCAAAGCGGGAAGACTCCTATGAAACTGCAAGCGTTAAAATGATGCCAAACTTCAATTGGGAAGCCCAGAGTTGGGTTGAAGAACTGAAACTGGTTACAGTATAATCAACTTCAACTGAGATGGAGAGAAGATAAAAAAATTGGATTAATGTTGCATGAAGAAGAATTGGTTAGACAGATAAAAGAGAAAGGCCCAATGCATATTAAGAGGGTTTATAATGTTTTGTTAGAAAGAGATTCAGAAAATGAATTGGTTAAAGACTGTATGATAAAATGGGCGCAAAATTTTGCAGAACCAGTTATGATGGAAACGTGAGAAAAAATATGGGTTCAGAATGCTAAATTTACACAGTCACAGAATTTGAGGGAAAATTTCTATAAAATGTTTTATAGGTGGCATTTAGATCCTAAGAAATTGTCGTGCATGTATCCTAATGTTCAGCCAAAATGTTGGAGATGTGATTGCTTAGATGCTACATATTATCATATATGGTAGACCTGCAAGAAAGTAAAGGCTTTCTGGATAAAAATTTGGTGGGTTATGCAAAATGTTCTGAAAAAAAAAATCCAATTTTCTCCTCAATTGTTTTTACTGGGTATAGTTAAGGGTTTTTCAGTGGGCGAAACAAAATTGATATTATATATGGTGACAGCAGCTAGGTTATTGATTGGTCAATATTGGAAAAGGGATGTTATGCCTACAATTCAAGAATGGACTTTGAAGGTGGCCAGTTTTGCAGAAATGGCGAAGATAGCAGCATACTTAAAAGACCGGACTCAAGAGACCTATGCATGGGAGTGGAAGAAATGGATAGATTATGTGCAGAATAAATACCAAACCAGGAAGTACCAGATAGCTTTTAGCTGGATGTTGTGTAGAAATGTATAGTACGTAGGGGGTACAATAGCTTAACATTATGAATAAAATGTATAGTACACAGGGGGGAGAATAGAAGGGTGGTAAAGTATGATATAATACAATGTGGACAGATTTCACCTTGGGAAATCATGGGAGGAGGGGAGGGTTGGGGAGGGTTAGGGAGGGAAGGGGGGGTAAAAATGGGGGGAAAATTTGTATTTGTAAAACCTTTTCAATAATAAAAAAAAAGAACTGAAACTGGTAACTCAGAGCTGAGGAAGCTTCTTGGATGAGAAGCGAAACGTCCTCAAAGAAAAACCAGAAAGTCCAGTTATGCCTCTTGGAAAAAAAAAATCTTTGGGACAACCAGGACCTTGGATGACTGAGAATCTCCATAGACAATTAACATTCTTACAGTTTAAAACCATCATTGACCTCCTGGACTCTGGAATATCAGAGGAAATGCCCATCGACATCAACCGGGAAACATTGGAATTACCTGGAAAATAATAGAAGGGGGTCTTGTCTCTTCAACTTTGGTCTGGCTTTTTTTTTTTTTTGATTTGCTTTCATTGCCCCGGGAAAAGAATCGGACAGAAGAAGCAGTAGATTGGGTGCATCGCTCTTCCTTCTGTGTTTAACAACTAACCAATTGGATCACAAGAGAGGAAGTTCATTGTTCAGTGTTCATTGTTTAACATTGATCTATGTGCAACGGGATCCTCCCTGGAATCCTTTATTCGATGAGTCCTTTATTATGATCAGTGCCCAGAATTCCACAGAAGGAAAGTAGAAATTAAGACTTACAAAATAAAAGACCATAAAAGGTAAACCACAATAACAAGGGAGGAATGTTCAAATCAAATTGTCTTCCTTTCTTCCACAATGCATTAAAGCAGTGTTTCTCAACCTTGGTAGCTTGAAGATGGGTGGACTTCAACCCAGCGCTGGCTGGGGGATTCTGGGAGTTGAAGTCCACCCATCTTCAAGCTACCAAGGTTGAGAAACACTGCATTAAAGGCTGACACTGCCAGCTCATAGCCATCATTAGTGACATGGCCTGTGGAGAGATGTAATTCCGCAACTTCCAATTAATTAATCTTCTCCACATTGATTAAAAGTTATCAGCCAGGATCAAGGGAGAGGAGAAAAAAATACAAGTGTCAACCAGAAAGAAAATGTGCTGGTTTCCACTCTAATTACACCAACTTCACTTCACTAATAACCCTTAGAAATTTAGATTGTACTCTAAGAGGGAAAAAGAAAGCTTTAGGGCAGGGGTGGGCAACTGTGGCCCTTTTACAGCCTGTGGACTTCAACTCCCAGAATTCCTGAGACAGCCAGCTCAGGAATTCTGGGAGTTGAAGTCCACAGGTTGTAAAAGGGCCACAGTTGCCCACCCCTGCTTTAGGGGCTTAAATTGGCACCAGATTGGAACTGGGTATGCTAACATTTGTTGCAAATAAGTTAAGAGCATCAATATTTATTTATTTATTAGTTTAATTTATATGCTGCCTTTCTCTGGAGACTCAAGGCGGCTTACAATACATTTAAAAAAAAACCCATTATAAAAACATTTAAAAATTGAAAATATTAAAACCCATTCATACCATTTATGGCCGGATCTCACAAGATCGCAACGAGATCATCGGCCCCAGGCCTGCTGGAAAAGCCAGGTCTTCACCGCTTTTCGGAAGGCCAATATGAGCATCAAATAGAAACTTACTTTATTTATTTATTTATTTATTTATTTATTTATTTATTTATTTATTTATTTATATGCCGCCCTTCTCCGGAGACTCAGGGCAGCTTATAAGGCCTTAAGCAATAGCCTTCATACTTTTGTATATTTATACAAAGTCAGCTTATTGCCCCCACAAACCGGGTCCTCATTTTACCTACCTTAGAAAGGATGGAAGGCTGAGTCAACCTTGAGCCTGGTGAGAATTGAACTCGCAGTAATTGCAGGCAGCTGGAAGCTAAATACTACCTTTAACAGTAGCATTAGTCTGCTGCGCCACTCAGGCTCTTGTACAGATATTGTACAATATCTTTAATTTCACAAGCCAGCAAAATAATGTTTAGGTTCATCCTGTGCAGATTAAAACTTTACCCAGCAGAGAAGTCCAGATTGGATTTAGAAAAGATGGAGAAACATGAGATATGTGCTAGAATAGATAATCAAGAAAGGGAAGTCTGTATGCACTTCATTGGTTATAGCAAGAGCACTTAGACTTATATACTGCTTCACAGTGCTTTACAGCCCTCTCTAAGCTGTTTACAGAGTCAGCCACCTGCCCCCAACAATCTGGGTCCTCATTTTACCCACCTCGGAAAGATGGAAGGCTGAGTCAAGGATTGAACTCCTGGCAATGGGCAAAGTTATGGAAGGGAGGGAGGGAGGGAGGGAGGGAGGGAGGGAGGGAGGGAGGGAGGGAGGAAGGAAGGAAGGAAGGAAGGAAGGAAGGAAGGAAGGAAGGAAGGAAGGAAGGAAAGCAATAGCCCTATAGACTTATATACCACTTCACAGTGCTCTACAGCCCTCTCTAAGTGGTCAGCCTCTTGCCCTCAACAATCTGGATCCTCATTTTACCCACCTCGGAAGGATGGAAGGCTGAGTCAACCTTGAGGTAGTGAGGATCGAACTGCTGGCAGTCAGCAGAATCAGCCTGCAACGCTGCATTCTAACCCCTGCACCACCATGGATGGAAGGAAGGGCACAAGCAATAGCACTTAGACTTATATACTGCTTCACAGTGCTTTCCAGCCCTCTCTAAGTGGTTTACAGAGTCAGCAAATTGCCCTCAACAATCTGGGTCCTCATTTTACTGATCTCGGGAGGCTGGAAGGCTGAGTCATCCCTGATATCCTGAGTCACTGAGAATCAAACTCCTGCCAGTCACCCGAATTAGCCTGCAATACTGCATTCTAATGGGATGTGGTGGCTCAGTGGCTAAAGACGCTGAGCTTGTCGATCGAAAAGTCGGCAGTTCAGCGGTTCGAATCCTTAGTGCCACGTAACGGGGTGAGCTCCCGTGACTTGTCCCAGCTTCTGCCAACCTAGCAGTTCGAAAGCGTAAAAAAATGCAAGTAGAAATATAGGGACCACCTTTGGTGGGAAGGGAACAGCGTTCCGTGTGCCTTTGGTGCTTAGTCATGCTGGCCACATGACCATAGAGACATCTTAGGACAGCACTGGCTTTTCAGCTTTGAAATGGAGAGGAGTACCGCCCCCTAGAGTTGGGAACGACTAACATATATGTGCGAGGGGAACCTTTACCGTTACCTTACTGCATTCTAACCCCTGCGCCAGGATGGATGGATGAATGGGTGGAAGGATGAAAATCTCAGTGGCTGCCATTAATGGGAATAGCAATAGCCCTTAGACTTATATTCCACTTCACAGTGCTTTTCAGCCCTCTCTAGGCAGTTTACAGAGTCAGCCTCTTGCCCCCAATAATCTGCGTCCTCATTTTACCCACCTCGGAAGGATGGAAGGCTGAGTCAACCTTGAGACGGTGAGAACTGAACAGCCGAACTGCAGCCAGCAGTCAGCAGAAGTAGCCTGCGGTATTTGCATCCTAAGCACTGAGCCACCACGGCACATAGAAACCAGTGAAGTGGTTATTGTGCTGATCAATTCAAGCTGTGAATTGTGCTTAGAAAAAACAGGAATCCCAGAATTGTCCTCATGCAAAATCTATATGCGGTGTGGAGGAAATAGGGAATGGCCTTGGGGGACAGAGGGAAGATCCGTTACCAAGGCAATGATGACACAAGCGAGGCTTCCTTCTGAAAACCCACTTGAGTAAATGTGTCAGGTGGGCCCTTCCCTTATTCACACAGAGATAAAGTGAAGGAACAAGAAAGCACCTTCAGGCTCGGTTGCTGTAGCTGTTCTAACAACACTAGTTTTGGACTACGTGGCAAAGGGTCCTTGGTCATCAGGAAGCCACCAAAGAGATGAAAGGTGGCAGAACAAACTGGTTCTAGTTGGCAAAAGAAAAGGACAAATCTGTACAGGTAGCCCTCGACTTACAGCAGTTCATTTAGTGACCATTCCAAGTTACAACAGCACTGAAAAAAAGTAATTTAGGATTATGTTTCACACTTATGACCATTGTTCCATCCCCATGGTCAGGGGACTGGAGGCTAAAACCTACGATGAACGGTTGCAGGAACTGGGCATGGCTAGTCTAGTGAAGAGAAGGACCAGGGGAGACAGGATAGCAGTCTTCCAGTATTTGTTATAGAGAGGAGGGCGTCAAACTGTTTTCCAAAACACCTGAAGGCCACACAAGGAATAATGGATGGAAACTGACCAAGGAGAGATTCAACCTAAAAATAAGGAGGAATTTTCTGACAGTGAGAACAATCAACTGATGGAACAGGAGTTGCCTTCGGAAGTTGTGGCAGCTTCATCATTGGAGGCTTTCAAGGAGAGACTGGACTGGCATCTGTCAGAAATGGTGTAGACATCTCCTGCTTGGGTTTTGGGGAGGATTGGACTAGATGACCTTCAAGGTCCCTTCCAACTCTGCTAATCTGTATCTGTACCTCTGAGTGGATTCAGACTGGAGCAAATACATTTTACATATTTAAAATGCTCAGCAAGTGTGTTGCTACCTACTGCATATATTCAGAGGCAATGCTACCTGGCTGTTCTATCCCTGTACCACGCACGCACCCCCACAGACGGCCTGGAGTTAATAAACCACTCGACAAAACTCTTTGATGATAAAGCTGGCAGCAACCCAGTGGCTAGCTGCCAATTCAGATTTTACTCACACAAAACAAAGATTAGTCCAAATGCAGTCCGATAAAGCAGGCAAAGTCCAGTAATGCAGAGATCATGGAGTATTTCCAATTTTTGCTCGTCACAAACTGAACCGGCCACCACACCCACATTTATACCCTGTGGGGTGTGGTCCAGTGACTCGGCTAATCTCTGGCACGCCTTCCCCTCTGCTGTGCCCGCTTCTCCCTGCGCCTCTGTCGAGGGTCCAGCCAGCACTTATCTTCCTCGTCGCTGTCCACCTGTGGCTGCGGGGATGTGCTTGGCTCTGAGTCTATTGTTTGGCCTTTGGTGTCCTCTGGAGGCATTGCCAGAGAGGAGGGTCCTGGAGAGGGAGGCCTTGCCAACTCCTCTCCCTCAGAGTCTGCAACTGTCGATAGCCCAGGCTCAGGCAACGGAGCCACAACACTGGCTATAAAGGTCATGTAAAGCGGAAAAAAAAAACCCCACAATACAATTAGAAGGATGCTGCTTGTAAAATGATCTCTGAAGACTGGGGCTCAAATGAAACAGCAGCACAAAATTGAAAAAAAAAAATAACCCGATTTAGGAATGTGCATTCTGATATGAAAGCCACACTAATGAGGCCACTCTTGAAATAGTGCACCCAGTTCTGGTCGACATGAGCAAAACAGATGCTCTTCTTTGCACTCTGCAGAAAGAGTTCAGAGAAGAGCAACAAAGATGATGAGGGGGCTGGAGGCTAAACACTACAACAAATGCCTGAGTGAATTATGAATGACCAGCTCCGTGATGGCGAACCTATGCATGCCGGAAGCGGCACGCAGAGCCGTCTCTGTGGGCATGAGAGCTGTTGCCCATGGCTCTTCTGGTTTCTAGTGCACCAGCCAGCTGGTCTTCATCCGAAACCAGAAGAGCAGCTGCTTGGTGCACATGCATGTGCCGGGAAGATGGTCTTCCAGTTTTGGGGGTGTGCATGCCCCCCTATTATCATTATGCCCCTCTGCATTTTAGGTTGGCCCCAACCCTTTGGTAAGGCATTAAAAGGTGGCTTCTCTCACCAGGTCTGGGGAGGAGGAGGTGGGCCTGAGCCTAGGCATTGATTTATGTTATTTATGTTTTACTCCAGGTGCTGTTTTCATGTCTGTTGTTTTGTTTTCTTTTGTGGATGGGATTTTCATTTTTTTTTTAACATTGGTAGTTGCTTGGAGTCATGAATTTGAGATGAGTAGCCATATAAATTAAAATGATTAATAAATAAACATTTATAATGCTCGTTCCCGACGATAAAGCAATCTTCCCATCCATCAAGGCAATGAAAAAACTTCTCAAACAGGCTGAAAGTAAGTTTGAAAACCAAAACTGGTTTCTGCAGAATTTCAGCGAAGTTTACTAGCCAGACTTATGCATGTGTGCTACCTGGGCCAGGGAAACATGGCCACTATCCTCATAGTCGATACAAAAGTAAGGTGACCAGATTTTAACATTGGTAAAGAGGGACATTGTGGGCGTGGCTTATTTTGTGGGCGTGGCTAGCTGGTCATGTGACTGGGTGGGTGTGGCTAGCTGATCATGTGACTGGGTGGGTGTGGCTAGCTGGTCATGTGACCGGGTGGCCATGGCTATGTGTATAGGGACTACTCAGAGGGCTGAAAAGTCATTTCTGACAGGTCCTCACACTTTTGACCATCCTCACATTTATGCCCGTGCAGTATTCTTAACAACCATGTCACTCATTTCACAACTGCTTCTCTTCACCATGGTGACAAGATAGGGCAAAAACGTAAAATGTGAGGACAGTCGTAAGTTCAAGGACTGGTCAAAAGTGTGAGGACCAGTCAAAAATAACTTTTTCAGCCCTCTGAGTAGTCCATATGCATTAAAGGATACAGCAATAGAGAGGGATGAAGGAAGGGAAGGGAAATTAGAGTAGGAGGGAGGGTAAGAGAGGGAGGAAGAGAGGAGGAGAAGGAGAAAGGAAGAGGAAGTAGGGAGGAGAAGAAGAGGGGGAGGAAGAGAAAGTAAGAAGGAAAGAAAAGAGAGTGGTGGTAGGTTTGAGGAGAAAGATTGCTGTACAATAAAAAAGATGAAAGGGAAGAAAGCCAACCCCAAGCAAATATAAAGATATTAAGATTAAGAATGAATTGTTAAACTTTAAAGAATAAAAGAGAACAAATATGAATAAATAGCAATAATTAGAAACACACATACAAACATGCAATGTATTTTCTTTGAACAGAATATTTGGCTGGTTCACAAATTTAAACAGTGTTTAGTCATTTCAATTAAATTTACAATTTCTATATTTCCTTTTTGCCATATTTATTCCTCATCTATTTTTTTTAAAAAAAACAATATTACCCTTCATCCTCATCTCTAATCTTAATCAAATTCAATTTTTCCCTTCTATTCTATATTATACCCCTTCCCATTGTCATCTATTTTTATATCCATCCTCACATTGGTTAATTATGTAATTATGTAATACAGTTGTTTAATACAAATTCAACATTTTAATATAAATCAATTAGTTATATAACTATCTTTTTTGTATATTAATCAATATGAACATGAATATTCCAATTATTTCCATGCAATCCAATTTCTTACAAATCAATTAATTATATTTACCAATAATAATAAACCAAATAATTTCCCCCATATATTCCTCCAAACCACAACTTAACCATTTCTGCTTTCAACACAATATACAATTATTAATAGTATCTCAATTATTACAATTCCCTAGTTAAATAGAGCTTTTTTTCTTTTGTGTTTTAAAATCTTGAACTCTCCTCTTTTGCCCAAAATTTCCCATTGTTTGCAGTTTTGTACCTACCTTTTTTGGTGAGGAAAAAGAAAAAGAAAAAGAAAGAAATCTCTCTCTGCCTCATTTTGTCATGTTGCAGGTTTAGTTTCGCTTTCGCCTTTGTTTTCAGTATAGCTAGGGGGGCGGGGGGAAATCTGCTCCAGGAACTTTTTGCAGCTTTTTGCAGCTAAGTAACCTAGCGGAAGCTGTTAACAGGGGCTGTTTTTTCTATTTTTGCAGGCATGGGTCTATTCATTTTTTTTTTAACACTGATCAGCTGTAGGTCGGCCCTTTGAAGCCCCGCGGCAAGAGTTTAAAGAGTTTTTTTTCCCTCTAGCCATCAGCGGGGATTCAGGAGGCAGAATGAAAAATCGGGACTTTTTTAAAACGCCGCGGGACATGGGACACATTGCTCAAAAGCGGGACTGTCCCGCCAAAAGCGGGACGTCTGGTCACCTTATACAAAAGCTATGAGCCGTGGAAAGAGCCACGCTCGGCATCACAAGTGTTGTGGTCCGCCAACAGCTTGCAGAACTGGCAGTGGAGTCAGACAGTGAGGAGGCTGGGGAGGACCATGGGCCAGTCCTGGAGTCTGGGAAAGGACCAGACGAGGGCTCTGCATCAGAGACAGAAATGGGGCCAGGGCCATCTGGGAGTGATGTGCGGACTCCGGAGTCTCCAGAGGCAGACAGCAGAGAGGCAGAGGAACAGGAAGAGCCTGTTCCTAGTGCAAGCATGCGCAGAGCTGCCAGAAGGCAAGAGCATCTAAAGCAAAAGGGACGACTTGGGAGCAAGGCCAGGAGATGATTGGCTCCTCCCATAAGGCTTAAAAGAGAAGCAAAGGCACTTGGGGCCTTTTGCAGGAAAACAATGTTCCTAACTCTGTTTCCAGTCGGCATCTCTTGTTTGTTTCTGAACTTCGTGGGGCTTTGCCAAGTAAGGCCTTTTGTCAAAGAAGATAAAGGTTGGTGATTATCCTGAAGGACTTCTTCCGAAGGACTTGTTTTGCAACTAATTGGGACTCAGCTGGGAATGAACGTAAGTCTCACATGTTACAATAAAATAGGTTTGGTTGGGACTAATTGTGTCTTGTAATGACTCAGTAAGCCTAGGTCACAACAATAAGACAGAAAGACCTGCAGAAGGATTAGAGAACAAGCAAATGTATACGATGCCATCAAGAGAGTCAAAGAAGGGAAATGGAACTGGGCATGTCACAGAGCAAGAAGAACTGAGGGCAGGTGTACCAAGGCAGTCACAAAAGGGATCCCACTTGGTCAAAAGCGTCCATGAAAGAGACCCAAAACAAGATGGAGTGATAAGAAAGAGTGACAGCAAGTATGGCAAGCCCAATTGGCAAAAGAAAGCTCAGGACTGTATGGGTTGGAAACATGCAGAAGAGACCTTCATACTGCAGTGGATAAACAATGGCTAGAATGAAATATCTTTAAATATTAGTAGCTCGGGTTGGTAGTGAAGGGACATAATAATAATAGAACAGGTAAAATTAGTGGGACATAATAGTAGAGCCAGTAGAATTGGTTTGACTTGCTCTTTTGCTTCTGTAAGAATTGCTTTGCTAAGAATTGGAATTGCCTCTGCCATTTGCTTCTACCAGTGATCTCACCTCTGTGTTGTTTTTCTGTACCACTCCGTGCCTGGTGGATATCTCAAGAAGCGGGATAGCACCAGCCCCTCTGTTGCTAGGCGCTCAGCCCCCCCCCCGCTCCTTGCTGCACAGCCAATGCAGGGCTACAGGGAAGGCATGGGCCAAGGGGGCAGAATTGGGTATTTGTTCTGCCCCAGCTCCGGATTTCCGAGGATATTGACACACACCAACGGTCCTTATCAAATTTATTAAGTAGCAAGAATAAACAGGACCGGCAAAGGTTGGCAACCAGCCCAGAAAACAAGATATGATAAACCAAAATACTCTGATAATAAATACGAGTTGTTTCTAGCAAGAAACTTACTAATGGCGTGTGACTTAAATAGGCTAAGGGAGTGGCCAATTATCCTCAAGCCTTACTCTCGAGGAGACCACCTCCTCCTCCTAAGTAGCCACTCCTGCCTTTTGGCAGCCCTGCGTGCTCGAGCATTGAGGAGAGGCTCCTCCACTTCGCTCTCTCCACTTGAAGGAGCCTCTGGAGTTTCTGAAGGCCCTGGCTGAGTCTCTGCCTCTGGCACCACATCCTCTTCAGCCTCCTCGCTGTCCGACTCGAGCGCCGGCTGCATTGGCTGCTGGCGCGACACCACACCAGCCTCCTCGTCGTTGGGATCAGCCATGATCCGCGCAGGCCACTGGCAGGCCACAACAGTATTAAGCTAATGCCTCTGAAGGTATAAAAGGATGCCATACCTTCCCCAAGGTGTGGCCTTTCCATATACATGTCTCTTTTGTATATGTTTGGAATGGTTTTACCCAGTATTTTGTTTTTGGCAATAAATAAAATCTGCTTCTTTTTGCAAGCCTCGTCTTGAGTCTCTCTCTCTCTCTCTTTGGCATTCTGGTGACTCAATTACATTTTGGGACCTTACATTTCCTATATTGTTGGTTTGAGCTCCGAGCTGGGCAATTTGGTTGCAAAGGTTTCATCCACATTCGAGGGGACATCTTCAGTGCGCTTTGGATTGTGCTTGTCTGCAGGAGCACTGGCCTTTCTGAGTCCTGGTCTGATTTTGGGTTTGTGTGATTGGCTGGCTGTAGTTGCCAAGTCATAGTCCTTGGTTTTAATTGGCTAATGATGATGATGATGACTCTGCTTGACCAGGGGGAGCTCTAGGCCTGCCCAAACCCACACAATTCTCAACCTGAACCAGAGAAAGGAGAGCAGAATGAAGAAAACAGGACAACCAGCTGCTAAGTTGCTGCTTTCTTTCTTAAGCAGCCTCCATTTTATTCCCAGCTTTGAACTGGACCTAGATTTTCCTTCCAACACCCCCCCGAATGCCCCCTTGCCCCAGTTGTGGCAGTTGCTAGCGAGCTTCAAAGAAAGCGAAAATAGGCAGCTGACCAGGGGTAAAATGCACTTACCTTTGCTACCGGATCGCAAATGTGAGCACGCACCAGTGGTGAAATCCACATTTTTTTACTACCAGTTCTGTGGATGTGGCTTGGTGGGCGTGGCAGGAGAAGGATCCTGGAAAATCCCCATTCCTACCCCACTCCAGGAAAAGGATATTGCAAAATCTCCATTTCCTCCCCACTCCTGGGGGAAGGATATTGCAAAATCCCCATTCCCTCCCCACTCCTGGGGGAAGGATATTGCAATATCTCCATTCCCACCCCACTCCCGGGGGAAGGATCCTGCAAAATCCCCATTTCCTCCCCACTCCTGGGGGAAGGATACTGCAAAATCTCCATTTCCTCCCCACTCCTGGGGGAAGGATATTGCAAAATCTCCATTTCCTCCCCACTCCTGGGGGAAGGATACTGCAAAATCTCCATTCTGACCCAACCCTGGAGCCAGCCAGAGGTTGTATTTGCCGGTTCTCCAAACTACTCAAAATTTCTGCTACCAGTTCTCCAGAACCGGTCAGAACCTGCTGGATTTCACCCCTGGTGCGTGCGCCTCCACACATGCGCACAGGGTCAAAAACAGGTCATGATGACATCCAGCCAGGAGGGGGGCCAGAGCTTCCTGCCACCGGCCCTACTGTTCTGTCCCCATCTCACACACACACACAAACAGATATCCAGGGGTTAAATAAAACTGGCAGACAACAAATTCTTTCGATAAGAGGATTGGCAGCAACCCAGTAGCTGCTTGCCAAGAACTTTACTCATAGAGGGAGGGGTTGTTCCTCCGACAGATAAACCCAAACAAGATACACACAGTTCAAGAATTGTCAAGTCCAGTCCGTATTAAATCCAAGGCAGATAACGTTGTTTCAAAGATACAATGTGACTCGCTAGTAGTTAGTTTTGTCCGTCACAGAGTCTGAATGGCCACCTCACCCCCTTTTATCCCCTGTGGGGTGTGGTCCAGTGACTCAGCCTAATCTCTGGCACGCCTCCTTTTCTGCTGCGTGCACTTGTCTCTCCGACGCTGGCGTGGATCCAGCCAAGACTTATCTCTGTCACTGTCCGACTGCGAGGAGATACCTGGCTCCTGGCCAATCTCTTCTCCTACGGGAGACATCTGAGGCATTGCCAGAGAGGAGGGTCCTGGAGAGAGAGGCCTGGCCAACTCCTCTCCTTCATGTTCGGAGCCTTCTCCCTCCGATAAATCGGCTTCGGGGGTCGGAGTCACAACACCTACTGGCTCGCATGAGTCGGATAGATCCAGCTGAATTTCACCACTGCAGCTGCCATTACTGTTAAAGAATGTTCTTTTTCTCTCAGAAAATGGCCACACTCACAACAATGCAAATCTCCCTTATACAGACTAACCGTTTGGTTCTGCGGGCCAGCTGGCACAGCTGAGGATCAGCTGCGTCTGTGTTTTCTCCCAGGACCTGGCTCGGCCTTTCCTCTAATGCGAGGTGAGGCCAATGTAGAAAGTCCAAAAATGAAAGCATGATTAATAAGCAATTATTACAAATCAGCCTGCTAATACCGACATCTGACATAGTTAGCAGTTAGAGCTGGCAACGTTCTTAAAATAGTTAGCAGCCTAAAGGCTAACATAGGGATGTTAATTTAATTAGCATAGTTAATAACAGCACAGCAACTAATGCAAGAAGCCCAGAGAAACGGGGGTCTCACGGTGGGAAATGAAGACCTTCGGCTCAGAGGGTAGCCAAGCGGTGATGAAGCCTGCAGTGGGGTTTGGCTCAGAGCAGAAAGACCAACACAGAAAAGCCAGCTCATTAGGGTGCCTTGTTACTGCCAAGGAAGCGATGGATTTAAAAGATCTAACATCACAATCTTAACACAAACACACACACACAGAAGATGAGATGCACTAAGAGAGAGAGAGAAGGAGGGAGGGAGGGAGGGAGGGAGGGAGAGAAGTGGGCATGAGGCATCTCCGAGGCACCTCTACGAGAGAGAAAGAGAGAGAGGTTGCTTTCTTGATAAAAGTCTTTTGATATGAGAAGACAGAGAAATAAAGTAAGTTTGGATGCTGCGTTTATCATGGTTGTTGCACCAGTTATGGGAACAAGGCCAGACGGGAATGCCGAGGAAAAGAGGCCTTGGGAATAGGAGCTGGCTCACTGTGGCCAGATCGCCCTGGGACAAGAATTCCACTAATTATCATATATGGTGGACCTGCAAGAAAGTGAAGGCTTTTTGGATAAAAATTTGGTGGGTTATGCAAAATGTTCTGAAGAAAAAACTCCAATTCTCTCCACAATTGTTCTTATTGGGTATAGTTAAGGGTTTTACACTGGGTGAAACAAAGCTGAAATTGTATATGGTGACGGCAGCTAGATTATTGATAGGTCAATATTGGAAAAATGATGCTATGCCCACTGTTGAAGAATGGACTTTGAAGATGGCCAGCTTTGCAGAGATGGCGAAGATTTCAGCATATCTAAAAGATCGGACTCAAGAGACTTATGTATGGGAGTGGAAGAAGTGGATAGATTATGTACAGAATAAATATCAGACTAGGAAATATCAGATAGCTTTTAGCTGAATGTATTATATAGGGATAGATTAACTGAATGTTATTTACGAAGAAATGAATAGAACACAGGGGGTGGAATAGTTAGGGGTTATAGTATTATAAAATGTGATTTTGATTTGGATTTCATCTTGAGGAAGTCATGGGGGGAGGGGAGGGTTAGGGAGGGTATGGGGGGGGGGGAGAAACCAGGGGGAAAATGTATTTGTAAAACTTTTTAAATAAAAAAAAAGAATTCCACTAATTTTGAAGGAATACTGGAATAGAATCGTTCAAAAATGATGCTGAAGGAGGGACAAAATGAAAAGTTAAAATGTTTTTGAACTATTTTGAATAATTAAATTGAATTGTTGAATTGCCCCATGGTGAGTTGGCTGTGGCGAGTTGGCTATGGCAAGTTGTCCCATTCAAGAACTGTGGTGGCGCAGTGGTTAGAATGCAGTACTGCAGACTCCTTCTGCTGATTGCCGGCTGCCTGCAAATTGGCAATTCAAATCTCACCAGGTTCAAGGTTGACTCAGCTTTCTGTCCTTCTGAGGTGGGTAAAATGAGGATTGTTTGGGGCAAGAGGCTGACTCTGTAAACCGCTTAGAGAGGGCTGTAAAAGCACTGCAAAGCGGTATATAAGTCTAAGTGTATATAAGTATATAGGTCTAAGCGGTATATAAGTCTATTTTCCTTCCTCCCTCCCTCCCTCCCTCCCTCCCTCCCTCCCTCCCTCTGCCCACTGCCCACTGCCAGCAGTTTGATCCTGACTGGCTCTAGGTTGACTCAACCTTCCATCCTTCCAAGGTGGGTAAAATGAGGACCCAGATTGTTGGGGGCAACAGGCTGACTCTGTAAACCACTTAGAGAGGGGCTGTAAAACATTGTGAAGCGGTATATAAGTCTAAGTGCTATTGCTATTGCTCGCCCTTCCTTCCTTCCTTCCTTCCTTCCTTCCTTCCTTCCTTCCTTCCTTCCTTCCTTCCTTCCTCCCTCCCTCCCTCCCTCCCTCCCTCCCTCCTCCCTGCCTTCCATGGTGCACAGTGGTTAGAATGCAGTATTGCAGGCTGACTCTGCCCACTGCCAGCAGTTCAATTCTCATCAGCTCAGGGTTGACTCAGCCTTCCATCCTTCCAAGGTGGGTAAAATGAGGACCCAGATTGTTGGGGGCAACAGGCTGACTCTGTAAACCACTTAGAGAGGGGCTGTAAAACATTGTGAAGCGGTATATAAGTCTAAGTGCTATTGCTATTGCTCGCCCTTCCTTCCTTCCTTCCTTCCTTCCTTCCTTCCTTCCTTCCTTCCTTCCTCCCTCCCTCCCTCCCTCCCTCCCTCCCTCCCTCCCTCCCTCCCTCCTCCCTGCCTTCCATGGTGCACAGTGGTTAGAATGCAGTATTGCAGGCTGACTCTGCCCACTGCCAGCAGTTCAATTCTCATCAGCTCAGGGTTGACTCAGCCTTCCATCCTTCCAAGGTCAGTAAAATGAGGACCCAGATTGCTGTGGGCAATATGCTGACTCTGTAAACCACTGTAAAGAGCTGTAAAACATTGTGAAGCGGTATGTAAGTCTACGTGCTATTGCTATTGCTATTCCACCAGGGAAGGGCCAGAGAGAAGGGGGACCAGACGGCCTCTGTCCAGAAGAGAACGAGGGAAGGAAAAGGAAGGAAAGAGAGGATAAGGAAGGGGTCCACTTTTGGAAGGGGGCCCAGTTCCTAGTTCAGAGACACTGGTTCAGTCACTGCTTCAGCCTTCTGGCCAACGAGGTCTTAAAAAGAAGAGTCCAGGGAGATCCACAGAGAACAAATTAAAGAAGTTGTGATGTCCACAACAATGCAATCACCCACCTACCTTTTTAAACAATGCATTGTGGCATACAGAGAAAGGAAGGGCTTTGATTGCATGATTGTGGCCGCCATCTTGACTTCTTTGAGCCACATGGAGACCCCCAGATTTGCTTTCCTACCCCTCTAAGCCTCCCCCAAAATGCTTATTTCGCTATATTGCAATTCCTTCTGCTATGTCTCCTCACACCTTTCCTCTTGGCTTCTCCTCTCAGACAGCCTTCCTCTTCAGAATCTCGCAACTCCTGATCACACAATGAATCTCTGAGGTCTCTTGAAACGCACAAAAGTGTCCCTAATGGACAATGTTGCTTCTTTAACTCCCTGCTGGGTGCCCATACGTTCCTTTCCACTGGCTTGGCTGGGTTTTGAAATGCGCAGCCGATGAGTTGCCTTGCTTTCTCAGAAATTCCTCTAAATTGGGAAGCCCACAGTTTCATCTTTAAACTTTCCCCTCGCAATAAAGGGAGTTAGATCAATGAGCTTCCTCTCTGGCAGCCGATAGATTAAATTGCTAAAAACAAACACAAGGAATGATGCAGAACATCTGCATTATTTATGCCGATTGGTGATGTACCATCAAGTCAGTGTCAACTTTTAGCAACTACACAAAGAGATTTTCAACCGGATGTAGTGCTGTCCCCGGCCCAGTGCTGTTGGGCCGTCCAGGATGATGATGGTGATGCCCTCACTGCTGTAATTGAGTCCACCTGCTTGGTCATCTGACTCTCACCTTTCCCAGGATCAAAGCCTTCTCTACTGTAGAGAGCTGGGTTTTTATATAACGTTTTCTGAAGGATAACTGGAGCCAAGTCATTTGGCCCTCGAGTGAATACTCTGGGTCCTTTGGTGCAATAATCCACTTGTTTATTTTCATACGACAGCATTAGAGTTGGGAGGGACTTTGGAGGTCATGTAGTCCAACCCCCTGCTCCAGCAGGAGACCCTGTACCATTTCGGACAAATCTCTTTAGTTCTAGGTATCTCCTTAGTTCTGACTTGGTTCTCTCCTGGGTTAGTTTCCATCCATTGGTTCTTGTCTTGCCTTCTAGTGTTTTAAGGGAAGGGACCTTGAAGGTCATCTAGTCCAATCCTCCCCAAAACCCAAGCAGGAGATGTCTACACCATTTCTGACAGATGCCAGTCCCGTCTCTTCTTGAAAGCCTCCAGTGATGAAGCTGCCACAACTTCCGAAGGCAACTTCTGTTCCATTGGGTGATTGCTCTCCCTGTCAGAAAATTCCTCCTTATTTTTAGGTTGAATCTCTCCTTAGTCAGTTTCCATCCATTGCTCCTTGTGTGGCCTTCAGGTGTTTTGGAAAACAGTTTGACGCCCTCCTCTCTATAACAAATACTGGAAGACTGCTATCCTGTCTCCCCTGGTCCTTCTCTTCACTAGACTAGCCATGCCCAGTTCCTGCAACCGTTCATCGTAGGTTTTAGCCTCCAGTCCCCTGACCATGGGGATGGAACAATGGTCATAAGTGTGAAACATAATCCTAAATTACTTTTTTTCAGTGCTGTTGTAACTTGGAACGGTCACTAAATGAACTGCTGTAAGTCGAGGGCTACCTGTACAGATTTGTCCTTTTCTTTTGCCAACTAGAACCAGTTTGTTCTGCCACCTTTCATCTCTTTGGTGGCTTCCTGATGACCAAGGACCCTTTGCCACGTAGTCCAAAACTAGTGTTGTTAGAACAGTTACAGCAACCGAGCCTGAAGGTGCTTTCCCGTTCCTTCACTTTATCTCTGTGTGAATAAGGGAAGGGCCCACCTGACACATTTACTCAAGTGGGTTTTCAGAAGGAAGCCTCGCTTGTGTCATCATTGCCTTGGTAACGGATCTTCCCTCTGTCCCCCAAGGCCATTCCCTATTTCCTCCACACCGCATATAGATTTTGCATGAGGACAATTCTGGGATTCCCGTTTTTTCTAAGCACAATTCACAGCTTGAATTGATCAGCACAATAACCACTTCACTGGTTTCTATGTGCCGTGGTGGCTCAGTGCTTAGGATGCAAATACCGCAGGCTACTTCTGCTGACTGCTGGCTGCAGTTCGGCTGTTCAGTTCTCACCGTCTCAAGGTTGACTCAGCCTTCCATCCTTCCGAGGTGGGTAAAATGAGGACGCAGATTATTGGGGGCAAGAGGCTGACTCTGTAAACTGCCTAGAGAGGGCTGGAAAGCACTGTGAAGTGGAATATAAGTCTAAAGCCTATTGCTTGTGCCCTCCCTCCCTCCCTTCTTTCTTTCCATCCATCCATGGTAGCGCTGGGGTTAGAATGCAGCATTTCAGGCTGATTCTGCCCACATCCAGGAGTCTGATTCTCACTGGCTCAAGTTTGACTCAGCCTTCCATCCTTCTGAGGTAGGTAAAATGAGGACCCAGATTGTTGGGGGCAAGAGGCTGACTCTGTAAACTGCCTAGAGAGGGCTGAAAAGCACTGTGAAGTGGAATATAAGTCTAAAGCCTATTGCTTGTGCCCTCCCTCCCTCCCTTCTTTCTTTCCATCCATCCATGGTAGCGCTGGGGTTAGAATGCAGCATTTCAGGCTGATTCTGCCCACATCCAGGAGTCTGATTCTCACTGGCTCAAGTTTGACTCAGCCTTCCATCCTTCTGAGGTAGGTAAAATGAGGACCCAGATTGTTGGGGGCAAGAGGCTGACTCTGTATACCGCTGGCCTTTGGGTGCTTTGGGAAATAGCTTGACCCACCTCCTCTCTGTGGCAGCCCTCAAATATTGGAAGACTGTTCTCATGTCTCCCCTGGTCCTTCTCTTCACTACACTAGCCATGCACAGTTCTTGCATCCGTTCATCGTATGTTTTAGCCTCCAGTTCCCTGATTATCTTGGTTGCTCTTCTCTGCACTCTTTCTAGAATCTAGAATGTTTTTTATAGCGTGGTGACCAAAACTGGATGCAGGATTCTAAGTGTGGTCTTATCTGCTAAGCTAGGTCCCTGGAGGAGAAAGGAGCCAACTGGCACAACCCACCAGTCTAAGGTAAGGGCCTGGATGGCTTTTGATTCAGTGTTGTGTGGCCACACAACCACTCTCCTGGCATGTGGGGTGAGGCAGGACATCACTTGGACCCCCAAACTGGATGACAGGCAATCCCAAAATATCTCTTCCTGGACTGGCCCTGTAGTTGCAGAGTAAAGATAAAAGTTCCTCCTGTCCAATTGTGTCGAACTCTAAGAGGCGGTGCTGATCTCTCTTTCTTATCCAAGGGAGCCAGTGTGGTCATGTGGCTAGCATGACTATATGCCAAGGCGCTTGGAATACTGTTACTTTCCTACCAAAGTGGTACCTCTTAATCTATTTGCATTTGCATGCTTTCAGATTACTAGGTGGGCAGAAGCTGGGGCAGGAACAGGAACTCACGCTGTCGTGCAGTGGTCGGGTCTCGAACCCTTTCCAGCTGACAAGCTCAGCATCTTTAACTGCTGAGCCATTGCATCCCCCAGTGCTGAGTGTGAGCATACTGTAGAACAGTGTTTCTCAACTTTGGTAGCTTGAAGATGGGTGGACTTCAACTCCCAAAATCCCCCAGCCAGCAGGCTGGGGGATTCTGGGAGTTGAAGTCCACCCATCTTCAAGCTTCCAAGGTTGAGAAACCTTGCTGTAGAACCTTAGCACCCTCCCCTCTCTTAGAAGAATGAAAGATTTTAGGAAACATTAAAGAGACAGATTATATTTCCCCTAAAAGAGAAATGAAAAAAAATCTTAAGGGAGACAGAAACTCAGAGTCCTAGGTCCCTGCCCCAGCAGATATTTTGTGCCCCTTAAGAGAGACTGGACAATCTTATCTACAAGACAAAAGACCTTCAGCTCCAGGGTGATGTGATTAAGACATGATCCCCTCAGGACATAATAGGATTAACCCACTACCGTTTAGCAGCAGAGCTCACTACATTACACAATCTCCTAAAGACATTGCATCAACCTCCAAACTTCAACCAAACTTAGCTCAGACAACCAGAGCCAGCTATGACTCCTACATAATCCCTACAACATCCAATAGAATACATGATCTTCCACAGGAACAGGAAGTTCAAGTTCAAAGCTCAAGTTCAAAGAAGAGCCTTGGTAGTACAGGGGTTTAAGGCACCCTGTTATTAAGCTGGTTATTAAGACCAGCTGCCTGCAATTACTGCAAGGTTCGAATCTCGCCAAGGCTCAAGGTTGACTCAGCCTTCCATCCTCTCTAAGGTAGGTGAAATGAGGACCCAGTTGTGGGGGCAATAAGCTGACTTTGTATAAATATACAAAAGGATGAAGGCTATTGCTGAGCACATTGTAAGCCGCCCTGAGTCTTCGGAGAAGGGCGGCATATAAATCAAATTAAAAAAAAAAAAAAAAAGCTCAAGAGAAGGTATAAAAAAACCCCACTCTCAACTCCATGTGTTCAGCTGCACCAGAGAACCATGTGCTTGGTGGTTCTGTTCATCATTAAACCATCTTTCCAATCAGCCTCCATGTTTCCAGTGTCTTCCTCCTAACTTGGAACTGAACCAGACGGATATTTCGTCCAACAATACAATCAGTGGAGTTGCAGAGTGTGCTCCAGGTGCACCCCCGAGCTCAGAAGAGCTTTTGGCCTTCAGACCCAAATCTGAATCCAAGTGAGCTGCATGGCTGATTGGGCATCACCGTCAGTCCCAGCACAAGCAGATGGATTGTACCAGGTTACACACTTCTACAAAGCTGTTGAATGCCACGGGATGCATCTGTATACACAGCCTACTACATTATATTTGAAAAACCACAAAGCAGAACTCGCCTTCTTTTATTTTTAGAAATGTGGTTTTAGAAAAAAGGAAATCGTTGCTTATATTCAAGGTAAAAGGGAAATGGCTCCCAGAAGTCCATCCTCAATTCGAGGGACATCATGGATAAATAAGCTGGGTTTTGGCAACTGTAAAGAGATGGTTTGCCAATTATATATATATATATAGGATCTCTTCAGTGGTGGGATTCAAATTTTTTTACTACCGGTTCTGTGGGCGTGACTTGGTGGGCATGGCTTGTGGGTGTGGCAAGGGAAGGATACTGTAAAATCTCCATTCCCTCCCCACTCCAGGGGAAGGATACTGCAAAATCCCCATTTCCTTCCGATCAGCTGGGACTCGGGAGGCAGAGAATAGATGGGGGCGGGGCCAGTCAGAATTTTTACTACTGGTTCTGTAAGTGTGGCTTGGTGGGTGTGGCATGGCTTGGTGGGTGTGGCAGGGGAAGGATACTGTAAAATCCCCATTCCCTCCCCACTCCAGGGGAAGGTTACTGCAAAATCCCCATTTCCTTCCGATCAGCTGGGACTCGGGAGGTAGAGAATAGATGGGGGCGGGGCCAGTCAGAATTTTTACTACTGGTTCTGTAAGTGTGGCTTGGTGGGTGTGGCATGGCTTGGTGGGTGTGGCAGGGGAAGGATACTGTAAAATCCCCATTCCCTCCCCACTCCAGGGGAAGGTTACTGCAAAATCCCCATTTCCTTCCGATCAGCTGGGACTTAGGAGGCAGAGAATAGATGGGAGGCGAGGCCACTCAGAGGTGGTATTTACCGGTTCTCCTAACTACTCAAAATTTCCGCTACCAGTTCTCCAGAACTGGTCAGAACGTGCTGAAACCCACCTCTGGATCTTTTGCTCAAACGGGGTTGGACTAGAAGGCATCCAAGATCCCTTCCAACTCTGTTGTTCTGTATTCCGTATTCCTCTTCCCAGTGTTGCCTTTAGCTCCCAAATTCCTTGGCAGCTTCCCATCCAGGTTTTAACCAGACCTGCCACTGCTTAGATTCAGCCCCAAAGCTGTCCCTCCAGGTGCAGCCACCTGTCTAATTCCCACACTTTGCAAGGCCCTTACGATGACAATAATAGCACTAAATCTAGCCAGAAAGTTTCTGTTTATAAGGAAAGGGAATATGGGGAGGGTTTGTGTGTTCCATAGTCTGATTTCTGTTGCCCCTGAGTAGAACTGAATCCCCACGGAGAGCCACAGTGATAACCATAATAAAACACTTCATTGCTCCATGGGGCAGATTAGCAGAATAATGAAGCTAATAAGGACGGCCCTGCTGTGCCTGACAAATATCTCTGAATAAATCTCTGAATGTTTTTGGCACTTCTAAATCCATGTTTTTCTGAAACTGGCTTTTCCCCTCCCGAATATGGTGAGCAGGGGAGGGGGAGGGAAGCCCCTCCCCCTCCGTGTAAAAGCCTGAAGCCAAGTCGGATTCCACGGATCTTGAACAAAAATAACTGCTTGCTAGTCCGGCTCCAGTAAGGCAGAGATATTGTGCTGTCGATATTCACCTCGTGTTTCAATACATCTGGAGGGGGATTGCAAAGAAGTGCCAATAAATATTTCTTTTTCTTGTTGGCAAACAAGTTCAAGGGCCAGATTGGAGCTGCTGGAGAACACGAGGGCAGAGTAATTGGTCCCTAGCCTTAGGAAGCTTCTCTAGCCAGGTCTGCTCCAAATGATGGCTGGGGTGAGAAACCTGACTCTACATTGGGCAGAGGGTTGGACTACAAGACCTCCAAGGTACAGATAGGTACAGATTAACAGAGTTGGAAGGGACCTTGTAGGTCGTCTAGTCCAACCCCCCCTCCCCCAGCCCAAGCAGGAGACCTTATACCAGTGTTTCTCAACCTTGGAAGCTTGAAGATGGGTGGACTTCAACTCCCAGAATCCCCCAGCCAGCAGCGCTGGCTGGGGGATTCTGGGAGTTGAAGTCCACCCATCTTCAAGCTACTAAGGTTGAGAAACACTGCCTTACACCATTGCTGACAGATGGCAGTCCAGTCTCTTCTTGAAAGCCTCCAGTGATGAAGCTCCCACAACTTCTGAAGGGAACTTCTGTTCCATTGGTTGATTGTTCTCACTGTCAGAAAATTTCTCCTTATTTCCAGGTTGAATCTCTCCTTGATCAGTTTCCATCCATTGTTCCTTGTCTGGCCTTCAGGTGCTTTGGAAAATAGCTTGACCCCCTCCTCTCTGTGGCAGCCCCTCATATTTAGCAAGCATTTGTCTTGGAGCTGCAGCCTTAAGAAATGCTCTTATTGAAATAAGAAATGCTCTTATTGCTTCTCGGCAAGACCTTGGCAATGCCTTAGGTCAACATGTTAGGTTGATGGATCTAACCCAATAACTCACAAGACAAAATGATATCTTCTATTAATTCTTTTATTGTAGGCCTGAACTAATCTTAGGCCTATTCAGTTAATAGCAACTGATCTTTATCCTTCTCTTACAGGTACACATCTGGAACTGCTGGATGGCCTCGTGGTGTGACCTCTTATACCCAAGGGGAGGAGTTAGAGGTAAGGTGGGATTGTGGGAGTAATGGGATATGTGGTTGCGTTAACCCTTGCAGGGCTGTGGGGAATTGGGATACAAATGAGTTAGACATTTTATGTGACACAACAGATAGCAAAACAAAGACCTTTCATTTCCTAATTTATGTGCTACAAGATCTATTTTGGATTTTGCTGGGACACAAATTATGTTTGAGGCTGAATCTCACGAATGCTAACATTGTAGAAAACTACTTTAAAAACAGAAGATAGAACATTCTACTGGAAAGTATGGATAGAATCCGGAACGGTTACTTTAAATCAATTACTTTATACATTACTATTAATCTTCTCATCATTTTTATCACCCATCTCCTTCCACTAATGACTGTATGACTGTAACATTGTTGCTGGTATCCTTACGATTTATATTGATATTGTTTCCTTATTGCTTATTTGAGCCCTATGACTATCATTAAGTGTTGTACCTTAGGATTCTTGATGAACGTATTTTTTCTATTCTATTCTATTCTATTCTATTCTATTCTATTCTATTCTATTCTATTCTATTCTATTGATTATTTTAAGGATTTTTCAACCACTGCAGGTGGATTCCTCTTTGACTAATACATATTGGAGCAATAAAATCAATTTAAGCATGTTTTGATTCCTCTGATCCAACCAGCTGCCTCAAAGAAGCCCGAGATACTATCATTTTTAATGAATTCTATTTTTGAAATGAAAACCCTTGGCAAAATATCTTTCATGTTTACATGTCAGTACTTTTCGGATGTTTTATGATTTATGGAATAGTTCCTGATAACAGAACTTCATGGATCTAAGTTCTAAAAATGTTATGCTTGGTTTTTTGGGGGTCTTGAAATTAATCTATCCTCGAACAATGCAATAGAAAGGACCTAGATTTTTTCTATTGGTGATCTAAAAAAAAGTCTAATTAAATCATATGATCTGGTTATGTCTGCTTGCTTTTGATATGGTTTTGGAAGAATATTGTAATCTATGTAATTAAATATATGGATAAACATTTTCAATTTAAAAATATCAATGTTAACATTGAATTATATTCCAACACTATATTCTAAAATCTGATAATTTTTGAGGAATATTGTTTACATCCAGAATGGAGAATAATTAAGAGAATTATATTGAGATATTGGAAAATTACTATTGCCCTGGATACGAAAGGAAATGTGTAACGTATCCATTTTTGAAAAGACCTTTTTTGCTACTAATTAAAAATGATACATTTCCTTTGTCACAGATTTCACAATGTTTTGCAAGAATAGATCATTTTATGCATAATTTGATTCATTGTTAAACAATGAAATGAATATATGTGAGATATTTCAATGATTTGTATCAATTTAGTATGTTAATTCTTAGGGATTTTTTTTTCTCTTTGCCTATTTTACTTTCTTTTAAAAAACGGGGATGTTTTTTGGTTTGTTAATGCAATTTCATGAAAGATTATTTCCCATTCAAACAGGCCCAGAATTGTGTTTGTCCTTCAAGCAGCTGCCTTCCATGGCTAATTCATGCCCAGCTTATCAATGGAGACAGCCAAGTCCTTTTGGTCACCACACTGTAAAAAAGAGGTTGAGACTTTAGAAAGAGTACAGAGAAGAGCAACCAGGATGATGAGGGGACTGGAGGCTAAAACATACGATGAACGGTTGCAGGAACTGGGCCTGGCTAGTCTAGTGAAGAGAAGAGAAGGACCAGGCGAGACAGGATAGCAGTCTTCCAATATTTGAGGGGCTGCCACAGAGAGGAGGGGGTCAAGCTATTTTCCAAAGCACCTGAAGGCCAGACAAGGAATAATGGATGGAAACTGGCCAAGGAGAGATTCAACCTAGAAACAAGGAGGAATTTTCTGACAGTGAGAACAATCAACCAGTGGAACAGAAGTTGCCTTCTGTGGGATAGTAGATTATAGGCAGTTGGAAAGTATGTGACCAGACTATGAGCCAAGGTGGTGCAGTGGTTAGAGTGCAGTACTGCAGGCTACTTCTGCTGCCTGCTGCCTGCCTGCAATTTGGCAGTTCAAATCTCAACAGGCTCAAGGTTGACTCAGCCTTCCATCCTTCCATGGTTGGTAAAATGAGGACCCTCCCTCCCTACTTCCTTCCTTCCTTCCTTCCTATTGTGGCCTGCCTGGCAGCAGAGTCAGACAGTGAGGATATTGGGGAGGCCAATCCTGGGGGCTGGGAAAAACTCAGATGAGGGCTCTGCATTGGAGGCAGAGAGGGAGGTAGACAGCAGTGAGGCAGAGGAACAGCTGGAGCCCGTTCTCAGTGTGGGCATGTGTAGAGCTACCAAAAGACAAGAACAACTAAGAAAGCAGGGTCGATTTGGGAATAAAGTCACACCTTGGAGGTGATTGGCCGCTCCCATAGGAGACAAAAGAGGAGCGAACAGGGAGTGGGCTTTTGCAGGAAAGAATTCGTTCGTTCGGTCATTTCAAAAGTGGAAAGTTCTGTTTGTGACTCTAAGAGACTCTGTGCCAACTTTTGCCTTACACTGCATTTGGAAACTATTTATTTGGCAACTTTCCAAGCAAGATAAGGTTTGTGTTGATAAATATTCCTCTGAAAGACTGTTTGCCAAGCCTTGCTGACTGTGAATGAAAGGAATTCACAGTCGTGTAAATAAAAGGGGTTTTACCGGGACCAAAACTCTGCTTCATGCTTTTTAAGGAAGCCTAAATCAGAACCCTTCCTTCCTTCCTTCCTTCCTTCCTTCCTTCCTTCCTTCCTTCCTTCCTTCTTTCCTTCCTTCCTTCCTTCCTTCCTTCCTTCCTTCCTTCCTTCCTTCCTTCCTTGCAATAGGCTGACTCTGTAAACCGCTTAGAGAGGGCTGTAAAGCACTGTAAAGCAGAATATAAGTCTAAGCACTAAGCACTAGGCCTATCAACTGGGCCTGGGAAGGATGGATAAGTGGTCGGTGATAGAACTGTATAAAACATGCTGAGATCTGTACCTGGGTCTGGTTTCTCTTGCTTTTATGCTTGGAAATCCACCACCAAATGCTTCAATAAAATTGTTTTGTATTCTAACAACTTTGAATTTGAGTTTTACACCTCACACTGGGTTCAGACCCACCCAAAACATCCCCCTTCTCTTCCAAAGCCATAGAGAGACTGCTGAGAATTGTGACTTGCTTCTACCGATATCTACTGCTTTCTCTCTGCATTGCGAACATTATTCAAAATATACTTTTGTGCCATGTGACTGGAGTTTTCAGAGGCTTCCTGTGAGGAAGGGGCTTGACAAGCAAGTTCTAAGTTGTTTTAACAAACTGCATCCCTGTTTGGTTTGGTGGCTGCAGTGCCTCAGATAGTCCCTACAGAGAGTGGTGAGGACAGTGGAGAAGATTATCCTGTTATTCAGGACACTGCTCACAAGATTCATTTTTCTCGCCATGTACATGTATACATCTGAACTATACTGCATTATTTCTCTGTGTCATATATGTGGGTATATGCATAATTTTGTATGTATGTATGTATGTATTTATCTTGTCATGTTTGTGTAGTGTATATTGGACATGATGACCCTTTGAGAGCTTTAGGCAATGAAATTTCATTTTAATGTATGGCCATTACTGTACATTCAAAGTGACAATAAAGTTATTCTAAGTCTAATTATGTGTTTCTAGTTTTGATTCTTCAGATTCTCTCAGCTCCGGAAATATCAGAGAGGGAGGCTGATTGGAGAAAAAGCATGTGCCCCATGCTGTATATTGTTTGACTAACTGAAGATAAAGTGTTAGTTTCACACAACACGGGATGTCCACTTATAGCTGGGCAACCCAATTTTGATCTTTGGGAATGGGGGCCCCCTGTTGGAAAATCCTCCATGTCGAACATCGAAGGAATGCTGGGGCCCATCAGGAGAACTTGTAGCAGATAAATGCAGCTTCATGGGAGGTTGAGTTACAGAAGATTTAAAGATCTTTTTTCTTTTAAAAATGCTGATCATTGTCTGTGCTTCTATGCATGTTCCCAACATTAAGCTCTTCTCCAGTGAGCCCTTCCTTCTCATTAGGTGGCCAAAGTATTTGGAATGAAAGTATTTGGAATGAAAGTGTCACAAGTAAATGCTTTATTCTCCATCATGTAAATAGTATCTGTACAGTATATCAAGAGTTAACTTATTTCCATTGCTTAATGTATGTATGTCTAACCACTCCCATATCTAGCTCCTCCCCTTGTATATATAAGGAGCTGTATGCCATTTTTCAGTGCTTCTATTTGTGAATATTCAGTGAATATAGAATGCCATCTGTGATTAAACAGAGCTTTATTTAAACATACTATTCTTATTTTAATTATTGAGTCTGATCCTGAAAATATTGCAACAGAAAGTATTTGGAATGAAATACATTCACATATATTTTCCTAATTGGTGTCAGCTTGGTGTCTGTCCCACTCAAACTCACTCACATACACACACACATAACCATAAACTCACAGCTAACGGGCAAGATGTGTCCCCTCCCAGTTTAGCAAAGGGGGAAAAGGTCCCGATACGTCACGTGATGCCCCTGAATTTGACACCCCTGGTTTAGAGGGTTTATTAATATTCCCCAGCAATTCCCTTCACCAAAACCCCAGAACTGTCCCAATTAAGTCCAGCCACAAGCAGACCAATGCTAGTCCACAAAGCAATGGCCACTGAGTCCACAAGGCACTTGAAAGTTTCCCAAACAAAATAAATCCACCAGGCAAAATTAAATCCACAATACAAAAGGGCAAGAGAAGTCCAGAGTTCACCAGGCACGATCCAGGTCAAGGCACGGTGTCAATCCAAAACAACAACAGGAAAAACACAACTAGGAAATGAACACATTGTTCCCAGCGTTGTCTCCATCTATTTGCTGTGCTAAAAAGACAGCTTCTGGTGTCTTCAAGAAGGATGAGGTTGAATATAGCTTATGAATGAAATAATATTAAGTAGTTTATGTTTGTTTTTTCTGAGTTATAAGGAGTTAAGGACCTAGGGAGAATATGAAATGTAATAATTTGTTAGCACATTTTAGTTTTTGGTTTGTGAATGCTATACCCTGTGCTCGTTCTGGGAAGTCTAGGGAGGGGGGCGGGGGGGAGGGAGGGGAAGGGAGGGTGGGAAGGGGAGGGGGGAGTTGAGGGGGGAAGGGTGGGGGGGTGAAAATGTTTGTATTTTTCATAAAACTTTTCAATTAAAAAAAAAAAGAAGGATGAGGTTGCCTCCTCACCAGTAACCTGGCTGACCTTCCCTGCGCCTTGTTGTGGCCCGCCAGCGGCCTGCGTGGATCGTGGCTGATCCCGACGACGAGGAGGCTGGTGTGGTGTTGCGCCAGCAGCCTGCGCAGCCGGTGCTCACGCCGGACAGCGAGGAGGCTGAAGAGGATGTGGTGCCAGAGACAGAGACTCAGCCAGGCCTTCAGAACCTCCAGAGGGTCCTTCAAGTGGAGAGAGCGAAGTGGAGGAGCCTCTCCTCAATGCTCGAGCATGCAGGGCTGCCAAAAGGCAGGAGTGGCTACTCAGGAGGAGGAGATCTCCGCGAGAGTAAGGCTTGAGGATAATTGGCCACTCCCTTAGCCTATTTAAGTCACACGCCTTTAGTAAGTTTCTTGCTAGAAACAACTTGTAATTATCATCAGAGCATTTTTGGAAAAGTCTTATTGTATTTTGTTTTCTGGGCTGGTTGCCAACCTTTCCCGGACTTTGGTTTATTCTTGCTACTTAATAAATTTGATAAGGACCGTCGGTGTGTGTCAATATCCTCAGAAATCCGGAGCTGGGGCAGAACACTCCTGCCTTTTTTCTGCCCTACGGGTTATTGGATCAGGTGCAGAAGGCAGTTCCTCTTCCTCATCGCTGATCAGCTGCAGCTGCGTGCTTTACCTACCTGAAGCCTCAGGGCTCTCCTGCTGCAGCTGAGCTTCAGCCAAATCCCTCTCAGACAGCTGCTCGGAGCCATCGACCAACTCCCCTCCAGATGTGCGTGGAACTGGTTCATCCTCCTCCAAGCTGACATCTGGAGAGATATCTGGGGAAGCATCTGGGGGAGTCATCGCAGTTGGATTTCTTTAGATCTAGTATTCTTCAGGACAACTTGCCGGGGCCAACTCACTACGGCCGTCTTACCATGGTCAACTCACCGCGGGACAAGAGTTATACTAATATCGGAGAAAAGGTGGAACAGAATCATGAAAAGATGCAAAAGGAGGGTGAAAAGAAAATGTAAATAACAAAAATTAAAATATTATTTTAAATATTAAATTGAATCGTTGGATTGTCCCACAACAAGTTGGTTGTGGCAAATTGGCTATGGTGAGTTGTTCCATTCTGAATCTGCATGTTCATGTTGGGAAATGAGCAAGGGTGGGCTGCTGGGGATTCTCAGGGGTTCGGGAGAACCTCTAGCTAAGATTCTGTGCAGTTCGGAGAACCCCCAAATCCCATTCCTGGATGGCCCCGCCCACCCCACCCCTCCCCTCCCAGGAGTCTCCATGCGGCCCATTTTGGATGCAGGTAAGTGCAGGCCGTGTGTGGAGGCTCAGGGAGGGTGAAAAATGGGCCTACTGGAAGTTCAGGAAGGACGGAAATGGGCCTGTTTCTGGCCTCCAGAGGGCCTCCGGAGCCTGGGGAGGCCGTTTTTGTCCTCCCAGAGGCTCGAGGAAAACCTCCGGAACCTGGGGAAGGCAAAAACGCCCCCCCCACCGTGGTGCAGGAGGCCAACTAAGCCACGCCCACCATGGCTGTGCTCACTCAGCAACCAGGCAGAAAACCCCTTGCTAAAATTTTTGAAGCCCACCCCTGGATGTAAGGATGTGTATATGAGGAGAGAGAGAGAGAAACACACATTTTTGGGGAATCACATCTGATGAACTTTCAGCTTCTAGTCAAATAAAGTCCTGAAGGGAAACAATAATAAGGATATAATAAATAATACTAGAATATGATATACTGGTATACTAGATTCTGTAACCATTAGGTTCCTGTAATACAAATATGCATTTGTATTTGTATCTCCTGTAACAAGCATATTCTGTTATTAGGCCTCTGTAATGTCTCTGGTATTTGTCAAACGTATGTCCCTGCCATTTGACCTGAACTCATATCAATCTCTTTCTGTGCCATCTAAAAGCATGGTACGTATCTCAGTTGAAACTAGCCATCAACAAAGGGATAATTTACACCTCAGTCCTAATTTATGTTTGATCTGGATAAACTCCTGGGTCTTCCAGAGCCAGGGGCCAAAGTGGCCAATTGAGTAAACAAAGAAATGCTCAAGATGACTAATTGGGAAGTTTCTATTCCCCCTTGCAGGGCAACAAGGAATGCATAAACCTAAATTAGGAGGCCAGAATTGGGTACTAAGGGGACGTCTCTGAGGGTATAAAAGGACGCCATACCTTCCCCAAGGGGTGGCTATCTCCTCGCATGCATTGTATCTGTATGTTCTGGATATAGTTCCACCCAGTATTTTGTTTTTGGCCATAAATAAAATCTGTTGTTTTTTTTTGCAAGCCTCGTCTTGAGTCTCTCTTTGGCATTCTGGTGACTCAGGTGTATTTTGGGACCTTACAGTCCTTTCCACCTCACCCAGAAATTTCTAACTTGGACAATACTACAGAGTCCATAGAAACTACATTTTTTGAGGCTTTGCCATTTCAAAGAAATACACTGGGTGCTCCAGATAGGGGCTTCCATTTAATCAGGCTAGTCTGGAGGAAAGGTGAAGGGTGTGGGTCTGTTTGTACCAGCTGCAGAGTATGAATATTCATAGGCGGGATTGTTGCTTCAAAAATGAGGGTGTTTTTGTGTCTGATTAAGTGGAACATGCTGATACATTTGTTAGTCTCCTTTCAAGGTAACACCAAGCAGGCAAGCAGGTCACATTAACTATTCCAGGGATAGTTTAAAGAAAGCAGCAATTAAGTCATAACATGCAACAATAGCTTTAGAGAACAAATAGAATATTCTCCGTAAAGGGGTAGGCAGGCTCTGGCTTCTATCTGAGCCATAAACTGCAGCAAACAGGTGACTTTGAAATCTGATTAGGGCTGATAGTCCCTGAGGATGATGAGCGCTCTCTCCCCCTTTGTATCTCTCTCTCCCTTTCTCTCTCTCTCTTTTTCTCTCCCTCTTTCCCTCTCTCCCTGTCTGTGTGAGAGAGAAAGACAGAGAGACAGAGACACAGAGACACAGAGACAGAGGGAAAGAGGGAAAGGGGGAGAGAGAGAGAGAGGAGAGAGGGAGGAAAGGAAGGAAAAAAGGAGGGAGGGAGGGAGGGAGAGGGAGGGAGGGAGGAAAGGAAGGAAAAAAGGAGGGAGGGAGGGAGGGAGAGAGAGGGAGGGAGGGAGAGAGAGGGAGGGAGGGAGGAAAGGAAGGAAGGAAAAATGGAGGGAGGGAGGGAGGGAGAGAGAGGGGGGAGAAAAGGAAGGAAGGAAGGAAAAAGGGAGGGAGAGAGAGGGAGGGAGGGAAGGAAGGAAGGAAGGAAAAAGGGAGGGAAGGAGGGAGGGAGGGGGAGAGAGGGGGGAGAGAGACTAGTTTCACACAATCCTAATTTCTCAAATATGTCAGTACTTCAATAATATTTATCCTGTAGGAAGTTAGCACCCACCCCTCTCCTAGGAAAATGAAATATTCTAGGAAACATTAGAAAGGCAGAATATTTCCCCTAAAAGAGAACTAGAAATCTTAAGACAGAAACTCAGCCCCAGCTCCCTGCCCCCAGCAGATACTTTGGTTATTTGCAAGCCAAAAGGCTGGGCCATCTTATCTACAACACAAAAGACAAAGCCATTAAGTCATAATAGGAATTGCCCAAAGCCCCTTCATTATATCATCAACCAGCAAGATTCAACCAGGCCTGGGACACAGACAGCCTACAAAGTTAGCTGAGAGTCCCCTGAGAGTCTAACAGCCAATGGGATTTCTTGTACAGGAATAGGAAACTCTAAGGCAGGGCCCCAGAGAGTGTGTAAATATATCCCTCTCTCTACTCCATGTGCTCTTTTTTGCCCAGGACCCAAAAACCCCATGTGGTCCTGTCTACCATTAAACCCTCTTTCCAAGCAGTCTCCAAGTTTCCAGTGTCTTTCTTCCAGTGGTGAAATCCAATTTTTTTTACTACCAGTTCTGTGGGCGTGGCTTGGAGGGCATGGCTTGGTGGGAGTGGTAGGGGAAGGATACTGCAAAATCTCCATTCCCACCCCACTCCAGGGGGAAGGATATTTCAAAATCTCCATTCTCACCCCATTCTGGGGTCAGCCAGAGATGGTATTTGCCAATTCTCCGAACTACTCAAAATTTCCGCTACCGGTTCTCCAGAACCTGTCAGAACCTGCTGGATTTCACCCTTGCTTTCTTCCCACTTGGAACTGAACCCAAATGGACATTTATTCCAATAATGGGAAACACAGTGCTTGGGGTAACTAATACAGGGGATTTTTTTTGCAAACAATTTCCCCTTACCAAGCAATTTGGATGTCAGGCTTAGAAATACAGGCATTCTGGCAAATGCTTTTCTCACTGGCTAATTGCACTGTGAATTTGCAGGGCTGAGATTTCAACTGGTGGCTTCATGTATTGGTGCCAAAATGTAACATTAGCTAAATACACATTAAGCCCTAGTCATCGTGTGTCGTTCGAAATTTTGTAATCCAGGGGTGGGTTCCAAATTTTTTTTACTACCGGTTCTGTGGGCGTGGCTTATTTTGTGGGCCTGGCTTGATGGTCATATGACAATTCTTTAGGATTTAGCAGAGATACTGGTCTACCAGGCTTTTAACTGCTTGCAGATCTACCCATTTATTTTTGCAGGCACCGGTCTACCACCACATTGCCTTTTAACACTGATCAGCTGTAGGGCGGCCCTTTGAAGCCCCGCGGCAAGAGTTTAAACAGTTTTTTTCCTTCTGGCCGATCAGCTGGGACTCGGGAGGCAGTGAATAGATTGGGGGCGGGGCCAAATAAAAGATAAGAATAACGTGGGGGGGGGGGGCAGAGGGCCCAGCTCCCAAACAAAGAGAACCAGTTCGGTGATGTCATATCGTCACCACTACCAGCTCGGCCGAACTGGGCTGAACCAGGAGGAACCCACCACTGTTGCAATCGCAAGAAATGTATACAGGTGGTCCTTGGCTTACACTTGAGCCCCGAATTTATGTTGGTGAGACATTTGTTATGTGACTTTTGCCCCATTTTTTGACTTTTCTTGCCACAGTTGTTAAGGGACTCACTGTTGTTATTAAGTGAGTAACACGGTTGTTAAGCGAATCTGGCTTCGCCACTGAGTTTGCTTGTCCGAAGGTCACAAAAGATAGTCACAGGACCCTGGGACACTGCAACCGTCATAAATATGAACCATAAAATAAAATTAAGAAATATTGGATAGGAATAAATTGGATTTGAATAGGTACGAAGGGAATATATATGTAACTGAAGTGTGATTGAATGTACAAAAAGTATATATGGAATATGCATGATATTATATTGTAATATACACGAAAGAAAAAGTGCTAGAAAAGTATGTACCAGACAAGTCGCACCAAGTCTAATGTTTTTAAACGGTATATTTAATAAAATTAATAATAATAATAAAAAAAATTTGAACCAGTTGCCAAGTATCTGAATGCGAATCATGTGACCATGTCTGTAGAGATTCTTGGTCATCCAGGACATGGTTGTCCCAAAGGGGCTTTTTCAGGAGGCAACTAGATTTTCTTGTTTTTTCTTTGAAGACGATTCGCTTCTCATCCAAGAAGCTTCTTCAGCTCTGACTGGATAGTGGGAACTGGAAGGATTGATATTCCTTGCAGATCATTTGCTGGTCATTTGCATCCTTTTAGAGCAGTGTTTCTCAACCTTGGAAGCTTGAAGATGGGTGGACTTCAACTCCCAGAATCTGTTGAAGTCCACCCATCTTCAAGCTACCAAGGTTGAGAAACACTGTTTTAGAGGGCCGTTGAGGCCACCTGGAAGTTTCTCTGTGTCCTCAGGGTCACCTGAATGGTGCAAATGGTTCCTGTAGTCTGCAATTTTTTCCTCTGGAAATCCATTCCTACTGCCACCCCCATTCCAAGGGTCCTCATCCCAAATTGTATAGCTAAAAGTCTGTAGAGATTCTCAGTCATCCAGGTCATGGTTGTCCCAAAGATCCTTTTTCAGGAGGCAACTGGACTTTCTTATTTCTTTTTTTCTTTTGAAGACGTTTCACTTCTCATCCAAGAAGCTTCTTCAGCTCTGACCGGATGCTGGGAAATGGAAGGATTTATATTCCTTGCAGACAGCTCGTCATTTGCATCCTTTTTAGAGGGTCGCTGAGGCCAACCCTGTGTCCTCAGGGTCACCTGAGTGGTGCAAATGGTTCCTGTAGTTTGCAATTTTTTTTCTAGAAATCCTACTCTTTCCTACTCCCACACCATTCGAATATGTGACCATGTGCAATGGTCATAAGTGTGAACAATGATCAGAAGTCACTTTTTTTCAGTGCTGTTCACTAAATGAACTTTTGGAAGTTCACACAATGCACACACATGTATGCAATTTACTTGTATCATTTTCTCACTCTATTTTTCGGCTTATATTAAAGCCAGTAGAGTTGAGCGTGCCAGAGATACAAGCAATTGGCTCCTTCTTGATCTCCGGGTGACCCTGGAACTCTCTCTCTCTCTCTCTCTTTTTTTTTTTTTTTGCAAAGGCTCATTCTGGTTTAACATCACTGCAGAATTAATTTCCAGACTGTTGGGCAAAGCAATAGGTGACTGAGGAGGTGACTTATGAGACCGCCTTCTGCCACCGATAGCCTCCCACCGGCCAGTCCGCTCCCACAGAGAGGGACTCTCAGGGTGCCGTCGGCCAAACTATGTCGGCTGGCATCACCCAGGGGGAGAGCCTTCTCTGTGGGAGCTCCTGTCCTTTGGAACGAACTGTCCCCGGAAATACGCACAATCTCTGACCTCCGAGTTTTTCACTGTGCCCTCAAGACCCTGCTCTTCCGACAGGCAGGGCTATCTTTGTAAAGGAGTTTTAAATTCAGAGTTTTAAATTTTGGGGTTTTTAACGAATCTTGGCCGTAAATGTAATAATTTTAATAATTTTTAAATTTAATTGGGATTTGTATTGTGTTTTTTACTTGGCTGTGCACCGTCCGAAGTCCTTCGGGAGAGGGGCAGTATAGAAATAAAATTATCTATCTATCTATCTATCTATCTATCTATCTATCTATCTATCTATCTATCATCTATCTATCTATCTATCTATCTATCTATCTATCTATCTATCTATCTATCTATTATCTATCTATCTAAAAGAGCTCCTAGTTTTTGGAAACTTTCCAAGTTTAATTCTGGGCTCTATATTCTGTGTGGGTGTGTGCATGGATGGGTGTGTAAGAGGGAGAATCAGAGGGAAGCGGGGAAGCCTCAGCTTCTGTAATTGCTCTTGTAGGAAGTTAGCACCCACCCCTCTCCTAGGAAAATGAGATATTTTAGGAAATATTAAAAGGGCAGAATATTTCCCCTAAAAGGGAGGCAGAAATTCAGTGCCTCCCACCTTTGATATTGATATTATTTCTTGATTGCTTATTTGTACTCTATGACTATCATTAAATGTTGTACCTTATGATTCTTGATGAACATATCTTTTCTTTTATATACACTGAGAGCATATGCACCAAGACAAATTCCTGGTGTGTCCAATCATAGTTGATCAATAAAGAATCCTATCCTATCCTATCCTATCCTATCCTATCCTATCCTATCCTATCCTATCCTATCCTATCCTATCCTATCCTATCCTATCCTATTCTATTCTTTGTCAATGGGTCATGAAGGCCTGGGCCAGTCTATTCAACATAACAAAGATCTACCTCCTTCAAGCAGAGCCATAGTAGGAATTGCCCAAAGCCCTTTTCATGACATCATCACCCAGCAAGAGTCAACCAAACTTGGGACTCAAAAACACAGCCCACAGAGTTGCCCCTGCATGGACCCATGGGAGTCTGACAACCAATCAGAATACAAGCTCAAATTCAAATCCCCAACAGAGGGTAGAAATCTCTTTTTCTCTCTCCACTCCATGTGCCTTTTTTTCCCGCCCAGGATCTCAAACCCTGTGATCCTGTCCACCATTAAAAACAGTCACCATGTTTCCAGTGTTTTTCTCCCCACTTGGAACTGAACCCAGATGGACATTTCTTCCAACATTGCCAGCCTGCTGCTGATTGAGGAGGGCAGGGGATCAACACTGTAGTGGTTTCCATTCATGCCACTCTTGCCCAGCGCACCTTCCTGGCATCTCCCACTGCATCTGGCTGGGTGGATGCCAGCTGGGGCTTGGGAGGGCCGGGCTGTGAGGAACGAGGCTCCGAATTGTGTTCTGGCTCTAAATTCGAAGTGATTGATTTTCCCTGGCACAATGAAGTCGGCAAGTTTGCCGCAGCAAAAAGCCTGCGTTTCACCCCTTGCATAAATCATGGCTTCGTGCTGGGATGCATGGTGAGAAAAAACGTGCGGATGGAAGAAAGAGGCAGCCCCGGGTTTCTCAATGGGAATCAGCCAGACAAGATAATCAATTTCTAAAAGATGAAGCACCGGTAGGAGGAAAAAAAAAAAAATCAAGCGCAGAAATAAAAATGAGGCAGCACAACAAATCAGTACACCGAATCTCCCCGGCTCCCTGTACAAATTTGCCAGTAAAAATGCCTGTTTTTTTTTTTTTTTTTTTAAAAAAAAACCTTGGCTGTTGAAGAGAAGTAATGGTTGTAAACAAAAGGAGGAAAAGAAGCTCAGGAGGGAATCCGGGGAGACTCTGTTTGTATGGCACTACTGTGGCAACAATCCTGCAAAATATCTGACTTTTTTTCAAGCCTGCACAACAGTGGATCCTTTCTCTGGGGTGTGGAACTTTGAAGGGGAGATGCCAGAAAATATCTGGAGCTCATTAAATTAATCTTAAAATCATCCAATAGAGTTGACATGAGCATTTCCACATGGAACACTAACAGGAACAGAGAGTGTGTGTGTGTGTGTGTATGTGTGTGTAAGTTTTCACGGGCATATATGTGTGTACAGTTAATATCTTGGGTTTTTTCCCGTGTAATTGTAAACATATCCTTAAAAGGGTAGCAGCGACGTTTCGACAAAATCTCATTTGTCATCTTCTGGCTGAAGTTCTCTGTTTGGTAATGATGTAATGCTGTCCTCCCTGTAAAGGTACAATATCTATTTTCTTACATGAGATGTGGGTGTGGCTTACTGATGATGGCTAACGAGCCAGAAATAGATCTATATAAGTCTCTCACCAGGCAGCAAGAACTTGCTGGCTGCCAGAAGGAAAAAAGCCCAGAATCGAGTGGATGTGATTCCACTGAGCTAGGGCTGCAGAAAAACCTTGGTTACATAGGAAAAACCTGGCTAATAGAAACACACACACACACACACACACACACACACACACACACATATATATATATTTGTTTTCTGAGGTTTTCGCGGGTGTTTGTATGTAGGTCTTTGGTTATTCGGGTTTTCTCCCGTGTAAAATTGGAGGTTTCTTGGCAACGTTTCGACAAAGTCTCATTTGTCATCTTCAGGCTGGTGTCTTCGGCTTCGTGCTTCTAGGAGCAATGTGTGTGATCGCAGCTGTTTCTTCCTTTTAACTGCCAGTGGGGGTGTGAACTGATTGGGTGGGAGCTTGGCTGTGTTCTGATTGGGTGGAGGTGTGTTCTGATTGGTTGGGGGTTTGGCTGTGCTCTGATTGGATGGGGGGGTTGGCTGTGCTCTGATTGGCTGGGTGTGTGTTCTGTTTAGGTGGGGGCTTGGTTGTGCTTGGGTTAGTCTGAGTAGCAGGGGGATTTGAGCTGGTGAGCTGTGTTGCTGTTGTTTGGCTTCATGTTCGTGGCCGTGCTACCTCTTCATGGTGAGTGTCAGTCTGCTTCATGTATGGATTGGAGGGGTTTAAAGGGGCTAATGATGCAGCTGCGGTCTGGCTTCTGGTCCGCAGTCATGCCTCATCATCAGTGTGGGTTTGAGTCTGCTTTCTGCGTGGATGTGTGGTGGTGACATCCTGTGTGGCTCTCATGAGTGTGAGTCTGGTGTCATTCGTTGTGTTTGGGACTCATTTGTCAATAAGGGCGGGTTTCCAAATGGCTGGTAGGCGGGCGGTATCATCTCGTTTATTCATGCTGTGTGGATGTTTTTCTATCTCGATGGCTTCTCTCATTATTCTGTTGTTAAAGTGTTCAGTTTTGGCGATAGTTCTGGTCTTTTTAAAGTCAATATCATGTCCTGTGGCTTTGAGGTGTTGGACCAGGGAAGAAGTTGGTTCCTCTTTTCTGACTGAGTTCTTGTGTTCTTCAATAGGTGCACTTATTCTTCTGTTGGTTTGTCCGATGTATGTGGTGGGGCAGGCGGTGCATGGGATTTCATATACTCCTTGATTTTCTAACTCAATTTTGTCTTTGGGGTTTCTTAGGATGGTGGATATTTTTTGGTTTGTGCAGAATGCTGTCTTGATGTTGTGTTTGTGGAGGATCTTGCTGATTCTGTCTGTGGTGCCTTTTATGTATGGGAGGAGGGCTTTGCCGTTTTCTTGTTCTCTGTCTTGGATTTTAGTGGGGGTTTCTTTTTGGATTAGGTTGGTAATCTTATTTCTTTGGAATCCATTGGATGTTAGTACGTTAGTGAGAGTGTGTAGTTCGGTTTTTAGGTGTTGTTCGTCAGCTAAGCGTTTTGTTCTGGAGATGAGTGTCTTGGCTACAGAGTTGATCTGTGCTGGGTGGTGGTGTGAGAGTGCGTGCAGATAGCGGTTTGTGTGTGTTTTCTTCTGGTAGATGGTGTGTCCTAGGGAGCCATTGGATTTTTTGTAGACTAAGACATCCAGGAAGGGAAGTTGGTTGTTCACTTCTGTTTCCATAGTAAACTGTATTTTGGGGTGTAGGCTGTTGAGGTGTGTGAGGAAGTTGTCCAGTTTTTCTTTCCCATGTGGCCAGATTTGAAGGTGTCATCTACGTATCTGAGCCAGAGTTTCGGTTTGTGATCAGATTTTTCTAGAGCTTGGGTTTCAAAGTGTTCCATGTAGAGGTTAGCAATGACAGGTGAGAGGGGTGATCCCATGGGTGGTCCTTCTATTTGTTTGTATTTTTGTCTGTTATAGATGAAGTATGTGTTGGATAGGCAGTGGTTGGTCAGATCTAGGATGTGCTTGCGGGGGTTATATTTGTTTTGGATAGCTGTCAGGGCTTCTTTGATTGGCACTTGGGTGAAAAGGGATATGACATCGAAGCTCACGAGTAGGTCGCTGGGCTGTAAGTTTTGTTTCTTTATGATCTCTATGAACTGGAATGAGTTTTTTACATGTGAGTTGATGGATTCTGCATAGGGTTGTAGTTGTTTGGCGAGAAATTTGGCTAGGTTTTGTAGAGGTGAGCCTATGGAGCTGACTATGGGTCTAAGTGGGGTTCCTTCTTTGTGTATCTTGGGGAGACCATAGAGCTTAGGGCATCTGGATGATTTCTCTCTGGGAATGATTCTTTGTTGGATCTCTTCGCTGATGGGGGAGGCTTTTATTTTGGATCTAGTGGTTTTTTCCAGGTAGGTGGTGGGATCTGTGTAGGGGTTTGTATGTGGGGTCTTGGAGTAGGTTGGTTAATTTGGTTTGGTAGTCAGATGTGTTCATAACCACCGTGGCATTGCCCTTGTCTGCTGGTAGGATTATTATGCTGGTGTCTTCTTTCAGGTTAAGTAGTGCTGTCTGTTCCTCTTTGGGTAAGTTACTTTTGGGTGACTTGCTGGTGCAGAGGATGTTGGTGATTTCGAGTCTGATTCTGTTAGCGTCGTCGGGGTTGATTTTGGTCAGGCTGGTTTCAACTCCGCATATTATGGTTTCAGTGGGGATGCTTTTGGGAGCGACTGCAAAGTTGAATCCTTTGGAAAGGACATTGGTTTCGGCTTTGGTGAGGATCCTATCTGAGATGTTATGCACTGTTTGTTTCATGTGTGGCTGTGAGGGTGGAGGGGATTGTTTCTGGCATTCTTGTAGTCTTCGGAGTTTGTTGGTGTGTGTGTCTGTCTTGAGGGTGGTCTGTGTTTCAGCTCTCCAGACAGCGAGTTGCTTGGATTTGTCCCAAAGTGCGGGGTGGATCTTGTTGCTGAGTTTGAGGTGAAGTGTGAGGAGATCTTTGTTGATTCGGTCTAGGAGGAATCTTTTTGTGTGAAGTTCATTTCTGATTAGGGCAAATTCTGTTCTTTTCAGGATGCATTTGGTGGCTGCAGAGTTGGAGTGGTATTTCAATTGGAAGCATGTATATATATATATATATATATATATATATATATATATATATATATATATATATATATATATATATATATATACACACACACACACACACATACACCCTGTTTTCCGAAAATGAGACCCAACCCCGGAAAATAAGTCCTAGCATGATTTTTCAGGATGCTCGTAATATAAGCCCTACCCCCCAAATAAGCCCCAGTTAAGATTGTCAGCCAGATGGATGCATTTAGTACTGTATTTTCCCCAAAAATAAGACCTAACCAGAAAATAAGCCCTAATGTGTCTTTTGGAGCAAAAATTAATATAAGACCTGGTCTTATTTTTGGGGAAACACAGTATTATATTTAAAAATATTTATCTTCGAGATCACCTTCTACCAAAAAGCTCCCAGCGACCGGTAAGATCCCACAGAGTTGGTCTCCTCCGGGTCCCATCAGCTAAACAATGTTGGCTGGCAGGCCCATGAGGGAGGGCCTTCTCTGTGTCTGCGTCTGCCCCAGATCTCTGGAGCCAGTTACCTCCTGAGGTCCGGACTGCCCCCACCCTATTGGCCTTTAGAAAAGCGGTGAAGACCTGGCTTTTCCGGCAGGCTTGGGGCCGTTGATCTCACTATTGTGATCTTGTGAGATCCAGCCATGAATGGTGTGAATGGGTTTTAATGTTTAAATGTTTTTATAATGGTTTTTTTTTTAAATGCATTGTAAGCCGCCCTGAGTCTCTGGAGAAAGGCGGCATATAAATTGAATAAATAAAAAAATTAATAATAATAAATAGAAAGAGAAAAGATGAGAAGAAAGAAAGAGGGTGCCGTCCATCCTACTTAAATTAATTAGCAAAGAAAGACTCCCAGCTCATTATTTTTTTCCAAGAGTAGACTTTACTAAAGAACAAAGTGGTTACAGATGTAGCACGGCAGAATATGTCAACTTGGCAGGAAAAACATGCAGTTAAGTTCCCCCTTTTTTCCCTGGCCACCCCTGTTATCAATAAATGTCCAATTAGAAGTTCTCGGATTATTTAGGAAGCGGACTCTGTGTCCCTCCTTCTCCATCTCCTCATTTTTTTTTGACTGACCTTGTGTTGGATTGGTACGACTCACTGTTAGGGCCCACCAGGCTTCATCCCCCCCACATCCTTGATCACCCACATTTCAAATCCTCCCCTCCCTGTTGCAAATGTCAGGATGCAATGTTAGAAGCAGAATGGCAACCAGGACAGAGGGAAGCCCACAGAAACAACTTTCTTATGCTCCTAAAGTAGTCAGCAATTTTCGTTCGGCTGTTTTGAAATGAGGACGCAACCAGTGGTGAGATTCAGCCAGTTCTGTCTGGTTTGAACGAACCGGTAGCGATGACTACGGTAGGCCCCGCCCACCTGCCCGGATGTAATGATGTCTTATTTAGCCACAGTTTGGAGGCTGTGTGCATATCCGTAAGGCACGCGCATGAGAAAAGAGCAGGCACGGAAGGCCGAACATGCGTGGAAGGTCACATTTGCGAACTGATAGGGAAGGTAAGTGAATCCCACCTCTGGACGCAACTAAGATTTCTGGAGCAATTCCTGGGACCCACTCGGTCCCTTAGGAGTGTCTGCCTGTTCCCGTATTTTAAAGGTTAAATCGTATCACAAATGGATCCATCCGCATAGAGAATTGTGGTGCAGGACAGAGCGTTTTCCTCGCAAATCTCATCTAGGTGGGTGAGGTCAAACAATCAAGATGGTGGCCAAGCTGAAAGATGAAATCTCCACCCCTGTTAGCCTGTAAAAAGAGACAGGATTTTCCCTGCATGTTCCCAGATACAATTTTGGATTTTTTTGATCTCTTTGCAGATGGCTGTCTCCTTGAACTGGGTTCTGGAGGACAAGAGGTGGATCCCATTTATTTTTCAGATTTCTTGGCTTCCCACATATTAGTAATGTTCACAGAAGAAGGTGTCAACAACAGGCAAGTAGCATTTGCAGCAGCCCCATTTCTATGTGGGTCAAGTGTCAGGCCTGCTCCACTTAGGTCGATCCTGACCTGCTCAAGGTTGACTCAGCCTTCCATCCTTCTGAGGTGGGTAAAATGAGGACCCAGATTGTTGGGGGCAACAGGCTGACTCTGTAAACCGCATAGAGAGTGCTGGAAAGCACTGTGAAGCGGTATGTAAGTCTAAGGGCTATTGCTATTTTTCACACTTACGACCACTGTAGCATTCCTATGGTCATATGATAAAGATTCGGGATTTGGACAATTGCTCCTCATGTGAGTGTGGCCAAAGGTCAGTCAGTTGGAGAGAGCCAGGCGCATTTCATTGGGGTCTGTTTTGTATTTTGCAGATTTGAGCTGTCAGGGAAGCCTCAGAGTGTTGGAAAAATGTGGCATGGAACCAATTGTATCCAGAAGTGGGAAAACGGTTGCCACTTTCAGTAATCAGGTAAGTGAGAAATACCAGCATGAGCAAATCAGAAGATGTCCTCAGGAGCTCAAGAACAAGGCGTTCCTGGGAAACGGATGGAATAGAATAGAATTACAGAGTTGGAAGGGACCTTGAGGGTCTTCTAGTCCAACCCCCTGCCCAGGCAGGAAACCCTACACCACTTCAGGATGGAATCATTTATTTATCAAGTATGCATGCAGGACATCTTACCATAAAAGGAAACAAATACAGCCACTGCAATATCAGCAGGTCAATGTATACAAATTACAATAATTAAAAAACAATGCTAATAAATCAATTGATAAATTAACATCCAGTTCCAAATGGCATTCAGTCAAGGCCTGAAGCTGCCCCATTCCTCCCAAGTCCCCTTCTTTCTTCTCAGGGAGATGACCAGAGCCCCAGGCAAGTTCTGGAGGGAGGGTGTTCCAAAATGTGGGAGCTATGCAGAAGTGGTATTCTGACGGTTCGTACCGGTTCGGGTAAACCGGTAGTGACGAGTGCGGGAGGGCCCACCACCTGTCCTATTTAGCTGGGTGCATGCGTGGAAGATGCGCTCAAAAGGCCAACCAGTGGTAAGCATTTCTGAAACCCACTGCTGGAGCCCTGATTGAAAAAAAAAATTCTGGCTCCTCCCACCACATAATAATGAGTTATTCCCTTTATTGGTTATTCTCAGAAGACCCCTTGGATGGGTCAACTCTAGTTGGAGGAGTTGGGCTGAAAATTGTGTTGTAAATCCAAAATATGGAAAATGGTAGAAAATACTTCCTTAGATGGGATCTCAATCAATCAATCTGTCAACATCCAGCTTGAGAATCCAAATAGTTTCCCTCTTGACATAATCAGAATAGAGCTGGAAGGGACCTTGGAGGTCTTTTAGTCCAACTCCCCAACGGGAGACCTTATACCATTTCAGAGAAGTGGCTGTCCAGTCTTCTCTTAAAAACCTCCAGTGATGAAGCAACCACAACTTCTGGAGGCAACTTCTGTTCCACTGGTTAATTGTCCTCACTGTTAGGAAGTTTGTCCTTAATTCCAGGTTGATTTTCTCCTTGATTAGACAGCCACACATCAATGGGATGTCACATTTGGAATACTGCATCCAGTTCTGGTCACCCTGATACAGAAAAGGTCCTGAGGTCCTAGCAAGAGTGCAGAGATGAGCAACAAAGATGATGAGTGGGCTGGAGGCTAAACTGTATGATGAACAGTCTGATGAACTAGGTATGGGTAGCCTAATGAAGAGAAGACCTGGGGGAGACCTGAAGGTCTGCCATTGGGAAGAGGGCATTGATTTATGCTCCAAAGCCCCTGAGGGCAGGACAAGAAGCAATGGGTGGAAGCTCATCGGTGGGAGATTCACCCTGGATATAAGGAAGAATTTCCCAACAGAACAATGAATCAATGGAATAGCTTACCTTCTGGACTTGTGGGTGCTCCATCGCTGGTGGCTTTCAAGAAAAGATTGGACATTCATTTGTCTGGCATGGTATAAGGACTCCTGCCTTGGACAGGGGTTGAACTAGCAGTTCAGCTCTATGATTCTATGATAGTTATTCTGACCTAGGCTTCCCAAGAGCACGAAGAAGACTCCTCCTCCTGACAAAATCCCCTTTTTATCAAGTTATTTATTTATTTTATTACTCATATTTCTATGCCGCCCACTCTCCGAGGACTCTGGGTGGCTTACACCAAAGATAGTATACTAAATAGCATATTGCCCCCAACAATCTGGGTCCTCATTTGACCCACCTTGGAAGGATGGAAGGCTGAGTCAACCTTGAGCCGGTGAGATTTGAACTGCTGGCAGTGGGCAGAGGAAGGAAGGAAGAAGGAAGGAAGGAAGGAAGGAAGGAAGGAAGGAAGGAAGGAAGGAAGGAAGGAGTAGCAATAGCCCTATAGATTTATATACCGCTTCACTGTGCTTTACAGCCCCTCTGTAAGTGGTTTACAGAGCCAGCCTCTTGCCCCCAACAATCTGGGTCCTCATTTTACCCACCTCGGAAGGATGGAAGGCTGAGTCAACCTTGAGCCTGGTGAGATTTGATCTGCTGATCTGCTGAACTAGCAGTCAGCTGAAGTAACTGCAATACTGCACTCTAACCACTGCGCCACCTTGGCTCAGTACTGTGAATTCCACTCATTCCCATCCAGCAAAGTCTTTCAAGGGAGAATTTACAGTCACAGACCTTATCTGGCTTGGAGAACTGCCAGGCCGATATCTTCAAAACTTGGCAAGGAGTCTCGGAAAACCTATTAAGTGAACGAATTGTCTCCTGCAAACTCCACTCCTCTTTCGCTCCTCTTTTATTCCCTCTGGGAGGGGCCATTCATCGCCCACCTGTGGCCTTACTCCCGAGTCAACCCTTGTCCTTTAGCTGTTCCCTTCGTCTGGCAACTCTGCGCATGCTCATACTGGGAACAGGTTCCAGCTGTTCCTCTGCCTCATTGATGTGTGACTTCGAAGGTAGCTGATAACTGCCAGACGGCCCTGGCCCCCTCTCTGCCTCCGATGCAGAGCCCTCACCAGATCCTTCCCCCAACTCCAGGACTGGCCCATGTTCCTCCCCAACCTCCTCACTGTCTGAATCTGCTGCCAGCTCTGCTGGCCGCTGGTGGCCACAACAATAGGTGGGCATCATTCCTTGCTAATAGATTATGTGGGCATTTGAACACCTACATTTTTTTTTAAAAAAAAGCATTATTCTTTTCTCTCTTTTTAGAAACGTTGCTTTTAAAATAATAAAAGCCCAACTTTCGCTTCCCTAGTGTGTCACACAATTGTCTACACAATGCTGATCGTTGTAGCGATAGACACATCGTGCCATCTGAATATCTTTTCCAAGGCCTTCATTACAGACACATTGAATATCACACTTTTTGTTTGGGGGGGGTGTCATTCACCAGCTCTATTGTAACTGGCTTTTGTAGCTAAATAGCTGATATAGAAGTGTGTGTGTGGTATTTTTCTCTCTCCTTCTTTTTGAATTAAATGTAGAGATATTTCCATTCCCGGAAACTGTGCTGCCCCTCTCTCCTCTCCCACATGGACATACAGCAGGAATTCTACAGATGTTTATTCAAACCCTCCAAACAGGTCCTCGGAAGGCACCCCCGTTGCAAAAGGTCCGGATTCCGAGCTCAGCATGGCAAGAGTCTCTGGGTAACCAAGTCCAATGGGCACACACGAAGTCCAGGAAAGCAGTTCATTTCAGACATGTCTGCCACAAACTGGTGGCAATCCCCAGAGGATTTCACCACTGGTTTATTCGAGGGGCTGCCACAAAGAAGAAGGGGTCAAATTATTCTCCAAAGCACCAGAAGACAGGACAAGAATCAGGTCAGGATATATGCGGCACAAGCACAAATGGCATGAAACTGGACACGTTGCTCCAACAACACTCAAGTCCTGGGGTGGGACTAATAACAACAGCCCTTAGACTTATATACTGCTTTACAGTGCTTTACTAAGCGATTTACAGAGTCAGCCTCTTGCCCTCAACAATCTGGATCCTCATTTAACCAACTTTGGAAGGATGGAAGGCTGAGTCAACCTTGAACCGGTCAGAATCGAACTGCTGGCAGTGGGCAGAGGGAAGGAAGGAAGGAAGGAAGAGCAATAGCACTAGACTTATATATTGCTTGACAGTACTTTACAGCCCTCTCTAAGCGGTTTATAGAGTAATCTGGGTCCTCATTTTACTGACCTTGGATGGACAGAAGGCTGAGTCATCTTTGAGCTGATGAGAATCAAACTCCAGGCAGTGTGCAGAGTTTGCCTGCAATATTGCATTCTAACCACTGTGCCAACATGGCTGCAGCCGTTCATGAGAGGTGAGGTTGCCTCCTCGTGGGTAGCCTAGCCGACCAGCGTTGTGCCTGTCTCCTCTCTGTTCTACGTGTCCTTCGATCAGGAGAAGGGGTGGACTCCCCCTCTTTGTCATTGCTCATGGGCGGCAGCTGCTCCTGATCGTCACCTGGCGAGCCTGCTGCACCTGCGCCTCACCTGCTCAGTCTCAGCCTGGCACTGGTCCCATTGAGCCCAGCAGAGGCTGTTCCGTCAGGCTAGCACTCTCCAAGCTAGCCTGACCGACACTCAGCTCCCTGCTTTCCTCTGCTGACTCAAACTCAGCCTCTGTTGTGGCCCAGGCCCAAGTAGGTATTATCAGACACAATCAGTTCTAAACAAACAGACTTTATTAGAACAGCTGAGAATTAACACATTCTCAGCATAGTCCAAACTAAATTAAAACAAATTCTTCATAACACAAATTCTTCAGTTTATCACCAACTTTGGTCTACTTTGGCAACCTGTCAAAGGCTTTTCTTGGCAAAAGTTCAGAAGCAGAAGACGCTGACAAGAAATAAATGCAGCAAGACAAGAAACAAATCTATCAACATTGTTTTCTGACAAAAAGCCCAAGAGCCGTTGCTGGTCTTTTAAGCCTTATGGGAGGGGCCAATTATCTCTTGGCCTTACTCCCGAGTCGTCCTTTTTGCTTCAGTTGCTCCTGCCTTCTGGCAGCTCTTCTCATATGTGCACTAGGAACAGGCTCCTCCTGTTCCTCTGCCTCTCTACTGTCAGCCTCTGGAGGCTCCGAAGTCTCCACATCACTCCCCGATGGTCCTGGCCCCATCTCTGTCTCCGACGCAGAGCCCTCATCCGGGCCTTCCCCAGCCTCCAAGACTGGCCCATGTTCTTCCTCAGCCTCCTCACTGTCCGACTCCGCAGGCTGCTGGCGGACCACAACAGCCTCCTCCTCTGAACTCGTATCTGGAGAGGGGTCCTGGGGTGGGTCCATGGCAGAAATCTGGCTCTGCGTGACCCACTGTTGGAAGAAATATCCATCTGGTTCAGTTCCAAGCTGGGAGAAAGACACTGGAAACATGGAGGCTGATTGGAAAGAGGGTTTAATGGTGAAAGGAACCACCTAGCCCATGGTTCTGGTGCAGCTGAGCACATGGATTTGAGAGTGGGTTTTTTTTAATACCTTCGTTTGGACTTTGAACTTGAGCTTCCTGTTCCCGTGCGAGAACATGTATTCTATTGGTTGTTGTCAGACTCCCATGGGGAGTCCCTTAATTTGAAATTACTCCATGGCTACATTTGAGGGCTGCTCCAGTTTTGGAAATGACGTCTCCTTACCGGGGTGAAATCCAGCAGGTTCTGACAGGTTCTGGAGAACCAGTAGACGACATTTTGGGCAGTTTGGAGAATCGGTAGCGGAAATATTGAGTAGTTTGGAGTACCAGCAAATAGACCAGCAAAGTGGGGAGGGAATGGGGATTTTGCAGTATCCTTCCCCCAGGAGTGGGGAGGGAATGGAGATTTTGCAGTATTCTTTCCTTGGAGTGGGGTGGGAATGGGGATTTTGCAGTATCCTTCCCCTGGAGTGGGGTGGGAATGGGGATTTTGCAGTATCCTTCCCCTGGAGTGGGGTGGGAATGGAGATTTTGCAGTATCCTTCCCCTGGAGTGGGGTGGGAATGGAGATTTTGCAGTATCCTTTTCTCAGGAGTGGGGAGGGAATGGGGATTTTGCAGTATCCTTCCCTCAGGAGTGGGGAGGGAATGGGGATTTTGCAGTATACTTCCCCTGCCACACCCACCAAGCCACATCATGCCCACCAAGCCACACCCACAGAACCGGTAGTAAAAAAAATTGGATTTCACCACTGCTCCTTACCCTGAAAAAAATAAAAAAAAAAATAGCATGGGAAGTAATGAATCCACCCTTGATGAAAAATGACCAAATCACAGGCCCTGAATGAAGGAGCATTCAGAATAAATTGCCAGCGCTGTTGGCAGCCTGGATGGCTGCAGCCAAATCAGCAGAGTTTTATGGTAACACGAAGACAAAAGAAGCCTTCAGTAATATTATTTATGCATTATGTAACTCATAAAACAAGCACATTACAGCCAAAAGTTCCACAATGCGTCCTACTCCGTCTGCTTTTGGCAGATACAAATACAGATGGGTGTGAGAAGGGAGAAAGAGGTAAACATTGGAATAAAAATGCAATGGAATGGAAAACGTACAACCTGCGACAATCCAATTATTACTTAAATGTATACAAAATAAACACTTGACACCATCCACAATAGTGGTAATTGGTGATAACGGAGTAATTTTAGCAGTGCTAAAGCAATTAACACCTGCGGGAGAGAACCAAAAAGCGATGGCTTCTATCCTAGTCCAAATTAATAGAATCAAACCTTCTTATTAGTTCTTTAGCTGGAATTTAAGATGAAGAAATGGGGCCCTTAGTAGGTTAATCGTGTGCTTTCATCCTTCGGCAGATGTGGCTCCTTCTGAAGAGGAACGGTGCTGGGGTGCTGGGGGGGGGGAAGGGGGCTCCCCATGGATCCAATTCCAAGGGGGAACATTGAGAGGTGGAGGCGAGATCTCTCATTCTGAAAGTGGGCTTGGAGATTTTCGTCCAGCTGTCCGGGACTCGCTGAGGAAGAGGCTTTGACCGTTGAGCTGATGGTAGCTTCGTTTTGTTGGGAGAGCAGGAGAAAATGGCAGGGGGTCTTTAGGGGAAACGACTCCTGAATGTTTGCACTGACCCAGTTTTAAATGTTCCTGTCCCAGTTTTGTTCACAAACGACAAAAAAAGATGTTGAGACTTGGGGAAAAAGTGCAGAGAAGAGCAATTAAGATGATCAAAGGCCTGGAGACTAAAACATATGAAGAACGGCTGCAAGATTTGGGTTCGGCTAGTCTAAAGAAAAGAAGAATTACGGGTGACATGATAGCAGCATTCCAATATTTCAGAGGCTGCCACAAAGAAGAGGGGTTGGGGGGGTCAAATTATTCTCGAAAGCACCAGAGGGCAGGACAAGAAACAATGGTTGGAAACTAACCAGTGAGAGAAACAACCTGGAATTAAGGAGAAACTTCCTAATAGTGAGGACAATTAACCAGTGGAACAGCTTGCCACCAGAAATCGTGGGCACTCTGGAGGTTTTTAAGAAGAGTCTAGACCAGTGATGGCTAACCTTTTTGCCGTTGTGTGCCAAAAGCAGGGGGAGGCTGGGGGGGTCACACACGTGCGTACCCACACCCATAATTCAATGCGCCCTGCCACCCGTGCATTTGTGTGAGACTCCCTGAGCTGCCCCTGCTTTTGGCACGTGATGGCATGGTGGGCTCGGTAGGCCTGTTTTTTTGCCCTTCCCAGGCTCCAGAGGCTTTCTAGGAGCCTGGGGTGGGCGAAAATGGTCTTCCCCACCCCTTGGAGGCCCTCTGGAGGCCAGAAACAGCCCGTTTCCTGACTTCCGGTGGGCCTGGAAGGCCTGAAAATCAGTTGGCTGGCGTGCGTATGCGCGCTGGAGCTGAGCTAGGACAACGCTCGTGTGCCCACAGATATGGCTCCTTGTGCCACCTGTGGCATGCGTGCCATAGGTTCGCCATCACGGGTCTAGACAGTCACTTATCTAAAATGGTACAGGTTCTCCTGATTGAGCGGGGGGCTGGACTAGAAGACCTCCAAGGTCCCTTCCAGCTCATTCATTCTATTCTGAATTGCTGAAATGTTTCCTTTTGCATGTCCTTTAAGGCAGATATGGAAGGAGTGAGGAAAAAACACTATGCAATTAGCTTACTAACATTGTGCAGTTGAAGCCTTGCATATTTTCATTTTTATTATTAATTTGATTTTTATCTTCCCTTTATTGCTTTAGAGGAAATGCAAGGCAGTGAAGATATCTTAACAGTCCTTCCTCCCTCTATTTTCCCCACAACAAGGGGAAAAGGTGAGGTAGATTGAGCTGAGAGGGAGTGATTGGCACCTACCTGACTTTCATGCCTAAAGTGGGACTAGAACTCGCCGTCCCCCAGTTTGTAGCCCAGTGCTCATCACACTGCATCACACTGGCTCTCAAATGTGTGTTATGTGTGTTGCAACACACGTTTCTCTTCAGATGTTGCACTGTGGGTGAATATATCCCATAACACTCTTGTAGGTCAACCAATCATTGGCTTCTAAAGGGGATGTGTGCCTTAGTACTTAGGGAATTATAGGAATTATGACTTAGTACTTCCCTTTCTCCTAATGGCTAGTCTAGTGAAGAAAAGGACCAGGGGAGACAGGATAGCATCTTCCGATATTTGAGGGGCTGCCACAGAGAGGAGGAGATCAAGCTATTCTCCAAAGCACCTGAAGGCCAGACGAGGAATAATGGATGGAAACTGAGCAAGGAGAGATTCAACTTGGAAATAAGGAGGAAATTTCTGACGGTGAGAACCATCAACCCATGGAACAGAAGTTGCCTTCAGAAGTTGTGGGAGCTTCATCACTGGAGGCTTTCAAGAAGAGACTGGACCGGCATCTGTCAAAAATGGTGTAGGGTCTGCTTGGATGGGGGGTTGGACTAGATGACTTACAAGGTCCCTTCCAACTCTGTTAATCTGTAAACTCCTTCTCTCCCCAGGGTTTGTCTATATGAGAGTGGTCCAAAAAGATGGTGGAGTGATGGAAGCCCGACCTTGTTTTGGCCTCAGATGTAGGCACACATCCAATAAAATGGCAGTCTTTCCATTGGGCACTTGTGGTGCCATCTTGATCTTCTTTGACCATTTCCCAATCATGAAGCTATGCCCTTAAAAAGAAACGTATTTGTGCCACAGGAGGTGCAGGTGGGCCCTTCAGTAGCGGGAGAAGATGCCAAGCTTGGGTCCCACAGCAGAGTTAATTGGTATGAGTTATATAATTGGCATCTAGTTTTGTCTAGCTTGCTAAGCCTAGACCTTGTTTTTTTTTTTTAATGACCATACGCTATGTAAATTCTAGATGCCTAATTGATTTCTTGCTTATTTTGTGAATCCAAAAATATGGTTTAAAGGGAAACACAAATTGTCTGACTGGCTCCTTCTGTAGCAGATATAGATTAACAGAGTTGGAAGGGACCTTGGAGGTCATCTAGTCCGACCCTCTGGCCAAGCAGGAGATCCTACACCATTTCTGACAGATGGCAGTCTAGTCTCTTCTTGAAAACCTCCAGTGATGAAACTCCCACAACTTCCGAAGGCAACTTCTGTTCCATTGGTTGATTGTTCTCACTGTCAGAAATTTCCTCCTTATTTCCAGGTTGAATCTCTCCTTGTTCAATTTCCATCCATTATTCCTTGTCTGGCCTTCAGGTGCTTTGGAGAATAGCTTGACCCCCTCCTCTCTGTGGCAACCCCTCAAATATTGAAAGACTGCTATCATTCTCCCCCGGTCCTTCTCTTCACTAGACCAGCCATGCAACTGTTCATTGTATGTTTTAGCCTCCAGTCCCCTCATCCTCTTGATTGCTCTTCTCTGCACTCTTTCTGCAGGTCTGGCTGGATCTGGAAATGTCCCTTATCTGACACTTTAGTGCTGACAGTGCCAAGAGGGAGCTTTGGCTGCTTGGCCACAGACCTATTCTCCAAACCTTGGAAGGATATCTGGGCAGTCTCTTCTGGGCACAGAGCCCTGGCCTGACAAAGCATCTGGACCTGCATTGTAAATTTGGGAATCTGCTTGGACCTAACCCACCGCCAGTCGGCCCTCCCCAGAGAAGGAACCCTGCATTTCTTCTCCTCCCCTGAACATCCTACGGAAAGATCATAATGGTCAGTAGATCTCAACCAGGACAGGTGCCCGGTTCCATGTTCCTGACAGTTTCAGTTACCTTATTTGGAGACAGATTGCTTGTATATAATGGGAGACACATTTATGATTGGTTCCCTGCTATCAAAGCTTGTTTGCAGGGGATGTTCACGTCAGTTTATTTCAGGGGTGAAATGCTACCGGTTCGCACCAGTTTGGGAGAACCGGTAGTAAAAAGAAAGCTACCAGTTTGTCTGAACTGGTATTTCCGATGATCAGCTGTGCCGCCAATTTATATTCGCTAGAAAGCAGGATTTCCTCTAAATCGCGCAGCACAGCTGTTCTCCCCCTTGCTGTTCTACTTACCTTCAAACGGCTCCTTTTTCCACGTGAAGCACACGTTTGATGCACACTGGGCATGTGCACACAAGCATGCATTTGGTGTGCAGCACACATGCGCAGGGAGCAAACTGGTGTCAACCCACAGAGGATTTCACCACTGGTTTATTTGAGGGGCTGCTACAAAGAAGAGGGGGACAAATGATTCTCCAAAGCACCGGAAGACAGGACAAGAATCAACGGTTGGAAACTAACCAAAGAGAGAAGCAACCTGGAATTAAGGAGAAACTTCCTAACAGGGAGGACAATTAACCAGTGGAACAGCTTGCCACCAGAAATCATGGGTGCTCCATCAGTGGAGGTTTTTCAAGAAGAGACTAGACAGTCGTTTGTCTGAAATGCTATAGGTTCTCCTGCTTGAGCAGGGGGCTGGACTAGAAGACCTCCAAGGTCCCTTCTAGCTCATTCATTTTATTCTAGTGCTATATTTCTGTAGGTGCAAGTTGTGGGTTCTAGGTGAGAAACACTCCTGTCCAGTCCAAATTCCAGGGAGGTCCCACCAGCCTTTGTGGAATGTCAGCTTGCAGCCCCCACCAAAGAGGCAGGGAGTATTTGTGAAGAAGGGAAGTGGCTCAGGCAGACTATTGATGGGTCTGGCCAATGAAGAATCCGCAGCAGACATGACGTCATGCCCTGAAATGCTTCAAGCGGAGCCAGCCAGGAGGAACAGGGGCTGCTCTTTTAACTAATTGGATCCAAAGGCCACCCAGGAAAGGGGCACAAACTGCTAGGCTCAGGCATTTCCCCCTCCCCCAACCCACCAGCTCCCTGGCAAGGAGGGATCCCCGGGAAGATGCTGTTAGGGCCGAGCAGCCTTTCATCCCATTCCTCCCTTTTATGCTGACTTCAACCTGCTGCTATATTTTTAAATACAACAAACCCAGCAAAATCTTGCACATTTCTGGCCAAATTGGCTGCCTCCCATTGTTTGCTATTAAGAACACTTTCTCCTCTAATTGGCAGGCTCTTTCCCTCTCTTGCCAAGGCCCCCTTCCCTGTGGAGGGAGGTGATGGGCTCTGTGTGTGTGTGTGCTTTTGTGTGTGTGTGTGTGTGTGTGTGCCTGTGAGAGAGAGGGGGGGGGAAGAGCGGTGTGGTGCTATTTGTGCGTAGGATAGAAATCCAAGTCTTAAACGCACCATCAATTCTCCTGTTGTCTAAATAAGAGCTTTGAATGCCAAAGAAAATAGATCCACCCCACTGCAGATGTTCTCCAGCTAGGTTATTTTGAGCCCTCTACCACCAGAGGGGGAAAGTAGCAATAGCCCTTAGACTTATATACTGCTTCACAGTGCTTTACAGCCCACTCTAAATGGTCTACAGAGTCAGGAAATTGCCTCCAATAATCTGGACCCTCATTTTACCAATCTTGTAAGGATGGAAGCCTCAGTCAACATTGAGCTGGTCAAGATTGAACTGTTGGCAGTGGGCAGAGTTAGCCTGCAATACTGCATTCTAGACTAGGAAGGAAGGAAGGAAGGAAGGAAGGAAGGAAGGAAGGAAGGAAGGAAGGAAGGAAGGAAGGGCAATAGCAATAGCACTTAGACTTACATACCGCTTCACAGTGCTTTCCAGCCTTCTCTAAGTGGTTTACAGAGTCAGCCTCTTGCCCCCAACAATCTGGGTCCTCGTTTTATTGACCTTGGAAGGATGGAAGGCAGAGTCAACCTTGAATTGGTGAGAATCGAACTGCTGGCAGTGGCCAGAATTAACCTGCCACACTGTATTCTAACCACTGTGCCACCACAGCTCCCTCTGGATCCCCTCTTACAAGTTATAGTGGTTTTAACATTAAGATTTTTTGAAGTCCACACTCTTAAACATTTATTATTTATTATTTATTTTATTAGTCATATTTCTATGCCGCCCACTCTCCGAGGACTCTGGGCAGCTTACACCAAAGACAGTATACTAAATAGCATATTGTCCCAAACAATCTGGGTCCTCATTTTACCCACCTCGGAAGGATGGAAGGCTGAGTCAACCTTGAGCCGGTGAGATTTGATCTGCTGATCTGCTGAACTAGCAGTCAGCTGAAGTAGCTACGATACTGCACTCTAACCCCTGTGCCACCTGTGCCACCTCGGGGCAGACATGCCCAGTCTTCCCCCTCCCCCCCAGGCAGTCCTGGGTGGGCATCCCTCGTTACTCTGTCTTTATGGTTGCTTGTGGGGGCATCACCAGGCAGAGACTCCCTAGAAGTAAAATCCACTTTTCATGCCCTCAAAAGGCAAATTGTGGGGCCTCTATAGAACAATGACCTCACAGAGAATCAAAGCACCTGTAGAGTTTTACACCCAGGTGGTTATTTTCTCTCTTTTTGACCCGTCCTCTTGACAAAAAAGAGTGCAGAGAAGAGCAACCAGGATGATGAGGGGACTGGAGGCTAAAACATACGGTGAACGGTTGCAGGAACTGGGCCTAGCTAGTCTAGTGAAGAGAAGGACCAGGGGAGACATGAGAGCATCTTCCAATAGTTGAGAGGCTGCCACAGAGAGGATTGGGTCAGCCTGTTTTCCCAAGCACCTGAAGGCCAGACAAGGAACAATGGATGGAAACTGAGCAAGGAGAGATTCAACCTGGAAATAAGGAGGAATTTTCTGACAGTGAGAACAATCACCCAATGGAACAGAAGTTGACTTCAGAAGTTGTGGGAGCTTCATCACTGGAGGTTTTCAAGAAGAGACTGGACTGCCATCGGTCAGAAATGGTGTAGGGTCTCCTGCTTGGGCGGAGGGTTGGACTAAATGACCTACAAGGTCCCTTCCAACTCTGTTAATCTGTAAGAGTGAGTCAGTGACAATATACAAGTGCAATATTTCTGAAGTCCACACTTAAAATCCCATTGTTGAAGACATTGTGTTAGAATATAAGTGCGAACCCCAAAACCCTCTAAATCAGTGTTTACTGCCTGGGGAGGGGTACATACTGGGCATGTACCTCCCCATGACTCTGTGCTGACACCCCCTCCCTTGACTTCCATGATCACCACCAGCCTTCAACCTTCCCACATCCTCTCACAATGTCTAGGAGAGAACTGACTGGTGAAAGGCAGCCCCCTCCCCTCATGCTCTTTATTCGCCACACTGAGTTGCTCAGGAGGAAGGAAGGAAGGAAAGAAGGAAAACTCTTGCTCAACTTCCCTTTCCTGGAGCTTCACCAAATGGGGAGATGCGGGCTAACAGTTAACCTGCTGTCAAAGACGAGGGAGCTGATTCCAGTAAGAAAGGCACATCTTGTTTATGCATCTCATGGTGAAGGAACTTAAATGGGAGTTGAAAGCCAAAGAAGAAAAGGTATGTAACAAAACAAAAACTGCAGAGTTTATCTCAGGGACTGCTTCCTCCGTCAGGAATATCCGCAAACGCAAGGAAGAAGGAAGGAATGAAATAAGAGATCAGATAAGTAGCAAATGCTGCGGCCAGTAGGATGAAATGTTGGAGGTATCAAACCTCTTCTCCGGAAATCTTCTGGGTCTTTCTATCTGGATCGGTCAGCCTCCCAAGTGGACCAAACAGGAAAAACAACAAGATGAGCTAACTTTATTCTACTTTATTGTAAGGCTACTGTAAAGAAGCGTGCAAGTCTAAAAGTTTGAATCTTCAGAATCATCTGAAATGGTATAGGTTCTCCTGCTTGAGCAGGGAGCTGGACTGGAAGACCTCCAAGGTTCTCTTCTCTTCTCTTCTCTTCTCTTCTCTTCTCTTCTCTTCTCTTCTCTTCTCTTCTCTTCTCTTCTCTTCTCTTCTCTTCTCTTCTCTTCTCTTCTCTTCTCTTCCCTTCCCTTCCCTTCCCTTCTCTTCTCTTCTCTTCTCTTCCTCCTCCTCCTCCTCCTCCTCCTCCTCCTCCTCCTCCTCCTCATCTCATCTCATCTCATCTCATCTCATCTCATCTCATCTCATCTCATCTCATCTCATCTCATCTCAAGGCCAGAACAAGGAATAATGGATGGAAACAGAACAAAGAGAGATTCAACCTGGAAACAAGGGGTTGGTTTGCAATCAACCAGCAAAATCCTGGCCATCAGTTGTGCCAAAATGATAAGAGTGCTGGCCTAGGAAATCATCATCATCTTCTTTTAACAGCCCCATAATCCCTAGCAGGGTGGACTCTGGTCAACTGAATGGAGCTAACTGATTACTGGCCAGATGCCCTTCCTGTCGCCAATGCGGAGGTTTGTTCAGCAGATAATATTCTCATTGTGCCCAGAGAGAGAAATATCTGCCTCTACCTAGGATCAAACTCACAGCCTCCTGATTGTGAGGTGGGAGCTCCACCTCTAGGCCACCGCACCACTCCAATGCTGGCCTAGGAAACGCTGCCAACTATAACTGATTCAAGCTTATTTACTCCCCTCCTGTTGGGCACAATGTTTATACAGTCTTGCTGTCCTTTTACCACTGTTTCTATCTGTAGTCTCACTATAGCCTAGCAAATCTGCTGGCCTGGTCTGCACCTCATACTCACAGTTTATGCGCTCGCAATTTTTTTTTTAAAAAAAATTGATTTATATGCCGCCCTTCTCCGGAGACTCAGGGTGGCTTACAATGCATTAAGCAATAGCCTTCATACTTTTGTATATTTTATACAAAGTCAGCTTATTGCCCCCATAAACTGGGTCCTCAATTTACCTAACTTAGAAAGGATGGAAGGCTGAGTCAACCTTGAGCCTGGCGAGATTCGAACCAGCAGTAATTGCAGGCAGCTGTGTTAATAACATGGTGCTTAGGCCACTGTACCATCAAGGCTCTTTACTGATTAAACCATAACAGGTGAGGTTGTACATTGTTCAAAGTGATAAATCATAATATATAACCAACAGCCATAGGTTATTAACACAATAGCGGTAACAAACTGTATCATAGCCGGGTGCATGGAGCAAATTCAAAAGGCTGCGTGTCTTCCATTCCCTTATAACAGTGTTTCTCAACCCTGGTAGCTTGAAGATGGGTGGACTTCAACTCCCAGAATCCCGCTGGCTGGGGGATTCTGGGAGTTGAAGTCCACCCATCTTCAAGCTTCCAAGGTTGAGAAACACTGCCTTATAAATACGTCACTCCTTCCAAAGAGGAGGTTGCCCTGAGGCATCTGATACTAAAACATGTTTAAAACTCCTGCCTTTTACTTCATTTTGCATGCTAGGTTATTTTTGGTTCTTTCAGCAATTATGAACTACGGATTGAGATTTCTAAAAGCAACTGCAATCATCGCCTTTCACACCAAATGTCTGCATTTTATTACTTAAAATTTGGAGCGTGTGTGTGTGTGTGTGTATGTGTACGTGTACGTCATCTCTTAATAATAAAGTTTGATTTTCTTTGTTTCCTGTGGGAGTTATTATCCAAGGGATGCCAGAAGGAAGGGCTGAATCTTCTAATTAGCTTTACTCTAGGCTAGACCAGAAGCTGACACTGCAGAAATGCATTGTACATTTTTTGCATTTGACTTTTTAATCATAGGGTATAAGAGGGCCATTTCTCAGCATGCTGGGTTCAGGGTGTAGAAGCCAGATGAGGCATCCTTTAGAGGTCAGGTCATAACAGCACAAATGACCCCACAGCAACCAGTAAGATCCTGCAATGGAATGTGAGAACCATATTGTGGGAGGCAGAGGAGAGAACAATCAGGGGAAGGATCCCACAGCTGAATAATGGGTGGGAAAAGATAACTAGAAAGGATCTGCCCTAAATACTGACACCAAGGACTAAATAGATTAACAGGTTAACAGAGTTGGAAGGGACCTTGTAGGTCATCTAGTCAATCCCCCCCACATCCAAGCAGGAGACCTTAGGGTGGAGATAAGACTTTAAATCTTTCAGATAGCCCCAGTTTATTTTAGCAGATTAACAGAGGGACTTTGGGGTCATCTAGTCCAACCCCCCGCCCAAGCAGGAGACTCTCCACCATTTCTGACAGATGGCCATCCAGTCTCTTCTTGAGAGCTTCCAGGGATGAAGCTCCCATAACTTCTGAAGGCAACTTCTGTTCCATCGGTTGATTGCTCTCACTGTCAGAAAATTTCTCCTTATTTCTAAATTGAATCTCTCCTTGGTCAGTTTCCATCCATTATTCCTTCTCTGGCCTTCAGGTGCTTTGGAAAATAGCTTGACCCCCTTCCAACTCTCTGTGGCAGCCTCTCAAATATTGGAATATTGCTATCATGTCTCCCCTGGCCCTTCTCTTCACTAGCCCAGTTCCTGCAACCATTCATTGTATGTTTTAGCCTCCAATCCCCTAATCATCCTGGTTGCTCTTCTCTGCATTTTTTCTAGAGTCTCAATGTCTTTTTTATAGTGTGGTGACCAAAACAGGGAGCCTGGATAGCTCAGCAGACTAATGCATTGTAATTTAACTCCAGCTGTCTGCAATTAGTAAGTTCAAATCTCGCCAGGCTCAAGGTTGACTCAGCCTGCCATCCTTTCTAAGGTAGGTAAATTGAGGACCCAGTTTGTGGGGGCAATAAGCTGATTTTGTAAAAAATATACAAAAGTATGAAGGCTATTGCCTAACACATTGTAAGCCGCCCTGAGTCTCCGGAGAAGGGCGGCATATAAATCAAATTAAAAAAACAAACAAAAACTAGATGCAATACTCTAGGTAAGCCTCTTACTAAGGCTTTACAGAGTGGTATTCCAGGAGTCAAGATAAGAACCCCCCCTCCCACCATCCCAAGCCAATGCAGCAACTCCTATGGTGCCCTTGGCAACTCCTGCCACCTGCAACCACCACTCTCATTTCATTCCCCCCCCCGCCAAAATAGCCCCCTTGTCCCTTCCACTCCAGAGTGTACTACAGGATGGGGTAAACCTGGATAGTGTGGGAGACTTTGCAGAAGAAGATCTTCCCAGAGAAGATTGAATAAATTAATAAATTATTTCATTTATTCTGTTTTTAGGCTGCCCGGAGTTGTTTGGTAGTGATGGGCCGCATGTAGATTTAATCCACAAACTAACAAAGGAATAATAACCAACCCGAAGCGAGAAGTAGCAGCTGCAGGACCGATGGGAAGATCCCCATTCAGATTCCTGCCACGACTGGAAACATGATCATCTCTGATCTCTGTGGTCTCATAATATTGTTGCTGTCAACAGAGGAAGGCCGAGAATCCATCATGCTGTTTGAGCTCCTTTGGCAGAAAGAGAGGTGATAAACTGGGCCGGGGCACCTTGAGGCAGTGGCACTCCATCATCGCCAATGAAGAGAAATACGGTGTGATTGTGGAAGTTGTCAAGACAAAAAAAGGTTTGAGAAATCCAGGGACTGCAGCCCAGAACACAAGCGGACCCATTTGGAGGGTCTGAAGGAGGCCTGAGCGAAAGAAAGCCCGGGGGACCGGATCACCCACAGGCGGACAAGGCGAGCTGTTCGCCTGGGGCCAGCAGAGGGCAGCCTCGTACAAGGATGGGAACCTGGTTGCCTTCTGAACGGGTGCCACAGGGGCTTCCCGGGGACTCTGTAGAGCAGGAACCCTTGGCTGCATTCGTGGGGGACAAGCAATCCACCACTCTGCTGCCCCCTCCTTTGAAATCCCCCGATCCATTCTGGCAAGGCCAGGAGAGGACTGCCTTTCTCCTTGAGGAAAATCAGGACTCCTGATTCTAAAGAAGACCCCTAGCTTCAGAAACAAGGGGGGGGGGTGGCTTTTTAAATGGATAGGATAGGATAGGATAGGATAAGGTAGGGTAGGGTAGGGTAGGGTAGGGTAGGGTAGGGTAGGGTAGGGTAGAGTAGAATAGAATAGAATAGAATAGAATAGAATAGAATAGAATAGAATAGAATAGAATAGAATAGAATAGAAAATAGGATAGGATAGGATAGGATAGGATAGGATAGGATAGGATAGGATAGGATAGGATAAGGAACAGAGAACAGAGAATAGGATAGGATAGAATAATAGAAGAGAAGTGAAATAGAATAGAATAGAAGGAGAAGAAGAGAAGAGAAGAGAAAAGAGGATAGGGAACCGAGTATAGGATAGATTATAGAATAGAATAGAATAGAATAGAATAGAATAGAATAGAATAGGGAATGGGAATAGAGTAGAGTAGAGTAGAGTAGAGTAGAGTAGAGTAGAGTAGAGTAGAGTAGAATAGAGTAGAGTAGGAATCAGAAATCAAATGGAATGGAATGGAATGGAATAGAATGGAATAGAATAGAATAGAATAGAATAGAATAGAATAGAATAGAATAGGGAATGGGAATAGAGTAGAGTAGAGTAGAGTAGAGTAGAGTAGAGTAGAATAGAGTAGAGTAGGAATCAGAAATCAAATGGAATGGAATGGAATGGAATGGAATGGAATGGAATGGAATGGAATGGAATAGAATAGAATAGAATAGGGAATGGGAATAGAGTAGAGTAGAGTAGAGTAGAATAGAGTAGAGTAGGAATCAGAAATCAAATGGAATGGAATGGAATGGAATGGAATGGAATGGAATGGAATGGAATGGAATGGAATAGAATAGAATAGAATAGAATAGAATAGAATAGAATAGAATAGAATAGAATAGAATAGAATAACAGAGTTGGAAGGGACCCTGGAGGTCTTCTAGTCCAACCCCCTGCTCAGGCAGGAAACCCTATACCGACCCTATGTCCAATCTCTTCCTAAAAACTTCCAGGTCCCCCAAAGCAAGAGCAGAGGGCACTCTGGGGTCTCAGACCCTGTTTTCTGAGGGGATCCTACTTGAACCCTGGGCAGGAGTCCGTCAGGTATGGACCTTCTACAGCCCCAAAGGTTCAACGTCAGATCCAACCCTGCTGAGATTCTTTACCGCAAGGGTGCCATCGCCCCTTCTGGGGGAGGAAGCAGGGCAGCCTTTGCTGCTTTATTGCACTTCTGCTCCTGCAGCGACTGCGGCTTCTCCCTCGGGGAGCAATCAGAGAAATGCGTGCCTGGCAGAGCTGCAGGGCAAACCGGCCTCTCTGCATGGTTAAGTGACCTCGGAGCAGCCATTGGCCACCCGGATGGTTGATGGCCGAGTTTGGCTTTCTAGGCAGTCCCTGGTTTAGCCCTCCCCCCTCTGCACTGATGCAGCCCCTTTATTTAATCAGAGGAATGAGGAGCCCAACATTTGATGCCATGATCTTGTTTCCCAAGTGCCCAACGCATGGCTTATGACATGGACGGCTTGGCAAGAGGCCAGCCTTTATGATTGGATTAATGCGCTGCTAATTAGTCAGGAAGTCAATTGGCCCCCAAATTGTCTTCAGCAAGCATGTGACTGGCTACAGAGAGTCCACCCTTCGGGGGTGTCTCTTGTCTCCATCGTTTGGAGTTGAAGAACAGGGTTGACTGCAAGAGTGGCATCTCTTAGCCCGTTGGAGGAGGTGGAATTATTCAGAACTTTGCTAGGAGGGTCAGCTAGGAAGAGGCCCCGAATACTCTGGGTGCCTCTTTTTCTTTTTTAAAGTCTTTATATTAAAAGAAAGGAGGAGACCAGCCTGCTACATAGCGATGCTCTAACCAGCCTCCTCTAAGCTCCAAAAATGCTTGACGCTCAGCCAGAAAAGATTGGACAGCTATTTGCCTGGAATGAAATAAGGCACGGGTCCCTAAATCCCAGGCCATGGCCCACTACCAGCCTTGAGCCTTTTGGAACCGGGCTGAGGAAGTGGTAGGACACACACACAGACACACACACACACACACACACACACACACACACACACACATGGGCAGCAGGCCAGTGAGTGTCTGCGTACTTGTCCAACCATCCCCTCCCCTCCCTCCCTCCCTCCCCTTGCCAGTCAGCAAAGCCAAAAAGGTTGGGGAACAACTTGCCTCCAGAACAGAGGTGGGTTTCAGCAGGTTCTGACCAGTTCTGGAGAACTGGTAGCGGAAATTTTGAGTAGTTTGGAGAACCGGTAAATACCACCTCTGACTGGCCCCGCCCCCATCTATTCTCTGCCTCTCAAGTCCCAGCTAATTGGGAGGAAATGGGAATTTTGCAGTATCCTTCCCCTGGAGTGGGGAGGGAATGGAGATTTTATGGTATCCTTCCCCTGGAAGTTTTTAAGAAGATGTTGGATAACCATTTGTCTGAAGTGGCATAGGATTTCCTGCCTGGGCAGGGAGGTGGACTAGAAGACCTCCAAGCTCCCTTCCAACTCTGTTATTCTATTCTATTCTATTCTATTCTATTCTATTCTATTCTATTCTATTCTATTCTATTCTATTCTATTCTATTCTATTCTATTCTATTCTATTCTATCCCATCCCATCCCATCCCATCCCATCCCATCCCATCCCCATTCTATTCCTCACTGCAAACCTTAGCTTGGCTTCTTAGAACAGGGGTCCCCAACCTCTGTGCTGTGGCCCAACTCTGGGCCTTGAGCCATTCAGAACCGGGCTGCAGAAGTGGCAGGTGAGCAGACGGGCATGTGTATCCCCCCTGGCACGAACAGCAGGAGTGGACCGCAAAACCGAAAAGTTTGGGGGAAACACCAGGGTTTTCCAACTTTGGGAACTTCAAGATCTGTGGAAAAAAAAGGCACCGTGTGGGTTGGGGGAGGGGGCTGCTAAGGGTGTTAGTGGGCGTGCGAGGGTGCCATGAGGTCAGAGAGGGTCAGGGAGGATGTTTGAATGTGCGAGGAGGTGTGCAAGAGATGCTGCATTAGTCAGGAAGGTGTGGAGATGGTGTGTGAGTGGTGTGCGTAAGAGGTGCCATGTGGGTCAGGGCAGTGGTGAAATCCAATTTTTTTTACTACTGGTTATGTGGGTGTGGCTTGGTGGGTGTGGCAGGGGAAGGATATTGCAAAATCTCCATTCCCACCCCACTCTGGGGCCAGCCAGAGGTGGTATTTGCTGGTTCTCTGAACTGCTCAAAATTTCCGCTACCGATTCTCCAGAACCTGTCAGAACCTGTTGAATCAGTGGTGAAATCCAATTTTTTTTACTACTGGTTCTGTGGGCATGGCTTGGTGGGCATGGCTTGGTGGGCACGGCATGGGAAGGATACTGCAAAATCCCCATTCCCTTCCCACTCCTGGGGGAAGGATACTGCAAGATCCCCATTCCCTCCCCACTCTTGGGAGAAGGATATTGCAAAGTCTCCATTCCCACCCCACTCTGGGGCCAGCCAGAGGTGGTATTTGCCGGTTCTCCGAACTGCTCAAAATTTCCACTACTGGTTCTCCAGAACCTGTCAGAACCTGCTGGATTTCACCCCTGGATCAGGGCAAATTCCAGGGGCAAGAGGTACTTCCTGGGTTGGCAAGAGGCAGGGAGGTGTGAGGGGATGGGGAAGGGTTGCACAAGGAAAGGGGTACACAAGAAGCTGGGTGCAGCTAGGAGCCGGGTGCAGGTAGGAGGATATATGTGGGGCTACCCAGTTTGGAGAGGGTTGGATAGGGTGCACACAGATGCATGAGAATTGAGGGTGTGTGAGAGAGATACTGCACTGGTCAGGGAGGTTGCAAGGAGTGCAGTGTGGGTGGGGGTGGGGTGGCTGAAAGGAGACCCAATTTGTGAATCTCACAAGATTCCAATTGATCTTCTTAGAGTAACTTTATTGTCACTTTAAATCTACACTAATCCGCATACGTTAAAACGAAATTCCGTTGCATGCAGCTTTCCAAAGATCAGCCCAAGGAGGCTCAGCTGCACAGACAGATTCAATGCTGACCCGTGGAGTTCCCCCAGCTCAGACCAGGCTGAAGCCCCCACCCAGAGGCTACCCCCGCAGGCGGAGAACACAATGGCATTGCGTGACTGGCCACCACGTTGCGTGAGAGACGTTGCCAGCTCTCTCCCTTCTAAATATGCCCCTTCCCTAAAGAGCTGGGATCCCAGCCCGGCGGGGGGGGGAGACAGAAGGGGCTATTTCTGCTTACTCTCTGAAGGTGCTAAATCATTTTCAGTTTGTTTTGCCCCCTGCTGCCAGGGAACAGACCAGGTTAACTGATAAATTTTATAGCTGCTGCCTTTCGGGCCGCCATCAATTACTCTCCATGCAGCAGAACTCTGCTGGTGCCTGAAGAAGCTGTCAAACGTTGACCAGGGTCCAGCTGTGGTTAATGGATCTTAGTTAAGTAAACGTGCCATTGGACGTAAGCTATTAGACTGCCCGTGGTCTGATTTTCCAGGGCTGTTTTATTGCTTACTATGGGGACCTGGAGGCAGGTGCAGTGAGTGGGCTGATTTGCCTTGGTCTGCTTGATCTGGATCAGAAATGGACTCGCTCCTGTTCTTTCTGGGCAGGATTCCAGGTTGATCTCTTACTAAAAATGAAACACGTAGCAGCAATTTTATGTAATGGGTGTTTATAAGTAAAAACACAGTATAAATGGTAAACACAACAAAACATTTCCCAACAGCAGCACAACCTTACTATAAATCTGTGATGACTGAAAGATGAAAATTCTTCTGGCTTCACAAGAGCTCCTGCAAAAAGAAAGTCCTTGAAGGTTCTTTCAAAACTTCAGCAATTGGGCTTGACTTTTATTCATTCCTTCATTAAACTTATATGCTGCCCATCAGTGAGGTATGAAGACCACTCTATAAAGCAAGGGTGAAATTTAAAACTTTTCCCTACCGGTTCTGTGGGTGTGGCAAGGGAAGGATACTGCAAAATCCACATTCCTTCCCCACTCCAGGGGAAAGGATATTGCAAAATCTCCATTCCTTCCCTGCTCCTGAGGGAAGGATACTGCAAAATCTCCATTCCCTCCCCACTCCAGGGGAAAGGATATTGCAAAATCTCCATTCCTTCCCTGCTCCTGAGGGAAGGATACTGCAAAATCTCCATTCCCTCCCCACTCCAGGGGAAAGGATATTGCAAAATCTCCATTCCTTCCCTGCTCCTGAGGGAAGGATACTGCAAAATCTCCATTCCCTCCTCACTCCAGGGGGAAGGATACTGCAAAATCCACATTCCCACCTCACTCTGGGGCCAGCCAGAGGTGGTATTTGCCAGTTCTCTGAACTACTGAAAATTTCTAGAACCTGCTGAATTTCACTCCTGCTATAAAGCCTTAGTAAGACCACACCTAGAGTACAGTTTTGGTCACCACTATAAAAAAGTTGAGACTCTAAAAAAAGTGCAGAGAAGAGCAACCAGGATGATGAGGGGACTGGAGGCTAAAACATATGATGAACGGTTGCAGGAACTGGGCCTGGCTAGAGATAGGATAGCAGTCTTCCAATATTTGAGGGGCTGCCACAGAGAGGAGGGGGTCAATCTATTTTCCAAGGCACCTCAAGGCCAGACAAGGAATAATGGATGGAAACTGAACAAGGAGAGATTCAACCTGGAAATAAGGAGGAATTTTCTGACAGTGAGAACAATCAACCCGTGGAACAGAAGTTGCCTTTGGAAGTGGTGGGAGCTTCATCACTGGAGGCTTTCAAGAAGAGATTGGACTGCCATCTGTCAGAAATGGTGTAAGGTCTCCTGCTTGGGTGAGGGATGGACTAGATGACTTAACAAGGTCCCTTCCAACTCTGTTAATCTGTATCTGTATCAAATAAATGAAACACAATGTCTGACTGGTCAGAGAGGAAGAAAAAGGATTGCATTTTATTAATATACGGCTGTTTCTCCTTGATGCGTAGAATGCGTTGGCCAAAGGCCAGTTTCCTCCCAGGCCTGACGATAAAGATTCCAGGATGATGCATGAAGGACCTTGCCACAGAAGGAACCGGGAAGCTCTACTTCAGCCATGGAAGCTCCCGGAGGGACTTTGGGTGACCCACTTTCTCTCCACCCCAATTAGCTCCAGGGTTGTTGGGGCTGACAGGAAGAGGAAGTGCTGCTATGTATGCAGCCCCGAGCTCCGGAATGAAAAGTGGGTATAAATCTAAATAATGCATCACAATAATGCATATCTCTTCCACTGAAAGGCATCAAGGCCAGGAGGTTAGTGGAGCCCAGACAGTGGTGAATTTGTGAGGGAGGATCATTGCTGCGGTGCTTTGCCTTTTATCTTTTGCATTTCATTCGGATGTTTGTTTGCATTTGTAAAAATTATGCTGGTGGATTGTTTGATATTGTGAATTGCCCAGAGCTGTTTGCCTTTAAGCGTGGTCATTATTTCCTAAAGAAACAAACAGATATCATCTCCATTTAATGACCCCATAATCCCTTGCCGGGTAGAGGAAACAAACAAACAGATATGATGAAGTCAATTCATCACAAACATCTTCCTTCCACTGAACAGGGCAGATTTCTTAACCTCAGCAGGTTTAAAATGTGTGGACTTCAATTCCCAGAATTCCCCAGAATTCCCCAGATTCCTTTGAAGTCAAAGTCCATACATCATAAACCTGCTGAAGTGGGGAAAAGGCTGGTATAGAAGTTAAAATAAAATTTAAAAAAAAAACTGAACTACAGTTAGAAATGACCATTTTTCACTGGGCTGATGTTTGGAGGACGGGGTTCTTGGGATTTGATGGAAGTTTTGCAACCATGGCTGATGTTGGGGAACAGCAGGAGGCTGAGAGGGTCTTTGTACATTTTCAGGGCTATTTTGAGAGCCGACATGGAGGGGCCACAACTTAACATTAACGGACATCGAGTCATTCTTCATTCAATGGAACTTTCTGTTATCATATGGCATGTTTCATTCTTTAAAGGTAAAGGTTCCCCTCACATATATGTGCTAGTCGTTCCCGACTCTAGGGGGTGGTGCTCATCTCTGTTTCAAAGCCAAAGAGCCAGCGCTGTCCGAAGACATCTCCGTGGTCATGTGGCCAGCATGACTCAACGCCAGAGGCACACGAAATGCTGTTCCCTTCCCACCAAAGGTGGTCCCTATTTTTCTACTGGCATTTTTTACCTGCTTTCAAACTGCTAGGTTGGCCGAAGCTGGGACAAGGAACGGGAGCTCACCCCGTTATGCACTCGGGAGTCGAACTGCTGAACTGCATTCTGAACTTCATTCTTTACTCAATTGCAAAAATAATAATAATAAAAAAATCAGGGTTTCTTCACCACCAATCATAACATGAAAATCACAAATAGTAGATTTTAGAGATCTACTTTACATTAAACCATAAATTGTTGTCATGGGGAAAATCCAAAAATTTTAAACTTCACTTCCAACTGCTTACAACCCTACTGGGTAAGCTCTATGCAGATATGACAGCTGTGTTCCTCAAATCTAGAGTGCATTCCTGGGTGGTACCCAGTTCCTACATTACTTCAGAGTTAGTGATATGGGACCTGGCGAGTTTGACACCCGTGATTTACACAATCAGGATGAATTTGTCCTTCTTCAAAAAGGCTGCATTACAGGTAATCCTTGACTTAGAACAGTTCACTTAGTTTGAAGTTACAATGGCACTGAAAAAAGTGACTTATGACTGTTTTTCACACTTACGACCATTGCCGCATCTCTGAGGCCACGTGATTTACATTCAGATGCTTGACATTTGATTGGCCCGTCGGGCTGTCACCCTTCCCATCCGAATGCTTCAAGCCTCAGGTTTTGCAGTGAACGGTAGAACTGCGGCCTTCTTGTTTATATTTATCCTTATTCCCCCAAGACCCTCAAGAGATATTTTCCCTCATTCCTTCGGCTTCTTATTTTAGAATGGTGGCAGTTCAGTGCTTGCATTTAGAGGGAGAGACGTCAAAATGTGACAGGTTGCTTTCTGAGATGACCATTTTTGAGCTCAAACTGCAGATTGAATAGACTCCATCTGGTTAGGGATATGTAGCTGGTGAAACCAGAAACTGGTCAGTGAGATGAGAAACACTGCGAGTCCCAAAGATGCTTTTTTCAAGAAGCAATTTTTTTCTTTTGAAGATATTTTGCTTCTCATCCAAGGAGCTTCTTCAGCTCTTACAGGATAGTGGGGAATGGAAGGATTTATACTCCTTGCAGGCAGCTGGTCCTTTGCATCCTTTTAGAGGGCCGTTGAGGCCACCTGGAAGTTTCTCTGTGTCCTCAGGGTCACCTGAGTGGTGCTCCTGGTTTCTGTAATCTGCAATATTTTTCCTCTGGAAATCCATTCCTACTCCCACACCACTCAAAGGGTGTTCATCCCAAATTGTATAGCTAAATGTCTGTAGAGATTCTCAGCCATCCAGGAAAAATACATGAGAATCTCTATTGACTTTTAGCTATACCTCCAAGTGCTTCAATGACCCTCTAAAAGGATGCAAAGGACCAGCTGTCTGCAAGGAATCTAAATCCTTCCATTCCCCACCATCCTGTCAGAGCTGAAGAAGCTTCTCAGATGAGAAGTGAAACATCTTCAAAGAAAAAACAAGAAAGTCCAGTTGCCTCCTGAAAAAGCACCTTTGGGGGCAACTATGACTTGGATGACGGAGAATCTCTACAGACTTTTAGCTATACAATTTGGGATAAAGACCCTTGGAATGGTATGGGAGGAGGAATGGATTTCCAGAGAAAAAAATTACAGGCTACAGGAACCATTTGTACCACTCAGGTGACTCTGAGGACACAGAGAAACCTCTAAGTGGCCTCAAGGACCCTCTAAAAGGATGCAAATGACCAGCTGTCTGCAAGGAATATTATTATTATTATTATTATTTATTGAATTTATATCCCGCCCTTCTCCCTGGAGGGACTCAGGGTGATGAACAGCTGAAAATTAAAATAACATACAATATAAAAGTTAAGATAACTAAAAATAAATTAAATTAATCGGCCTCCCAATTTAAAACCCCAAGCTATACAATTAAAAACTAACCCATAAAACCTATTCAGGCCAGGCCGGCTTGCTGAAATAAAAACGTATTCAGGGCCTTACGGAAAGTGTGGAGATCCAGGATCAGTCGTATTCCGGGAGGTAGCTCGTTCCAGAGGGCGATATAAATCCTTCCATTCCCCACCATCCAGTCAGAGCTGAAGAAGCTTCTCGGATGAGAAGTGAAACATCTTCAAAGAAAAAACAAGAAAATCCAATTGCCTCCTGAAAAAGCACCTTTGGGGCAACCATGACCTGGAGGACGGAGAATCTCTACAGATCCACTGGGAAGGTGAAGGAGTCAAGGGCTCAACAATTTTGCAATCCAAGTGCTAGAGCAGAAGCCAGGGGGTGGCTGAGCTTCCTTCAGGGCTCCCTGCTCTCATTCCACAAATACCCTGTTCTGTAGATAATGAATATGCAGGATGATTATGGCTGGTTTATAGTTTGCTGCTTGAATTGGTGATGCACGTTACGTTTCAAAGCCTGGCTGGAATTGCAATCTGTGGAAATCCTCGCGGAGCCTTTTGGTGCTGAGCTTAAGGGAGTGTGCTGCGTCTGGGAGACATGAACATTTAAAAGGTAGAAATATTGATTCATCGTTGATTCACAACAAAATGTGTTGCTGACAAATCCAGAGCCATCATGTTGCTCATACTGAAGGAAGGGAAGAAGATGAGTGGAAAACCAATACTACTAAATAGTTACACAATCTCTTTTCGTATCCCCGTGAAGGAGAAGAGTCTAAGCAGCAGAGTACAGAGCAAGAGGGATCACTCAGTACTGCGCTATTGAGGCCACACGTAGGCAGGGTTGCCATGATACAAAAACAATTTTTTAAAAAATTTTGATTTATATGCTGCCCTTCTCCGGAGACTCAGGGCAGCTTACAATGCGTTAGGCAATAGCCTTCATACTTTTGTATATTTATACAAAGTCAGCTTATTGCCCCCACAAACTGGGTCCTCAATTTACCTACCTTAGAAAGGATGGAAGGCTGAGTCAACCTTGAGCCTGGCGAGATTCGAACCTGCAGTAATTGCAGACAGCTGGATGTTAATTACAATGCATTAGTCTGCTGAGCTATCCAGGCTATCCAGAAAGAGTGCAGAGAAGAGCAAACAAAGATGATCGGGGGCTGGAGGCTAAACTGGACAATGAAAGGTTAAGGGAATTTGGTTTCTTTAACTCAGTGATGGTGAACCTTTTCGGCACTGAGTACCCAAACCGGAACGCCCGTACATGTGCATGCATGCGTGCGCACTGGAGTGCCGGAAACCCAAAGACCAGCTGGCTGGCATGCGCATGCCTGTTTCTTGTCTATTTTCAGGTCATTTTCGGGCCGGTTTTCGGGCTGGTTTCTGGGCCATTTTCCGACTGTTTTCCAGGCTGTAATGTGGTGACCAAAACTAGATGCAGTATTCTAAGTGTGGTCTTACTAAAGATCTATAAAGGGGTACCAACACTTCACGTGATTTGAGATAATCTTCCTTTCCAATTGTGGCAAAAAGGGAGGAAAGGAACATTTTCTAAGCTGCCTTGAACTTCCAAACAAAACGACAGAATGAAGAAAAGAAAAAGGTTCAGCCCCCAAATGCAATTCCCAGACTTATCTTGTGATAGCCCTGTGAGATAACCCCAGAAGTCGAGCTCTGTCAAGGTAGCCTTGACGTACGACCACAATTGAGCCCAAAATTTCCGTCGCTAAATAAGACATTTGTTAAGTCAGTTTTGTCCCATTCATTTTACAACTTTTCTTGCCACATTTGTTAACTGGACCACTGCAGTTGTTAAATTAGTAACACGGTTGTTAAGTGAATCTGGATTTCCTCACTGACTTTGTCAGAAGGTCGCATGACCCCGGGAACATTGCAATTGTCATAAGTATGAATTTTGCAAGCATTTGAATTTTGATCTTGGTTGTAAGTGTGACAAATGGTCATAAGTCACTTTTTCAGTGATGTTGTAACTTCGAACGGTCATTAAATGAACTGTTGTAAGTCGTGGAGTACCTGTATTGTAAAGTTACACAAAGAGACTCTTGCAAGACTGAAAGTATTTCTTCCGTCTTTTCCTTTTGCTCTCCAAGAAACCAGGCTGAAATATTTCCCGTGCCTCCCCTTCCCTCCTTCTCTGGGCTGAGATATCTTTTGCAAAGTGGCTGCCTGGCGGCCAGGTCCACCCCCTCCCTCCCAAGGTCATTCCTACATATCATTCATTACAACTTGTCACTATACAAATGTGAGAATCCATAAACCTCTCAGGTGCACTTCATCATAATGATCTTCTAGTTTTAAAAAAATCCCTAAAGCAACTCCTTCTTCAGCAAACCGAGTGAAAGCAGTTTTGAAAAAAAATGCACCCACCCAGCTCTTGCTTATTGATTTATATACACAGGTAATAGTGAGGTTACGGGGGCACAGTGGCCTAGTGGTTAAGGCTATCGATCGGAAGGTTGGTAGTTTGAAACCCAAGCGCTGCATGATGGGGTGAGTTCCCATGCCTTGCTCAGCTCCTGCCCACCTAGCAGTTCAAAAGCAGGCAAATGCGAGTAGATAAATAGGTACCACTCCTGTGGGAAGGGAACAGTGTTCTGTGCGCCTCGGCATACAGGGAAATTTTCATGTTTCCCTGAAAATAAGACCCGGTCTTATATTTTTTGGGGGCGCAAAATAGGCACTAGGGCTTATTTTCAGGGACACGATTTCAGGGTGATCTGGCTGGGTGCCCCCCCCATTGCATGCACAAGAGGTGATGTGGACGTGTCTCATGGGCCACGGTAAAGCTGAGAGTCGGGGGGGCTGGAGTGGGTTGGTGGCTGCGGGAGGCTCATCTTCGCGTCTCTCGGCTTGCCTGCAGCCCGCGTGGCACATCGGGATTGCCTGCCTTCCCCCCAGTAGTGGGTTTCACTTGCCTTCGCTACCGGTTTGGAACTGTGAGTACGAGTATGTGCATGTGCTTCGCTTGTACATGATGCTTCTGCGCATGCGCAGAGTGTCCGTGATGACATTGGGGGGGGGTTGGGTGGAGCCTCCTGCCACCACCACTACCGGTTCGCCCAAACCGGGGTGAACCCCCCACTGCTTTCCCCCCCCACGCCTCTGCCTCCATCTGCTGCTGGTGCCCTTGTGCGAAACTGAGCTGTCCACGGCTGCATGCCCACTCCAGCCCACCAACTCTCGGCTTACCTGCAGCCTGAGTGGCGCATGCAGATTGCTCACCTGTGCTGTATGGGCTGTGTAGCCCCAGAGTGCGCTGACCAAGGGACTGGCGCGCGGCAGCTGCTGTCAGATACCGTTGGGTCACATGCACTCATAGCCTCCTGTGCTGGCCACACCCATTCCCTTCACTCGGGCTTATTTTTGGAGTAGGGCTTATATTAGGTGCACACTGACAAATCAGCGGGGAAACACGGTAGTCGTGTGGCCACATGACTGTGGGAGCATCTTTGGATAATGCTGGATCCCTTGGCTAGAAAACAGAGATGAGCATCGCCCCTTAGAGTCGGACATGACTGGACAAGGGAAACCTTCATTTTTTTTTTAATAGATTGACTGATTTCTGATTCCCAGGGTGGTGAAACCAATGCAGAATACCTTATTTTAATGTTTTAAATATATTTATTTTGTTTTATTTTAAAAGATAGAATACAAAGCAGAAACAAACAAAGCAAGATGAAAACCTATGTCCAGCACTAACAATAACAACAACAACAAAAGATGTATAAAAAAAGAGAAAAAAGTGATCCAAATATCAAATAAATTTAACATTTAACATATAGAATCCACTCTGGTTGGATGCTGAAAAAAAAGAAAAGAAAAAAATAGTAAATTTTCCTCCCCTTTTACAAGTATAGCATATTCTTTCTTTCTTTCAGCAACACAGAGTTGCAGTTTGTCAGCAGAAAAAAGGCCCAGAAACTTGTGAATGAGATTTCACAGAACCAGGGCTGTAGAACAACTTAGTTTACGTAGGTAAAACCTGGCTAGAAAGAATATGCACATAAAAGCCTACGATAGGTCTTTGGTTATTTGGGTCTTCTCCCACGTAAAATTGGAAGTGTCTTGGCGACGTTTCGACGAAGTCTCATTCGTCATCTTCAAGCTGGTGTTCTGGGCTTCGTGCTTCCAGGAGCAAGGAAGCACGAAGCCGAGAACACCAGCCTGAAGATGACGAATGAGACTTCATCGAAACATCGCCAAGACACTTCCAATTTTACGTGGGAGAAGACCCAAATAACCAAAGACCTACATACAAACACCCGCGAAAACCTGAGAATATATATATATATATATATATATATATATATATATATATATATATATATGTGTGTGTGTGTGTGTGTGTGTGTGTGTGTGTGTGTGTGTAGTTAATATTTCGGGTTTCTTCCCGTGTAATTGTGGATATATCCCTAAAAGGGTAGAAGCGACGTTTCGAGAGAATCCCATAAACATAAACAAATATAAACATAAACATAAACATAAACATATACATATACATATACATATACATATACATATACATATACATATACATATACATATACATATATATATATATATATATATATATATGAAGAAATAGCAGTCAATAGGTTAAACTAAACATTACACCAGTGGTGAAATCAAATTTTTTTACTACCAGTTCTGTGGCCGTGGCTTGGTGGGTGTGGTGTGGCTTCATGGGCATGGCTTTGTGGGCGTGGCTTGGTAGGCGTGGCAGGGAAAAGATATTGCAAAATCCCCATTCCCACCTCACTCTAGGGGAAGGATATTGCAAAATCCCCATTCCCTTCCCACTCTGGGGCCAAGCAGAGGTGGCATTTGCCGGTTCTCTGAACTGCTCAAAATGTCCACTACCGATTCTCCAGAACCTGTCAGAACCTGTTGGATTTCACCCCTGCGTTACACTAATCTTCAAATCCCTCTGCTAACCATCTGTTATTGTATTTAGTGTGTAGAAAGCATACAATATCTTTGAAAATGCAAATGTGTGCTAAGTTTAGGAAATGTTAACCTAATAAAAGTTGGGGATTAATTTGCAAAGAAATGTGGAAGAAGACAAGGGGTAAAAAAAAAGAGAAGATCTCCACATCAGGAAGGTCTAAATAATTCTGTCTGAAGTACCTTCCCGTGTCTTATGACCGGTTTCAGCTATTCTTGCTGAATTGTCAAAGGAGAGAAACAATGGCAGGCTCTCAGTCCTTAAGTGGGACTGCAATTTCAATCTGAACAGCATTGTTTGGTAGATACTTTAGATGAGCCAGGGCGGCTGAAGAAATCACGACCAATTTGTGCACCACTCAAGAGTGGAAAGAGGAGGTGTATTTGGAAGGATTCTAAGGATTAGATTTAAAAGTAAAACAAAGCTGCTGGTTGGATGCTTTGTGGATCACCGGAAGGACATTTCATTTTTTTAAAAATCAAGTTTTATTGATTTTTTTTCCTCCCTCCCCCCATTCACCCTCATATTTTATTAACAGTATTGGCCATATCATATCTTATACAACTTATCATATCCAAATACATTTTACTTAGTTACAGTTTCTGCCAAAATCTTCTTTTCCCACCTTTTTTTTATCATATCTTAATATTTTTATTATATTTATATAATATTTATATAATAAAATTGTTTGATGGATCTAGCCCAATAACACTTTATACAAAATGACTGCTTTCTCAAAGCTGTTTATTCAAAGATGCATATATGGTTTAAATCTATGAATACATCCTTAACTGACCCTTGCAGATGTGTGTGTGGAACTACTGGGCGACCACGTTGGAGCGGTCTTTTATACTCAGAGGGAGGGGCTTTAAGGTAAGGTGGGACTATGGGGATGATGGGTTGTGTGGTTGAGTTAACCCTTGCAGGGTAGTAGGGAATAGGGACAAAAACAAGTTAGACATTTCACCTGACAAAAATGAATATTATATAAATTTATATTTATATAATAAATATTATATAAATGTATATAAATTCAAACAATGACTTTATATTCATTCGCCCTCAAGTTCCAATTTCTCTTTTTTTAACTCGTATTTATTCTCTTTTATTTTTTAATCATTCATTCTTTATCCTAATACATTTAAAAATGTTCGGGATTGCCTTTCTTCCATTTCATCTGTTTTATTGTACAGCAATCTTTCTTCTCATTCTCTTCTGTCTGCCTCCCTTCTTTTATCCTTTCTACTTTCTTCTTTCCTACTCTCCTACGCCTTCCCTACTTCCCCTTCCTTTCTCCCTCTCCTCCTCTCTTTCTCTCTATCTAACCTTCTCTCCTACTCTTATTTCCCCTCCCTACCGGAAGGACATTTCAGACAGTTTCAAATTGCTTTCACAGGCAAAGCACAGGTTGAAATTCAAATGGGTGAACTCTGGTGCCCTTGCACTTATTAAGGGGCAAGTCAACATTCATGTGATTTGCGCTTGTTCTATTCATATTTTTTTCTGGTTAGCTAACCATAAGATTGTTAATAGATATTAGCAGTAGCACTTAGACTTATACAGTAGTGGCCAAAATTGTGGAAACCTTTGGGGAAAAGTGTATTTTCTAAAACTAGCTAGTAACACCACTGTTTTTTGGGAGTAGCACCATATAATTATATATCAATGGAAAGATAATTTAATCAAGAATGTAATGCAATAACTTTTATGAAGGATTTGCTGTTAGAATAGCAGTTACAGTACAAAGAAGAAAACTGAAACACATAGAAAAAATGAGATATACAAAAATGATCCCCATAGAAAAAACGAGATATACAAAAATGATCCCCATAGAAAAAACGAGATATACAAAAATTATCACCACATCAGTTAATACTTCGTTGGGTAACTTTTAGCATGAATTATGGCCTGACAATATCTTCCCATGGAGCGAACCAAGTCTTTGAGTTCTGCAGTTGCTATCTTGTGAAACCAAGATTGAATGATGGCTTCTATTAACTGGGTTTTATTGCTCGGTTGCTTCTTACTAACAAGTTTCTTTAGTTGGCTCCATAGATTTTCAATTGGGTGAAGGTCTGGGCTATTCCCAGGCTATTCCATCAGTGGAATAGGATTATCTTGAAACTCCCCCCCCCCAAAAAAGTGGTGTTATTAGCTATCAAACCTCAAAAATACACTTTTCCCAAAAGGTTTCCACAATTTTGGCCACTACTGTCTAGTGCTTCATAGTGCTTTACAGCCCTCTCTATGCATGGTGGCTCAGTGGCTAAGATGCTGAGCTTGTCAATCAAAAGGTCAGCAGTTCAGTGGTTTGAATCCCTACTGCTGCGTAACGAGGTGAGCTACCATTCCTGGTCCCAGCTTCTGCCAACCTAGCAGTTTGAAAGCACGTAAAAAATGCAAGTAAGAAAAATAGGGACCACCTTTGGTGGGAAGGGAACAGCGTTCCGTGCGCCTCTGGAGTTGAGTCATGCCAGCCACATGACCACGGAGACATCTTTGGACAGCGCTGGCTCTTCGGCTTTGAAACGGAGATGAGCACTGCCCCCTAGAGTTGGGAACGACTAGCACATATGTGCGAGAGGAACTGTTACCGTTACCTTTAACAGTTTACAGAGTCAGCCTCTTTCCCCAAACAATCTGGGTCCTCATTTTACTGACCTCAGAAGGATGAAAGGCTGAGTCAACCTTGAGCTTGTCAAGATTGAACTGCTGGCAGTGAGCAGTGAGTTAGCCTGCAATAGTGCTTTCTAACCACTGTGCCATCACGGCTCTCAGTAACAGTAACAGAGTTGGAAGGGACTTTGAAGGTCATCTACTCCAAACCCCTGCTCATGCAGGATACTAGGGATTCGAACTGCCGAACTGCCAACCTTTCTGATTGACAAGCTCAGTGTCTTAGCCACTGAGCCACCTAGCCAGGCTTTTTCTCTACAAGATGACCCCAGGAAAGGTTCCCTGTGCATGTGGGAACTGGTTGACCTGTCTTTAAACCTTGCCTGAGAGATCTCCTAGCATCAAATCAAACTTTGAACTATTGGCAGTCCTTGATTTAAGACCGATTGCTTAGTGACCGTTTATAATAATAATAATATCTTTTATTTGTGGTCACAGGCCAAAACACAAACACAATTGCAAAAGAACGTGGGGAAAGCAACATCATAAACAGTTGGCTCTCAGAAGCCTTGGCTGAGAGGAATTACAGCATTCTCCTCTAATAGTTACAGCTCTTAAAAAAATTTAGAAACCTGAAAAGTAATGTGTGAGGAGCCATCCCCTAAACAATATAAGGTCAAATTACTAGCATTGGGTCCAGAGAGATCTGTTTCTAAGAGACCGTAATTTAGTCCTGCCTGCGTTATGCATAGGGCAGTATAAAAGAACATGCTCCAGTTTCAACCTCAGTTCTATCACAGGGGCATAACTGCTCACTTATCGGGAGCCTCTTAAATTGTCCGTCCAGCAATGCTGAGTGCAAGACGTTGAAATGAGCAAGGGAGAAGATGCTTCTATACTTAGGGATGGTTAAAGTGTAAAAATATGAGGCCATCCTCATTCCGTAATAGGTAAATTGGCTGAAGATCAGAGGGGAGCAGGTTTTATTAGCTCTAGCTCTTAGATATTGCAAGTCTATGTCCACAAGCCGTTGGACTACCCTAGATTGGGCGTCCTTAAGGCCATAGTCTCCCAATGCATCCCCTGAAAAACCTAGCAGGTGGAGTTTCTTTGTCAGCTCCCTCTCCCATCGAGAAGTAGCTTAGTGACCATTTGATGGTACTGTATATAAATAAGTCTCTTATATATAATTGAATCCTGCTGAAGTTCATTTACTTGTGCGCTGGTCGGATGTGCTGCAACAAACTCTGACAGGAGTCCTAATGGAGCACCATTTAAGTATGAGCCACCAATCTGCTGCAGCTGCCAAAAAAGCCAATGCTGACCTAGGCTGCATCAACAGAGGAATAATATCAAGATCACGAGAAAGTGATAGTATTGGTCTACTGGTGAGGCCACAGTAGGAATACTGTGTCCAGTTCTGGTCATCACAATACAAAGAAGGTACTGAGACCCTAGAACAGTGTTTCTCAACCTTGGTAGCTTGGGGATTCTGGCAGTTGAAGTCCACCCATCTCCAAGCTTCCAAGGTTGAGAAACACTGCCCTAGAAAGAGTGCAGAGAAGAGCAACAAAGACGACAAGGAGTTTGGAGGCTAAACCGTATAAGGAACAGGTAAGGGAGCTAGGTATGCCGCGGTGGCACAGTGGTTAGAGTGCAGTACTGCGGGCTATTTCTGCTGCCTGCTGGCTGCTGCAATTTGGCAGATCGAATCTCATCAGGCTCAAGGTTGACTCAGCCTTCCGTCCTTCCGAGGATTGTTGGGGGCCATAGGCTGACTGTCAGGCCTGGAAGCCATCTTTTTCGTTGGATCTTCAGGCCTGCCACATTTATTACTGTGGGAAACTGGGAGGGAGGATTGTATGGAGCAGGTTTCCTGGCTTGAGCCTGTCACAGGGAAAAGGGAGACAATCTATTCTCCAAAGCACCAAAGGGGAGGACAAGAAGCAATGGGTAGAAGCTCATCAGAGGGAGATCCAACCTGGAACTAAGGAGGGATTTCCTGACAGTGGGGCAGCTGGCCTCCTGGAGATGTAGGTGCTCCATTTATTTATTTATTTTAGTTTATTAATCTTGTATGCTTCCCTCTCTCCCAAAGGACTCAAGGCGGCTCACAATGATAAAAAACACACAAAATTCAATATTCAAATAAAAATATAAAAACCAATAAAATCCCCTTTAAAAAACCTCTTCAATCCAATCCAGCCAGGGCAAATAGCCATGTTTTGAGGACACGGCGGAAAGAGCGAAGGTCAGGGGCCATCCGGAGCTCCAGGGGGAGCTGATTCCACAGAGTAGGTACATCCACAGAGAAGGCCCGCTCCCTGGGAGTCACCAGCCGACACTGTCTGGCCGATGGGACCCCTAGGAGGCCCTCCCTGTGATGGGGGGCACCGGGAGATGGGGAGCTGTCGCTGGCCGCAGATGGTCTGCCAGGTACCCCGGGCCTAAGCCATGTAGGGCTTTATAGGTGATTACCAGCACCTTGAATCTCACCCGGAGGGCAACCGGTAGCCAATGGAGGTCCCGCAGGAGGGGTGTAACATGAGAGTGTCGGGACACTCCCATCACTACCCGCGCGGCCGCATTGCTGGAGGTTTCCATACAGAATAACAGTGCTGGAAGGGATCTTGGAGGTCTTCAACCTCCTGCCCAAGCCAGGAAACCTTATAACATCCCAAACAAAATGACTGTCCAACCTTTTCTTGAAAATCTTCAGTAATGGAACATCCACAATTCCAAGAGACAAGCTGTTCCATTGATTAATTGTTCTTGCAGTGAGAAAATTTCTCCTTGTTTCTAGTTGGAGTTCTCTTTAACAAGCTTCCACCTGTTACTTCTTGCTCTGCCCTCTGGTGCTTTGGAGAATAGATTGACAGCTCTTCAAGTACTGGAAGACAGTTTTGTGTTAGACTGGGTTTTTATACTCTCATTTTTCAGAGTTTCCCAAGCTTCTTGAGTTATTTTCCTTTTTAAGATTTCCATCCATGGAATCCTTCCCAACCTCTCTCTAAGTTTGTTGAAATCAAGTCTCTTGAAATTTAAGACACTAGTTTGACTCTGTTCTATTGCCCATTCTTGCATTATTTTGAATTCCAATATCATATGGTCAGTTTCCCACAAATTCCCTTAACCTTCTATCATTTCATCTCCAATACTCTGATGTTAGTGATATTAGTTTACCGTCAGTTGTCAGAATAATAGATTGGACAAGCATTTGTCTAGGATGGTGTAAGGTCTCCTGCCTTGGGTGGTTGGTGTGTGTGTGTGTGTGTGTGTGTGTGTGTGTGTGTTGGATTAGAAGACTTCCAAAGCCCATAGAAATTGAATAGAAGTAGGGCAGGAAGGGACATCAGAGGACTTCTAGTTGAATACCCTGCACAAGGTAGGAATCTTGTATCATTCCAAGCAAATGGTTGCCCAATTTATTCTAGAAAACCTCCAATGATGGGGCACTCACAACTCAGGAGACAAGCTATTCCACTGATAAATTGTTCCCTCCCAGCCCTCAATCTCCCAACCCTCAACCTCAAGCAGGTTGAGACTGCTGGAAAGAGGAGACTGGGAATGCTGGTCTACGTCCCTGCTCCCTCCTTCCCTGGATGATAGGGCTTTGGTACCACAGCAGGGGTGAGTAGAGGGCCATTCTGCCATGGCCAATTCATTGTGGGAAAACTCACATGGATGGAAACTGACCAAGGAGAGATTCAACCTGGAAATAAGGAGACATTTTCTGACAATGAGAGCCATCAACCCATGGAACAGAACTTGCCTTCAGAAGTTGTGGGAGCTTCATCCCTGGAAGCTTTCAAGAAGAGACTGGACTGGCATCTGTCAGAAATGGTGTAAGGTCTCCTGCTTGGGTGGGGGGTTTGGACTAGATGACCTCCAAGGTCCATTCCAGCTCTGTTTTAATCTGTTAAACTCACCTGTGGACAATTCCACACGGGATAACTCAATGCGATAAATGTTATCTGCTTCTGCTTCTTCAACAGTATTTCTATTGATAAAAAGGGAAATAATGCCAAAGAAACAGTGGTGGATAACCTTTATTGTTTTGAGTTGTCTCATGAGGAATTTTCTGTGGTGAATTACCCTGAGGCCATGGTGAAGTGAGTTGGCTGTGATGAGATGGCCATGGCAAGTTGGCCATGACCAGATGGCCATGGTGTGATGGCTGGGGTGAATTATCCCAATAATGTCCCATTCCAGAGTAGAGATCTCTGGATGCTTGGAGCTTGGGAGGTCTCTGCACGAGGCTGAGGGGAGGCATTTTCTCCAGCACTCAGGGGATACCACTGAAAGGTTTCCAGGCTGGACAGCTTCTGAGCCAGCCTGGGACATTTTGACCATTGCTGGAGGCAGAGAGGAGGATCCTTCTCCCTCAGGTCTCCCCCACTAGTCTGCAAGGAATATAAATCCTTCCATTTCCCACTATCCTGTCAAAGCTAAAGAAGCTTCTTCGATGAGAAACAAAACATCTTCAAAAGAAAAAAAACAAGTTGCCTGCTGAAAAAACACCTTTGGGACAACCATGATCTGGATGACTGAGAATCTCTACAGACTTCTCCCTCAGGGTTTCCAAGCTGGACAGGGTCAGGAGAATTCTTTGCTCATCCTGTAGGTGTCAACTTGAAAACAGATCAGGCTGTTGCAGCCGTTTTCTCAGTTTGCCAGCTTGAGATATTTTGGGGGTGGGGGAGTGGGGGGAAGGAAGGAGCTCTGGAATGTCAGACCAGACACCAACAGCTGACTATCTCGTGGGAACCAAGATCATTCCAACAGGTGCTGGCCAGAGAGATAGAAGAGGTTACTTAGCAGACCATTTTCATTTTCATTTTATTAGATTTATATACTGCCCTACTCCCGAAGGACTCAGGGCGGTGAACAGCCAGAAAGATAAAACACACAAACTACAAAATTTAAAAGGCAATATAAAAACCCATTAAATAATTTGGCCCAAAACAATTTAAAACACCCCTAATGTTTTAAAACCAATTTTAAAAGTTACAATTAAAAGTTAGGCCAGGCCAGCCTGTTGAAATAAATAGGTCTTGAGGGCACGGCAGAAGGTGCGTAAATCCAGGATCCTCCGTATCTCCAGGGGGGAGCTCATTCCAGATAGCAGGTGCCCCCACAGAGAAGGCTCTACCCCTGGGGGCCGCCAGTCGACACTGTTTGGCTGACGGCACCCTGAGGATCCCCTCTCTATGTGAGCGTACTGGCCGGTGAGAGGTTACTGGTGGCAGAAGGCGGTCCCGTAAGTACCCAGAACATCTAATCAGACAACATGACCTGTGAGAAGGAGGGAGGGAGCTGTCTAATCTTTATGTCAGCCCTGGAGGCCATCTTTTTCTTTGGATCTTCAGGGCTGCCACATTTAGTGCTGTGGGAAACTGGGAGGGGGAATTGCATTGAATCGCAGGGATATCCAGCCATAATAACATTCCTTTCTCAGAGAGTCAAGGACATTCGGCTTGCACCTGGAGTGGCGTGACTGGGAGGCATCTCCAGTTGGGATGGATTGGACCATGTGATGGACATGTGGGTGCAGGGGAAGGGACTTGACTTTCTTTTGGGTGGGGAAAACCTGGAAGCTTTCAGATTTGGGTTTTCCCAGATGTGCCAATATGACATCTCCAATAAAATGGAACTTTGAGGAACTTCTAGCCGTGGAGTCTTCTTTCGTTGGGGGTGTTAATTGGAACCCTGACACTTTAATTATACTGAAAGTACAAGAAATAGCCAGAGCTGGTTTGTTTTTGAACTGTGTGGAAATGATGTACTCAATAAAGCAGTTCTTTGAGAAAGCTAAAAGTCTCAGAGTTGCTGAATTGGTTGTGTTCCTTGGCAGTAGGACTGGGATACTTACATATATATTTAGTTTTATGTATGTATTATTCCAATTAACATGGCCCCCTAGTCTATTTAAGGAACCCTGGATGGCAAACCAAACGTGAAAGAGAATTTTGTTCAAACAAAAGAAAACTCCCTGAAATTGCAATGGAAAATAAAAGAAAAAAGAGACAACAATAAATAAACAAGGAATGTTATGGATGATCTTAATTTGGTGGAAATCATCTTGACAGGGCTTCAAATGAGCCCATGTGACTCACTGTGGCATAGCAAGGAGACAGCCAGAGAGGTTCCAGGGGAGAAATTTCACTTTTTTGTTGGGGCAATGTAATATTCTGAGATTGATTGATTGATTGATTGATTGATTGATTTGATTTGATTTTGTGCCATCAACTTGATGTCATGTCTGGTCAAAATATGTGTTTGTTCTATGTGGGAAGGCAGACTGTAAGGCTGCTACAGAAGCAGTAGGGGTGTGTTGTGGTGTGGTGTGTGTGTGTGTGTGTGTGAATAGGTTCTCTGACAGATGGACTGACAAGTGTAATTCCAGGGAGAGAAAGAAAGAAAAAAGATGGTTGTTGCACTAGAGTTAAAGCTGTAAATATATGGAGCCTGCAGGATATGTATATATAAAACAGAATAACAGAGTCGGAAGGGACTATGCTTCCAACCCCCTGCTCAGGCAGGAAACCCTGCACCACTTCAGAGAAATGGTTATCCAACATCTTCTTAAAAACTTCCATGGTTGGAGCTTCACAACTTCTGGAGGCAGGTTGTTCCACTGATTAATTGTTCTCACTGTCAGGAAATTTCTCTTTAGTTCCAGGTTGGATCTCTCCTCGATTAGTTTCCACCCACTGCTTCTTGTTCTACACTCAGGTGCTTTGGAGAATAGCTTGACTCCCTCTTCTTTGGGGCAGCCCCTGAGATATTGGCACACTGCTATCATGTCACCCCTAGTCCTTCTTTTCATTAAAGCAGACATACCCAATTCCAGCAACTGTTCCTTATATGTCTTAACCTCCAGCCTCCTAATCTTCTTTGTTGCTCTTCTTTCCACTCTTTCTAGCATCTCAGTGCCTTTTTTACATCGTGAAAAATGAAAAGCAAAGAAGTACATAAAAAGAACAGGAATTCTTGGAATCTCCAACAGAGGAAGAACTTGGTAGTACAGTAGTTTAAAGCACCCTGTTATTAACACAGCTGCCTGCAATTACTGCAGGTTCGAATCTCACCAGGCTCAAGGTTGACTCAGCCTTCCATCCTTTCTAAAGTAGGTGAAATGAGGACCCAGTTTGTGGGGGCAATAAGCTGACTTTGTATAAATATACAAAAGTATGAAGGCTATTGCTGAGCACATTGTAAGCCACCCTGAGTCTCCGGAGAAGGGCGGCATATAAATCAAAAAAAAAAAAAAAAAAAAAAAAAAAAAAAAAAAAACCCTGCAGAGACATGCTAGACACAGAATCACCTCCCTTCATTCACAGAGTATATTTTGGTATTAGAAATTTAAATTGGCTTTTGACTACATACTGTATCTGTCTTGGTTTTTCTCCCCTAAATACTGTAATTGAATGACATTTCTGACAACCTTTCATCAACCAGTGACAGCTTAACAAATCCCTCGTTCTGCAGAAAGCAGACAAAATGGAAGCGAACATCCTTGGGCTCCAAATGACCAAGATTTGGGACTTAAGACAGATACAATCTGCCTATTGCAAAGCCGTGGAATCTGTAGGGACAAGAGAAACCCCACAGTTATTTTTGTAGGAAGTCACCCTGAAGCGCTCAAGAAAAACATGAGAAAACTTTTGGCAAAGTCTTTCAAAAAGAAGCAGGGACAGTGGCACTCCTGGGGGAGGGAGGGAGGACTGAAAGAAGACGAGAGAAGGCCACAGTGGTACAATCCAAACTCTTGAGTTTTGGTTCATTCATACAAAAGGGTAGTTGTGAATTTTTTTGCCTTTTTTTTTACCCTTCCCCCCCTTCTGCTGGACAGAAGCAAACTTGAGTTTTGGATAGAGATTCTCAATGCTTGGAGTCCATGGATATGGCTACTCCTACAACCGTACCTAATTTGGTTGTTGAATTCAGTCATTGCACGAATTTGCACCATCCAGTAAGCCTGAAGGAAGCCACAGGGGCAATATTTGCACAATAGACTTATCACATCCCCTTCACTGCCACCAAAAATTAAGAAGAAGCCCAGTAAACAAGAACAAAAGCAAAGCTGGTTAAGGTGAATTGCTGGGCCTTTCTCTGCCTGGGTCTAATTCGCAGAGTAGAGAAAAACATGTAGCCTTTGGACTCTTTTCTTCTTGCAGATAAGTTCCGCAGGGAGGTTTTTTTGGCACTCTTCCTTGTAATGCTGACATTGCTGATAATCAAATAGTAGGTTAGTAGGTTGAGCTAGTATAAGACAAAGTTCAACTTCTCACTTGGTTGTGGTGAACTTTCTGCTTACTCTTCCCAGAGGTCCCCAATTATCCCAACGAATCAAGATCTCCTATGGACTGCAGGCGGCTTCCAGCCCCCCTTCCTGCACTTTCAGGGCTCTTGCAGGACCACAAAGCTAAATTTAGCAGTGCTCCCTAAAAATGATATGGCCTGGTTTATTTCTGCTTTTTAGAGGAAAGAAAGAGAAAACAATGCTGGGCTGAAGCAGGAAAATAGGTATTTACAGCACCTTTTGTTACCTCTTGCCTAGGAGTTTGGCTGTCATTTTACAGCAGTGGGCAACTGAATTTTGACTGGATTTAAGGAAGAGATTTAAGGCTCAGTGATCTTTTAAGAAAAATAATTTGGGGAGACTCAGAATAGCTGCTGCTGTCTTCTTTAGCCAATGATCACTTCAGAGAAGGGTTGTCATTGGCCATGCTCCAGGTCTGTGTGTATTTGTTGTGTGGGTGGAGGAGAAAGAAAGAAAGGAAGGAAGGAAGGAAGGAAGGAAGGAAGGAAGGAAGGAAGAAAGAAAGAAAGAAAGAAAAGAAAGACAAACAAGAAATAGCCTAAAGACAAAAGAAGACAGAAATCACCAACTGGGTGCAATGCAGTGAGCTTTTCCACTCCTACATCACAACTGCCACCAATTTTTGATCATCTCAAGGTTGTCCTCCTAATGGAGACAGAAGAACGTGGAGTGGGATGAACTTTCTGGATAGTCCTCAGAAACAAGAAACTAATGCCCTCAATTGCAGGAAGATGCTGCCCCACATCCTGAAATGTGAGCAAAAATGATGAGCCTTTATATGTAGAGCACACTTACTCTACTGAGAACTTCTTCTCAGTGGCAGCTCCAGCTGTATCTCCAGAAGGGAACCAAGTAAAGGACATCAGTAGAGTCAACTTCTTGAGATGTGAACCTTGTAAAAGAACTGTGACCCCCCCTCCTTCTGGTTTTATCAGGATCACATTGCTGCTGGAGTGTGGGGGAACCACTGGCTAAAGGGGAGGGGGTCCTTCTTGACAGAGTAAAGAGAATTCCAGCTTTGAGTTTGTTCAGGGGAGGAAACATTTGGGGTCAGTTGGGAACATTTGTTCAGGGGAGCAAACATGTGGGGTCAGTTGCCTTTTCCCAAGGGAAGGCAGACTGTCTGGTGAGATTCTTATAATATAAGTGATCAGCAATAAAGTATTTACTTGGGCCTATCCATGAGTGGTTCTAATTGCTTGCGCATGAAAAGGAGAGGAGGAATTTTCTTCTTGCCCTTGAGATCTGCCTTCTAATTTTGTCCAGAGTCTTCTGGAAAAGGAAGGTTTCGAAGTGAGGTTTGAGGCCGTTTAAATCCTCCTCTCCTTGTAAAACTGTCTTGTAATGTCATGTTTCATCGAGCCCGGAGATGCACTATGGAGGCTAAAGCCATGTCATAATCAGCAGGTGCAAAAGGTCTCTCTCTCTCCCCTCCACCAAGCGGAGATGTTCTCCTCCAACTTGTGTTCAATCAAATTTCCTTCTCTTTCCTATGACAAATCTTGGCTCTTCTCCGCAAGCGTTTGCAGCTTGTTTTTTTTTCCTCCCCTTCCCTGTCAGGAGCAAAGATAAAAGGAAGGAGAAAACAAAGGGGAGAGAGGGGAGGGGAGGGGGAGAAAGAGCAAAGGGAAGGAGAGAAAACTGATTCTCGGTATCTTGGCATTGATCTCTGCTGAAACTGCCAGGAGCGTTAAATGCCCTGGAAGATCCAAAGGCCTTGGAAGTGAGGTGTTTCCCTTTGCAAAGGAAGGAGGACTTAAATGCATGAGGCAGATATTTCCAACGGCTAAAAATGTTGGGCTTGGGCCAGGCAGCCCGAGTTGGCTCAGCTTTCTCTGCAACCACGTGGCCTGCCCTGCTTCTGCTTTCTGGAGGGGACCGGAGAACAACAGGAGACCAGAAGCGGCCGCCCAGATTGAACGCATTTGGGGCTGCGGGGTGGGTTCAGCTGCTCAGCACCTTGGAGAGCTCCGGTCTCGGGCAGCAGGCGTCGGTCCCAGAAGCGGAATTTGGGAAGCCCACGGGAAACGGCTGCCTGGCCGCCGCCAGAGCTCTCTGGGCGCCTGGCGCCTGCAAATTTCAGGATTCCCAGAAGGCAACGGCGGGTAACTGCTACAATAAGAGGTGGAGGGCTGAGAGGTGATGAAATGTCGCAGTCTTGCTGCGGAAGCTAAATGCAAAACTTAGGCAGGGTTAGGCACACATTTCGTTCCCATGAAGAAGTTCCCAGACTTTGCATGGCACACTGAAGGTTACCCTTCAGAAGAGGGAAAGGCCAAGCCCAAGGAGGGGTGACCAAAGCACCCCTTTCCATCCTTAACCCTGATCCCCAAATATGCAAATCAGAGCCCAAACATTGGACTTCACACGGGGCACCCGAGGAGACTAGACTAGACTAGACTAGACTAGACTAGACTAGACTAGACTAGACTAGAATAACAGAGTTGGAAGGGACCTTGGAGGTCTTCTAGTCCAACCCCCTGCTTAGGCAGGAAACCCTACACCATTTCAGACAAATGGTTATCCAATCTCTTCTTAAAAACTCCCAGTGTTGGAGCATTTACAACTTCTGGAGGCAGGTTGTTCCACTGGTTAATTGTTCTAAATTAGAAAATTTAAATTTGTTCTAAATCAGGAAATTTCTCCTTAGTTCTAAGTTGCTTCTCTCCTTGATGAATTTCCACACATTGCTTCTTGTCTTGCCCTCAGGTGCTTCAGAGAATAGCTTGACTCCTTCTTTTTGGGGCAGACCCTCAAATACTGGAAGACTGCTATCATGTCTCCCTTAGTCCTCCTTTTCATTAAACTAGACATACCCAAAAGAGGGAAGACACACAGGTTGTCATATCCACACAATCAAGCCGTGCCCTTTTGTGCATGAAAGTAATGTCATCACATACACAAAAGCAGTGGAGGTTTGATCTCACAGATATAATTACCATCTTGATGTTTACATCTCCCTACAGACACTCCCTGACCAGGGGTGCTATTCACCAGGTTCTGACAGGTTCTGGAGAACCGGTAGCGGAAATTTGGAATAGTTCAGAGAACCAGCAAATACCACCTCTGGCTGGCCCCAGAGTGGGAAGGGAATGGGGATTTTGCAGTATCCTTCCCCCAGGAGTGGGGAGGGAATGGGGATTTTGCAGTATCCTTCCCCCAGGAGAGGGAAGTAATGGGAATTTTGCAGTATCCTTCCTCCAGAAGGGGGAGGGAATGGGGATTTTGCAGTATCCTTCCCCCAGGAGTGGGGAGGGAATGGGGATTTTGCAGTATCCTTCCCCCAGGAGTGGGGAGGGAATGGAGATTTTGCAGTATCCTTTCCCTGCCACACTCACCAAGCCACACCACGCCCACCAAGCCACACCCACAGAATTGGTAGTAAAAAAAATTGAATTCCACCACTGCTCCTGACCCATTCATTAAGCAGATCCTGGTTTAGGATGTGCTGCAGAGCATCCATGCTGGTCAGGAGGGGAGGTGCATAAAGTGGTTATTGAATTCAACATAGAATTTGTCTATGTGTATGAGACACATTATCAGGTGGTTTTCCTTAGCATTCAACCAGCATCTGCCTTCATGTAATATGAAGCCATTACTTTTGCACTCTGGAAGGACCGATTCAAGTTCTTGACTGTCTTTTTGTGCTGGAAATCGTGCAGACTGTGGGAGGCTGAATTCACACAACACCCTTAAAGAGATCAGGGAAACCCTACGTAAAAGATGCATTCACACAGCATGTTAAGTTTGGTTGATATTAAGCTTGACATTGTGACTATACATCAGGGAATTGCGCAGCAGGTGTCCAAATGGAGTCAGAGACACTGATGGAAACTTGTAGTTTTATATAAATAAATATATTTTACATCTATCTATCTATCTATCTATCTATCTATCTATCTATCTATCTATCTATCTATGAAGTTTCCGAAAGATGCCCTAATTAATTTATGAGCCATGAGCTGAACTTCAAAAGAAATACAGTCATTTATTAGGAGCACCATTTCGGCAATATTCGGATGCAGTTAGAACTAATCCCACGTAGATTTACGTTCCCCTATGACCCTGTCTCTCCCCTCCTCCCTGGCCATGTCATAAATCACATTCTTCAATTAACCACTTTGGCTGGCTGTGAAATCCAACACCCTCCTTCTGATTGTGGTGAGGAAGAATGTATGGAATGCACTTCAGTTCTCCCTCCTTCCTGCTCATGGCAACTTGAAAGCTTTGCAAGTTGACACTATCTATCTATACAGCAAACGTCAGGCACCTCATGAGGTAAATTGGAAGGTAAATTACAGAACAGCATATAGAGCACACAGAAAAAAAAAGGCGGGAAAAAAAGGGAAACTCCCCTTTCTCACCCAGCAACCAATCATAATGTAGATTTCCTCATGCAGGAGCCTGCGCTTTCCAATCAATCAGCTACAATTGTGTGTTCTGGCCCATTAATACTCCTTACTATTCCATCTATTAAATTAAATATCTCAACAAGCACCCTGCATACACCACTGAGTTGGTGGGGTGCGAGCAAATATATGTTGGCTTGCAAGGATGTTTTTTGGATGAAAGATCCTGGCTTGCATAGGAGCAGGATGAGCTGTTTGCTTGCCCGCAAGGCATCCTGCCAAATGATGCCCAAACCGAGTGGCACGATCCTTATTGTCAGCATGTGGCACTGGCAGGAGTAAAGGTGGTAATTTAATCATCACTTTCTCATCTTATTGGAAAGGCATTAGGCAAAAGCCTCAGTTGATTAAAGCTGCATCAGACAGTTGAAGTCGATGTTTATGGGGCCTCCGGGGAAGGCGCCGTCAGGGATATAAATGGTAAATAGTGTGAATTAATCAATGGAACGAAAATAAGCAAAATAGATATCCTATGAATCTCTGATACTAAGAAACTAAAAAAAGGAGAAGGATCTAGTAAATCTGAATGGTGGTAGCTTGTGATCTGGGTTTGATGAATATGGATAGCCCTCAAGTTACAATCATTCATTTACCGCCCATTCAAAGATACAGCTGCACTGGAAATAAATGACATACTGGTCCTTATAATTACAAGCTCCACAGTTACAGCTTGACAAAGATCTCAGCATGCTAGGATCATCCATTCTCCAAACCACCGGAGGGCAGGACAAGAAACAATGGATGGAAACTAACCAAAGAGAGAAGCAACCTGCAATTGAGGGGAAACTTTCCAACAGTGAGGACAATTAACCAGTGGAACAGCTTGCCACCAGAAATCGTGGGCACTCCATTACTGGAGGTTTTTAAGAAGAGACTGGATAGTCCCTTGTCTGAAATAGTATAGGTTCTCCTTGAGCTGGGGGCTGGACTAGAAGACCTCCAAGGTCCCTTCCAGCTATTCTGTTCTGTTCTGTTCTTTCTATTCTATTCAGTTCTATTCTATTCTCATACTCTACTCTACTCTACATTCTGTTCTGTTTGATTCTATTCTATTCTATTCTATTCTGTTCTGTTCTGTTCTGTTCTGTTCTATTCTATTCTATTCTCATACTCTACTCTACATTCTATTCTATTCTATTCTATTCTATTCTATTCTATTCTATTCTATTCTATTCTATTCTATTCTATTCTATTCTATTCCATTCCATTCCATTCCATTCCATTCCATTCCATTCCATTCCATTCTATTCCATTCCATTCCATTCCATTCCATTCTATTCTATTCTCATACTCTACTCTACTCAACTCTACTCTACTCGACTCTACTTGACTCTACTCTAATTATTATCTGATCATCATTTGTGACCTTTCCAGCTGGCTTTTGACAAGGAAAGTCAGTGGGGAAAGCTAAATTCATTTAGCAATCACGTGACTCACGTAACAATTGAAGTGATTTGCTTGCTATCCATAGCAAAAAAAAAAAAGGTCATAAAATCAAGTGCGATTCACTTAACAAACCCCTTGCTTAGCAATGAAAATTCTGGTCCCGATTTTGATTGCCAGTTGAGGACTACCTGTAAACAAAGAGAAGTCGTGAAGTTTTAAGTGAAAATGTGCATCAATGCATGAACTGGTGTCATCTAGGTTGTTGTGGGACCAAAGAAAAGAGGGATGACATGATAATAAAGGAAGAATAAGAGATGAGATTGGGGATAATTGCACAATAATCTAGAGAAATCAGATCCAGGAGTGTCCACCCCCGCCCACCCCCCGCGTAGATGGCAGGAATGGATGAGTGGGACTAAATCAAGAGGGAAAGATACTATATGTCTCCCTCCCCCCCCTCATATATCAATCATCTATTATCTATCATCCATCCATTATCTATCTATCTATCTATCTATCTATCTATCTATCTATCTATCTATCATCATCATCATCTATCATCTATCATCTTTCTATCATCTATCAATCAATCATCTATTATCTATCATCCATTCTCTATCTATCTATCTATCTATCTATCTATCTATCTATCTATCTATCTCAATCAACCAATCAATTTATCTCTATCCATCTATCTCTGTCTATCTATCTATCACCTATCATCTATCTATCTATCTATCTATCTATCTATCTATCTATCATCTATCAATCAATCATCTATTATCTATCATCCATCCATTATCTATCTATCTATCTATCTATCTATCTATCTATCTATCTATCTATCTATCTATCTACCTACCTATCTACCTACCTACCTACCTATCTATCTATCCATCCATCTATCCATCCATCATCTATCATCTATCATCATAATCTATCTATCTATCTATCATCTATCAATCAATCATCTATTATCTATCATCCATTCTCTATCTATCTATCTATCTATCTATCTATCTATCTATCTATCTCAATCAATCAATCTATCTATCTATCTATCTCTATCCATCTATATCTATCTATCTATCTATCTATCTATCTATCTATCTATCTATCTATCTCCTATCGTCTGTCTATCTATCTATCTATCTATCTATCTATCTATCTATCTATCTATCCATCCATCCATCCATCTATCATCTATCTATCTATCTATCTATCTATCTATCTATCTATCTATCTCGAGCAATAATAAATGACAATAGTGAATGGCAAATATCTGCTTAGAAAAAGGTCTGTTTCAAATGAAGGTGGTCTTTGAGTTCATTTAGTGACAGTTCAAAATTGCAATGGCACTGAAAAATGTGACTTATGACCGTTTTTCATAGTTATGACCTTTGCAGCATTCCCCATGATCACGTGTTCAAAATTCAGATGCTTGGCAACTGGTTCATACTTGCAACCTTTGCAGTATCATCTGATCCACTTTCGCGACCTTCTGACAAGCAAAATCAAGGGGAAAGTCAGATCCGGGGGGATTTGGACTCTGACTGGGTAGATCAGGGCAGAGTGACGAGGAATAGTCTTGAGAATGTTACCTGGGAGGAGTTTGACGCTGTGACTCCCGATGATGTTGACAGGATTTTGGGGAGACTTAGTGAGGCCACATGTTTACTGGACCCGTGTCCCTCCTGGTTGGTGCTGGCTTCCCGGGAGGTTACACGAGGCTGGCTCCAGGGTGTTATCAACGCTTCGCTGAGTGAGGGCCACTTTCCCACTGCCTTGAAAGAGGCGGTGGTGAGGCCTCTCCTCAAGAAGCCGTCCTTGGATCCGGCAATATTGGCCAACTATCGTCCTGTCTCCAACCTTCGCTTTATGGCAAAGGTTGTTGAGAGTGTGGTCGCGCGACAGTTCCCACAATTCCTGGAGGAAACATCTTATCTAGATCCGTTCCAGTCAGGTTTCAGGTCTGGGCATAGCACGGAAACGGCATTGGTCGCATTGGTTGATGATCTCTGGAGGGCTCGGGACAGGGGTTGCTCCTCTGTTCTGGTCCTGTTAGACCTCTCAGCGGCTTTTGATACCATCGACCATGGTATCATGCTGCAGCGGTTGAGAGGGTTAGGAATAGGGGGCACCATTCTGCAGTGGTTCTCCTCCTTCCTCTCCGACCGCTCGCAGTTTGTGTTGGCAGGGGGACAGAGGTTGACCTCGAGGTGTCTCGCATGGGGAGTGCCGTAACGGTCGGTCCTCTCGCCCCTCCTGTTCAACATTTATGTAAAGCCGCTGGGTGAGATCATCCGTGGCTTCAGGGTGAGATACCACCAGTACGCTGATGACACCCAGCTGTACATCTCCACCCCAGGCCACCCCAATGATGCCCTTGAAGTGATGTCCCAGTGCCTGGAGGCTGTGCGGATCTGGATGGGGAGGAACAGGCTCAAGCTCAACCCTTCCAAGACTGAGTGGCTGTGGCTCCCGGCATCCTGATATAGTCAGTTGACTCCATCACTGACTATTGGGGGCGAGTCTTTGGCCTCCACTGAAAGGGCTCGCAATCTGGGAGTCCTCCTGGACATGCAGCTGTCCTTGGAGGAACATCTGACGGCTGTAACCAGGGGGACCTTTTGTCAGGTTCACCTGATTCGCCAGTTGCGGCCCTTTCTTGATCGGGATTCCCTGTGCACAGTCACTCATGCCCTCGTCACCTCTCGCCTTGACTACTGCAACGCTCTCTACATGGGGCTCCCCTTGAAGAGCACCCGGAGGCTCCAACTGGTCCAGAATGCAGCAGCGCGGGTAGTGATGGGAGCAGCATAGCGCTCCCATGTAACACCGCTCCTGCGCGAACTGCACTGGCTCCCAGTGGTCTTCCGGGTGCGCTTCAAGGTGTTGGTTCTCACCTTTAAAGCGCTCCATGGCATAGGGCCTAGCTATCTTCGAGACCGCCTGCTGCCACCGACGACCTCCCATCGACCCGTGCGCTCCCACAGAGAGGGCCTCCTCAGGGTGCCATCAGCCAATCAATGCAGGCTGGTGACCCCCAGGGGGAGGGCCTTCTCTGTGGGGGCAAATACTCTCTGGAATCAGTTGCCCCCAGAGATAAGGAGAATCCAAGACCTTAGTGCCTTCCGCCGTGCCCTTAAAACCCACTTTTTCCAGCAAGCCGGGCTGGCTTAAGAAGAAATTTTAAATGTTTTAATTGGTTTGTATTTTTAATTTTGGGCCAAATTTTTATATATTTTAATTGTTTTTTAATATTTGTATTTTATGTTTTTTAATTCTGGCTGTACACCGCCCTGAGTCCTCAGGGAGAAGGGCAGTATATAAATTTAAAATAAATAAATAAATAAATTCATTCAACAACCCTGTTATCAACTGCAGTGATTCCCTTAGCAACTGTGGCAAAAAAAGTCGTAAAATGGGTCAAAACTCAGTTAATGATTGTCTCACTGAACAACAGAAATTTTGGGCTCAATTGTGGTTGTAAGTCAAGAACTACCTACCTATATACGGTTTAAGCATATCTTTCATGCAGAGAAATTAATTTAAATCTGAAAGCATGATTGATCTTATGATTTTTAAAATGAAATGTGGTTGACTAGAGTTTTTGAATTTGTGCAGGCCATTTATTTTGAGGGTATCATCAACAGATCTTGGGAAAAAACTGGCATGGAAGAAAAAGAAAGAAATGAAAAAGTAGCACAGTTGAAAGAAAGTATAAATCCTGGATGAAAAAAATGTTCAAAGATTTATTTATTTATTTATTTATTTATTTATGTACTTATTTATTTATTTACTTAGCATATGGCTGGTCACACACAATATTAAAACATTTCATTTTACAGGTTAAAACAATTAAAACAATTTTAAAAAAAAGCAATAAGAAACCCTAAGAGGAAAACAGAAATAACATTTCAGAGTTTAATGTTGAGTTTGGAGAGCCAATCAGTAGCTGTCGTTGTTATGCAGAGGAAGTCCCTAAAATCTCCTGGATACCTTCTGTTAGAACATTCCCGACTTGTGCACCTTTTGCCGTGCCCTCAAAACGTTTTTATTCCAATAAGCCGGGCAGGCCTAATTTTTAAACTTTTTTAATTTTTAAATTTTAAAACGGGTGTTTTATTTGAATAAGTGGGCCAAATTATTTAATATGCTTTTAAATTGTTTTTGAATTTTATATTTGTGTGTTTTTACTTTTGGCTGTATATCGCCCTGAGTCCTTCGGGAGAAAGGCGGCATATAAATTGGAAAAATAAATAAATAAATAAATAAATAAATAAATAAAGAAAGAAAGAAAGAAAGAAAGAAAGAAAGAAAGAAAGATGTTGGATAGTCTGTCGGGGGACCCTGCAATTGCATTGTGCTGAAGGTGTCTTTCCCCATTTATACAAGGAGTCGGCACACACCCCATGAGTCATTCTAATTCTATTGTATGTCACCCATATGTGTCGGGGTAGATTAAATCCTGGAGGTATACTATTAGGATTAATATGCTCAGAAATATCTTGGGGGGAATAGCTACTCCACGCTTCCATCCACTTTTGTGCAGTGTTCTGATGATCGGCCAGCAGCTTAAGCGTTGTCAAGAGTGGTGGGTTTCTTGACTTTAATCGGCATTTTAAGAGATCATGTAGCCATGAATGGGTAGAGAGGAATTTAACAGGATCTTACTATACTCCCGAATGAGAGCTTCTTGTTCAAAGATAAAGTAATCTCCCAAAAGAATGAATGGAAAGTGGACATAAGAACATGGAATTCCATGGAGGAGGGTGAAAATAATTATGTTACAGAGTATTACACAAAGTGAATGGAGTTATATTAATGGCAAAAAGACACTTAGTGGAACAATGCCATGGCTGGAAAAAGTCTGTAAAAGGGAGCATGGCTGCAAAAATGAGGATAAGAAGATGATATTTTAGAATGTGTAGATAGAGGAAAAAATGTAAAGAGTGGTTAACATTAAAAGGAAGTGCAATGAGTCTGAAGGAAATTAAATTAAATTATTTCAGGAATGTGTAAGAAGAGCTAAAAAAGAACTCTCCAGCAAAAAAAAAAAAAAGAAAAAGAAAAGAAAGAAAAGAAAGAAAAGAAAAGAAAAGAAAAGAAAAGAAAAGAAAAGAAAAAGGAATGAATGAATAAAAATGGTAATTTTGGGATGAATCTGAAGTGGAGAAAAGTTAGAAGGACTGTTGAATAGATTTGTATGGCAATAATAGTGATTATGGAACTGAAAAGTGGAATTGGAATAGAATACTATAAATGCTTGAAAAAAACCACGATTAAATGCATGCAATAACTGCTGTGAGCATATTGAAAAATATTACTATTACAGGTGTAGGTGGTGTAATTGGGCAAGTGTTAAAATCTGAATCTATATTGAGATTCTGAACAGAGGTTGTGTGATTCCCTTAACATATTTATGAAGGCTGCATCTAGGCCTGATGTTAGGAAAAATGCTATTGTTGATTCCTCGTGCAAAGAGAAACATGTCAGGATGTGACAACTACGGGCAGGCTAAATTATTAAGTGTGCCCAGGAGGGTTTTGATTGGAAGGATACAAGAAATGACAAAGAGCAAAATTTTGAAGGTGTTTTGTGAATTTATGATGAAGGGTTTTTTTAGGGATGCATACAGATTTTGGTGATTAACAGTGAGAAATATATAAATGTGTACTTTGAATTAGCTGTGCATACTAGATTTAGTGATATTTCCTTATATTTGTTCTTTATGAGGCTTTTACATTAATTTCTTTGTCTTACTGTTTCTTAGTACATAATGTATAGATTATTTTCTTCTTGCTAAACATCATCATCACTGTCTTCTTTAAATGACCCCATAATGGAGACTGGGCAACTGTTTACTGGCCAGATGCCCTTCCTGTCGCCAATGCAGAGTTATATTCAGCAGATATATTCTCATTGGGGAATGCTGGCAAAGATGCTTAAGAAGGTGATAATAAAAACTGCTTAGATTTTCCCACTAAGTCAAAATATAATTGTCTAACCATGGTTTATGCAATTTTTCTTTCAATAATCCCCTGCAGGGTGGAGTCTGGGCAACTGAATGGAGCTGAGTGTTTACTCGCCGGATGCCCTTCCTGTCGCCAATGCAGAGTCATATTCAGCAGATATATTCTCAACGGGCCCAGAGGGAGAAATATCTGCCTCTACCTAGGATCGAACTCAGCGCCTCCTGATCGTGAGGTGAGAGCTCCACCTCCAGGCCGCTGCACTATTTCTTTTTGCTAAGCATGTTGGGCAAACGTTTTGTAACTGACGGTTTAAAATAGCCAGGTATACTCAGAAAGTGAGTTACTTTACTTCTATTACTAAGTTCAGAAAATTGTATGGATTCAACCAATGTATGCTGTCCTACCCCCTAGTTTTTCCAGAAAGTCAATATATCATGAAAGGCAAGGATTCCAATCGAGAACTTCAACTCTTGAACCTCGGCAGATGCTTTTCTCCATTTCATAAAAATGTAAGTGAAGCTATTTGTCATCCCTACACCCACATGCAGCTCCTTGGGCCTGCCAAGTGCCTCTGGGAACCCAGAAGCACAATTGAAACTCAACCTCTGCCCTTGGTATTGAAAGAGATTATAGTAGCCGCTTAAATCTTTCTTTTCTGTGGTCAGCCAGGAAAGCTGTTAGCTGATAAAGAAATACATTTTACAGATTACAGGTTAACAGAGTTGGAAGGGACCTTGTAGGTCATCTAGTCCAACCCCCCACCCAAGCAGGAGATCCTACACCATTTCTGACAAATGGCAATCCAATCTTTTCTTGAAAGTCTCAAGTGATGAAGCCCCCACAATTTCTGTTCCACTGGTTGATTGTTCTCACTGTCAGAAAATTCCTCCCTTATTTCCAGGTTGAATCTCTCCTTGATCAGTTTCCATCCATTATTCCTTGTCTGGCCTTCGGGTGCCCTGGAAAATACCTGGACTCCCCCCTCTGTGGCAACCCCTCCAATATTGGAAGACTGCTCTCATGTCTCCCCTGGTCCTTCTCTTCACTAGACTAGCCAGACCCAGTTCCTGCAACCGTTCTTCATAGGTTTTAGTCTCCAGTATCCTAATCATCCTGGTTGCTCTTCTCTGCACTTTTTCTAGAGTCTCAACATCTTTTTTATAGCGTGGTGACCAAAACTGGATGCAGTACTCTAGGTGTGGCCTTACTAATTTTTAACGTAATTTTTATGCTTCTGCTGTTGTATGGAATCTGCCTGTCTTGCCCTTTTCCCTAATGTCAGGAGGGCACCCTGCCTGCTTGCCCAGCAATTTGCTATAGACCCTCATGCCAGGCATGAGGTTATTCAGGCTCCAGTTCATTTTTATCCATGTTCATCAGAATTACAGGATAACAGAGTTGGAAGGGACTTTGGAGGCCTTCTAGTCCAACTCCCTACTCAAGCAGGAGACCATATCGTATTACAGACAAATGGCTCTCTGGTCTCTTTTTAAAAATCACCAGTGGAAATAATTCTGGAGGCAAGCTATTAATTGTTCTAATAACTGCCACAAAATATCTGCTTAGTTCTAGATTGGATCTCTCTTTGATATGCTTTCCATTTGTTACTTCTTATCCTGCTGTCAGGTGCTTTGGAAAATAGGTTGGTTCCCTTCCTCTCTGTGAAAGCCCCTCAAATATTTTCCCACCCACCAAATTGTGTTGTGATGAACAGAGCCCAGTGTTCAAGTCTGTCAAGTTACTTCTAGATCAGGGGTCAGCAACCTGTGGCTCCGGAGCCTTATACGGCTCTTTGGGCCCTCTGATGTGGCTCCCTGTCAGGTGATCCCACCACTGGCTGGCCCCACCCCTTGCCCTCCTCTCCCAGTCACTCCTTGCCTGGCCTGAGAAGGTAAGGGCGATCGTGGGGGATGGAGAAGCGGCCAGGGCAGAGATATAGATACAGAGAGAGGGGGAGAGAGAGAGAGACATAGAGAGATACACACACAGAGAGAGAGAGAGAGAGAGAGACGGGGGGAGAGAGGGAAGGAGGAAGGGAGAGGAGAGAGAGAGATGTCAAAAGGATTTTGTGGTTCCCGGTGTTTTGTACCACTGGGTTCTCTGCCCTAATGACAGGCTGGGTAGGCGTGGCTTGGGGGGGGTCATGTGACTGGTGGAAGTGAGTGACATCGAGTTGGCCACGCCCACCCAGGTTTTGTGGTTCCCGGTGTTTTCTTGTCTGTGGGAAACGGGTCCAAATGGTTCTTTGAGTGTTTAAGGTTGCAGACTCCTGTTCTAGATCCTTTCTACCTAAAATGTTGGCTTTCCCCCCACTTGGTACTGTTTGCAAATTTGATGAGTTCCCCTTCTATCCCTACATCTAAATCATTTATGAATATGTTGAAGAGTACTGGGCCTAAGATAGAACTTTTTGGATACACCCCTCCCCCCTCCCCCCATCCCACATACTTTTCTCCATGCAGATGTAGTTTCACTGAGGACTACATATTGAGTGTGGTTGGTCAGCCAGTTACAACTCCATCTAGTGGTGATGGATACATACACAAAATAGGCTATAGTCTACTTTGTCAAATGCCTTACTGAACTCCAAGTATACCTCACAGTGCTTCTCTGGTCCACTAATTGAGTCACTTTGTCAAAGAATGCAATAAGGTTGGTTTGGCACAATCTGTTTTTGACAAACCCGTCTTGGCTTCTTGTCAAGGAATTGTGTAGCAAGCTGTCCAAATGAAGTTGGACACAAACTTGTAGTTTTATATAAATAAAATATAAGTAAAACACTTTACTTATATTATATAACTAAAATATACATTTATATTTACAGCAGACAAGATAGTTAGGAACACAGTAACAGCATGAGGTAAATTCCAACAGCCTACAAAGCATACAGAAGAAAAAAAGGCGGGAAAAAAGGAACCCCCCCCCCTTTACATCCACAGCAACCAATCACAGTGCAGATTGCCTCATGCAAGAGCCAGCATTTTCCAACCGATCAATTATTCCAGCTACTAAATTAAATATCCTAACATTTTGGGTTATAACCTTGCTTGTTTCTAGGTGTTCGCAGATCCATTGCTTGGTTATCTTTTCCAGGATCTTCACAAGTATCACCTTGGGCCTGAGTGCTTAATGATTGGCCACTGAGGGTTTTGAGCTGATGTCCTTGAAAGAAGGCAAGGGGCGACTGCTCTGTTTGCCAACATGAGTTTCTTTCCTTGTGGAGTTGGATGAAATAATAATAATAATAATAATAATAATAATAATAATAATAATAATAATAATTTTATTTCTATACCGCCCTTCTCCCGAAGGACTCAGGGCAGTGTACAGCCAATTTAAAAACACAAGACACAACAATGATTAAAAATTAAAATAATTAAATAGATTTGGCCGGTTTAAAACCCCAAAAATTTAAAATACCCCAATTTAAAATTATTATGTTGATAGCCCGGCCTGGCAGAACAACAGGGTCTTCAATGCGCAGCGAAACACCCGGAGGTCGGAGATCTTACGTATTTCCGGGGGCAGTTCATTCCACAGGGCTGGGGCTCCCACAGAGAAGGCCCTCCCCCTGGGTGTCGCCAGCCGACATAACTTGGCTGGTGGCACCCTGAGGAGACCCTCTCTGTGGGAGCAGACTGGCCGGTGGGAGGCTACTGGTGGCAGAAGTCGGTCTCGAAGGTACCCAGGTCCTATGCCATGGAGCGCTTTAAAGGTGATAACCAGCACCTTGAATCGCACCACTGGGAGCCAGTGCAGCTCACGCAGGAGGGGTGTCACGCGGGCACAACGAGTTGCGCCCATAACCACCCGTGTGGCTGCATTCTGGACCAGTTGGAGCCTCCGAGTGCTCTTCAAGGGGAGCCCCATGTAGAGAGCATTACAATAGTCCAGCTGGGAGGTGACAAGGGCATGAGTGACCGTGCGCAAGGCGTCCCGGTCCAGAAAGGGCTGCAACTGGCGGATCAGGCGAACCTGATAAAAAGCCCCCCTGGCCACGGCCGTCATATGCTCTTCTAAAGACAGCCGTGCGTCCAGGAGGACACCCAGATTGCGAGCCCTCTCTGTGGGGGGCAAAGATTCACCCCCAATAGTCAGCGATGGCACCTGCTGACTATATCGGGGCGCTGGAAGCCACAGCCACTCAGTCTTGGAGGGGTTGAGTCTGAGCCTGTTCCTCCCCATCCAGACCCGCATGGCCTCCAGGCAGCGAGACATCACATCAAGGGCATCGTTGGGGTGGTCTGGAGTGGAGATGTACAGCTGAGTGTCATCAGCGTACAGATGACACTTCACCCCAAAACCATGGATGATCTCACCCAGCGGCTTCACATAAATGTTGAACAGGAGGGGCGAGAGGACCGACCCTTACGGCACTCCCCATGCGAGACACCTCGAGGTCGACCTCTGTCCCCCTGCCAACACAAACTGCGAGCGGTCAGAGAGGAAGGAGGAGAACCACTGCAGAATGGTGCCCCCTATTCCTAACCCTCTCAACCGCTGCAGCATGATACCATGGTCGATGGTATCAAAAGCCACTGAGAGATCTAATAGGACTAGGACAGAGGAGCAACCCCTGTCCCGAGCCCTCCAGAGATCATCCACCAACGTGACCAATGCCGTTTCTGTGCTGTGCCCCTGCCTGAAGCCCAACTGGCACGGATCTAGATAGATAGCTTCATCCAGGTGCCTGGGCAGTTGTCGTGCCACCACACTCTCAACAACCTTCGCTACAAAACGAAGGTTGGAGACCGGACAGTAGTTAGCTAATTCAGCCGGGTCCAGGGAAGGCTTCTTGAGGAGGGGCTTCACCACCGCCTCTTTCAAGGCGGTGGGAAAGGCACCCTCACTCAGAGAAGCAGTTATAATCCCCTGGAGCCAGCCTCGTGTAACCTCCCGGGAGGCCAGTACCAACCAGGAGGGACACGGGTCCAATAAACATGTGGTGGCACTAATCTTACCCAGAACCCTGTCCACATCCTTGGGAGCCACAGGATCAAACCCCTCCCAGATAACATTCTCAAGACCTGCCCTCGTCTCCTCCCATGGACTCATCCAATCGGAGTCCAAGCCATCCCGAATCCGAGCGACTTTGAGTAGAGGAGCCATTTTAATTAATAGAGTAATAGAGTTGGAAGGCACCTTGGAGTTCTCCTAGTCCAACCCTCTGCTAAAGAAGGAGATCCTATACCAGGGGTCAGCAACCTTAAACACTCAAAGAGCCATTTGGATCCCATTATCCACAGAAAAGAAAATACCGGGAGCCACAAAACCTGAGTGGGCTTCTCTCTCTCTCTCTCTCTCCCTCCCTCTCTCTCTCTCTCTCTTTCTCCCTCCTCCCTCCCTCCCTCCCTCTCTCTTATTTTCATTCTCTCTTTCTTTCTCTCTCTCTTTCTCTCACCCTTTTTGGACTGGACCACCGGGCCTTTATTTTCCCCATTTATTGGGGGAAATTGGATTTTTATTGGGTCTTCCCCCTGCCCCACACTGAAAGGAAAGCCAGCTGGGCTTCTCCTCCTAGAAGCCCCCCTACCCTTCCCCCTGCTCCCTGTTTCCTTCCCCCTTCCCCCCACTCAATCTCACTTTGGGACAGAGGAGCGTGCGCTGGAAACGTGGCAACGTATGGCAATTTCAGAGTGCATCTTCTCGACCCGCAACTCTCTGTGCACCTCCAGGGCTGGCTTGCTGAGGAGGGGGAGGGAGCAGCCCTGATGCCTCTGCTGCCCCCTCCCCATGGCTCCAGCCATCGCTGTTCAGCTTCCTCAAAGACACATCACATTTCAAAGCTGGCAGTTCATGTCTGGAGGTGCCGAAGAGTGTCCCACTGTGAGAGCTGGGCCAGGCCTCTCCACCATCCAACTCGCCCCCCTCCCACTGGGATTTTGTGTTTGGCACTCAGCCAGGGGAGAGGAGCATTTCCCCATGCCTCCCCCTTCTTTCTCTTGGCCCCGCCAACGAGGGAGGAGAAAGGCCAAGCTTGGGGGATGGCACCCACCCCGCAAGATCCGCCCCCACCATTCTCTCCCAGCCCTTTTTTGCTGGTAGCAACAGCAAATGTGCCATGACAAAGGTGGAATCCTGTTGCTGTGCAAAGGCAAATACAGGGACGCTTCACTCCCACGCTAAGGCTCCGGCCATCGCCATCGCCATGACTAGGCGATGTCTCTTTCATCCCACTGCCGTGACAGGTTGACAGGGATTCGCAGCAGAGGGATGAAAGAGCCGCATGCAGCTCTGAAGCCGCCGGTTGCTGACACTCACCTTATACCATTTCAGGAAAATGGCTGTTCAATCTCTTCTTAATTCATGCTGCGCAAGAACATTCTCCTGTATTATTTTTAGCCAGTTGTAATCGAATCTGACGAAGAAAATTTGCTTTAAGAAAGGAGTAGATTTTTTCCGCCTCAGATAATTCTGACGGGTGCTTAGATGATGAAGGCAACTTAGCCCTGTCAATGTCTCTGGTTTCATGGCACAGTTCTCCCTCCGTGGTCTGAAGCCACCTGGTCTTTCAACCACACATTCAATCCTGAGGGGAAACCTCTGGAAGGAACAGCTCTGGAGCAGCCAAGGAGAATAATGGAAAGATGCCTAAGAGCAGTGGTAGGATTCAGCCGGTTCGGGAAAACTGGTAGTTAAATTGCTGGCTGGCTCTGCCCCTTTCTGCCCCTTCCAGGAGTCCCCATGCACCCCATTTTGGCTCTTAGGGAAGTGTAGGCAAGCCTCCTAGGCCTAAAATGGGCCATAGGGGGGCATGCCCCCCGCAGCCCGTTTTCACTCCCAGGAGGCTTCAGGGAGGCCTCCTAGGCCCAAAAGTGGGTGCGGGAGAGGCAGTGCATCCCCCACTGTGGCCCGTTTTTGCTCCCAGAAGGGTGCAGGAGGTCGAGTGGTGCCTGTCACACCCCTGACCACGCCCACCATGGCCACGCCCACCCACCCAGTCATTAGGGCAGACAACCAGTTGTTAAATTATTTGAATCCCATCTCTGCCTAAGAGGACAGTAATACAAATAGGAAAACATCATAATCTGAAAGAAAAAAGTCTTCCTGTGAATAAGGTAGAAAAACAGAAGCCTGATGTACAAATAAAGCAAACATTTGAGCAAATTGCCAGGCAGATTTCAGCAGAGGATGAGATTAAGTGTTGTTGCCAAGCTTTTCCGTTGTTTTGAATCTGGACTGACAGAGCAAAAGATTATTCTTAACTTCAGGCTCTGTTGGATGGTTTATAGGAAGGCCTTGCCCTCCTGTGAGGGCAAGCTCTCAACATGCTTAGGGGGCATCCTCAGTAAGAAAAAAAGAGTGATTTAGCAGGCACCAGAGAACACTGCACAAAGAAAGCAAAGGGAACCATTTTTCTAAGCAGGAAAGTGATGTACGGTAGAGAGTGGGAGATATTTATTTCAGCTGTCCTGGGAGGAAAAAAAGAGACCAATCTAGGCTTTCAGAGGGACGTGGAAACCCCTTTCAATTTAGTCTTGCAGAGTTGTAGCCGAAGCTGGGGCTTAAAGAGTGCAGAAATAATGGACTAGATGAAAAAAGTTTTAAGATCTAAGAAACAGATAGAACAGCGTTTAAATTTACAGACTGCCCAAATCCCTAAGGATTCTTGGAAGCATTAAATAAACAATGTACCATAAACAAAAAGTGGACAAATAAAAGGTCCACAAATGAATGGAAGCATAAAGCAAAATCCAGCTAATCAAATCACACTAGAACAGAACCAATATGATAGAACCGAGGCCCAAAGGGAGGATAGATTTCCGGAAGGTGCGTGGGTGCAGCCCCTGAAAACCAGTGCTACCAAGCCTCAGCCCTCCTCACTCCCTCCCTAGAGTGGGGCCCTAGATGTCAGGCCTCACGAACCGAGAATAATACGTGGAGTTACTTCAGAGTAGTTTTCTTCTATTGTTCTTCACCTATAGACAGAATCTTGCCAGACTAAAGCAACTATTTGCATAAAAGCATAGGATAAACTCTAGGAACTGCTAGGAAGGAGCAGTTTTAGCTCTTTGACTCCCTTTCAAAGCTTTCAAGCTCTGCTGCCTCTTTGCTCTCTGGAAAGCAGCCCTGGGAATCCAGACTACATTCCACCACATCAATTGTGTCTCCTGGGTAGATTGAACAGATGGCATGGATTCCAAAGGAAGAAGATACCTCCTGCAGGTAATAGGAGCCAAGCTGTGAAGGTATCGGGTCTGCCATCTCCAGCCTCTTCATTTTGCTGGCATCCTGCTGTAAATTGTGAAGGAAGGGGGAAGCAATTTGGAGTAGCACCATGTGGGCCTGGTAATGAGAAGATAAACGGTGTGAAGAGGAGACATGTTGACAAGAGCCAGAGGGGCCAAACTGGAATGAAACAGCTTTCAAGGACACCTTGTCTGGGAACTGAATGCGAAACTGTAGTGAGAGGTGCTAAATATCTGAGCCAGGTGTGAAATCCAGCTGGTTCTATCTGGCTCGGGCGAACCGGTAGCGGCGGCTGCAGGAGGCTCTGTCCACCTACGCGGGTATCATGACATCGCTTTTTGTGACATTTTAAACCTCTGCGCATGCACAGAAGGCTTTGCACATGTGTAGATGATGGCACTCACACATTGGCGAACCGGTAGGGAAGGTACCGTATTTTTTGGAGTATAAGATGTACCTTTCCCCCCCTAAAAGGGAGTGAAAATTTAAGTGCGTCTTATACACCGAATGTAGCCCCGCCCAGCCACTGGTCCCCACCCTTTGGCCTTTGACTCGCAGCAGTTATCTCCTTGCAAGCAAACAGCAAGAAAAAACAGCTCCTTTCAGCTTCAGTACAGTCTAATTAGCACAAGTTGATTGGATCAGCCTCCTGACTCTCAGCTGTTTTGCTCTTAGCTGTTTTGTGCAGGGCTCTGCTGCTTGCTGCAAGGAGGTAAATTGCTGGAGCAGATTTTCTTTTTCCTTGTGCTAATAAAGCTATGCTGAAAACGAAAATGAAAGTAAAGCAAGCTGTTTGCTGTTTGCTGCAATGAGGCAAAATTGCTGGGAGGCAAGATTTCTTTTTCTTGTTTTCCTCACCAAAAAGTAGGTGCATCTTATAGTCCGGTGCGTCTTATACTCTGAAAAATACGGTAAGTAAATCTAACCCCTGATCCCAGCCATTCCAAAACATCATAAAGGCATCCTATTGGACACTGATGGAGTGGTCAAGAGGGGAGGGCCAGGGAAAGGGGGAAAAAATGTAAGCTTTGCAAGGGAATATCCAGATCTAGCTTTATTTTCACTGCGACCACTTCAATTTTAGTAAAAGAACCTATCAGTTCAACCGTAGTTGTAGTTGAGGGTCTTTCTTTCCTAATGATTAAGTTGGGGCAGGTCTGACATTAAGCTCGGTCTGCAATGACGGTCAAACCGGAGACATGCCTCTACCATGGGGATGGTGCATGTCTGCATCAGGAGGAGATGGAAGCTTGGGTAGAAGTACGCCAAAATGCCAAAGTGAGGAAGATTATCCTGAGTGGCTGGGAGAGGCAGAAGCCTGCAATGACCGGCTGAGGCCCTGATGGTCACTGAGGGTCAGAAAGAAGAATGAGACCCTCAGTGTAATCTTCATGCAGGGAAGTTGCTGGAAAGAACACCGTGCTGAAGAAAAATGCAGCGGCTTGAGTCGAACCAGACTATGATAGTATATAGACTTATATACCGCTTCACAGTGCTTTACAGCCCTCTCTAAGTGGTTTACAGAGTCAGCCTATGGCCCGCAACAATCTGGGTCTTCATTTTTACTGACCTCAGAAGGATGGAAGGCTGAGTCAACCTTGAGCTGGGGAGAATTGAACTGCAGGCTGTCAGCAGAATTAGCCTGCAATACTGCACCACTCTGCGATTAAAGGCCTGGAGACTAAAACATATGAAGAACAGTTGCAGGATTTAGGTATGGGTAGTCTAGAGAAAAGAAAGAGTAGTGGGGGGTGACATGATACGTGTTTTCCCAAAAATAAGACCCTGTCTTATATGATTTTGAACCCTGAAATAAGCGCTTGGCCTTATTGCCATGCGCTCAAAAGCCCGATTAGGCTTATTATCAGGGGATGTCTTATTTGGGGGAAAACAGGGTAGCAGTATACCAATATTCGAGGGTCAACTTCTTTTCCAAAACACCAGAAGGCAAGACAAGACAAGGAACAATGAATGGAAAGTAATCAAGGAGAGAAGCAACCTGGAATTAAGGAGAAACTTCCTAACAGTGAGAACAATTAACCAGTGGAACAGAAGTTGCCTTCAGAAGTTGTGGGTGCTTCATCACTGGAGGTTTTTAAGAAGAGACTGGACAGCCACTTGTCTGAAATGGTAAAGTGTCTCCTGCTTGTGCTTGGACTAGAAGACCTTCAAGATCCCTTCCAGCTGTATTCAACCAAATGAATTGGTTCTTACAATCAACGGGAGCAGAATTGAGGTGTAGCCGGATGTCTGGCAGGAAGCAGGATATGCAATTTGACTCCTCTGGATGTCACTTGGGAGGGGGTGGGGGGCTGGGAGACCTGAACCACAAGGTGGACTCTGGGTTGTCTGCAGCCCTGCCTGGGCCAGGTTGTTCTGCCCCAGCTTTGGATTCCCAGAGAATGTGACACACACCAAGCTTCGCAAACACTGTTTAATTCCAAAGAAACCCCTTTCAAGAATGCAGGCTTCCCGGCTTCCTGTCTGGCTTCCGTCGCCGCCAGACGGTCCTCTGTGACCGCCAGCCCCGTTGCCTGTAAAGAGCCGCCTTTACATCTGAAAGGCGGCTCAAAAAACTCAATTTCCTGAAGGAAATGTGAGACAGAGCTGGCGAGGGCAGGTAGAGCCCTCTGCGAAGTCCCCAGAGTTATTTTTTTTTACTCTTGGGGACGAGCAGGTTGTGGCTCCCTATTTCCGTTCGCTGCTGCTCCGGGCTTCGGGAGAACCCTGCCTTTTTGCAGAGCCAGGCGCTGGGACCGGACCAATCAACAAAATTAACAGATGGTTTAATTAAAGAGGATGAGATTTGGACTTGGGACCCTAAATCGCAAGTATTTTTAATGATTTTACAAGCGTTTTTAAGTGAAGGAAAAAAAATGTTTAAAATGGCGACTGCTGAGGCTTGAGAAGAAGAAGAAAGCCGAAAGCGAAAATCCTTCCGTAACAAGCTACAAAGTAGAGGAATATACAGTGCTGGCTAGAATCCAGAAGAAAAATATTTATTTTAAGTTTCTTTTTTCTTGGAGATTTGTACTTGATCTTGCTTGGGGAAAAGTTTTCTTTCTTTAAAAAGAGTTTGTTTGTGTGGCAGGATGGCGTTAAAACTAATAAAGCCTGACAAACAAGCAGTGGGGGGGTTGTTCCCCCATTTACAATTATGTGAACAAGTTCTGAGCTTACAGACTCAGCAGAATGGCTTTAATTTAAAAGAATTTGTCTTGGAGGAAATGGCAAGATATCACGAGACTGTGAACCAGAAACTTGAAAAATTTAGGCAGGAAATTAAAGAAATGATACAACTAAAGTATGATAATCTGCAACGAAAGATTGTAACAGTGACTAATGCTTTTTCAGAAATTGTTATAAAGATGGATACAAATATCAAGTTATTAGAGTCTAAAATGGAGGAAATTGATGATAAGATTTATAGTTTGGACAATAAAATACAAAGAATTGAAAATGATTTGATAAATATTCAAGACAATAGTTTAGAAGTAAAGTCTAAAAAGGAAGCTGGTCACGAGACTTATAATGCAGAAGATATAAAGCAAGGGATTGAAAAAGAAGTTACAATGATGCAATACAGGCTCACGGAATTTGCGGTTAGAATGAGAGGGTTACAGGGAAATAATAGAGATGATTTAAGAAAAATATCTGCTCAAGTTCTGGCTGGGATTTTAAAGGTTCATCCTGAGGAGGTAGTTGTAAGATTGACAAGGTCTATAGAGTAAATTCTTGGATTGCAAAGCAAAGGCAATTGCCTAGAGATGTGGTGATTTACTTCACAGATAAAGAAATAAGAAATGATATTGTGCAAAAATCCTTTAATTCTACTCTACAATTGTATGGAAGAAAGATCTGGATATATAAAGAGTTGCCACCTAAGATGCTAAAAGATAGAAAGAAATTTGGATTTTTGGTGACTGAGCTAAAGAAACAAAACATTTCATTCAGGTGGGACGTTCCAGTTGGAATAATATTGAGATATCAAGGAGAAAGATATCAGCTAAATACTGTTGAAAAAGCGGAAGAATTTTACTACAAGGTTCTCAAAAAGCAAAATCAACAAGAGATAGAAATTCAAGATAAGCAGAAGGAGGTGGAAGTAATGGAAAAACAACAAGTTGCAGAGGTCTTTGCAGATGAGCCGCTTCTGGATTCTCCTTCAGAGGTCTCAGCTGGACTATTTATAAATACAAGAGAGGCGGCTCTGGATTCTAATGTGATGACTTATCAAGTTACAGACCAGCATGGAAATCAATCAGTTGATATACAACTCATAGAACCAGAATGGAGATTTAAGCCACAAAAGCAAAACCAACAAGATCAAGTTATAGATCAGCATGAAAACCAAACAGTTGATATACAATTTATAGAAAGGAAATCAGGATGGAGATCCAACCCACAAAAAGTCAAGAAAAGAAGAAGCAGGTCTCACAAAAACAAAAACTTTTAAACTAAACAACAGCATAATGCCAGTTATTTAAGAGATGATTGAATATATGAAAAGATAATCGAGGCAAAGTATTGGTTTATATTATCCTGAGGAGAGTGACAGACCTCTGCAGTGCTGTACTTTTGGGATGTGAAAAGGGCCTTAAACTGAATGGATTGGAACTATCTTTTTTTGGATTCTTTGACAAATGTACTATGTTTATGCTGAGCTACAAGGCGAGAGAGCTATGGAATTGGGGCACGCAGATGATCTGGCTGTTACCCTATTACGATGGTTGGAATTAATAATTTGGGTGAAAGACACCACTACAGACACTATATGGAATACAAATATAAAGTCACTCGGGTGGTTGTTTTTTTTGGTTTTTTTTAGAAGATATTTGTTATTGATGGGGGCAGATGGTAATTGAAGATACTGAATATACTGTTGGAATTAGGATGTGATGTTACCCTAACATGGGTGTTGGAGTTAACAATCCAGCTGAAAGACATTACAGAAGATATCATATGGATTACAAGCTTAAAGTCTTTTTAAAGAGGATTTTATTTACATAAGGGAATATTTTTTAGTGGTGTGGGCAGAAGAATAAAGATATTAAGAATTATTAAGTATGGTAGTCTTGTAGGAAAGTGGGTGGAGACAGGTTAGCTTATTGATTGTTTAGCTTAAGAAAAGGGATATTATGTTTAGATATGAATATATGTAAAAGATTTGAGTTAAGAGATACATCAATGGGGTAGAGGAAATGGGTAGACTATGAATTGAATAAATGTTAAATTAGGATTTATTATATAGTCTTATAGTGGAAGGTTGCTTTGAAATGTTATATTAATATACATAAAAGATTTGATTTAAGAAATATATGTATGGGGGGGCAGAAAAAGGGTAGATTATGAGCAGAAATTGCTAAAACTGGGAGATATAATAATATTATTATGCTAAATTAGGAGTTATTATATAATGTTATAGTAGAATGTTATTTTGAAATGTATAGTATAAGGGGGATATAATAATATTATTAGAAAGAAAGGGTCAGTATATGGGGGATGGAGTAAGGGGATGGTAAAGTATTATATAATCTGTTATGCATTTGGGTTTTATTTTGAAGAAGCCACAGGGGGAGGGTAGGGGGAGGGGGGGTTAGGGAGGAGGGGGGGAAAAGGGGGAAAATTTTTGAAAAAAAAAGGGGGGGAAAGTTTGAAAAACTTTTTCAATAAAAAAAAAAGCAGGCTTCCCATGCAAAGGGTCCTTATCAAAGTTATTAAGAATAAAGTCCGACAAAGGTTGGCAATCAGCCCAGAAAACCAGATATGAGAAGTTGCTTGCTCTCCAAGATGCTCTGTAGTAATGAGACGTTGTTTCTAGGAAGAAAGCGCTAGCTGCATGCGACTTAAATAGGCTAAGGGAGTGGCCAATTATCCTCAAGCCTTACTCTCGAGGAGACCTCCTCCTCCTGAGTAGCCACTCCTGCCTTTCGGCAGCCCTGCGTGCTCGAGCTTTGAGGAGAGGCTCCTCCACTTCGCTCTCTCCACTTGAAGGAGCCTCTGGAGGTTCTGAAGGCCCTGGCTGAGTCTCTACCTCTGGCACCACATCCTCTTCAGCCTCCTCGCTGTCCGACTCGAGCGCCGGCTGCATTGGCTGCTGGCGCGACACCACACCAGCCTCCTCGTCGTTGGGATCAGCCATGATCCGCGCAGGCCACTGGCAGGCCACAACAGTATTAAGCTAATGCCTCTGAAGGTATAAAAGGATGCCATACCTTCCCCAAGGTGTGGCCTTTCCATATACATGTCTCTTTTGTATATGTTTGGAATGGTTTTACCCAGTATTTTGTTTTTGGCAATAAATAAAATCTGCTTCTTTTTGCAAGCCTCGTCTTGAGTCTCTCTCTCTCTCTTTGGCATTCTGGTGACTCAATTACATTTTGGGACCTTACATTTCCTATATTGTTGGTTTGAGCTCCGAGCTGGGCAATTTGGTTGCAAAGGTTTCATCCACATTCATTCATTTCATCCACTTGAAGGAGCCTCTGGAGGTTCTGAAGGCCCTGGCTGAGTCTCTGCCTCTGGCACCACATCCTCTTCAGCCTCCTCGCTGTCCGACGCGAGCGCTGGCTGTGCAGGCTTCTGGCGCGACCCCACACCAGCTTCCTCGTCATCGGGATCAGCCACGATCCGCACAGGCCACTGGCGGGCCACAACACAGGTGAAGCTCTCTTCCTCCAGAGCCTCACTTCCGGGGGATGGGGGGTGGGGAACGACTTTCCCGGGAGTGTTGGAAGAGATGCTGCATGAGGCAAACTCTTTCTCTGCAAGTCGTCTGGCCGGCTCATCCTCCTGGTGTCAGGTTTTATATTAGCTCTACGGCTGCTCTTCTAACCTGGAAGAAAAGAGCATCTGGCACACATTAGAGCAAAGATGGGAGACCGGATAATGGATGTGCTCTTTCCCCCATTTCGTTTAGCCATTTGCCTCGTTGCCTGATTTATTGGCAGATTTGTCTCCCGGACCTGCCAGGAAATGGTTTCATGGCCAGCTTCCTCCTGAGCGCCTCGGCTTCTGGCAGGTGGGGCTCCTCATTGTGTAAAAAGCTTGGCTGGGGATCAGACTGGCCTGCTTTATGTCCTTGTTCCTCACTGTATCCTTGCTCAGCTGAAACTGTTTTTGCTAGGAGGGATATTTTCAGACTGGTCAGAAGAGAAGCAGGGGGGAGGGGGGAGGGGCTATGACCGTCTCTGCCTGGAGGAAGAACCCTCCAATTAGATGAAAATGGAAACCGCTGGACGTGCAAGGTTGCCAAATAACACAAGATTTCAGCTGCCTCTTGTGCAATCCTGCAAGATCATGATGAGTCGTGGTGGCGCAATGGTTAGAGTGCGGCACTGCAGGCTACTTCTTCGGCCTGCAGGCTCCCTGCAATTTGGCAGTTCAAATCTCACCAGGCTCAAGATTGGCTCAACCTTCCATCTTTCCAAGGTGGGTAAAATGAGGACCCAGATTGTTGGGGGCAATAGGCTGACTCTTAGAGAAGGCTCTAAAGCACTGTGAAGCGGTATGTAAGTCTGCTATTGCTATCATGGGTGGAAATTTGTGTTAAAATCCTGTGCAGAAGTCCACAGGACATGACATTCCTGGACAAGATTGTGCAAGAGCTCCAGGTGGCATCTAGCAGGAGCAACATAGCAAAAGCACTTAGACTTATACAACATCCCATAATGCTTTATAACACTCTCTGAATGTCAGCATGTTGCCTCCAACAATCTGGGTCCTCATTTTACCAACCTCAGAAGGATGGAACTCCAACCTTGAATTGGTCAGGATCGAACTCCAGACTGTTTACATATTAACAGAGTTAGAAGGGATCTTGTAGGTCATCGAGTCCAACCCCCCCCCTCGCCCAAGCAGGAGACCCTCCACCATTTCTGACAAATGGCAGTCCAGCCTCTTCTTGAAAGTCTAAAGTGATTAAGCTCCCACAACTTCCGAAGGCAACAATGGGTGGATTGTTCTCACTGTCAGAAAATTCCTCCTTATTTCCAGGCTGAATCTCTCCTTGATCAGTTTCCATCCATTATTCCTTGTCTGATTTTCAGGTGCCTTGGAAAATAGCTTGACCCCCTCCTTTCTGTGGCAGCCCCTCAAATATTGGAAGACTGCTATCCTGTCTCCCCTGGTCCTTCTCTTCACTAGACTAGCCAGGCCCGGTTCCTGTAACCATGAGCGGAGTTAGCCAGAAAATCTGCATTCTAACTGCTACACCACCATATTTCCTACTGTGTAGCCCACCAAATTGTTTTAACAATGACTGGGAGATGTGCCCACTTCCCCTTGCACCAAACATAACCTCTTCCTGAGATCAAATCTTATATAAGATCTGGATCTCAGCAGAAATCTCCAAAGATTTTGACATTAAAATAATGCAGAGAAGTATGAACTAAGATGATGAAAGGAGACTAAAACATATGAAGAATGGTTGCAGGAAATGGGTATGGCCAGTCTAGAGAAAAGAAGGACATGAGAGCAGTGTTCCAATATTTGAGGGGCTGCCACAGAGAAGACACCAGCTGTCTGCAATTACTGTAAATTTGAATCTCACCAGGCTCAAGGTTGACTCAGCTTTCCATCCTTTCTAAGGTAGGTAAATTGAGGACCCAGATTGTGGGGGCAATAAGCTGACTTTGTATAAAATATACAAAAGTATGAAGGCTATTGCTTAATGCATTGTAAGCCGCCCTGAGTCTCCAGAGAAGGGCGGCATATAAATCCAAAAAAAGAAAAGAAAAAAAGAAAAAAGAAAAGAAAAAAAAGAAGAGAAGCAACCTGGAACTAAGAAGAAACTTCTTAACAGTAAAAACAATTAACCAGTGGAATGGCTTGCCACCAGAAGTTATGGGTGATTCATCACTGGAGGCTTTAAAGAAAATACTGGACAGCCATTTGTCCGGAATGGTATAGGGTCTCCTGCTTGAGTCTCCATTTGGACTAGAAGACATTCAAGTCCTTTCCAACTCTATTATTCTGTAATAAATAAATAAATATTTCCCTGGTGAAACAATTTGGTGGGATGCACAGGCATTCTTTAAGATCTGGTGAGGGGGAGGCTGAGTGTACTTTTCTCATTGCCAAGGAAAGTCGATTATCGAGATGGCATTTTTTAAAAACAGTGCATTAATAGATTAGTTCCTTTGCAGCACTGTGAGGTGATCGAGAGGGCTGTTAAGAAGTTAATGGTAAAGAAGATGGACTGCTGTAGCAGAAACAGCACCAAGATGGATTTGCAGGTCCAAAGCCAATGGAACTGGCATCTCGTGACTCCTGACCACAAAGGCCAATTTGGGTGGGGGAGAAAGGATTTTGTGTCTCCTCCTGGCCTGTCACTTTGCCTTAAAAGTTATTTTTACCTTTTGCAATTGTTTTTGGTTTTTGCATTTTTAAAACTAGTCACTAAAGTAGGAAGTTAGAGTTCAAACATATGCAAATGTCTATGCTTATGTACGCACTTTAAAAAAATGTTTATTCCTTTTTTAAAAAATAATCTTTATTTACATTTATCATTAAAAAAGAAAACAACACACCAGATAAATGACAAACAGAACAACAAAACAAATAACATAAGAGCCTTGGTAGTACAGTGGTCTAAGTACCCTGTTATTAAGACCAGCTGCCTGCAATTACTGCAGGTTCGAATCTCGCCAGGCTCAAGGTTGACTCAGCCTTCCATCCTTTCTAAGGTAGGTAAATTGAGGACCCAGATTATGGGGGCAATAAGCTGACTTTGTATAAATATACAAAAGGATGAAGGCTATTGCTTAGCGCATTGTAAGACACCCTGAGTCTCCGGAGAAGGGCGGCAAATAAATCAAATTAAAAAAAAAAAACATACATGCCTATAAGTAGTACCTTAATAACTTAATATTCGGTACAATACATCTATATTACATTCCGGGGGAGAGAGAACAACCTAATTTACATTTATAAATTAATTAGGTCTATCCGACCTCACTTTACTTGTATAGTATAAGTTTTTCAATAAATACAACTCCTAATCTGGTTTGGGTTATAATTTTCTCTTTGATAGCCAAATATATAGTTTTTTAAAAAATGTTAATTCCTGTAGTATCTACTGTAGTGACCTGCTTCTGAAAGTTATAGTCTGTCATCATCATCTTCATTTAATGACCTCATAATCCCTTGCAGGATGGAGTCTGGGCAACAGAATGGAGCTAGTAGAGTGTTTTAAGGGCCGGATGCCCTTCCTGTCACCAATGCAGAGTTTTGTTCAGCAGATATATTTTCATTGTGCCCAGAGAGAGAAATATCTGTCTCTACCAAGGATCGAACTCACAGCCTCCTGTGAGGCTGAAATACTTAACTGGCAGGTTATTACGTCTATGGTAAATGTCTACGGCAGTGTTTCTCAACCTTGGTAGCTTGAAGATGGGTGGACTTCAACTCCCAGAATCCCCCAGCTAGCAGCGCTGGCTGGGGGATTCTGGAAGTTGAAGTCCACCCATCTTCAAGCTTCCAAGGTTGAGAAACACTGGTCTACGGAGACTTTCAATCATCCAGTTAAGGTGGTTTTCAAAAGGCAAATGGATTTTCTTAGTTTTTTTTTCCTTGAAAACTTTTCTTTTCTCATTCAAAATGCTTCTTCAACAAAAGATGCCTTTGGTAAAGCGTCTTTGGGGCATACCTCTATGGTTGTCCCAATGAGTTGCTTGTAAAATCTAAATGTTGGCAGAATGTGGATCTCCCTTGGAAAACAACCGGAAACTGTAGGTGTGTTGTCAAGTGCTGCCTGTCACACCCCCTGGCCACGCCCACCAAGGTCACACCTGCCCAGCCTTTCATTAGGGCAAAGAACCGGTTTTTAAATTATTTGAATCCCACCACTGAGTAAAATCCTCTGCTCCTTGCAAGAGATGGCAAAACAAAGGGTCCTTTTTCAACTTGGGAACAACTTGGGTGCCCATTTTAGTGTCAGCGCCTCAGCGCTGGCATAGAGAGGAGAGATAAACTCTGAACTTTTGCCTGCTAAATCCCTTTGAAGCTCGGTCGTCGTGGAAATGAGGAGGGGGGGGAGACATTCCTGTGAAATGACGAGACAAGAAGTCAGCAGAGGGACTTGGAAGATAGCCAATGAGAAGCAGATAATTGGGGATTGGAAAGGGAGGGATTGGGGGGCAAAAGGTCAGTCTTGTCCGCATCGAGTCACGATCCGGTTGCTGTGCTCGAATAAAGAAAAGATTTCCTTAAAGATTGGCAGTTTGGAAATTCATTTATTTTGAGATAGCATCGAAGTCTGACATTTAGGTTAATTTGTCAAGCTTGAGCAGAGATGATGGAGGCCGTCTCCCCTCACTTCCTTGTTACCCAAGGGTAGCTGAGGCTGGACTTCTCCCCTGGTCCACCTGACCCAGCCGGCTTCCCGCTGCCTGGTGGCTCTCGCTCTCCTGACCCTCCCTCCCCCACCAGTGAGGGCTGGTCCTGATCCTGACTGTCCACTCAGACTCCCACCCATGTCTACCTTTCCTTCTCCTTGTGGGGTTTCTCCTTCCTGCGTCCCACCTGAATCCTCCCCCCACCAGCTGCAGGTGTGAGAGGAGCAGGTGTGCAGCCAAGGTGGTGTCGGGAAGGAAACTCCTTGCCGCCTTCTGCTCTGGAGACAGGGCTGCCCTCGCCAAATGCCAGCCGGGCAGCTGCCTCTCCTCTTGCTCAGGGTGGAAAGCTCCGGAAAAGCCGCTTTGAGTCTATTTAGGGATACAGCTCGGTGGCTTCCTCGCAGCTTGGTTTGGCTGTTTTTTCCCTCTCCTTCTTTCAAAGCTCGGGGTTCTCGCCAAGACTTTGGCTGCTGTTTGTGACAGATGGGCCTGTCAGACATTCAAACTCAATAGAGCTATGCGAGTAACAAGCCCCTCGAAGGGGGGAAATGTAGATCTCCTCGCTCCCTTCAACGGCAGAGCCGGAATCGCTTCTCTCCGGGACGAAGGAACATCACCGCTGGGGTCATTTCCCTCAGGCCCCTCAGGCGAGCCAAAGGACGTTGTGCCTGAAAGGGACAGGAATGTGTCAAAAGAGGCTAGCCTGCAAGATGCAGAGCCAATTGAGAAGAAGATTGATGATTTGTTAAGCCATTGTGGATATCAGGCTACACACACATGCACACATATACCATCCAGGTGAATTGAGCTGGCTCTTTCTTTTCTTTCTTTCTTTCTTTCTTTCTTTCTTTCTTTCTTTCTTTCTTTCTTTCTTTCTTTCTTTCTTTCTTTCTTTCTTTCTTTCTTTCTCTCTCTCTCTCCCTCCCACACACCCACCCTCCCACCCTCTCTCTCTCTCTCTCTTTCTTTCTTTCTTTCTTTCTTTCTTTCTTTCTTTCTTTCTTTCTTTCTTTCTTTCTCTCTCTCTCTCTCTCTCTCTCTCCCTCCCACCCACCCACCCTCCCACCCTCTCTCTCTCTCTCTCTCTTTCTTTCTTTCACCATGTTGCTTGTATCTTTCAATTATATTATTTTTATTTGTTTCCTAGTATGATTTGATATTATTAGTAACCTTGACTATCACTAAGTGTTAGTGTTAGATACACTAAGTGTATCTTTTTATTCTCGATGAATGTATTTTATTCTCTTTATGCACACTGAGAGCATATATACCAAAGGCAAATTCCTTGTGTGTCCAATCACACTTGGCCAAGAAAGAATTCAATTCAATTCAATTCAATTCAATTCAATTCCATTCCATTCCATCCCATCCCATCCTATCCTATTTGTACCCTATGACTATCACTAAGGGTTGTACCTTATGATTCTTGACAAATGTATCTTGTCTTTTTATGTACACTGAGAGCGGATGCACCAAGACAAAGTCCTCATGTGTCCAATAACACTTGGCCAATAAAGAATAAAGAAATCTATCCTATCCTATCCTATCCTATCCTATCCTATCCTATCCTATCCTATCCTATCCTATCCTATCCTATCCTATCCTATCCTATCCTTACCCTATGACTATCATTAAGTGTTGTACCTTATGATTCTTGACAAATGTATCTTGTCTTTTTATGTACACTGAGAACATATGCACCAAAGATAAATTCCTTGTGTGTCCAATGACATTTGGCCAATAAAGAATTTTCTATTCTATTCTATTCTATTCTATTCTATTCTATTCTATTCTATTCTATTCTATTCTATATTCTGTTCTCTTCTCTCTTCTATTCTACTCTACTCTATTCTATTCTCTCTCCTCTCCTATCCTCTCCCCTCCCCTCCCCTCTTCTATTCTTTCTACTCTACTCTACTCTACTCTACTCTACTCTACTCTACTCTACTCTATTTGCAGACTTCTTAGCCCGGCTTTCCTAGGATTTCTGCCAGCTTCAGCCTTACGTGGCATTACAGCCACGGAAGTCAAAACCACAACATCTCACTCCTGAGCCTCAGTCTATGGGCTCCACCCCAGCTACCTGGTGGGAAGTAAAACCAGGAATACATACATACACAAATTATATTCATAGGATTGGCAATGTCCACAGAGGCCATCTAGTGCAGGGCTCCCCAACCCCCGGGCTGTGGCCCAGTACTGGGCCATGAGCGGAATTGGTGGGCGACTGGCGGGTGTACAGAACCATCTTCTCCCCCCTCCTCCCCAGCCGGTCCAGAAAGCCAGAAAGGTTGGGGAATTCTGATCTAGTCCATTTCTTTGTTCATTGCCTCTGCTTGAACTTTCTTTCTTTCTTTCTTTCTTTCTTTCTTTCTTTCTTTCTTTCTTTTCTTTCTTTTTCTTTCTCTCTCTCTCTATTCCTTCCTTCCTCTTTCTTTCTCTTTCTCTTTCTCTTTCTCTTTCTCTCTCTTCCATTCAGCCCCTCCCTCCCTCCCTCCCTCCTCCCTCCTTCCGTTCCTTCCTTCCTTCCTTCCCAGTATATAAATTCTCTTTAATTTTTTAAAGATTCTTTCTTTCTTTCTTTCTTTCTTTCTTTCTTTCTTTCTTTCTTTCTTTCTTTCTTTCTTCCTTCCTTCCTTCCTTCCTTCCTTCCTTCCTTCCTTCCTTCCTTCCTTCCTTTCTTATTTATTTCCCACCTTTATTATTTTTACAACTAACTCAGAACAGTGAACATATCCAACACAACTTCCCTCTTCCCATTTTCTCTACAACAACAACCCTGTGAGGTGGGCTGGGCTGAGAGAGAGGAACACATGCAGTGAAGGGAAGCCCACTGTCTGCACTGAATCTTGGTTCAGCTGTCCCCCTTTTAGAACATTTCTTGTCACATTTAATCTGCCTTCATGTCACCTAATCCCTTATTCTTTGTCCCTAAGTCTGCAGTGGGAGAAGGGGGGGGGTCTTCAGCTTTTTTTGGGGAGGGGATGTAACATCCTTTCAGGCAGTTGACCCTGCTCTGCTCTCCTTCCCCCCTCCCTCTTCTCTTTAGGGCAAACATGTCCAGCTCACTGGAGCCTCTGCGGGATTTAATTTCGATTCCCTTCTTGCCTTTGAACTTCTTTTAGCATCTACGGTAAGGTTTCTTCTCTTGTTTAGAACGTTCTCTTCTGTTACTGGATCCTGAAAGAGTGTTTAGTTTTGTTGCAGCCCTTTCACGCAGCTGATTTGTATGCTTCTGAGGGCTTTTCCTAAGTCCGATTCCCCAGCTTCCTAGGTAGCCATGCATTTCAATTTCATTTCATTTTACTTTTTAAATTTTTTCCTTTGCGTTCTTTTGAATTTTATCTTATTATTGCCAACCCATTCCTCTACTCTAAAGTTTCTCTAACTTTCCTGAATGTCATTGCTGTGTTTCAGCTGCCGTCTGATAAGCAATCTCCCCATCTCTTCATCCAAATCATTATTTAGCATAGCTGAAGAGTGTTGGGCCAAGACTCGTGAATCTCGTGGCCATCACACAATAACAGATTATAGTTCGATAAGTTTGTAGTTATTATTTTCAAGCCAGCCGAGTTCATCTACCATTAACGTTTCTATTCAGAACATTTCATCAAATAATTTGCTACATACAAGAGATTTTATGTCCACTGCAGTTCCACTAGCTATGAAGGAAGTTCCCTTCCAAACAAGATTTGTTCTCGATAAACCCATGCTGATTACTAGTAATCCCAGCACTGTTTTCAAGGTGGTTAAAAAAATCTGATCTCATTTGTGATTTGCTTTAAACGCTTCCTGGGTATATACTAGCGTCAGCCCAAACAGTATTTTCCTGGATCTTCCTCCCCACTTCTTTGGAAAAGGGGACAAACTTAATGGATTTCACATTGAATTAAATACAATTATTTTGTACTTAAAAGCTTTGGTTGAGTAGTGTCTAAAGACTGGAGGTGTTATGGTGGTAAAGGTCATATAAAACTACGATACCTTAGGACTGGTATCTTTAAGACACATTTCTGGGCAAAATGGGGCATGGGGCTGGGGAGGGGGGGCATGCACAGACCTTGTCTGGGAACTGAATGCGAAACTGTTGTGGTTAGAATGCAGCATTGCAGGCAAACTCTGCCCACAGTCTGGAGTTCGATCTTGACTGGCTCAAGGTTGACTCAGCCTTCCAGCCTTCCGAGGTCGGTAAAATGAGGACCCAAATGGTTGTGGGCAAGAGGCTGACTCTGTAAACCACTTAGAGAAGGCTGCAAAGTCTAAAGGTTATGGCTATTGCTCTCTCTTTTTCCTTCCTTCCTTCCTTCCTTCCTTCCTTCCTTCCTTCCTTCCTTGGAAGGAAGTGGTACGCAGTGGTTAGAATGCAGCATTGCAGGCAAACTCTGCCCACTCCCAGTTCAATCCTGACCAGCCCAAGGTTGACTCAGTCTTCCGTCCTTCTGAGCTTGGTAAAACGAGGACCCAAATGGTTGGGGGCAATAGGCTGACTCTGTAAACCGCTTAGAGAGTAAAGCACTATGAAGCGGTATATAAGTCTAAGCGCTATTGCTATTTATTTATTGCTCAGCTTTGCTTATTCCATTTCTGAGATCCTGGACTCTTGATTTGTGACGTTAAGCTTAATTCAAGAATCTCTGGGTGATTCCCCTTCTTCTGGTTGTTCTTCTGTTTGATGCCCCCCTAACTGCCAATATCTCATCCTGGGATTTAGATGTTTCCTTCCATTATGTCCCCTTAAGGTGAGGCTGCTGACCATTGGAGAGAGGACAACTCTGTGACTGCAAGGACATTTGTGCCATTTCTTTTGACAAAGAGCATGAACTCGGCAGCTGTCTCAATTCTCTTTCCCTTGGAAGACTTTCAGAAGCAGATTCTCAGCCATCGAACAGAATGGGAAGCGGAGAGGAGGGGAGGAATGTGGAAGCACCTTTGCCCCGCATTAGCTCAGAGTCACATTCAGTGAAATGTAGAAAACTCTACGAAGTGTCAGAAAAATCCTCAGAGCTCCGAATTTGACAGCTCCAATAGAGAGGAGTGCTCTATCCGTGCATCACAGCAGGAACTGCAGCTAAACTTTATTTAGAGTGAAGGATAGATGAGAAAAAGGGGTAGAAGACGTGAGAAAGAAAGAGACGCATAAACACCCTCTTGGCGTTGTACGGAAGATTTCCTGACATCACGGCTTTTATCATCTTATCGAAAACCTGACATGGCCTGTCAGGAAAGAGAATTGCATCTTCGAGAATAATTTCCTGCGTGCTGGAAACCTTGGCTGAACATTTTGGAGGGAACATTTTGGAGGGAAGGAGAGCTAAACATCAGGGGAGGCTTCCAGGAATTCTCCGTAACCAACTCACCATGGCCAACTCACCAGAGCAAGGGTATTGGACTAGTCCAGAGGTCTTCAAACTTGGCCGCATTAAGACTTGTGGACTTCAACTCCCAGAATTCTCCAGCCAGTATGCTGGAGAATTCTGGGAGTTGAAGTCCACAAGTCTTAAACTGGCCAAGTTTGAAGACCTCGGGACTAGAAGACCTCCAAGGTCCCTTCTGTTCTTCTGTATTCTACTTCTCTTGGCACCATCTAGCTCCAAATAACGACCTGCATTTAATAGCAGTCAGTGGTGAAATCCAAATTTTTTTACTACCGGTTCTGTGGGCATGGCTTTGTGGACGTGGTGTGGCTTTGTGGGCATGGTTTGTGGGCGTGGCAGGGGAAGGATACTACAAAATCCCCATTCCCTCCCCATTCCTGGGGGAAGGATATTGCAAAATCTCCATTCCCGTCCCACTCTGGGGCCAACTAGAGATGGCAATTGCCGGTTCTCCAAACTACTCAAAATTTCCGCTACCGGTTCTCCAGAACCTGTCAGAACCTGCTGGATTTCACTCCTGATAGCAGTGTTCCTATACCTCAGAGATTGCCACAAAGAAGAGGGAGTCAACCTTTTCTCCAAAGCACCTGAGGTAGGACAAGAAGCAACGGGTGGAAACTAATCAAGGAGAGAAGCAACTTAGAACTAAGGAGAAATTTCCTGACAGTGAGAACAATTAACCAGTGGAACAACCTGCCTCCAGAAGTTGTGAATTCTCCAACACTGGAAGTTTTTAAGAAGAGATTGGACAACCATTTGTCTGAAATGGTTAATGGTTAATGGTTTCCTGCCTGAGTAAAGGGTTGGAATAGAAGACCTCCAAGGTCCCTTCCAGCTTGTTGTGTTCTGTTGTGTTTCCTCCTCCTCCTCCTCCTCCTCCTCCTCCTCCTCCTCCTCCTCCTCCTCCTCCTCCTCCTCCTCCTCCTCCTCCTTCTTCCTGTTTCTATTCTAAAGAAGGCATGCTCCACCTTTTTGCCTGCTCCTCATTCATAAAAAGCATTTTTTAAAACAAAACTGTATGGAGTGGTTGACCTGTGATGTTTCATTTCATTATAGGCTTTGCCCCAACTCCAGTTGGCTGAATCCTTTCCCCTCTGGCTGTTCCCTCCACCACCATTTTTTTTCCTTTTACTGATGAAACATAGTGAAGTTCTAAGGGACCAGTTCCAGCAACCTTATTTCCCTTCTGGGTATCCAGATGGGGCTGGAAGTGGATGCTTTACATCCCGTTCTAAATTAATAAAATCTTACACAACCTTCTACAAATTAAAAAGATAGAACATTATGCTGGAAATCCATATCACGCCACAATGCAACAACGTCTGGTTTTTGTGTCGGTGTTGAAAGTGGTATTACTCCACTTTCTTAACCATAACAATTCCCAGAAATTGTTGGCTGTTTCTCCAATCGCTAGTCCTTCCCTGCCTTTCTTTAAACCCGAACCTATTTGTGCCCATCACCCTGACTCATTTGTGATTAACTGTTTATGAGTTGCATTACCATAATGTTTGCACATCAAATTTATGAAGTGTACCGTCTGTATCTGAAGGATAAACAGAACCCAGCAGTTGGTCCAACCGATGTCCCTTGGAGTCATAACAGTAACACACAATGAGCAATAACATGGATTTAAAAAAAGCAAGCGAAGAGCCCCTGGCTCACTGGAGTGGAGTAAAATCTCGGCCAGACAGTATTTCTTTTCTGTAATCAGCTTCTTTATGTGCTGCAGAATTCTGATTGCCTCCCACGACCCCGGTCGGTGTGCAAGATTGCTTATTTGGAAAACCATGAAGTGGCCATTTGAAGCGGGGGTGTGTATATGTCACTGAGCCCAATCACTTGCAAAGGTTTCAACTCTTCTCTCAATTACAATGAGCACTAAAAAGTAAGTCATTCACCGTTCTCACATGCAAGCTACCATGTTTCCCTGAAAACACAATCTACTCAGAAAGTAAACCCTAGCTTGATTTTTACATGTGTGCCCAATATAAGCCCAAACCCCTAAATAAGCCCTAATTAAGACCCCACCCACTCCAGGGTGAATGGGTAAAAATTAAGTTGAGTGGGGATGGAGCTGCCGTACTCAAATTTAATTCCCGCCTGGACTACTGCAATGCTTTCTACATGGGGCTCCCCTTGAGGAGCACCCGGAGGCTCCAGCTGGTCCAGAATGCGGCCATGCGGGTGGTTACGGGAGCGACATGGCACTCCCATGTGACTCCCCTCCTGCGCGAGCTGCACTGGCTCCCGGTGGTCTTCTGGGTGCGCTTCAAGGTTTTGGTTACCACCTTTAGAGCGCTCCATGGCTTAGGACCGGGCTACCTACGAGACCGCCTTCTGCCACCAGTAGCCTCTCACCGTCCAGTACACTCCCATAGAGAGGGTCTCCTCAGAGTGCTGTTGGTCAAACAATGTTGACTGGCGGCCCCCAGGGGGAGAGCCTTCTCTGTGGGGGCACCTGCCATCTGGAACGAGCTCCCCCCGGAGATACGGAGGATCCCAGATTTGCACACTTTCCGCTGCGCCCTCAAAACATTCTTATTCCAGCAGGCTGGACTGGCCTAACCTCCCTTTTAATTGCTTTTAAATTTGTTTTATAAATTGGGGTGTTTTAAATTGGGCCAAAGTATTTAATGTATTTTAAATGGTTTTTAACGTTTGTATTATGTGTATTTTACTTTTTTGGCTGTTCACCACCCTGAGTCCCTCGGGAGTAGGGCGGTATATAAATTTAATTATAAATAAATAAATAAATAAATAAATAAATAAATAAATAAATAAATAAATAAAATTCAAATTCAATTCAAACCCGATATAGTCAGTTGACGCCATCGCTGACTATTGGGGATGAATTGCTGGCCCCCACGGAGAGGGCTCGCAACTTGGGTGTCCTGTTGGATTCACGGCTGTCTTTAGAAGAGTATTTGACGGCCGTGACCGGGAGACTTTTTCATCAGGTTTGCCTGATTCGCCAGTTGCGTCCCTTTCTGGATCGGGACTCCCTACACACAATCACTCATGCCCTCGTCACTGGCGCAGAGTGCAGCCATGCGGGTGGTTATGGGAGCGACGTGGCGCTCCCATGTAACACCTCTCCTGCGCGAGCTGCACTGGCTCCCGGTGGACTTCCGGGTGCGCTTCAAGGTTTTGGTTATCACCTTTAGAGCACTCCATGGCTTAGGACCTGGTTATTTACGGCACTGCCTACTACCACCAATAGCCTCCCACCGGCCAATACGCTCCCATAGAGAGGGGCTCCTCCGGGTGCCGTCGGCCAAACAATGTCGACTGGCGACCCCTAGGGGGAGAGCTTTCTCTGTGGGGGCACCTACTGTCTGGAATGAGCTCCCCCCGGAGATACGGAGGATCCCAGATCTGCGCACCTTCCGTTGCGCGCTCAAGATTTTCTTATTTCATCAAGCTGGCCTGGCCTAATTCTTTCCCCCTTTTAAATGTAAATTTTAATGTTTTTAAATTATTGGGTATTTTAAATTTGTCTCAGTCAAATTATTTAATTCATTTTTATTCTATTTTAAATTTTTGTATTTATGTGTTTTATTCTGTGGCTGTTCACCGCCCTGAGTCCTTCGGGAGTAGGGCGGTATATAAATTTAATAACAATAAAAACAAACAAAACAAACCTTTATTGTCAGTGTACAACATGTGTAAAATGAGATTGGTTGAGCCTCCCTTAGTGCACCCCCTCAACACAATACAACTCACAGTGAGGACAGAAAATCCCTAACCCAATAAATCATATTAACAAAACACTCAGTCCTATTGCACCCGTGTGCCCTGCAAGTCCATCCTACTACGTAGTTACGATGTTATCTCGCATTCAGGAGTCTGACAGCCCACAGATAAAAACTGTTCTTCAGCCTGTTTGTGCGGCTGGCTATGCTTCTATATCTCCTTCCCGATGGTAGGAGGGTAAAGAAGTGCTGACCAGGGTATAAGGATTTTCATAAATTTGATTCCCAGGAGGGAAAGGCTCCATTTCAGAGGAGTTTAGATGGTTTGGTTGGGAGGAAGTGAGTCACATCAGCTCCTCCCTAGAGGTTCTTGAGATATACCTTTGGTGATGCAAGTAGTTTGCTTGTGTTTGGCAAGATTTCTGTCTATAGGGTGAAAACCAACTAAAGGGACTGCTTAGAAGTAACTCTGCACATCTCTTTTGGGTTTTGGAGCTTGACAGCGGGTCTCCCAACTCCTGAGGCTAGGAAACTGGTGGATCAGGCCCCTCTGATTGGAGAGTCTATGTCCGTGTAAAACAAGTGTGGTTGCAGCCCCCCATTTTTTACTTTTTTGACACAGGCCACAGATGTCCCTGATCTCTGCATTCAAAAAGTACAAGGGAGAATACCAGGGGTGAAATCCAGGAGGTTGTGACAGATTTTGGAGAACCAGTAGTGGAAATTTTGAGCAGTTTGGAGAACTGGTAACGGAAATGTGTTCCAATATCTCAGGGGCTGCCCCAAAGAAGAGGGAGTCAAGCTATTCTCCAAAGCACCTGAGGGCAGAACAAGAAGCAACGGGTGGAAACTAATCAAGGAGAGAAGCAACTGAGAACTAAGGAGAAATTTCCTGACAGTTAGAACAATTAATAAGTGGAACAACTTGCCTGCAGAAGTTGTGAATGCTCCAACACTGGAAATTTTTAAGAAGATTTTGGATAACCATTTTTCTGAAATGGTGTAGGGTTTCCTGTCTGGGCGGGGGGTTGGACTAGAAGACCTCCAAGGTCCCTTCCAACTCTGTTATTCTATTCTATTCTATTCTATTCTATTCTATTCTATTCTATTCTATTCTATTCTATTCTATTCTAAATTTTGAGTAGTTTGGAGAACTGGCAAATACCAACTCTGGCTGGTCCCAGAGTGGGGTGGGAATGGAGATTTTGCAATATCCTTCCCCTGGAGTGGGGTGGGAATGGAGACTTTGCAGTATCCTTCCCCTGCCACGCTCACCAAGCCAGGCCCAAGCCACACCACACCACGCCCACCAAGCCTTGCCCACAGAACCAGTAGTAAAAAAAATTGGATTTCACCACTGGAGAATACCCCAAACAATCATTGTGGTAAACCTCGACAGGATTAAAGTTTTGGATAGAGTTACTTACCACCCTTTCTGTGTTCATGCAATTCTGCTCAAAACGAAGCATTATATTTTGGAATATAATGCTTTCCCGTTGTAGCTGTAACCTTTTTGTAACTGTGCATGAATTGAATGTTGAATTGGCTTGAATCAAATCTTGTTTCTTTTTGACTCTCGAATTGGATTTCAGCTTATCTCCACACATCCAGGTGAACCCTGGAGCTCAGCTGGCAGCATCCTGGTAAATGCTCAATATCTCAATTCAGGCAGTGGAAGAGGAATTCCAGACGCCAAAGGAGGCAGTACATCTGTTTGAACCTCTGCCTTGGTTCTTGCTTCCTGTCAGACATTTCCAGATTTCAGGGATTGAAGCTTTCGCTTCAAACCTCTTCAGAGCAAACATATTTCGATTGTGTTCCAGCCTTTAAAAAGATATTGAAAACTGGCCTTTGAAAGAGAAGATAAAACAAAATAGCATTTTCTCCACTGGGCCCAAGCCCCATCCGGAAGAAGCTGGGTACAACAAAATGTGAACACTTTATATGTCTCACAAAGGTTCCTTGTGTTGCATTTTTATTCAAGAAAGAAAACCTACCTGTTTCTTTCTCTGTGGAGAATGAAAGGTGATGTGGGAAGAACTGGACAAGAGTTTTCGTTTGTTAAAAATAGGCCTGAAAAGCCTTGATTGTCTTCATCAAAAACATCTTTATTTAAAAGTATATTTAGCCAATAGAACAGAATAGAATAGAATTTTATTGGCCAAGTGTGATTGGACACACAAGGAATTTGTCTTCAGTGCATACGTTCTCAGTGTACATAAAAAGGCAAGATACATTCGTCAAGAATAATAAGGTACAACACTTAGTGATAGTCATAGGGTACGGATAGGATAGAATAGGATAGGATAGGGTAGGGTAGGGTAGGGTAGGGTAGGGTAGAGTAGAGTAGAGTAGAGTAGAATAGAATAGAATAGAATAGAATAGAATAGAATAGAATAGAATAGAATTCTTTATTGGCCAAGTGTGATTGGACACGCAAGGAATTTGTCTTTGGTGCTCTCAGTGTACATAAAAAGAAAAGATACGTTTGTCAAGAATCATAAGGTACAACACTTAATGCTAATCATAGGGTACAAATGAGCAATCAGGAAACAAAATCAATATAAATCGTAAGAATACAAGCAATAAAGTTACAGTCATACAGTCATAAATGGGAGGAGATGGGTGATAGTAATGATGAGAAGATTAATAGTAGTGCAGACTTAGTGAATAGTTTGACAGTGTTGAGGGAATTATTTGTTGAGCAGAGTGATGGCGTTCGGGAAAAAACTGTTCTTGTGTCTAGTTATTCTGGTGTGCAGTACTCCATAGTGTCGTTTTGGGGGTAGGAGTTGAAACAGTTTATGTCCAGGATGCGAGTGGTCTGTAAATATTTTCATAGCCCTCTTTTGACTCATGTGGTGTACAGGTCCAGAACAGCATGGATATGTGTTTGGGTAAAGATTTGTGGCATTAGGAAATCAGGGGAGAAGCCAACAATTCTCGTTTCATGCTTGACCCCCATCTTGATTTGGGATTATTGTCGGAAGATTTCTTGGAAAGGCTGTGGGTTGCATTGATTGCAAAGAAATGTCAGTGAGACAGGCTCAATTAACTCAGCCCTTCTCTTGATCAATAGCTTAATTGCCTTGTATTTAGGAAAGCCTTTAATTTAATTAACCCCCCCACCTTCTTAACTGATTTTTTTTTTTTTAAATGACTCACTTTTCTTTTTGGTAGCTACCATGTTTCCAGAAAGAGCTGAGCAGAAAGCGAAGGTGGCCTTACAGTTACAATACAGAGTGCTGCACAGACCAGTTGAAGTGCCTGGGTGGACTTCCAGAGCAGTCCCGTGTAGAGCATAGCGCAGTAGTCAAGCAATGAGGTTACTAGGACATGAGTGATTGTCTGAAGGACCTCCCGACTAATCTATTTCAGTGGTGAAGGAACTATGAAAGTCCATGTTAGCAGTAGCCAGAAAAATCCATTCCCAGCAGAGATGGGTTTTACATATTCTTACCACCAGTTCGCTGCTCACCTACACGCTTGCATTGCGTGAGTATGCACCATCTGCGCATGTGCCCAGCCTTCCGTGCATGCACTTTGCTCGTATGTGCGCCTTCCATGTATGCGGCCGGCCTCGAAAATGTGGCTAAATAGGATGGCATTACACCTTGCAGGCCTATCCACAATCACCACTACCGGTTTGCCTGAATCAATCTGAACCGGCTGAATACCACCTCTGATCTCCAGTGCCCTCGATAAATTCTTGATTTGAAGTTTCCAGATCTGTTGTCTCTTCTGTTACAAGACTGAGATCCCCTCTTTACTCTTGCAGGGCTGGTTCTGAATTGAGGAGGGTCTATGGTCAAGGGACCAACGTTACCCTTCTACTGGAGTTCCTTCTACTCAAAGATCCTGGGAGGTGAATGCTGAAGGCCCAGAATGGGTGGACTCCTTCCTTCCCTTCATATATAATCTGTAGAGAGGCTTCCAGAATCCCAGAATCCTCAAGGCCACTGAATCCAAAATTCTATTCAGGAATCCTGTGTGGTCCCTGCTCTAACATATGCTGGTGAAACATGGACACTAACCTCACCATCGATACAAAAGCTATAAGTGAGGTACTAATACCACTCTATAAAGCCTTAGTAAGACCACACCTAGAATATTGCCTCCAGTTTTGGTCACCACACTATAAAAAAGATGTTGAGACTCTAGAAAAAGTCCAGAGAAGAGCAACCAGGATGATGAGGGGACTGGAGGCTAAAATATACGATGAACGGTTGCAGGAACTGGGCCTGGCTAGTCTAGTGAAGAGAAGGACCAGGGGAGACAGGATAGCCGACTTCCAATATTTGAGGGGCTGCCACAGAGAGGAGGAAGGGGGTCAAGCTATTTTCTAAAGCACCCGAAAGCCAGACAAGGAATAATAATGGATGGAAACTGAACAAGGAGAGATTCAATCTAGAAATAAAGGAGAAATTTTCTGACAGTGAGAACAATCAACCCGTGGAACAGAAGTTGCCTTCAGAAGTTGTAGGAGCGTCATCACTGGAGGCTTTCAAGAAGAGACTGGACTGCCATCTGTCAGAAATGGTGTAGGGTCTCCTGCTTGGGCGGGTGTGTGTATTGGACTAGATGACCTATAAGGTCCCTTCCAACTCTGTTAATCTAACAGAAGCAGTGCAAAGAGCCATAGAAACATATATGCTTGGTATTACAAGACAAGATAGAAAGACCTGCACATGGATTAGAGAATAAACAAAAGTATACAATTTCATTAAGAGAGCAAAAGAATAGAAATGGAACTGGGCTGGTCACTTACCAAGAAGAACTGAGGGCAGGTGGACCAAGGCAGTCATAGAATGAATCCAACAGGAGGAGCCTGTTCCTAGTGCACACATGCGCAGAGCTGCCAGAAGGCAAGAGCAACTAAAGCAAGAGGGACGACTCGACAGTAAGGCTAGGAGATGATTGGCCCCTCCCATAAAGCTTAAAAGAGAAACAAAGGCAATTGGGGCCTTTTTGCAGGAAAGCAACGTTGCTAACTCTGTTTCCAGTCGGTATCTCTTGTTTGTTTCTGAACTTCGTGGGGCTTTGCCAAGTAAGGCCTTTGGCAGGGTGTCAAAGAAGATAAAGGTTGGTGATTATCCCGAAAGACTTCTTCCGAAGGACTTGTCTTGCAACTAATTGGGACTCATCTGGAAATGAATGTAATTCTCAGCTGTTACAATAAAATAGGTTTGTTTGAGACTAATTGTGCCTTGTAATGACTCAGTAAGCCTAGATCACAACAGTGCTCAAGAGATTGAGTATTGCCACAATCAGCCAATGGGGAATCCTGCTATAAGCTTACCCAATAAACTGACTCTTAGTCCATCATGCAAATATTCTACGAACAAGAGGCTCAAAAGCTTTGGAGATTCCCCACGTTCATGAACTCGCTAATCAAGAAGGCCTGGAGAGTTCCTATCTTATTTCTCAAGAGTGTGTATTCCAACCCCTAAGCTTGCTCCCTTAATCATTCTTAGCAGTTAAGGGGCCTGGCAGCACTACTCCAAGTACTGAAGTGTTCTTGGGAGTGCTCCTGATTCATAAACTCAGACCACAATTCCATGTCTTGATCTCAGGATGACAGGCGCTGTGGCTTCCTCCTGCATGTCATTCCTTCAGTTCATTCATCAGATCATAGAATCCTACCTTTGGAAGAGACCATTGAGGTCATCAAGTCCCATCTTTGGAACAGGTGGGAAACTAAATCAAAGCTTCCCTGCAGAATGGAAGGTCCAGTTCTGCATGAAAACATCTAGTGAAGGAGCCATCGGGGAACTGGTTGCACTGTCACTGTCAATCTGACAAACATTTAAAATGTATGGACTCCAACTCAGAGAGAGAGAGAGATGGTGGGGGGGAGGGAAGGAGAGAGAGATCCCCCGATATTCTAAAATTATATGGCCATGCTATAATAATTGTGGAGAGGGCAGTAAGACAAATTCTGCTTACTAAAAGGTGCAGCAAATTTATACCTAATACTTAAAATTGAGCTGCTTGGGATTGTTTGAGTTGGGGTGCCTGTGGGGCATAGTTTATAGCTTAGCTCAGACAAACTCCTATTTGTACATGGCTCCATGGGAGTCTGACAACAGCCAATAGAATACATGCTCTTGCTCAGGAACAGGAAGCTCAAGTTCAAAGCCCAAATGAAGGTATAAATACCCCCTACTCTCAGCTCCATGTGGGCAGCTGCCCAGGACCCATGTGGTTCTACTTCATCATTAAACCATTTTTTCAATCAGCCTCCATATTTCCAGTGTAAACAATACACTAAAAGTGTTGAAGAATGCAAGAGCAAAGATTGACATTGGGGAAACTAACCAGAAGGGAGCTGTTGACAAGCACTCTTCCACAACGATTGTCAAATCATCTAGGTAAACTCTTAATTATGCATCCAGCCCACACTGAATGAGGGTGCTAATCAAAGGGCATGCTGAAATGCTTTGCGGAAAAGATATAGCTACGTCGTGCCTGCTCTTAAAAAGAAAAAGAGATATAAGAGAAATCTGAGAAGATTTAGAATATAGAATAACAGAGTTGGAAGGGAACTTGGAGGTCTTCTAGTCCAACCCCCTGCTTAGGCAGGAAACCCTACACCACTTCAGACAAATGGTTATCCCACCTCTTCTTAAACACTTCCAGTGTTGGAGCATTTACAACTTCTGGAGGCAAGTTGTTCCACTGATTAATTGTTCTAACTGAAATTTCTCCTTAGTTCTAAGTTGCTTCTCTCCTTGATTAGTTTCCACCCATTGCTTCTTGTCCTGCCCTCAGGTGCTTTGGAGAATAGATTGACCCCCTCTTCTTTATGGCAGCCCCTCAAATATTAGAACACTGTTATCATATCTCCCCTAGTCCTTTTCATTAAACTAGACATACCCAGTTCCTGCAACCGTTCTTCATATGTTTTATCTTCCAGTCCCCTAATAGTCTTTGTTGCTCTTCTCTGCCCTCTTTCTTTTTTTAAAAATTTTTTTATTTGAAAATACAAACTAAAAAAACAAATCATGACAAAAGATACAAAACATGTAAACATATAAACAAAAATTCAAATATATATCAAATTTATCGTAACTGTACTGTATGTTCTTGTTTGTGCTTTTGACTCCTTATTATTATTAGTCTATCTCTTATGTCTATTTTGGTGGTTCATTGTTAACCTATATTTGTAAATTTATATTCCTATTACTATATTGGGTCACTCCACTTCCTAATTTTTCCCTTTTCTGCCTTCCAACCAAGTGTACCACTTTTCCCATACTAAATAGTAATCGTGTTCTTCTCTATTTTGTAATTCCTTTGTGAGCCTGTCCATTTCTGCACATTCCATGATTTTGTTAATTACTTTTTCTTCCATTGGTATGTCACTGCTTTTCCAATTTTGTGCAAAAATTATTCGCGCTGCTGTCGTTATGTGAATTATTAAGTATTTGATTTTCTTTTCATATTGTCCATTTATTATACCTAATAGAAAAGTTTCTGGCCTCATTTTTATGAGTTTTTTTTATGACTTTTTATCAGGTTCGCCTGATTCGCCAGTTGCATCCCTTTCTGGATCAGGACTCGTTGCGCACGGTCACTCACGCCTTGTCACCTCACGCCTGGATTATTGTAATGCTCTCTACATGGGGCTCCCCTTGAGAAGCACCCGAAGGCTCCAACTGGTCCAGAATGCGGCCGCGCGGGTGGTAATGGGAGCAATGTGGCGCTCTCATGTAACACCCCTCCTGAGCGAGCTGCACTGGCTCCCAGTGGTCTTCCGGGTGCGCTTCAAGGTTTCGGTTACTATCTTTAGAGCGCTCCATGGCTCAGGACCAGGGTACTTATGAGACCGCCTCCTGCCACCAATAGCCTCTCACCGACCAGTTCGCTCCCATAGAGAGAGACTCCTCAGGGTGCCGTCGGCCAAACAATGTTGACTGACGGCCCCCAGGGGGAGAGCCTTCTCTGTGGGGGCACCTACCATCTGGAACGGGCTTCCCCCAGAGTTACGAAACATCCAAGACTTACGCATATTCCGCCGTGCCCTGAAAACGTTTCTATTCCAACAAGCTGGTCTGGCCTAACTCTCCCTTTTAAATTGGCTTTTAAATCAGGTTTTAGACCTCTTTTAGATAAATTTGGATGTTTTAATCTTTGAGCCAAATTAGTTAATCTGTTTTTTAATAGTTTTTAACTTCTATATGTATGTGTAATTATTATGGCTGTTCACCGCCCTGAGTCCTTCGGGAGTAGGGCGGTATACAAATATGAAAAATAAAATAAAATAATAATAATTTCTATTCTTTGCTGGGTTATTTCTTCTGTTTGTTTTCTGATTGTTAGCCAATATTGTTTTGCCACTGGGCAGGTCCACCACATGTGATAATAAGTCCCTTTGTGGAGTTTACATTTCCAGCATGTTGAGGGAGTGTTGGGGAACATTCGTGCCAGTCTGGCCGGTGGGAGGTGCCACCTATAAAACATTTTGTACAAATTTTCTTTATAGGATACACACACACACATACACACACACACACACATATATATATACACACACATACATACATACATACCCTATAAGGGTATGATATATGATATGATATATGATATGATATATGAAGAGCAGTTGCAGAAATTGGGTATGACTAGTCTAGTGAAAAGAAGGACTGGGGTGACATGATAGCAGTTGTCTAATATTTGAGGGGCCGTCCCTGTTATGACACAGAAGAGGGGGTCTACCTATTTTCCAAAGCATCAGAAGGCAAGAAAAGAAGCAATGGACAGAAACCAGTCAAGGAGAGAAGCAATTAAGAACAAAGGAGAAACTTCCTCAAAGTGGGAACAATGACCCAGTGGGACGGCTTGCCTTCAGAAGTTGTGGGTGCCCCATCATCACTGGAGGTTTTTAAGAACAGACTGGATAGCCACTAGTCTAAAATGGTACAGAGTCTCCTACTTGAGCAGGGGGTTGGACTAGAAGACCTCCAAGGTCCCTTCCAGCTCTATTCTGATTGATTGATTTCCCCCTAACTTCACTGCTGAAGTGAGGTGTGGGCTCCTGGCCCCTGGCCCCTTCCTAATGCTCTGAATAAGGAAGTAGCTGTTGTGACCCAGGCCCAAATAGTTAGTATTAAATACAAACAGTTCGAAAACAAACAGACTTTATTAGAACAGCTGAGAATTAATTCATTCTCAGCGTAGTCCAAACTAAATTAAAGCAAAACACCATTTCTTGGTTTATCACTGACCTTGGGATAATTAGGCAAACTGCCAAAGGCTTTTCTTGGCAAAAGTTCAGAAGCAGAAGATGCTAATAAGAAAGAGATGCAGCAAGACAAGAAACAAATCTATCAACGTTGTTTTCCGGCAAAGAGGCCAAGAGCCATTGCTGGTCTGTTAGGCCTTATGGGAGGGGCCAATCATCTCTTGGCCCTACTCCTGAGTTGTCCACTCTGCTTTATCTGCTCCTGCCTTCTGGCAGCTCTTCTCATACGTGCACTAGGAACAGGCTCCTCCTGTTCCTCTGCCTCTCTACTGTCAGCCTCTGGAGGCTCCGGAGTCCGCACATCACTTCCTGATGGCCCTGGCCCCATCTCTGCCTCCAATGCAGAGCCCTCATCCGGGCCTTCCCCAGCCTCCAGGACTGGCCCATGTTCCTCCCCAGCCTCATCGCTGTCCGACTCCGCTGCCAACTCCGCAGGCTGCGGGCGGACCACAACAATAGCAAGCAAGCATGTCTGCCTTCAGCCACCATCACACCACACACTGGCTCCTGATTTAGCCTCAGCTATGGTAATTCGGTTGTCTCTGCTGGCTCTTTGCAGGCAGACTCACTCACCTCTCTTCTAACCCCTGTCTCTCTTAAGGGAGGTTTCTGCAGACTCTTCTCCGAACAGGTTTGGAGAATAAAAATAAAAATAAAAAAAGCAGAAGAGGCTCGTTTTTACATGTTTGCTTCACTGGCTTTCCAGCAATAATGGATGTATAAGTAGACATTTATATGGGGTGGCATGACAGATTGGAAATAAAATGAAGGATAGAAACATGCGAGCAGACGGCTGCTGATCTCTTTTGTCATGAGCTTGCCGCACCGTGCAAGTTGGATGATACATCTAAGGGTTAGCCTTCAGTACTTCTGGGGGTCTGGGACCCACAACCTGCCCAAAGGGGCTGCTTTCTGCTGGAAACGCTGTGATTACACCATATGGTTATATATCTTTCGGCAATAATCTCACCCAGGTAACTCTCCATCATGCAAGCAATAACCAAGCATATCTTTCAAGTCAAGATTTTATTTTCTTTAGTACCTCTGTTCATGATAGAAAACCGAGTGATTTTTCCCCAGTTCTGATGAAAATCCAGATTTATAGCTGCAGAAAAATGTCCTCCAACAGAAACACGTTCAAGAATATCAGCACAGAGCTGAGTTAAAAAACGCCAGGATGGTGCTAAGATTTGTAGCCCTCCACTGAGAGCCTGTCTGGAGTTCTAAATGAAGGACAACCTGCAACTAACGGCGGTGAGTGAGTGAGGGAACGTAGCCCACCAGAACTCTTCATGTGGATCTGGTTGAAAAAGATTATTCTGGAGAAAACATGGGCCAAACATCTATGTGGAAAATAGAAATGGAAGCAGAAATAAACTCACAGGCTTTGCACATGCCTGAAAATCAGACTTAATTAGCTGGGGGTCTGTTAAGGCCTAGCGGTTAAGATGTTGAGCTTATTGATTATAAGGTTGGCATTTTGAGACCTGAGCTCCACATGATAGCAATAGCAATAGCACTAGCACCTAGACCAGGCTAACCTTTTTGCCATCGCATGCCAAAAATGGGGAGAGTGCGGTGGGGTCACACGCACGCGTGCCCACAATTCTATGCACCCTGCCCCCCCATGCTCCCCCTGCTTTTGGCACAGTGGGCCCGGTAGACCCATTTTTCGCTCTCCCCAGGCTCCAGAGACTTTCTAGGTTGGCTGTGCTCTGATTGGCTGGTGGTGTGTTCTGTTTGGGTGGGGGCTTGGTTGTGCTCGGGTTAGTCTGAGTTGCAGGGGGATTTGAGGTGGTGAGCTGCGTTGCTGTTGTTTGGCTTTGCGTTCAACCCCCCCATCCAATCAGAGCACAGCCAAGCCCCCAACCAATCACAACACACCTCCACCTAATCAGAACACAGCCAAGCTCCCACCCAATCAGTTCACACCCCCACTGGCAGTTAAAAGGAAGAAACAGCTGCGATCACACATTGCTCCTAGAAGCACGAAGCCGAAAATATCAGCCTGAAGATGACGAATGAGACTTCGTCGAAACGTCGCCAACACACTTCCAATTTTACGTGGGAGAAAACCTGAATAACCAAAGACCTACATACAAACACCCGTGAAAACCTCAGAAAACACATATATATATTATATCTATCTATCTATCTATCTATCTATCTATCTATCTATCTATCTATCTACCTACCTACCTACCTACCTACCTACCTACCTATCTATCTATCTATCTATCTATCTATCTATCTATCTATCTATCTATCTATCTATCTATTTCTGTCTGTCTGTCTCAACTCTCTCTCTCTCTTATCTATCTATCTATCTGTCTGTCTGTCTGTCTGTCTGTCTGTCTGTCTGTCTGTCTGTCATCTATCTATCTTTTGCACAGTATTAGGGAACAATTCTTTAATACCAATAGAGCATCTGTGCTGGAGCACCGTGACTGTGGTACACCCTCCCAGGCTGGTGAGATTATATTAGATTCATCTTTATTACTGCCATAATTATAGGAAGAAGACACTGTATACATCAAATATGTATATCAAATGCGTTCAGAGGCACCCACTTCTAAAATCTATGGATATAATAAAAGGTAAGCATAAAGTACAATAAAATTACATGAAAATAATAAGAGAGATAATAGCGATGATCATCAAGATTAATACAATTCTTCACTCAGAAGCAAGACAAATTAGATCAATTAAAAGCACGAAACTGGGAGACGCTGGAGAATATATCGGCATCTTGCTCACACAAACAAGTGTCGCAGTTTCTGTCTGGGTTTCTTCCGAAGCTTCATCCAGGATTCCCTGTAAAGAGCTCAGGCACCAAAGAGCTTCCCCACACGGCCACATAAGGGGATGTGATGGAAACTGACACGATATTCCTTCTCTCATCTTTCATCTAGACCAGGGATATCCAACCCTGGCAACTTTATGACGTGTGGACTCCCAGAATTCCCCAGCCAGCATAGCACAACAGCGAAAGAATACATGAACCCATCATATAAACCAAAACAGAACAGAACAACAGAGTTGGAAGGGACCTTGTAGGTCATCTAGTCCAACCCCCCTACCCAAGTTGGAAGACCCTACACCCGTGATGGTGAACTTATGGCACGCGTGCCAGAAGTGGCAGACAGAGCCCTCTCTGTGGGCACATGCACTGTCTGGCTTCCAGTGCACTGGCCAGTTGGTCTTCACAGGTGCCGGAGAGCCAGAAAACGGCCAAAAACCAGGCTGTTTTTTGGGCCTTTTTCAAGCCGTTTTCCAGGATGTTTCCAGACCGTTTCCAGACCATTCTCCAGGCCATTTTCCAAGCCATTTTCTAGGCCGTTTACTGGGCCATTTTCCGGCCATTTTCCAGACCATTTCCAGATCATTTTCCAGGCCATTTTTGGGTTTTTTTCCAGGCCGTTTTCTGGGCCGTTTTCCAGCCATTTTTCAGACCGTTTCTAGGCCATTTTCTGGGCTGTTTTCAGGCCATTTTTAGGGCTGTTTTTGCCCTCAAAATGGCCTGAAAACAGCCCGGAAAACAGCCCCAAAACAGCTGGAAAACAGCCCAGAATACGGCCCAGAAAATGGCCTGGAAAACAGCCAAAAACAGGCATGTGCACGCTGACCAGCTGGTCTTTGGGTTTCCCGTGCTCTGGCGTGTGCACCTGCACACATGTTCTGGTTTGGGCACTCAGTCCCGAAAAGGTTTGCCATCATGGCCCTACCCCAATCACGAACCTTTTCTTTCCCAGCTTGGAGGTGAACTTTCCTTCTACAGGTACCCTGAACTAGAGAAACTGGCCCTGTTCCTACAAGGTTAAATCAATTAAAAAGGGGGCAGTTGCCCAATCTTCAAACAAGCTGTCAGATGAGCTAATTCTACTTTATTGTAAGTCTATATTGACAGAATCTTGCAAGCTTTCCAACCATGCTCAGTGTGAAAGACTGTAGGGGGAAGGCCTTGCTAGCTTCTGGTGAGACCACATTAGAATAATCACTTAGACGTAGAATTATATATATATTGCTTCACGGTGCTTCGCAGCCCTCTCTAAGCGGTTTACAGAGTCAGCCTCTTGCCCCCAACAATCTGGCTCCTCATTTTATCCACCTCGGAAGGATGGAAGGCTGAGTCAACCTTGAGCCGGTCAGTATTGAACTGCTGGTAATGGGCAGAGTTAGAGAAGGAAGGAAGGAAGGAAGGAAGGAAGGAAGGAAGGAAGGAAGGACAATAACACTAGACTTATATACTGCTTCACAGTACTTTACAGCCCCTCTCTAAGTGGTTTACAGAGTCATCCTATGGCCCCCAACAATCTGGGTCCTCATTTTACTGACTTTAGAAGGATGGAAGGCTGAGTCAACCTTGAGCCGGTCAGGATCGAACTGCTGGCAATGAGCAGTGAGTTGGCCTGCAATACTGCATTCTAAGCACTTCGCCACCGTGTCTGTATCTGGAACTATATTTTCCAACCAAAATAAGGTTACCAGATATCTGAACTGGCAAAGGAGAACACAGACAACTTGAAAGGAGGGAACAATTGGGAAGAAAGGAGGACATAACAAAAACTGCATCTGCAACAAAAACTACAGTGAAAAACTGGAAAAAAAAATACTTGGGTTACGTGTATATGAAATGACTTTTTCCAGCCTCAGAAGGATGTCAGTCACAGTATTTCCCCAGCAAATCTTTATTTTCAAGAACATTTGTTAGCAATAAGGAAGAAGAATTGTTTCAAATTTCACCACTGAAACGACAGAGTCGTATGATTAGATTCTAGATCCTAGAATCCGAAGAGCCTGGATTGCAGCTGATGGTTGGAGCCAGGAAATCAATTAAATAAGGTTAAGTTGAGTGTCTACGGAGGAGGGAAAGAAAGAAGTAGACAAGGTCGCATTATACAAAAGTATCAGTGACTACCGTTTCCGAGAAGACTAAAAAAGTTAAGCCAAAAACAAAAGCACAAGGCACTTTAAAAAACCAGACAATATTTGATTTTAAGGCTGGTGCCTGTTGAATGAAGGACATGTCTTACATGTCTGGTGCCCTAGATAAATAAATTTGATAAAAAAACAAAAACCAGAAATTTCTGTGAGGAGCAACTCAAAATTTTAAATCAAATATATTTGTTGGAAAAGGGCTTCCAGACGGCGGATTTTTTGTTTTTGTACAGTTAAACCAACTCTGCACTGCGGAGATGTCAAAAAAAGACAAAATGGCAGCTGTCACTGAATGATTGAAACCCTGATTCCTTGTAGGGCTTCCATTGTATGGTTGCAGCCTTCATCTTGACTTTTGAGACCCTCCCGATGGTCCCAGTTTTGGTCACTACATTACGAAAAAAGATGTTGAGAATTTGGAAAAAGTGAAAAGAAGAGCAACTAAGATGATTAAGGGCCTGGAGACTAAAACATATGAAGAGTGGTTGGAGAAACTGGGTATGGCCAGTCTAGAGAAAAGAAGGACTAGGAGTGACATGATAGCAGTCTCCCAGTATTTGAGGGGCTGCAACAAAGAAGAGGGGGTGAAGTGGTTCGGGAATAACGAGAGGCACAAGCAAGCAAGTGACAACAGCTCTTTAATATACAGTGAGACTTCAGCAAAAACTCAGAGGCTGCAGTCCTCCTTATATACAATCCAGGAGGGACTGTCAGCCAATCAGAAACGTAGGCAGGTTTGAAACTCCCGCTTAAAAGTAGCAATACATAACACCCCTCCCTTCCCAGAAAGCACTAACATTCAGAAATTTACATACGTACACACAAAATCTCGCAGGTGCCTAGGACGAGTTCTCGCCCTAGTTGACCTGCGCAGTTCAGTGTCTGGTGGGGCGTCGAGCTGGTCGGAGGGACTCTCCCTCTCTCCCGGCTCCGCCAATGGAACCTCCTGGATTTTGTCCGGGGTGTGGTTATTCCCGGCTGGGAGTGGCAACTCGCTGGGGCAGCGCTGGAACCAGGGCTTGTCAGCTAAGTATTCTCACGAACCCGGGCTTGAGTTAGCTGTTTTGGGACAGTTGTTGTAGTTAGGTTCGGAGATGTCTAAATTGATGTTTGCCTCGCCGACCACCCTTTTTCTAAGTTGGTCTATGTGGCGCTTCCAGAGTCTGTCCACCCCTACGTCTACCGTATACGATTTTGGGCCTGTTATACCCACTATGGTTCCTGCAACCCATAGAGGTCCGCTGGCATAATTGCGAGCGAACACTGGGGATCCAACCTGAAACTGTCTTAGGCCACAGGTTTCTCCCTTGAAGTTCTCGTGCAAGTAGTTAGGGTGAAGCCTGTCTAACACGCACCGGAGCTTCCTGCCCATGAGGAGCTCTGCTGGGCTTCTCCCTGTTGCTGTGCATGGTGTGGCATGCTGGACTGCTAGGAACTGGTCTATCCTGGCCTGCCAGTCCCCATTGTCTAATCTGGACAGTGCTTCTTTGGCTGTCCTAACAAAGCGTTCAGCCAATCCGTTCGAAGCCGGGTGAAACGGAGCTGATAGGGCATGGCGGATGCCCAGTCTGGCCAAGTAGCCTTCAAAAAGAGTTGCCGTAAATTGGGGGCTGTTATCAGATACCAGGGTATCCGGCAGGCCGTGGGTGGCAAACAACTTCCTTAGGACCTTGATAACTGCCTCGGCCGTTGTTGATGGCATTAAGATGATTTCAAGCCACTTTGAGTAGGCATCAACAACTATTAAAAACGTTTGCCCGTGGAAAGGGCCGGCAAAATCAATGTGGATCCTCCCCCATGGGCCTTTTGGTTTCTCCCACTCTTGGATGGGCACTACTGGGGGATCGGGACGAGACTCCTGGCAGGGTCTGCACTTCCCCACCCACTCGGAAATGACTTGGTCCATGTTGGGCCACCAGACATAACTGCGGGCTAAGCATTTCATCCTAACAATGCCCGGATGCCCTTCGTGCAGCAACTCTAAAACTCTATTCTGTAGCTTCGTTGGAATTACCACCCTGTCACCCCACAGCAAGCAACCCCCTTGCATAAACAGTTCGTTGCGTTTGTTGGCATAACCTTGGTACTCCCCTCCGTCCACCTTGACCGGCCACCCCTTCAGTACCCAACCCATAACAGTTCGGATGATTGGGTCTCTAGCTGAGGCTTTCGCCACCTCGCAAGAGGAGATAGGGCCCAAAGTCAAAGTGTCCAACAAAAGAACGGAGGCTTCCGGCGTTGGGTTGTCAAGTAGGTCGGGAAGGGGGCAGCGGCTAAGGGCATCCGCATGACCCAGGGTTCGGCCAGGTCGATGGACGAGCTGATACGAGTAGGCCGACAGAAAAATGGCCCATCTGGTCAAACGAGGGGAAAGGGCAGCGGGGGTTGGCCTATCGCCCGCCAAAAGTCCTAGCAAGGGTCTATGATCAGTCACAAGTTTGAATTTTCGGCCATAGAGGTATTTGTGGAACTTTTTAACCCCCGCAATCGCAGCCAGAGCCTCTCTGTCCAACGGACTATAGTTCCGCTCTGCGCTGGACAGGGTGCGAGAGTAAAATGCAATGGGCGCCTCTAGGCCGTTCGGCAGTCTAGGGCCTAGGACGGCACCAACTCCTACGGGGGAGGCGTCACAAACTAATACAAGCGGCAGCGCTGTGTTGTACTGAATCAGGAAGCTGTCCTCAGACAGGAGTCTCTTCACTGCCTCAAAAGCGGCTGCCTGTGGTTTCCCCCAGACCCATGGTACATTCTTCCCTAGAAGCTTGTGTAGGGGATCTGCAACCGTGGCTTTGTCCTTCAGAAACATGGAGTAAAAATTGAGCAGTCCAAGGAAGGCTTGGAGCTCCGCTTTGGATTTGGGGGCAGGTGCGCTCTTAATAGCTCTCACCTTGCTTTCGGTAGGGTGGATGCCTGTGCCGTCCACCCTGTACCCCAGAAATTCAACGGAGGGGACAGCAATCATATACTTGTTTTTCTTAAGTTTCAGTCCCGCTTCTCTGAACCTGGACAGGACGTTCCTTACTCTGTCCCCTAGCTGACGTTTGTCCTGGGCGCTGACTAGAACGTCATCGAAATAGGGCACCACTCCTGGGAGTCCTTGCAAAAGGCGCTCCATGGTGCTTTGAAATAGGCCGGGTGCGACGCTCACCCCAAACTGGAGCCTGGTGCATTTAAATGCACCCCTATGAGTTACAATTGTTTGCGCCTCTGCCGTGGCGTCGTCAACTGGTAACTGCTGATAGGCTTGGGCCAGGTCTAATTTGGCAAAAATTTTTCCTGGCCCCAGGGAGTGTAGTAGATGATGCACGATCGGCACCGGATAGGCGCTCGGCTGCAAAGCCTTGTTGATCGTGCACTTGTAGTCGGCGCAAATTCTTATTGAGCCGTCGGACTTTACTGGGGTCACTATAGGGGTTTCCCACTTGGCATGGTCAACGGGAACTAACACCCCTTGCTTAATCAATTTGTCCAGTTCCGCATCGATCTTCGGTTTCAATGCGAACGGCACCCGTCTGGCCTTAAGTCTTACTTGGGCTACGTTGGGGTCTAAGTTTAGTGAAATGGGGTCCCCACATACTTGCCCAACGTGTCCCCGAAAACGTCCTGGAACTCGGACAGGAGACTATCTTTCAGAGTTGATTTGGACATCAGGTGGACGCCGGTGAAACCCATGCCAAGGGCTCAGAACCACCCCATGCCAAGAAGGCTAGGGAGCTGCTTTGTGACGATGGTCAGCGGCAGGTCTCTTTCGTAGTCTCCGTAGGTGACTCGGAACGTGCCCACTCCTTCGAGGGGGACTCGGTTCCCCTGGTAGTCTAGGATGCGCAGTCTCTGCTTGGAGAGCTGGTCCTTCCGGAACGACAGCAGGAGGGTCTTTAGGGTCGCCCACGACATTATGGAGAGAGCTGATCCGGTGTCAATCTCCATCGAGCATGGCTTTCTGTTGATCTCGACCACCGTGCTGACTTTGTCCTTGATCGTCGTGCTGGCCTGGTCGATATGTATGCTGCGGCCATCTCGCGGTTCAAATTCGCGCCGTTTTTTCGTGCCACCTTCTCTCGTTGGCTGCTTCTGGTGCGCTGATTCCAGTTGGCTGCGGCGCTCACGTGGTTGGTGTTTCCTGGGCAGAATGGCTCTACAGACTCGCACCAAGTGCCCTTTTTTCTCGCAGCGCCTGCAAATAGCCTCTCTGTATTTGCAGGACAGTCTATCATGGTGCCCGCCATAGCTGGGACAGCTTCGCCGGGGGCTGCCAGTGTCTTTTCTCTGGTGCTCCGTTCGGAAGACGTCCTCATCCGACTCGGACTCCGAGCTGGATCCGGCGTCTTCTCTGTGCACCGGGGCAGACTTGGGGCTGTCTTTGCTGGTCAGCGGACGCTGCAGCGTTTCTGCGGCTTTTGTGGAGGCTTCATGAGCCCTGGCTTCGTCTAGGGCTCCAGCAAGCGTCAAATCAGGCTTGGCGAGCAGGCGCCGTTGCAGCCTAATGTCCCGAACACCACAGATAAGTTGCTCAAGCAACGCATTGTCCAAGTCTCTATAGTCGCAATGGGTTGCGGCTTTTCTCAGGCTAGCCATGTACGCGCTGACCGGTTCTCCCTCACGTTGAACGCGCTGTCTGAGTTGGTATCGTTGCATGAACTTGGAGGGGACGGGAGCGTAGTGAGCCCGGAGAGTTGCCATCAGGGTGTCCCAGGAGACGGTTTGAACCGGCGTTGGCTCACAGAGTGACTCGGCCATCTCGAACACGTCCAGTCCGCAGTGGCTTAGGAAGAGGGCTCTCTTTTGATTAGCAGAGAGGCCCTGCATGTCGCTGGCTTCAAGCAAGCATTCGAACCTTGTTAGGTACGAGACCCATTTTTCACGGGTCGGATCAAAAGGCTTGGGCGGAACGTAGGCAGACATGTTGGTATGCCTCCTGTGGTTCGCCTCGTCGCCTAGCTGAAGCTCGTGGCCTCACTGGTTGGCTTCTTGTAGCCTCAATCCCATCTTCGTCGCCAATGAAGTGGTTCGGGAATAACGAGAGGCACAAGCAAACAAGTGACAACAGCTCTTTAATATACAGTGAGACTTCAGCAAAAACTCAGAGGCTGCAGCCCTCCTTATATACAATCCAGGAGGGACTGTCAGCCAATCAGAAACGTAGGCAGGTTTGAAACTCCCGCTTAAAAGTATCAATACATAACAGGGGGTCAACCTATTCTCCAAAACACCTGGAGGCAAGAGAAGAAGCAATGGATGGAAACTAATCAAGGAGAGAAGCATCCTGGAATTGAGAAGTGTCCTCCTGACAGTGAGGACAATTAACCAGTGGAACAACTTGCCTCTAGAAGTTGTCAATGTCCCATCACTGGAGTTTTAAAGAAGAGATTGGACAGCTACTTGTCTGAAATGTTATAGGGCTTCCTCCCTGAGCAGGGGTTGGACTAGAAGACCTCCAAGGTCCCTTCCAGCTCTATTCTGATTGATTCATTGATTGATTGTGTTATGTACCGTATTTATCGGCGTATAACGCGCACTGGCATATAACACGCACCTTAATTTTAAGAGGGAAGTTTCAGGAAAAAAAGTAAATTTTAAATAAAAAAACTTTGAAGCATAACTTAACTTTAAATGTCTAAGTCTAAAAAAAGAACAACTAAAAAGAACCCCAATTAACTATTTTTTTTAAAGCTCCCAAAGGGGAAAAAAACTTACCCAACAGAACAGGGGTCTCCAATCTTGGCAACTTTAAGACTTGTGGACTTCAACTCCCAGAATTCCTAAGTCAAGGCAGGCAGGCAGAAAGAGCTGCTCACCGATGAGCTTGATTGCAGCCAGGGAGATTCAGTTGATTGCTGATGCATGGATTGCGATCGTCATGCAATCAGCAACTAAGGTAAGGAAGCCGGAGGCTGGGGGCGGGGGGGGGGGAGAAAAAAAGAAACATTTTTTTTCTTTTACATGGCTCTGGCGATCCTGATCCTGAGTTGCCTGATTAGCAGGCAATTCAGCTGGGATGGCAGAGCTTGGCTGCTCAGAGCCATTTAAAAGGGAAAAAAGCCTCTGATGATCACGGGGCTCAGCTGGGCATGGGGGGTGGGGGCAGGGATTTTTGCTGGCGTATAACGCGCACATGTGATTTCCACATTATTTTCAAGATGAAAAAGTGAGTGTTATACGCCGATAAATACGGTATATAGTTTTGGTGGGAGATTTAAATAACAATAGGTCACTTGTGATTAGTCAGCTCCCTGGCCAGCAAGGTATTTAAAGGGAGCTGTTTGCCTGTAACTTTTGCTGAAGTCTCACTCTACATTAAAAAGCTGTTGTCACTACCTTGCTCCTGCCTCTTCATTCCCACGATCCAACAGATTGGATGCTGCAATCTGCTGTGTGTGCCACTTACATCGCTGGCTAGGAGCTACCCAGGGGTAAAATCCAGCAGGTTCTGACAGGTTCTGGACAACCGGTAGTGGAAATTTTGAATAGTTCGGAGAACTGGCAAATACCACCTCTGGCTGGCCCAGAGTGGAGAAGGAATGGGGATTTTGCAGTATCCTTCCCCTGGAGTGGGGTGGGAATGAGATTTTGCAGTATCCTTCCCCTGCCATGCCCACCAAGCCACACCACATCACACCACACCACACCCACCAAGCCATGTCCACAGAACCTGTAGTAAAAAAAAAATGAATTTCACCACTGGAGCTACTCCCTTTGCTCTCTTGGTGTCAGATCTGCCATCTTCAGCTTTGGCTTTGTGGCATCCTGTCATAAATTGTGAGAGGGCAGGGAAGAGGAAGCGGGCAATGGGCATGTAAAAAGCAGAGATGGGTAAGGGAAGGGTGGATGACAGGCTTGGCGGAAACCACAGGTGTGAGAACCAGCCTATTCCAATCTTCAAGGACGCCTAGCCTGGGAAAGGATTGTGAACAGCACCAAGTGACACCAAATATCTGAGCTGTCCTCAAAAATATCTACCCAGCATGCTATTGGACAGAAATGGACTGGTCAAGGGGGGAAGGGCCGGGGAGAAGAGGAAAAATTTGTAATGTTTTGTGTGGGAACCTCGGATCTAACCTTTCTTTTTGCTGCAACTATCTATCCTTAGTAAAAGAACCTATTGCTTCAACCCAGTGGAGTTGAGGATCTTTCTTTCCTAAGGAGAAGAGCTGGGGCAGGCCTGACACTTGGAGCAGTAGAATCACCTGCTAAAGGAGAGGGGGAGTTAAGAGGCTCTCCAGCAGGAATTTGCACTGCAGAAGGAAATGACATAGGCCAGATTAATGAAATCTATTCACTATGGTCTGGTGAGATTCTTATAAAACAGGCGATCAACAATAAAGACACTGCTTTATTCACAGAGCTGTTCTGATTCCTTGCTCTTGATGCTTGGTCAAGAGGAGAGCAGGAGGAAAAGAGCAAGCCAACCTCTTCACCACCAGCCTCACTGCTCAGTTGTCAGAAGGGGCTTCTGAGACCCTGACTGGCTGCTGGGATCAGGCCAGTGGTGGTATTCAGCTGGTTCTATTTGGTTCAGGCGGCGGAGGGAGTCTCCGCCCACCCAGCCGGACATAATCACACCCCATTTTTGATGCTCTGCACATATGCAGAAGGCCCTTCCGTGCATGCGAACTGGTAGCGAAGGTAAGTGGATACCACCCTTGGATCAGGCCATGCCTTCTGGCCCTCTTGACCAATGGGGAGGAGCCTGTACTTTCCTGAAGCCGAATCAGAACTCCTCCTGGCACAATTACTGATGGCACCCCAGGGCAAAGTGGGTGAGGGTCTCTGTGTTTCTGACAATAGGGAGGTTTACCCGTCTTGTGCCAAGAGAGCCGATCAGAGGCTGAATCCCTTAAGGGTTTTTCTCCCTGACCACAGTAACATGCTTGTCAATCATCCTTGAGTTAAGTGTCAACTCGTAAAGCATTCCAGGCCTGCTTTTGAGTTGCCATAAGCAGGAACGGGGAGAACCGACGGACCTGTTCGGCTGCCTCAACTGAAAGCACATTCCATACATGCCTTTCTCCAGATTGTATCCCAGGTTACCGGAGCCAGCAGGAGGAGTGTGGTTTTTACAGCCTGTGAAAGTGCTCCGTTGGAGAATGTGATTTATGACACACCTAGGGAGGAGTGGGGAACAGGGTCATAGGGGGTCGTAAATTATGTGGACGCAGAGCTGACTCTGCTTGGGTAATGTTGCTCCTAATAAAGAACTGGATTTCTTTTGAAACTTGGCTTGTGGCTCATGAATTAATTAGGGCATCCTTCGGAAACTTGACATTAAGATCTTGGCAACTGGACTGATGCTGCTGTTGCTCACACCCACTGGAAAGTGGGCAGTGTCAGGGCAGCAATGGGTGGAAATCCTTGCCCTCCTGTCCTCTCCAGGGGTCTATGACCACTCACTGCAGCCAATTTGCCACAGCCAACTCACCACGGGACAATTTGCCATGACCAACTTGCCACAGGGCAACCCACTGTGGGACAATTCAATCATTCAATTTATTTATTTAAAATAATTTTAAAAAATATTTTAATTTTTGTCTTTCCCATTTCATTTTGTCTCTCCTTTGGCATCCTTTCTTTAATAGCGATAGCACTTAGACTTGTATACCACTTCACAGTGCTTAGACTTGTATACCACATCACAGTGGTTTACAGAGACAGCCTCTTGCCCCCAACAATCTGGGTCTTCATTTGACCCACCTCAGAAGGATGGAAGGCTGAGTCAACCTTGAGCCAGTCAGGATCGAACTGCTGGCAATGGCCAGAGTCAGCTTGAAATTCCGCATTCTAACCATTGTGTCACCACAGCTTCCTTCCTTCCTTCCTTCCTTCCTTCCTTCCTTCCTTCCTTCCTTCCTTCCTTCGCAAGCAATAGCAGACTTATATACCGCTTCATAGTGCTTTTACAGCCCACTCTAAGCGGTTTACAGAGTCAGCCTCTTGCCCCCAATTATCTTGGAAGGATGGAAGGCTGAGTCAACTTGGAGCCGATCAGGATTGAACTCTTGATACATGGGCAGAGTTAGCCTAAAATTCTGCAATCTAATCACCTGCCACTCCTTCCTTCCTTCCTTCCTTCCTTCCTTCCTTCCTTCCTTCCTTCCTTCCTTCCTTCCTTCGATATAGCAGACTTATATACCACTTTACAGTGCTTTTATAGCCTTCTCTAAGCAGTTTACAGAGTCAGCCTCTTGCCCCCAACAATCTGGGTCCTCATTTGACCCACCTCGGAAGGCTGGAAGGCTGAGTCAACCTGGAGCCTGGTAAGATTTGAACTGCCAAATTTCAGGCAGCCGGCAGTCAGCAGAAGTAGCCTGAAGTACTGCACTCTAACCACTATGCTACCACGGTTCATGATTCCATTCCAACACTTCTTTGATATTAGTGTAACTGTTGTCCTGCAGTGAGTTGTCCTGCGGTGAGATGGTTGTGGCGAGTTGGCCATGGCAAGTTGTCCTGTGGCAAATTGGCCGCAATGAGTTGGCTGCAACGAGTTGGCTGTGGCAAGTTGTCCCATTCCGCCTGCCCAGTGGCATGAAGAGCCAATCACGCTTCTCGATGTGCATGGGGTCCTGGAAATCCCCATCCTCAGATTCTCAGGCAGCAGGGATATTTTCCAGGCTGGCGTCTGGGTTCGGCGTCAATATTCATCTCGTTTTGCTTGTTTATTGCTGTGCCCATGCCAGTGTCTTGATCTGCCAGACAAGCGGGTTTCTTTTCCAGTTGGGTTTTTGTCTTTTTGGTAGTGCCTTTGATCCAGTTATTAGGGTTGTTTTGCTTTGTTTGAAGTTGCCATCTAAAGACCCTTGGGAAGAGGGAGGGGGGCGGTATGAGCACTGAAAAATAAGTACACAAGTAAATCAGTAAGTAAATAGGTCAGTATTCCCATGGGAAAAATAGTAGGATATTTTGGGCTGTTGCACTGAAAGCCCAGGCTAAGTTGCTTCATGACTCTGCTGATTTTCTCTCCCTGCTTTGGTGCTGAGTGGCCTGCCTTGATGACCCCTGATTTGCTTGCCCCCCCTTCTCCCCCTTCAACCTGCTCACCCTCCCACCCACCCCCGTTACACTGAGCCATGGTGGCGCAGTGGTTAGAATGCAGTATTGCAGGTTAATTCTGCTGACAGCCAGCAGTTTGGCCCACTTATTCTCCAAAGCATCTGAGGGCGGGACAAGAAGTAATGGATAGAAGATCATTAAAGAGACATACAACCTAGAACAAAGGAGAAATGTCCTGATAGTGAAAACAATTAAACAGTGGAAAAGGTCCATCAATGGAGGTTTTCAAGAAGAGGTTGGACAGCCATTTGTCCGGAGTGGGATAGGGCAGGGGTTGGCAACCTTAAACACTCAAAGAGCCACAGAGGTCCTAACCAGAAGCCCCCCTGTTCAATTCTGGAGCCGGCCGGAAGTCTGGTTCCCCCATCATAGAGTCTCCTCCTAGTGCAGCATCCTTTTTCCTCTACTTGTCCTAACTGAAAGCTCTATCAATTGTGGAGCTGACCAGCAACAGGGAGCCACAGCAGAGGGATGAAAGTGCCACATGTGGCTCCAGAGCCTCAGGTTGCTGACTGACCCCTGGGATAAGGTCTCCTATTCAAGCAGAGGGTTGGATTAGAAGACTTCCAAGATCCTTTACAAGATTCTGTTATTCTATGTTCTATTAGGAGGTACTTTAGCCTAATGACACCTCTACAAATTAGGACAAATAAAGGAGACAGAGTGATGGAAAAAAAACATAGCACCCCCTCCATCCCTGCCCCCCCAGTACTGAAGAGCTTTTACCAAGACCTTAGGGCAATTTTCCTCAACCTTGGCAACTTTAAATTGGTAGACCTAAAGATGCTTTTTCAGGAGGCAACTGGACTTCCTTGTTTTTTCTTTGAAGATGTTTTGCTTCTCATCCAAGAAGCCTGGCCTAATTTTCTCCCCTGTTTTAAAATTCTTTTACATCAAAATTTTAATTTGTTTAAATTATTGGGATTTTTTAATTGTCTTGGGCTAAATTATTTAATTTGGTTTTAATTATATCTTTTAACTTTTGTATTTATGTATTTTATTTTGTGCCTGTTCACCGCCCTGAGTCCTTCGGGAGTAGGGCGGTATATAAATCTAATAAAAGAAAGAAAAGAAAGAAAGAAAGCTTCTTCAGCTCTGACTGGATGGTGGGAAATGGAAAGTTTATGCAGTACAATGCAGTGAGCCATGTACATTGGGGAAACAAAACAACCTCTTCATAAACACATGGCACAACACAGGAGAACAAACCCAACAGAGGTAGATTCAGCAGTTCATCTACATTTCAAAGTCAAAGGCCGCTCTTTTGAAGACTGCAAAGTCCACATTTTGGACAGAGAGGACCGCTGGTTTGAAAGAGGGGTCAAAGAGGCCATCTATGTCAAAATTAAACAGCCCTCTCTGAACAAAGGGAGAGGGATAATCTGCAACACAGTCCTTTCAGCAGTTCCAAGAAGGCTCCACACCCATTTACACCACTCAGGTGACCCTGAGGACACAGAAGAACCTCCAGGTGGCCTCAACAGCTCTCTAAAATAATGCAAATGACCAGCTGTCTGCAAGGAATATAAATCCTTCCATTCCCCACCACCCAGTCAGAGCTGAAGAAGCTTCTTGGAAGAGAAGTGAAACGTCTTCAAAAGAAAAAAAGAAGAAAGTCCAGTTGCCTCCTAAAAAGCATCTTTGGGACAACCATGACCTGGATGACTGAGAATCTCTACAGACTTTTAAATTGGTGGACTTCAATTCCCAGAGTTCTCCAGCCAGCATCCACTCATCTCAATTTTGCCAAGTTTAGGAAACACTGGTCAAGTGGAACATGATTTGACAATGGGCTGCCTGACTTGAACCCGGGTACCTTTTTCAGGCTGCCCTGAATCATCTAAATCTGAAGAATCCGAAGTTCTTTTCCTTTTTCACACAGAATGTGCCAAACTTCTTCACAATAGCTGCGAAGGTGCGCAAGCAACTGACTTCTGATCTACATGAGTAATATTTTTATACTTGTTCAATTAATCCTCGGTCACATTTGAATGAAGCATTAGTTGTAACATAATTAACATTTTAGATTATTAGGTTCTACAGTACATGTTTATATTGTTAATTTATTGCACTATATGCAGTCAGCATCTAGTTTTAGATTTCACATAATTAATCTTATGGCTTTTTTTTTTCCCTTAGCTAATTTTAATCTTGGGTTTTAGTATGTGGTCTTCATATGTGAATAAATGCAGAATTTTTCCAAGACCTAAGAATATCATTCTCTGAGGCTGGAAGTTCTTATAACTGATTTCAAGCTAGTCTTTGACTGAAATAAAGTTATTTATCAACCTAATCTGTGACCCCCATTGACTCGGAAAGGCGTTTCTCTTCTGAAGGGAACGTGAGGGTCAAAATATTTGGGGTTAGTAGAGAATGGCCTATTGCTGCTTTTCACTCACAAAAAGCAACGTTGTTGTTGTTGTTGTTTTTTTAATGTTCCAGAGGCAATTCACCACCCACATCCCACTTGGAGCTCATTGGGATGACCTCATGAAAGATCACAGCTTAATTCTTTCCAGCTCTAAAATGAGATGTTGTGTTTGGGCATGTGTGAACGCCCACCTCTGCTGCCCATATGGTGAGGCAAGGAGCAGATTGGCAGCGCAATAACCCAGCGGGTTACCTCCCTCTCCCTCATCAATCAGTTTCTTAGAGCTAACAGAAGAAGAGAGCAACAGCAAAAGAAAATTTTGAAGACGGGACAACTCCTTCCCCCCTACATAAAATTAAGAAGAGGTTTGACAGAATTTTGTCCCGAATGGTCTAGGGCAGGGTCTGCAATCCGTGGCTCTGGAGCCACATGTGGCTCTTTCATCCCTCTGCTGCGGCTCCCTGTTGCTGGTTGGTGCCACAATATTGAGAATCCCGCCACTGCCGCAGGGCCACACCGGAAACAGTGAAGGACCGGCCCGTGTTGCCTCTACCAACGAAAACAGAGCTTGCGAGGGCTCAGTTTTCACTGGCAGAGGGTTGCAGGAGGCCGTTGCAGCTGAAAACAGAGCCTGGGAGTCTGTTTTCATTGGCAGAGGGTTGCAGGAGGCTGTTGCAGCTGAAAATGGAGCTCAGGAGCCTGTTTTCACTGGCAGAGGGTTGCAGGAGGCTGTTGCAGCTGAAAATGGAGCTCAGGAGCCTGTTTTCACTGGCAGAGGGTTGCAGGAGGCTGTTGCAGCTGAAAATGGAGCTCAGGAGCCTGTTTTCACTGGCAGAGTGCTCTGGCCACCACTGGTGTCTCTGACATGAGTGACATCAAGCTGGCCACGCCCACCCTGGCCCCCCTGAACTCAAACACAACCCTGATGTGGCCTTCAGTGAAACTGAGTTTGACACCCCTGGTCTAGGGTCTCCTGCTTGAGCAGAATTGGGGGAGGTAGACTTCCAAGGTCCCTTCCAACTCTTTTATTCTGTAATTCTGTAGATGCTGGCAGGGGCAGTGATTAAGAAACTTAAAACTTAAGAATCTTAAAACTTCCATCGAATGTGGGAGGGTTTGGTGGGAAACTGGTGGAACAACATCAGGTGGGTTCTACTTACCTTTACTACCGGTTCGCATTGCGCCCACGTGCCCTTGTTTTGCTCGTGCAGACATGCGCAGATCACTTATGATGACATCCGGGTCAGTGGGCAGAGCCTCCTGCCGGTTTTACTACCAGTTCTATAGAACTGGTCCGAACCAGGGGCAACCCACCACTGAACAACATGCCTGGTCCATCATGTTACTCATGACCCTAGAGCAGGAGCTGGCCACAAGCCGATGTTCTTGGCGGGGTCTCAGTGTCTCAGAAGGAGGGGACTTGGCCTTTTGGGGAGAAATTGTTGAAATCTATCCAGATTCAGAAGTCCCAAGTTCCAGGATGTGGGTTTTGTACTTCTGTTTCTTTTATCTTGATGATGATGATGATGATGATGATGATGATGATGAATGGTTGCAGGAACTGGGCATTGCTAGTCTAGTGAAGAGAAGGACCAGGGGAGACATGATAGCAGTTTTCCAATATTTGAGGGGTTGCCACAGAGAGGAGGAAGGGGGGTCAAGCTATTTTCCAAAGCACCCGAAAGCCAGACAAGGAATAATGGATGGAAACTGATCAAGGAGAGATTCAACCTGGAAATGAGGAGGAATTTTCTGACAGTGAGAACAATCAACCAGTGGAACAGAAGTTGCCTTTGGAAGTTGTGGGAGCTTCATCCCTAGAGGCTTTCAAGAAGAGACTGGACTGCCATCTGTCAGAAATGCTGTAGGGTCTCCTGCTTGGGTGGAGGTTTGGACTAGATGACCTACAAGGTCCCTCCCAACTCTGTTAATCGGTATATCTGTATATCTTCCTCAACTCTCCGTGCCTCCTCTTGTCTTCTAACTTGAGTGGCCATTTTGAGCTGGCATTTTGAATCAACAGATTTGAACAGATTATTCATCCATGGTGATATTCACCATTGAATACAACAGAACAGACAAAGCTGGAGTGTTTCAGATCTGCTTGGACAACTAACTCCAAGGAAAAGTTCCCAGGTTCAACGAATATCTTACTGAAAAAGGCTCAGTGGTAGGATTGGGAAGGGCCCCACTTGGAACTTCATACAGTTTTCGCAAGTTGAAAACCCGGTCCAGTTTGAAGGAAAAAATATATACAAATATATGCAGGCAACCCACATGATTTAATCGCAACTCCCAATAGATAGAACATGAAAAACATATCCTCAAAAACTTGCCCTATAATGACAAAAAACAAAACATACTCCTACAAAACCCTCTGAGAAAAACAGTCATTTACTGCTACTAAGATATTTTGAGATGCCATCTGGGTACATGCAAAAGAGATGGAAGGGAAACAAGTAAGTTAGTTGGCTAAATAAGCCAGGATTACTCCTTTTCGTGGCTGACTCTGGCTTGCTAAGCAAGCAGCGATGTAAACAAAATCTTTTATACAAATGAAACTTGTAAATATCTTCAAGTCACCCAGGAAATTCTTTCCTTGGCTAAATGCGCCCATAGCAAAGTTCCTGTAGAGGAGAGCCATGCTAAGTCATGGAGGGAAAATTATCAAGTCGAATATTGGTAGCATTTTTCCTTACTAACAAAATTTACGAAAAGGCACAGACGTTTGCGAGCTGGAATATGAAAGCTTATGTATGCTAATCAAATCTGTAAGTTGGAAAAAGCACTACCAGATTCTTGGTATAATGCAAAGCGAGAGGTTCTTCAATTGTAGTTTGTAGAGGGAGCTTTAGTGGCCTAGCAAGAACTAACTCATCATGTGCAACTAACAACAAACCAGTCTCACGGCTGAGTGAGTTATGTGAGTTCAGCCTATTGTTGATGTGTTTCCTTCAGTAGATAAATGTCCCCATGTTTTCATTTCTCTCTAGACAAAATTCCTCCCCGTTTTACCTTGCCTCGGAGCAAAATAACCTGTTCAACAGCTGTCATTGTCACTGAAAAATAAGAATTATGGTACTGTCTACAAATGTTGATCGTGTTACAGCATTCAAACTGTGCTTTGAGCTGGTCAAAGGGCTTGCGAAGTGGGAATGCTCCTACGTGGGTTTAAAATGGTCAAAATGTTGGTTTTGACCAGGTTGTGGAGGCCCACAAACAACCTTTATAGGAATTCTGTGGGATTCTGTGGGGAAAAAGACCCCTGGCCTCTATTGCACCCTTTGTAACTTTGGAACCTCCTCCCCGAATATGGAGCTAGCTATCCTAGGCCAGGCTGGCGTTTCATGCTACAGGACATCTACAGATGAGCAAGGGAACCCTGAGTTTCCAATGATTTCATTGGAGCACAAATGCATCATAGAATTTTAGGGCTGGAAGGGACCTCAGAGGTCTTCTAGTCCAACCTTCTGCTCAAGGCAGAAGACAATCAACAGTGAGAACAATCAACTCATGGAACACAAGTTGCCTTCAGAAGTTGTGGGAGCTTCATCCCTGGAGGCTTTCAAGAAGAGACTGGACTGCCATCTGTCAGAAATGCTGTAGGGCCATGATGGCAAACCTGTGGCAAGTGTGCCAGAGGTGGCACGCAGCGTCCTCTCTGTGGGCATGCAAGCCGTCACCCCAGTTCAGCCATGCTGCGCGTGCACGTCATGCGCCTCTCACTGGCCAGCTGGTCCTCGGGTCTCTGCCGTGCATGCGTGGGGGGTGGCGCGTGTGTGGGGCGCACCATGCATGGGGGCAGGGTGCATGTGTGGGGGTGTGCGTGCATTGCATTTTGGTGGCTTGGGCGCACACGCTTTGGGCACTCAATCTGGAAAAGGTTAGCCACCACTGGTGTAAGGTCTCCTGCTTGGGGAAGGGGGTTGGGCTAGATGATTTACAAGGTCCCTTTCAACTCTACTAATCTAATCTAATCTAATCTAATCTAATCTAATCTAATCTAATCTAATCTAATCTAATCTAAGGCAGGAGACCTTATTCCATCCCATTTCAAATGGCCGTCTAATCTCTTCTTGAAAACCTGCAGTAATGGAGCACCCACATCTCCGGGAGGCCAGCTTTTCCACTGATCAATTGTTCTCACTTTCAGGAAATCCCTCCTTATCTGCAGATTGGATTCTTTCAGAATAGAATAGAGTAGAGTAGAGTAGAGTAGAGTAGAGTAGAGTAGAGTAGAGTAGAATAGAATAGAATAGAATAGAATAGAATAGAATAGAATAGAATAGAATTCTTTATTGGCCAAGTGTGATTGGACACACAAGGAATTTATCTTTGGTGCATATGCTCTCAGCGTACATAAAAAGACAAGATACGTTCGTCAAGAATCGTAAGGTACAACACTTAATGATAGCATAGGGAACAAATAAGCAATCAAATCATACTAGGAAACAGTCAATATAAATCATAAGGATACCAGCAACAAGGTTACAGTCATACAGTCATAAGTGGGAGGAGATGGGTGATAGGAACAATGAGAAGATTAATAGTAGTGCAGACTTTTTTTTTTTTTTAAAGTTTGGATCTCTCTTTAATTTTTTAAACATCCACTCTCCCCATCTCCTAAATGAAGCATTTTTGTTTGCAATTCTGCCTTCTCCTATTTTTTAAATATGAAGCATTTGGGTACATTATTTTTGACTCTCTTTCACACTTTCTCTTAATATATTTGTTTACTTGCTGGCAGACTGTACGGCAAAATTCAGACTCCTGCACATTTCAAATGAGGACTAAATTTCAGGGCCTATAGTGATGAAAAAATGTTACTTTCTGACTGTGTTTTCTGGCTGTCCTGATCTATGTATTGCTTTGACGTTGCCTCTGATGGACTTCAGGTGTGAATAAGAATCAAGGTATGTGGTGCAGGCCGAAGATCCCTGCCCTTAATTACGTCAAACTCTTGTTCCATGCAGCTAGTAAAAAGACATGCCAGCCAATCAACGGTCCTGTAAGGTAAAATCAGCTACCTGAGTACCATTTCAAATATCTGCAAATAAGGATGCATCCATCATTCTAGCCATTGTCTATTTCCACAGCAGGATGAAGGTTTCTTCCACATATTTCCAACCAATATGGTCCTGAGTTTTCTTTTGCCAGTTGGGCCCACCATACTTGCTGATGTTGTCACTCCATCTTGTTTTAGGTCTCTTTCGTGGACACTTTTGATCAAGTGGGATCCATTCTATGCAGTGGTGGGTTCCTCCCGGTTCAGCCTGGTTCTGCCGAGCCGGTAGCAGTGACAATATGATGTCACTGAACCAGTTCTGCCCCCCCCGCCCCCACGTTATTCTTACCTTTTATTTGGCCCCACCCCCAATCTATTGCTGCCTCCTGAGTCCCAGCTGATGGTTAGAGGGAAAAAAACTATTTAAACTCTTGCCACGGGGCTTCAAAGGGCCTGTTGTGGCTCCATTACCTGAGCCTGTGTCATAGGCAGGAGAGGACTCCGAGAGTGAAGGAGAGGAGTAGGCAAGGCCTCCCTCTCCAGAACCCTCCTCTCTGGCAATGCCTTCGGTGTCCGCCGAAGGGCAAGAGATAGGGCCGGGGCCAAGCACGTCCACGCAGCCACAGGTGGACAGTGATGAGGGTAATGAGTCTTGGCTGGATCCACGCCAGCGTTGCAGAGATAAGCACGCGCAACAGAAGAAAAGGCGTGCCCGAGATTAGGCTGAGTCACTGGACCACACCCCACAGGATATAAAAGGGAGCGTGGTGGCCAGTCAAACCTTGTGATGACCAAAGCTGAAAGCTTCCACGCCATTCTGCTTTGCCGGACTTTTGCTATAAGATTTAGCTGGATTATCTCTGGACTTAATTAACTCCGTAATTATTGAGCTGTTTCTTTTGATGTATCAGAAGTGGGGAGAAGTTATCTCTCCTCTTCGTAAATAATAAACTCTTGGCAGGCAGCCATTAGGTTGTTGCCAAGTTCCGTTATCCTAAGGAAAAGGATTTTGCCGGCTGGTTTGGTCTTTAACTTTTGAACGTCTGTTGGTGTGTGTGCGTGTGGTTGGGGACAGAACAGGGCCACCCTACAGCTGATCAGTGTTAAAAGAAAACAAATGAGTAGACTGATGCCTGTAAAAATACATGAGTAGACCAGTGCCTGCAAAAATAAATGGATAGATCGGTACAGCCTGGTAGACCAGTACCTCTGCTAAATCCTAAATAATTGTTACATGACCATCAAGCCATGCCCACAAAATAAGCCACACCTAGAGAACCGGTAGTTACAAAATTTAGAATCCACCCCTGAATAGTGGGTTGCCCCCAGTTCAAACTGGTTGTATAGAACCGGTAGTAAAACTGGCGGGAAGCTCCACCCATCGATCCCAATGTCATCAGGAAGCTTCTGCCCATGCGCAGAAGTGCGCGCGCAAGCAAAGCAACCACATGTGTGCGGCCCCGTTGCAAACCAGTAGTAAAGGTAAGTAGAACCCACCGCTGATTCTATGACTGGCTTGGTCCATCTGCTCTCAGTTCTTCTTGCTCTGTGACCAGCCCATTTCCATTTCAATTCGTTTACTCTCTTCATGGCATCATAGACATTTGTTTGTTCCCTAATCCATGTACAGGTCTTTCTACCTTGTCTTGCAATGCTGAGCATATATGCTTCCATGGCTCTTTGTGCCACTTGCGGCTTTTGCATCGATTGTGAAGTTAGTGTCCATGTTTCGCAGCATATGTTAGAGCAGAGAGCACACACCGATCGAAAACGTGTCTCTTCAGGCATAGGTGTCAATTTGCAAGCTTTCAAGTTGCCATGAGCAGGAGGGAGGGAGAACTGAAGTGAATTCCATACATTCTTTCTGACCGCAATCAGAAGGAGGGTGTTCGATTTCACAGCCAGCCAAAGTGGGTAATTGGAGAATGTGATTTATGACATGGCCAGAGAGGGGAGGGGAGAGACAGGGTCATAGGGGAACGTAAATCTACGTGGGATCAGTCCTAACTGCATCCGAGTATTGCTGGAATGTTGCTCCTAATAAATGGCTATATTTCCTTTGAAGTTTGGATCATGGCTCATGAATTAATTAGGGCACCTTTCGGAAACTTGACAATAGCGGGAGGGAGGCTGTTCTTTAAAATTATGCTTAGCTGGCGGGAATGCCTGCCAACCAGAGGTGGTATTCAGCCGGTTTGAAACACTTCGGGGGAACCGGTTCGGGCCCGTCCACCTGCCCCGGGGTTATTCCGTCCTATTTAGCCACATTTTCAAGCCTTGGGCATGCATGGAAGCCACGCATGCGAGGAAAGTGCATGCATGGAAGGCCATGTGCATGCACGGAGGTGCGCTCGTGCTCACATTTTCAGTGCTGGGCAATCCGGTAGGTAAATGATGTGAATCCCACCCCTGCTGCCAACCATATTTAACATGCCATTCAATTTCCTTTATTGTATCACCTTCCATTGAGATCTGTTGGCCATGTCTACTACATCTAGCTCTTCTCCACCTGCTCAGGCAGGGGGTTGGACTAGATGACCTACAAGGTCCCTTCCAACTCTCTTAATCTGAATCTATCTAAGATATAATTTTTCTTTCTTTCTTCGGTGAATTTATCAAACATAACCTGGCTCTTTTCCAGGTTTATTTTTAAAGATGTATTACAATCCTACTTTTGCTTAAAGTAGAAACAGCCAACAATATGGTGGGAAAACGATGCAAAAATGAAACAGCAATCATCAAAATAATATCAGTTGGGAAGATTTAACAGCAGATTGCCCAATCTAACCATCTTGTTTTCTGACAAGAGCGCAACTTTTAATTTTATTTCAGAAACTTCCACTGTAGAAATTGGGATTTTATGAAAGTTTAGAAGGAGCTGCTTTTTTTTTTTTTTTTTTTTTTTTTTAATTTGATTTATATGCCGCCCTTCTCCGAAGACTCAGGGCGGCTTACAGTGTGCTCAGCAATAGCCTTCATCCTTTTGTATATTTATACAAAGTCAGCTTATTGCCCCCACAACTGGGTCCTCATTTTACCTACCTTAGAAAGGATGGAAGGCTGAGTCAACCTTGAGCCTTGGCGAGATTCGAACCCTGCAGTAATTGCAGGCAGCTGGTCTTAATAACCAGCTTAATAACAGGGTGCCTTAAACCCCTGTACTACCAAGGCTCTTGCTTGAGGTTCTGTTGCAGATATCAAACTGAGATCACTGTTGTTAAGTTAATGTTTAATTATTGTATTACAGTATTTATTCTGGATTTAAATTGTAAGGGCACTGTGCGTGTTTTAAACATTTTTTTGGTTGTGTTATACATATTTCATAACAGACGATCGATAGATGATAGATACTGTGTTTCTCCGAAAATAAGACCTGTCTTATATTAATTTTTACTCCCAAAGGCACATTAGGGCTTATTTTCTGATTAGGGCTTATTTTGGGGGAACTACAGTACTAAATACATCTGCCTGGCTGACAATCTTAAATGGGGCTTATTTTTTGGGTAGGGCTGATATTACAAGCATCTGGAAAAAATCATGCTAGGGTTTATTTTCCAATTGGGTCTTATTTTCTGAGAAACACAGTAGGTAGGTAGGTAGGTAGGTAGGTAGGTAAGTAAGTAGGTAGATAGATAGATAGATAGATAGATAGATAGATAGATAGATAGATTCACTAATTCCAGAGAAATTCTCAAGTGTGCTGCAAACAAAGTAGAAAAAGAGAAGGTCTTTCAGATGGGGAAAAATATATGGAGTTCATAACAATGATTATACATTGATCTTCGCACTGCAATCACAGCAAACCATAAGAGGAAGCAGATCCAAGCTCCACCCAGTGAAGGATTCCAAGATTTCTCCTCCCAAAGATTAGGTAGCCCTTCTGGACTGAGGAATTCAGGTGTGTTCTTGTCTATTTTATTGATTGATTGATTGATTGATTCGATTTATATGCCACCCTTTTCCAGAGACTCAGGGCGGCTTACAATGCGTTAAGCAACATCCTTCATACTTTTGTATATACCTGCTTAGTGGGGCTTTCGGCCACCCCTAGGCAATGTTTTTTTTTTTATATACAAAGTCAGCTTATTGCCCCCACAATCCGGGTCCTCATTTTATCTACCTCGAAAGGATGGAAGGCTGAGTCAACCTTGAGCCTGGTGAGATTTGAACTTGCAGTAATTGCAGGCAGCTGGTGTTACTTAACAGTACTTAACAGTACTTTAGTCTGCTGCGCCACCAGGGCTCTGCAGGTCTATCTGACCTGCAAGGTTGTTGTTTCTAACCCTCCCAAAGCAGGGGAACACGGAGGCGTTTGAAGCAGCCGATGACGAAGTGCCAAACAAATAGGTAAGCTGATTGACAGTCTTTCCCCAGAAATATCAGGAGAGCTGAGATTTTCCAATCACAGCTTTTGATGATTTGAGTCAAGCAGTTGGTGGAAAAACCTTCCTCTCTGTTTCTTGACAACTGACGGTGTGGAGGTAGGTGGTATGAACACAATGAAATCATCCAGGAATCACTATTTTTAGCCCTTAGTATGAACTCAAGAAGTTTCTTCTCTAGTGAGTAACTCTGATTTTTAATCTAGTCCACATTGCTTAATAATTCCATAAGACCTGAAAGCTCACATGACGTAACTTCTGGAAGCTTTCAAGAAGAGACTGGACTGCCATTTGTCAGAAATGGTGTATGGTCTCCTGCTTGGGCAGTGGGGTTGGACTAGATGACCTCCAAGGTCCCTTCCAACTCTGTTAATCTGTATCGGTATCTACAGGCCTGATGTAGAATTGATTGATACTTCACTTGGTATCTACCAAGTTCATCTGACTCTTCTTTTTTTTGGAAACTAGGCTCTTCCATAGCAAACACCAACCCATGTCAACGACTTCTTCAGCTTCAACCTCAATAATACACGGGCAAACAATCGATACAAACTCAAGGCAAACTGCTCCAAACTCGTTTGCAGGAAACACGATTTCAGCAACAGAGCGGTCAACACCTGGAATGCTCTACCCAACTCTGTTGTTACATCCTCAAGGCCCCTATAGCTTCAACCTCAAACTGTCTACCGTGGACCTCACCCCATTCCTAAGAGGTCCGTAAAGGGGGCATGCATAAGCACACCAGCATGCCTTCCGTCCCAGTCCTACTGTCCTCATTTATTTCTATTCATTTATTTCATTCATGTCCATGTCCATGTCCATGTCCATGTTCATATTCATAACTGCTATCTTGTACATGTTTGACAAACAAACAAACAAATAAATAAAAATGTCATCATCATCATAATCTGCTCTCAGAGAGTAGACGTTTTCCTGGGGTTGAGTCACCTCCTAGGAATCACAGTGTTTTTTTTATCGGGCTATCTCATCAAGGGATGCCGTAGAAGGGATGTGGTGGCTCAGTGGCTAAGATGCTGAGCTTGTCGATCGAAAGGTTGGCAGTTCAGTGGTTCAAATCCCGAGTGCCGCGTAACGGGGTGAGCTCCCGTTCCTTGTCCCAGCTTCTGCCAACCTAGCAGTTCAAAAGCATGTAAAAAATGCAAGTAGAAAAATAGGGACCACCTTTGGTGGGACGGGAACAGCGTTCTGTGTGCCTTTTGCATTGAGTCATGCTGGCCACATGACCACAGAGATGTCTTTGGACAGCGCTGGCTCTTCAACTTTGAAACGGAGATGAGCACCGTCCCCTAGAGTCAAGAACGACTAGCACATATGTGCGAGGGGAACCTTTACCTTTTATATAATAAATAAAATGCTATTTTAAAAATGTAAAATGTCAGGTGGGAATAAGAGCCTCATGAGTCCCCAAAGAGCTTCCTGCAAGCAAATTGAGCCTTGTTGGAGATTAAAGCAGTAGACCGTGGATCTTACATTATTGAGTAAAGCATGGCTTGATTCAAGTATTGTTTATACAACATACAAATGAGATTCAGACAATACATTAAGCCTACCTTGAGTCATGCCGGTCACAGGACCACAGAGACGTCTTCGGACAGTTCTGACTCTTCGGCTTTGAAACAGGGATGAGCACCGCCCCCTAGAATCGGGAACGCTTATCACATATGTGCAAGGGGAACCATTACCTTTACAGCAAGGTGATCATTTGATCAGCAGATCTGTCTCCTATGGCAGCCCTTCTGCTCTTCATATTTCCTTTCTGATGTCCTCCCTGGTCTCAAAGGCTATTATATGGGAATGGCTTATTTTCGCTTCTCACCCCAAAAGGCAGAGGAATTGCGACGAAGTCTTTCTTCCATTATTAGACACTGGTAGCCTTTTTCCAGATCTTCAAAGTAAGATGGAATTTCTTAGGAGAGATGCTTTAAAAATAGAAAATGTTGGTTACAATGTCTTCATGGACATTGTCCTCTGAACACAGACTGGACTTTTCCCCCCTACACTATCAGTTTTTAATGATGAGATTAGGTGGAAAAGAATTTCATGACTAACTTGACACCCAATGACACTGTTCTGACCCAGGTCCCCAAACACAACAAACCCTCTGAAGTGAATTCAAAGATTCCTTTATTAGGAGTGCCGGCAGCTCCAGCAAAAAGTTTCTCTCTCACCACAGGCTAACAAGTCCGTCCAGCAGGGAGATGAATAGTTGTCTGCCACATCCGTTCATCTCCGTCCCCTGCCTTTTATCCCCAGAGCTAGGGTGGGACTTAGCTCTTCTGTCCCAAGGACCGTCCCATAAATTTCCACTGCTCTCCTCTCCTCTGCCTTCTGCACATCAGGCACTGGACCCAGCTGCTCCTCCTCTTCCTCATCAGCCACCTCCAGACCTGGGGGCTGTTGACTCTCCATCTGAGGGCTGATGGACAGCCACCTCTCTCTCTCTGCCAGCTCCATTCCCTCTTCCTCCTCGGAGCTCTCAGGTTGCCTTGATGCAGACCCTGACTCCCATGCCTCCTCCTCCTCCTCTGATTCGGCTGCTGGAGGGGCTGGCGGCCAACGGGCCACAGACACCTTGGACAGAACCAGTTTTGCAATTTTTTTGCCTACAGTACACATATTTATGGTGTCACCTTCTGGCAATGGATGTTTTAATGGCCTTCCTTCCACTAAAACCAAGGTCCAGACAGTGTCAGGCAAGGGCTGTAAAGGACACACCCAAGCTACACTTGGTGACTAGGAGAAACATCCATTTTTTTTTCCTGGGATATTCAAGGATACCTTTTAGACTTCCCAATCTAGCCTTCTGACTTAGAATTTTCTCCTCCTTGAAAGGAATTCTCATGGATCAGCTCATCATCATCATCATCATCATCATCATCATCATCATCATCCTAGCCATTGTCTATTCACTGCAGGATGAAGGTCTCTTCTGCATGTTTCCAACCAATACTGTCCTGACAGTTGTGAAATTCAAATTTTTTTACTACCGGTTCTGTGGGCGTGGCTTGGTGGGCTCACGCTCACTTGGTGGGCGTGGCAGGGGAAGGATACTGCAAAATCTCCATTCCCACCCCACTCCTGGGGGAAGTATATTGTAAAATCTCCATACCCACCCCGCTCTGGGACCAAGCAGAGGTGGCATTTGCCGGTTCTCCGAACTACTCAAAATTTCTGCTACCGGTTCTCCAGAACCTCTCAGAACCTGCTGGATTTCACCCCTGTATCCTGAGCTTTCTTTGGCCAGTTGGGCCTGCCATACTTGCTGATGTCGTCTCTCCCGCTTGTTTTGTGTCTCTTTCGTGGACGGCTTTAATCGAGTGAGATCCATTAAATGACCACCTTGTTCTCCTGTCCTCAGTTCTTCTTCCTCTGTGACCGGCCCATTTCCATTTCCATTCTTTGACTCTTCTGATGGCATTGTATACTTTTGTTAGTTCTCTAATCCATCTGCAGGCCTTTCTATCTTGTCTTGTGATGCCGAGCGTGTATCTTTCCATGGCTCTTTGTGCCACTCGCAGCTTTTGTATTGATTGTGAGGTTTGTGTCCTTGTTTCGCTGGCATATAACAGGTAGCACACGCTGATCAAAACCCATTCCTTTCAAGGGAGGAGAGGGGGAGACAGGGGGAGGTTTTTCTTGAAAATTATGCTTATCAGGACAATCACAGGAAACCAGATGTCTCTTTTTCATCTGAGAAATAGCCAGGGAGATTTTGACAAAGTATTCCATCCCAGGAGCCACTGAAAAAGGACCTAGCTTAACTCCAAAAGCCTAAGGATATCGACTTGATCCGGACTGGGAATCCCTGAACACTAACTTGAATTGATTCATTTGAATTAGAGATCTTGCAACGTTTCTGCAAAATCTCCTCTGTTTACGGATGAGATTGTCTGGACATTTTGCACAAGGATTTATTTATTTATTTATTTGTTTGTTTGTTTGTTTGTTTGTTTGTTTGTTTTTATATGCCGCCCTTCTCCGGAGACTTAGGGCGGCTTACAATGCGTTAAGCAATAGCCTTCATACTTTTGTATATTTTATACAAAGTCAGCTTATTGCCCCCACAAACCGGGTCCTCATTTTACCCACCTTAGAAAGGATGGAAGTCTGAGTCGACCTTGAACCTGGTGAGAATTGAACTCACAGTAATTGCAGGCAGCTGGATGTTAAATGCTGCCAGTAGGAGGCATTAGCCTCCTACGCCACTCAGGCTCCTGATATGCCACGGCTGGCTGGGGAATTCTAGAAGTTGACATCCCCACGTATTAAAGTTGCTGAGGTTGGGAAACACTTGTTTTATACTATTATTTCTGGATAATGGATGCCCAGAATGGAGCTTCCTTTTTTTTATAGTCCAGTACTTGGTATTTCACAATATTTGGCCAATGATTTGGAAGCAACATTAATAGGTCTAACAGTTTTCCTGTCCTGTATTTGTTTGTGGATAAAGGATTTTCTGACAGGCCACAGCCAGTAAGGATGGGATCTCACCATTCCTCTACTCTGTTACTAAGCACAGGAGCCCCCAGGATTTCCTTTATTCCTTGTACACACATGACTGTACCCCATTGTATAACACCAATACAATTATTAAATTTGCAGATGACACAACAGTGGTGGGGCTCATTAATAAGAACAATGAGTCTGCTTATAGAAAGGAAGTACAAGGGCTGACATTGTGGAGTAAAGAAAATAATCTTACATTTAACACCAAAAAAACTAAAGAACTTATAATTGACTTCAGGAGGAAGAGAGATGTACATCTACCACTGTACATAAATGGTGAGGAAGTAGAAAGGGTTGGTAGTTTTAAATTTCTGGGCATTTATATCTCGAAGGACCTCTCATGGACTATGAATGCTAACATGCTTGTGAAGAAGGCACAGAAGAGGCTGTACTTCCTGAGAATCCTCGGGAAGATAAATCTATCTCAGCATCTCCTTCTGTCCTACTATCGCAGCACCATTGAGAGTGTCCTGACATACGGCATTCTTGCATGGTATGGGAGCAGCTCTGTAGCGGACAAAAAAGCTCTGCAGAGAATCATTAAAACTGCCTAGAATATCATCGGGCTCCAGTTACCAGCCCTGGACGACATCTTCGCATCTCGCTGTTTGAGGAAGTTGCACAACATTCTCTTCCCATCCTGCTTACAATCTTTTTGGACTGTTGCCTTCTGGCAGAAGATACAGAACCATTAAAACTCGGACCATACGTCTTCTGAATAGTTTTTATCCCAGAGCTATAATTACACTCAACCAAGAACTAAAGGGCCACCATCAGTGAGCTGTTGGACAGCATTACTTGGTCTGCTGTGTGGATGTTTGGGTGATTTAGGGGTGGGGAATTTGTGGTGGGTGGGAGTGTGTTTGGGGATTGTTATGTGTGTTGGACTTGGTCTTTGGGTGTTAAGTGAATTTCATTGTATGGGTATACTGTGTATACACGTACAATGACAATAAAGTTATTATTATTATTATTTCCCGTCTGACAATTTTTTAGAGTCAGGATGCAGTCATGTCTCATATCTGACTTTATGTGTTGATTGGAGTACAATAATTACTACTGTTTGCAAAGGCATTGACGGTGAAATCTTTGATTAGTGCCAGAATCAAAACAAAGCATAACAAAACTGAAGAGCTGATTATATAATAAGATGATTGGAATAGCTCCCTTTTTCCTCTAACTGTCCAGAAACTGTACTAGGATAACACTATTTTTCCCTAACATGGTGCTTTCCAAATATATTGTGGCTGTGACATCACATTAAGTTGTGATTTATTTAGCTGCAGTTTATTAAATAATCTACAATTAGCTGCTTCATTCAGAAGTCATGATAAATCAGTTTAGAAAGTTCTGCATTTTCCTGGCAGAAGATGTGTTCTTTCTTTTTGAAAAGAAAATGTTTCAGTGGAAGAGGTTGTAAAAAAATGCTTTTAAAAGCCTCTGATGATCAGGCAACTCAGCTGGGATCGTCAGAGCCTTTTAAAAGCATTTTTTCTAAAATCATTTCAGCCGAAAAGGTTGTTTAAAAATGCTTTTAAAAGCCTCTGACGAGCCCAGCTGAGCTGCGTGATCATCAGAGGCTTTTTTTTTTTACTTTTAAAAGCATTTTTTCGGCCGAAGAGGTTGTAAAAAAAATGCTTTTAAAATTTTTTTTAAAAAAGTCTCTGATGGGCATGTGGGGCAGGGGCCAGGGATTTTTGCTACCGGTTCTCCGAACCACTCGCCGCCATCACTACCGGATTGGGCAATCCTGCCTGAACCAGGAGCATTTCACCCCTGCCCTGGACTGCATTATCTCTATGGGGTCTCGACTCCTATGCAATTCTGGGGGTACATCTAGGGGTGCTGAGGAGGTTTGGAAAATGAAGACTAGAGGAGTTGTTGAAGAGTGAAACTGATTGAACATGTGTAAGAGCCTTTATTTGGGATTACATCATGGTGATAAGATGGTAAAACTTTATTATTTCCACATCTTTATGGCATCTTGGACAGAGGTGGGTTTCAGCAGGTTCTGACCAGTTCTGGAGAACCGGTAGCAGAAATTTTGAGTAGTTCAGAGAACCGGTAAATACCACCTCTGAGTGGCCCCGCCCCCATCTATTCTCTGCCTCCCGAGTCCCAGCTGATTGGGACGAAATGGGGATTTTGCAGTATCCTTCCCCTGCCACGCCCACCAAGCCACACCCACAGAACTGGTAGTAAAAAAATTTGAAACCCACCACTGATCTTGGAGTGCTGGTGGACGGTCCCTTAAATATGAGCCAGCAGTGTGCAGTAGCAGCCAAAAATGTTAATTGTTGGTTGTATAAACAGAGGCATAGAATCAGAATCACCTGAAGTATTAGTACCACTTTATAAAGCCTTAGTAAGGCCCTACCTGGAATATGGCATTCAGTTTTGTCACCATATTACAAAAAAAGATGTTGAGACTGTGGAAAAAGTGCAGAGAAGAGCAACTGAGATGATTAAGAACCTATGAAGAACGGTTGCAAGAATTGAGTTGGGTTAATCTAGAGAAAAGAAGGACTATGGGGGACAGAATAGCAGACTTCCAGTATTTTAAGGGCTGCCACATAGAAGAGGGGTCGACCTATTCTCCAAAGCACCAGAGGGCAGGACATGAAACAATGGATGGAAACTGATCAAGGAAAGAAGCAACCTGGAATGGAGGAGAAACCTCTGCTGTTTGAGCAGGTCCATTCCAGCTCTATTCTGATTGATTGATTGATTGATTGATTGATCTGCCAAGAGCTGTCTTGAGGCCTCGTTTAGGGTGACTCCTATACTGGGTTGCTGTGAAGAACTTTCTTGCTATGTACCCAGCTGTACATCTCCACCCCAGATCACCCCAACGATGCCCTTGAAGTGATGTCCCAGTGCCTGGAAGCCATGCGGATCTGGATGAGGAGGAACAGGCTCAGGCTCAACCCATCCAAGACCGAGTGGCTGTGGTTTCCGACGTCCTGATATAGTCAGTTGGTGCCATCACTGACTATTGGGGGTGAATCATTGGCCCCCATGGAGAGGGCGCGCAACTTGGGCGTCCTCCTGGACTCACGGCTGTCTTTAGAAGAGCATTTGATGGCCGTGACTGGGAGGATTTTTCATCAGGTTCACCTGATTCGCCAGTTGCGTCCCTTTCTGGATCGGGACTCCTTACACACGGTCACTCATGCCCTCGTCACCTCCCGCCTGGACTATTGCAATGCTCTCTACATGGGGCTCCCCTTGAGGAGCACTCAGAGGCTCCAACTGGCGCAGAGTGCGGCCGCGCGGGTGGTAATGGGAGCAACATGGCGCTCCCATGTAACACCTCTCCTGCGCAAGCTGCACTGGCTCCCGGTGGTCTTCCGGGTGCGCTTCAAGGTTCTGGTTACCACCTTTAAAGCGCTCCATGGCTTAGGACCTAGTTATCTACGGGACCGCCTGCTACCACCAATAGCCTCCCACTGGCCAGTACGCTCCCATAGAGAGGGGCTCCTCCGGGTGCCCTCGGCCAAACAATGTTGACTGGCGGCCCCTAGGGGGAGAGCCTTCTCTGTGGGGGGACCTACGATCTGGAACGAGCTCCCCCCGGAGATACGGAGGATCCCGGATCTGTGCACCTTCCGTCGCTCGCTTAAAACGTTTTTATTTCATCAAGCTGGCCTGGCCTAATCTTTTCCCTCTTTTTAATATGTAAATTTTAAATCTGTTTTAAATTATTGGGGTGTTTTAATTTGTCTGGGCCAAAATGGTTTAATTCGATTTTACCTGGTTTTTTAAATTTTTTGTATCTATGTATTTTATCGTTTGGCTGTTCACCGCCCTGAGTCCTTCGGGAGTAGGGCAGTATACAAATAAAATAAAATAAAATAAAATAAAATAAACTATCAGTTTCTCAGATCCGCTCAGACTTGTTTGTGTGTGGGGGGGTATAGATGGAGCCCCAAACCCCTCATTTGAGCCACAGTGGTGCAGTGGTTAGAATGCAGTACTGCAGGCTCCTTCTGCTGACTGCCAGCTGCCTGCAATTTGGCAGTTCAAATCTCATCAGGCTCAAGGTTGACTGAGCCTTCCATCCATCCTTCCGAGTTAGGTAAAATGAGGACCCAGATTGTTGGGGGCAAGAGGCTGACTCTGGAAACCGCTTAGACAGGGCTGCAAAGCACCGTGAAGTGGCATACAAGTCTAAGTGCTAAGTACTATTGCTAGCGCTATTTGCTCAATGCTTCAGGGCTAATTTTACTTGCCTCTTTTATCTGAGATCCGCTTGAAATATCTAGGGTCTGTTATCCATCTGGAGTTTTGTACATCTTCTCCCCTGGCTGACCTACTGATGCTGCCAAGGTCCTGTCCCAGAGTCTGCAGGCTGTGACCCTGATGGGGCCAAACCAATTGAGGTTCCATCCTGCCAAGTACACCTGGCTGCAGGTATATGGGCCCCTCAATTCAGTGGACTTTGTTATAAGTCTGGCTCATAATAATGCAGTCCACACTCTAGAGTGGCTTATCAGGTGTAGGCTTAGTGTATTGTCTGAATCGCATTTGTATGTTGTATAAACAATACTTGAATCAAGCCATGCTTTACTCAATAATGTAAGATACACGGTCTACTGCCTTAATCTCCAACAAGGCTCTTGAAGATGTCAATTTGCTTGCAGGAAGCTCTTTGGGGATTCATGAGGCTCCTATTCCCACCTGACATTTTACATTTTTAAAATAGCATTTTATTTATTATATAAAAGGTAAAGGTTCCCCTCGCACATATGTGCTAGTTGTTCCCGACTCTAGGGGACGGTGCTCATCTCCATTTCAAAGTCGAAGAGCCAGCACTGTCCGAAGACGTCTCCGTGGTCACGTGGCCGGCATGACTAAATGCCAAAGGCGCATGGAACCTGTTACCTTCCCACCAAAGGTGGCCCCTATTTTTCTACTTGCCTTTTTCTACTTGCCTTTTTTACCTGCTTTTGAACTGCTAGTGGAATGAACTGGAGCTCACCCCATTATGCGGCACTAGGGATTCGAACCGCTGAACTGCTGTCCTTTAAATCGACAATATATATATATATATATATATATATATATATATATATATATATATATATATATATATATATATATATATATATATTTGAACCCTGAAATAAGCACTTGTCCTTATTGCCATGCGCTCAAAAGCCCGATTGGCCTTATTATCAGGGGATGTCTTATTTTGGGGGAAACAGGATATTTTTAAAAAGGTTAACGTTCTGCATTTTCACATAGCCCAGCCAAGGATCTTTGCGGGTTTTTAAAAATGGTTGCCTATACCTGGAGAGATGGTATCGAATTGTCACACTTCATACCCTTCAAATGAGCACAACCCCTGTTTGTGGGTGTTATTAGCAGCTCCTGATTTTGTCTTCTGAAGTGACCGAGGTCAGAGGGGACTGTGCAGTCGGTCCTGCTAGATATCAAATAAAGGAGGATGCATCTAATGGACCTCGTGATTTGGAGATCTGAATGAAGTTGGGAGATGTTTTAAGAGATTATTCTGGGAGCAAAATATCTTCGGTTGGTTGACAGCCAGATGCTGAGGGCAGATGAAGACAGGTTGTCTCTGGACATGATGATGGATGATGATGGATTCTGGCCAAATACTATTAGCATGTGGGCTGCTTGTCACAGAAGGGTTCCATGTATGATGTGAGGGCCCAATTTTCCTCTGCTCACAGATTGGATGGAAGGCCGTTTGGTTTAGACCAGGGGTCTCCAACCTTGGTAACTTTAAGCCTGGAGGACTTCAACTCCCAGAATTCCCCAGCCAGCTTTGACCCCTGGTTTAGACCATAATAAGTTAGAAACAGCATTCAAAGGAGCCATTGAGTCAAACCCCTGCTTGGGACAAGGGCTCCAGACTAAACCTTAGGATGGACGATGTCCATCCTTTGCTTAAAAACATCCAGCAAGGGGGGAATCCACCTGGTTCATCTGTTCCATTGTCAAATTGCTCATACTGTTTGCAGACTGTTTCTGATATTCAACAAAGATTGGTCTCCTGATAATTCCAGATCATTATTCTGTTCTCTGTAGCAATAAATAAGTCGTGTCCTGTAAGATATGACTTTGGATTGTAAATGCTAATATATCTCTCCTCTCTGCCCCCCCAAAAAACCTTCTCAGGGCCAGTTCCATGTACTAGTTAAGGCATCAGGCTAGAAACGAGGAGACAGAATGACAAAGTTGGAAGAGGCCTTGTAGGTCATCTAGTCCAACTGCCCACCCAAGCAGGAGACCCTACACCGTTTCTGACAGATGGCAGTCCAGTCTCTTCTTGAAAGCCTCCAGTGATGAAGCTCCCACAACTTCTGAAGGCAACATCTGTTCCATTGGTTGATTGTTCTAACTGGCAGAAAATTTCACCTTATTTCCAGGTTGAATCTCTCCTTGATCAGTTTCCATCCGTTATTTCTTGTTTGGCCTTCAGGAGCTTTGGAAAACAGATTGACCCCCTCCTCTCTGTGGCAGCCCCTCAAATATTGGAAGACTGCTCTCCTGTCTCCCCCGGTCCTTCTCTTCACTAGACCAGCCAGGCCCATTTCCTGCAACTGTTCATTGTATGTTTTAGCCTCCAGTCCCCTAACCCCCTAAGTCCCTTATCACGGTCCCCTAAGACTGTGAGTTCTAGCCCTGCCATAGGGAAGAAGCTAACCTTGAGCCAGTCCCTCTCAGCTCTAAGAAGGAGGCAATGGCAGACCACTTTTGAAAAACCTTGGCAAGAAAACCACAAGGGTTTATCCAGGCAGTCACCAGGAGTTGAAAACTGACTTGAAGGAACACACACACAGAGACACAACTCCTCTTACCAAGACTAAACCTGGATTCCTAATCACTTCAATCTCTCTTCATAGAACTTAGTTTCTGGTTCCATTATCATCCTTCATGTGTTTACCTGAACCCAGTTCAGTTTGTCTAACTCCATCCTGATTTTTGTGTTAGTTGCGAAGTCGTGTCCGACCCATCGCAACCCCATAGACAACATTCCTCCAGGCCTTCCTCTCCTCTACCACCCTCTGGAGTCCATTTAAGCTCACACCGACTGCTTCAGTGACTCCATTCAGCCACCTCTTTCTCTGCTGTCCCCTTCTTCTTTTGCCCTCCATCATTCCCAGCATTAGGCTCTTCTCCAGGGAGTCCTTCCTTCTCCTTAGGTGGCCAAAGGGTTTGAGTTTCATCTTCAGGATCTGGCCTTCTAGAGAGCAGTCAGGGTTGATCTCCTCTAGGACTGACCGGTAGGATCGCCTTGCAGTACAAGGGACTCGCAGGAGTCTTCTCCAGCACCTCTCCTCCTCCATCATCCTTCCTGATATCATATTCTTAAAAGTGGAAGTAATAACTGGCAACAAAGACTAAAATAAACACACTAAAAATCAGCCAACAAACTTCAACTGAACTGGTCGACTTGGTGAGCCATAGAAAATTGAGGACCAAAAAGTCTATCAAATACACTCACCCCCATAATCCACCTCTCAACATAACAAAAAAACATAATCAAGATTATTTCCCCCCCCCCAAATTTAGGAACAATACTTTTGATGATGCAGCTTAAATTTGTATCTCCAGTTCTAACAGTCCCATCACACAGGTAGTGTAACTTTTTCACACGGTGTGTAGAACTTTAAATCATGCACCCCTTGCCCCCCTCCCCACTCTTCTGTGTCCTGGAAAATATTCCTGTTATCTCTCTCTCTCTCTCTCTCCTTCAGCCGTTGGTTTGGTTTTGCTTGGTGTCTGTGTGAGCCTTTTGACTGTGCTTTATAAATTGTGGATGAAAGTCTGTGGAGTCTTCTGCAGTAGCTGAAGATGCCAGCAGATGCCCAGTGGTGTAGCTAGGCCCGTGGCCATCATTGCCCAGGCTCCTGAAGGCTAAAATGTAGCCTTGCTCCAAATGAGATGAACCTTTGTTCCCAATCCAGCTGAGCCTGCCTATTCTGAATTCAGCAGAAGGTCTGCCGGCTACTTCCTAGGTGAGTGAACAAGCTGTATTTGTTTGCTGATCTAGCTGAGATGAGCTGTTCTTAGAGAGAGCTTAGTGAATTAGCTGAGTCTTGGATCACTTCCAGCCAACACATGTTGCATGCATAATCAGCTCGTGTTAATATATATATATATATATGTATGTATGTATGTATGTATGTATGTATGTATGTATGTATATGTATATGTATATGTATATGTATATGTATATGTATATGTATATGTATAAGTTGTTCTGCAGCCGAAAAAGAAAAAGACACATTATACCTTTACAGGGAGGATATTTGAGAAGTGGGTGTGGCTCACTGACGACGCCTTAAAAGGCAGAAATAGCTATCTGAGTCTCCCAGAGAGCAACACAGAGTTGCAGTTTGTCAACAGAGAAAAAAAGGCCCAGAAGCTTGTGAATGAGATTTCACAGAACCAGGGCTGCAGAACAACTTAGTTTACGTAGGTAAAACCTAGCTAGAAAGAATATGCATATATATGTATGTATGTATGTATGTATATGTATATGTATATGTATATGTATATGTATATGTATATGTATATGTATATGTATATGTATATGTATATGTATAAGTTGTTCTGCAGCCGAAAAAGAAAAAGACACATTATACCTTTACAGGGAGGATATTTGAGAAGTGGGTGTGGCTCACTGACGACGCCTTAAAAGGCAGAAATAGCTATCTGAGTCTCCCAGAGAGCAACACAGAGTTGCAGTTTGTCAACAGAGAAAAAAAGGCCCAGAAGCTTGTGAATGAGATTTCACAGAACCAGGGCTGCAGAACAACTTAGTTTACGTAGGTAAAACCTGGCTAGAAAGAATATGCATATATATGTATGTATGTATGTATGTATGTATGTATGTATGTATATATATATATATATATATATATATATATATATATATATATATATTGCTCCATTTTGTAAACAGATTCTGTAATATCTACTAATGATGGTCCCCACCAGGGGCATTTGTAGATGAGTCACTGAGCAGAACGCCTCTAAGCTCTGCCATTCAACTTCTCATGCAGTGGTCCAGTGCCTACATAATGGCAGTCTTCCAGCTGTTATTGGTTTGCTGATTCACAGAGGCGATAGTCCAGGTTCCTGCAAGCAGAAAAAACCTATGAATAAATCAACAGAGATCTGCGAGGAATGAATTTCCCAGAGACGCTAGATAGAAGCGGGCTTATTTGGATAGTACGCTTGAGCTTCTTTATCAAAAGAAAACCACAGACCTTGGACCGAAATCAAAAGACACGAAAACTTAGAGTTGGGCAAATAGTTGGAAGAATCTTAAGGAAGAGAAAAGAAGGGTCTAAAAAAGGAGCAGCATTTCCTACTTGACTGCAGGCTATTAACTGCCCCTATTCTCTATAGCAAGGTTGTCACTATTCATTGGGTCAAACCTGACTCCTGGGGACAAAGGGACGAGTTTTCTGGGGCAACAGGAAGAGCCTTGCCAGGGCCTGGAGAGAGTGACTGCCCCAAAGTCAACCAGGGAGCTTGCAAGGGCAGAGAAGAGCAACTAGGACAGTGATAGGTTTCAAAAATTTTTACTACTGGTTCTGTGGGTGTGGCTTGGTGGGCGTGGCTTGGTGGGCGTGGCAGGGGAAGGATACTGCCAAATCCCCATTTCCTCCCAATCAGCTGGGACTCGGGAGGCAGAGAATAGATGGAGGGGGGGGCAGCTAGAGGTGGTATTTACCGGTTCTTCGAACTACTCAAAATTTCTGCTATTGGTTCTCCAGAACTGGTCAGAACCTGCTGAAACCCACCTCTGAATAGGATGATTAAAGGCCTGCAGACCACTCCACCCCAATCCAGGGGAAGGTTACTGCAAAATCCCCATTTCCTCCTGATCAGCTGGGACTTGGGAGGCAGAGAATAGATGGGGGTGGGGCCAGTCAGAATTTTTTTTAAAAAAATTTGATTTATATGCCACCCTTCTCCAGGGACTCAGGGCGGCTTACAATGCGTTAAGCAATAGCCTTCATACTTTTGTATATTTTATATAAAGTCAGCTTATTGCCCCCAGAATCTGGGTCCTCTTTTTATCTACCTTAGAAAGGATGGAAGGCTGAGTCAACCTTGAGTCTGGTGAGATTTGAACTTGCAGTAATTGCAGGCAGCTGATGTTAATAACAGCACTGTTAATAACAGTGCTTTAGTCTGCTGCACCACCAGGCTCAGCATTTTTACTACCGGTTCTCCAAACTACTCAAAATTTCTGCTACTGGTTCTCCAGAACTGGTTAGAACCTGCTGAAACCCACCTCTGAACTAGGATGATTAAAGGCCCGAAGACTAAAACATGAAAAATGGTTGCAGGATTTGGGTTTGTCTAATTTAGAGAAAAGAAGGACTAAGAGGGGCATGATAGCAGTCTTCCAGTATTTGACAGGCTGCCACAAAGTCAATTTATTTTCCAAAGCACCAGAAGGCCAGACAAGAAACAATGGATGAAAACTAATCAAGGAAAGAAGCAACCTGGAATTAAGGAGACTCTTCTTAACAGTGAGGACAATTAACCAGTGGAACAGAAGTTGCCTTCAGAAGTTGTGGGTACCTCATCACTGGAGGTTTTTAAGAAGAGACTGGACAGCCAATTATCTGAAATGGTATAGGGCAGTGATGGCTAACCTTTTCTGGACTGAGTGCCCAAAGCGCATGTGTGAATGTGGACGTGTGCGCCTGAATCCCCAAAAATGCAATGCGTGCCCCCCCATATTCACATGCAGCCCCCCACATGCACCCCACGCATGAGTGCACGGCCCCCCACATGCATCCCACCCCCCACGCATGCGTGGCAGACATGAAGACCAGCTGGCTGGCGGGAAGTGTGTGTGCACGTGTGGTAGAGCTGAATTGGGGCGATGGCTTGCGTGCCCACAGAGAGGACACTACATGCCACCTCTGGCATGTGTGCCATAGGTTCGCCATCACGGGTATAGGGTCTCCTGCGTGAGCAGGGGACTGGACTAGAAGACTTCCAAGGTCCTTTCCAACTCTATTATGATTGATTGACTGAAGACTAGGACTTACAATCTTCCAACATCTAAGATGATCTAAGCCTTTAACCACAATGTAGCTTTCTCAACTTGGCAGCTTTCAGATGTTCAATTCCAGGAATTCAATGCTGGCTGGGGAGTTCTGGGAGTTGAAGTCCACACATCTGAAAGCTGTGAGAAACACTCAAATTGTCTCTCATCTACTGTATCTCATGTGTCTATACCGAAAGGCTCTTTTGATTGTCAATTTTACAGTGTTATATCAGACAGATGAACAGAAAAATATAGCATTCAGTCAGGAAACACTTTTAACAATGGAATGTAACCTCAGAATTAATGATCTGTAATATTTATTTTTATTTTTTTATTTATTTTATTTATTTTATTTTGAATTTGTATACCGCCCTTCTCCCTGAGGACTCAGGGCGGTGAGCAGCCAAGTAAAAACATCAAGTACAAATATTAAAATACAGTTAAATATATACATATATAAATTTGGCCCCGTTAATTAAAAACAATAAACAAAACACTTAAAAACGCTTAAAAAATTAGGCCAGCCCGGCTTGCTGGAAAAGGAAGGTTTTAAGGGCACGGCAGAAGGCACTGAGGTCTTGGATTCTCCTTATCTCTGGGGGCAACTGATTCCAGAGGGTAGGTGCCCCCACAGAGAAGGCCCTCCCCCTGGGGGTCACCAGCCTACACTGTTTGGCTGATGGCACCCCGAGGAGGCCCTCTCTGTGGGAATGCACAGGTCGATGGGAGATCGTCGGTGGCAGCAGGCGGTCTCGAAGATAGCTAGGCCCTATGCCATGGAGCGCTTTAAAGGTGATAACCAACACCTTATAATATTATAAGCAGAATGGCAAAAGACCCCTAAATAAACTGCTTTATGTGAAGGTCTTCTTCCTTGCCTTTTGTCAAAAAAGATAGGTAATATATATTAACAATTCATGAGTTTTCGTATCTCGTTCCTGTAATGGATAGAAATTCTTCTAGACAGTTACATACCAAAAGAACAGAATCCTTCATTATTTGATCAAATCCTTGAGGCATAGCTAAGAAGAACATGTCCATCTTTCACTAACATGAAATGAATCAGAGTTATATTTGTAGCCCCAATTGAAGGACTACCTCTAAAATGTCCACCTGTCAATCAACTCATCAATCTCTTCCACTGGCTCCTTCCTTGACCAGAGGGGATCCAGGAACAGCATTCTTCATTGTACTCACTCACAACCTGGACTCAAGACTTATGATCTTTATCCTCACCTTTATCGCTACCGCCACAATCATCATTCCTAGGTAAGATGGCTTAGACTTGTTTTCACGAAGAGCTTCAAACTTCTCAGAAGTAACTCTGGATGTTCTCTACTTCAAAGGGAAGAGCGATCTCATTGCCTCAGCAAGGAGCTTCCTGACACTTCGTTTGCCTCAACTGGCACTTGCAAAACGAATGCAGAGAAACGACTCCGGCTATTGCAAATGTCAGTCAAGGCAGGCCACAGGATCGACCACCGATGCTTTGCATTGTTCTTAGGGAGATGAGAGAACGTTGCTTTGTAGATCAGAACAGAATAACAGAGTTGGAAGGGACCTCGGAGGTCTTCTAGTCCAACCCCCTGCCTAGGCAGGGAACCCTACATTGCTTCGGACAAATGGTTATCCAATCTCTTCTGAAATACTTCCAGTGTTGGAGCATTCACAACTTCTGGAGGCAAGCTATTCTACTGGCTACAATTGTCCTCACCGTTAGGAAGTTTCTCCTTAGTTCTAGGTTGCTTCTCTCCTTGATGAGTTCCATCCATTGCTTCTTGTCCTACCCTCAGGTGCTTTGGAGAATACCTTGACTCCCTCTTCTTTGTAGCAGCCCCTGAGATATTAGAAGACTGCTATCATGTCTCCCCTAGTCCTTCTTTTCATTAAACTAGACATACCCAGTTCCTGCAACCGTTCATCATATGTTTTAGCCTCCAGTCCCCTAATCCTCTTTGTTGCTCTTCTCTGCACTCTTTCTAGAGTCTCCACATCTTTTTTACATCGTGGTGACCAAAACTGAATGCCAAATTCCAAGTGTGGCCTTACCAAGGCATTATAAAGTGGTATTAACACTTCACATGATCTTGATTCTATCCCTCTGTTTATGCAGCCTAGAACTGTGTTGGCTTTTTTGGCAACACAGTTCTAGGCTCATATTTAAATGGTTGTCCACTAGGATTCCAAGATCACTCTTACAATTACTACTAATGAGCGAGGTACCACAAATACTGTACCTGTGCATTTGGTTTTCCTTGCCTAAATGTAGAACCTTACTCCAAGATCAGCTTGGAGGCTTTGCCCAAACCTTCACTTGAAGCGAATCCCCTCTGGAAGCTCTGCATAGGCCTAATTATAATGATTGCAATTATGGATGAAGCATAGTAAATTTTCTCCATATCTGATTTGGATCCTTAAAAGTGAAAAGGTTCCAGCCAGACAGTTAAATCATGTCATCCGTTCTCAAGTGAGGAGATGCCCCACTTTCCCTGGAACCAAGATTGGGAAGACAAGGATACTCCAAACCTAATACAGGTAATCCTTGACTTACAACAGTTCATTTAGTGAGCTTTCGAAGTTGCAACGGCACAGAAAAAAAGTGACTTATGACCATTTTTCACAATTATGACCTTTGCAGCATCCACTCAGTCATGTGATTCGCATTCGGATGCTTGACAACTGGTTCACAATTATGACGGTTGCAGTTTTCCGGAGTCACATGATCCCCTTTTGCAACCTTCTGACATGCAAAGTTGCTGTCATGGTTCCAACCAATGCCCTAATTAAATCATGAGCCTTGAGCCAAGCTTCAAAAGAAATCCAGTTATTTATTAGGAGCTTCATTTCAGCACGTTCCAAGTGAAGCCAACTCCTACCCCACTTAATTTACGCCCCGGCTGTGACCCTGTTTCCCCCCTCCCCCAAGGTGTGTCATCAGTCACATTCTCCAACAAAGCAATTTTGTGGGTTGTAGAGATCACTCCCCCCTGGCCACTATGAGTAACCGTGGAGATGGCCTTGACAGAGAGATGGCTGGAATGTGCTTTTTGTTTTGACTGAAGTGCTCCCTCACTGCAGCTGCAAAGTTTGTTTTCCCATCCCCCTTGCCTATGGCAACTCAAGAATAGGCCAGGGATGCTTTGCGAGTTGACAGTCAAAAAGGAAACCAGATTCACTTAACAACCAGGTTACTAACTTATCAACTGACAGTGATTCATTTAACGAATGTGGCAAGAAAAGTCATACAACGAATGTCCCACTTAGTGTTCTGTCCCAGCTACGGATCCCAAAGAACACAGCACACACAAAGTTTGTACAAAACTTAATTACTAAACTAACTCAGTCTTTTTCAAAACAAAGGCTGTTAATAAGCTTTCTTAGCAGCCTACAAGAAACCAAAGATAAAGTAATCACAATCTTACAAAGGTTGGCAGAAAGCCCAGAAGCCATGTGCAGAGAATCCAGATGCGAAGTAGAGTGAACTAAAGTTGTTCCCTACAATTTGCTTCAGTCGGTGTTCCTCCTTAAATAGGCTAGGGGAGTGGCCAATTAGCCCCAAGCCTTACTCTTGAGGAGACCTCCTCCTGAGGAGCCACTCCTGCCTTTTGGCAGTTCTGCCCGCCCGTGCATTGAGAAGAGGCTCCTCCTCTTCGTCCTCTTCACTTAAGGGAGCTTCTGGAGGTTCTGAAGGCCTTGGCTGAATCCCCGCCTCTGGCACCACATCTTCTCCAGCCTCCTCACTGTCCGACTCGAGCACCAGCTGTACAGGCTGCTGGCGCAGCACCACACCAGCCTCCTCGCTGTCAGAATCAGCTACAATCCACATAGGCCACTGATGGGCCACAACACTTAGAAACATAAATCCTGGGCTCAGTTATGGTCATAAATCGAGGAATACCTGTAATTTTTCTGGAAGGTTATTCTCCCAGGTGCTGGCAACTGAGATTTGGATGGAGTTCTGCTTGGGTGTAGTTTGGTTTGATATATTAATAATGTAATATTTAGAGCCCCCAACCCACTCTCTTCTCTCTTCTTTTGAGATGGATACATATAGTTTGGTTATATTTACTTCTGCTTGCCACCCAGAATTCCTTGGGTAGGATTTGTGGTTTTATAAATTTGTTAAATAAATGCCCCCCACCCCATCTCCTTCCTCTACAACGAGCTTTTAAATTAATTCTTCAAGTTTTCCTCCTTTTTTGGAGAATGATCAAATAGCTGTGGAATATGTTGGGTCTACACGGACCCCCATTTGTGTAAACAAATGAATATTTTCATTTTCATAACTACAACAAAATGGGTTCTTGGGATGTAAAATAATTGTACAAAATTCCAGGAAGCTGAAGTCTTTATTATATAGCAGCTCTCAATCATTAAACACGAAGAGTCAAAGAAATAGAGAAGTCACACAAAAAAGGGTATACACAACTAAGGAAGGCAAACTACACTTCTGCCTTCATTTGGCTTGCCATCTTGAACCCATTGGGTCCAGTTTGCCCAGATCTTTTGGTCAGAGGGCTTAAGTTCCAGCTTTGGTCAAGGAAATGTTATGCTACTCCCTGATATTCTCAGACTCTGCAGCTTATAAGATACATCTATCTGCTTCTCCCAACATGAATTCCCCCATTTTATGAGCCGCAGTGGCACAGTGGTCAGAGTGCAGTACTGCAGGCTACTTCTGCTGCCTGCTGGCTACCTGCAATTTGGCAGTTCAAATCTCACTAGGCTTAAAGTTGACTCAGCCTTCCATCCTTCCGAGGTCAGTAAAATGAGGACCCAGACTGTTGGGGGCAAGAGGCTAACTCTGTAAACCACTTAGAGAGGGCTGTAAAACACTGTGAAGCGGTATATGTCTAAGTTTATTGCTATTGCTCCTTCCTTCCTTCCTTCCTTCCTTCCTTCCTTCCTTCCTTCCTTCCTTCCTTCCTTCCTCCCTCCCTCCCTCCCTCCCTCCCTCCCTCCCTCCCTCCCTCCCTGTGGTTAGATTGCAGTATTGCAGGCTAACTCTGCCCACTGCCAGTAGTTCAATCCTGACCGGCTCAAGGTTGACTCAGCCTTCCATCCTTCTGAGGTCAGTAAAATGAGGAGCCAGATTGTTGGGGGCAAGAGGCTGACTCTGTAAACCACTTAGAGAGGGCTGGAAAGCACTGTGAAGCTATATAAAGTATATAAATCTAAGGGCTATTGCTACTGCTAGCTCTCCTTAGGAGGGAACGGGGGTTTTAGAAGGTGGTGGAATACAGCAAGCTGTAGATCCATTGCATGAATTATTAACTTTAACAGTAACAGAGTTGGAAGGGACCTTGGAGATCATCAAGTCCAGCCCCCTGCTCACGCAGGAGACCTGTACTAGGGATTCAGACCACAAACGGCCGACCTTTCTGATCGACAAGCTCAATGTCGAGCCTCGGTTGGGTCTCGCCATCACTGGGGAGGACGACGAGGAGGGGGCAAGCTGCTGGACTCTCCGGGGGCGTGTCATCAGCTGTTTGGGAAGTCTTTACCACTCGCGCACAAAACGAAGCAAACTCTTTCATCGGAGATAGGGGGGACATGGAGTTTGCAGATGACGCTGCCTTGTGATGTAACAGAAGTGTGCTCCTCCTACAGGCCAGCTAGGGGAAGGAGGGATGAGGTTGACTGTTTGATTGCCAATTGTTTCCGGCTTGTGCCTTTCTCCTGCCTGTGTTTGCTGTGCTGAACCTAATTAAAGGATTGCAACTGCTTTATTCCGTTCTGGTGGTGGCTTGTTTCCAGTGCAGTTGGGTGGACTGGCCGAGACTCAATGTCTACAAAAGCTCAGTACAAAAAAATACTACTAAATTTTTTGCTTTAGGATTTAGTCTCACTCTGTCCTTTCTTAATATCAAGAAGATATTCAGGCATCACCTGACTTAGAATAACTTTATTGTCACTTTGAATGTACACCGATCGGCATTTCATTAAAATGAAATTTCATTGCAAGCAGCTCTCAAAGGGTCACCATTACCTCCAATAGACACTACATAAACATGACAAAAATATAAATAAATAAATACATTATTATGCATATACCCACATAAATTATATGACACAGAAAATCAACACTGTCTAGTTCAGATGTATGCATGTGCATGGCGAGAAAAATGAATCTTGTGAGTTTACCAGACAGATGGCCTAGGGAACAAAGCGGTTACAGAATCTGGTAGACCTGCTAGAAATACTTTGAAATTTCCTCCCAAAGGGGAGCAACAGAAACATGCCATGAAGTGGGTGTGTGAGGTCTCTAACAATGCTTTGCGCTCTAAGCACATGGCGCTCATGAGCAGTATCCGGAACAACAGGAAGCGAGCTTCCAATAATCCTCTCCATTGTCCTCACCACTCTCTGTAGGGACTTTCTATCTGAGGCACTGCTGCTACCAAACCAAACAGTTTGTTAAAACACTCTCAATTGTGCCTCTGTAAAAAGTGTTTTTATGGACATCATGTATGACTATAATGTCTCAGAACTCCAGGGGGATCCTTTTATAGAAAGCATAAGAAACCTAATCCATTCAAAGTCTTATTTTCAATTAATACATTCATTTTGGTTCTTTCAATAATGAAAGGGAATACACACACCAGAGCAACGCTTTCCATGGCTTCGCCCATTGATTTGTAATGAAAATTTTTAATATCCTTATATATATATGCATAGATTAGAGAGGCTCACATAGGTTTTTTTCTTGATGAAGACTGCATGCGGAAAAAATACATTCAGGAAAGGCCATATTAAAAGATAAATATATAGACTATGGAAAGGACCTTGGAGGACATCTAGTCCAGCCCCCTGCCCAAGCAGGAGACCCTACACCATTTCTGACAGTTGGCAGTCCAGTCTCTTCCTGAAAGCTTCCAGGGATGAAGCTCCACAACTTCTGAAGGCAACTTCTGTTCCACTGGTTGATTGCTCTCACTGTCAGAAAATTTCGCCTTATTTCCAGGTTGAACCATGAAGTAGCTTCTTTGCATGGTGGTTTATGCCCAGAACAAAGCCAGCATCTTTTGAGCCTTTGGGTCTATGCACAGAATGAAACAGAGCAACTCCATTGTGGGCAGAGAAAAGTTTCAGGAGAACATCTAGGCATCTGAAGGAAAGCAAAGCTGAGAAGGCAGTGGGCAGCGGGTGCGAGAGAGGACAGGCAGGGTCATGAGCAGTGGGGGGTTTCAAATTTTTTTACTACCGGTTCTGTGGGTGTGGCTTGGTGGGCATGGCAGGGGAAGGATACTGTAAAATCTCCATTCCCTCCCAACTCCAGGGGAAGGTTACTGCAAAATCCCCATTTCCTCCTGATCAGCTGGGACTTGGGAGGCAGAGAATAGTTGGGGACGGGGCCAGTCAGAATTTTTACTTCCGGTTTTCCGAACTACTCAAAATTTTTACTACCGGTTCTCCAGAACTGGTCAGAACCTGATGAAACCCACCTCTGGTCATGAGCAATGGCAGTAGCTGAGGGAAAGAAACCTAAAATACTGGAAGACTGCTATCATGTTCCTCCACTAGTCCTTCTTTTCTTTAGGCAAAGGTAAATGTTCTCCTTGCACATATGTGCTAGTCGTTCCTGACTCTAGGGGGCGGTACTCATCTCTGTTTCAAAGCCGAAGAGCCAGCGCTGTCCGAAGACGTCTCCGTGGTCATGTGGCCATCACGACTCAATGCCAAAGGTGCATGGAACGCTGTTACCTTCCCACCAAAGGGGGTCCCTAGTTTTCTACTTGCATTTTTTACGTGCTTTCGAACTGCTAGGTTGGCAGAAGCTGGGACAAGTCCCGGGAGCTCACCCCGTTACACGGCACTAAGGATTCCAACCGCAGAACTGCCGACCTTTCAATTGACAAACTCAGTGTCTTAGCCACTGAGCCACCGCATCCCTCTTTTCTTTTCTTTAGACTAGCTAAATCCAAATCCTGCAACCGTTCTTCATATGTTTTTGTCTCCAGGCCTTTAATCATCCTAGTTGCTTTTCTCTGCACTTTTTCCAAACAACTTTTCTCAACGTGTTGATTTCTCAACATCTTTTTTGTAGTATGGTGACCAAAACTGGATGCAGTACCCCAGGAGTGGTCTTATCAAGGATTTATAAAGTGGTACTAATAGTTTACCTACGCATACTTCACTTTCCGAGGCATTCAAAGGAAGCCTGGCAGAAGAGATGCCTGTGGTATTCTCGTCTGCCTAATTGGCGAGTGCACCCCATTCTCTGCTCAAGGACAACTGGCAGCATTGTTGCCGTTCGGGAATGGAATTGGCACAATTAAACCTTTCTGCCAGAGATGCCTCTGAGTGCTCCTCCATTCTGGATGGCCTCTCAGATTATATTTGCAGTCACGCTGGTCCCATATTGTTTTAAGATTAAAAGGAAGACGAAGGAGGCTTCATGTTCGTATGAAGCTCAAAGCCAAGTATGGGAAAAGAAAAGCGCTACTTCCCCAACAATTCGATCTCCCGGATCAGTTAACCTTGTCAAAAGAAAGTGTTTTGTGTGTGTGTTTATATGGGTGGGTGGGGGAAAGAAGTCAGGAAGATAATTTTGGCAGTTTTGTTTGTTGTATCTGGGAGAACGTCGGCCTCCTTCAGAGAACTCTACTTCAGAACTTCAGAGAGGCTATGAGTAAAGCTGCACGAACAGCTTTTCTCTGGGAATGGACCATGGTGGGATTCAATTTTTACTACCAGTTCTGTGGGCGTGGCGTGGCTTGGTGGACGTGGCTTGGTGGGCATGGCAGGGGAAGGATACTGTAAAATCTCCATTTCCTCTCGATCAGCTGGGACTCGGGAGGCAGAGAATAGATGAGGGCGGAGCTAGTCAGAGATGGTATTTACTGGTTCTCTGAACTACTCAAAATTTCCGCTACTGGTTCTCCAGAACTGGTCAGAACCTGCTGAAACCCACCTCTGGAATGGACCAATGATCGTCTTCAAATCGGGACAGACCTAGTAATTGTTTCATCTGAGCTAGTGGGGAATAACTGGCCACCAACTACTTTTCTTCCCCCTCAGGCTGTGGCTCGGTGTGCCTCCCTCACAGGCTCTGCCCCTCTGCTACTTCAGTCCTTGAGCAGAAAGAGGCAGGAAGGAACTTAACACACATGAAGTGGCTGCTTTAAAGGGTTCCTTGCAGGTGTGACTGATGCATGACACCTGAATGACATATTGGAGAGAATAGCAAATAGCACTTAGACTTATATACCACTTCACATTGCTTTTAGAGCCCTTTCTAAGTGGTTCACAGAACCAGCCTCTTGCCCCCAACAATCTGGGTCCTCATTTTACCCACCTTGGAAGGATGGAAGGAAGGCTGAGTCAACCTTGAGCCTGGTGAGAATTGAACTGGCAGTAATTGCAGGCAGCTGGCAGCTAAGTGCTACTTTAACAGCAGCAGTTTAGTCTACTGCGCCACCAAGGTGCTTCCCCACCTTTGCTCTGCTGAGTAATGAGCGAGAGCCAGAGATATCCTGGGGCTTATCCCTTTGCTGGCCTATTATATTCCTGCCCCCGAGGATCAGGGAGTAGGAGCAGTGTGCAAAGGAGGCCTGTGAATGAATGAAGACCCTGAGGAAAGAATTGCAGTTCCATTTCAAGCTGTCCTCTGGTGCTCACTCTCTCCTGTCCAGACCCATCTAAGCAGACGGTCATCCCGAGAACAGGAGGACCATCACATACATCCAGTGGTGAAATCTAAAATTTGTTACTACCGGTTCTGTGGGTGTGGCTTGGTGTGGTGGGGTAATGTGACTGGGTGGGCGTGGCCAATTTTTATTTTTTATTTTTTACTTTTAAAACCGTTTTTTCTACAGCCTCTTCGTTGAAGAAGTTGTAAAAAAAATGCTTTCAAAAGGCTCTGACGATCCCAGCTGAGTTGCCTGATCGGCAGAGGCTTTTTTTCTTTTAAATGCCTCTGACGATCAGGCAACTCAGCTTGGATCGTCAGAGGCATTTAAAGTCATTCTTTTAAAAGCCTTTGACGATCCCAGCTGAGCCATGCGATCATCAGAGGCTTTTGTTTTTTACTTTTAAAAGCATTTTTTGACCGAAGAGGTTGTAGAAAAATGCTTTTAAAAGTAAAAAAAAAAAAAAAAAAGCCTCTGATGATTGTGCGGCTCAGCTGGGCATGGGGGGGGGGGAAACAGGGATTTTTGCTACCGGTTTCCCGAACCACCCGCCTCCATCGCTACCAGATCGGGGGATCTGGTCCAAACTGGGAGCATTTCACCCCTGCCTACATCCCTAGTAGCCCCACTTAAGACCCAGATGCCTCTCTGCTCACCTCACTGAGAAAGGATTGCAAATAACTCTGGACAATTCATGCTGTGTGTAATGTCTTAATGGAGGACATTAAGTTGGGGCTAAATGAATGGGAATAAATGAATCTATACAAACGTGCTGTCTCTCCCTCACTTACATGCATGTGTAATGGTGATTTAGTGGGTTTATTAGTATTCCTTAGCAATTCCCATCACCAAAAACCCAGAGCTGTCCCAATTAAGTCCAGCCAAAAACAGACCAATGCTAGAGCAATGGCCACTGAGTCTACAAGGCACTAGAAAGTTTCCTAAACAAGATAAACCCACCAGAGGCAAAGCTAAATTTGCAACACAAGAGGATTCACCAGGCAAGAAAAATCCAGAGTTCACAAGGTACAATCCAAAGCCATGGCACGGGGTCAAGGCAAGTCTGGAATCCCAACTACCAGGAAACTCACAGCTAGCAAATGAATACGTTATTCCCAGCATCGTCATCTCCATCTGTTTGCTGTGCTATATAGCCAGCTTCTGGTGCAACCCATCCAGAAGAGCAAGGCTGCCTCCTCACGGATAATCGAGCTGACCTTCGCAGCTCCTGCCTTTTCTCTGCCCTATGAGTTCTTGGATCAGGTGCAGAAGGCAGTTCCTCTTCCTCATCGCTGACCGGATGCAGCTGTGTGCTTTACCTACCTGAAGCCTCTGGGCTGTCCTGCTGCAGCTGTGCTTCAGCCAAATCTCCCTCAGATGGCTGCTTGGAGCCATTGACCAACTCCCCTCCAGATGTGCCCGGAATTGGTTCCTCCTTCTCTGAACGGACATCTGGAGGAGTATGTGGGAAGGGTTTGGGGGAATCATCACAGCAAATTCATCTTGACCTTTTCATGGTTGGGAGAAAATATCTTAAATCAGCTTTAAGATCTGTTGCTAGTCCAACAAACCATAGAGGAGACTTTATGTTTATTTGAATGAAGGAGGGAAAGAGTTTGAACTATCAAAGCTTCCCTCTGAAGGTAGAGGTCTTGCCCTGCTGTCATACCTCACTGGAAGACCGGGGGCAAAGCCAGGTGTCTCTTGGAACCCATTTGCTCAACCCAGAGTGGTCTCTGCTCTAACGTGGGCTGCATCCACAAACGTTACTACAAATGAAGTATCCACCCACATGAGGAAGGCAGGACTTTATTTACCATTTCAGTAATTACTTCCCAGAGCAGAAGTCCATTTGGAGATCTGGAAAAAGAACATAGAACATAGACTCATATAGAGTTAGGTGGAGTGGTGGCACAGTGGTTAGAATGGGGTATTTCAGGCTGATTCTGCTCACTGCCAAGAGTTCGATCCTCACCGGCTCAAAGTTGACTCAGCCTTTCATCCTTCCAAGATGGATAAAATGAGGACCAAGATTGTTGGGAGCAAGAGGCTGACTCTACAAACTGCTTAGAGAGGGCCATAAAGCACTGTGAAGCAGTTTATAAGTCTAAGGGCTATTGCTATTGCTCTTCCTTTTCTCCCTCCCTCCCTCCCTCCTTTCCTCCCTTCATTCCTTCGTTCATTCCTTCGTTCCTTCCTTCCTTCCATGGTGCACAGTGGTTAGAATGCTGCATTCAGAGACCAGAGGTGGGTTTCAGCAGGTTCTGACCAGTTCTGGAAAACTGGTAGCGGAAATTTTGAGTAGTTCAGAGAACCTGTAAATACCACCTCTGACTGGCCTTGCCCCCATCTATTCTCTGCTTCCCAAATCCCAGCTGATTGGGAGGAAATGGGGATTTTGCAGTATCCTTCCCCTGGAGTGAGGAGGAAATGGGGATTTTGCAGTATCCTTCCCCTGGAGTGGGGAGGAAATGGGGATTTTACAGTATCCTTTTCCTGGAGTTGGGTGGGAATGGAGATTTTACAGTATCCTTTTCCTGGAGTGGGGAGGAAATGGGGATTTTGCAGTATCCTTTTCCTGGAGTGGGGAGGGAATGGAGATTTTACAGTATCCTTCCCCTGCCATGTCCACCAAGCCATGCCATGCCCACTAAGCCATGCCCACAGAACCGGTAGTAAAAAAAAATTGAATCCCACCACTGCTGGAGACTAAAACATATGAAGAATGGTTGCAGAATTTGGGTTTGGCTAGTCTAGAAAAAGAAGTATTAGGGGAGACATGAGAGCAGTATCCCAGTATTTGAGAGGCTGCCACAAAGAGGAGGGGGGTCTGCCTGTTTTCCAAAACACCAGAAGGCAAGATGAGAAACAATGGATGGAAACTAGTCAAGAAGAGAAGCTACCTGGAATTAAGGAGAAACTTCCTAACAGTGAGGACAATTAACCAGTGCAACAGAAGTTGCCTCCAGAAGCTGTGGAGTGCTTCATCACTGGAGGTTTTCCAGAAGAAATTGGATATAGCCACTTGTCCGAAATAGCATAAGGTCTCCTGCTTGAGCAGGGGGTTGGACTAGAAGACCTCCAAAGTCCCTTCCAGCTCTATTCTGATTGAAATTGAGCTACCACCAGCAGCTGCGAAGGGTCCAACCACCTTCTGGGGAAGAGGGTGGCAAGACATCTACTTAAGTCACGTCCTAGAGCAGGGATCTCCAAACTTGGCAATTTTAAGATTTGTGGATTTCAACTCCCAGCATTCCCCAGGCAGCATGGGGAATGCTGATATCTTGCCACCTTCCTCTCCAGGAGATGCTGACTGGGCAATGCTGGGAGTTGAAGTCCGCAAGTCTTAAAATTGCCAGATTTGGGGAGCCCTGCTATAGAGGAGCAGCCTCCAGGGTCCTTCTCCCTGGCTACTCTGAGAAATGTTAGGCACCAGCAAGAAAGTTTTTCAAACTGGTATTTATTTATTTATTTTTTATTTATTTTCCAATTTCTATACCGCCCTTCTCCCTGAGGACTCAGGGCGGTGTACAGCCAGAATTAAAAACATGCAGTACAAATATTAAAAAACAATTAAAAGATATATAAATTTGGCCCAATTAAAAAACACTACCAATTAAAACATTTAAAAATTTTTTTCTTAAGCCAGCCCGGCTTGCTTGAAAAAATGGGTTTTAAGGGCACGACGGAAGGCACTGAGGTCTTGGATTCTCCTTATCTCTGGGGGCAACTGATTCCAGAGGGTGGGTGCCCCCACAGAGAAGGCCCTCCCCCTGGGGGTCACCAGCCTGCATTGATTGGCTGATGGCACCCTGAGGAGGCCCTCTCTGTGGGAGCGCACGGGTCAATGGGAGGTTGTCGGTGGCAGCAGGCAGGCTTGAAGATAGCTAGGCCCGATGCCATGGAGCACTTTAAAGGTGATAACCAGCACCTTGAAGCGCACCTGGAAGACCACCGGGAGCCAGTGCAGCTCGTGCAGGAGCGGTGTTACATGGGAGCGCCATGCTGCTCCCGTCACTACCCGCGCTGCTGCATTCTGAACCAGCTGGAGCCTCCGGGTGCTCCTCAAGGGGAGCCCCATGTAGAGAGCGTTGCAGTAGTCAAGGCGAGAGGTGACGAGGGCATGAGTGACTGTGCACAGGGAATCCCGATCAAGAAAGGGCCGCAACTGGCGAATCAGGTGAACCTGACAAAAGGTCCCCCTGGTTACAGCCGTCAGATGTTCCTCCAAGGACAGCTGCCTGTCCAGGAGGACTCCCAGATTGCGAGCCCTTTCAGTGGAGGCCAAAGACTCGCCCCCAATAGTCAGTGATGGAGTCAACTGACTATATCAGGATGCCGGGAGCCACAGCCACTCAGTCTTGGAAGGGTTGAGCTTGAGCCTGTTCCTCCCCATCCAGATCCGCACAGCCTCCAGGCACTGGGACATCACTTCAAGGGCATCGTTGGGGTGGCCTGGGGTGGAGATGTACAGCTGGGTGTCATCAGCGTACTAGTGGTATCTCACCCCGAAGCCACGGATGATCTCACCCAGCGGCTTCACATAAATGTTGAACAGAAGGGGCGAGAGGACCGATCCCTGGTATTGGTCTGGCTTTGCCTTGATATTACAAATTGTTTATTAAATTTGTATACCGCCCTACTCCCGAAGGACTCAGGGAGGTGAACAGCCATAAAATAAAACATATAGATACAAAATTTAAAATGGAGATAAAACTAATTAAATAAATTTGGCTGAAACATTTTAAAACCCCAATAAATTTAAAACCAAATTTAAAATTTAAAATTCCATTTTAAAAAGAGGAAAGGTTTAGGTCAGGCCAGCTTGATGGAATAAGAACGTCTTAAGCGCGCGACGGAAGGTACGCAGATCCGGAATTCTCCGTATCTCCGGGGGGAGCTCATTCCAGATCATAGGTGCCCCCACAGAGAAGGCTCTCCCCCTGGGGGCCACCAGTCAACGTTGTTTGGCCGACGGCACCCGGAGGAGCCCCTCTCTATGGGAGGGTACTGGTCGGTGGGAGGCTATTAATAAAATTAATAGGGTTGGAAGGGACCTTATACATCCATGATGGTGAACCTATGGCATGCGTGCCAGAGGTGGCATGCAGAGCCCTCTCTGTGGGCACGCGCACCATCGCCAGCTCTCTTCCGGGTTCTGTGGTGGTCATGCGCATTGAACAACTGGTCTGGCGCACATGAGCAATGGCCAGCTCCTCTCTTCCAGGTTCTGTCATGCGCATGCGTGCCGGCAAGCTGGACCAGCTGGCTGGTGCGCATGCACATGACGGAACCTGGAAGAGAGCAGCTGGCCGACGCACATGCACACCAGCCAGCTGCTCTCTTCCAGATTCTGGCACTCTAGCGTGCGCGCCCGCACTCCAGTTTTGGCACTCGGTGCCAAAAAGATTAACCATCACTGTTAAGCATCTAGTCCAACCCCCCACCCAAGCAGGCCCTATACCCGTGATGGCGAACCTATGGCACGCGTGCCACAGGTGGCACACGGAGCCATATCGGTGGGCACACGAGCTCAGGTCCGGCGTTCATGCGCGCACAGGCCAGCTGATTTTCGGACCTTCTGGGCCCACTGGAAGTCAGGAAAGAGGCTGTTTTTGGCCTCTGGAGGGCCTCCAGAGGGGTGGGGAAGGCTGTTTTCGCCCTCCCCAGACTCCTAGAAAGGCTCTGGAGCCTGGGGAAAGCGAAAAATGGGCCTACCGTGCCATCACGTGCCAAAAGCGGGAGGGAGGGGTGGTGGCACATGCATGCACAGGGGGGGTGGGGCACATAGAATTATGGGTGTGGGCACGCACGCATGTGACACCCCCCCTGCACTCACCCCGCTTTTGGCACACGATGGCAAAAAGGTTAGCCATCACTGCCTTATACCTTGGCTAGATAGGAGAGGCATGCAGGATGGGGTAGAAACTGAGATGAGAGCTACCAAATCCTGGGTCTCTGTGGGGCTGAATCTGGCTGCCTGGGATGAAAGGAAGGGTCTTGGGCCACGTGCTGGGCTTCCACTGCCCCTGTGCAATGTGGTGTGAGAACAGGCCTCCCACGACACGGTTACTCAAGCCTGCCTTGGTTCTGTAGTCCGGTTCTGCTGATGGGCAGATTTTATGTTTTCAATCAACCAAACATTTCCTCCCACTCCGTGGTTGTTTCTTTTCTTATTCTTCTCCAGAATAAAAAGGCGAGGGTGGGGGGGGGGATTGGGGAGGGCATGTCAGTTGCCCTGAGCCCTTTGGAGGAAAACTGGCTAAAGAAACAAGGCATGATTAAAGCCAACCAGGATCTGAAATGCTAGAAAAGAGAATATTTTTGTAAAAAAAGAGAGAGAGAGAGAAGGAGAGAAAGGCCACACAAAGCAGGACAGTGGATAATTGTTGTGTTTTCTGATTGAAGCTCTCTGCTAGGGACGGCTGCAATGCTTTGGTGGAAAATGGGGAGGGGGGGGGAACATATAAGACACGTCGCTGGCCCACTCGCCAGAGACCCAGGCCTATTTTCTCTGCCTCATTCCAGGCAACCCAGCTTTTCTCTGATAGGCTTCAAAATCAGAGTGCTAAATGAAGAACAGCAGAGAACAGAAGTCGGAGGGAAGATCCAGAGGCGTGAATTTTTCCTTCACTCTAAACCAGTGGTGGTGAACCTATAGCACATGTGCCAGAGGTGGCACTCACAGCCCTCTCTATGGGCCCATGCGCTGTTGCCCCAGCCCAGCTCCATTGTGTTTCTCCCACAGGGAGAGAGGGAGGGAGGGAGGGGAAGAGAGAGAGAAAGAGAGAGAGAGGGAGGGGAAGAAAGTGTCGAGTGTCAAATACCCCTCGACATCACATCACCTTGATGATATGGAAGACCATGAAGGGGGGGAATATCGCCTGAGAATCCGGAGTATACTGACGGATTCCAACAACAGAACACGGTGGAGGGTGTTGCGTTAGGACACCATGCACACTAATAGTGGGTGATGGACGGAATACAAGAAGAGGGGTGGTGGTGAGATGAGAATGTACATCAGCAGCTGAAGAGATGATAGCGAGCCAGAGAATGACGTCACATGCCTGCGACCGAAGGCAAACGAATGAACGGAACAAGCGGCGGATTTGATTGTAACAGCTGTGAGGGATTGCCTAATGATAGTTAACTGTGTCCACGCCCTATAAAACAGTACGGGCGGGGAGTTAAGGCGTCTCTGACTTTGTTTCTGCTCAGCAGCTCAGTGCCTACTGTATGCCACTATGTTGCTTTCATTAAACCGGGTTTTGGATCGAATCCGTCCTTTCATGTGCGCGTGTCCATTTGCGCCCGGTTAAGCACTGGCGGCTCCAGAGGGGCTGAGAGAGAGAGAGAAAGAGGGAGGGAAAGAGAGAGAGAGGGGGGGAAGAGAGAGTGAAAGAGGGAGGGGAAAGAGAGAGAGAGAGGGAGGGGAAAGAGAGAGAGAGGGAGGGGAAGAGAGAGAGAAAGAGGGAGGGAAAGAGAAATGGTATTGTTGCTAAACGTAATATTTCAAAAGCAGGGAAAAAAATGAAGGGGCATAAAAGTGCATTTATCACGTTTTTCTTAGAACGATTAGCTGAACTCTGCCTTGTGTTGTGGCCCCGCCCTCTGAGCCTATCCCATCGGAGGAAGAAAGCTCTGAGCATGAGGAAGAGGAGTCAGCCAGGCCTCCCTCTCCAGGCCCCTCCCCTCTGGCATTGTCTCAGGTGCCGGCCGAGGGAGAGGAGATTAGCAGGGAGACAGGTGGCTTGGATGAGAGCGAGGGAGAGACATCATTCCTGGACGCATGCCTCCGAAGGCGTGATAAACGATTGCAGCAGCTCAGGAGGCGTGCTAGGGATTAGAACTGAGTCACTGGACCACACCCCAGAGACTATATAATAGAGGGTGGTGGCCAGTGATCTTTGTGACGAACAAAGTAAACCTTGGATAGTCACTAAAGCCTCGTCCGGAACTGCTGAGAGAAATATTTATTGTTGTTGGACGTTTGGACGCTGAGTATATTATCTTTCTGTTTCTGTGGAAATAAAGCACTTGGCAGACGGTGTGTATATCGCTGCCAAGTTGGAGATAAAGACCTGGGTGTGTGCCAAGTGCTTCCTTAACCCTCGGCTGGCTGTGTTTGTGTGTGTGTGTGTGGACGGGGACAGATCACCTTGCTTAACATTATTTTAGGTAGTAAAACCTCATTATTCAGGTTAAATTGCCAATGTTGGCACTTTGTGATAAATAAGTGGGTTTTGGGTTTAATAAGCAGTTTGGGCACTCGGTCACTAAAAGGTTCGCCATCACTGCTCTAAACTGATCTGCTTTCCAGATGGTGGGCAGATCTGATTTCGATGCAACCTGGTGTTGCTCCCTGAAGGGTTTTGTTTTGCTTGTTCTGATTCGATGGGTTTTCCATTTTCCTTGAAGTGCACTTACCATGTATCCTGGAGACCAGGTGGTTAAAGGAGCCCTATGAATTTCCAAGTCTCGTGGCACAATTTGGTCTGCCCTTCCCGGCCTCCACATTGATCAATCTGCGGAGGTGGAGGTGTAGCCACGCAGATCATCTCTCTAGTTGTCTGCAGTGTCAGGGAAAACTGATAAGGGGTGACATGAGAGCAGTCTTCCCATATCTTCCCATATCTCAGGGGCTGCCCCAAAGAAGAGGGAGTCAAGCTATTCTCCAAAGCACCTGAAGGCAGGACAAGAAGCAACGGATGGAAACTACTTGAGGAGAGAAGCAATCTAGAAGAATTTCCTGACGGTGAGAACAATTAACCAGTGGAACAGCTTGCCTCCAGAAGTTGTGAATTCTCCACCACTGGAGGCTTTTAAGAAAAGAGATACCGATAAATAAATTAATAGTTAAATAAGAGAATACTATGATAAAAGCAAGGGTGAAATGCTCCCGGTTCAGACTGGATCACCCGATCCGGTAGCGATGGCGGCGGGTGGTTTGGAGAACTGGTAGCAAAAATCCCTGCCCCCCCACCCCCCACCATGCCCAGCTAAGTCGCACAATCATCAGAGGCTTTTTTTTTTTTTTTTACTTTTAAAAGCATTTTTTCTACAACCTCTTCGGCCGAAAAAATGCTTTCAAAGTTTTTTTAAAAAAAAGCCTCTGATGATCGCGCGGCTCAGCTGGGATCATCAGAGGCTTTTCAAAGCATTTTTTTCTGCAACCTCTTGGCCGAAGAGGTGGTAAAAAAAATGCTTTGAAAAGTCTCTGACGATCCCAGCTGAGTTGCCTGATCGGCAGAGAGGCTTTTCAAAGCATTAGAAAAAATGCTTTGAAGTTTAAAAAAAAAAAAAGTTGGCCACGCCCACCCAGTCACATTTACACCCCCCCCAAGCCACACCCACAGAACTGGTAGTAACAAATTTTACATTTCACTCCTGGATAACAATATTGTATTGTGGGAGTGATGTTGTAATACATTAAGAAAATATAAAGACAGGAGGAGTGACAAGAAGAAGAAGTAGTCACTGAAGAAACACCGAGATGACACATGAAAGGACTGATGTATTATGTTTTTATTTGTGTATAAAATAAAAAAAAATCTTCAAAAAAAAAGAAGAAGAAGAAGAGACTGGATAGCCATTTGTCTGAAATGGTAAAGGGCAGTGCTGGCAAACCTTTTTGGCACCGAGTGCCGAAATGGGAATGTGCATGTGTGCAGGTGGGGGAGCACCAGAAACCAGAGGAGCAGCTTCCAGCGTGTATGTGCGGGAGCACTGGAATCCGCGTGCCAGGAAGCTGAGCTTCCACTTTCTGGTGTGTGCATGTGCGTCAATCACCTGGTCTTCCAGTTTCTGATGCGCATGTGCGTGTGAAAACCAGCTGGCCGGTATGCTTGCGCGTGTTGGAAACCGGAAGCTCAGCTTCCCGGCGCACACGTGAATGCCAGGGAGATGCTCTTTCAGTTTTCAGCACTCCCGCGCATGTGAAGACCAGCTGGCCAGTGCACATGTCCACGCCAGAACCCAGAAGAGCAACAGGTGATGGCTGGCATGCCCGGAGAGATGGCTCTGCGTGCCACTTCCAGCACATGTGCCGTAGGTTCACCATCACGGTTTTAGGGTCTCCTGCTTGAGTAGGGGGATGGACTAGAAGACCTCCAAGGTCCCTACCAACTCTGTTGTTCTGATAAAGCCATCCTGGTGAAGTAGCTGTCCAGCATCTTCTTAAAAGCCCCAAGATGGAGAGGCCAGTGCCTCTATTCCCCTCCACTCCCTTCCATTCTGCAAAGGGGCCCAGACCAGGGGTGAAATGCTCCCGGTTCGGACCGGATCGCCCGATCTGGTAGTGATGGAGGCGGGTGGTTCGGGGAACCGGTAGCAAACATCCCTGTACCCCCCTCCCCCATGCCCAGCTGAACCGCACAATCATCAGAGGCCTTTTTTTTTTTTACTTTTAAAAGCATTTTTTCTACAACCTCTTTGGCCAAAAAGTGCTTTCAAAAGTTAAAAAAAAAAAAGCCTCTGATGATCCCGTGGCTCAGCTGGGATCTCAAAGGCTTTTAAAAGAAAAAAAAAACCCTTTTTTTCTTTTAAATGCCTCTGACAATCCAAGCTGAGTTGCCTGATCGTCAGAGGCATTTAAAAGATAAAAAGCCTCTGTCGATCAGGCAACTCAGCTGGGATCGTCAGAGCCTTTTGAAAGCATTTTTTTAAACCTCTTGTTGTAGAAAAAATTGTTTTAAAAGTTAAAAAAAAATTGGCCACGCCCACCCAGTCACATTACCCCGCCCCACCAAGCCACGCCCACAGAACCGGTAGTAACAAATTTTAAATTTCCCCACTGGCCCAGACAGCTACTTTAAATACTGCCAAAGTCACGTCATCCTAGCCCCAGAGAAATAGAGGATTAATTTCTCCTTTGCCTGGACAAATTTCTCCATACGCAAATTTGGTGGGAGAATTCCAACTTTGTTCCCAGCTGCAATTTTTTTTTTTAATTTGGAATGAGGTATTTTTATCGTGCCTTGTTGTTCAAATGTTCGAGGCAATTTATAACACATACACACACATTACACTGCGCAGACCCATTAAAATGCAATTAGAAAATCCTTTATGAGAAAGGAAAGAGGCAAGAAAAAAAAAATAGAAAACAAGCCTACCCAGATGCTTAAAACTCCACAGAACTGTTGAGCAAAAGAGACCGACAGCCATCAAGGCAGACCTCTCTCTGTGCTTTAGGCCAGGGGTCTCCAACCTTGGCAACTTTAAGCCTGGCGGACTTCAACTCCCAGAATTCCCCAGCCAGCTGGGGAATTCTAGGAGTTGAAGTCCGCCAGGCTTAAAGTTGCCAAGGTTGGAGACCCCTGCTTTAGGCAGTCCCACAGAACTCGAGTCAGACACGAGGAGGAGGGAAGGCGACTCAAAGATTCGGTGTTTGCTTATTGAAGCCCAAATGACTTCAACCAGTCAGCCAGAGGAGCTTTTGACCTGCTTCAGCATACTATCAGCCAATTATTGGCTCCTCTATTATTGCTAATGAAAAGAACAAATGTCATTTCAATCTTGAGATTCTATGAATATTTAAAAAGGGTGCACACCGACTCTATGGAACAGGAAACATACATGTCATGTTGGCAAGATTTGAAACCTGACTAGAAAAGTTTTGGAAGGATGCAGGTTGAAGGCACTCCTACATTTTCAATAAGAGGAAGTGGAGAAGGAATTTACAAGGTCTCATGTTCCGTGTGAATGGTGTCCACCTATTCATTTCTCTACATGCTGCAGTATTTTTTCCTTCACCTCATTAGATGGACATCCATTCTGAGTTTAGTTCTCTGACTTGTCAGAATGCTGTGCAAGGATTCCAGTTCATTAAGAAGGATTTTAAAGGGCTAGGCCCTTTATGAAGAAGACAGGGTAGCATTTCCCTCTAACCCAACATACGTTCTGGTTGATCACAGACTGCTCTTCTATGGCCAGTCTAGAGAAAAGAAGGACATGATAGCAGTCTTCCAGTATTTGAGGGGCTGCCACAAAGAACAAGGGGTCAGCTTATTCTCCAAAGCACCAGAAGGCAAGACAAGAAAGAACGGATGGAAACTAACCAAAGAGAGAACCAACCTGGAATTAAGGAAAAACTTCCTAACAGTGAGGACAATTAACCAGTGGAACAGCTTGCCACCAGAAATTCTGGAGATTTTAAGAAGAGACTGGACAGCCACTTGTCCGAAATAGTTGAGGGTCTCTTGCTCGAGCAAGGGGTTGGACTAGAAGACTTCCTAGGTCCCTTCCTGCTTTTATTGGCCAAGTGTGATTGGACACACAAGGAATTCGTCCTTGGTGCATATGCTCTCAGTCAGGGGTGAAATTCAAAATTTTCCCCTACCAGTTCTATGGGCGTGGCTTGGTGAGAGAGGCAGGGAAGGATACTGCAAAATCCCCATTCCCTCCCCACTCCTGGGGGAAGGATATTGCAAAATCTCCATTCCCACCCCACTCTGGGGCCAGCCAGAGGTGGTATTTGCCGGTTCTCTGAACTATTCAAAATTTCCACTACCGGTTCTCCAGAATTTGTTAGAACCTGCTGGATTTCACCCCTGCTCTCAGTGTACATAAAAGGAAAGATACGTTCGTCAAGAATCATAAGGTACAACACTTAATGATAGTCATAGGGAGCAAATAAGCAATCAAATCATATCGTAAGGATACAAGCAACAAAGTGATAGTCATACAGTCATAAGTGGGAGGAGATGGGTGATGGGAACGATGAGAAGATGAGAAGATTAATAGTAGTGCACACTTAGTAATTTACTTAGTAATAAAAAAAAGTAAGGGAGCTCTAGTGGCTCAGCAGACTAATTAACATCCACTTACATCTGCTGCCTGCAGTTACTGCAAGTTCAAATCTCACCAGGCTCAAGGTTGACTCAGCCTTCCATCCTTTCTAAGGTAGGTAAATTGAGGACCCAGATTGTGGGGGCAATAAACTGACTTTGTATAAATATACAAAAGTATGAAGGCTATTGCTTAATGCATTGTAAGCTGCCCTGAGTCTCCGGAGAAGGGCGGCATATAAATCAAATTAAAAAAAATAAAAAATAAAAATTAGTTTGACAATGTTGAGGGAATTATTTGTTCAGCAGAGTGATGGTGTTTGGGAAAAAACTGTCCTTGTGTCTAGTTGTTCTGGTATGCAGTACTCTACAGCGTCGTTTTGAGGGTAGGAGTTGAAACAGTTTATGTCCAGGATGCGAGGGGTCTGTAGATATTTTCACAGCCCTCTTTTTAACTCGTGCAGTAGACAGCTGCTATTCTGAATTGATTGATTGATATGCCTCACTTTATGACTGTCTTTTTAGAACAGGGTGCATTTGGGATCCCATCCTCCACCTTTCCTGAGGGTAACACTTCTGTCCACTGGCACAGAAAATGGTGAGCCATTCTGGAGAAGGTTCCTCATTTGATCTTAAATGGGTCCATTAAGAGAGCAGCTTTTACTCTGCCTAATGAATCCTGGAGGAGGAGAAGGGAGGTCAGGCAGCCTCGGATGCCCTCGGCTTGGTTTCTACAACAAACCCATGAAAGAGACACCTTGGTGAAGAAGGGGGGCCAAGTGGCAACAACGGCAGGATAGATGGCAATTCGATGGTGGAAATGAAGGCCTGCTCTTCCAAGGGAATTGGCAAGCCCTCCCCTTCCACATGACAAGCGTATCCCATGGAGATTTAGCAGAGGTGGGTTTCAGCAGGTTCTGACCAGTTCTGGGGAACAAGTAGTGGAAATTTTGAGTAGTTCGGAGAACCGGTAGTAAAAATTCTGACTGCCCCCACCCTCATCTCTTCTCTGCCTCCCAAATCCCAGCTGATTGGGAGGAAATGGGGATTTTGCAGTATCCTTCCCCTAGAGTGGGGTGGGAATGGAGATTTTACATTATCCTTCCCCTGCCATGCCCACCAAGCCACACCCACCAAGCCACACCCACAGAACCGCTAATAAATTTTTTTGAAACCCACCACTGAGATTTAGCCAAGAGGCTGCCGTAAATCAAACTGTCCCAAGGCCACTTCCAGTAGGCCCAATGGCTTTGCTGTCCTGGTTGGTTGGTCAGTTGGAATCTCATCTTCCTCTCCTGTTGTTTGCTTTCATCGGGACACTGACCCTCGGTCCCTTCAATAAAACCTGAATACATTCCGGGCACTGAGTGACCTTCATTCACTCATTATAATAAGATGACTTTTTCCTCCCTTTTTAAAAGCAATTAGATTTGTCAGGAATGACTTGTGATGTCCCACGTGCTCTTTATAGCCATAATTAATACTGAATGCTTCCAAAAGACAGAGAGAGAGAGAGAGAGAGAGAGAGAGAGAGAGAGAGAGAGAGAGAGAGAGAGAGAGAGAGAAGCCTTTATATTATTTTCTCAAGCATCCCAAAGAAGTTTATTTGACCTGTTCTTTATCCTGTCTAAAAGGGATGTGGTGGCTCCGTGGCTAAGATGCTGAGCTTGTCAATCGAAAAGTTGGCAGTTCAGTGGTTCGAATCCCTAGTGCTGCGTAACGGGGTGAGCTCCTGTTACTTGTCCCAACTTCTGCCAACCTAGGAGTTTGAGTAGGTTGTAAAAAACCACGTAAAAAAATGCAAGTAGAAAAATAGGGACCACCTTTCGTGGGAAGGGAACAGCATTCCGTGCGCCTTTGGCATTGAGTCATGCCGGCCACACGACCATGGAGACGTCTTCAGACAGCGCTGGCTCTTCGGCTTTGAAACGGAGATGAGCACCGCCCCCTAGAGTCAGGAACAACTATCACATATGTGCAAGGGAAACCTTTACCTTCACCTTATCCCATCTGCAGACTAGAAATCACATGTGGAATGGCTTCTTCAACCCAGTGCCTTCTTTACAGCCTGAGGGTGGTGGGAGTGGTAGGATGAACGGAGGGGTGATGATGTTATTTGAGAAAAGGAAAGAAAAGGTATGCTCAGTCTTTCAAAGGGCAACTTGCAACAGCTCTGTCCACACAACCTTTGCGGTACTTGGCTTAAAATGGGCTTGTGTTGAAACAGAATGAAATGGTCCATCTTGGTGAGCCACAACATCCTTCATTTCTTTGACCATGATGTGGTTGTTGAATTCAGAAGTCTTGTGTTCAGAAATTTCGGGGGAGGGGGGAGGGGGAGGGTGGCTCCCAGAGGGGCAAACGAGGCAAGGAGCCCCATGCTGTTAGGATGCAAGCTCCATAACTTGTGTTCTACATTGCAATGTCACATGCATCTAGGAAAGGAGCAGAGCTTGTATTGTGTCATGTTCTACACTGATGGTCTCGTTTTGATAAATCCTATGGACACCTCTGATTTTGTCTAACTGGGTTTAGGGTTTAGAATCTTGTGGGAACCTAGAGGCTTCACGTGTTTTGAAAGGCACGTCATTGAGTATGCATCTTACAAACCAACCAGGTTTGTTTTGTGGCCCCGCCAGCGGCCAGCAGAGCTGGCAGCAGATTCAGACAATGAGGAGATTGGGGAGGAACTTGGGCCAGTCCTGAAGTCTGGGGACGGCTCTGATGAGGGCTCTGCGTCGGAGGCAGAGAGGGAGCCAGGGCCATCTGAAAGTTCTTTGCTGCCTGCAGAGCCTCCGGAGTCTGACATCAATGAGGCAGAAGAACAGCATGAACCTGTTCCCGTGTGCGCATGGGCAGAGCTGCCAGGAGACAGGAACAATTAAAGAAACAGGGTCAACCTGGGAGTAAGGCTTGGAGATGATTGGTCCCTCCCATAAGACATAAAAGAGAAGCGAATGGGACATGAGCTTTTGCAGGAAGCAATTAGTTCATCTGGCCGATTCAAGATTTGAAAATTCTGTTTGTGACTCTGTGCCAAGTTTGGCTTTGCCTTGCGCCTGGAAATTAGCTCTTTGGCAGCGTTCCACGTGAGATAGGTGGGTGTTGATAACCTTCCTCTGAAAAACTGTTTATCAAGTCTTGCAGATTGTAAATGAAAGTAATTTACAGCTGCATGAATTAAGGTTTGCAGGATGGTGTGAAGAACTTCATTTGAAGAACTGATGGATGAAGAAATGAGTCAAGGAAACCAACCCCTTGAACTGATCCTCAGAGGGGCTTCCTGGATCACTTCGGCTTGACTGCAGCACCTGGGAATCAAGTTGGCCATTGATCTGACTTCTCTGTGGGTATTGATGTTCTCAAATGGATTTGCAAATCTCAGTTGAACTGAAAAGACAGTTCAACTTGGACGTCACCAGATCTGCAGTCCTGAAAGAGGCAATTTTATTAATGTTTAGTATTCTAATAAAATAATAGGTGACATTTCCCTGTGAATATTTGCCTCATCCATGGAGCCTGGATGAGGGTATGAGGCATATCCATTATGTGGACAATAATGGTACAGCAGATTATGAAGGGTTTACTTTTCCCCTCAAGATGTCTGCATGGGTGTCTGTCAAAAATCAATATGTGGACCACAACCGCATGACTGAAGCCCCTGATCATTTTTATGTGTGTTGCATGGCCCTGATTTCTCCTAAATGTTCTTTTAAATCACAATACTTGAAGCCAGCATGGAGCAAGGTGTCCTGTTTGAAATATGCAAAAGTCTGACGGAGTCATCTTCAAAATAACAAATCAGTTCAATTGAATTACTGAAACTTTGAGAAAATCATTAGACTCAGTTCAGGCCTTTGAAATCAATTGTTAAATTGATCCATTTGATTTGGCTTTCCGAAGATATTTCCAGGAAATCCCTTTCCTGAGTATCTCAATCCTCCTGAATGTTTCAGAGGCATTGATTTTTTGAGAATTAAATTGACTTTCTGATCTGATTTGGCAGGCTGATTTGGAAATTCAGGTGCCTCATGTTCCAATCAAGCCTCCGAATGGAATATTTGGAAAGCTGAGACAGTGATTTCCCAAAGTAGTTCTTGCTAAATTACCTACAGGCATTGTTGATTGATTGATGGATGGATGCTTTAGTTGCCATCAGGTTGGTTAGGAACGCAAATTGTAAACGCAAGAGGTTGCAGCACTGAGAATCCCTGAGAAGAGAATTTGGTCCTAGGTCATCATCAGCACCTTGAACTGAACCCAGAAGGAAGCTGGCAACCAATCAAGATAAGTGAGGTATTAATACCATTCTATAAAGCCTTAGTAAGACCACACCCAGAGTACTGCATCCCAGTTTTGGTCACCGCACTATAAAAGAGATGTTGAGACTCTAGAAAAAGTGCAGAGAAGAGCAACCAAGATGATGAGGGGACTGGAGGCTAAAACATATGATGAACGGTTGCAGGAACTGGGCCTGGCTAGTCTAATGAAGAGAAGGACCAGGGGAGACAGGATAGCAGTCTTCCAGTATTTGAGGGGCTGCCACAGAGACGAGTGGGTCAAGCTATTTTCCAAAGCCCCTGAAGGCCAAGAAGGAATAATGGATGGAAACTGAACAAGGAGAGATTCAACCTGGAAATAAAGAGGGATTTTCTGACAGTGAGAACAATCAACTAATGGAACAGAAGTTGACTTCAGAAGTTGTGGGAGCTTTATCACTGGAGGCTTTCAAGAAGAGACTGGACTGCCATCTGTCAGAAATGGTGTAGGGTCTCCTGCTTGGGCGGGGGGGGGTTAGACTAGATGACCTACAAGGTCCCTTCCAACTCTTATCTGCAACTCATAACCAATATAGCCCATGTTGACCCAGGTGTGTGCATAATGCCCCATGCTACCAGTTTTGCACTAGGTGAAGCTTCTGGATACCTTTCAAAGGCAACCCCATGTTACAGTAATTCATGCAGGAATGACTGGGTAAGGGGCCAGGACTGAGTTTCCTGGTGTAGGAAGGGGCACAACTGACACACAAGTTTCATAAAGGCTATTCTAGTCATGGTTGCCACCTGCTTATTGAGCAGCAGTTGAATCCCTGATTGCACACCAAGTCTGCCCAGGACAGTGCTACTCCATCCATAATTAAACATAGTAAATTCTGAGATGCAGGTGGTTGCTAAACCCAGATCTACTTAGTCTTGCCAGGCCTGTAGAGATTCTCAGTCCTCCAGGTCATGGTTGTCCCAAAGGTGCTTTTTCAGGAGGCAACTGGACTTTCTTGTTTTTTTCTTTGAAGACGTTTCCCTTCTCATCCAAGAAGCTTCTTCAGCTCTGACTGGATAGCGTGGAATGGAAGGATTTATACTCCTTGCAGACAGCTGGTCATTTGCATCTTTTTTAGAGGGTTGTTGAATCACTTGGCAGTTTACCTGTGTCTCCAGGGTCACCTGAGTGGTGCAAATGGTTCCTGTAGTCTGCAATTTTTCCTTCTGGAAATCAATTCCTCCTCCCACACCGTTCCAAGGGTCCTTCATCCCAAATTGCATAGCTAAAAGTCTGCAGAGATTCTCAGTCATCCAGGTCATGGTTGTCCCAAAGATCCTTTTTCAGGAGGCAACTGGACTTTCTTATTTCTTTTTTTCTTTTGAAGACGTTTCACTTCTCATCCAAGAAGCTTCTTCAACTCTGACCGTATGGTGGGGAATGGAAGGATTTATATTCCTTGCAGACAGCTGGTCATTTGCATCCTTTTTAGAGGGTCGTTGAGGCCAATTGGAGGTTTCTCTGGTTTTTCTTTGAAGATGTTTCACTTCTCATAGAATAGAATAGAATAGAATAGAATAGAATAGAATAGAATAGAATAGAATAGAATAGAATAGAATTTTTTATTGGCCAAGTGTGATTGGACACACAAGGAATTTGTCTTTGGGCATACGCTCTCAGTATACATAAAAGAAAAGATACATTCATCGAGAATCATAAAGTACAACACTTAGTGATAGTAATAGGGTACAAATAGGATAGGATAGGATAGCATAGCATAGCACAGCACAGCACAGCGCAGCGCAGCGCAGCACAGAACAGAACAGTACAGAACAGAACAGAACAGAACAGAACAGAACAGAACAGAACAGAATAGAATAGAATAGAATAGAATAGAATAGAATAGAATAGAATTCTTTATTGGCCAAGAGTGATTGGACACACAAGGAATTTGTCTTGGTGCATACGCTCTCAGTGTACATAAAAGAAAAGATACATTAGTCAAGAATCATAAGGTACAACACTTAATGATAGTCACAGGGTACAAATAAGCAATCAGGAAACAAAATCAATATAAATTGTAAGGATACAAGCAACAAAATTACAGTCATCTGAGAGAATGAGGAGAAGAGCTGAAGAAGCTTCTTGGATGAGAAGTGAAATGTCTTCCCAAAAACCCTCCAAGAAAGTCCAATTGCCTCCTGAAAAAGCCCCTTTGGGATAGTCTTGCCAGGGTTGAGCAGAAGCCTGTTGTCCCCACAGCCCCCACAGCCTCCAGGCCCTGAGACAGGACCTACTGATGATATCCCATCCCATGGCAATGGATGTCCTCACCCAGCAGTTCCGTGTACAAGTAGTTTTCAATTAAGGACCATTTGTTCAATGACCATTTGATGTGTTGACGACACTGAATGAGTAGACTTATGCCTGGTCCTTGAAAATGCAATTGTTGCGGCATCCTTGCAGTCACGTAGTTGCCGTTTGCAACCTTCACTGCTGGTTTCTGACCAACAAAATTGTGTGGGAAGCTCCCATCCCCCCGCACTAGAAGAATGAAATATTTTGGGAAATATTAAAAAGGCAGAATATTATATTTCCCTAAAGGAGAAATGGAGAAACAAGGTTTTTTTAAGAGGCAGAAAGCAGCCCCCACTTTTTCTTAATAGCCCACAGCGGATGTCAGCACTGAAGAGATAAAGAGCTTATTGAAAGAAGACACCGACTATCTAGATGGCACTATTCATAAGCAAAGCAAATACTGCAGGCAGAAATCCATTCAAGACAGGATATTTTGAAACTGCTTGCAGCAAAGTTTGACAGCTAACAAAAGCAGAGCCATAGGATTAGAACAAGTAGACCCCCACCCAAGATCCAGCACAGGAGGAAAGCCATTAGCCACAATAGGAATTGCCCAACACCCTTTCAGAACACAAGCCCCTTAATTGCACCATCCCCAGAGCAGTCCAAACTTCAAACCTGGGAGCTCAGATAAGCAATAAACCAGAGGTTGACCAGATTAGCTCAGGCAAGCACCTAGGATTTGCATTTCCTCTTTTGCCTGTAGAGTCAGCTCTGAACTCTTCATAACCCCCTACATGACCCCATAGGAATCTGACAACATCCAATAGAATATTAAAGGACATGTTCTTGCACAGGAACAGGAAGCTCAAATACAAAGCCCAAAGAAGGTATAAAAACTCGCCCACGCTCAACTCCATTTTGTCAGCTATCCCAAAATCACATGTGGATGGTGGTTTTGCTTCATCAATCAATGGAACCAGTGTCTTTCCTCCAGCTTGGAACTGAACCAGGTGGATTTTCCTTCCAACAGGTGGAAATGGGGACGCTGACATTGTCCCATGTTGAGCTCCAGATGGCCTGGCTAGGCTTTGAGCTATCATGGTGGCCATACACAGCCTCAGACCTCACCCCTTGAGAAGGCAGGTTAACAATCTCTCAGGGCCACCACTTCCCTTGCAACCATGTCATTCTGGCGGTTCATATTGAGTTTGCATCAACTACTAGGGGTGACATGATACAATATTCCAGGAGCCTAACAGGATACTAGGAGTGACATGATAGCAGTAGTATTCCAGTATTTGAGGGGCTGCCACAAAGAAGAGGGGATCAACTTATTTTCCAAAGTACCAGAGGAAGACAAGAAACGACGGATCGAAACTAATCAAGGAGAGAAGCAACCTGGAATTAAGGAGAAACTTCCTAACAGTGAGGACAATCAATTAGTTCAGGGGTGTCAAACTCGATTTCATTGAGGGCCGCATCAGGGTTGTGTTTGACCTTGGGGGGAGGGGGCATCCTGGAACAGGGAAGGTTGGCCTCCTGCAACCCTCTGCCAGCAAAAATTGAGCTCAGGAGGCCTCCGTTTTTGCTGGCAGAGGCACTGCGGGCTGGTCCTTCACTGTTTCCAGGGTGGCACCAAGGGCCAGATCTAAGCACCCTGTGGGCCGGATCCAGCCCCCGGACCTTGAGTTTGATACCCCTGAACTAGTGGAACAGTTTGCCCTCAGAAGTTCTGATTGTTTCATCACTGGAGGCTTTTAAGAATGGACAGCCACTTGTCTGGAATGATCTAGGGCAGTGGTGAAATCCAATTTTTTTTGCTACCGGTTCTGTGGGTGGGGCTTGGTGGGTGTGGCAGGGGAAGGATATTGCAAAATCTCCATTCCCACCCCACTCTGGAGCCAGCCAGAGGTTGTATTTGCCGGTTCTCCGAACTACTCAAAATTTCCACTACCGGTTCTCCAGAACCTGTCAGAACCTGCTGGATTTCACCCCTGGTCTAGGGCCTCCTGCTTGAGCAGGGGGTTGGACTGGAAGACCTCCAAGTTCTCGTCCAGCTCTAGTCTGATTAATTGATTGACTATTCCAAGACCTTTTTTACAGGTGTAATTACTATACATGAAGGGTGTCAAACTCAAGGCCCAGAGGCCAGATCAGGTCTGCGGGATGCTTAGATCTGGCCTGCAGGGCTGCCCTGGAAACAGCGAAAGACTGGCCCTAAGTGCCTCTGCCAGTGAAAATGGAGCTCAAGAGGGTTGCATGCAACCCTCCTGAGCTCTGTTTTCTCTGGCAGAGGGTTGCAGGAGGCCATCACAGCTGAAGTGGAGCTTAGGAGCCCGTTTTCACTAGCAGAGCGCTTTGGCCACCATCAGCACCTCCGACACAAGTGATGTTGAGCTGGCCACACCCACCCTGGCCACGCCAGGTCAAAAACATCCCGATGCGGCTCTCAATGAAACAGAGTTTGACACCCCTGCTATATACATAGCGACCTATCATAGAAGGACATTTGATTTTTTTTGTTGTTTTTTAAGTGAAGAATTTTGCATTTCTCTCTCATTTTCATTTTGTTACATCCAGCCCATTTCTCCAACTTAGCATCATTCTAATTTTTTTTTTTATGTCTGACTTCTAGGCTACGATCTGTCCAATCCAATTTTGTCTCACTTGCAAATCTGATAAGCAAAGATCTGAATGCTTCATTAGCGTTATGTTTCCAGACAAGTTGTTAAAAAACATTCAGGAGCAGAGGATCTCAGCTCTGATCTTGCAACGCTCAACTTGATGTCTTTTCGAGAGCTTGCAACATTTTTAGCCGCTTTTAATTTTTCAAAAATAATTAAGACGTTGTTGTGGTCCGCCAGCAGCCTGCGGAGCTGGCAGTGGAGTCGGACAGCAATGAGGCTGAGGAAGAACAGGGGCCAGTCCTGGAGGCTGGGGAAGGCCCGGATGAGGGCTCTGCGTCAGACGCAGAGATGGGGCCAGAGCCATCGGAGAGTGGGGTGCAGACTCCAGAGCCTCCAGAGGCTGACAGCAGAGAGGCAGAGGAACAGGAGGAGCCTGTTCCTAATGCATGCATGAGAAGAGCTGCCAGAAGGCAAGAGCAGCTCAAGCAAAGAGGACAACTCGGGAGTAGGGCCAAGAGATGATTGGCCCCTCCCATAAGGCTTAAAACAGACCAGCAACGGCATTTGGGCTTTGCCTGAAAACAATGTTGGTAGTTTTGTCTTCTTCTTCGTCTACGCCTTGTATTTACTTTTGTATCTGAGACTTCTGAACATTTGCCAAGAAAGGTCTTTGGCAGTTTGCCTAATTGGACCAAGGTTTGCGATAGGACTGAGGAATTTGTGTTGGGGGGAATTTGCTTTAATTTAGTTGAACGACACTGGGAATAAAGTAATTCTCAGTTGTTCAAATAAAGTTTGTTTGTTTTTTCACGGACTGATTGTCCTACTACTTATTTGGGCCTGGGTCACTACAGATGTGTCTTCATTTTGGGGGTCAGCAGGAGGTGCCACTGTGGAGTTTTATAAGGAATAAGGGACTCATAGGCCTTGACTGAAGGGGGAGGGGACTTGGACAGTGGTGGGATTCAACTGGTGTAACAACCAGTACGCTGAGCACATGTGCGCCAAAGACACATTCCACGCACACGCAGTGCGTTTGAAAACAGCTCTAAAACTTATGGTACCTTCTACTGCAAGCCTGGTGAGTAAATCAGCTGAGGCACCGCAATCTGCTCTGCTGCGCCTATCAGCTGGGCTTCAGACAAAGGAAGTATTGGTCAGTATAGCGCAGGGGCTATATCCGAACCGGCTGAATCTCACCCCTGGACTTGAACCTTGAAATGGGTCTGTCTCATCTATCCTTCGGTTCATGATCTCAAGGGTGGAGCAGAGAAAAACGAGACCTGTATGCTGAATTTCAAAGGATCAGGTTAGGACAAAGTCACGTGGAAAATAGGCTGGATTCAATGGCTTGAAATTCTGAAGGAGAAAAATGTCCTGTAAAAATCTGTGAAATAAGATACACAAAGAATTTCTATCAGGAAGAAAAATGGAGGGAAAAACAATCCAAAGATGTCAGCATGAATGCAACAAAATTCTCTAAAATGTCAAAAAGAAAGACATTTATAGGGAAGGGAAAGAAGGGACTCTATCCATAAAAAAACATAAGGAGGTCTCCAGAAATGTGAGGGATCAGTCAGAAAGTCTGAAAGAAACTTAGAATGCACTTCGGCTTGTAAGAGTATCAAAAGCAGCAACCTAGGTCCTAGGATATTTTGGATACCATAGAATCCTAGTGTGAAGTTTCCGAAAGATGCCCCAATTAATTCATGAGCCGTGAGCCAAACTTCAAAAGAAATACAGTCATTTATTAGGAGCACCATTTCGGCCATATTCGGATGCAGTTAGAACTAATCCCACGTAGATTTACGTTCCCCTATGACCCTGTCTCTCCCCTCCTCCCTGGCCATGTCATAAATCACATTCTTCAATTAACCACTTTGGCTGGCTGTGAAATCCAACACCCTCCTACTGATTGTGGTCAGGAAGAATGTATGGAATGTAGCTTCAGTTAGGGAAATCAATCAGCTCCATCAGTTCTCCCTCCCTCCTGCTCATGGCAACTTGAAAGTTTTGCAAGTTGACACCTAGGGCTAAAAGAAGCCCTGGGGGTCTTCTGTTCCAAACGTCTGCCCAAGGCAGGAAACCTTATATCATCCCAGACAAATGGTTGTCCAATCTTTTCTTCAAAAACCTCCAGTGATGGAGCACCTACAACTCCAAGAAGGCAAGAAGTTATCTTGATTAATTCTTCCCACTGTCAGGAAGTTTCTCCTTAGTCCCAAATTGGCTCCCTCTTTGACAAGCTTCCATCCTTTGCTGCTTCTCCTGCCCTCAGGAACTTCAAAGAATAAGCCAGCCCCCTTTTCTTTGGAGCAGCCCCTCATCTACCGGAAAACAGTTCACATGTTCGCCCTAATCAGAGGTGGGACGAACCAGTAGTGAAAATTGCCCCCGCCCACCCGGGCTCTATGCCATCCTATTTAGTCATGTTTTTGAGGCCAGGCCCATGCACGGAAAGTGCATGCATGAGCAAAGCTCATGTGACGAAGGCCATGCGCATGCAGGGTAGTGGCGTGTGTGAGCGAAGCCAATGGGCATGTGTGCTCACATTTGCGAACCGGTAGGGTGGCATGCGTAGCCATATCGGTGGGCATGCGAGCTCAGCTCTGGTGTGCATGCCCGCCGGCCAGCTGATTTTCGGGCCTTCTGAACCCACCAGAAGTAGGGAAACAGGCTGTTTCCTGCCTCCGGAGGGCCTCAGGTGGTGGTGGGGAAGGCCTGATTTTATCTCTTCCCAGGCTCCAGAGCCTTTCTAGGAGCTTGGGGAGGGCGAAAATGGCCTTCCCCACCCCGCCCCAGAGGCCCTCGGGAGGCCTGTAACTGCCCATTTCTGGTCTTTGGAGGGCCTCCGGGGGGTCGGGGGCTGGGGAAGGCTGTTTTTGCCCTCCCCAGGCTTCTAGAAAGGGGAAGAGCAAAATACGGGCCTTCCAGTCCCACCAGAAATTGGCAAATGGCCCTGCGGAGGCCATTTCCAGCCTCCAGAGGGCCTCCAGGGGGGTTGGGGGGTGGGGAAGGCCGTTTTCGCCCTCTCCAAGCTCCTAGAAAGGCTCTGGAGTTTGAGGAGAGAGAAAAATGGGCCTACTGCGCCCACCGTGCCATTGCATGCCAGGAGCGGGAGTGGGGGGGGGGTCTTGCGCATGCATGTGAGGGAGCGGGGCACATAGAATTATGGGTGTGGGCATGCATGCAAGCGACCCCCCCTGCTCCTGGCACACGATGGCAAAAAAGATTAGCCATCACTGTGCTAGACCTACCGAGTTCCCTTAACTGTTACACATGATTTATCCTGCAGACCCTCCCAAAATTAGAAATAATATTTTGCCTTTCATATCTGGATCCTGGCCCAGTCCTCACACATCTATCTCTTTATCTGTCTAATCTATTTATCCTCAGCATTTATGATTTCACAATGCTTTTTACCAAGGCCAGTACTGCTACCTGATTAAAAAAAATCTAGATGTTCTGGAGTGGCTCTCCAATTTTGAGAGGCGATGCTTTCATCAGACAGAATGGGATAGTGTCTCCAACACTTTCGGAATTTGCAATATGCTCCTGGTCCTTGTTTTTTTGATCACGCTGCAGGAGGAATCATTGTTCCCATTGTTAGAAACACACACACAACGTCCTTTTATGTTTATGCAAGGAAGGTGCAAATGATTATTTTGAATTGCAGATGGTAATTAAGTACAATAATCTCTGAACTCTGCTGTGGGTTGGAACTTTTATAATAGAAACAGTGCATTCAAAACAGCCCTTGTTTGCAAGACAATTGCATTTTTCAATTAATAGCCAAGGAGCTCTGAAATTTGGCACTCTCACAATGTGAAATATGGTAGCATCTGCTAGTATGCCTGTTGCTGCAAACAGGGTTGAGAACTGTCCAAAGTTTGAGGAGATAAAAAGAATCTGTGGATGTTTGCATTGTAAGTTGTTTGTAGGCTGATGAAATCAAGAGAGCAATTGACTGCAGAGGGAATTCATTTCCAGGAGTTCTCATATGCGCAATTAAGAGAAAGATTTAATATAGATTAAAAAAGAACCAGGGATAGAATGTAATAAAATGGAATTTAAAAATGAATTATGTGCAAATGATGAACAACATGGAATTGCTAAAAAATGTGTACACTTTTATTGAGATTTGAAACAGAAGAAGTTAAAAATGTATAGTAACATAGGCCAGGAATTTTGCTTATAATATTCAAATGCATCAATGAGAGAGAATGTGGTTAAAAACTCTGAAATTCACATTGTCTTTCTACTTAAAAGAAAGCTTTAAAAAATGAGGTATTCTTCGTATTTGACACCAGAGCATCATGGAATCGCCCAGTGATGGAGCAGCCACAACTCCAGGGAGCAACCTGTTCCATTGCTTAATAGTTTGCAATGTTCAGAAATTCCTCATTTCCAGATTGGGTCTCCCTCTGACAAGCATCTACCCATTGCTTCTTGCCTGCCCTCAGGGGCTTTGGAAAATAAGTAGATCCCCACAGTGATGGGATTCAAGTAATTTAACAACTGGTTCTCTGCCTTAACAATTTCTTCCAACAACTAGTTTGCCAAACTGCTCAGAAAGTTAACAACCGGTTCTCCCGAAGTGGTGCCAACTGGCTGAATCCCACCACTGGATCCCTACCACTCTGTGGCAGCCTTGTGTACTGGAAGACAGCTGAAAAATGAAATCCATCCTTTTCAAGATTTACTCTTTGCCAGTTTTGAGAAAGCTCATTAAGGAAAAATCTCTAGAAAAAGGCATATATTCATAAACATTAGAAATATGCATTTTATTTGGAAAAGTTGCAATGTTATATTAATAAAAATTATTCATTAAAAAAAGAAACTGCAAGCGGGGCATGCTTCATTTTGAGGAACTTTGTGTGGCGGGGCACACAAAGAGACCTTTGACTTGTCCACCTGTGGCAAAGACACAAGTCACCTCGACAAGGTGCTTTGCTTCAAATCTTATGTGACTCGTCACTGGAAGAGCCTTGTACTTTATTTATTCATTTATTTATTTTATTAAATTTCTATACCGCCCTTCTCCCGAAGGACTCAGGGCGGTGAGCAGCCAGAAGATAAAACACAGAGATACAAAATTTAAAATAAATTAAAACGAATTAAATAATTTGGCTGAATTTTAAAATACCCCATAATTAAACAGATTAAAATTTGTATTTAAAATTTAAATTTAAAAGAGTAGAAGATTTAGGCCAGGCCAGCTTGATGAAATAAAAAAGTCTTAAGCACGCGACGGAGGGTGCGCAGATCCGGGATCCTCCGTATCTCCGGGGGGAGCTCGTTCCAGATCGTAGGTGCCCCCACAGAGAAGGCTCTCCCCCTGGGGGCCACCAGTCAACATTGTTTGGCCGACGGCACCCGGAGGAGCCCCTCTCTATGGGAGCGTACTGGCCAGTGGGAGGCTATTGGTGGTAGCAGGCGGTCCCGTAGATAACTAGGTCCTAAGCCATGGAGCGCTTTAAAGGTGGTAACCAGAACCTTGAAGCGCACGCAGAAGACCACCGGGAGCCAGTGCAGCTCACGCAGGAGAGGTGTTAAATGGGAGCTCCACATTGCTCCCATAACCACCCGCGCGGCCGCACTCTGCGCCAGTTGGAGCCTCCGGGTGCACCTCAAGGGGAGCCCCATGTAGAGAGTGTTACAATAGTGTAGACGAGAGGTGATGAGGGCATGAGTGACTGTGTGTAGGGAGTCCCGATCTAGAAGGGGATGCAACTGGCAGATCAGGCGAACCTGATGAAAAATCCTTCCGGTCACAGCCATCAAGTGCTCTTCTAAAGACAGCCGTGAGTCCAGGAGGACACCCAAGTTGCGCGCCCTTTCTGTGAGGGCCAATGATTCGCCCCCAATAGTCAGCGATGGCATCAGCTGACTATATCGGGATGTCGGAAACCACAGCCACTCGGTCTTGGATGTTGAGCCTGAGCCTGTACGTAGTGGTGCCTCAGACAAACAAGTTCAGATTCACAGAAACACCAGAAGAGGTGTCAGGCTTGCCACAGCTAGATTCCTAGGAAAGAAAGACCCTCGATGCCATCTGGTTGAAGTAAACAGGTTCTTTTACTAAGAATTAGTAAGGAAGTAATTAGCTCAGGAAGAGAAATCTATCTCAGCATCTCCTTCTGTCCTACTATCGCAGCACCATTGAGAGTGTCCTGACATACGGCATTCTTGCATGGTATGGGAGCAGCTCTGTAGCGGACAAAAATGCTCTGCAGAGAATCATTAAAACTGCCCAGAATATCACCAGGCTCCAGCTACCAGCCTTGGACGACATCTTCGCATCTCGCTGTTTCAGGAAGTTGCATAACATTCTCAGAGACCCTTCCCATCCCAGTTTACAATCTTTTTGGACTGTTACCTGCTGGCAGAAGATACAGGACAATTAAAACTCGGACCACACGTTTTCTGAATAGTTTTTATCCCAGAGCTATAATTGCACTCAACCATGAACTAAAAGGGCCACCATCAGTGAGCTGTTGGACAGCATTACTTGGCCTGCTGTGTGGATGTTTGGGTGGTTTAGGAATGGGGGATTGTGGTGGGTGGGAGTGTGTTTGAGGATTGTTATGTGTGTTGGACCTGGTCTTTGGGTGTTAAGTGAATTTCGTTGTATGGGTATACTCAACCTTCTCCTGAAGGTTGAGTCCTTCAGGAGAAGGGCGGTCTATAAATTTGATAATAAATAAATAATAAATAAGAATACTGTGTATACAAGTACAATGACAATAAAGTTATTATTATAATTAATGGTTGGAGCAAAAGTAAGATAGAACTAAAGTTCCCAGGCAAAAGCTTACAAACTTTTCCTCTTCCTCCTGGTCCTTTCCCCCTTGTGTGGCTCATCCTTGACCAACAGTACGTCACATAGGTGTTTTGGGACCACTTGGATGTTTGGTGCAATTCGTGTTCCTTTCTCAGGCTCCCAGTCCTTGAAGACTGAAACAGGTTGGTTCTCACACCTCTGATTTCCGTCAAGCCTATCATCCCCCCACCCTTTGGGCCCCCTCAAACCCTTACATGCCAATTGCCTATTTCCTCTCCTTCCCCTCTTCCACTCCAACAACTGATGGCAGAATGTTCTGCCTTAGCTACGGACCCCAAAGAACGCAGCACACACAAAGTCTGTACAAAACTTAATTTACTAAAATAACTCAGTCTTTTCCAAACAAAGGCTGTTAAGAAACTTTCTTAATAGCCTACAAGAAACCAAAGATAAAGTAATCACAATCTTACTACGGTTAGCAGAAAGTCCAGAAGCAATTTGCAGAGAATCCAGACGCGAAGTAGAGTGAAGTGAAGTTGTTCCCTATAACTTGCTGCAATTGGCGTTCCTCCTTAAATAGGCTAAGGGAGTGGCCAATTAACCCCAATCCTTACTCTTGAGGAGACCTCCTCCTGAGGAGCCACTCCTGCCTTTTGGCAGCTCTGTGCACCCATGCATTGAGAAGGGGCTCCTCCTCTTCGTCCTCTTCACTTATAGGAACTTCTGGAGGTTCTGAAGGCCCTGGCTGAATCCCTGCCTCTGGCACCACATCTTCTCCAGCCTCCTCATTGTCTGACTTGAGTGCCAGCTGCACAGGCTGCTGGCGCAGCACCACACCAGCCTTCTCGTTGTTGGAATCAGCTACTATCTGCACAGGCCGCTGACAGGCCACAACACAGAATGACAGTGCAACATCAAGCTGAAAATGGCAGATCTGACAGGAGGTAACTGAACACGTCCAGGTCATCTATAGAAGCCTCATCTGAACATTGGGCATGCAGAAAGAGCCCCCAGATTCAGTAAGGTTGTTGTTTCTTTCCTTGTTCAGAAGTAGGAACTACATGGCTTTTGCAAAGATAAGAACGGGGACACCTCTTTGGACTTCGCCTAACTAATTGTCACTGTGGATTGCCATATTTATTTATTTATTTATTTATTTATTTATTTATTTATTTATTAGTTCAATTTATATGCCGCCCTTCTCTGGAGACTCAGGGCGGTTTACAATGCGTTAAGCAATAGTCTTATATATACAAAGTCAGCTTATTGCCCCCACAATCCGGGTCCTCATTTTACCTACCTCGGAATGATGGAAGGCTGAGTCAACCTTGACTCTATATCAGTAGAATAAGCTACACCCACTTCCAAGGAAAGCCCTGGGATTCAGATGACCACCCTGAGGCTCTAAAAATGCACATTTTGTCCAGATGTGGCCCAATGGCATTCTTGGAAATGGAGGTGATCCTGCAGGATGGTGCTTTTGATTGCTACCATGCCATTTGCTCCTTTTTTTGAAAAAAAAAAAGAGCTTTAAAAATTAAATATTCAGAGTTTCCCTGTGGTAAGATGGGCAGCCAATGAATTTTTAAATAAATAGATAATTTTTTGAAGAAAACCGGTGCCCATCATTGGGTAGGCATCCAGAGACGCATTCATGGGTACAGCTAATGTCTGTAGCTGTAAGATGAGGCATGAAGGTCCCACAGCCAGCTGAGAGTTCAAACTCCTCTTTAATACTCCAAATTTCCCCCAAATGCTCTCACGTTCTTGGCAAAGTGCAAACACACACACACACACACACACACACACACACACACACACACAGCCTCTGGCTGCACCCAGTCCAGCAAAGCAAAGGAACAGTGAATGAGTCCACAAAGCGAGGAACAAACAATGAGTCCACAAAGTAGGGAGCAAGGTACTGAGTCCACTAAGCAAGGAAGAAACAATGTAGTCCTGCAAACTCCAGACATCTGCAAAGGCACACAAAACTCTACTAATCCAGTGTTTATTCCCGAAAAATGCCTCTCCCCACAGTGTCTCCTTAAATCTCAGTCCCCGGGTGTGCCTTGTGAAGAAGGGCAGGGTGGTCTCCTCCCGAGTCATCGGATTGGCCTGCGCTGTTCCTGCCTTCTCTCCACTCTTGGTGCTCAGGGATCAGGAGGGGGTGGTCCTTGCTCATCACCCTCATGTTCACAGCTTCCCCTCTCTTGGTCATCCTGCCCCCATTCCTCCCAGCTAATAAGCTGTCCCAATCCTGAGGGGCTCTGGGCTGCCTCGTCCTGCTCCTCCCCATATTCCTCCGAAGCCAACAAAGCCGCCCCCTCAATCTCCATCGGCTCCAGCTCCAGCTTGTCCTCCTCTGCAGATTCAGTCTTGATGGGGGCATGACAGTCCGTAAGCATCTCTTTGGAACCCACAAATACTTACATACCTGTGCAGGATGTTCTGTTTCTATTCCCTTTGCCTTCCATCTATCCTTAAAGTCCCTCTGAGGACACTGTTTGCCTTCTGCCTCTATCTCCCACCCAATTCAACCTGTCAGGAATCTGTCTGGTGCTATTGATCTTTATTTGGCACAAGCTCCTCCCCTTCTGTTTTCCACAAAGCAGGACAGGCTTCTTTGCTCTCCAGAAAAAACAATTGTTTGGTGTCGGCAAAGGCGAAACCATCCCTGTTGTAAATGAGGACAGTGTATCAAGTTAATACAAGCTGGACCGACCATATGGCAAAGCTGGCATGGTTTCCAGCGCTTGCCATTTGCTGCCCCTCTGCCTGAGGCCAGAGCTGGCTCAGCAGAAGGATTCTAGGATCTGCTTCAGGAGCCCCAAACTCTTCCGCTCAATCGACCTTTTCATCAAGTTGCAGATTGTTCATCGAACCTCAATGAACAGTTATTGTATGAAAGAATATACAAACAATTTAATAATTATACTTTAATAGCACAGGTAGCCCTCAACTTACAACAGTTCCACAATTTCTTCAATATCAATGTAACTCTTGTCTCGCAGCAAGTTGTCTGTGATGACCCGGGACGAGGCACGAAGGCCACACAGCCAGCTGAGAGTCCAAACTTCCCTTTAATGCTCCAACTCTCTCCCCAAAACACTCCCACGTTATGCAAATCCCAGAGCAAAGCACTCTCACACACACATAGCAGTCCAGTGAATGCTATTAGTTCAACGCCTTCAGAGAAGTCCAGTAAGGCAAAGGAACAAAAAAAAAAAAAAAAAAAAGGGAATCCATGAAGCAAGGAAGAAGAAATGAGTCCACAAAGCAAGGAAGAAGCAAGCAGTCCTGCCAACGCCAGACATCAGCAATGGCACCCAAAACCTCTCCAATTCAGCATTTGTTCCCAACAAATGCCCCTCCCCACAGCGTCTCCTTAAATCTCAGTCCCCAGGTGTGCCTTGTGAAGAGGGGCATGGTGCTCTCCTCCCGAGTCATTGGGTTGGCCTGTGCTGTTCCCGTCTCCTCTCCACTCTCCGTGCTCAGGGATCAGGAGGGGGCGGTCCTTGCTCATTGCCTGAGCTCCGTCGCTCTTCATTTCCACTGCCTGCCCTCTCTTCCCCCCACTCTTGGTCATCATGGCCCTGTTCCTCCCTGCTGGAAAGCTGTCCCAAGCCAGAAGGGCCCAGGGCTGCCTTGGCCTGCTCCTCCTCACATTCCTCTGAAGCCAAAGGAGCCGCCCCTTCAGTCTCCATTGGCCATAGCTCTGGCTCATCTTCCCCCATGGATTCAGGGTCTGATGGGGGCATGACATTGTCCTATGGTGAGTTGTCCCACAGCGAGTTGCCTGCAACAAGTTGGCTGTGGCAAGTTGTCATAGACCGCTTAAGGGAGCCCTGTCCAGCCCCTGAGGGCAGGACAAGAAGCAATGGACAGAAGCTCCTCAGAGGACGATCCAACCAGCAGGGAAGGAGGAATTTCTTGACAGTGACAACAATTAAATCAATGGAACAGCTTTGCCTCCAGAAATTGTGGTTGCTCCATCCCTGGATGTTTTCAAGATTGGAGAACCATTTGCCCAGGATGGTATAAGGACTCCTGCCTTGGGCTCCTGGTTGAAGTAGAACAGTGATGGCTAACCTTTTTGGTGCCGAGTGCCCAAAGCATGCAAGCGCGCACACAACCCCAAAATGCAACGCATGCATCCCCCGCGCATGCACCCTGCTGCCCCGTTCCTCTGTTTTGGGCCTGGAAAGCCCCCTATGCCCCATTTTGGCTTCCAGGTTGGTGCAAGCCTTCCAGGCCATAAATGGGGTGCAAGTGAACCCCCAAGATGCAATGCGAGCGCCCCCTGCACATTTACACATTTACAGAGCCTCGGTGGTGCAGCGGACTAAGTGCTGTTAAGTGCTAGCACTTAGCTGCCAGCTACCTGCAATTAGTGCGAGTTCAAATCTCACCAGGCTCAAGGTTGACTCAGCCTTCCATCCTTTCGAGGTAGGTAAATTGAGGACCCGGAATGTGGGGCCAATAATCCAGCTTTGTATAGAACAACATCACTTAGGGGGCCCCAAAAGCCCTAATAAGCAGGTATATACATAAAAGTATGCAGGCTATTGCTATAATGCATTGTAAGCCGCCCTGAGTCTACGGAGAAGTGCAGCATATAAATTGGACAAATAAATAAATAAATAAATAAATAAATAAATAAATAAATAAATACACCACCTTTACACGCATGCCCCCCGCCCAGTGGTGGTGTTCTGTCCCCGTACCACGCATGCACCCCCACAGACGGCCTGGAGTTAATAAGCCACACAACAAAACTCTTTGAAGATAAAGCTGGCAGCAACCCAGTGGCTAGCTGCCAATTCAGACTTCACTCACACAAAACAAAGATTAGACTGTAAGCATTCCGATAAAACAGGCAGAGTTTCAACAATACAAGGATTAATCCAAATGCAGTCCGATAAAGCAGGCAAAGTCCAGTAACGATCATGGATTATTTCAGTTTTTGCTTGTCACAAACTGAACCTGCCACCACACCCACATTTATACTCTATGGGGTGTGGTCTAGTGACTCAGCTAATCTCTGGCATGCCTTCTCCTCTTCTGCGCACACTTCTCCCTGCACCTCTGCCGAGGGTCCAGCCAGCACTTATCTTCTTCGTCGCTGTCCACCTGTGGCTGTGGGGACATGCTTGGCTTTGAGCCTATCGATTGGCCTTCGGTGTCCTCCGGAGGCATTGCCAGAGAGGAGGGTCCTGGAGAGGGAGGCCTTGCCAACTCCTCTCCCTCACTCTCAGAGTCTGCATCTCTCGATAGCCCAGGCTCAGGCAACAGAGCCACAACAGGTGGGTTGCCCCCAGTTTGCACCAGTTCTATAGAACTGGTAGTAAAACCGGCGGGAGGCTCCTCCCACTGACCCCGACGTCATCAAAACGCTTCTGCGCATGCGCAGAAGAGCACGCGTGTGGCCCTGTGGTGAACTGATAGTAAAGGTTAAGTAGAACCCACTCCTGCCCCTACACCTATGCATGCGCTGCTGAGACCCGAAAACCAGCTGGCCGTGTGTGCATGGCTGGTGGAGCTGGGCTGGGGCGACAGCTCGTGTGCCTGCATAGAGGGCTTTGCATGCCACCTGTGGCATGTATGCCATAGGTTCTCCATCACAGAACTGCAAGGTCCCCTCCAAGTCTTATGACTCTATGTTGCTTAACAATTTGCGGCAAAAATGTCTCCAAGTCGTGAAAGTGGCAGCTCAATAAATGAAGAGGAAGCCAGGAAGAGATTGACTTCAAATGCTCCTTATCCCTCATTTGTTAATCACTTCCGAACCTCCTAAAGCGCATCGCTCATGTCGGTGCCATTTCTTTTTAAAATTACAAACTCAGAAGGAAAAAGATGTGCAAAATTTATAATGATTATTGGGGAGTGTCTGGAATGGATATACAATATGCCAAGTTGATACAATACTTGTTTGATCTATGTCATCATTAGTCTGAGTGGGGGGAAAAAAAGGGAGTAGAATTGATTTAACTCTGCAGTCTGCTTCCCACAGTGGCCAAATAGATGCTATCAGGAGGTTGGGTATTGTTGTGGCCCGTACGCAGCCTGTGCAGCTAGTAGCTGATTCCGACTGCTGGTGTGGTGCTGCACCAGCAGCCTGTGCAGCTGGCACTCGAAACGGACAATGAGGAGGCTGGAAAAGATGTGGTGCCACAGGCGGGGATTCAGCCAGGGCCTTCAGAACCTCCAGAAGCTCCCTTAAGTGAAGAGGAAGAAGAGGAGGAGCCTCTTCTCGATGCATGGGCGCGCAGAGCTGCCAAAAGGCAGGAGTGGCTTCTCAGGAGGTCTCCTCAAGAGTAAGGCTTGGGGCTAATTGACCACTCCCTTAGCCTATTTAAGGAGGAATGCCGACTGAAGCAATTTGAAGGAACAACTTCGTTCACATACCTTCCTGTCTTGGTCTTGCTTATCTGATCAGTTCCTGCAAATTGCTTCTGGGCATTCTGCCAACCACAGTAAGCTTTCAGTATTATTCTTTGAATTCTTGGCGGCTGTTAATGCAGTTAATTAACAGCCATTGTTGTAAAAGACTGGTTTATTTAGTAAACTAAGGTTTGAACAGACTTTGTGTGTGCTGTGTTCTTTGGGGTCTGTAGCTGGGGCAGAACAGGTATACAGGTAATCCTCGACTTACAAGATTTAATGACCATTTGAAGTTATAACAGCACTGAAAAAAAGTGACTTATGATGTCACTTGGATGCTTGACAATTGACTAACATTTATGACCGTTGCAGTGTCCCTGTGTCGTGTGATCCCCTTTTGTGACCTTCTCACAAACAAAGTCAACAGGGAAGCCAGATTCACTTAACAACCGGGCTACTCATCTATGAACTGCAGGGATTCACTTAATAAAATGTGGCAAGAAAAGCCGTAAAAATGAGGCAAAACCCACTTAACAAATTCCTCACTTAGAAACATAAATTTTGGGCTCAGTTGTAATCGTACATTGAGGATTATCTGTATATTGCGATTGCCTTTTTCCCCTTCCCCATTGTGGTATGTCTGTATACAGAGGACAGGAATCCTAAGCACTTATTTAAGAGACCTTTTTGAGTCTGGCAGTTTGTAAATTTTTCTCCTTTTAGTGCAGTTCCTAAAGTGGAAATCTGCTATTGAGGCCCATAATTGGGGATCCTAGAGGCCAGACACAAAACTTGGTGAATATGTTCCTTGTCATTCCCATCTTCCCAAGATGTTCTCAGCCACCTCAGCATATTCCTTCCTCTTTTTTTAGACAGGTCTACAGACTTCCATGCAAAGCCCTGGGTGTGGTGTCATGCCCCCCGTCAGAGCCTGAATCTGTGGAGGAAGACGAGTGGGAACTGGAGCTAAGAGAGATCGAGCGGGAGGCTTCGTTGGCTTCAAAGGAGTGTGGGGAGGAGCAGGCCGAGGCAGCCCAGGGCATTTCAGGATTGGGATGGCTTGTAGGCAGGGAGGAATAGGGGCAGGATGACCAAGAGAGGCTAAGCAGTGAACATGAGAGACAGACTCAAGCAATGAGCCTGGACCACTCCTCCTGATCCTCGAGCACGGAGAATGGAGAGAAGGCGGGAACAGCGCAGGATGACCCGATGACTTGGGAGGAGAGCGCCCCGCCCCTCTTCACAAGGCACACCTGGGGACTGAGACTTAAGGAGACACTGTGGGGGGAGGGGCATTTGTTGGGAACAAACGCTGAATTCATAGAGGGTTGTGTGCCGTTGCCATCGTTTGAAGTTTCCTGGACTTCTTGCTTTCTTTCTTGCTTCCTGGACTCATTGACTTATTCCCTTGCCCTGCTGGATTTCTTGCTTTGCAGTTGTGGTGCTCACAGCATTGTGGTGGACTACTTGCAGCTAGAGGCTGCTAGAGGGTTGTGTGTGTGTGTGTGTGTGTGTGTGTGTAATCATTTTGCTCTGGGACTTGCCAGAAATGTGGGAACATTTGGGGAAAAGTTGGAGCAATCAAGGGGTGGTTTGAACTATCAGCTGACTGTTTTGCCTCTGTGCCATGTCCCGAGTCAGCACAGGTGCACCAATTCATGATAGATCATACAATCTTCTAGATAAAACTCTTTGGGAAGTTGGATTGACTTCATGGATAAGCTGCATCCCATGGTGGCCTTTGTGATCTTGCCATCAATTTGTCCTGGCAACTCTTAATGAACAATCTACCAAGGTAGCCAAACCACTTTGTCCACCCCAGGTGACCCTTCAACTGCACTTCAACGCACACTCCCATCTTTTTCCAGGCCAAAGCAAAATGTTTGGTGTGACTGCCTTTTGTTTTAGAATCTAGAATGGAATGGGATGGGATGGGATGGGATGGGATGGGACGGGACGGGACGGGACGGGACGGAACAACAGAACAGAAAATATGGAATAGAAGGGAAGGGAAGGGAAGGGAAGGGAAGGGAAGGGAAGGGAAGGGAAGAGAAGAGAAGAGAAGAGAAGAGAAGAGAAGAGAAGAGAAGAGAAGAGAAGAGAAGAGAAGAGAAGAGAAGGGAATGGAATGGAAAGGGATGGGATGGGATGGGACGGGACGGGACGGGACGGAACGGAACAACAGAACAGAAAATATGGAATAGAAGGGAAGGGAAGGGAAGGGAAGGGAAGGGAAGGGAAGAGAAGAGAAGAGAAGAGAAGAGAAGAGAAGAGAAGAGAAGAGAAGAGAAGAGAAGAGAAGAGAAGAGAAGAGAAGAGAAGAGAAGAGAAGAGAAGGGAAGGGAAGGGAATGGAAAGGGATGGGATGGGATGGGACGGGACGGGACGGGACGGGACGGGACGGGACAGGACAGGATAGGATAGGATAGGATAAACAGAGCTGGAAGGGACTTTGGAGGTCTTCTAGTCCAGCCCCCTGCTCAAGCAAGAGAACCATTTCAGAAAAGTGACTGTCCAGTCTGTTCTTTAAAACCTCCAGTGATGGAGCATCTACAACTTCTGAAGGCAACTTCTATTCCACTGGTTCATTGTCCTCACTGTTGGGAAGTTTCTCCTTAATTCCAGGTTGCTCCTCTCCTTGATTAGTTTCTTGTCCTGCCTTCAGGTGCTTTGGAGAATAACTTGACTCCCTCTTCTTTATGGCAGTCCCTGAGATATTGGAAGACTGCTATCATGTTCCCCCCCAGTCCTTCTTTTTCTAGACTAGCCAAACCCAAATCATGCAACCCTTCTTCTATGTTTTTGTCTCCAGGCCTTTAGCCATCACTCTGCTAAACAAATAATTCCCTCAACACTGTCAAACTAGTTACTAAGTCTGCATTACTATTAATCTTCTCATCGTTCTTATCACCCATCTCCTTCCGCTTATGACTGTATGACTGTAACCTTGTTGCTGGTATCCTTATGATTTATATTGACTGTTTCCCTATGACTATCATTAATTGTTGTACCTTATGATTCTTGATGAATGTATCTTTTCTTTTATGTACACTGAGACAAATTCCTTGTGTGTCCAATCACACTTGGCCAATAAAGAATTCTATTCTATTCTATTCTATTCTATTCTATTCTATTCTATTCTATTCTATTCTATTCTATTCTATTCTACTCTACTCTACTCTACTCTACTCTACTCTACTCTACTCTACTCTACTCTACTCTATTCTAATTATCCTAGTTGCTCTTCTCTGCACTTTCTCCCAAAGTCTCAACATCTTTTTTTGTGATGTGGTGACCAAAACTGGATGCAGGATTCCATCTTGGTCTTCTTCCTAAGTCTTTATAAAGCAGTGCTAATCCTTCCTAGGGGGAAAGTGGCTGGAGACAGGCCCTCCATTTGCTGCCACACAACAAGGACTGCATCTTTTCCCCTCCTGCCTCCGCAGCAGAGTAAGGGGGCTAGAGACAAAGCTCTCCTTTTTTATCTGTCTGGCTCACTGAACAGAGGGAACAATTTGCAGCCCCATTATCTTTGTGCTTGGCGCAATTGCTTATAATTGACACAAGGATAGATTCTGCCCCGCCTGCTTTCTGCGAGCTTGGCTTTCTTTCTTCATTTCTTTAATTAGTTTTCATTCATGGTGTTTAACGAAAGGAGCTCTGCCTTCTCCGACTATTCTCATTGGGCAATCCGCTCCGCGTTCTGAGGAAGAAAAAAGAGAAAAAGTGAACGCCAGGCAGGCTGGGAGCTGCAGAGCAGGAGAAATGGTTTGACAGGCGAAAGGCAAGCTCATTGCAATGAAATTCTAACACCCCAATTCCTATGGGGGAACCTTTCAGGTTTTATTCTGTGCTTCCGGGCCTGAATGGCGAATAAACTTCCTTTGAATTTCCTAGGACAGGCTGGCTCTGATGCCCAGGGTGCCAGGTTGGCAGGTTGAATTCCCAGATCAGGGACATTTAATCTGCACATTCAGGAGGAGCAATTTGCACAGACTTGAATGCCAACAAAGTGGCCATGCTCAGGATGGCTCTTTCTCCTCGATCCCTTTCATTTTTGCCTATTATATTACCAAGGAACAATTGCATAAAGGATTGTCTAGTGCCATGATGGCGAACCTATGGCACGCGTGCCACAGGTGGCATGTGTAGCCATATCAGTGGGCATGCCAGCTCAGCTCTGGCATGCATGTGTGTGCCAGCCAGCTGATGTTCAGGCCTTTGGAGGACCTGGGGGGTGGTGTGGAAGGCCTGTTTTTCTTTCTCACCTGGCTCCAGATCCTCACATCTGGGGAGGGCAAAAACAGCCTTCCCCATCCCCTCGGAGGCCCTCCTAGAGAGGCTCTGGAGGCTGGGGACAGCAAAAAAGTCACTTCCTGTCCAACTGGGAGTTGTGAAATGGGCCATTTCAGGCCTCTGGAGGGCCTCCGAGGGGGTGGGGAAGGCTGTTTTCACCCTCCCCAGATGCATAGAGAGGATCTGGAGCTAGGTGAGAAAGAAAAACGGGCCTACCGGGCCATCGCGTGCTGGGGGGGGAGGGGGGTTGTGCGCAGAAGTGCAGGGCAGGACACATAGAATTATGGGTGTGGGCACATGCATGCGCAAACCTCCCCCACCCCCTTCCTGGCACACAATGGCAAAAAGGTTAACCATTACTGGTCTAGTGGAATGTAAGCCCTTAAGGAACCCTGGTTCCCCAACATCATCCTAGTCCTCGACTTATTATTGCAGTTGGGACCAACATTTCTTTGTTCTTTGTTAAGTGAGACATTTGTTAAGTGAGTTTTGCCCCATTTTACGACCTTTCTTGCCACCGTTGTTAAGTGAATCACTGCAGTTCTTAAATTAATAACACTGTTGTTAAGTGAATCTGGGCTCCCCCTTGGTGGGCACGGCAGGGGAAAGATACTGCAAAATCTCCATTGCCTCCCCACTCCTGGGGGAAGTATATTGCAAAATCTGCATTCCTGCTCCACTCCTGGGGAAGGGTATTGCAAAATCCCCATTCCTCCCCACTCCTGGGGGAAGGATACTGCAAAATTTCCATTCCCTCTCCACTCCTGGGGGAAAGGTATTGCAAAATCCCCATTCCCTCCCCACTCCTGGGGGAAGGATACTGCAAAATCTCCATTCCCACCCCACTCTGGGGCCAGCCAGAGGTGGTATTTGCCGGCTCTCTGAACTGCTCAAAATTTCTGCTACCGGTTCTCCAGAACCTGTCAGAACCTGCTGGATTTCATCCCTGGACCTTGGAGGTTTTCTAGTCCAATCCTCTGCTCAAGCAGGAGACCCTATGCCAGGAATGTCAAACTCACATTGTCACGGCATTGTCACGTGATGTATCGGGACTTTCCTCCCACCTTCGCTAAACTGGGCATGAGCATGGCCAGCGTCCAGCCTGGAGGCCAGGAGTTTGACAGGCCTGTCCTATACCAAGTGACTGTCCAGTCTTTTCTTAAAAGCCTCCAGGGATGACCCACAGCTTCTGGTGACAAGCAGTTCCACTGATTAATTGTCCTCACTGTTGGGAAGTTTCTCCTTAATTCCATGTTGCTTCTCTCTTTGATCAGTTTCCATCCATTGTTTCTTGTCTTGCCCTCTGATACTTTGGAGAATAATTTGACCCCCTCTTCTTTGTGGCAGTCCCTCAAATACTGGAAGACTGCTATCCTGTCTCCCCTAATTCTTCTTTTCTTTAGACTAGCCAAACCCAAATCCTGCAGCCCTTCTTCATATGTTTTAGTCTCCAGGCCTTTGGTCATCTTAGTTGCTCTTCTCTGAACCTTTTTCCAAAGTGTCAACATCTTTTTCGTAGTGTGACCAAAACTGGATGCAGTATGCGTAATGCATCCATTGTTCAAAAATATATTTCAACATGTCCAACGTTAAAATATATTTTGTTTCATTCTGGACTTATAAATTGTGCGGGAGTGTTCTTCTCTTACTTAGAATCTTTAGTTCCTAATTCTCTGTAGGGTCCATCTTTTTCTCTTTTTTTAAGAGTTCAAAACAAACATTTTCCCACAGGGAGGATTCTTTATTGCTAACTCTAAAATCTTATTTCAAATTTATCTGGAGCCTTAGTCCATTTTGTAACTTTCTGAAGTGAAAGTTTTAATCCACTTTTGTTGTTTATAAAAAAAAAATGTTTTTAAACTTGTATTTGAAACGTCTTTTGCTAAGGACTGAAGGAAACTTGCCAGTGCTTTAACACTTGTCAATCCAAAGGTTTCCGGCAGCTGAAAATCAGTTAACAAGCAATTCCCGAATGTAATTAAAAAGCAAGAATGTGAACACAAAGCCTTTTCAATGCTGCTGACTGAGTTTTGAGCATGAGAGCTATTTCCTCATGTCCCAGAGGTTTAAATCAGCTTTCTTATAGTCTTCTTGTGAAGAGTAACTGTTGGGCGCACTTGTGGGCAATCTCAAGTTCTCTCATGATCCAGAGAGGAATTAACAAAACAATTGGTCTACTCACTGGCTTTGCATTCCACTGCGTTATTCTTCAGTCTGCAATTTGTTCCCTGGCTGTCCAAGAAAATGCAAGGCAGATTTCAACACCATATTACCTTGTGAATTGTCATCTGACCCATAGCGTTGTCCTAAGGGGGAAACATTATGCGTGAAATAGATTTGAAGTTCACTGTCATCATGAAATGGATGAAGCTGTCTGCTTGCAGTCTATACTATATTTCCTTACATTCCATTGTGTCGTTCCAAATCAGTCTGTGACCCCCCAAAAAATTAGCATGACCATATAGATGCGTTTTCAAATATATTACCTCTCAAAATGTATTGGATTCTAGGCAAAGGCTGTGCCAATTTTCCAGTAAGTACAGTAGTCCTTGGTTTAACAATCATTTGTTTAATGACTGCTCAAGATTACAATGGCACTGAAAAAATTGATTTACAAGCAGTCCTCATACTTATGACAAGTGCAATCTATCCCATGATCATAGGATCAAAATTTGGGTGCTTGGCAACTGGAATGGATATGCGGTGTCCCCAGAGTTATGTGATCATTTGCAATTTTCTCCTTCTATTCTGGCCACTTTTTACAGAGGGACAATTGAGAGTGTTTTACTGCATCATTGTTTGGTTTCATGGCAGCAGTGCCTCAGACAGAAAGTCCCTACAGAGAGTGGTGAGGACAGCTGAGAAGATTATAGGAAGCTCACTTCCTGTCATTCAGGATACTGCTTATAAGTGCAATGTGCGTAGAGCTCAAAGCATTGTTAGAGACCCCACATACCCAATTTATGGTGTGTTTCTGTTGCTCCCCCTGGCAGATTCTGTAACAACTTTGCTCCCTACCCCATCTGTCTGGTAGACTCGCAAGATTTATTTTTCTTGCCATGTACATATATACATCTGAACTAGACTGTGTTGTTTCTCCATGTCATATAATATATGTGAGTATATGCATAATTATGTATCTATCTATCTATCTATCTATCTATCTATCTATCTATCTATCTATCTATGTTTATATTAGAGATGGAGACTCTTTGAGAGCTGTATGCAATGTAATTTCATTTTAATGTATGCCGATTAGTCTACATTTAAAGTGACAATAAAGTCTATTCTATTCTATTCTATTCTATTCTATTCTATTCTATTCTATTCTATTCTATTCTATTCTATTCTATTCTATTCTATTCTATTCTATTCTATTCTATTCTATTCCCAGGTAGCTTCCAGCAAGCAAAGCCAGTGGGGGCAGCTTAACAATCAATTGTTTCACTTACCAACACAGTGATTCACATACCAACCATGGCAAGAAAGCTCTTAAAATCAGGTATGGCTCCCTTAACAATCACCTTGCTTAGCAAGTGAAATTCTGGTCCCAACTATTGTTGTAAGTTGAGGACTATCTATATGAAAGTTTGGCAAGGGGTTGACTTGTTGCACTGACGAGTGGAAAACTGAGATCTCTGAGGAACTCCATCTCTGACTTGCTCTTATTTTTAGCACGGAAAAGTACATGCCTAAACGGATTAGTTCTTTGGCTTATTTTTACATAGATCAACAGATTGAATTGCTAAGTAAATGGATTATCTGAAACTCCCAAAGCAGAGGTGTTCCTGGGGCATGGTAGAAAAAGTCAAGATAGTGGCTGGGATAGTCCGATTGAAGCTGTGCCTGGTTTTGTTGTGCGTCTCACGTGTGGCAACATGAAAAAAAAAAAAAAAAGCCAGGCAAATCATTACAGCTGGTATTTTTGACTTTATAAACCATGCCTCACAGACACCCTGCCTCAAACAATCCCAGGCAGCTCAATTATAAGTATGAGATATAAATTTGCTGCACCTTTTAGTAAGCAGAATTTGTCTTAACTGCCCTCTCTGCAATTATTATAGCATGGCCATATAATTTTAGAATATCTAGGGATAATTCTCTCTCTCTCTTTCTCTCTCTCTCTCTCTCTCTCTCTCTCTCTCTCTCTCTCTCACACACACACACACACAGAGAGAGAGAGATAAAGAGGGAGGGAGGGAGGAAGGGAGTCTATGACCTGAGAAAAAATTCAGTGTGGGTTTTGTATCTGAGAGGAGAAATATTGGAATTCTTTTATATCTTTGGAATGTTAATCAAATAATTCCAAGGTGAGAATGCATCAAAAATAGGCCTGATGTAGTTCATAAAATGTAAGAAAAAAAAGAATCCAATGCCACACACACAAGCATGGAAAAACATCAGAGAATTCTGGTTGCACTTCTTGGCATCTTATAACAACAACAACAAAAATAACAACAACAGATTAACAGAATTGGAAGGGACCTTGTAGGTCATCTAGTCCAACCTCCTGCCCAAGCAGGAGACCCTGTACCATTTCTGACGAATGGCCGTCCAATCTCTTCTTGAAAGCCTCCAGTTAGTCATTCAGTCCAGGGATGGGTTCTAAATTTTTTTACTACCGGTTCTGTGGGCGTGGCTTATTTTGTGGGTGTGGTTTGGAGGTCATGTGACTAGGTGGGCGTGGCTAGCTGGTCAGAGTCATTTCTGGAAGGTCCTCGCTCTTACGACCAGTCCTCGCACTTACGACCCAACTCATTTGTTTGCTTTTAACACTGATCAGCTGTAGGGCGGCCCTTTGAAGCCCCGCGGCAAGAGTTTAAACAGTTTATTTCCCTCTAGTCATCAGCTGGGACTCAGGAGGCAGCAATAGATAGGGGGTGGGGCCAAATAAAAGGTAAGAATAATGTGGGGGGGTCGGGGGGGAGGGCGGGGGGGGGGGAGAACCGGTTCGGTGACGTCATATTGTCACTGCTACCGGCTCTGCTGAACCGGGAGGAACCCACCACTGATTCAGTCCATTAGTCTATCAGTCTGTCTGTCTATCTGTCTGTCCATTTCTCTCTCTCTCTCTCTCTCTCTCATCATCCCTCCCCCCCTCTCTCTCTCCCCCCTCTCATCTATCTATCTATCTATCTATCTATCTATCATCTCATCTCTCTCTCTCTCTCTCTCCTCACACACACACACACACACACACAGAGAAAGAGAGAGAGAGAGAGAGAGAGAGAGAGAGAGAGAGAGAGAGAGAGAGAGAGAGAGAGAGGGAGAGGGAGAGGGGGAGTCTATGACCTAAGAAACAATCCAATATGGGTTTTGTATCTGAGAGCAGAAATATTGGAATTCTTTTGTATTTTTGAAATGTTAATCAAATCAGATTTCTCTGCCTTTCCAGCAAGAGACGCTTTGCCGCTTGACAATTGTGGAAAGTTTCTCTGGTTGGGTTGCGTTCAGCCTTTCGGGTTAACTCAGTCAGTGCACTTTTAGTGCTCCTTCTCTGCTTAGTCATATTGCATGACTCCTGAAGCCTAGTCAAGTGTAGGTAGTGGCAAAACAGTGCTAGTGACCTCCTCCTCCACCTTCCCTAAGTCTTCACTCTGCCCGGTTTTGGATCGGCGTTCGGGGCTCAGGACCCTAGACAGCACCTCGGTATCTGGGGAGCAGGTATGTTGTTTAAAGGAGATTCGGGTTAATGACGAAAGAAGACTCTGAGGCTTGAGTTTCCTCAAAGTTCCATTTTATTAGAGATGTCATATTGGCACATCTGGGAAAAACCAAATCTGAAAGCTTCCAGGTTTTCCCCACCCAAAGGAAAGTTTAAGTCCCTGCCCAGCACCTTCATGTCCATCACATGGTCCAATCCAAGCACCGTCCCAACTGGAGATGCCTCCCAGTTCCCACCTTCCAGGTGCAGGGCAAGATGTCCTTGACTCTCTGAGAAAGGAATGTTATTATGACCTTTCCCCCAAAGGTGGTCCCTGTTTTTCTATTTGCATTTTTTACCTGCTTTCAAACTGCTAGGTTGGCAGAAGCTGGGACAAGTCATGGGAGTTCACCTCATTACGCGGCACTAGGGATTCAAACCGTTGAACTGCCGACCTTTCGATCGACAAGCTCAGTGTCTTAGCCACTGAGCCACCGCGACCCTTTTGCCTATCTTAGCTAACTAATATTAGTTCAATTCCAATATCAATTAAGGATATTTTACAGGTAGTATTAAGCTAATGTTCTTTGAAAATCCTTGCTCAGCTTTACAGTGTGTAAATTCTCTTCGATGTGAGGGGTTCTTTTTGTGCTCTCTGAGCTTGCTTGTTTTCTGGCAGACGTTTCATTACCCAATTAGGTAACATCATCAGTGCTAGTAAGAAGCTTAAACTGACAGGAAACAGCTCTCCTTACTAGCACTGATGATGTTATCTAGTTTGGACAATGAAACAAACATCTGCAAGAAAACAAGCAGGAGCCTTGGTAGTACAGGGGTTTAAGGCACCCTGTTATTAAGCTGGTTATTAAGACCAGCTGCCTGCAATTACTGCAGGGTTCGAATCTCGCCAAGGCTCAAGGTTGACTCAGCCTTCCATCCTTTCTAAGGTAGGTGAAATGAGGACCCAGTTGTGGGGGCAATAAGCTGACTTTGTATAAATATACAAAAGGATGAAGGCTATTGCTGAGCACATTGTAAGCCGCCCTGAGTCTTTGGAGAAGGGCGGCATATAAATCAAATTAAAAAAAAAAAAAAAAAGAACCAGAGACCCCTCATTTCTACCCTGAGCTACAAATATTCTCCTTTATTGGTCTCTTTCATGTTTTTTAAATCCTTCCTTCCTTCCTTCCTTCCTTCCTTCCTGGTATGTAAATTCTCTTTGATGTTTTTTAGATTCTTTCTTTCTTTCTTTCTTTCTTTCTTTCTTTCTTTCTTTCTCTCTCTCTCTCTCTCTCTCTCTCTCTCCCTCCCTCCCTCCCTCCCTCCCTCTCAGTGGTGAAATCCAAATTTTTTTTACTGTGGGTTCTGTGGGCGTGACTTGGGGGGCATGGCAGGGGAAGGATATTGCAAAATCTCCATTCCCACCCCACTCTGGGGCCAGCCAGAGGTGGCATTTGCTGGTTCTCGAACTATTCAAAAGTTTGGCTACCGGTTCTCCAGAACCTGGATGGGGCCTGGATAGCTCTGCAGACTAAGCACTGTAATTTAATACCAGCTGCCTGCAATTAAAGTAAGATCGAATCCCGCCAGGCTCAAGGTTGACTCAGCCTTCCATCCTTTCTAAGGTAGGTGAAATGAGGACCCAGTTGTGGGGGCAATAAGCTGACTTTGTATAAAATATACAAAAGTATGAAGGCTATTGCGTAACGCACTGTAAGACGCCCTGAATCTCTGGAGAAGGGCGGCATATAAATCAAATTAAAAAAAAAAAAAACTGTCGGACTTCCGGTTTCCTCGTCTTCGGCGACGACGGTGCCTTTTGAAGCACCGCCACCCCAGCCGCTTGTAGAGCCGCTTCGCGATCGAGAAGCGGCTTGAAAGCTTCAAAATCCTCAGGATTCTTGAAGGAGAGGCAGCAGGGCACAGGTCGAGCCCCTGTAACCCCCCCAGGGAATTGTTTCTGGGGAGGAAACAGGCGCGGCTCCCTCCCAACCTGCTGAGACTCCGGGCGGCGTGGGACGTTTCTCCTTTTGCAGAACAAGCCAGCTGCAGGAAACTTCAAAAGAGAAAGGAAATAACCTAAACAAGCAGCGGAAACTTACTTGAACCCTGAAACTCGGAACTGCAAGTATTAGCACTTTGCTGATTTCTTATTTTGAAGGAAAAATTCTTGAATGAGTGAAAGTGACTGGAAAAAATATGGCGCTCAGCATTAGAGTAAACGAATCAGCGAGTGTGGATTGGTGAAGTCATTTTGCTTTGTTACAAAGTTAATAAGTTGCTACAAAGTTACTTCGGCTGTAACAATAGAAACAAGAGGAAAATCTCTCCCTTTTTAATACTTGACTTTGCATCACCACAGTTTTGCCCTGATTAAATCTGGGGGACTTTTTTAGAAGGCTTTGTGGAGGTGGCAGAAGAAGAGGAACCTCCCTCTTCAGAAAAGCTAGCTTACGTGGCAGGATGGCTTCAAAGAAGCAGGAAGGCAAAACACCAGGGGGGGGGGATCCCCCACACGCAAACAGAATACGCAGTCACAAGTTCAGAAAAAAGATTTTGATATGGGAGATTTAAAAGAATTTATTTCAAAAATTTTGGATGATAAATTTCAAAAAGCTCAACAGGAAATAGATGATAAAATCCAAAAGTCTCAACAGGAAATTATGCAGGAAATGAAGCAGAACCAAAATAAGGTGACCAAAAAAATATCAGATGTGGCGTCTGGCCTGGCAGAATTTATTATGAAAGTTGATTCAAAAGTGGATGAATTTAAATCAGAAGTTAATGTTAAGATGAAAGATAATGACCACAAATTTTTTGATGTTGATGATAAGATGCAGAGAGTTGAGAATGAAATTGTTATGATGCAATTCAGGGCAATGGAATTCGCTATACGGCTTCAAGGAATTAGAGAAGAGGAGAGACAAGATTTGAGACAGGTCTGTGCTGAAGCCTTGGCTGTGATTTTAAAAATCAATCCTGATATGGTTTTCTACAAAATAGATAAAATTTACAGAGTGAATTCCTGGGTGGCCAGACAAAGACAACTGCCTAGAGATGTGGTCATATATTTTACAGACAGAGCAATAAGAAACGATATCCTGCAAAAATCTTTTCTTACCTCTGTGCAAGTGGGAGGTTCGAAAATTACAGTTTACAAAGAGCTACCACCTAAAATGTTGAAATCCAGAAAAGACTTTGGCTTTCTTGTTAAAGAACTGCAAAATAATCAGATACCATTTCGGTGGGATGCTCCAACTGGTATAATTTTGAGATATAAGGGAGAGAGATACCATTTGAATACTGTGGAGAAGGCGGAGCAATTTTATACTGACATCCTTAAAGAAAGAACACCATCCCCACGTACATCTACAGTTTTGGAGATTAAGGAGAGTGATAAGAAGCAACTTCAAGAACCGCAAGAACAATCTAAGCAGAGGAATTGAAGGGCGCTGAAGGAGGTCTCTTGGATGAGCCTTTGTTGGAATCTTCTCCAATTTTGGAGCCGGTCTGGATGGCTGAAGTTAAGGACCAGCGCATAACCCGAGCAAAATCCAAGCAACTTAAAGAAAAGTTACAACAGGAAAGACAAGATGAAAAGGGAGCTAAGATTATACAAGAGACTGGAGCCATGGGGAATGCAGGATCGAAGATTTCAGATGATATCCGATTATTCTGCTCTTTGCTCCAGAAAGATAATAATGATGATTAAATGCTTATCTTGGAATGTGAATGGGTTGAATGTAACACAGAAAAGGAAGAAAGTATTTGCATATTTGAAACAATTTAATAATGATATAATTTGTTTACAAGAAACGCATATTACAGTTCAAGATCAAAACTACTTGAAAAATTCCAAATTAGGAACACATTTTATATCTTCAACTAACCAAAAAAAGAATGGTGTGGTTATCTATGTAAATAAAAAATTAACAGCCAAACTTATAGAAGCTGATCAAGATGGTAGGTTTGTAGCAATTGAACTACTTTCAGCAAATAGTCAAATTCTTTTGATTGGAATTTATGCTCCCAATCAACAACAGGACTACTTCTACAAAACGCTACATACTAAAATACTACAATGGGATTATAGATCTATTTTAATTATGGGAGATTGGAATGGAGTAATTGATTCTAAATTAGATAAAAAGACTTTGGCGAAGTTAAGGATTAGACTACCACAGACTTTCTTTGATATGAAAGAAGACTTGGAATTAAAAGATATTTGGAGAATACACAATCCAAAAGAACTGGATTATACTTTCTTTTCTGATAGACACAGATCCTTCTCTAGGATTGATTTCATTTTGTTGTCAGATGATTTACTTGTTAGGACAAAAAGAACAAAGATTTTGCCAAGAACTCTGACTGATCATAGCCCAGTGTGGATAGAAATTGAGACAAGTAAGACTGAGAGACGCTCTTGGAGATTAAATGAAAACTTGTTCAGATATGAAAAAAATATAATAGAACTTAAAAAGTATTTGAAAGAGTTTTTTGAAATGAATCTGAATAAAGGCACTCCAATGGAAATTGTGTGGGATGCAAGCAAAGCTTATATGAGAGGGGTGCATATTTATATGAACTCTAAACATAGATTGATCCGACAAAAGAAAAGACTTGAATTGGAAGCAGAAATAAAGAATAAAGAACAGTTTTATTAAAAATCCAACAGATGAAAGAATACGTGGTGTCATAAAACTTTTGAAAGATCAATTCCAAATGCTTATGGCGGAACAAGTTGCAACAAATTTACAATATGCGAAGCACAATACATTCTGCAATGCTAATAAACCGGGCAGGTGGTTGGCTTACACACTGAGGAAGAAACAGAGTATACGGACTATTGATAGTATTGATATTGGAGGGAAAGAAATTTTTTAACAGAAATTAATTAAAGAAGTTTTTCTTGATTACTACACTAAATTATATGCCAAAGAGGAGGTGCAGAATGGACTTATAGAAAAATATTTAGATAATAAAAGAGTTACAAAAATTACTGAGCAACAAAAGGAAAGAATGAATTATCCTATAACAGAGGAGGAGATAATAGCAGCAATTAAACAACTAAAGTAAAGTAGAGATTCCTTGTTGAGAGTTTGGAAGAAGCACCGACTTAAATGGGATTACAAAATACCGCTATGGTTGGATCTTGGTCATATTTTTTGGAATACAAATATAATGTCACTCGGGGGGGGGGTTTATATAAAGAGGTTCTTTTTACAGATGCGGGCAGATGGCAGTTGAAGACACTACAAACATTGTTGGCTGAAGGGATTAATTTAACTTGGTTACAATATAATCAATTGCAATCGAGATGGAAAGAGGACCAAAAAACTGGTATTATGATGTATGAGGAAGAATTGGTCAGACACATAAAAGAGAAAGGTCCAATGCATATTAAAAGACTTTATAATGTTTTGTTAGAAAGGGATTCAGAAACTGAACTAGTTAAAGATTGTATGATTAAGTGGGCACAAAATTTTGAGGAACCAGTGATGTTGGAGACATGGGAAAAAATTTGGGTTCAGAATGTTAAATTTACACAGTCGCAGAATTTGAGGGAAAATTTTTATAAAATGTTTTACAGATGGCATTTAGACCCCAAAAAATTGTCGTGTATGTACCCTAATGTGCAGCCTAAATGTTGGAGATGTGATTGTCTAGATGCTACATATTATCATGTTTGGTGGACCTGTAAGAAAGTTAAGGCTTTTTGGATAAAAATTTGGTGGGTCATGCAGAATGTTCTGAAGAAAAAAATTCAATTTTCTCCACAATTGTTTTTATTGGGTATAGTTAAGGGTTTTACATTGGGTGAAACAAAATTGATATTGTATATGATAACAGCAGCAAGATTGTTGATAGGTAAATACTGGAAAAATGAAGCGCTGCCCACGATTGAGGAATGGACTTTGAAGATGGCCAGTTTTGCAGAGATGGCGAAGATTTCAGCATATCTAAAAGATTGTTCACAAGAGACTTATGAATAGGAATGGAAGAGGTGGATAGATTATGTTTAGAACAAATATCAAACTAGGAAGTATCAAATAGCTTTTATCTGAAAAGGTTATATTAAGATAGAAACTTTTTAAGGTAATGAAGATGAAAATTTATTTGAAAATGTTATATTAAGATAGAAACATTTTAAGGTAATGAAGACAAAAATTTATTTGAAAATGTTATATTAAGATAGAAATATGTTAATGTAATGAAGATGAAAATTTATAAGGGGGAGGGAGGGGTTCAAGTTTTATATACAAAGGAGGGTTTTTCCTTTTACTTGATATGAGTATACTGTGTGGAAGTCTGGGGGGGAGGGGAGGGTTAGGGTGGGTTAGGGAGGTTGGGAAGTTTGGGGTGGGTTGAGGGGGGGGAAGGGGCGAAAATGTAATTGTAAAACTTTTGCAATAAAAAAAAAACTGTCAGAACCTGTTGGATTTCACCCCTGCTCCTCTCCATTTCTCTCTTTCTTTCTCCTTTTCTCTTTTGTAATAACTCAGATGTTCAGGGGAGGGAGAATCAATTAGTTTCCCTGGCAATGTTACTCCTCCCCACCCCACAAGATCCTGAAGGAAAGGAGGCACTTTTGAACATCCATCTCTTTGGAGGTTTCTTCTTCTGCTCTTGATCTCTTAGCAGAAATGATTACACCTATTAAGAAGAAAAAAAAAAATCTAGACACAAAAGAGATGAAATTGATGCCAAGCACAGTCAATTTTCTGTGCTTCCTCCCCCTCCCCACCACTAGCTCTCTTTCTATTTGAATAAAAATAGTTTTGGTTTAAATATTCTTTCCATGAAGAAGATAATTTTGGAGAATGCTTTTTAAGGATGGGATGGGATGGGATGTTCTTGCCTTTAATTAAGGAATTGGAGCCAGGATGGTATGTGGATGTCCCATTATAGCGACTTCTGCCTCCCTGCCTTCCCATGTTTACCTTCAGCCCAGGAGTGAAATCCAGCAGGTTCTGACAGGTTCTGGAGAACCGGTAGCGGAAATTTTGAGTAGTTTGAAGAACCGGCAAATACTACCTCTGGCTGGCCCCAGAGTGGGGTGGGAATGGGGATTTTGCAATATCCTTCTCCCAGGAATTGGGAGGGAATGGGGATTCTGCAGTATCCTCCCCCTGCCACGCCCACCACACCACACCCACCAAGCCACACCCACAGAAGCAGTAGTAAAAAAAATTGGATTTTACCACTGCTTCAAACCCAAGGAAACTGCTTGCCCTATAAAGTAGACTAGGCTAAGGAACCAATGCTATGTGGGTCAGGACTACTTTTACTGTAATAGTTCTAAATGTTGACTAGCGGCCCCCAGGGGGAGAGCCTTCTCTGTGGGGGCACCTACTATCTGGAATGAGCTCCCCCCGGAGATACAGAGGATCCCGGATCTACACACCTTCTGCCGTGCTCTTAAAACCTTTTTATTCCATCAGGCTGGCCTGGCCTAATTTTTCCCCTTTTCCCTTTTAAAACGCAAATTTTAATTTGTTTTTAATTTATTGGGGTGTTTTTAAATCTGTCTTTGGCCAAATTGTTTAATTCGGTTTTATTCTGTTTTTAAATTTTGTATTTATGTGTTTTTATCTTGTGGCTGTTCACTGCCCTGAGTCCTTTGGGAGTAGGGCGGTATACAAATCAACTAAACTAAACTAAACTAAACTAAACTAGTAAAGAATCATAGAATCCTAGAGCTGGAAGCATTCTTGGAGAGTTTCTAGTCCAGGGGTCTGGCAACTTTAAGCCTGGTGGACGTCAACTCCCAGAATTCCCCAGTCAGTAAAGCTTTTTTTACTTTTTAAAGCATTTAAAAAATTTATGTATTTATTTATTTTATGTGATTTGTATGCCGCCCTATCTCAGTAGACCTAGGGAGGCTCACAACAATAAAAACAAACCCAATGAAACATAAAATACATACAAAATACATAAATGTATAAATATAAATTTAAAACATATATTAAAACCCATTAAAATAATCAACCCCCCTCAGTCCAGGTTGGGCAATGTAAACAGCCATGTTTTTAATTCGTGGTGGAAGGTGCGAAGGTCAGGAGCCAACCAAAGCCCCAGGGGGAGTTGATTCCAAAGAGTGGGTGCACCCACCCAAGAAAAAATGCTTTAAATGTTTTTTTAAAAAAAGTTCCGAAGATCAGCTAAGCGATGCGTGATCAACAGAACTTTTTTTTTACTTCTTAAATCATTTTTTACTACCGGTTCACGCGAACCGGTCTGAACCAGTAGCATTTCACCCCTGAATATGTCAGATATTGGAGCATAGAGGAAGCAAGGAAAACGTGTTTCAAGAGAGGAGTGGGGTTGAGCTATTTCCCAAAGCACCAGAAGGCCAGACAAGGAATAATGGATGGAAACTGAACATGGAGAGATTCAACCTGGAAATAAGGAGAAATTTCCTGACAGTGAGAACAATCAACCTGTGGAACAGAAGTTGCCTTTGGAAGTTCTGGGAGCTTCATGACTTGGAGGCTTTCAAGAAGAGACTGGACTGGCATCACTGGGGGAGTGGATTGGACTAGATGACCTACAAGGTCCCTTCCCACTCTGTTAATCTGTTAAAAAAAAAGAGAGAGGCTTTATTTGAATAGGAAGTTCAACAGGCCACTCAGCGTCATCATGTATCCTGGAAGATGCAGGGATTCGCCCACTCCTGCCATCAGGGGAAGATGGGCAGGGTGGTTTCCAAATCCAGCTGGCAATGCCCAGTCACACAATGTGCCCCCCAGCCCTTGTGATCCCCCTCCTGCTGCCCATTGCATGCCACATCCCCACAGCATCTGTGACCCCCAACGCACCCTGCCACCAATTGCGCATTGTCTCTCCCGACACCATTGTTGCAGTGGTGGGTTTCAAATTTTTTTGCTACTGGTTCTGTGGGTGTGGCTTGGTTGGTGTGGCATGGTTGGTGGGCATGGCAGGAGAAGGCTACTGTAAAATCTCCATTCCCACCCCACTCCAGGGGAAGGATCTGCAAAATCCCTATTTCCTCCCGATCAGCTGGGACTTGGGAGGCAGAGAATAGATGGGGACGGGGACAGTCAGAATTTTTACTACTGGTTCTCTGAACTACTCAAAATTTCCGCTACCGGTTCTCCAGAACTGGTCCGAACCTGCTGAAACCCACCTCTGCATTGCTGCCACCCGCTGCCCGATTGGTAGGCAGCTACTTGTCCAGCGCAGTGAAATGCCTGCGTAAAACCATGCCTTGGGCAATGTGCCACAGATGAAGAGCTGGGGGGTGGAGGGCCAGAGGGAGCCATTGCTGGTGGAGAATTCCCGACAGAGGCCCAGCAGAGAGGGAAAACCCACTGCAGTTTGGCAGAGATTGGGTGGGAATAAACATTCCAAGCAGTTTGGTTTTATCTTGCTCTCGAAGTGCAGGAAGAGCCAAACAGGTTTTACAGCACAGATTGACATCCCCAAGGCGATTCTTACACTCATGGAGATTGTTAGTAATTTAAATTGGGACGAATGCTAAGACTTGGCGATGATCTCAAAACTCCCCCACCCCTTGGGACTTGGAGGGCCTTGGCAGGAGTTCCAGATGGATTGATTAAACCGTCACATCCGTGTTGACTTGTAATCTTTAGTGCCAACCTCTTCTTTCTTTCGTTTTCTCAAGCCCAAAGATCTCATTTAGCCAGTCTTTTCAGTACTGATCAGACAAGCTTCTCCCTGCCTCCCAGGTGCCCTGTTTATAATGAGCCCAAATAATAAGATACGTGAAAATGTGACTTGCACACTTCTTGCCTGAACCATGACTGCAAAATCTAGACAACTCTTCGCATTTATATATATATATATATATATATATATATATATATATATATATATATATATATATATATATATTTAAAAAAGGAGACGTATAACAGAAAATCAAAACCAGAATGGGGAGAAGGCGTGAGAGGGAGATTCCATCAATTTCCTCTGTGAAATAACACTGATGCTTGTTACCATTCAGATGGTGACCTCAGTGCTTCCCTCGGCTTCTTCTGGGGGTTGCCGGCTGTTGAAGATTGGATGCAAAGCTTTCCTGCCATGGTCATCTTACTGAAGACCAGGAGTGTTGGGGAGTGGGGAAGCCAATTAAAACAGAAATGCTACGCTTTGCTAAATGCAGAGCTGGAGATTTATGGCAATTCCAAAGGTGTTCAGTTTGAAGTCTAGAAATATATTTTCCTTCTAGGAAGATGTTAAGATGTCTGTCAGAGTTCCAAGTAGTACACCCATAGCAAACAAAACTCCAAGGTAGCAGATCCCTCAAAGAATAGTTTTATTGGGTATATCATATTGGCACAGTTCTGGTGAAAACCGGAAAACCATGGTTTTCACTTTCAGCCATGTTAGCTCAGGAATTCTGGGAATTGAAGTCCACAAGTCATAAAAGGGCCATAGTTGCCCACCTCTGACCTAATTAAAAGTAAAAGTTTTCCCCCTTTCCCAAACAATCAGCCATATGGTCCAATCAAGGTGCTGTCCAGTTGTCTGGTGACTCCATGCCTCCTCTTTCTCTCTCCGGCCACCAGTGGGAACGTCCTTGGTTCTCAGGGGAAACTATTTTGTTTTGGCTATAAAACCCCAGCTATCTCTATTCCCCTCTCCCTATCCCTCAGCTCCAGTGTGGCAACTGCAGAAGATGCAGAGATGCATCTTCTGACTTTGGGGCAAGAGCAAAGGGAGGGAGAATACAATGGAGCATTCATATGTGGTTCCTTGTTCGAGTTATCATTATCCTGTAGTTCTATGGAAGATCTTAGATACAGCATCTTTTTCTTAGGTTGCCTGAAAGGTTTGGCCCCACATTGAATTTCAGACGAGCTTTGTGGAATCTGGAAAGCTCACTGGCCCATTCAGTTTGATAAGAGAGAATGTGCTTTCCAAACTTCCAAGGAGAACTTAAATGAGGTTCCCATGGGTGGAGAAGTCCTGGGATTGTCACTATAAGAAAGCAAAGAATTGTGTTGTTCTAGGCTTCCTGAGAAAGCATAAATCACAATCTCAGTCCCCAAAACCTCTTTTATTAAGACAGCCGTGAATTATGGTCATTCACAGCCCGTAATGATTCACAGTCTGTGAAGATTCCAACAGATATCTGCTCGAGTTGACACAGTCTTTCAGGGTGATGTTGATAAGCACCCATCTTTATCTCCCTTGAAACGCTGCCAGAGACCTATTTGTCAATTAGTTTTGAAAGGCCAAACGGAGCACAGAGTCAAACAAAGTCTCACATCCATTTGCTCCTCTTTTATGTCTTAGGGGAGGGGCGAATCATCTCCAAGCCTTACTCCTGAGTCGCCCTTTTTTCCCTTAATTGTTCTTGCCTTCTGGCAGCTCTGCGCATGCAGACACTGGGAACAGGCTCACACTGTTCTTCTGCCTCACTGACGTCAGATTCCGGAGGTTCTGGAGGCAGCATGTAACTGCCAGATGGCCCTGGCCCCCTCTCTGCCTCCGGCGCAGAGCCCTCATTTGAGCCTTCCCCAGACTCCAGGACTGGCCCACGTTCCTCCCCAACCTCCTCACTGTGCAAATCTGCTGCTGGCCACTGGTGGGCCACAACATGTGTGCAGTTGCGTCAGCAGACTCTGTCAGAATGATGAAAGCAAATTTGGAACAACATGGTGAACAACATCCACTGCTTTTAGGCATGCAGGCAATGTCACAATTGTAAAAATGATAAAGGCATGATATCAATCCAATCAATCAATCAATCAATCAATCAATCAATCAATCAAAATATATGGACAGGGCTTGTGTCCTAATGCTTCAACACTATTTTCATCATGTAATTCTTTCTCCCACCTTCTGGACACCACTGATTACATCTTTTTATGGCATTGTCCTCCTTCCAGTTGTCTACAACTCTCTTGGTTTCTCCTCTGTCCCAAAGGAAGACAAGGGGACCTCTCTTCTCAAGGGGACATCTTCTGGAATGCTACTTTGCAGTTGCAGCCCTTTCTGGACCAGGACGGTCACTCATGCCCTTGTCACCTCCAGGCTGGACTATTGTAATGCTCTCTACATGGGGCTCCCCTTGAAGAGCACTCGGAGGCTCCAACTGGTCCAGAATGTGGCTGCGCGGGTGGTTATGGGCGCAACTCATTGTGCCCGCGTGACACCCCTCCTGCGTGAGCTGCACTGGCTCCCATTGGTCTTCCAGGTGCGATTCAAGGTGCTGGTCACCACCTTTAAAGCACTCCATGGCATAGGACCCAGGCACCTTGGAGACCGACTTCTGCCTCCAATAGCCTCCCACTGGCCAGTTCGCTCCCACAGAGAGGGTCTCCTCAGGGTGCCATCGGCCAAGTGATGTCGCCTGGTGACACCCAGGGGGAGGGCCTTCTCTGTGGGAGCCCCAGCCCTGTGAAATGAACTGCCCCCGGAAGTGCGTAAGATCTCCGACCTCTGGGCATTTCGCTGTGCGCTCAAAACCCTGTTGTTCCACCAGGCCGGGCTATCAACATAATTTTAAATTGGGTGTTTTAAATTTCTGAGGTTTTAAATTGAGCCGAATTATTTAATAATTTTAAATTATTTTAATTGATGCTTGTCTTGTGCTTTTAATAGGCTGTACACCGCCCTGAGTCGTTCGGGAGAAGGGCGGTATAGAAATAAAATTATTCTTATTCTTATTCTTACTGTCAACCCTGAAGCCACTCTGACTCTGCTAAGAGGGAATCCTGCTCCTGAGAAGTGGCTGGAGAATGCCTCCTCTTAAAGAAATGTTCTAACTTATTATTTTCCTTAGCGCTGCTATTGTCATCTTTAAAGAATAATTGAGAAATGGCTCCCCTTGGATGAAGAGCATATGTGGATCCTACTTGACCGAAAGGCTTCTTTTCAAGTGCCTTGACGTTAGAGTCAACAATCCAGAAACGAAGACGTCTTGGAAACAGTCCAGTGGAACATGGCAGGGTTCCTTGGAAAGCAACTAATTTTCCCAGTTGCTGGAGGAAGAACAGGATTTGGTGCCAAGTTGTGAGTAACATCATCTTCAACCCTCCTGACTTTCTGGGGAGCAACTGAAGCAACCACATGGAAGGTGGCGTGAACCACGGATGTGATTAATATTGCTTCCATTGTTCTAAAGAGACTTTTCTTTTTTTGCACTGTAGATTTCTCCAAATGCTTCCTGAATTTATGATCGCTTTTTGTTGCTGTTGCCATGGACAACAGCTTGTTAAAATCCCTAGCAACATATAGGCTGCTACATACATGGAAATTAGGTGCATACTTATCAACCTTAGAGTCATAAAAAGGCCCAATTTATTAACTATATGGTGAAAGTGACACCTTAACAGTCAAAGGATGTGAAATGGCACATTCATTTGCATGTTGTATGTCGGGAGAGTGGAGGGCTAGCTCCGATGCTAAATCTGAACTTTTATAGCTGTCATCAAATTATGATATATGTGGGGAACATCGTTGGGGCTGGATGGAGTGGACTGAATTTTAAATAACATCTCATTGACGTAGATAGACCCTGTCCTGCAAATATTTCCTGCCTGATCTTAAGTAGTAGCCAAGAGGATAGCGGGAAGCTCAAGAGTTCAATTAAAATCCTGTCAGCTCTTGTATTGCACATTTGTTGGCTTATGTTTAGGAAAAAGCAATAGATTTCAAGGGCATAAAGGCCAGTTTTGGAACATCTCTCACTGGGCCTTTCCATTAACTGAATTTTAAATAGAGTCATGAATACTGAGTTCTTTTTAGAGGTAATGGTGGAGCAATCCTATCCCACACACATGGCTGTTTCGTTGCAGGCAATGCAAAGCTTTGCTCTTGAAAATGGACAAATTAACAAGAATCTTTGGAAGACATGCACAGGGGCAGGATAATGAATTGATTCAACCAAATAACAGAGAAGAACAGAGTTGGAAGGGACCTGTGAGGTCTTCTAGTCCAACCCGCTGCTCAAGCAGGAGACCCTATACCTGTCAGCACTTCAAACTACATTCGTTCCAGTGCTGACATAAGGAGGAGAAGAGGGGGCAGCTGGCAAGAGGACACTTGACTTTTCACCTACTTATTTTCCCTGAAGATAATAACCCCTAGGACCGTGATGGTGAACCTATGGCACGGGTGCCACAGGTGGCACGCGGAGCCATTTTGGTAGGCACACAATTGTTACCCTAGCTCAGCTCCAGCGTGCATGCACGCACCAGCCAACTGATATTCAGGCCTTCCGGTCCCACCAGAGGTCGGGAAACTGGCTGTTTCCAGCCTCCGGAAGGCCTCCGGGGAGATGGGGAAGGCTGCTTTTGCCCTCCCCAGGCTCCTAGAAAGCCTCTGGAGCCTGGGAAGGGGGAAAAACGGGCCTACCGGGCCCACCGTGCCATCACGTGGCAAAAGCAGGGGAAAATGTGTGTGTGGGGGTGTCACATGTGCATGCACTGGAGGGCAGGGTGCATTGAATTATGGATGTGGGCACACGTATCCGCAACCCCCCCGCTCCCTCCGCTTTTGGCACGCGACGGCAAAAAGGTTAGCCATCACTGCCCTAGGAGTTGGTTTGGGAAGGGGGACATTCCTGGGAGCTGAAGTAGTAGATATGGGGAGAGTGATTTGGAAGGTGGCCAATGAAATGCAGAGAATAGGGGAATGGAAAGGGAAGGTTTGGGGTCAGGAAGTCAGTGTTGGCTTCGACATAATCGGGGACAGATTGTCGTGCTTAATAAATGAAAGATTTCATCAAAGACTATTTGTTTGGAAATGCAATTTATTTGAGACAACACCGAAACCTGACACCTGAGTCCAACCATTCTCTGTTTCTAACAGGAAAACTATTATTTTCTCTTTTTTTGGGTGTGTGTGTGTGTGTGTTTACCAATGGGGATTTTTCTGCTTACTTCTCTACTGAGAGTGAATCTAGATGGTCTCCCTGGTACAAAAAGTAGCTAAGATTAAGACTAAGGAAACTGAAGCAGATCCAGAAACTGTTTGAGAGTACTTGGTATATTTTTTGGTCATAGGTGTTCAATCAATCAATGAGAGTAGAGTTGGAAGGGACCTTGGAAGTCTTCTAGTCCAGCCCGCTGCTCAAGCAGCAGGCCCTATACCATTTCAGATAAGTGACTGTCTAGTCTCTTCTTAAAAATCTCCAGTGATGGAGCAGCCATGATTTCTGGAAGCAAGCTGTTCCACTGGTTAATTGTCCTCTCTGTTAGGAAATTGTCGTCTATCTACCTCCTCTCTGGAAAATCTCTGTGTTGCCAAAACTCTACACCTCTGATTCTTCAGGTACACAATCCATCACATCTGGTGAGTTTGGACAAGTCATAACCCTCACCTCAGCCTTCTTCACAGGGTTGTCCATATAAGGATACAATGAGCAAAGAATACCATATGTACCAGGGGTGAAATCCAGCAGGTTGTGACAGGTTCTGGAGAACCGGTAGCGGAAATTTTGAGCAGTTCAGAGAACCATCAAATACCACCTCTGGCTGGCCCCAGAGTGGGGTGGGAATGGGGATTTTGCAATATCCTTCCCCCAGGAGTGGGAAGGGAATGGGGATTTTGCAATATCCTTCCCCTGGAGTGGGGAGGGAATGGGGATTTTGCAGTATCCCTCCCCCAGGAGTGGGGTGGGAATGGAGATTTTGCAATATCCTTCCCCTGGAGTGGGATGGGAATGGAGATTTTGCAGTATTCTTCCCCTGTCACGCCCACCAAGCCACACCACGCCCACCAAGCCACACCTACAGAACCAGTAGTAAAAAAAATTGGATTTCACCACTGATGTGTATCACTTTGTCAGATAACGGCAGAGACATGGTAACAAAATCAGCCAATAGGAGCTGAGACAGGGAGGAGCCTGGGCGTGGCTCTGTAGCTCTGAGTGCTGTGCTGAGAATTGAAACTGAAACTTTTCTCTCCTGTGCTTGTGTTTTGCTTGTAATTACGTTGGAGAATCTGCCATTGGTATTGTATATTTATTTCACATGTTATTATATATAAAGAGACGTTAATGAATCCTGCTGAATGAGTTACCTGTGTGTGCTTTCTGGATTTGATTTCTGCAACAAACTCCTCTGGGAACACTTTGAGTTCCTGGAGGAGCTCCAATCATTGTCCAGTAAAGATCCACCACTCAGCTGTCCTTTTCTCTTCTAATGAATGCTGTGTTACCTAGCTGCTTCCCTTCACATATGTTGGATTTCAATTCCCATAGTCCAAAGCCACTACACCTGATACAGATACCAGTTAAAACAGGGGTCCCCAAACTATGGCCTGCTGTTGTGGCCCGTCAGTAGCCTGTGCAGATTGTAGCTGATTCTGACAACGAGGAGGCTGGTGTGGTGCTGCGCCAGCAGCCTGTGCAGCTGGCACTCGAGTCGGACAGTGAGGAGGCTGGAGAAGATGTGGTGCCAGAGGCGGGGATTCAGCCAGGGCCTTCAGAACCTCCAGAGGCTCCTTTAAGTGAAGAGGATGAAGAGGAGGAGCCTCTTCTCAATACACGGACGCGCAGAGCTGCCAAAAGGCAGGAGTGGCTCCTCAGGAGGAGGTCTCCTCGAGAGTAAGGCTTGGGGCTAATTGGCCATTCCCTTAGCCATTTAAGGAGGAACACTGCTTGCAGCAAACTGTAGGGAATAACTTTAGTTCAATCTCCTTCGCATCTGGATTCTCTGCAAAATTGTTTCTTGGCTTTCTGCCAACTCTAGTAAGATTGTGATTACCTTATCTTAGAATTCTGATAGGCTGTTAAGACAGTACTAACAGCCTTTGGTTGGTAAAGACTAAAAAGAGCCTTGATAGTACAGTGGTTTGGTGCACCCTGTCATTAACACAGCTGCCTGCAATTTCTGCTGGTTCGAATCTCTCCAAGGCTCAAGGTTGATTCAGCCTTCCATCCTTTCTAAGGTAGGTGAAATGAGGACCCAGTTTGTGGGGGCAATAAGCTGACTTTGTATAAAATATACAAAAGAATGAAGGCTATTGCTTAACCCATTGTAAGCCGCCCTGAGTCTCCGGAGAAGGGTGGCATATAAATCAAATTAAAAAAAAAAGTTATTTGAGTACAATAAGCTTTGTATAAAGTTTGTGTGTGTTGCGTTCTTTGGGGTCTGTAGCTGGGGCAGAAGACCTGCGGGCTGGATACGGCCTGCTGAAGCCATTAAACTGGGCCCACGTGGGACCACGAGGCTGCCCTATCCACGTTGTCCCATCTACCCACCGGCCTGCACCCACCTTCTGGAAGCCAAGGAGGCCCAAAACACAGTGGTGGGATTCAGCCGGTTCGCACCACTTCGGGAGAACCGGTTGTTAACTTTCTGAGCAGTTTGGCAAACTGGTTGTTGGAAGAAATTATTAGGACAGAGAACCAGTTGTTAAATTACTTGAATGCCACCACTGCAAAAACGGACCCGTTTTTCACCTTCCCGGCATCCAGGGAGAGAGAGAAAGAGAGAGAGAGAGGCACACATGTATACACACACATACACAAACAGAAGTCCCTCACACACACCCTAAGGCAACTACATCCCTTCACTAACCTGTTTTCTACCCCCAGGAGCATAACAAATTAAAGTGTAATTTGTGTGAATTGTTTAATGGACTATTAAATTGGCCATACCCATCCAGTCACATGACCACCTAGCCACGCCCCCTCAGTCAGTCTGCCCCCCCCCCCAACAGTCTGAGGGACCGTGAATTGGCCCCCTGTTTGAAATGTTTGAGGACCCCTGAGTTAAAGGAATGGCTACTTGGAGGGAGCCCAGATATTCCAGAAGGTGTCTGGAAGCTTCTCTTAATATGGGAGACCAAAACCTAATGGAATAATATAGAATAACGAAATTAGATATAAAAGTGATATAATACTTGGGTCAGTCTAGAGGATCTCTGAAGGGCCCCCTTTCTTTAGTACTAGGTTCAAAATCGCAGAAATAACAAACCTTCCTCAGCTGGAAAGTTCAGAAACACCATCATGAGCAAAATATCATACCTTACCAAGCAGAGGTAACCACAGACATAACGGCAGGAAACTTAGGTTTGCAAGAACACTTGTGACCTACTTAAGAGGGGACACACGTTAGTAAGCTTGTATGGTATAGCAGCAAAAGGGGGTGGGATTGTCGCTGTGGGCTGTCAGAAATGTAACCAATCATAAGATGTCAAAAGTATGGATAAGAGTAACTGCATTAGAATCTTTTGGGGTTCAGTCTTTGCTTCTTGTGTTGCCCTGAACCTTGCGCAATAAACCTCTCTGATCACCCATGGAAATCCTGTGAGTCTTAATTTCTGTAACACCCTTGCCTTGTTCTCCTGGCTGTACAGAAACCAAGGCAGGGGCCCTGAAGAGAATTTCCTCAGGCTCTGCAAATTCCAGCCCATTTTCAACCAGCCAGCTTCCCCCAACACCCTTGGCGTGCAGAGCTTCTGGGCTTCCCCCTTCTGTGAATGTTACAAGGATTGGTGGATCAGGCCCAATAAAGAGACTTGAGACTTCAAGTAAAATATCTCTCCTTTTATTTGCAGGTTCATCACATCATCACTTGGTTACATTAGGATCTGAGCAACATGGAGGAGTGTGCCCACCTTTTGTACCTGTGGGCGGGGATTCAGGTAAGGAGGGGCCTATGGGAGGAGCTGGCCAGGTGGGTGTCTGGGTTAACCCTTGCACTGCTGAGCTATAGCTGGTCCCTGGCATGGGTAGGGCATTTATACCTGACAAATCCCCCTCTAAATGCCTGACCTGTGTCTGTAGGCCTGACTGACTGGTTGGTACCCTGTGGCGAATGTTGAGCTTGGAAACTAAGTGTGAGTGTTGTTTGCCCTGCAGAGGTTTTGTGAGTATGTCTGCAGTCTGTTCTTCTGTATCGCAGTGTATGGCCTTTATGAAACCGATTCTGGAGAGCTGTCTCACATGCTTATACTTTATATCTATGTGCCTTGACCTTTGCCCTACAGCGTCGGACATGGATATTTCTATAGCGGCCTTGTTATCCTCGTAAACATTTATTGGGTAAGCTGGTTCTTTCCACACGCTGGCCAGTAGGTCGTCGAACCAGATGAGGTTGTTGGCGGCCTTGGAGAGGCATATGTATTCAGCTTCGGTAGTCGAGGTTGCCACCAAGATTTGCTTGCCTGTATACCAATGCACCGGACTGTTATTTAAGTAGAATATGTATCCAGACGTGCTCTTCCGGCCTTTGGTGTCTCCGGCCCAGTCAGCATCGGCGTAGCAGGAGAGGATGGGTTCGTTGGATTTTTCAGGCTCTAGGGTTAGGCATGCATTGGCACTTTGTTTCAGGTATCTTAGCACCCTTTTCACCGCGTCCCAGTGGTATGTGGTGGGTTTGCTCACGTGTCTGGACAATAAATTAACTGATAGAGCAATGTCCGGTCTTGTCCAGTTAGCGATATACAGGAGAGAGCCTATGACTGACCTGTACAGCGTGTTGTCTTCAAATCCGGGTGATTCATCATGCATGTTTCTCAGGAAGTCCGTCTGCATGGGCGAATCACACCCCTTGGCGTCTGCCATGTTGCACTTATGGAGTAACTCTTCTATTTTCTCTTTCTGTGACAGCTGGAAACCTTTTGGTGTTTGGTTGACTTGCACCCCCAGGTACCGGTTTATCTTTCCGAGGTATTTTAGGGTGAAGTGCTCGCTCAGTCTGCTGGCGAAGGTGTCGCGGTTCTCTTCGTGCTTGCTGATATATAGTATGTCATCCACGTAAACCAGGATGTATTCTGGCGAGTCCCCCTCCTTCCTGGTGAAGAAGCAGTTGTCAGCTATGGTCGCCGTGAACCCCATAGACTTCAGTGCCTCTACCAAGCATTCGTACCAGCGCTTGCCCGATTGCTTCAGTCCGTATAGGCTCTTGTGGAGTAACCAGGTGTCCCCCCTGTTGGTTTCTTTGCTGTGAGGCGCTCTGATGTATATCTCTTTATCTAGATTGGCGTGCAAGTAGGCAGTCTGTACATCAAACTGGTGCACCTCCAGTCCTAGCAGAGATGCGATGACCAAGGCGCTTTTTACACTCTCTGTCCTTACGGTGGGCGAGTAGGTGTCAGTGTAGTCCTCCGGGAACCTTTGAGCAAACCCCTGGGCAACTAATCTTGCTTTGTATAGGCTTTGCCCACCCTCTAAGTTTTTGATCTTAAAGATCCATCGGGTGCCTATTGTGTTCTTGCCCTCTGGGACTTTGGTTGGGGTGTAGACCTCTAGCTTCCTCAGGCTGTCCAGCTCTTTGGCCATGGCTAACTCCCACTTTGCCCTCTCTTCCTGGGGTAGTCTCAATACCTCTTCGTAGGAGTTGGGTGTGACGTGATTCGTGTGCACGTGCATCACGTAATCATTTAGTCTTCTTGGCAATTGGTTTCTGGTAGACCTGACCGGTCTGTCTACCGTCTGCTCAGTGTCATGCAGATGTCTGGCCTCTCTTTGGGTCAGTGAGTCTACACTTATCTTGGGGTGATTCTCCTTCCATCCCTCAACCTTGATGCCTTGGAGGTTGGGCCTGGGCCTATCCCCTTCCCGTCTATCCACTGCCTCGCTTTCGTCTTGAGCTTGCTCAATTGGACTATCCTCTCGCTTGGTGAGTACCTCGTTTAAGTGTATTCTGGACCAGTTCGCCTGCTCATGGAAAGTCGCTGTCCTAGATATCACGAATCTATTATTGCTATCCACAAACCTGAAGCCCTTGGTTCCTGGCTCGTATCCCATAAACCTCAGTCTTCTGGATACCTTGTCCCCTTTTTTGCGTAACTGTTTGGGTATGTGGACATCAGCGGTCACGCCGAACACATGTAAGTGTGCTATCTGTGGCTTTTTGTTATACATGAGCTCGTATGGTGTTTTGTCTATCACACTGGACCATGTTCTGTTGAGGGTGTAGTTGGAATAGACCAGGGCTTCAGACCAGAAGTGCTGGCCAATGCCCGCGTCCTCTAAGGCGCACCTGACCATCGTCTGGAGCGTGGAGTTGCGCCGTTCTGCGACCCCGTTCTGAAAGGCGGAAAACGGGGACGACGTAAAGTGAATCACGCCTTTGGATCTGAGCCAATGGGAGAAGTCCTTAGATAGAAACTCAGATCCTCTGTCAGTCATGATTTGCTTGATCTGTGTGTTGTTTTGTGTTTCTACTCTTTTGTAAAACTCTTTGAATTTCTGGAAGACCTCATCCTTTTTCCTTAAAGTATAGACGAAGCCATATCGGCTAAAGTCATCTACTATGGTGAGAAAGTATCTTTTCTTGTAATTTATGGATGGCCTTAGGGGCCCTACCAGGTCCATGTGAACTAGGTCGAATATTTGTTTGGCGGCGCGTAACGACTTCTTGGGCCTGGGTTTTACCTTTAATTTTGAACATTTGCACACCGAGCACTCGAGGTAGTTTTCGCAGTTCTTTATTTTGACACCCTCGGTACAATTGGCCATTTTCTGGACCACGGGGAAGCTGGCGTGCCCTAGCTTCCGGTGTAGCAGATGAGCACAGTCGTCATGCATGGGTTTGCCTATTGAGGGCCCCTTTTGGGTGTGTCTGTTGTGTCGTGTTTCTTGTGTCGTGTCGCCATCGCTATCTACCTCTCTCCCATCTACCTGTTCTCCCTCAGTCCTGCCCTGATCGGTGCCCTCTGTGTCCTCTGAACTGGTGCACACGCTGTGGTCGTCATCCTCATGGAAAGTTATGTATGGTAACCCTTGGTTGACGGTTACTCTCCCTATATCTTCCCCATTCTTGCTAACTTTGACATAACCATTTGTAAAGGTCACCTCAGCCCCTGATTCCTTGCTAAGTTTTACTGCGGCTAGGATGTTGTGGGGTATCCCCGGGACTAGCAGCACCCCCTCTATTTTTCCCAAGCCTGGCAATGTAACTGTCCCTTTGCCTGTCACCCTAACCTGATTTTGATCTGCGACTTTGATCGAAAAGTCCTCCCTCTTGAATGATGAGAGTAGCTTCTGATTGTAGGTGGTGTGGTTGGAGGCTCCCGAGTCCAGGAGCCATGAGCTGGTGTCTTTGTCTTGGTATGTGATGTGTGTGCGCTCACCTATCCCGTATAAGGACCCTGTCCTGCTGTCGCGTGAGCTGTCTCTGTTCCCCCTCCTGTCCCTGGGGTTGGGTGAGTCCCTGCGCCTATACCTTTCTTCCGATGTGTGCCTTTCCGTTTGTCTGTGCCTGTGCTCTGGTCTGCCTCTCTCCCTATAGTTCTTGGGGCAGTCCCTTTTGATGTGTCCCCTTGACCCGCAGATATAACATTCTGGCATGTTGTGTTGTCTCTCTTGGAAGACTACTCTCTTCTCACTCTTATGTTCTCTGGGAGGGCCGGGGCGGCTCCTTCTCAGATTATCTTCCGCGATCAGCTTATTGGATAGCTTCTCCACGGATAGCATTCCCAGGCTAACGGTATCTAAGTGTGTCAAGAAGTTATTCCATGAGTGATCTAAAGAGTTAATTATTACGCTCTTCATAATCTGGTCGGAAATAACCTCTCCCCTGAGGTGTAGCTCTGCCCTGGTACCGCTTAAGGACACTAGGTGCTCACTCATGGGTGTTCCTGGCTTAAGTCTGGCAGAAAAGAAGTCTTTGGAGATTTGGGTGGTGGTGGACACACTCTCACTGTAAAATAACCCAAACATTTTTCCTATAATTTCTGATACTGTGAGGTTATGTCCAATACAGTGGTAAATAGTGGGTGATATGCTTGCAATTAAAAGATAGAATGCCCTATGGTGCATGCAATCCAGCTCTAAAGACCATGGTCTCTCTGGGGGATCATTAATAAAATGAGACATATTCTCTTTTAGGAATACCACTTGGAGTTGCTGTGACCACTCTAGGATATTGCCCCCATCCATTTTCAACTTGGGAAAGTCAACAGGTAAGTTCCCAGCACTATTAGTAAAATTACTTACTGCTGGCTGTTGTCCATGGTTCCTTATGTGCCTATAGCAGCAGTAAGGCATGGGAACGCTTGCCGGTAGTTTAAAAGTCCCGCTTTGTAATTTTTTTCTTTTTTCTTCCTCTAGGCGGAAGAGCGCATGCGCGAAGTCCATTTCAGCTCCGCCGTCGCTGTGGAAGGACCTGTTCATCGCGGCTCCGCTGTAGAGGTCTCTGCCGGTCGGGTAGGCCTCGGCTTCGGCCTTGGGGGTCCAGGTGTGCTCCGGAAGGCGTCGTCCAGCAGCTGCTTCTCCGGAACGAAGATCCTGGCGGCGCTGGGGCTCCGGCGATGGCTGTAAATAGCTGCCCCAATCCATGCGGTCCGGGGTGTGTGGCCTGGGCGATCGGAGGCGCGGTGTCCCTGGGGTGCGAAGGTGGGCTGGCGAGCTGTCGCGGGCGTCGGTGGCTCTCGGGTGGGTGCTTCGTTGCCCCTCTCCTCGTTTTCCCTTTTGTTTTGGCCTCTCCGGCTTCTCTTTAGTGATTTTGAGGCCTGGGCCGAAGGCGGCAGCAAGGGTCTTCATGGCCCTATCCACTTGCCGCTCGCTGGGGGTGTACCAGGGGTCGGAGTCGAATTCAGTCCCCTCTCCCCGGTCACTTTCATCATGGCTCATGGTCCGGCATTTTTCACGCACCGGCCATTTTGAATTCTGTTTGTTGATTGGTTGGGGGTCGGCCATCTTGTCCGACCATGTGGACAAAGATGGCCGCCGTTTCAAATTTAGAGCGGGGCTTTGGGGCTCGGTGGCCGTTGGGAGTGCCCTTTTGGGCGATCCACTCACCGAGTCCAGCTCCTCGAGTTCGGAGTCCGAGCCTTCTTCGCTCCTTGCCACCTCGCGGTCGATTATGAAGCTCCGCAGGTCGGCAAGGAGGTTCTTGTCGCCGGCTCGCTCTTTCAACAGCTGCAGGACGTCGAGTCGTAGCTTCTCTTCTTCTTGGTCGTGGTGGGCTCTTTTCCCTTTCTCGATCTCCCCCCTTTCTTCCGTCGCGGAGGCTTTGGGGGGGGGTTGAGGTTCCTGCCTTCCCTGGCGAGTCTGATGGGTTGCTTTCCCGTTGCTTCGGGGGTGTCGCCATTCTGCAGGTAGGTACGGGTCCTTGTCTTGTGTCTTGGGATCTCTGGGCCTTACCAACCATTCTCTGCTACCATTTTGTTACAAGGATTGGTGGATCAGGCCCAATAAAGAGACTTGAGACTTCAAGTAAAATATCTCTCCTTTTATTTGCAGGTTCATCACATCATCACTTGGTTACATTAGGATCTGAGCAACATGGAGGAGTGTGCCCACCTTTTGTACCTGTGGGCGGGGATTCAGGTAAGGAGGGGCCTATGGGAGGAGCTGGCCAGGTGGGTGTCTGGGTTAACCCTTGCACTGCTGAGCTATAGCTGGTCCCTGGCACGGGTAGGGCATTTATACCTGACAGTGAAGATATCAGCGGCTGCATGGCAGTGCCCTTTGCTGTCAAGCTGACACTGGTTCAGCTCGAATGCCAAGAGCTCCAACCAGACGCATCCAAGAATTTGCACAAGAAAAAGGAGAAAAAGAGCTCCTCTGAGACCAAGCTTTTCTCAGAGTTTCCTTTATTACGATGTATTGAAAAAGAATGGGCTACGCTTACAGAAATCTCGGCAGTTGGGTTGTTTTCACTTTAGGAGCCAATTTATCACTCAGCTGATTATGGTAGTGACTTTCTCAAGGTTTTTTTCTTTTAACCAACAGACTCTCTGGGAATGGGCACACAGAGGCTAACCCTTGCCTGATAGATCTGGAGTTTGCAGTTGATGGGGATGCCAATGTCAATGTCTCTGGAGCTCTGAACCAGGCCCAAAAGAATTGCCCCTGAGTCTGTCAGGTGCTCCTGGGCACTCAAACCAGAGTTTGCTTTCCCATAAAAATCTTTCATTCCTCCATCAGAGAAAATCCCAGGTTTTATCCCCCACAGTGTCTCAAACGCAAGCAGAGAGAGGTAACCAGGCTTCTCTAGAATGGCAGGAAAGCCACCAGAGAAGGACAATTGTCAGAGTTTGTTGCAAAAATCAACTTCAGAAGTTGTGGGAGCTTCATCACTGGAGGCTTTCAAGAAGAGACTGGACTGCCATCTGTCAGAAATGGTGTAGGCAGGATATCCTGCTTGGGTGGGGGGTTGGACTAGATGACCTACAAGGTCCCTTCCAACTCCGTTAATCTGTTAAACTACCACTTGTCTGATTGTTGCCCTGGCTATGCCTCTTCTGCTGGTCTCCCAAGACCATCCCCACAGACCAGTACATCAAATTTTGGTGATTGCAGTCTGCAGAAGGGTTTGTCTCTCTCACATATACACCCCGAAAATTTGTCCTTGAAAGAAGAGGCAAGACCAAGGGATACCCTGGAAGACTGCAAATGCAGCAAACACATTGACTTCTGCCCTCCATCCCTTGAAGCGATCTTCTGTGGGAATGTCACTGGATAGAGGGTCTCAGGACTGAAAAGCGTAGAAGTTCAAAATTACAAGGAAAAGCACTCCGGAATTAATTTTTCCCTTGGAAATCACAGCTGTATCCCCAAGCAAACTCTATTTTCTGACCCAAGTTGGATGTCTGGTAGCCATGTGAAAGGTTTTTCTACAAAGCCTCAATCAAAATTCATATGCAGGATTGTATATGCACAATACTGGAAAAATCCAGAAAGCCCTACAGATGATATTATAATTTAAAAAATTCTGGATTGTGCAGAAATGGATTTTTAGGTTAACCCTAAAAATCAAAGGAAAAGAAGACTCCGAATATTTTATAACATGGGAACTATTCTACAAATGGTTAATTGATGGAGACTGAGGTTAGAGGAGTGGATTTATGTGAAATATGGGCTACATGAGAAAGAAAAACTGATGAGTAAATATTTTGATGGTTGTATAATCGATACTATAATGGAAGATAGTATACTTTTCAATAACAATTGATATTATTGCATATATGTTAATATATCAAGTTGATAAAGGGAGGAGAACTTGTGGCTCAGAGGTTAATACAACTGTCTAACATGCAGGCAGCCCAGGTTCGAATCCGAGTAAGGGTATGGCTAACTGATGAGAGCTAAATAGCTTGAAATAGATCTATCCTAGTCTCCCAACGATAAAAATATTTAACATACACACAAAAAACATCTATATGCATCTCTCTGAAACCTTGTTTTGGACTCTTGGATTGACTTTGTGTGCTCAGTCTCCTTCTGAGCCTTTGGAACAAGACCTATCCTGGAGGACTCCCAGATTCTAGCCTACCGGTTACGCACTGATGGTTGAATGACCATGGAGATTCTCAGTCATCCAAGTCATGGTTGTCCCAAAGGTGATTTTTTTTTTTTAAAGACATTTCGCTTCTCATCCAAGAAACTTCTTCAGCTCTGACTGGATAGTGAGGAATGGAAGGATTGATACTCCTTGCAGACAGCTGGTCCTTTGCATTCTTTTAGAGGGTCGTTGAGGCCACTTGGAGGTTTCTCTGTGTCCTCAGAGTGCAAATGATTCCTGAAGTCTGCAATTTTTCCTCTGGAAAGCCATTCCTACTCCCCCACCTTTCCAAGGGTGTTCATACCAAATTGTATGGCTAAAAGCCAATAGAGATTCTCAGTCATCCAAGTTGTCCCAAAGGTGCTTTTTCAAGTGGCAACTGGACTTTTTTGTTTTTCTTTGAAGATGTTTCGCTTCTCATCCAAGAAGCTTCTTCAGCTCTGACTGGATGGTGGAGAAAGGAAGGATTTAGATTCCTTGCAGACAGCTGGTCATTTGTGTTATGTCCTTATAAGGACATCCGCCCGGATTGGCTGCCAGCCACCGGGCGGGAAAGTTTGAATCCCTGTCAGGGGGCGGTGCGTCTGCCGGAGCGAATATAAGGAGAGCTCCGGCAGCGCACGGCCAGTCTTGCTACTGTTTCTTGTTCTCAATAAAAGTTACTAATGTAACGAGCTGGTCACGTCTTCCTTTCCTGCGCCGATCTAACACTGGCGACGAAGGACTGAGAGAAGAACGAACCTCGCGGCACCAAGCCAACAAGACAAGACTCCGGCACCGGGAACTACAGTAGGCATTTCCAAAGGCATGGCATCCGCTGAAGTCACTTTGCCAGCCCTTGCTCCTTTCCGCCCAGGGAAGGACAAGTGGAAATCCTACGTAGTGAAATTCCGGCAATACCTGAGAGGCAACAACATCAGGGATGCCGATGATGACCGGAAGAAGGGCATCTTCCTGGCCAACTGCGGCTCCGAGGTCCTCGACATGGCAATCGATCTCGTAGCACCACGAGACATAGAAGAAGTGCCATGGACAGACCTGCTGCAGATCCTGGAGGACCACTATGCCCCAACAGGAACACCGGTGGCGAACCGCTTCACCTTCCATCAACAGGACCAGAAGGAAGGTGAGACGATCAAGGAATTCGTGGCCGCCCTACGCCAGATCGCAGCCAGCTGTGAGTTCGACCACGTGGACAATGCCATCGCCGACCGCGTGGTCTTCGGCATGAGGGACAGAGGCCTGCAAAAGAAATTCCTGAGCAGGAAGAAGCTCGTGCTCAAGGATGTGGTGGAGGAAGCCACCGCATCCGAAATCTCGGAGAAAGCAGCTGCCGCAGTAAGCAGAGCTAAGGGAATCCACAAGATTCGCCCCACAGAGCAATCATCAACAGAGGATTCCACGGCTGGATCCGAGTCGGAGGGAGAGTCCACCATCCACAAGGTATCCAGACCCCCAAGGCGGGAAACCGCCCAACGGAACTACAAAGGGGAGCGCTGCGCCAGCTGCAGAGGGGACCATGCCAGAGCAACCTGCAAGTGGAGAGATGCGACCTGCCGACGCTGCAACAGAAGGGGTCACATCGCCGAAGCTTGCAGAGCTGAGGAACCAGCCCTGGAGCCCTCCAGCCACTGTCCCCGCGAGAATCGGAAGGATTACCAGAGGGCAGCCAAACGGTCCTCTGGCCCTTCCAGATGCAGAGACGACGAATTTCCCCGGAGCGGAGCGGTCCACCAGACGACCATCGCTCACACGACATCAGACAGTGCCACCAAGTTCCATGTGACCATCCACGTGGAAGGAGCACCCTGCAAAATGGAGGTAGACTCCGGCTCGGTCTACTCCATCATGGACTGGCAGCAGCTGAAGCGCCTGCAACCCAGCATCACCAAGCGAGAGCTGAAGCCACTACACTCCAAGCTCGTCGACTTCGGGGGAAACCCCATCGGAGTGCTAGGAAGAGCCAGGGACAGCCGACCGAACCTGCTAGGAGTGGAGTGGTTCAAGCCGCTGGGGCTCTCAATCGAAGGCATCAACCAAATTGGCAGGGACGAACTCGACTACCTCATCGAAGAGTTCAAGGAAGTCTTCGATGGTAAGCTGGGGAAATTTGTGGGGAGGCCAATCTCCTTCAATCTGGACAAGGGAATCACCCCAATTAGGCTCAAGCCCCGCCGAGTTCCGTTTGCCCTGCGGCCTAAAGTAGATGAGCAGCTGGATAAGCTGATCGCCCAGGGCGTCCTGGAACCGATCGATCATGCGTCATGGGAGACCCCCATTGTGACCCCACTGAAGCATGATGGGTCTGTGCGCATCTGCGCTGACTACCGTTGTACCATCAACAAGGCGTTGGCACAGAGCGCATACCCAGTCCCAGTGGTGCAACACCTGCTGCATTCCCTGGGATCTGGATCAATTTTTGCGAAACTGGACCTGGCCCAGGCTTACCAGCAACTGCCAGTGGATGAAAAAACGGTGGAGGCTCAAACAATTGTCACGCACAGGGGGGCATTCAAATGCAACCGGCTCCAATTTGGAGTCAGCGCTGCCCCCGGCATCTTCCAATCCATGATGGAACGCCTCCTCCAAGGTGTTCCAGGGGTGGTGCCTTACTTTGACGATGTGCTCGTCTCCGGTGACTCAAGAGCTCAACTCCTTGAAAGGCTCAGGCTTGTCCTGCAGCGATTCAGGGCCAAGGGCTTGAGGGTCAGGCGGGACAAGTGCATCATAAGAGTACAGGAAGTCGAGTTCCTGGGCTACCTCATTGATAGCACAGGTATCCACCCCACCAAATCAAAAGTGGAAGCAATCCATGAAGCTCCAAGCCCAAAAAACAAAACGGAGCTTCAGGCATTCCTTGGGTTGCTCAACTTTTATGCAATCTTTCTAAAACAGAAAGCCACAGTTGCTGAGCCACTTCACCGCCTGCTGGGGAAATCGGCATCCTGGAAGTGGGGCCAGGAAGAGGAAGCGGCATTCCAAGCCATAAAAGGACTATTGACGTCCAAAAGCGTCCTCATCCAATACAGCGAGACGCTCCCTATCAAGCTGACCTGCGACGCGTCGCCATACGGGGTGGGGGCAGTCCTCAGCCACGAGCTGCCCAACGGCACGGAAGCCCCCATCGCCTACTTCTCGAAAACCATGTCCGGCGCAGAGCGGAACTACAGTCAGCTGGACAAAGAAGCCCTGGCCATCGTGGCAGGAGTGAAGCGATTCCACGAATACCTGTACGGAAGGCGCTTCACCATAGTCACCGACCACAAGCCACTCCTGGGACTACTCGCAGGCGACCAACCCACCCCAACCTTCATGTCCCCGCGGATGACGAGATGGGCCATCTTCCTGGCCGGCTACTCCTATAGGCTCGTGCACCAGCCAGGCACAGCCATAGGAAACGCCGACGCACTCAGTAGATGCCCATCGAAGAAACGGGTGGAAGACCCAGCCCCCACGCTCCATCTATTCCACATAGATGACGACGCCAGCTGTCCAGTCTCCTCCGCAGATGTGGCTGCACACACCCAGAGAGACCCCACCCTCCGCCAAGTGAAGTCCTGGATCCTCAGAGGGTGGCCATCGGAACAGACGGAAGAGAGGTTCAGCCCGTTCACCAGGAAACAGAAGGAGCTGTCCACCATTAAGGGCTGTCTGCTATGGGGAGACAGGGTGCTGATCCCAAGCACTCTGCAACGGCGGACGCTAGAGACACTGCACAACGGGCACCCAGGCATCGTCCGCATGAAGGCCCTGGCACGGAGTTACGTCTGGTGGCCCTCACTGGACAGAGACATTGAACAATGGGTCTCCAGATGTGACCTGTGCCAAGAAGTCCGCCCAGCACCGCCACAATCCGAAGTCACGAACTGGGAGACCCCCAGCAACCCATGGTCGAGGGTCCACATCGACTTCGTGGGCCCGATGCAAGGGCGGCACCTCCTCATCGTGGTAGATGCCTTCTCCAAGTGGCTCGAGGTGGTAACCATGGCATCTACCACAACAGAAGCGACGATCCGAGCCCTGCGCCGCCTGTTTGCCACACACGGACTACCGGACGTGCTGGTCTCGGACACCGGCCCCCAGCTCACATCCCTGGCCATGGAGTCCTTCCTGGCAGGACTGGGCATCCGCCATGCCCTCTCCGCTCCGTACAGGCCGGCCGGAAACGGACAAGCGGAACAGATGGTCCGGCTCACAAAGGAAGCCCTCACCAAGATGGGCCCGGGAGACTGGCAAGAACGCATCGATAACTTCCTCCTCACCCAGCACATCACGCCGCATGCCACCACCCACAAGAGCCCGGCCGAACTCCTGATGGGCAGAAGGTTGAGGTCACCCTTGGACCGGCTGCACCCCCAATACAGCCCGGAAGTGACCGCAACCGCCAGCCGCCCGCTTCGCGCCTTCAGCAAAGGAAATTCAGTTTTCGCGCTGAATTTCAACAGCTCTCCTAAGTGGCTGAAGGGGAAGATTGCCAGCACAACCGGCCCCAAGTCCTACACCGTCGAGTTGGAAGATGGACCAACTCCGGAAAAGGTGGGGGGGGGAAGCACACGAAAACCAGCCTGACGAGGTAGGCCTACAACACCCAGACGAGGTAGGCCTACCACACCCCTGCGAGGCAGAGCAACGCCATCCCGACGAGGTCGGCCCAGCACACTACCAGGCACTGTCAAGTCGGCAGTGCAGCGAGGTAGACCGGGGCCAACTGCACGGGGGATGGCAACACCAACCCGACCAGGTGGGCACCCGGCACAGCAGGCCCAGGGACCCCCGACCCAGCCCGCAGGTAGACCGGGACCTGCCCAGAAGGGGAGCACCGCACCCTACCAGTGAAGGCAACCCACGGCAGCCTTACCAGGGAGACCTCAACGCAAGGCGAGTAGACCGGGGACCTTCGCAGATGCGCACACCACAGCACATGGGCGAGGGTGGCACACGACTCCCCGGCGAGGGGGACCCCCGCCCAACGCAAGAAACAACCCGGCAACAACAACCCAACCCAGATGACCCCAACCACCAACAGGCGGTAGACCAGGGACTAGGGGGAAGGGAAAGCCGACAACAACCCGGCCAGGGAGGCCTGCGCCACCCCGGCAGGGGAGACCTCCACCAGCCCGAGGAGGAAGCCCCACAACGACACCCCGACCAGGTCGACCACCACCAACCCGACGGGGAAGGCCAGCGCCAGCCCGGCAGAGGAGACCTGCGCCACCCCTGCAAGGTCGGGCACCGGCCCGAACCACCCTCCGGACCACAGCGAACCGGGCCGCAGCAGAACCGCAGCCACCGGGAGACCGAGGAAGAGCAAGTGACAGCCGAGGTCTTACCGAGACTCAGACGCTCTTCCCGGGTCGGAACCGAACAGCACCACCGAGGCGAAGGATCCACAGGCCAGGAGGAAAACCACCAGAACCAGCCATCCAAGGTCTGCGGTCCGGCCGGAGGCACTGAGGGTGACCCCGCACACTCGCCAGCCGAACCGAGCCCGGTTCCGGGGAAGGAGCCAGGAGCCACAGGAACCCCGTCCGTCCAGGGCGGGGACGCGGAAGAAATGAGACTGCGCAGGTCAAGTAGGGTGCCTAGGCGTCCTACGTACCTGCGGGACTACGTCACGCTGATTGACGAACTCTGAACGTTTTTTGGACTAGGGGGGAGGAGTGTTATGTCCTTATAAGGACATCCGCCCGGATTGGCTGCCAGCCACCGGGCGGGAAAGTTTGAATCCCTGTCAGGGGGCGGTGCGTCTGCCGGAGCGAATATAAGGAGAGCTCCGGCAGTGCACGGCCAGTCTTGCTACTGTTTCTTGTTCTCAATAAAAGTTACTAATGTAACGAGCTGGTCACGTCTTCCTTTCCTGCGCCGATCTAACAATTTGCATCCTTTGAGAGGGTTGTTGAAGCACTTGGAGGTTTACCTGTGTCCTGAGGGTCCTGAGGGCAAAGGGTTCATGTAGTCTGCAAATTATTTTCTCTGGAAATCCATTTCTACTCCCACACCATCCAAAGGGTTTTCTTCCCAAATTGCATAGCTAAAAGTCTGTAGAGATTCTCAGTCATCCAGGTTGTCCCAAAGGTGCTTTTTCAAGAGGCAACTGGACTTTCTTGTTTGTCTTTGAAGATGTTTTGCTTCTCATCCATAGACATTTAGCTATGCACTTTGCCATGAACACCCTTTGAATGGTGTGAGAGTATGAATGGATTTCCAGAAAAAAATTGGCAAACTACAGAAAAAACATTTGCACTTCAGTTTGAGATTCCAACAACACAGATTCTTCCCTGACAGCCTGCGCCTGTCTTCAACAGTGAAGGGACACAAGGCAGAAAACATCCTGCAGCCTAGAAGGCTCCACCCCCATTTGCACTACTCAGGTGACCCTGAGGACACAGACAAACCTCCAAGTGGCCTCAAGGACCCTCTAAAAGGATGCAAATGACCAGCTGTCTGCAAGGAGTATAAATTCTTCCATTCCTCACTATCCTGTCAGAGATGAAGAAGCTTCTTAGATAAGAAGCGAAATGTCTTCAAAAAAAGAAAAAACAAGGAAGTCCAGTTGCCTCCTGAAAAAAGCTCCTTTGGGACAACCAGGACCTGGATGACTGAGAATCTCTACAAACTTTTAGCTATTGTGAGATTTAAAAAAGCAGCAAACCTCATAAAAAGTGAAACAGACCATGAACAAGTAAAAAGCAGATTTATTGTAAGGATATATGTATCCTATAAACTTTTGCAAAAGGGTTCTCCCATGAAAGAGAGAATGTCTTATCACTCCGGTTACATGGTTTAAATACAGTTTCAGACGATCAGCAAAACAATTAGAACCAGATATTGTTTTTGATTGTTATGTAACATTTTGGCTTTCTCACATTTATTTATTTATTTATTTATTTATTTATTTATTTATTTATTTATTTATTTATTTATTTATTGGTTCGATTTATATGCCGCCCTTCTCCGGAGACTCAGGGCGGCTTACAATGCGTTAAGTAATAGCCTTCATACTTTTGTATATACCTGCTGAGTAGGGCTTTCGGCCCGCCCAAGCGGTGTTCTTTTTTTATACAAAGTCAGCTTATTGCCCCCACAATCCGGGTCCTCTTTTTACCTACCTTGAAAGGATGGAAGGCTGAGTCAACCTTGAGCCTGGGGAGATTTGAACCTGCAGTAATTGCAGGCAGCTAGTGGTACTTAACAGCACTTTAGTCTGCTGCGCCACCAAGGCTCATTTTAAAAGATGTTATTGATTTATTATTGTTTACATTTTGTTAGTGCTTAATAAACATCGTGTTGTCTGGGTTATTCAATTTGCTTAACAATACAGATTACGTTCTTAATCTCCACTGCTTTTTCCCCCCAACCACTGGTAAAATAAAGTCCATGTTTGACAATATTCTGTGTCTTCTTTCTGTTTAATCTTCAGCGTAAGTCTCTCCATTTCTGCACAATCTAGTATCTTCCTCATTACCTCTTTGTCTTGCACTGTTTCTTCATTTTTCCAATATAGCAATAGCAATAGCAATTACTGTAGACTTATATACAGCTTCATAGTGCTTTACAGTCCTTGCTAAGCAGTTTACAAAGTCAGCTTATTGCCCCCACAATCTGGGTCCTCATTTTACCTACCTCGAAAGGATGGAAGGCTGAGTCAACCTTGAGCCTGGTGAGATTTGAACTCTCAGTAATTGCAGGCACATGTTCCACCTTGGAGTTCCCTTCCAAAAGTACCCTCTAAAAATGTATTCATAATTGTTTGTTATTGTTCTTATTAATTGGACACTTAGTCTTTTCCTCCTTTTTCAATGGAGCTTGGGTCAGCCTGACCCAATTTAGAATGTACCAAAACATCTGTTTCCTCAAAACAGGCATAATACATGCTACCCTTTTCTACATATCTTACTCATCTTAATAGGTGAGGTTCAGGTTATGTAAAGGGTAAACAGCTCAGGTTATGTAGAGGGTAAATATGGAGTCACTTATATATTCTTTACAGGAATAATTCTTTTTCTCTCAGCTATGCAATTTGGGATGAGCCCCCTTTGAATGTTGTGGGAGTAGGAATGGATTTCCAGAGGAAAAAAATTGCAGACTACAGGAACAGTTTGCACTACTCAGGTGACCCTGAGAACACAGATAAACCTCCAAGTGGCCTCAACGACCCTATCAAAGGATGCAAATGACCAGCTGTCTGCAAGGAGGATAAATCCTTCCATTCCCCACCATTCAATCAGAGCTGGATAAGAAGCAAAATATCTTCAAAGAAAGTCCAGTTGCCTCTTGAAAAAGGATCTCTGATGGTTGATTCAGCTCTCTAGCAGAAGCCACCAAAAGGGAGTCCTGGCAGGCAGGCAGCTCTGGTCAGGGGTGAAATCCAGCAGGTTATGACAGGTTCTGGAGAACCAGTAGCAGGAATTTTGAGCAATTCGGAGAACTGGCAAATACGACTTCTGGTTGACCCCAGAGTGGGCTGGGAATGGAGATTTTGCAGTATCTATCCCATGCCACGCCCACCAAGCCCCACTACGCCCACCAAGCCACGCCCACAGAACTTTTGCAGAAAGTACTACTTTTGTGGAAATAGTGAGGTCACGTTTGACATAGGACCAATATATTTAATTTTATTTTGTTACAGCGAAGAAAGTTTTAAAAAAAGCAACTTCCCAAATCTCAAAAATTAAAGAGCTGTACCTGGAGAGACTGGCTTTTAAACAAACTGCATGTGGTGAACATATCATACAATTGCTTCACAATGATGTTTGTTAGGAAATAAAGAACTGAAAGGCAGGTGAGACAAGAAAGAAACTGCTTGCATGCGCTAAATCGTTCACTGAATTAAATGCATCTGGAGTGTTTTTGTTGTTGGGCAGAAAATACGAGGTTCTAAATGTGATCATGCTGAGTGATTTGTGTGATGCTCCATATTAATTATTAAAGTGTCTTTCAAAGGGCCTTCATGATGGCATCTATTGGTTGTATCAAAAAGTCCCTACTAACATAATTATCCCATGTCATGCCCACCAAGCCCCACTACGCCCACCAAGCCACGCCCACAGGTAGTAAAAAAATTGGATTTCACCACTGGCTTTGGTCCAAGTTAGAAGAGGTTGCTTAGCTGAAGTGGTATGTGAGGCACAGAACTGCATCTCAGAATTTTCTAAGAGGTTGTTCTGCCAGGAAGCCCATGTCCATTTCCACCTTGGTAGCTCAATCAACTTGTAAGGCCATGCCTACTGGCTGAGGCTCTGCTCCACCACTGCCCAGCCCCTCATTACTCACCAAACAGAGTCAATTTTTTCCCCCACCTTCCAAGGTGATTATTTGTGTTTTGTATGCCTTTCCTCATCACCTCCATAAACTCATCGTACTCTGTTTATTAGCGTTCTCTGTGCACATGCAGCTAATATGCGTTCAATATGCAAAAGAGCATTTCTCCCAGAATTACAGCGTTCCCGATGGTAGAATTCTCAGCAGGGAGGTAATAGCAAAAGATGCAAAATAGGAGATTTATGAAGAGGAAGACCAAGGTATAAGGGACAAGGCTGGGCGCGGGTGGTGGTGGTGGTGGGGGGAGAAAAATTACTCAGGAATTAATGAGAAAGCTTGAAGTCCAACAGCTTCATGGATTCCGGGTTGTTGTTGTTTTTTAAAGTTGCTAAATCTCATTGACAAGTAAGAACACCCTTGCTTTGTGTGACAACCAGAATAAAAACAGGAAGATTTTCTTCTTAAAAAAAACCCAACTCATGAATATGGAGGAAGCAACATGATATCCATGAACCAAAGGTAGTCCTCAACCTGCAACAGTTCATTTAGGGACCATTCAAAGCAGAGGTGAAATGCTCCCGGTTCAGACCAGATTGCCCGATCCGGTAGCGATGGCGGCGGGTGTTTCGGAGAACCGGTAGCAAAAATCCTTGCCCTCCCCCATGCCCAGCTGAGCCGCGCGATCATCAGAGCTTTTTTTTTTTACTTTTAAAAGCATTTTTTCTACAACCTCTTCGGCAGAAAAAAATGCTTTTAAAAGTAAAAAAAAAAAAGCTCTGATGATCACGTGGCTCAGCTGGGATCATCAAAGGCTTCTAAAAGCATTTTTTCCCTGCAACCTCTTCGGCCGAAGAGTTTGTAGAAAAAAAAATGCCTTTAAAAGCTTCTAACGATCCCAGCTGAGTTGCCTGATTGTCAGAGGCTTTTAAAAGTATTTTTTTTTCTGCAACCTCTTAAAGTTGTAGAAAAAATGCTTTTAAAAATAACAACAAAAAAAAAGTTGGCCACGCCCACCCAGTCACATTAACACACACACACACACCCCAATTCAAGCCACGCTCACAGAACCGATAGTAACAAATTTTACATTTCACCACTGATTCAAAGCTATAATGGCACTGAAAAAAGTGATTTATGACCGTCTTTCACAGTTACAACCCTTGTAGCACCCCATGATTGAAATTCAGACGCTTGGCCACTGATTCATATTTATGATGGTTGCAGTGTCCTGGGGTCATGTGATCCCCTTTTGAGACCTTCTGAGAAGCAAAGTCAAGACTCACTTAACAACCGAGTTACTAATCCAACAACTTCAGTGATTCGCTTAACCGTGGCAAGCAAGGTCGTAAAATGGGGCAAAACTCACTTAACACACATCTCACTTAACATCAGAAATGTTGGGCTCACTTGTGGTCATAATTTAAGGACTGCCAAATGCCAACCATCTCTTTGAAATTCATCAGGTTCCCTGTTCCCCATCAATTTAACTTTCTCCCCAAAACGAAAGAAAACAGATTGGCTGCAAAATCTCATAAAATATTAGTACCGCTTTATAAAACCCTAGTAAGACCACACCAGGAATACGGCAACCAATTTTGGTCCCCATACTACAAAAAAGGTGTTGAGACTTTGGAAAAAAGTTCAGAGAAGAACAATTAAGATCGAAGGCCTGGAGACTAAACCATATGAAAAATGGCTGTAGGATTTGGGCTTGGCTAGTCTAAAGAAAAGAAGAATTAGGGGCGACATGATAGCAGTATTCCAGTATTTGAGGGGCTGCCCCAAAGAAGAGGAGGGGGTCAATTTATTCTCCAAAGCACCAGAGGGCAGGACAAGAAATAATAGTTGGAAACTAATCAAAGAGAGAAGCAACCTGAAATTAAGGAGAAACTTCCTAACAGTGAGGACAGTTAACCAGTGGAACAGCTGGCTTCCAGAAATCGTGGGCGCTCCATCACTGGAGGTTTTGAAGAAGAGTCTAGGCAGTTACTTATCTGAAATGGTATAGGATCTCCTGCTTGAGCAGGGGGCTGGACTAGAAGACCTCCAAGATCCCTTCCAGCTCATTCATTCATTATAAAATAGAGGCCTGGCCTCATGCATCATCTTGATTTCCAAGAATGAAGGAAGGCCGCCATCTCGGTCTCTGGTCCTTTTAAGAAAGAGCAGTGGTGGTGGGCTGGTAGAAAGTCCCTTTGGGAGCAGGGAGCAGAGCCTACCTAGTTGACATCAACAAGGGCTATGGGACAAAGTCTCCTTAAATGGTTTTTGGAATAAAGGTACAAATTACGCCGTACTTCATTTAATCCTCCAGGGAAAGATTGAAGGCAAACGAGGCCCAGGGAGAAGAAGCTTCAAATCATGGCTTCAAAATTTAAGGGGCCGGTTTGGACAAAACTCAAAAGCCTTTTTTTCATGCGGCTGTTGATAAAAATAGGATGGCCAATATGATCGCCAATGTCCTATGACGGATCGGCACAAGAGGAAGAAGACTAAAGGTACAGCTGATGATAACCAGGCAACCCATGCCCAGTTGGGTCATCGTTTCAGAGATATTTCCTTGCAAGGTTCCTCAAAGCCTCCAACAATGGCATGGCTTCTAATGCCCTTGCCTTCCCTGGAAAAGTTGGGATACATGGAGAGACAGATCAGTCTCAAAAATAGCCCAGGATGAACTGTATAGTGCAGTCAAACCTTATCACGAGAAATGTTTTATGGAACATTTATATTATGTCTCAAACTGCTTTATGATCATGTTTATATCATAAAATGCTTTATAAACTTTGCCGTATTTCAATTCCACAGCAGTCATGGGTCCCAGATTTTGAATACCTTCTGTACCTTAGGATGGCGAACCTATGGCACGCATGCCACAGGTGCCACACGGAGCCATATCAGTGGGCACATGAGCTCAGATCCAGCGCACATGCATGTACTGGCCAGCTGATTTTCAGGCCTTCTGGGCCCACCGGAAGTTGGGAAACAGGCTATTTCCAGCCTCTGGAGGGCCTCTAAGGGGGTGGGGAATGCTGTTTTCACCCTCCTCAGGCTCCTAGAAAGGCTCTGGAACCTGGGGAGAGTGAAAAACGGGCCTACCGGGCCCACTTTGCCATCACGTGCCAAAAGCGGGGCGAGCCCGGGGGATTGCACGTGCATGCGTGGGGAGGGGGGGCAAGGTACATAGAATTATGGGTGTGGGCACTCTCGGGCATGACCCCCCTGTTCTGTCCCCGTCTCACACATGCACACAAACAGATATCCAGGGGTTAAATAAAACTGGCAGACAACAAATTATTTCGATAAGAGACTTGGCAGCAACCCAGTAGCTGCTTGCCAAGAACTTTACTCACAGAGGGAGGGGTTGTTCCTCCGACAGATAAACCCAAACAAGATACACACAGTTCAAGAATTGTCAAGTCCAGTCCGTATTAAATCCAAGGCAGATAATGTTGTTTCAAAGATACAATGTGACTCGCTAGTAGTTTGTTTTGTCCGTCACAGAGTCTGAATGGCCACCTCACCCCCTTTTATCCCCTGTGGGGTGTGGTCCAGTGACTCAGCCTAATCTCTGGCATGCCTCCTTTTCTGCTGCATGCGCCTGTCTCTCCGACGCTGGTGTGGATCCAGCCAAGACTTATCTCCATCACTGTCCGACTGCGAGGAGATACCTGGCTCCTGGCCAATCTCTTCTCCTACGGAAGACACCTGAGGCATTGCCAGAGAGGAGGGAAAATATATTTTAAAACATCTAGCATCTGGCCCTATATCCGAGTTTGACACCTCTGATATTCAGTGTTCCAGCTTTTGAGTCATTGGGAATAACAGAATGACAGAGTTGGAAGGGATCTTGGAAGTCTTCTAGTCCAACTCCTTGCTCAGGTAGGAAACCCTCTCCTATTTCAGACAAATGACTGTCCAATCTCTTCTTAAAAACTTGCGGTGTTGGAGCATTCACAACTTCTGGAGGCAAGTTGTTCCACTGATTTAATTGTTCTCATTGTCAGGAAATTGACCACAGAAACCACAGCTTTGATATGAGGATATCTGCAAGAGGGACCTAAAGGCCCTGGGAATGGTCATTAACAACTGGGAAACCTTGACCTCCCATCGTTCAGCTTGGAGGCTAAAGACTCAGCATGGCCTTCTCCAACTCAAAGGGACACTTGTTCAGCAGGCTGAGGCAAAGAGGGAGTCCCAGAACCAGTGAAATCTGGGGGTTCGGCAGGGGATAGAATGTATCTGCCCTCAGTGTGGACGGGATGGCCACTCTCGAATTGGCCTTTTTAGTCACACCAGATGCTGTTTTAGGATCTCTTTCCAGAGCATGATACCATCGTCTCTTGAGACTGAAGGATGCCAATGCCAATGATGTCAGGAAATTCCTCCTTAGTTCTAGGCTGCTTCTCTTCTTGGTTAGTTTCCATCCATTGCTTCTTGTCCTGCTTTCAGGTGCTTTGGAAAATACGTTGACCCCCTCTTCTTTGTAGCAGCCCCTCAGATATTGGAACAGTGCTATCATGTCATTGATTGTGTTGAACCACCCACCAAATCTTCTTTGTAGAAATCTTTATTAGGCCTTAGGACAGGTCATAGGGCTGTGACATTCAGGCAATGGGTTAGTTTTCCCACCAGCTTCTCCTACAAGGAACATTGCTTCTCGTCCTGCCGTCAAGTGCTTTGGGGAATAGTCTATGGAACTTCTCAGTCATTCAGGTCACGGTTGTCCCAAAGGGGCTTTTTTCAAGAGGCAACCGGACTTTCTGGTTTTTCTTTTGAAGACGTTTTGCTTCTCATCCAAGAAGCTTCTGTACTCTGCCTATGGCAGTTCCCTCCATCAACCAGGCTATAACTGTCTGGTTTGGTTCTCCAACTCAACAAGATGGACACAGACTTCAGAGGATAATTAGAACTGCAGAAAAAAAACATGGCTACCAACCTGCCTTCCATTGAGGACCTGTCTACTGCACGAGTCAAAAAGAAGGATGTGAAAATATTCACAGACCCCTCGCATCCTGGACATAAACTGTTTCAACTCCTACCCTTAAACGACGCTATAGAGCACTGCACACCAGAACAACTAGACACAAGGACAGTTTTTTCCCGAACGCCATCACTCTGCTAAACAAATAATTTCCTCAACACTGTCTAACTATTTACTAGGTCTGCATACTATTAATCTTCTCATCATTCCCACCACCCATCTCCTTCCACTAATGACTATATGACTGTAACTTTGTTGCTTGTATCCTTACAATATGATTTGACTGCTTATTTGTACCCTATGACTTTATGATTCTTGACGAACGTATCTTTTATGTACACTGAGAGCCTATGCACCAAGGCAAATTCCTTGTGTGTCCAATCACTTGGCCAATAAAAAATTCTATTCTATTCTATTCTATTCTATTCTATTCTATTCTATTCTGTTCTGTTCTGTTCTGTTCCGTTCCGTTCCGTTCCGTTCCGTTCCGTTCCGTTCCGTTCCGTTCTACTCTACTCTACTCTACTCTACTCTACTCTACTCTACTCTACTCTATTCTACTCTACTCTATTCTAGTAATGCTATCAAAAAGGAGATCAGGTTAGTGTGGCATGACTTCATTAGCACAACTCCATGTTGGCTTCTGTTAATTAATGAATCCCTCTCTATTGATAATCTGTTCAAGGACCTTAACCACCAACATCAAACTCACAGTCCTATCATTTCCCTGGCCCTTCCCCTCTTTGAAAACAATAACCCAAACGCCCAAACTTTCTTTTATTTCATTCTGATGGATTGTAATAAAGGCATCATCCATCCATCAATATTAAATTTCTTTTTCTTAAAAGACTAATAGAGTTATGAGGGTTTTGTCTCTCCCTTTAAGGGTTATTTCTCTTAGGTTCCACTCTCTTATGTTTCATCGAACCAGTTGTATGACTCGGTCCATCTCCATCATGTTATGCCCTCTCTCCCCACTCCCCCACCTTGAGGCTTTGCTGATTGGAATCAAAAGGCTTTTCAGGTTGAAGTGGGACTTTTAATTGCCGCTGTGTTTTGATTGGGGTAGAGTACTTGTCAGGTATTTAATTGTTTTATGGCGCTATAATTCTATGAGGTCTCTTGGGAAACTGAGCTCTGAAAGATGAGTTTTAAAAAATCCATTCATGAATGAATTGCCCCAGAGGGGGGTAATGCACATGAGATGAAGCCACTGAAAAATGGCACCATCGTTGCATCAAAAGTGTTCAGAAAATGAAGAGCTAAAATCCAGATTGGGGCAATGACATTATTTGCCCAGCTGAAATGGGTACAGGTCAGGGGTGAAATCCAGCAGGTTCTGACAGGTTCTGGAGAACCGGTAGCGGAAATTTTGAGCAGTTCAGAGAACCGGCAAATACGACCTCTGGCTGGCCCCAGAGTGGGGTGGGAATGGAGATTTTGCAGTGTCCTTCCCTCAGGAGTGGGGAGGGAATGGGGATTTTGCAGTGTCTTTCCCCTGGACCGGGGTTGGGAATGGAGATTTTGCAGTATCCTTCCCATGCCACGCCCACCAAGCCATGCCCACCAAGCCATGCCACGCCCACCAAGCAACGCCCACAGAACTGGTAGTAAAAAAAATTGGATTGCACCACTGATTCAGCAGGTTCTGACCAGTTCTGGAGAACTGGTAGTGGAAATTTTGAGTAGTTCGGAGAACCCGTAAATACCACCTCTGAGTGGCTTCGCCCCCATCTAGTCTGTGACTCCCGAGTCCCAGCTGATTGGGAGGAAATGGGGATTTTGCAGTAACCTTCCCCTGCCATGCCCACCAAGCCACGCCCCACAGAACCAATAGTAAAAAAAATTGGATTTCACCGCTGGTACAGGTGCCCAAATAATGGGAGGAGGCTTATCAGAGGGAGATCCAACCTGGAAATTAGGAAGAATTTCCTGACAGTGAGACCAACCAACCAGCTGGCCTCCTGGAGTTGTGGGCGCTGCATCCCTGGAGGTTTTCAAGAAGAGATTGGACCTTCTGTAATGGTATAAGTTGTTCTGCCTGAACAGAAGAACCTACACCTCATGAGCCGAGGTGGCGCAGTGGGTAGAGTGCAGTACTGAAGCTACTTCAGCTGACTGCTAGTTCAGCAGATCAGTGGATCAAATCTCACCAGCTCAAGGTTGACTCAGCCTTCCATCCTTCCGAGGTGGGTCAAATGGGGACTCAGATTGTTGGGGGCAAGAGGCTGGCTCTGTAAACCACTTAGAGAGGGGCTGTAAAGCACAGTGAAGCAGTATATAAATCTATAGGGCTATTGCTATTCCTTCCTTCCTTCCTCTGCCCACTGCCAGCAGTTCAAATCTCACCAGGCTCAAGGTTGACTCAGCCTTCCATCCTTCTGAGGTGGGTAAAATGAGGACCCAGATTGTTGGGGGCAATATGCTAGTTCGTATACTGTCTTTGGTGTAAGCCACCCAGAGTCCTCGGAGAGTGGGCGGCCTAGAAATATGACTAATAAATAAATAAATAAACAGTGGGTTGGACTGGAAGACCTCCAAGGTCCCTTCCAACTCTGTTACTCAGTTCTGTTAATCACCAGGATCAAACTGATGGCAACCTGGAGACAGCGCTGTTGGATTACAACCCCAGAAAAGAATCAGCATCGCTTGAGTGCAAAGATTTTTGGGGGAAAAAAACCGTAAACCTGAGCAGGGCACAGTTGCTGCTGCCGTTAGAGAAGCTGAGAAGAGGTTCTCGCTCGGCAAGGCTGCCTGGAGCAGTTCCCAAAAGTAATTATCAGTGAGGAGCTGCTGCTAATTAAAAGCACTGGTGCCCACTGAAGCAGTTGGCATTGTTTCTCTAATTTGGCTCTCTGTAGGTGGTATAGACTTCTTCTTCTTCTTTTGCTGATGTTCCTGCACTAATCCTGAGCCTCCGAAGGGCTGGAGGCCTAATTTAAAGTCTGAACTGGAGAGACAGGGCTTGCTCTCCAATTTTCCTTCTGCCCCCTTTTCATCTTGCTCTCTCCCAAACTTCTCCCTCCCCCCGCAATCTGGCATTCATGCAGTAGAAGCTGGGGTCGAAAAATGAAAGTGATTTCGTCCATTCTCTGCTTGGAGGCATCCAACGAAGGACCATTCAGCAGCCTTCTGAATAATTGGACCTAGAATCAAACTGCCTTTTTTCTCTAACAGTCAAAATTCGCCTTTTTGTAACTTGAATTCATTATTCTGCATCCTAAATTCTGGAACGCAGAACGCTTCTGCATTTTCTTCTTTGCATTAGCCTTTCTAGTATTTGAAGGGGGCTAAAATATCCCCGTTGGTCTTTGGTCAGATTTATACAGTTTAACAGAGTTGGAAGGGACCTTATAGGTCATCTACTCCGGGTGTTGGCAACCTGCGGCTCCTGAGCCGCGTGTGGCTCTTTGACCCCTCTCCTGCAGCTCCCTGCCCACCCAGTCATGTGACCTGGTCTCCGCCCCGAGACACTGGCCCAACCCAGCTGTGGCCAATGCCAACCTCGCTCACACAAGGGCTGGTGGAGTGGGAATGGGATCCAGGAGGAGGGTATCGTCTTTCTTCATAGTTTCCAGCTTCTGATCACCCTTCAGGTGCTCCAGACTTCCTGAATCTTCCTTCAAGTGTGCTTCCCTGCCCCAGGAGACTCAGACCAATGCCAAACATCATGAAATGACATCTGTCTATCTATCTATCTATCTATCTATCTATCTATCTATCTATCTATCTATCTATCTGTGGTGGGTTTCAAATTTTTCTACTACCGGTTCTGTGGGTGTGGCTTGGTGGGCGTGGCATGGCTTGGTGGGCGTGGCAGGAGAAGGATACTGTAAAATCTCCATTCCCACCCCACTCCAGGAGAAGGATATTATAAAATCTCCATTCCCACCCCACTCCAGGTAAAGGATACTGTAAAATCTCCATTCTCACCCCACTCCAGGGGAAGGATGCTGTAAAATCTCCATTCCCACCCCACTCCAGGGGAAGGATACTGCAAAATCCCCATTTCCTCCCATCAGCTGGGACTTGGGAGGCAGAGAATAGATGGGGATGGGGCCAGTCAGAATTTTTACTACTGGTTCTCTGAACTACTCAAAATTTCTGCTACCGGTTCTCCAGAACTGGTCAGAACCTGCTGAAACCCACCTCTGCTATCTATCTATCTATCTATCTATCATCTATCTATCTATCTATCTATCTATCTATCTATCTATCTAACTAACTAACTAACTATCTAACTATCTAACTATCAAACTATGATATGTCTCTGTTTCAGGAACATTAAGGGAAGGCATTGAGGGAGGGAGTCCAAAAAGCAAGGTCACTGCCATGCATAAAAAAGTTAGGTCTTCGACTGCATAGCTGTGGACCCCATCTTGACTTTTCTGACCAACCCCCTGGGCTCCTTTCTCTTTTTAGAGGCGACATCGATCAGAGTTGTGAAATATGCCGCAAACCATTTTGCAGACATACGTCTCTCTTAATCATGGTCTGTGGCAGAAAGTGCCCCCTCCCCCCTGCCTTCCTGTTAAAAGTACCGATGTAATCTAAGTGAAAACAGTGTTCAATTGACCCCGAAAATTACAAAGGTTACCATGGCACAGCAGATCCACAGCGACATTAGTCACGCGTCTCTACATCAAGGCGTGTAAACTAATTTGTTCAGATCTGTCTGAACCACACTGAGAAGGCAGAATTATTTCCTTTCCATTAGAGATAGCAGACTTCAACGTCAGTTCTTTTTCCACTCTTCTGAATCCAATATTTACATAATTGTTCAGATCCTATATCTGACAGATATTTATGGAAAGATAACACCATCTCTTCTCACAAGCTATAAAATAGGTTACCGTCAAGCATATTTATAGCTTCTTACACACCCAGCTTAGATTTATGTAGGTAAAGCTAAATTCCTCCTATCTGGAATATCTCCGAAACAGCTTTTTATACAAGTTTGGGGCCATTTGTGGAGATCTGCAATCCCAAAAACATAAGCAAGTAATTTATAACTCTTAACATCCCATGTTTTATGATCTTTCCTGGTTCTGCGTCTCATTGATAAAATGCCATCAAAAATCTAGGCCAGATCTGGATGGGGGATGGCAGGCTGCTTTCTTTTCAATCAGCCTTTCGGTCTCTCGACAGAATCATTGGCATTTTTCTGACCAGGTGTTTTTCTTGAAGATCCAGATCAAGGTTCGCAACCTTGAAAGTTCAAAACGTCCTTAAAGACTCATCTCATCCTGGGCACCCCCTTTTTTTTCTTTCTTTTCTTTTTGAACTATTACCATCTGGCAGACGGTACAGGATAATAAAAACAAGGACAAATAGGCTGAAAAACAGCTTCTATCCTAGTTCTTTTTAAATTTTTTAAATTTTTTTTTTATTATTATAACATAAAGACATACAACATTTATATATATATTCTCTTAACAGATATTTTGTGATGATCTTCTAGTATTTACATTTTCTCCCCTTTCACTTTATATTATTCCACTTTCTCCTTGTCCCCTCTCTTTTAATTACAGTGTATTTATTAAGATCCATATTAACATATTAATGCACCCTGTTATTAACACAGCTGCCTGCAATTTCTGCTGGTTCGAATCTCTCCAAGGCTCAAGGTTGACTCAGCCTTCCATCCTTTCTAAGGTAGGTGAAATGAGGACCCAGTTTGTGGGGGCAATAAGCTGACTTTGTATAAAATATACAAAAGAATGAAGGCTATTGCTTAACGCATTGTAAGCCGCCCTGAGTCTCCGGAGAAGGGCGGCATATAAATCAAACTTAAAAAAAAACCACAAAACTTTATATTTTCTACACATTGACATATTCATTCTTTCCTTTTTTACATTTCACCCCTATTTTTCTTCTCCGTTATTCCTATTCTCCAGCCACTTATACCATTTGTGCCAGATTATATAATATTCCGTATCCTCTTTTTCTATCCCAGTTCTAAACCACATTGAATTCTACGGTATAGTGCAATAATGGGTTTTAAATTTCAATTTTATAGAATGTAAAGGATGTATGTTTGTATTTTTATTTTTATAGTTATAATGTACACTGAAGATGGCATTTAATTTCATTGTACCATGTGCAATGACAATAAAGTAGACTACTAACTAACTAACTTGGGCATCTTTAAAATGTGTGGATTCTCGGAGTTTTCCGAGAATTCCCCAACCAGCATGAAGTCCATGCATCTTAAAGTTGTCCAGGTTGAGAAGGCCCAATCTAGGTTATTAATTCCATGGGGATTGTCACCTGGATTTGAATTGTGTGGGTCAGGAACAAGAAGAGTTTGGGATCTGAGGAGACATTCAAGGATTTTGAGGCACCCAGTCTTCATTTTGGCCTGAGAGTCACTGTTGCTGTTTCAGCCCCAAAGATATTTTCTTAAATACCAAGAAGCTTTTTGTGAAGGGAAGTAAAGACTCAGCCTTCCATCCTTCCGAGGTAGGTAAAATGAGGACCCAGATTGTGGGGGCAATAAGCTGACTTTGTATAAAAAGAACACTGCTTGGGGAGGCTGAAAGCCCTACTAAGCAGGTATATACAAAAGTATGAAGGCAATTGCTTAACGCATTGTAAGCCGCCCTGAGTCTCCAGAGAAGGGCAGCATATAAATTGAACCAATAAATAAGTAAGTAAGTAAGTAAGTAAGTAAGTAAGTAAGTAAGTAAGTAAGTAAATAAATAAGTAAGTAAATAAGTAAATAAATAAATAATGCAGAGAAGAGCAACAAAGATGATTATGGGGCTGGAGGCTAAACCATACAATGAATGGTTGTGGGAACTGAGTATCTCTAGTCTAATGAAGAGAAGGACCAGGGGAGACATGATGGTCATCTTCCAGTACTTGAGGGGCTTTCACAGAGGTGGGGAGGGTCAACTTATTCTCCAAAGCACCTGAAAGCAGGACAAGAAGTAATGTATGGAAACTTATCAAGGAGAGAGCCCGCCTAGAACACAGGAGGAATTTCCTGACAGCGAGAACAGATTAATCAGTTCTCAAATCCGGAGGCAGTGCTGATTTCAGACATAATGTCCCCAACATTTCTGCTTTATCCAGCAACAGATATAACCAGGTGTGTTGTATCTGAAATAACACACCCTAAGACTGTGATGGCGAACCTATAGCACACGTGCCAAAGGTGGCATGCAGCACCCTCTCTGTGGACACGGGAACCGTCGCCCCAGTTCTTCTCTGCTGCACATGTGCGTGCGCCTCCCACCAGCCAGGTGGTCTTTGGGACTCTGCGTTGGGGGTGGGGCGTCTGCGGGGAGCCACGTGTACATGCACGGGGGGCACATGCCAGGGGCCCTCATGTGCATGCATGTGGGGGTGGGGCACATACAGGGGGCCACATGCATTGTATTTCGGGGGTTCAGGTGAGCCTACACAGATTCGCGTCTGCATGTGTGCATTTTGGGAACTCAATCCGGAAAAAGTTAGCCATCACTGCCCTAAGACAATAGCTCCTTCTTCTCTCAGGTGCCCAAGGACTGGACTTAAGGCAGGGTGGTTGGGCTCTTACATGCTGAGGTCTGAAAAGCAGAAGGAAGGGGTTCTGCCCCAGCTACAGACACAAAGTCTGTACAAACCTTAGTTTACTAAATTAAATCAGTTTTTTTTCAAACAAAGGCTGTTAATTAACTTTCTTAATAGCCTACAAGAATCGAAAGAACAAATAATCTTAATCTTACTATGGTTGGCAGGAAGCCCAGAAGCAATTTGCAGAGAACTAAGATCAAGGCACGAAGGAGAGTGAATGAAGTTGTTCCCTGCAAATTGCTTCAGTCGGCGTTCCTCCTTAAATAAGCTAAGGGAGTGGCCAATTAGCCCCAAGCCTTACTCTTGAGGAGACCTCCTCCTGAGGTGCCACTCCTGCCTTTTGGCAGCTCTGCGTGCCCCTACATCGAGAAGAAGGTCCTCCTCTTCGTCCTCTTCACTTAAGGGAGCTTCTGGAGGTTCTGAAGGCCTCTGGCACCACATCTTCTCCAGCCTCCTCATTGTCTGACTCAAGTGCCAGCTGCATAGGCTGCTGGCACAGCACCACACCAGCCTCCTCCCTGTCCGAATCAGGCACCAGCCGCACAGGATGTGTACGGGCCACAACAGAAGGGAAGGTGATACAAAGGGCTGTGGTTTGACCAATGGGAGAACGGAAGAGCAGGAAAAGGAAATTGATTTCTAAAAACTAGAAAAGGGAAAAAGGAGAAACGCGCAGGGTGCCTCTGTTATGGGGGAAGGTGGAAGGCGATGAAGAAGAGAGACGATTGCAGTGAACAATCATATGGTAGTCTTTGACCTTCAACAGTTTGTTTACTGACTGTTCAAAGTTACAACGGCACTGAAAAAAGTGACTTATGACCATTTTTCACAGGTACGACCTTTCCAGCATCCCCATGATCATGTGATCAAAATTCAGATGCTTGACCACTGGTTCATATTTACGACAGTTGCATGTGATCTCCTTTTGCGACCTCCTGACAAGCAAACTCAATGGGGAAGGCAGATTAACAACCAGGTTACTAATTTATCAACTGAAGTGATTCACTTAACAACTATGAGGCAGGGAAGGTCATAAAATTGGGGGCAAAACTCATTTAACCAATGTCTTGCTTAACAACAGAGATTTTGGTCCCAACTGTGGTAATAAGTCGAGGATTTCCTGTAGTTTAGGGCTGTAGCTAGGATGATGTTGGGGAACCAGGGTTCCTTAAGGGCTTAATTGTGGTCGTAGGTTGAGAACTACCTGTACAGAATTGCTTCTGGAACAAACGGACTGCAAAGTGAGTCAGTTCAGCAGCTGCACTTCTATTTTCAGGATGCAATGCCTTTCTCACCAAAGCTTTGGCAAATGTCTCCACTGATTTTCATGAATTGCCATTTTTCAAGTAAAGGAGATGAAATCTATTAATCCAGGTGGACTATTAATATTAATTATGTTGAATCTTTAATTATTTTCAATTTGTGTAAATGCCAATCTAATTTCTTTTTTCTCCTTGTTCTATTGACCTCTTTATCTCAACTCTCTTTATTTAAGAAGCTCCCTCAGAATGTAGACTCTAAAGATAAATTACCACTGGCGTCTGAGATGGGCCTATGACAATTCACTGCAGTCAACTCATCATGGCCAATTCACTATGTCCAACTCGCCACACCCAACTCACCATGGCCAACTTGCCATGGCCAATTCACCATGGCCAACTCACTACGGCAAACTCACTATGTCCAACTCACTATGTCCAACTCGCCACAACCAACTCACCACAATCAACTCACTATGTCCAGCTCGCCACAGCCAACTCACCATGGTCAACTCACTATGGCCAACTCGCCACAGCCAACTCACCAGAACCAACTTGCCATGGCCAACTTATTGTGGGACAAGAGTTATACTAATATCAAAGAAATGGTGGAATAGAACCATTAAAGAAAGGATGGAAAAGAATGGACAGAATGAAATGTGAAGAAAACAAAATTAAAATAAATTTGTATTTATTTTTAAATAATTAAATTGAATTGTTAAATTGTGCCATGGTGAGTTGGCCATGTTGAGTTGTCTGTGACAAGTTGACTGTGGCACGTTGGCCATGGAGGGTTGGCTGCCGTGAGTTGTCCTATTCTGTTCTGGGGCTCCTGATGAAAATCAAACAGGGCTCCTGCCAGCAACTGCCAAGAAAAGAGCACTGGATCTTGGAGGAAGGGAGGCAGGAGCAAAATAAACAAAAGCTGCTAATTGGGAGCAGAGAATCAGCTGGTATCCATATTGTTGCCAGATGGAAAATTGTCCTTCTGGTTCTAATAAAATTCCAACCAATTTCAGTGAAATTCGCTCGAGTGGCATTTAGTGTTCTTACCCTTAGCAAGGTGTGTCTGTGTTGATGAAATGTTGCAGCTCACCCCACTGCAGCAAACCGCAGTTTCCCTGTCACCCCCTTGCCCCTCATTTAGTCTCAGGAAAAGATCTGAGAAAGGAGCTTCTTCTGGTGGCCTTTTCCACATCCTGAGGGGAAAACCTCCGGTTGAGAAGCAGCTGGGGAAATTCTCCTTGTCCTGCAGACATCTGTAGAATTTATCTGGCCAATTGTCTATGGAGAGTCTCAGTCCTCCAGGTCATGGTTGTCCTAAAGGTGCTTTTTCAAGAGGCAACTGGATTTTCTGGTTTTTCTTGGAAGACCTTTTGCTTCTCATCCAAGAGGCTTCTTCAGCTCTGACTGGATGGTGGGGAAATGGAAAGGTTTATAGAAGGATTTATTTATTCCCCACCATCTAGTCAGAGCTGAAGAAGCTTCTTGGATGAGAAGCGAAAGGTCTTCCAAGAAAAACCAGAAAGTCCAGTTGCCTTTTGAAAAAAAGCACTTTTGGGATATCTAGCCAATTCATCTGCCCTTAATCTTGATGGGGAAATTTTGGAAGGTGTTAATTCCTTTATTTTGACTTTTAGCTGGTAAATTGGAATCAGCTTTGAACCAGCTCCTTTCCCTCCTTGAAGGAATTGGATTAAAACAAAATAAATGTGTGCCTGGTTCTAATAAAAAAATCCAAAACCCAAGACCGCCAAAAACCTTTGTACACTAAGAGCAGTGTTTCTCAACTGCTGGCTGGGGGATTCTGGGAGTTGAAGTCCACCCATCTTCAAGCTTCCAAGATTGAGAAACACTGACTTAGAGAGTGGAAGGTCTCAATACTGAACTGCCTGGAAGCTGTTAGTCAGTGAGTCTCAATCTACAACGCATTAGAACAGGGGTGTCAAACTCAAGGAGTACGGGCTGGATCCGGCCATGGGGTGCTTAGATCTGGCCAGCCTGGAAACAGTGAAGGACCGGTCCGAGGTGCCTCTGCCAGTGAAAACAGAGCTTAGAAGGATTTAACAGATTTAACAGATTAACAGAGTTGGAAGGGACCTTGGAGGTCATCTAGTCCAATCCCCTGCTCAAGCAGGAGACCCTACACCATTTCTGACAGATGGCCATCCAGTCTCTTCTTGAAAGCTTCCAGGGATGAAGCTCCCACAACTTCCGAAGGCAACTTCTGTTCCATTGTTTGATTGTTCTCCCTGTCAGAAAATGTCTCCTTATTTCCAGATTGAATCTCTTCTTGTTCAGTTTCCATCCATTATTCCTTGTCTGGCCTTCGGGTGCTTTGGAGAATAGCTTGACCTCCCTCCTCCTCTCTGTGGCAGCCCCTCAAATATTGGAAGACGGCTCTCCTGTCTCCCCTGGTCCTTCTCTTCACTAGACCAGCCATGCCCAGTTCCTGCAATCGTTCATCGTATGTTTTAGCCTCCAGTCACCTCATCATCCTGGTTGCTCTTCTCTGCACTCTTTCTAGAGTCTCCACATCTTTTTTTATAGTGTGGGAACCAAAACTGGATGCAATACTCTAGGTGTGGTCTTCCTAAGCAGTGGTGGGTTCCTCCCGGTTCCGCCTGGTTCCGCAGAGCCGGTAGCGGTGACGATATGACATCACTGAACCGGTTCTGCCCCCCGCCCCCCGACCACCCATCCCTGCGTTATTCTTACCTTTTATTTCGCCCCGCCCCCAATCTATTGCTGCCTCCTGAGTCCCAGCTGATGGGCTATAAGAAAAAACTGTTTAAATTCTTGCCGCGGGGCTTCAAAGGGCTGCCCTACAGCTGATCAGTGGTAAAAGGCAGTTTGGTGGTAGACTGGTGCCTCCAAAAACAAATGAGTAGACCGGTGCCTGCAAAAATAAATGGGTAGTAATGTTGCCAGGTGTCCACTATTTGAGCGGACAGTCCGCTTTTTTCACATTAGCTTTATGATGAAATTAAAATGTAATTTAATATTTTACATATTATTATAATATTTTTGATGTTTTGAATTTTAAGTAAAGTTTTGAAGTGATTATTTTAATACGTGTTAAAATGTTTGTAAGAAAATATATAATTTAATTGTAATTTTTTAAAAAATTTTTTTACTACTTAACCCCCCCCCCCCCCGCTTGTCCGCTATTTTTTGGAAGCAGACCTGGCAACCCTAATGGGTAGACCAGTGCCTGCAAAAATAAATGGGTAGACCAGTTCAGCTCTGCAAGCAGTTAAAAGCCTGGTAGACCAATATCTCTGCTAAATCCTAAAGAATTGTCACATGACCATCAAGCCACACCCACAAAATAAGCCACGCCCACAGAACCGGTAGTAAAAAAATTTAGAACCCACCCCTGTTCCTAAGGCTTTATAGAGTGGTATTAGTACCTCACTCATAGCTTTTGTATCGATTGTGAGGTTAGTGTCCATGTTTCACCAGCATATGTTAGAGCAGGGAGCCCACAGGATTCCTGCAGTACTCTAGGTGTGGTCTTAATAGGGATAATGGGCAGTTCTCCTGAGGTCCATTTTCACCGGTAGAGGGTTGCAGGAAGCTGTCCCAGCCAAAAACGGAGTTCGGGAGCCCATTTTTGCTGGCAGAGCGCTAGGGCCGCCACAGGCATCCCTGATACGAGTGATGTTGAGCTGGCCACTCCCACCCTGGCCACGCCCCCCCAGCCCCCCGAGGTCAAACACAACCCTAATGCGCCCTTCAATGAAATCGAGTTTGGCAGAAATGTTTCCGGTTTTCTTTCTATTGGTTGATCTGTTATTTTTTCTAACCATTTGTTTATGTTTGCCCAGAATTGATTCTACTAGGAATATTTACGAGAACATATACCAAAGAAATACAATATCTGATTTTAGACATCATAACAGCGGCTCAAATAACATATGCACAAAAAATGGAAAGAGGAAGAAACACCAACAGAAGAAGAGGTGATAAAAAAAGTTTTAGAATGTGCTGAGATGGACAAGTTAACAAAAGAAATTAAAGAAAAAGAAGAGACAGATTATTAAATAATTTGGAACAAATGGTATGAATGGTTTGAGAGCAGAAATAAAGAACAACACAAATAGGGGAGAAGATAAAATGTAAAATATGTATGTAACAAATATATATTTATATAGATTAGCTAATCATTTTAAGGGGAAAAAAGTTAAGTGTTAATGGGTTTTTCAGGCATCTGAAACAAATATATAGAAATGTATAAAATTAAGGATATTAGGATTAGAAAATACACTGTAATCAATCAAAAAGGGGACAATGAAGAAAATGAAATAATATGAGAGACATGGGATGGTCACAGTGGAAAGCAGACTACGAAGAAACACTTGTTAAAAAGAGGATATATTTGTATGTTGTATGTTATGTGTTTGTTGTAATGTGTAGTAATAAAACAATTAAAATTTTTTTAAAAAGAAAAGAAATCGAGTTTGGCACCCCTGTGTTAGAAGAACAACCTGGGTTGATCAGGGAACTCCGAGAGAGCAATTGGCACCGTCTGAATTTCTGATGTCTCCCTAACGGAATATTTCCTCCTGTTACTGGTCAAGCACCTCCGGCAAGAGAGTTAGAGGCGCTGACAGATTTGAACGTTCCCATTTCCAGCTCTTGGGAAACGGAAGAGCCTCAGCCCAACAACCCATCCGTGGAAAGGGACTCAAACAACCTGATTAATTGAACTGGGAGATTAGCATACACAGATGCAAGAACATCTGTCTGAGGTTGCTTAGATGCTTAGCTAACATTTTGCCCAGAATGTCCCAAAGGTGCTTTTTCAAGAAGCAATTGAGCTTTCTTGCTTTTCTTTGAAGACGTTTCACTTCTCATCCAAGAAAACGTCTTCTAAAGAAAAAAGAAAGTAAGTCCAGTTGCCTCTTGACTGAGGATCTCCATAGACAGATAAATTCTCCCAATTTGAGCAGGGGGTTGGACCAGGGCTAAAATGCTCCCGGTTTGGACTGGATCTCCTGATCCGGTAGCGATGGTGGTGGGTGGTTCGGAGAACCGGTAGCAAAACTCCCCCACGCCCATGCCCAGCTGAGCCGCATGATCATCAGAGGCTTTTTTTTTTTTTTGCTTTTAAAAGCCTTTTTTCTACAACCTCTTTGGCCTCTTACTTTTAAAAGTAAAAAAAAACCTGGCCACACCCACCCAGTCACATTACCACCCCACCAAGCCATGCCCACACAATCGGTAGTAACAAATTTTACATTTCACCACTGGGTTGGACTAGAGCAGGGGTCTCCAACCTTGGCAACTTTAAGACTTGTGGACTTCAACTCCCAGAGTTCCTCAGCCAGCAAGCAAGGAAGGAAGATAGCAATAGCCCTTAGACTTATATACCTTCACAGTGCTTTCCAGCCCTCTCTAAGCAGTTTACAGAGTCAGCCTCTTGCCCTCAACAATCTGGGCCTTCATTTAACTGACCTTGGAAGGATGGAAGGCTGAGTCAACCTTGAACCAGTCAGGATTGAACTCCTGGTAATGGGCAGAGTTATGAAAGGAAGGAAGGAAGGAAGGAAGGAAGGAAGGAAGGAAGGAAGGAAGGAAGGAAGGAAGGAATACCGCTTCACAGTGCTTTACAGCACTCTCTAAGTGATTTACAGAGTTAGCCTCTTGCCCCCAACAATTTGAGTCCTCATTTTACCTTAAGGTGACCAGATTTTAACATTGGTAAAGAGGGACATTGTGGGCGTGGCTTATTTTGTGGGCGTGGCTAGCTGGTCATGTGACTGGGTGGGCGTGGCTAGCTGGTCATGTGACTGGGTGGGTGTGGCTAGCTGGTCATGTGACCGGGTGGCCATGGCTATGCGTATAGGGTAAGGTGAACAGATTTTAACATTGGTAAGAAGGACACCATTGTGGGCGTGACTTATTGTGTGGGCGTGGCTTGGAGGCCATGTGACTGGGTGGGCGTGGCTAGCTGGTCATGTGACCGGGTGGCCATGGCTATGTGTATAGGGACTACTCAGAGGGCTGAAAAGTCATTTCTGACAGGTCCTCACACTTTTGACTGGTCCTCACACTTATGACCATCCTCACATTTATGCCCGTGCAGCATTCTTAACAACCATGTCACTCATTTCACAACTGCTTCTCTTCACCATGATGACAAGATAGGGCAAAAATGTAAAATGTGAGGACAGTCATAAATTCGAGGACTGGTCAAAAGTGTGAGGACCAGTCAAAAATAACTTTTTCAGCCCTCTGAGTAGTCCATATGCATTAAAGGATACAGCAATAGAGAGGGATGAAGGAATGGAAATTAGAGTAGGAGTGAGGGTAAGAGAGGGAGGAAGAGAGGAGGAGAAGGAGAAAGGAAGAGGAAGTAGGGAGGAGAAAAAGAGGGTGGGGGGAAGAGAAAGTAAGAAGGAAAGAAAAGAGAGTGGTGGTAGGTTTGAGGAGAAAGATTGCTGTACAATAAAAAAGATGAAAGGGAAGAAAGCCAACCCCAAGCAAATATAAAGATATTAAGATTAAGAATGAATTGTTAAACTTTAAAGAATAAAAGAGAACAAATATGAATAAATAGCAATAATTAGAAACACACATACAAACATGCAATGTATTTTCTTTGAACAGAATATTTGGCTGGTTCACAAATTTAAACAGCGTTTAGTCATTTCAATTAAATTTACAATTTCTATATTTCCTTTTTGCCATATTTATTCCTCATCTATTTTTTTAAAAAAACAATATTACCCTTCATCCTCATCTCTAATCTTAATCAAATTCAATTTTTCCCTTCTATTCTATATTATACCCCTTCCCATTGTCATCTATTTTTATATCCATCCTCACATTGGTTAATTATGTAATTATGTAATACAGTTGTTTAATACAAATTCAACATTTTAATATAAATCAATTAGTTATATAACTATCTTTTTTGTATATTAATCAATATGAACATGAATATTCCAATTATTTCCATGCAATCCAATTTCTTACAAATCAATTAATTATATTTACCAATAATAATAAACCAAATAATTTCCCCCATATATTCCTCCAAACCACAACTTAACCATTTCTGCTTTCAACACAATATACAATTATTAATAGTATCTCAATTATTACAATTCCCTAGTTAAATAGAGCTTTTTTTCTTTTGTGTTTTAAAATCTTGAACTCTCCTCTTTTGCCCAAAATTTCCCATTGTTTGCAGTTTTGTACCTACCTTTTTTGGTGAGGAAAAAGAAAAAGAAAAAGAAAGAAATCTCTCTCTGCCTCATTTTGTCATGTTGCAGGTTTAGTTTCGCTTTCGCCTTTGTTTTCAGTATAGCTGGGGCGGGGGGGAAATCTGCTCCAGGAACTTTTTGCAGCTTTTTACAGCTAATTAACCTAGCGGAAGCTGTTAACAGGGGCTGTTTTTTCTATTTTTGCAGGCATGGGTCTATTCATTTTTTTTTAACACTGATCAGCTGTAGGTCGGCCCTTTGAAGCCCCGCGGCAAGAGTTTAAAGAGTTTTTTTCCCTCTAGCCATCAGCGGGGATTCAGGAGGCAGAATGAAAAATCGGGACTTTTTTAAAACGCCGCGGGACGCGGGACAAATTGCTCAAAAGCGGGACTGTCCCGCCAAAAGCGGGACGTCTGGTCACCTTATTTTACCTACCTCGGAAGGATGGAAGGCTGAGTCAATCTTGAAAACACTTTCAATGTTCTTTTAAAGAAGAGCAATTTGATGGCATTCTCAGGAGTGGACTCTGATTGTTCTGGCCCAGAATTATGAGATGGATGTGAATGTCTTAACTTTCATATTCTATTTTCTTAACAGTGCTCTGTGCCTCCTTGACTTGCTCATCCCTCTGTGGATTCCAGAGGAAGACTTCAGGAGGGCCCTCCTCTTCTGGAAGACTTTTCAAATAGGAACACTCTGCCTCCACACTATTAAGGTAACGTTTTGCCCTTGAGAAATGGTTGGAGAATGATTTGATTTCCTTCCTTAACAGGAGTGGAGAAGTCAGGCTGCTTCAAAGCTATTTCCAAGATTGTTGTCAAAACTTCAAAACCAGCAAGACCAACGAAGCAAAAATGGCATGGATTTTTGATAAGTATCTTTGAAGCTTAAAGCTTTGGAGACTGTTAAACGAAATTTCCCGGCCTCCTTTATAGTGAATTCATTAAGGCAGGTTTTTCTTTGAAACCCCTTTCCCCAGATGTCTTCCCACCTGGACTGAATTGCTGTTTATGACTCACCCCTTGCCTCCCAGTCTCCCCACAGTCTCACTCTGAAAGGCCAATAGAAAAGGCTTGTTGTGACCCAGGCCCAAGTAGGTAGTATTAGACGCAAACAGTTCCAAAACAAACAGACTTTATTAGAACAGCTGAGAATTAACTCATTCTCAGCTTAGTCCAAACTAAATTAAAACAAACTCTTCATAACACAAATTCTTCCGTCTAATCACCAAATTTGGGATAATTAGGCAAACTGTCAAAGGCTTCTCTTGGCAAATGTTCAGAAGCAGAAGACACCGATCAGAGATAAGTGCAGCAAGACAAGAACAAGTCTATCAACGTTGTTTTCTGACAAAAAGCCCAAAAGCCGTTGCTGGTGTTTTAAGCCTTATGGGAGGCGCCAATCATCACTTGGCTCTACTCCCGAGTCATCTTCTTTGCTGTAGCTCTTCTCATATGTGCACTAGGAACAGGCTCCTCCTGTTCCTCTGCCTCTCTACTGTCAGCCTCTGGAGGCTCTGGAGTTCACATCTCACTCCCAGATGGCCCTGGCCCCATCTCTGCCTCTGACGCAGAGCCCCCATCTCGGCCTTCCCCAGCCTCCAGGACTGGCCCATGTTCTTCCTCAGCCTCATTGCTGTCCGACTCCACTGCCAGCTCTGCAGGAATCTGGTAGCATCCTTTTCAACTAACACATTTTATGATTAGGCATAAACTTCACCAGATGTCTATAGAATGGACTATTTTTCCCTTCTGTTCAATCATGTTTGGTTCTCAGAGACAGAATAAGAGGAGAGAATCTCAGAGTTGGAAGGGACCTTGGAGGTCTTGGAGGGACCCTGGAGGAATTCTGGGAGTTGAAGTCCGCAAGTCTTAAAGTTGTCAAGGTTGGAGATCCCTGTTCTAGTCCAATTCCCCACTCAAGTAGGAAGCCCCATACCATTTCAGACAAATGGCTGTCTACTCTCTTCTTAAAAATCTCCAGTGATGCAGCACCCACAACATTTGGAGGCAAGCTGTTCCACTGGTTAATTGTCCTTACTGTTAGAAAACTTCTCAGTTCTAGGTTGCTTCTTTCCTTGATTAATTTCCATCCATTGCTTCTTGTTCAATCTTCTGGTGCTTTGGAGACTAGGTTGATCCCCTCTTCCTTGTGGCAGCCCCTCAAATTTTGAAACACTGCTATAATGACACCCTAATCCTTCTTTTCACTAGATAAAACATACCCATTGCCTGGACAAGTCCCTGCAGTTTTCTGAGCAAGATTTTTCAGTAATGGTTTTCCATTGGCTCCTTCTTAGGGTTGAAAAGGAGTGACTGGCTCACGTCACTCAGCTGGCTTCATGCCCCTAGAACTTGTAGAACTATGATAGGCATGATTAGAACTCAGTCTCCTACTTCCTAGCCTGATGCCTTATTCACCACACCAGTCTGGCTCTCTATAGAATTTGTTGTTGTTAGTTGCGAAGTCGTGTCCGACCCATCGCAACCCCATGGACAATGTTCCTCCAAGCCTTCCTGTCCTCTACCATCCTCCAGAGTCCGTTTAAGCTCACACTGACTGCTTCCAGCCAGTTCGTTTTCTGCCTTCCCCTTCTTTTGCCCTCAATCATTCCCAGCATTAGGCTCTTCTCCAGGAACTGCCCAATGACAGTTCTTTAAATCTCCCGCCGGAGGATTAGCCAATCCCCAGCGGATGTCCTTATAAGGACATAGCACTCCTCTCCCCTTAGTCTGAAAGCTGTCCATCAATGTCAATATGTGTAACGAAGTCAGGCAGGTAGGCGGGACACCTGACGGTCCTAGAAGACCTGCGCAGTTCACTCCGAGCTTTGCCGCTGACCTGGGTGGCCGAAGCTCCTGTCCTCTCCGGCTCCCCGGCTGGGGCAGCCTGGATTCCGGCCGTCGAGTGTGCGGGACCCGTCCCAGCACCTCCGGCTGCATCATCTGGATCTTCATGCTGGTGTCACTGGTCCTTCCCTCGCCCGGAGTCTCTGGAACCTCGTGGCTGGACATCGCTGCTGTCCGGTGGGTGCCGTCCGAAACCCGGTAAGTCCGCTGGTGTTATTTTGGGCTTCTGTGGCTCCCGATGATGTTGATGTTGGGCGTGGACGACCTCGCCGGGGTAGTGTTCACCTCCTCTGTCGGGTTCGTGTAGGTCAACCTCGTGGGGTCGGTGCTGGTCGACCTGGTCGGGTTGGTGGTCGAGGTCTCCCTCCCCAGCCAGTGGCTGGCTGGCTCTGCTGGGGTGTTGCATGCCTTCCTCGCCTGGTTGTCCCCGGTCTACTCGTCTGGGATGGAGGTCTCCCTGGCTGGGGTGTTGTTGGTCGCCCTTGCTGGGTGTGTGTGGCTCTTCCCCCCTGTGTAGCCCCCGGTCTACCTCAATGCTGCAGTGAAGGTCTCTCTCGCTGGAATGGCAGGTGCCCTCCTCGCTGGGTTGGTGTCAGTTCCCATTGCTCTCACCGCGTCTGGACTGGTAGGAGGACCGTTTGGATGCCCTCGTGTTGTCCTCCCGATTTTCGTGCGGCCGGTGGCTGGACGGCTCCGGAGCTGGTTCTTTGGCTCTGCAAGCTTCAGCGATGTGACCCCGCTTGTTGCAACGTCGGCAGGTCGCATCTCTCCACTTGCAGCTGGCCCTGGCATGGTCTCCTCTGCAGCTGGCACAGCACTCCCCCCGGTCGCTTTTCCGAGTGGTTTTCCGCTTCGGGGGTCTGGAAACTTTATGGACAGCCTCTTCCTCCTCTGAGTCCGATCCAGTAGTCGATTCTTCTGTAGATGACTGTGGGGACCTGCGTATCTTGTGGATCCCTTTCGCCCGAAGCATCGCGGCTGCCGCTCTCTCGGATGTTTCAGAAGCCGTGGCTTCCTCTACCACGTCTGCGAGCACGAGCTTCTTTTTGCTCAGGAATTTTTTCTATAGGGCTCTGTCCCTCATGCCAAACACAATGCGGTCTGCTATCGCATTGTCCACGTGGTCAAACTCGCAGCTGGCAGCGATTTGGCACAGGGCGGCCACAAATTCTTTGATCATTTCACCCTCTCTCTGGTCTCTCTGGTGAAAGGTGAAACGGTTTGCAACCGGCGTTCCCGTTGGGGCGTAGTGGTCCTGCAGGATCTGTTGCAGGTTGGCCCATGGCAACTCCTCGATGTCCCTTGGCACTACCAGGTCGACTGCCATCTCCAGGACTTCGGTGCCACAGTGGGCCAGGAACAGTGCTCTCCTTCGGTCATCATCAATGTCTCAGATGTTGTTGCCTCTCAGGAACTGTCGAAATCTAATCATGCAGGACTTCCATTTTTCCTTCCCTGGGCGGAAAGGTGCGAGGGTCAGCAGTGTGGTTTCTGGTGCTGCCATGTCGCTGGAAGGTTCCTACGGGTGACTTCAGCTCCTAGTGACTAGCTCTTTGTTGTTGGCTTCGTGCCACGAGGTTTGTCGCTTGGTTCTTGATTCCTTCGTCGCCAGTGTTAGATCAGCACAGGGAAAAGAAGACGCGACCAGCTCTGGTCCATTCAGTACTTTATTCAGCACAAGAATAAGACAAGCGGCTGTGCTGCCGGGGCTCTTTAAATACGCTCCGGCAGGCTCAGCCGCCCAATGACAGTTCTTTAAATCTCCTGCCGGAGGATTAGCCAATCCCCAGCGGATGTCCTTATAAGGACATAACAATTTATTTTGAAGGAGAAGAGAAATTCATCCAAGAAGGTGACCATATTTTTCAGGGCACACCCATTTTTTTCAATGGGCTATAGTCTGCTGGGCCCCCTGAGCTTCTGGAGGTTCCCAGTGGAAAAATTCAGAGCGTCTTCTTCAAGTGTGGGGATGTTGCAGGATCCAATCTGAGTTGGTCATTGGTACCAGAGGCCATTGCCATTGCTCTTTGGCAGCCATGCTGTTTCGTCAGTTTCCTGCCTATGGCAATTCGAGAGCAGGCCAGGGATGCTTTACGAATTGACAGCCTCTTCTGCTGGAGTGTTCTGCCCCAGCTACAGGTCCCAAGAAGTGCAGCACACACACACAGCTCCAAAAACTCTGTTTAATACAAACAGACCCTTTTCAAAATGCAGGCTTTAACCACAAATGTCCTTATCAGCCTGCTGTGAATTACAGAGATTAAACAAAGTCCGACAAGGATTGGCAATCAGCCCAGAAACCAAGTTGTAACAAAAAACTCACACTCAAAATGCTCTGCATAGGACCAAATGTTGTTTCCAGCAATGTTTGCTATCTGTGTATGAACTTAAATAGGCTAAGGGAGTGGCCAGTTAACCCCAAGCCTTACTCTCGAGGAGACCTTCTCCTCCTGAGCAGCCACTCCTGCCTTTTGGCAGCCCTGCGTGCTCGAACATTGAGGAGAGGCTCCTCCACTTCGCTCTCTCCACTTGAAGGACCCTCTGGAGGTTCTGAAGGCCCTGCCTGAATCCCTGCCTCTGGCACCACATCCTCTTCAGCCTCCTCACTGTCCGACTCGAGCACCGGCTGCACCAACTGCTGGCGCGACACCACACCAGCCTCCTCGTCATCGGGAACAGCCACAATCTGCGCAGGCCACTGGCGGGCCACAACATGGAGCAAATCAGGTGGGTGGGTTAAGGCAGATCCTCTGATAAGCCAGTCCCATTCCATGAAGGGTTTTCAAGATGATAATCAACACCCTGAAATAGACTGGAAACAACCATCATTGGTGGTTAGTTATTATGAAATGAATCAAGGAGGATAGAGCTTGCCTGCTGTTTGAAGTTAGTATTCTATACAGGTCCCTCCTTCCTCCGCAAGGCCTCCCTGAGGTGATCCTGAGCTCTTCTTTGCTTGTTCCCTCTTTTCTCTTTCTCAAATTGGGGTTATCTTCAAAGTGACCTTGTTTCGCTCTTTGTTTTGATTTATGGAAGCGTGTCATGACTTTGGTTACAAGATGATGAGACTGCGGACAATTCTTCGTATATGACCCTTTCTAACAAGAATTGTGCTATAATTGTATTTAGGAGCAGAATACTTACTTGGGCCTTTGGGGAATCTGAAAATAAAAGCATTCCTATAAAAAATATATCGGCAGTCAAGAAGCAAGCAATTAATTTCCTTCTGTAGGGTTGAGGGCTTTTCAAGCTGCCATTAAAACGAGAGTGTGTTGCTGAAAGGAAGAGCCACTGTGGGGCCAGGAAGTTAACCGGGAGGAGGAAAGGAGGATGCATCTGAAGGCTCTGTTTAAATAAAGATGAACCAAGTTAGTTACTACAGGGGCTGTAGTAGTTTGTAATAATTCTGCAGGCCAACTTAGTAGACTTCAAACTACAGTGGGGACATCCTTATGGATGCTACCATATGTTCTTTTTTTTAGCAGCGACGGGTAAGAGGAATAACCGCTACAAGCTTCGTTGGGTGAATGAATATCTTTACATCTCTTTTATTTGCTGGGGTAGGAAAGAAGCAATCTAGAATTAAGGAGAAATTTCCTAACAGCGAGGACAATTAGCCAGTGGAACAGAAGTTGCCTTCAGACAAGTTATGGGAGCAACGTGGAGTTCCCATGTAACACCTCTCCTGCGTGAGCTGCACTGGCTCCCGGTGGTCTTCCAGGTGCGCTTCAAGGTTTTGATTATCACCTTTAGAGCGCTCCATGGCTTAGGACCTGGTTATCTACGGGACCGCCTGCTACCACCAATAGCCTCCCACCGGCCAGTACGCTCCCATAGAGAGGGGCTCCTCCAGGTGCCGTCGGCCAAACTATGTCAACTGGCGGCCCCCAGGGGGAGAGCTTTCTCTGTGGGGACACCTACGATCTGGAACGAGCTCCCCCCAGAGATACGGAGGATCCCGGATCTGCGCACCTTCCGTCGCGCGCTTAAGACTTTTTTATTTCATCAAGCTGGCCTGGCCTAAATCTTCTCCCCTTTTTAAATGTAAATTTTAATTTGTTATAAATTATTGGGTATTTTAAATTTGTCTCAGCCAAATTATTTAATTCGTTTTTATTCTATTTTAAATGTTGTATTTATGTGTTTTATTCTGTGGCTGTTCACCGCCCTGAATCCTTCGGGAGTAGGGCGGTATAGAAATCCAATAAAAAAGAAGAAAAGAAAGAAAGAAAGAAAGAAAGAAAGAAAGAAAGAAAGAAAGAAAGAAAGAAAGAAAGAAAGTTGTGGATGCTTCATCATTGGAGGTTTTAAAGAAGAGACCGGACCGTCACTTGTCTGAAATGGTACAGGGTCTCCTGCTTGAGCAGCGGGCTGGACTAGAAGACCTCCAAGGTCCCTTCCAGCTCAATTCTGATTCTGTTATTCTGTGTTCCTTCTTGGTTCATTCTTTATTCTATGTTCACTCCAACCTTCTTATTTTATGTTCTAAAATTCTAGTTTACAGTTTAGAATGCAGTGCTATCCGTTTAAAGGTCAGTCAAGTCATGCAGTAAAGTCAAAACGAAGGGACCATATCTGGATAGACCAATCATGTTTATCCCTGAGCTGCTTGCAGAGATCATCATAGATATTTTTCCAGCCAACGGACTATTTTGTAGCCTGGGGGGGGAATGGAACTGATCAAGTGGCTGATCTGATTGCATTGTTGCTGCCTTGAAGGGTGGGGCTAGGGCAGGGCTGAAATGCTACAGGTTCGGTCCAGTTCGCCTGAGCCGGTAGTAAAAAAATGTTTTAAAAAAGTTCCGACGATCAGCTGAGCAACCCGCGGAACTTTTTTTTTTATTTTTTAGACATTTTTTTACTACCAGCTTAGGCAAATAGGTAGTAAAAAATGCTTTTAAAAGGCTCTGACAATCACGGCTGTGCACCGCGATCATCAGAACCCTTTTTTTATGGGGGCGGGGTGGGAGGGTAGGCTACACCGGGGGGTGTAGCCAAAAAACAGGGAGTGGCTGGGGGGGGTCTGTTTTTGAAAGAAAGAAAGAGAGCGAGAGAAAGAGAGAGAGAGAGAGAGAGGAAGGAAGGAAGGAAGGAAGGAAGGAAGGAAGGAAGGAAGGAAGGAAGGAAGGAAGAAAGAAAGAAAGAAAGAAAGAAAGAAAGAAAAGAGGGAGGGAGGGAAAGAAAAAGGAGAGGAAGGAAGGACTATGAGCCTGGCACTAGACACAGCTTCAGAGGATAATCCAGGGCTGGAAGGGACCTGGGGGTTATCTAGTCCAACCCTGCTCCAGCAGGACGTTGTTAGTGAGTTTCTGTCTTTTGATCCTTGAGTCACATGGTTACATAGCCATGCCCATCCAGTCACATGACCCCACCAAGCCACGCCCACAGAACCAGTAGGAAAGAAATTTAGATTTCACCACTGGGCTTAAACCCCCCCCCCAAAAAAAAACTTGTAAGCTGCCCAGAGTTAACTGTCTGTCAGTTTGAGGAGGGGGCTTATAAAACTGTTTAATAAAAATAAATAAATACATAAAGCAGGGGTGTCAAACTCCGGCCCGCAGGGTATTTAGATCTGGCCTTCATGAGCTCAGTTTTCACTGTCAAATGGTTGCAGGAGGCTGTCACAGCTGAAAACGGAGCTCAGGAGGTCATTTTCACTGGCACAGCGCTCAAGTCACCACAGGTGCCCCCGACATGAGTGACTTCGAGTTGGTCACTGACCCTGGCCACACCCATCCCCCGAGCAAGGTTGGGCTTCAAAAATTTTAGCAAGGGGTTTTCTGCCTGGTTGCTGGGTGGGTGTGGCCATGGTAGGTATGGCTACCATGGGGGGGGGATATTTTGCCCTCCCCAGGCTCCAGAGGCTTTCCTTGAACTTCCGGGAGGGCAAAAACAGCCTCTGAGGCTCTGGCGGCCCTCTGGAGGCCGGAAATGGGCCCATTTTTGGTCTTCCTGAGCTTCCGGTAGGCCTGTTTTTCGCCCTTTCTGAGCCTCGGTGCATGCCCTGCACTTACCTGCATCCAAAACGGGTCGCATGGGGACTCCTGGGAGGGGCGGGGCAGGGTGGGTGGGGCCAGCCAGGAGTGGGATTTGGGGGTTCTCTGAACTGCACAGAATCTTAGCTAGAAGTTCTCCTGAACCCACCCTGGCCCCTGGAGGTCAAACACAACCCTGATGCGCAGCCCTCAATGAAATCGAGTTTGACACTCCTGACATAAAGAAACAAATAAGTATAGACAGGTGTGTGTGTGTGGGGGGGGGGTGAGGGATGGGAGGGGGCTGGCTGTTGATGGATGTAAAGAGGCTTCCCAGGAAACAGCAGGCCAATTTTCACCTTGAGGAAACAGTAAACAAAGAGAAGCTTTTTTTTTTTTTTTTTTTTTTTGCAGGTGGGGGAAACATCTGAAAAATTACAAAACAGACTTCAGCACCTCGTTAAACACACAGCTCTTTCAGAAGTGCAGCCGATCCCCTCAGAACCGCCCCTCCCTCTCCCCATTTCCATTTCCATTACAGAGACAAATGGCAAATAAGACCTTCTTGAGAGGACCAACATTCGTTCAACCATCCCTGGATTTTTTGGGAAACCAAGATGTGGAGTGTTTACCATTTGTTTACAGTGTGTAGGCAATGTTTACAGAACAGATAGAACTCCTTCTATAAAATAAACTCTTCGCCCTCCCCCCCCCCCCGCGTAGTTGAATTTCTGGCAAACACTTCAAGAAACAGCATTAGAAGGAAGACGTCTCAGCCAAGTATCTGGGAGAAAAAAAAAATCAGTGTGCACCATTCAAACTTCCATTATCAAGGTTATTTACAGAAATAATGATAATAGTGGCTTCTCAAGGTTATTTCCTAGGAGACACACACATCTTTTTATCATAGATAACCCAGAGACACACGTTCACACACACCTCTTCTAAGCTTATAGATTTAAATGCTGCAGCCGAGATTTAAATGTGAACAGGGGAGCAGAAAGAGGAGATAACAAAGAACCAAGGAGGAAGAGAGAAAGCTGATTGATTATTGCTGCTAGGCCATTGTCTGTGAGTGCAATTTTACTTCCCTGTGGCCTAGTTGAGACAGCTTCAGGAGGCATATAAGGAAGCTGGTTCCTTAGACAGCCAACTCACTGAGTGAATGACCAGGGTAAGTGAACAAGAGTTTGGTGGGGAGTGTGATGACCCAGGATGAGGCACGAAGCTCACACAGCCAGCCGAGAGTTCAAACTGCCTTTTAATGCTCCAAATTCCCCCCCCCCCGAACACTCCCACGTTCTTGGCAAGTCCCAGAGCAAACACATGGCAGCCTCTGACTGTGCCCAGTCCAGCAAAACAAGGGAACAGGGAAATGAGTCCACAAACCAAGGGACAAACAATGAGTGTACAAAGTAGGGAACAAGGTACTGAATCCACAAAGTCAGGAAGAAGCAAGAAGTCTTGCAAACTCCCAATGTCTGTACTGGTACACCCAACTCTACCAATTCAGCATTTGTTCCCGACAAATTCCCCTCTCCACAGCGTCTCCTTAAATCTTAGTCCCCATGTGTGCCTTGTGAAGAGGGGCAGGGCATTCTCTTCCCAAGTCATCAGGTCAGCCTATGCTGTTCTCGCCTTCTCTCCACTCTCCATGCTTGGGGATCAGGAGGGGATGGTCCTTGCTCATTGCCTGAGCTCTGTCATTCCTCATGTCCACTGCTTGCTCTCTCTCGGTCATCCTGCCCCCATTCCTCCCTGCTAACAAGCTGTCCCAATCCTGAGGGGCCCTGTGCTGCCTCGGCCTGCTCCTCCCCACATTCCTCCGAAGCCAACGAAACCGCCCCCTCAATCTCCATTGGCTCCAGCTCTGGCTCGTCCTCCTCCTCAGATTCAGGCTCCGGTGGGGGCATGACAGGGAGGACATGGGGGAAGCATTTCTTTTTAATTGTTTTCATAGAACAGCTCCTGTGAACGGGGCAGAGTGTACCATGTCCATTTGCCTCCCTGAAGACAATATTAGACACTCTACACGTGCCAGTTGGTCACTTTCCTGGAAGAGAGAGAGAAAGAACTAGAACCGAACCTGTTGACCCACCCCCCCGACTTTATCAAGAAAGTTAGGAAGTTCATGAACTGGACACAAGGAACGCTCAGAAGGAACAACAGAACCAAGGAGCTTCTCAGAAGATAGAAGAAAGCCAGTCAGAGGGTCAGAGAGATGGAGCAATGTGGCAGAATGGTCAAGCCTATGAAGCAAAGCTCTTCTCTAGGGCTTCTGAACAGATCCTGTTGAGATGTGCTACCTTCCTAGGACACACATGCAGGACGCAAGAAAAGGAACCACAACATCTTTGACAGGTGTGAAATCTACTTACCTTCCCTACCAGTTCGGAAGTGCATGCGTGCGCATCACATGCAATTTTGGATCCTCAGCGCATGTGCAAAGCCTTCTGCACATGCGCAGAGGGTAAAAAACAGGTTACTTCCTGGTTAAAACCAGGAAGTAACAATGTCTGGGCAGATGGGCGGAGCCTCGTGCTGCCGCTGCTACCGGTTCTCTGAACCACCCGCTGCTGCCGCTACCGGTTCTCCAAACCCCCTCTGCCATTGTTACCGGTTCGCCTGAACCGGTGCGAACCGGTAGCATTTCACCCCTGATCTTTGAGCCTGCTGGCAAATATCGATGTCCATTCAAATATCTTCCATACGAGAACTAATCATACAGACAGACATGGTTTTGCAAGAGACGATAAACACAGAGCAGGAGGGCGATGGAGCTACAGGCACAAGTGATGCTTGCTTTATTCCCTTCTGTTGAAAGACGTGGTCTTGTTTTCCTGCTAGGAAAGTTTCTTCGCAAGATGAGACATCTTTGTAAAAATAATAAAGGCGGGATGCCAGCAAACAAACAACAAAATGAGTTCAGAAAGCCCCTTTACAGATCTTTACAAACGTGACCCTATTTTAAACTTAATAGTTAACAGCAAGAGAATGTGGAAGAAACACACAGATGTACTGAAATCCAGGAGCTTGGTATGGGGACCCAATGGAGAGCATTTCAGTAAAAAGAAAGCAAAGATTTCATTGTGAGAAATGCCATCTTCACTGTTAGGATATGATTTGAGCCTAACAAGTTGTCCAGGCAATATATGCGTTCTGTGACTTTAATATGAATATGTATTGTGTGACTTTAAAGTTTTACTGCTGATTCACTGTAATGCTGAGTCATGCTGTAATTAGATAATCACTGGTTGTAAACGTATTTAAAGAAGGTACTGTAAAGTATTCAGTTGATGATAAGCTACCATTGTGTGTGGAGTTGCTACCATTGTGCTATCATCATTGGATGGATCTGCTACCATCGTGGTTTGTGAACCAGAGTGAGTTTGTTATTCTAACCAACTACTGTTTGTGTGGTAAGAAGAGTTTTTGTATCACTGGACTGATTTAACTGGCAAAGACTTGGATTATTTAAAGACTATGAGATTGTTTTTTTCTCTCTAAAGTAAACTTTTGATAAACCAGTTTGCCCATCTCTTATTCATTGCTCTCAGCAACGTTTCTCTGCTGGTTGGTAACACAACAACAATATCCTTAACATTCACCAAGCAGGCAGAAATCCTGGCAGGGCCATGCTTGACCAGGATTACAGGAGTTTCAAGAAGGAGAGACAGAAAAAAAATGAGAGGATTCAATTATCAGTCCATCTGTTGAAAACCCAACTCTGCCAAGAACCCCCTCCTCCCAATTCCTCAGTGGTCTTGCTGGATGTTTTTATTTTCCAGAAAACTGAAGAAGACATGAAGGGATCAGCGTTCCTGAATCCAGTAAGCAATAGGGAAGAGCTGGTTGGAAAGATAAAAACAGTGGGAGGGAGGAGGGAGGACTTATGAATCAGCCAGCTTGAGATCAGAGTAAATGATTCAGCTATCAATTTGGAATATTTAGAAAATAATGCATTATGGAATTATAGCACTATCGAATTATCCATAGTGGAAATGGTATTGTGAGCCACCCTGAGTCTTCGGAGAGGGGTGGCATATAAATTTAATTAATTAAATTAAATTAAATCAAGAAAAAAAATATTGCAGACATTTTATACTACTCACTTTCTCTGAGGAGTGAGGCTTTGATTGTCTGGTCATGGCTGCCATCTTGACTTTTTTGACCTCCCATGATACCCCTAGGACATCTGGTGTGCCTTACAAGACAAGATCATAGATGGCTATCAATCTTCTCAGATAAACCAGAAAGGAAATGGAATGAGATGAGCTAAGTCTACTTTTTTTGTAAGGCTACATTAAGATACAGATACAGATTAACAGAGTTGGAAGGGACCTTGTAGGTCATCTAGTCCAACCCCCCGCTCAAGCAGACCCTACCCCATTTTTGACAGATGGCAGTCCAGTCTCCTCTTGAAAGCATCCAGTTGCTACTTTTAAATCCTTGGTCAGTTAAGGTGGATCCTTCTTAAGACCCTTTTTCTGATGGTTAAATGACTGGGGAATCCTGCCTGTCTTTCGGAATTGCTTCCTTACAGCATGATCTCTTCTCTCCTTTCCCCAAGGTCATTCACACATTCCATTGCCATGGCCTTTGGACAGGTTCCACTAAATGGGATGGCAGAGAAATTGCCTAGATCAATGTTTCACAACTAAGAATAATAGAGTAACAGAAAGGACCTTGGAAATCTTCTAGTCTGACCTCCCTGCTCAAACAGGAGACCCCATCTCTTCCTGAAAACCACTGGTGATGGAACAGCCACAATTCTGGGTGGCAAGCTGTTCCGCTGATTAATTGTCCTCAATATCAGTGTCAACCCTGAAGCTGACCTGGGAGAAGCCATCTTGGAGCTTCAGTGTTGCCACCAGCAGTGGGTTTCGGATTATCTTACTACCGGTTCGCCATATGCGCGCATGACCAGTTTGTGCACATGCCTACCTTCCATGCATGCACTTTGCTTGCATGCGTGTCTCCTGCGAATGCACCCTGCCTCAAAAACGTGCCTAAATAGGATAGCATAGAGTGTTGTGACCCAGGCCCAAGTAGGTAGTATTAGACGCAAACAGTTCCAAAACAAACAGACTTTATTAGAACAGCTGAGAATTAACTCATTCTAAGCATAGTCCAACCTAAATTAAATCAAACTCTTCATGACACAAATTCTTCAGTCTAATCACCAACCTTGGAATAATTAGGCAAACTGCCAAAGGCTTCTCTTGGCAAAAGTTCAGAAGCAGAAGATACCGACCAGAGATAAGTGCAGCAAGACAAGAAGCAATTCTCTCAACGTTGTTTTCTGGCAAAGAGGCCAAGAGCCATTTCTGGTCTTTTAAGCTTTATGGGAGGGGCCAGTCATCTCTTGGCCCTACTCCCAAGTCGTCCTCCCTGCTTTATCTGCTGCCTTCTGGCAGCTCTTCTCATACGTGCACTAGGAACAGGTTCCTCCTGTTCCTCTGCCTCTCTACTGTCAGCCTCTGGAGGCTCTGGAGTCTGCGCATCACTCCCCGATGGCCCTGGCCCCATCTCTGCCTCCGATGCAGAGCCCTCATCCGGGCCTTCCCCAGCCTCCAGGACTGGCCCATGTTCTTCCTCAGCCTCATCGCTGTCCGACTCCACTGCAAGCTCCACAGGCTACCGGTTCGGGCGAACCAGTCTGAACCAGCTGAATACCACCTCGGGTTGCCACACTGGAACAAGGGATAGGGAGGGGTATTAGAGATAGCTGGACTTGTGTAGTCAAAATAAAATTCTTTCTCAAGGCTTTCTCCTGAGAACCAAGGACATTCTCACACCTGGCCAGAGGGAGGAGTGATGTCACCAGACCTGTGGACGCTGCAGTGATTGGGCCACATGACTTGATTGTTTGGGGTTGAGGAAAAAACCTTTACTTTTAATTAGGTGAAAACCAAGGGGTCCCTTGGTTCCACCCACCCGCCCAGATGTCATCATGTCCCATTTTTGACGCTCTGCGCATGTGTGGAAGGCTGTGCGAATGTGCAGAGGTGGCGTGTGCGCTCACATTTGTGAACCGGTAGCAAAGGTGTTGTGACCCCGGCCCCGGAGGCTGATTTATCTTCGCATGCTGATTCGGAGGATGATATGGAGGAAGAGGAAGCTGTCACGAGCTATGTGCCAGAGGGGCCATCTTCACTGGTGAGTCAGCAAGAACTGACAGTTGCTGATGTGCCTCTGGACCCCAGCCAAATGGAGGAGGAAACAGAGGCCAGTAACGATGAAGAGGAGCCCTATTGGATGCAAGAGAGAGACATAGGAGACGTCGTAGAGAACAGCTATTGCCACGTCCCAAGAGGTGTGGTCAGGAGACGTAGGGCCACACCCTACAAAGTATAAAAGGGGTGTGACTGGGCTGGAAAGGCGTGGTGAACAATTTGTTGGCATTTGGATGCAGTGGAGTTACAACTGTTAGTTTGGAGTTTTTGACAAAAGTCTGCATTCCTCCATTAGCCTGCTGGCCGTCTGCCAAGACCTTTGGAACATTGCCCGGTAACTATTGGACTGATACACGCTTTGGAAGAGAACTATTTATTAAAGGGCCAGCTTCAGTCTCTCTAGCCTGCCTTTGTTACTGCCGGGCTATTTGAGCCTCTGCAAGGCCACTCGTGGGAGGGGACAGAACTGAAGGTAAGTGAATACCAACTCTGGATCTGGCCCGGAGAGGCACTCTGGAAACAGCCTGGAGCGTCTTGGACCAGCACACACACTTTGCCCTCCCACACACCCGGGATGGGGTCTACTTACCTTTACTACTGGTTTGCAACGGGATCGTGCACGCGCCTTGCTTCTGCACATGCGGAGATCACCAATGACGACATCCAGGGTGCTGGGCGGGGCCTCCCACTGGTTTTACTACTGGTTATTGTGAACCAGTCCGAACCGGGGGCAACCCACCACTGCTGCACACCAGGAGCAACCTGGCCAAGGAGAGTGAGCACAAAGAGTAGGCACCTCAAGGACAGGGGTGTCAAACACAGTTTCTTTCTTTTGAAAAAGTTTTTTATTTTTATTTCTCATAAACATGTCTTAAATGTACAGTCTCTTATCTATTGCTGATCATACATATTCTCTTTGGACTCTCATATTAGTAGGTTAAACAATTTAACTATCTTCGGGGTTGTCCTTCTACCATTCCATCTCCTTTAGTTTACAACAATCCTTCTTCTCCTTCTCCACTCTTTCCCTTCCCTCCCTTCTCCTATCCTCTTCTACTTTCTTCTTTCCTCCTCTCCTTCCCCTCCTCTCCTTCCCCTTCCTTTCCCTCACACCTCCCTTCTTCCTCCCTTCGAACCTTCTCTCCTTAAAGTCAAGTTTCATTGAGGGATGAATCAAGGTTGTGGTTGAGCTCAGGGGACCAAGTGGACGTGGCCCTGGTCTCACCTTCCTCCGCTGGAGACAATGGATCCCCCCAGCCCCGCCCACGCCACCACAGGTGCCCCCTGACATGTGCGATGTTCAGCTGGCCACGCCCACCCCACCCACACACCACACCCCCCGAGGTCAACCACCACTCTGATGCAGCTCAATGAAATCGAGTTTGACACATCTGGTTTAGCAAATACACCACTGGGAGCTCCTTTCCTGAAATTATTCCTTTCTTCTGAAATGAAAGAATGGAGGTCTGGATCTTCACCCGTATGACATCCCTTTGGCTTTGGAACAAGCCGACTGGCAGACTCAAGATTTTACTTCTTGGAGGACAACACTTTGATCCATTGGTGTTGACTAGAGACCAGCTCTGTTATTAATTCATTGCCTGCCTGTCACTTTCAGTCTGTCCGTGTTGCTATGCTCAGGAGAATGTGTTTGCATTTGTACAGTTTAAATAGCTTGAAGTATCGCTCTGCTGTTTTTCTAATTGAACATATGTTTGTTTTATCAAGTATCTGCAAATAAACGAGGATCTTTTTCCCTTATTCACCAATATAACATACATTAAGTAATCAAAGTTAGGTTCATGTGGTCACCAGATACAGATTAACAGAGTTGGAAGGGACCTTGTAGGTCAACTAGTCCAACCCTCCCACCCAAGCAGGAGGCCCTACACCATTTCTGACAGATGCCAGTCCAGTCTGTTCTTGAAAGCCTCCAGGGATGAAGCTCCCGCAATTTCTGAAGGCAACTTCTGTTCCATTGGTTGATTGTTCTCACTGTCAGGAAATTCCTCCTTATTTCCAGGTTGAATCTCTCCTTGATCAGTTTCCATCCATTGTTCCTTGTCTGGCCTTCGGGTGCCTTGGAAAATACCTTGACCCCCTCCTCTCTGTGGCAGCCCCTCAAATATTGGAAGACAGCTATCCTGTCTCCCCTGGTCCTTCTCTTCAGTAGACAAGCCAGGCCCAGTTCCTGCAACCAGTCATCGTGTGTTTTAGCCTCCAGTCCCCTCATCATCCTGCTTGTTCTTCTCTGCACTCTTTCTAGAGTCTCAACATCTTTCTTACAGTGTGGTGACCAAAACTGGATGCAGGATTCTAGGTGTGGTCTTACTAAGGCCACATAGAGTAGCATTAGTATTTCACTTAATCTTGATTGTGCTGGTATAGAAGAGTGGAAAGAAACTGAGTTATGAACCAGGAAAAGCTGGAATCTCAAATCAATCATGAATAGCGGCTTCTTGATGTCATGAGCTGCAGTAATGCAGTGGTTAGAGTGTAGTACTGCAGGCTACATTTGCTGACTTTTGGCTGCCAGCAGTTCAGCAGTTCAATCCTGACCCCCTCAAGGTTGACTCAGCCTTCCATCCCTCCGAGGTCGGTAAAACGAGGAGCCAGATTGTTGGGGGCAAGAGGCTGGCTCTGTAAACCGCTTAGAGAGGGCTGTTAAAGCACTGTGAAGCGGTACAGTATATAAGTCTAAGTGCTATTGCTATTCTTGGACAACGATCTGCATATCATGCCCTACGCACAGTCACTCATGCGTTTGTGACCTCCCGGATCAACTACTGCAACGCTCTCTACATGGGGCTGCCCCTGAAGACCACTCGGAGGCTTCAGCTGGTGCAGAATGCGGCCGTGTGGGTAGTGATGGGAGTGTCCTGACACTCTCATGTTACACCCCTCCTGTGGGACATCCATTGGCTACCAGTTGCCCTCCGGGTGAGATTCAAGGTGCTGGTAATCACCTATAAAGCCCTACATGGCCTAGGCCCAGGGTATTTGGCGGACCATGTGCGACAGCTCCCCATCGCCCAGTGCGTTCCCACAGGGAGGGCCTCCTTGGGGTGCCATCGGCCAGACAACATTGGTGCGCCCACCTTCTCTGTGGGTGCACCTACCCTGTGGAATCAGCTCCCCCTGGGGCTCCGGGTAGCCCCTGACCTTCGCTCTTTCCGCCATGGCCTTAAAACATGGCTATTTCGCCTGGCCGGCTTGGACTGAAGGGGTTTTAGAGGGGATTTTAATGATTTTTATACTTTTATTGGGTATTTTTAAAGGAAGGATTGGACTTTGTGTATTTTATTGTTGTGAGCTGCCCTGAGTCCTTTCGGAGATAGGGCGGCATATAAGTCCAAATAATAAAATAATAAATAATAAAATATCATCCAAGGATTTGGGTGGTTATCTGTAAGGCAGGGATGGGCAATCATTTGGTTCAGTGGTCCCAACCTTTCTGTATTGGTGGCCCAGTGGCGGGGGGGTGGGCGCAGAGAGGGGATGGTCCTGTGTGAGAGGCAGGTGTGATTGCAAGCTACCTGCTGGGGTGACTTAATTTGATTGGGTTGCCAGCAGAGGCTGCAGAGTGGATAAATGTGTCCAGTTCAGATAGTATTCATAAAAGCTGCAATAATGGACTCCTGATAACTAAGATCATATGCAGTCTTTTCTTGGTTCTTTTGGTTATCAAATAGCATCATTTATGATCCTTCTGTTGTTCTCCTGTCAGATGTCTCTCCAAAATACTAGAGATGTCTGCTTTCTCAACAGTAACTCGCCTTGACCCTTCGGACACATAAATCTGGTTAAGCACAGTCGAAAAGAAAAGAGTAGCTCAAAAATGGGGTGAAGATTTGCAGGAAGTGTCTAAGGAACAACGAGATTTGTCTATGAAGATTCTGTTATCCAGGTCATAGATGTATCAAAAGGGATTTTTATTTTGAAAAGGCAACTGGACTGTTTTTTTTTGGGGGGGGGCGGGGGGGCGGGGGAGAAACAGGTGATTTGATTTGATTTGATTCAGGTGACCCTGAGGTCACAGATAAACCACAATGGCTCTCGGAGTGTGTTAAGATGGCTCATCTAGAGAAAAGAAGGACTAGGGGAGACAAGATAGCAGTCTTCCAGTATTTGAGGGGCTGCTACAAAGAAGAGGGAGTCAAATTATTCTCCAAAGCACTGGAGGGAAGGACAAGAACCAACGGATGGAAGCTAATCAAGGAGCCCTGGTAGTGCAGCAGACTAAAGCACTGTTATTAACATCAGCTGCCTGCAATTACTGCAAGTTCAAATCTCACCAGGCTCAGCCTTCCATCCTTTCTAAGGTAGGTAAAATGAGGACCCAGTTTATGGGGGCAATAAGATGACTTTGTATAAAATATACAAAAGAATGAAGGCTATTGCTTAACGCATTGTAAGCCGCCCTGAGTCTCCGGAGAAGGGCGGCATATAAATCAAATTTTAAAAAAAAAAGGAGAGAAGCAACCTGGAACTGAGGAGAAACTGAGGACAATTAACTGGTGGAACAAAAGTTGTCTTCAGAAGTTGTGGGTGCTTCATCACTGGAGGTGTTTAAGAAGAGACTGGACAATCACTTGTCTGAAATGGTACAGGGCCGTGATGGCGAATCTATGGCATGTGTGCCACAGGTGGCACGTGTAGCGATATCGGTGGGCACACAAGCTCAGCTCTGGCCACATCTGGGCCCACCGGAAGTAGGAAAAGAGTCTGTTTCCTGCCTCCAGGGGGCCTCGGGGGGTGGTGGAGAAGTTCTGTTTATCTCTCTCCCCAGGCTCCAGAGCCTTTCTAGGAGCTTGGGGAGGGCGAAAACGGCCTTCCCCACCCCCCTGGAGGCCCTCTGGAAGCCGGAAATGGCCCGTAACTCTAGAGCCTGGGGAACAGCAAAATACGGGCCTTCCGATCCTACCGGAAGTTGGAAAATGGGCTATTTCCGGCCTCCAGATGGCCTACCGGGGCCACCATGTTATCACGTGGCAGGAGCAGGTATGTGTGTGTGTTTGCGTCATGCATGCATGCATGGGGGCGAGCACATAGAATTATGGTTGTGGGCATGCACGCGTGCGACCCTCCCGCTCCTGCCATGTGATGGCAAAAAGGTTAGCCATCACTGGTATAGAGTCTCCTGCTTGAGAAGAGGGTTGGATTAGAAGACCTCCAAGGTCCCTTCCAGCACTATGCTGATTGATTCTAATTGAAGACCAGCTGACTGCAAAGAAAACACAATTTCCATTTTCATTTCCATTCCACCCCCTCTCCTGTCATTCCTCCTCCCATCAACTAATCTCAACAGTCCACAACTGTCCTTCCATCTCCTACAGCATCCAACGCCACTGATGAAGCTTCCAGGATAGGAATCAAAACATCTTCTTTTTCCTGAAAAAATCACTCCAGTTGCCTTTTCAGAATAACAACCCCTTTGGATAGAACTACAAGATGCATTTCAGCAGAGCATTCCTTGTTTGATGGGGCAAACTAAGCCTGTATCCACGCCTAGATTAGATTAGATTAACAGAGTTGGAAGGGACTTTATAGGTCATCTAGTCTAACCCCCCACCCAAGCAGGAGACCCTACACCATTTCTGACAAGCCTCCAGGAACAAAGCTCCCACCACTTCCGAAGGCAACTTCAGTTCCACTGGTTGATTGTTCTCACTGTCAGAAAATTCCTCCTTATTTCCAGGTTGAATCTCTCCTTGATCCATTTCCATCCATTATTCCTTGTCTGGCCTTGGAAAATAGCTTGACCCCTCCTCTCTGTGGCAGCCCCTCAAATACTGGAAGACTGCTATCATGTCTACCTTGGTCCTTCTCTTCACTAAACTAGCCAGGCCCAGTTCCTGCAACCGTTCTTCGTATGTTTTAGTCCCCAGGTCTTTAATCATCTTAGATAGATTCAGATTAATAGAGTTGGAAGGGACCTTGGAGGTCATCTAGTCCAACCCTCCACCTCACCCAAGCAGGAGACCCTACCCCGTTTCTGACAAATGGCAGTCCAGTCTCTTCTTGAAAGCTTCCAGGGATGAAGCTCCCACAACTTCCGAAGGCAACTATTGTTCCATTGGTTGATTGTTCTCACTGTCAGAAAATTCCTCCTTATTTCCAGGTTGAATCTCTCCTTGATCAGTTTCCATCCATTATTCCTTGTCTGGCCTTGGAAAATAGCTTGACCCCCTCCTCTCTATGACAGCCCCTCAAGTATTGGAAGACTGCTATCCTGCCTCCCCGGTCCTAGCCATGCCCAGTCTAAATGCCTAAGGCAAGACATTTTCCACGGGAATGGAAGGGTGCTTGTAATCTCGCCACTCAGCGCATGCCGGATGGTCCGATCCATCTCCCCGCATTGACAGTTCCAACAGCCGCCTTTGTAATGCGCCGTTCCAGGCGAAGGGCTCTAATTGCCTCTTGCTCACTCATGTTGGATTTGGCCCAATGCTCCCACTCCCCTCCGTCTCTGCAGTCCCTCATTCTTCGCTGATAGAAAAGGTTCCTCTTGTCAGCCCTTCTCAACCATGGTGGGAAGCCAATTATCCAAAGAGACAAACTGTCCAGAGATAATAATTGGAAGTGTGGGCTTTTAACTGATAAGAATGTCAGCTAAACTCATGTGGATCCTTTAAATGTGTCTCACTATATCACCAAGTCTCTGTTCCTGTTTAGCAGATATATTATCCTGTCAAATCAGGCAGGAAGCAAAACTCTGCAGCCAAATGAGAAGATACATATCAGTCCTCTTCCACTTGGTGCCCTCAAAGATGCCTTGGACCGCAATTTCCTGTATCCCAAAGGAAGCCCCATCTGGGAGTTAGAGGTTGCACCCAAGACATCTGGAAGTTCCAGTCTAGGAAGGCTGCTACTCGCTATCCAGTTTTGCTGCTGGATTAACTTGCTTTAGTGATTTGTTCAGCTTTATGATAATTGTTCTGTCCTCACCAGGGGTGGGATTCAGCCAGTTCGGACCAGTTTGGGGAAACTGGATGTTAATTTTAATCTGGTTTGCTGAACTGGTTGTTCCAAGGACTGGCTGATCCCGCCCACCCCACCCTGTCCCTCCCAGGAGTCTCCATGGAGCCCGTTTTGGATGCCAGGTAAGTGCAGGGCATGCATGGAGGCTCTCGGAGGGCAAAAAATGGACCTACTGGAAGTCAGGAAATGAGCCCATTTCCGGCCTCCGGAGGGCCTCCAGTGCCCGGGAAGGCCATTTTCGCCCTCCTGGAGGCTAGAGGAAAGCCTACAGAGCCTGGGGAGAGTGAAAATGCACCCCCCACTATGGTGCAGGAAGCCAAGTAGGCCACGCCCCCATGGCCACACCCACCCAGCAACTGGGCAGCGAACCGGTTGCTGAAATTTTTCAATCCCACCCCTGGTCCTCACTACATGTTAGTCTGTGTGCAGCTCTACCTGCAGCTAAACCCACCTGTCTGCTAATGAAACAGACCGTGTGCATAGATCTGAATGTTTTATTGAAAGAACAGGATATGGTGAAACTGGGGAAAATAGGGATACATACAATGAGAACCCAATACAAGATAGGCAGTATTGAGTTACTGCTGAACATAACAATTAATAAATACAAGCCATTTAAATCTCATCAGCGATGCTCTGTGTATGGGATGTGCATTTGTCCTTGGATGACTATGTGCCACACAGATTAAGATGATTCTTCTTTGTGTTCTGTCTTCTCCAAATGCTAAAGGAAATGGAGTCTGGCTTCCCAGTGTGCACTTATTTTGAGAGTGCGGACTGATAGGGTGAGGTCAGCTTCAAACAATATACTTGGTATTTGTCCCTCCGGCCACTAGATGGAGCTAGAGAGCAACAACAGTATATAATATGCTGGGGTGTTCTGTCCCTGTCCCACACGCACACACACCAACAGACGTTCAAGAGTTAAAGACCAAACCAGCTGACAAAATCCTTTTCCTTATGATAACGGAACGTGGCAACAATCTAGTGGCTGCCTGCCAAGAGTTTATTACTTACAAAGAGGAGAGATAACTTCTCCCCGCTTCTGGTACATCAAAAGAAACAGCTCAATAATTACAGAGTCAATCAAGTCCAAAGATAATCCAGCAAAGTCTATAGCAAAAGTTTGGCAATGCAGAATGGCGTGGAAGCTTTCAGCTTTGTTCGTCACAAGGTTTGACTGGCCACCACGCTCCCTTTTATACCCTGTGGGATGTGGTCCAGTGACTCAGCCTAATCTCGGGCACGCCTTTTCTTCTGTTGCGCGCGCTTATCTCTGCGACGCTGGCATGGATCCAGCCAAGACTCATTACTCTCATCACTGTCCACCTGTGGCTGCGTGGACGTGCTTGGCCCCGGCCCTGTCTCTTGCCCTTCGGCACACACCGAAGGCATTGCCAGAGAGGAGGGTCCTGGAGAGGGAGGCCTTGCCAACTCCTCCCCTTCACTCTCAGAGTCCTCTCCTGCCGATGACACAGGCTGAGGTAACGGAGCCACAACACTGGGGCATGACAATAATAATTGCTAATTGCAAACAAAATAAGAACTAGAATTAAAGAGGGACATCCAAACATTTTGAAGAGCTCCATGTAATAGCTCCACAATATAACCCAGGGGGTGAAATTAATTGGAGAGGCAAACAAAAAAGAAGAAGAAGGAGAAGGAGAAGGAGAAGGAGAAGTCCATCTCAATATGAACAACTTGCTTAAAGAAGTCCCCCCCCCCTTTGATTGAAGCATCCCTTGTGCATAAACATGGATTAAATCAATATGTTAAATAAAATAAAAAAAGATTTTGAAAGATAATGAAATAACGCAGTTGGTGCTGCGTTATTTTTGTGTCATACACAAAAGTAGCAGCTGGTTGATCAAGTGGGAAAATGCCCTCAATTTGACAGAAGCAATATCTTTCATAGGTCAGCCGAAATTGCAGGCTTTCATGTTTCAGAGAACTTCGTCAAGCACATTGGCTGAATGCCAGAACAATTGGAGGGGGCAAGGTCTGTTTTCAGAGCCATATCTAATCGCATCTACTTTTTCACAAAGGAAGGTGGGGCTCTTCAGTTTTCTTGCATGTTAAGTAGGGTTGAGGGCACCTGTGAAACTGGGAAAGAGAAAGCAAGCAAGGTAGATTGTTTCATTTACATTCCAGGTTTAGCTGTTAAGATAAAAAGATGTTGAGACTTTCGAAAAAGTGCAGAGAAGAGCAACTAAGATGGTAAACTACCAAGATTACCAGTGGTCTAAGGCACCCTGTTATTAAGCTGGTTATTAAGACCAGCTGCTTGCAATTACTGCAAGTTCAAATCTCACTAGGCTCAAGGTTGACTCAGCCTTCCATCCTTTCTAAGGTAGGTAAAATGAGGACCCAGATTGTGGGGGCAATAAGCTGACTTTGTATTAAAAAAAGAACACTGCTTGGGGAGGCCGAAAGCCCTACTAAGCAGGTATATACAAAAGTATGAAGGCAATTGCTTAATGCATTGTAAGCCGCCCTGAGTCTCTGGAGAAGGGCGGCATATAAATCGAACCAATAAATAAATAAATAAATAAGAATTAGGGGAGACATGATAGCAGTCTTCCGGTATTTGAGGGGCTGCCACAAAGAAGAGGGGGACAAATTATTCTCCAAAGCACCAGAAGGCAAGAGAAGAAACAATGGATGGAAACTAACCAAAGAGAGAAGCAACCTGAAATTGAGGAGAACAATTAACCAGTGGAACAGAAGTTGTGGGTGGCTCCATCACTGGAGGTTTTTAAGAAGAGACTGGACAGTCACTTATCTGAAATAGGTTCTCCTGCTTGAGCAGAGGGCTGGACTAGAAGACCTCCAAGGTCCCTTCCAACTCTGTTCTTCTGTTAAGATGGCAGACATGGCTTCATGCCTCTTTCACCCCAAATGCAAACAGGGCTTAAATGATGACATCCCACCAGGCACCTTGCAGTTGTGTGTTGTACTCTGGTTTTCTCTTGGTTAATGATCACAAGAAAGGTATTTGATTTGTAGCCCTGGTCTCAATACAGGTAGTCCTTGACTTACGACCACAATTGAGCCCAAAATTTCCGTTGTTAAGGGGTACATTTGTTAAGTGAGTTGTGCCCCATTTTATCACTTTTCTTGTCTCAGTTGTTAAGCGAAACACCCGCAGTTGATAAGTTAGTAACCCCATTGTTAAGTGAATCTGGTTTCCCCATCACATGACCTTGGGAACACTGCAACGGTCATAAATATGAACCACTTACCAAGCATCTGAATTTTGATCACACAATCGTGGGGACTCTGCAAAGGTCCTAAGTGTGAAAAACGGTCGCAAGTCACTTTTTTCAGTGAATTGTTGTAAGCTGAGTTGTTATCAGAAAGCTGTAAGCAGGATTTGATGCCTCTATTTCTGATGCAAATTGATTTTTGGGGGGCAGGGGAGGTTTAACAGATTTAGCAGATTAACAGAGTTGGAAGGGACCCTGGAGGTCATCTAGTCCAACCCCCTGCCCAAGGAGGAGACCCTACACCATTTCTGACAAATGGCAGTCCAAACTCTTCTTGAAAGTCTCAAGGTTGTACCAAATTAGCTCCATTTGTCCTTGCAGTGTCTACTAAAATCCTTTGGAATCTTTTGTTTCCTGCTCATGGATTCTGAAGATTGTTCTGAGCATTTTCTGTCAGATTTGGGGGGGGGGGGGCAGGGTGGAGAAGAAGAAACATAGCCAAGAGGCAAGATTGGAACATCTCAGCTGGTGGGAAAATTGGAAGTTCCCTCTAAACAGAATTCCTGCTGCTTTTCATATACTGCTGGATTTTCCAGATGAGCTGCTCCGGCATGTTTACCCAATGAATCTTTGTTTCAAAGCCTCAGCATGCTGTGGTTATGCTCAGGACTCACAGGGCGATAGAGTAGTTAAAGCATTAGATTAGGACTGGGAAGGCCAAGGTTCAAATCCATCCCCTGCCATGGGAGATTTTCAGGGACTGTGGGTCTATTGCTACTTTTCAGTGCAATTCCACAGCATTGTTGTTGGAAAGATAAAATGAAGAATTCCCAATGTAGTTTGGGTCAGCCATACCTTCATACCAGTGGTGAAATCTAAAATTTGGTACTACAGGTTCTGTGGGCGTGGCTTGATGGTGGTGGTGGTGGGGTAATGTGACTGGGTGGGTGTGGCCAATTTTTTTTAACTTTTAAAACCATTTTTTCTACAACCTCTTCAGTGAAGAGGTTGTAAAAAAGTGCTTTCAAAAGGCTCTGAGGATCCCAGCTGAGTTGCCTGATCATCAGAGGCTTTTTTTCTTTTAAATGCCTCTGCTGATCAGGCAACTCAGCTGGGATCGTTAGCTTGGATGTCAACTTGGATCGTCAAACTCAGCTTGACGATCAGGCAACTCAGCTTGGATCATGAGAGGCTTTTTTTCTTTTAAATGCCTCTGATGATCCAAGATGAGTTGCCTCTGCCAATCAGGCAATTCAGCTTGGATCGTCAGGGGCATTTAAAAGAAAAGAAGCCTCTGATGATTGCGCGGCTCAGCTGGGCATGGGGGGCGGGCAGGGATTTTTGCTACCGGTTCTCTGAACCACCCACCTCCATCACTTCCAAACTGGGAGCATTTCACCCCTGCTTCATACCTACATTGAATTTCATCTCCCCTAAACCTCAGGCAGTGTGACAAGGCTCACTGCTAGAGATGGACAGACAGACAGCTGGAAGGAGGTTATATGCCGGAAGATTCATTACCATACTTGATTTGATAACAGTGATGATGATGATGATGCAGTTTTTAGGAGTAGTGCTCAGTCCATCTTGTATGCCTTTGAATTTGTCCAGGAGTGTCTAGGAACTCACTTTCCCCAGCTGCAACCAGATGGGGGAAAAAGCAGAAAAATTAAAGTCAGCACCTTGGACAGCTCTAAGAAAGAAGCTGCATGGAACAACCGTCTCAAAAGGGAGATTTCTCGGATCAGAATAGAGCTGGAAGGGACCTTGGAGGTCTTCTAGTCCAGCAGTCACCAACTGGTGGTCTGCGGACCACTGGTGGCCCATGTGAAAATTTTAGTGGTCTGAACAAAAATAATTTGCATTTTTTATATTGCACTAAATGCCATTTATCTGTTTTACAAAAATCATATTGGTGGTCTGCGGGATTTAAAATTATGAATTTAGTGGTCCCAGAAGTCCGAAAGGTTGGTGACCCCTGTATTTAGTCCAACTCCCTACTGAAGCAGGAGACCCTACACCATTTCAGACAAGTGACTGTCCAGTCTCTTCTTAAAAACCAACAGTGATAAAGCACCCACAACTTCTAGAGGTGTTCTGCCCCAGCTACAGACCCCAAAGAACGCAGCACACACAAATGCTATACAAAGCTTATTTTACTCAAATAACTTAGTCTTTACCAACCAAAGGCTGTTAATAAACTGTCTTAACAGCCTACCAGAATTCTAAGATAAGGTAATCACAGTCTTACTAGAGTTGGCAGAAAGCCAAGAAACAATTTTGCAGAGAATCCAGACGCGAAGGAGATTGAACTAAAGTTATTCCCTACAGTTTGCTGCAAGCAGTGTTCCTCCTTAAATGGCTAAGGGAATGGCCAATTAGCCCCAAGCCTTACTCTCAAGGAGACCTCCTCCGGAGGAGCCACTCCTGCCTTTTGGCAGCTCTGCGCGCCCGTGCATTGAGAAGAGGCTCCTCCTCTTCTTCCTCTTCACTTATGGGAGCTTCTGGAGGTTCTGAGGGCCTTGGCTGAATCCCCGCCTCTGGCACCACATCTTCTGCAGCCTCCTCACTGTCTGACTCGAGCGCCAGCTGCACAGGCTGCTGGCGCAGCACCACACCAGCCTCCTCGCTATCGGAATCAGCTACAATCTGCACAGGCCACTGACAGGCCACAACAGGAGACAATTTCTATTCCACTGGCTAATTGTTCTCACTGTTAGGAAGTTTCTCCTTAATTCCAGGTTTCAATTTCAAATCTTTATTGTCAGTGCACAACATATGTACAATGAGATTGGTTGAGCTCCCTCAGTGCACACACACACACACACCGAACACAATACAACTCACAGTGAAGACAGAAAAAAAAATCCCTGACCCAATAAATCATATTAACAAAACACCCAATCCTATTGTACCAGTGTGAACACGTTACACATTGCGCCAGCCCTGCAAGTCCATCATACTGCATAGTTATGATATTATTTCTCATTCAGGAGTCTGACAGCCACAGAGAAAAACTGTTCTTCAGCCTATTTGTGTGGCTGGCTATACTTCTATATCTCCTTCCCCATGGAAGATTGCTTCTTTCCTTGTCTTGTCTTGCCTTCTGGTGCTTTGGAGAATAGGTTGACCCCCCCTTCTTTGTGGCAGCCCCTCAAATACTGGAAGACTGCTATCATGTCACTCCTAGATCTTCTTTTCTCTAGACTGGCCATACCCAGTTCCTGCAACCGTTTGTCATCTGTTTTAGTCTCCAGGCCATTTATCATCTTCGTTGCTCTTCTCTGCAGTTTTTCCAAAGTCTCAACATCGGGGTTTTTTGTAACATGGTGACCAAAACTGGATGTGGTGTTCCAGGTGTGATGTGAATCTGGGCCAGAGGTCGGCAAACACTCAAGGAGCCACAAAGGTCCTAACCGGAAGCCCCCCATTCAATTCTGGAGCCAACCAGAAGTCTGGTTCCCCTCCCCCCCCATCATAGAGTCTCTTCCTAGCACGGTGTCCTTTTTCCTATGCCGACCGGAAGTCTGGTCCCGTCCCCCCACCATAGCGTCTCATCCTAGCACAGCGTCCTTTTTCCTCTACCTGTCCTAACTGAAAGCCCTATCAATTGTGGAGCCGACCAGCGACAAGGAGTCACAGCAGAATGATGAAAGAGCCACATGCGGCTCCAGAGCCGCGGGTTGCCAACCCTTGATCTGGGCGATTCATTCTCTTTCTGCTGTGTTAGAAACTTCCCCATGCACTTGGCTTCCTTTGCAAACTTCAGTGACTGAAATTATTTCTAATTGCAGCAGATCGTTGGGTGAGGACAGGCAAACTGAGAACCCTCCTCTGTACCTATTAATAGACTTTTCTTTTTAAATTGAAACTAATAAGTGTTAATTTGCAAGGAGAATGGTAGGGAGGGAAGAGGGTTTCTGGTGTGTGGGTGTGAATGTTGGAAGAAGCGACTTGCATAGGGGAAGGTTGTGCATATGAATGGGAGAAAGAGGTTGGGTGCCCTTCCCCTGAGAGTGGGGCCTGTCCCCCAAGATCTGTAAGACACTCTCTAGGAAACAAAGTCAAGGACTTTGTGGAAAGACGCTTCTTTTTTTTTATAACATTTCCCCTCGGTGGTTGGGCAGGGTACACAATACAAAAGCTGAAAGTTGTGCACTGATGTGCGTGAATAAATGTAATACGAAAAAAATCACCTGCATCTCAGCAAGCTTCAGTGGTCACCCATTTTGCCTTTCTTTAAACTTTGTACGTCTTAAGACATACAAAATTGCATTCCAGGTTCAATTCCAGGGGCTAGATGTCACCTTTAAAGCCCTTCATGGCTTGGGACCAGGTTATCTGAGGGACTGTCTCTTGCTGGTCACACCCACCCGACCAACTAGAGTGGAGAGGCAAGGAATGTGGCAGGTCCCATCCCCTATGGAGATACACCTGGGGGCCCCAGAAGAAGGTGGCTCCCTTCCTCTGGAACATCCTCCCTCCAGAAATTAGGCTGAGAGTGGGATGGAGCCCATTAAGTGGCTGATATAAGTATGTGTGTTGTCGCCGAGGGGAGCATGAGGGGTTATTATTTTATTATTGTTTTATATTTTATAATGTTTTTATTTCTTCTACAATGTGTTTTTATTTTCCGTAAGCTGCCTAGAGTCACTGTGAGCAAATAGGCAGCTATATAAATTTTCCAAATAAATAAGTAAATAAAATAAAAGCCAGACTGTAGGCAACTGAATCCCTCTCTCTCTCCCTCTCTCCCTCTCCCTCTCTCTCCCTCTCTCCCTCTCCCTCTCCCTCTTTCTCTCTCCCTCCCTCTCTCCCTCTCCCTCCCTTTCTCCCCCCCTCCCCTCCCTCCCTCTCTCCCTCCATCCCCTCCCCCTCCCTCTCCCTCCCTTTCTCCCTCTCTCCCTCCCTCTCTCCCTCTCCCTTCCTCTCCGTCCCTCCCTCTCTCTCTCCCTCTCCCTCTCTCCCTCTCCCTACCTCTCTCCCTCCCCCTCTCACCCTCTCTCCCTCCCCCATCTCTCTCTTTCTCAAAATTTAGGATTACTTTTGGAAGAAATCCCTGGGGCACATGCCCAGAGGGAGCAGAGAAAGCCTTCCAAAGGGGAACGCATCAACTAACAGAGAAGAGCAATTAGAGATGGAGGCAAGATCAAAATCAAGCAGGGACGAAGGAAGGAAATGTTTTGGACAAGGAAGACCGGTGCAAACCTTTAGACTGTGTTTTGCATCATCTGCAAAATTGATAATCATATTTTCTAATCCCTCACCTAAGTGATTTATAAATATGTTAGCTCAGCATTTCTCTCCGGTTTTATGCAGTTGGGCACGGCAACGTAACCAGCTCAGGATTCATGAAAAAGGCCCGGCTCCCATTTTCTCATCTTTTCAACTACAATCCTATGGAAGTTTGCTGAATCATTTGTTGAAATCAAGGTCCACGGGATTCACCAAATAGGCCACTCTATCATGAAAGGAGATGGAGGTTCTTGATGGTTTGTTTGTTTGAGTGGGTGGGGTGGGGAGTGGGTTGTACAATTTGTTATTAATGAACCTTTGTTGGCTCTCGCCAGGCCCGGCATTTCCCCCTAAATGCTCATAAAGCAACTGCTTGCTTATTTGTTGCAGAATTTTGCCCAGAGTTGACCTCAGGCTGACCAACTCATCATTGTCCGAACCCATTCATCCTCCTTTCTGTTAAGCTCACAAATCATGCAGAGAAGCTCCAAGGTAGCTTTAACAAGCTCCTTCAAACCTCCTGAGTCTAAACTCTTCTTAAACTCATTTCTAACAGCCAAGGACTCCCTGTCTCCCGCTGACCCAGGATTGCCAGACTGGCGGCAATTGTTTCGATTTGTCCCATTTGAGAAGAATCCCGCTTTAGGAAGAAGACAGAAGCACAATAGAAATTTAGGACCTTTCAACTGCCTATCAATTTTACACAGCAGTGGGTCCACCTCTCCCTTTTCCTAATGGTAGAAGGTTTTTGCCTTCTCTTTAGAGCCTAAGTTCCTACTTTTTTCTGGACTTTCTTGTTTTTTCTTTGAAGATGTGTTGCTTCTGATCCAAGAAGCTTCTTCAGCTCTGACTGGATGATGGGGAATGGAAGGATTTATATTCCTTGCAGTCATTTGCATCCTTTTAGAGGGGTGTTGAGGCCACTTGGAGGTTTATCTGTGTCCTCAGGGTCACCTGAATGGTACAAATGGTTCCTGTAGCCTGTAATTTTTTTCTCTGGAAATCCATTCCTGCTCCCACACCATTCCAAGAGTCTTCATTCCAAATTGTATGTCTAAAAAGTCTGCAGAGATCCTCAGTCATCCAGGTCATGGTAGTCCCAAAGGTGCTTTTTCAGGAGGCAACTGGACTTCCTGTTTTTTTTTTTTTTTAAGATGTTTCACTTCTCATCCAAGAAGTTTCTTCAGCTCTGACTTGGATGGTGGGGAATGGAAGGATTTATACTCCTTGCAGACAACTGGTCGTTTGCATCTTTTTTAGAGGGTTGTTGAATCACTTGGAGATTTCTCTGTGTCCTCAGGGTCACCTGAGTGGTGCAAATGGTTCCTTTAGTTTGCAATTTTTTCTTTCTTTCTGGAGAACCATTAATATCCTACACCATTTGAACATCCCAAATTACATACCTAAAAGTCTGTAGAGATTCTCAGTCCTCCAGGTCACGGTAGTCCCAAAGGTGCTTTTTCAGGAGGCAACTGGACTTTCTTGTTTTTTCTTTGAAGACGTTTCGCTTCTCATCCAAGAAGCTTCTTCAGCTCTGACTGGATAGTGGGAACTGGAAGGATTGATATTCCTTCCAGCAAAGCTGGTCATTTGCATCCTTTTAGAGGGTCATTGAGGCCACTTGGAGGTTTATCTGTGTCCTCAGGGTCACCACCATCCAGTCAGAGCTGAAGAGGCTTCTTGGATGAGAAGCAAAATGTCTTCAAAACAAAAAACCAGACAGTCCAATTGCCTCCTGAAAAAAGCACCTCTGGGACAACCATAACCTGGATGACTGACAATCTCTACAGACTTTTAACGATGCACATTAGTCTTTCTCACTTCCTCCCCGCAGAAACTGGTACGGCTTAGCAGGCAGCTTTGCTCAATGCAGAGCATGTGAGCAGAACGAAGCAATAAACAGAACTCTGTAAGGAAAGCATTCTCGAGGCTGGTGATTACACGAAGGGGGAAAAAAATTCATTTCGGAAATGACAGATTGAGAGGAAAGCCCCTGTTTACTTAAGCCTGTCTACAACTAGGAGGTCTGCCTGGGGAATTGTGAAATTGTGAATTGTGAAATATAGACAAGAGCTGCAATGTGCATAGTTGCAACAGACACAGGAGTGTGTGTGAGTACACAACGGTGGCGTTTGTGTGGGCAGCATTACTTTGGTTTTATCGTGGTTTGTCACAGAGGCCACTCAAAGATTTCGGGTGTGTTGGCCTTCATTATTGGAAAGTCAGATGAGATCCTGAACCAGAACACCAGAATTAGAATTAGAATTAGAATTAGAATTAGAATTAGAATTAGAATTAGAATTAGAATTAGAATTAGAATTAGAATTAGAATTAGAATTAGAATTAGAATTAGAATTAGAATTAGAATTAGAATTAGAATAGGAGGAGGAGGAGGAGGAGAAAGGGGAGAAAGAAGTAGTAGTAGAAGAAGAAGAGGAGGAGGAGGAGGAGGAGGAGAAGGGGGAGAAAGAAGATGGAGGAGGAGGAGGAGGAGGAGAGGAGGAGGAAGGGGAGAAAGAAGAAGAAGAGGAGGAGGAGGAGGAGAAGTAGTAGTAGAAGAAGAAGAGGAGGAGGAGGAGGAGAAAGGGGAGAAAGAAGAAGGAGGAGAAGGAAGAAAAAGGGGAGAAAGAAGAAGAAGGAGGAGGAGGAGGAGAAGAGGAAGAGGAAGAGGAAGGAGGAGGAGGAGGAGGAGGAGGAGGAGGAGGAGGAGAAGGAGAAGGAGAAGAAGAAGGAGAAGAAGAAGACAGCCTATGTCACCTTGCTCAATTTCACCCTGGGGGAATCCCAGGAGAAACATTTTCCTGCCTGGGCCCATCTACATTCTTGCCCTATCTGTCTCTAAATTCTGAACAATATTTTACCTGGCAGATGTTCTTCTCTTTAAGCATTTATTTCTGCCCGAATAGATAAAACTCTGCCCTTTCCTCTGGTCTTTTCCAGCCAGCAGCTTCAATCAAAATGTTGATTTTTCAGACTCGGTTCAGGGTGAGAATGAATAAAGCCATTTTCATTGGTTCCATGTAGAACTTAGTCCTTGGTAGGCACAAACACAGTAAACTGTGCATAAATCAACATTAAAGCAAGCTTTTGGTGAGTAGAATACACAATGTTTTTCTCACTGAGTGGAAAAGGAGACCTTTTCCCCACTTTAACCATGGCTACATGATGATGATGATGATGATGATGATGATGATGATGATGACGATGATGAACAAGGTGCTTATTCAGTGATGCGGAATTTCTACTGCCCCTTGTATGTCAGAGATGTTTGCTGACATTCACAGCAAATATCCCAATTATTTTTTCAACCAATGGCAATGGCTCTGCGATGATCGTCTCCCTAATGATAATTAGCCATGCGAAGACACAAGTTGATATGTTTAAATCAGATGGATGGCTATTGATTCAACTGCTCACCATATCAGAAACAAATACAACACGGTCAGCTCCCGGCCTAATTGCCATTTACTCAGTCCAGGCACAGATACTCAAAAGGCCACATCCAGGTAATAAACTAAACTTTGCATTCTTTTCCTGCTGAATCACCCTAATGTAGCAATGAGCATGTAGATACAGATGCAGATTAACAGAGTTGGAAGGGAATTTGTAGATTATCTAATCCAGGGGTCAGCAACCTGCGGCTCTGGAGCCGCATGTGGCTCTTTCACCCCTCTGCTGTGGCTCCCTGTCACTCAAAATATGCGTCACAACCGCCAATGTGCGACACCCGCCTGCACGAGATTTATTGAGCTTTTCAACCCCTGGTAGGCCAACCATGGATAAATCCAAGAAAAGAAAAGTTTCAGAAGAAAACAGAACGTTTAATTCAACTACATATGCTAGTTTTGTGGCCTCTCAAGAAATAGTCAGGCACGGGAAGGGTTTTGTGGCTCCCGGTGTTTTCTTTTCTGTGGGAAATGGGTCCAAATGGCTCTTTGAGTGTTTAAGGTTACAGACCCCTGATCTAGTCCAACCCCCTACCCAAGCAGGAGACCCTACACCATTTCTAACAAATGGCCATCCAGTCTCTCCTTGAAAGCCTCCAGTGATGAAACTCCCACAACTTCCGAAGGCAACTTCTGTTCCATTGGGTGATTGCTCTCACTGTCAGAAAGTTCCTCCTCATTTCCAGGTTGAATCTCTCCTTAGTCAGTTTCCATCCATTGTTCCTTGTCTGGCCTTCGGGTGCTTTGGAAAATACTTGACCCCTTCCTTCTTTCTGTGACAGCCCTTAAATATTGGAAGACTGCTATCTTGTCTCCCCTGATCCTTCTCTTCACTAGACTAGCCATGCCCAGTTCCTACAACCGTTCATCGTAGGTTTTAGCCTCCAGTCCCCTAAAATCATCTTGCTTGCTCTTCTCTGCACTTTTTCTAGAGTCTCAACATCTTTTGTATAGTGTGGTGACCAAAACTGGATGCAGTACTCTAGGTGTGGTCTTACTAAGGCTTTATAGAGTGGTATTAGTACCTCCCTTGATCTTGATTGAATCCCTCCGTTAATGCAATTTAGGATTGCATTGGCTTTTTTGGCTGCTGTCACACGCTGTTGCCTCATATTTAATCAATTGTCCACTAAGACTCCAAGATCCCTCTCACAGGTACTGCTATTGAGCCTGGTTTCACCTGGTCACCTGTATGTGTACTTTTGGTTTTTCTTGCCTAGGTGTAAGACTTTACTTTTCTCTACAGCTCAACAGGAACACCAATTGCAAGGGACGGTTTCTCCACTGCACATGGCATTGCCAACCTCCAAGGATTCCTTGACCATTACAGATTACAAATCCCCACCCCCCACTATAAGTCTGAACTTATCTTGGTTCCTTGCCTTAATTCCAACAATTATTTCCTATGCTTTTTCCATCCATTATCCAGTTTACACCAAAAAATACGACAGTCCTGTGGCACACTAAAGAGCCAGAGATTTATGGCATCGGAAACCCCTGCCATAATAAATCTGCTCAGTTTTAAGGGGCTCCCAGCTTCTCTCTTTGCTGCCACGGATGATCCAAGCTGACCGTCTGGGATTTTCCACGATTTATATCGGTGCCTTTGTGTTTGACTAAAGAACATGATGCAGAGTTATGCGTGAGTTGCAGAACCATAATTTAGATCTGTGGCGGTGCCTTAGCTTTTCGAAGAGGATGCATAAAACATATTTCCCAACCATGAACTGCAACCGGTGCTCTGGACAACCGTACAATCTGGGGACACGCAAACTCTGCATGCGACAGAAATGGAAGAAAATCTGCCAGTCTGAAACCACTAGAGAACAATCCTTGCACAAGGGAACTGCAGATTCTGTTCACGTGGAATTCCTGTGACATGTTGTTGCACATGCTGTGTGCATGCACGGTGAAGAAAGGAACTGCCTGGTGGAGGATCATTTCAGCTTCTTTTTTGAATGCGCCTTTGGCTAAAAAAATTGGAAGGATTTGTCTCTCTGCGTATATGCATATATATAACAAGGGTGCATCCCTTCTGTGCATTTTGTGAGGGAGGCCAAATCCTTTGCTCGGCCACTTACTTCACTTCAAGAAAAGAGCCATTTGTCCATGGACAGAGACTATTTTTTTTATTTTTTTTTGTCCTGTGAGGAGACACAGCACAACTGCTTAAAAGTGGGGAGGAAACTTGACTTGGAAGTGGCGCTTCAATAGAAACTTGGCCAAAGTGAAATGCCTGTTAAAAGCTTCCATAGAGCATGCACGCTCTCTCTCTCTTTTTCTGCCTTTCTCTTTCTCTCTCTCTCTCTTTCTCTTTCTCTGTCTTTCTCTGTCTTTCTCTCTCTCTTCTTTCTCTCTCTCTCTTTCTTTCTCTTTCTCTCTTTCACTCTTTCTGTCTCTCTCTCCCCCTTTCTCTCTTTCTTATTTTCTCTCTTTCTCTTTCTTTCTTTCTGTCTTTCTCTCTGTCTTTCTCTCTCTCTTTCTTTCCGTCTCTCTTTCTCTCTCTCCCTTTCTCTCTCTCTCTCTCTTTCTCTCTTTCACTCTGTCTCTCTCTCCCCCTCTTTCTCTCTCTCCCTTGGTCTCTCTCTTTCTTTCTTTCTGTCTCTTTCTTTCTCTCTCTCTTTCTCTTTGTCTCTCTTTGTCTTTGTCTCTCTTTCTCTCTCTCTTTCTCTCTCTCTTTCTCTCTTTTTCTCTCTCTTTCATTGTATTTTTCTCTCTTGTTCTCTTTCTCTCTCTCTCTGACTCTCTCTTTCCTTTTCTATGTCTTTCTCTCTCTCTCTCTCTCTTTTTCTCTCTCTTTCATCGTATCTTTCTCTCTTGTTCTCTTTCTCTCTCTCTCTGACTCTCTCTCTCTCTTTCTTTCCCTTTCTCTGTCTTTCTCTCTCTCTCTTTCTCTCTTTCTTTTTCTCCCTTTCACTCTCTCTCTCTCTCCCCCTCTTTCTCTCTCTCCCTTGGTCTCTCTCTTTCTTTCTTTCTTTCTTTCTGTCTCTCTCTCTTTCTTTCTCTCTCTCTTTCTCTTTGTCTCTCTTTGTCTTTGTCTCTCTTTCTGTCTCTCTCTCTCTTTCTCTTTTTCTCTCTCTTTCATTGTATTTTTCTCTCTTGTTCTCTTTCTCTCTGTTAGATCAGGCGCAGGAACAGAAGACGTGACCAGCTCGATACATTTAGCAACTTTATTCGTTACAAGTAACAAGTCAAGACTGCTGGCGCGCTGCCGGAGCTCTCCTTATATTCGCTCCCGGCAGACGCACCGCCCCTAGCCAGGGATTCAAACTTTCCCGCCCGGTGGCTGGCAGCCAATCCGGGCGGATGTCCTTATAAGGACATAACACTCCTCCCCCATAGTCCAAGAAAAAGAGTTCAGTGTTCGTCAATAACGTGACGTAGTCCTGCAGGTACGTAGGACGCCTAGGCACCCTACTTGACCTGCGCAGTCTCATTTCTTCCGTGTCCCCGCCCTGGACGGACGGGGTTCCTGTGGCTCCTGGATCCTTCCCCGGAACCGGGCTCGGTTCGGCTGGCGAGTGTGCGGGGTCACCCTCAGCGCCTCCGGCCAGACCGCAGGCCTTGGCTGGCTGGTTCTGGTGGTCTTCTTCCTGGCCTGTGGATCTTTCGCCTCGGCGGTGCTGTTCGGTTCCGACCCGGGAAGAGCGTCTGAGTCTCGGTAAGACCCCGGCTGTCACTTGCTCTTCCTCGGTCTCCCGGTGGCTGTGGTTCTGCTGCGGCCCGGTTCGCTGTGGTCCGGAGGGTGGTTCGGGCCGGTGCCCTTGGGTCCGGTCTGTTCGCTGTGGGTGGTGTTGGCTCGGATCGCGGTGTCCCACCTTGCAGGGGTGGCGCAGGTCTCCTTGGCCGGGCTGGCGTTGGCCTTCCCCGTCGGGTTGGTGGTGGCCGACCTGGTCGGGGTGTCGTTGTGGGGATACCTCCTCGGGTTGGTGGAGGTCTCCCCTGCCGGGGTGGTGCAGGCCTCCCTGGCCGGGTTGTTGTCGGCTTTCCATTCCCCCTAGTCCCTCGTCTACCGCCAGTTGGTGGTTGGAGTCGTCTGGGTTGGGTTGTTGTTGCCGGGTTGTTTCTTGCGTTGGGCGGGGGTCCCTCTCGCCGGGGAGCCGTGTGCCACCCTCGCCCATGTGCTGTGGTGTGCCCATCTGCGATGGTCCCCGGTCTACTCGCCTCGCGTTGAGGTCTCCCTGGTAGGGCTGCCGTGGGTTGCCTTCACTGGTAGGGTGCGGTGCTCCCCTTCTGGGTAGGTCCCGGTCTACCTGCGGGCTGGTTCGGGGATCCCTGGCCCTGTTGTGCCGGGTGCCCCCCTGGCCGGGTTGGTGTTGCCATCCCCCGTGCGGTTGGCCCTGGTCTACCTCGCTGCACTGCCGACGTGACAGTGCTTGGTAGTGTGCTGGGCCGACCTCGTCGGGATGGTGTTGGTCTGCCTCGTATGGGTGGTAGGCCTACCTCGTCTGGGTGTGGTAGGCCTACCTCGCTGGGGTGTTGTAGGCCTACCTCGTCTGGGTGTTGTAGGCCTCCCTCGTCAGGCTGGTTTTCGTGTGCTCCCCCCCACCTTTTCCGGAGTTGGTCGATGTGACGTCTTTGAGTGGGATCCTCTTCCGGCTGAGGAACTTCTTTTGTAGACCCACATCTCGCATTCCAAAAACAACGCGGTCTCGGATGGCATTATCCACGTTGTCGAACTCGCAGTTGGCGGCGATTTGGCGAAGCGCTGCCACGAATTCCTTGATGGATTCCCCCTCCCGCTGGTTTCTTTGCTGGAAGGTGAATCTGTTTGCGATGGGGGTGCCTGTAGGTGCGTAGTGCTCCTGTAGGACTTCCTGCAGGTCGTTCCAGGACATCTCTTCAATGTCCCTGGGTGCCACGAGGTCAATCGCCATCTCCAAGATGTCCGATCCGCAATGAGCCAGGAAGAGGGCTCTTTTCCTCTCATCGTCGAGGTTCTGGTAGCCATTACCTCGCAGGAATTGTCGGAATCGGACCATGTATGACCTCCACTTTTCCCGGGATGGGTCGAATGGATTCAGTGCGGTCATCGGGGCTTGCGGGCGGATGTCCTTATAAGGACATAACACTCTCTCTCTCTGACTCTCTCTCTTTCCTTTTCTATGTCTTTCTCTCTCTCTCTTTCTCGCTCTCTTTCTCTCTCTTTCATTGTATCTTTCTCTCTTGTTCTCTTTCTCTCTCTCTGACTCTCTCTCTCTTTCTTTCCCTTTCTCTGTCTCTCTCTCTCTCTTTCTCTCTTTCTTTTTCTCCCTTTCTCTGTCTCTGTCTCTTTCTCTCTCTCTTTCTCTGTGAGCAAATGGGTGGGCAGAGGACAGAGCAACAGTAGCAGCTGAGAGCTTCCCATCACACCTTCCCACCATTGCTGCCACCGTCCCCAGCCTCTTTCACCTAGAGCTCAGTGTGGCGGCAGTGGCAGTGGTGCAGGGGGTGTGAAAATGGGATGCCCCTGGCGGCCACTGCTTCCCCACCACTGACCCTGTTTACCACCACCCCCACTGCCGTCCCCGGCCTCTATGGGCTGGAGGTCAACAGCAGTGGTGTTGATGGTGGCAGCAGGGGGTATGAAAATGGGAAGCTCCTGATCATCGCCACTGCTCTGCCCACCTGCTCACTCACCCACATGCCCAGCTTACCCTCCTGCCAGTTTTTTTTTTTTAATTAATCATATTTCTATGCCGCCCACTCTCCGAGGACTCTGGGCAGCTTACACCAAAGACAGTATACTAACTAGCATATTGCCCCCAACAATCTGGGTCCTCATTTGACCCACCTCGGAAGGATGGAAGGCTGAGTCAAGCTTGAGCCGGTGAGATTTGATCCGCTGATCTGCTGAACTAGCAGTCAGCTGAAGTAGCTGCAGTACTGCACCCTAACCACTGCACTACCTTGGCTCTGGACAAGGTAAGTTATGGCAAGTTGTCCCCATGGCTAATTGTCCAAGTGGAGTTGTTTTTGTGATGAGTTGGCAAAGGTGACTTGGTGACGGTGAGCTGGCCACGGTGAGTTGTCCCATTCTGGTTGGAGTTTAAGAGGTGTGCCAGTATAGAGTTGCTCCTAGGAAGAAATCTACCTGAGCCAGGTACTTTTGAGTCGGTTCACATGAGCATGTATAAAAGTTAAATTATTAACATTGCTAATTGATTCCATTGAATTAAATAGTGAAGGAAGCTCTCGTTGCCTTTCCAATGAAAAAGATAATTCAGAAGCTACCACAGCCTTCTTGGCTGAGTCTTTCTCCAAAGAGGAGAGGGATCAAACAAGACAAGAGCCTGGAAGGTAAGACTGGACAGCCTCCTGTCTGAAATGGTTTGGGGTCTCCTGCTTGAGCAGGGGGTTGGACTAGAAGACCTCCGAGGTCCCTTCCAATTCTATTCTGATTATTATTATTTTAAGGGCATGAGGAGGATTAATCTCTTGTGTCCTGAAGGCTAACTCCAATAAGAAGATAGGTTTCCCAAACCTAGGGGTGGGATTCAGCCGATTCGGACCAGTTTGGGGAAACCGGATGCTAATTTTACATCCGGTTCACCAAACTGGTAGTTGCAAAGACTGGCTGGCCTTGCCCACCCCTCCCTTCCCTTCCCAGGAGTCTCCATGTGGCCCATTTTGGATGCCAGGTAACTGCAAGGCCCACGTGGAGGCTCTGGGAGGGTGAAAAATGGGCCTCCTGGAAGTTCCAGAAGTCTGGAAATGGGCCCATTTCCAGCCTCTGGAGGGCTCCAGAGCCTGGGAGAGGCTGTTTTTTTCCCTCCCAGAGGCTCGAGGAAAGCCTCCGGACCTTGTGGAGGGTGAAAATGCCCCCCCCCTCCCATGGTGCAGGAGGCTGAGTAGGCCATGCCCACCATGGCCACGCCCATTCAGCAACTGGGTAGAGAACCAGTTGCTAAAATTTTTGAATCCCACCCCTGCCCAAACCTATGAGAAATATGGTCTCACAGCACTGATGGGCAACAGGCCAACTGTCAAAAGGCGATTTGGAAGACCACCTTTGGAAATACATGGTCTCCTCAAGAGTAGATTATTGTACCTGAATGGTTTCTGCAGTTAGTATGGATCAACATTCTATTTGGATGGAAGCTTCATGGAATTAAGCCTTCAAATAATGACCAGCCACCACGCAGGCGGCACTCCCCAAGCAATTCCATCAACAAACATATCAGCCTACAACCAACCTATGAATTCTTCAGAATTCAGATCAACCACACAACCAACCAGCGATAGCACCGACCTTCAACCAACCCACGAACTTCCCCAACCAGCACTTCACCTCCCAATGGCCCTCACCTGATGTGACCTCCCCATCACAAGACCCATCACAAGAGCCTCACCTGATGTGACCCACACCTGACCCCTCACAAGACCTTCATAAGATCCATCACAGACTCTCACCTGACATGATCCTCACCTGACCCCTCACAAGATCCTCACTGGATGTGTCCCACACCTGATCCTTCACAAGACCCATCACAGACCCTCACTTGATGTGACCCTCACCTGACCCCTCACAAGACCCTCACTTGACATGTCCCACACCTGATCCCTCACAAGACCCCTCACAAAAGCATCAACTGATGTGATCCACACCTGACCCCTCACAAGACCCTCACCTGATGTGACCATCACCTGACCCATCACTAGACCCTCCCCTGACATGACCCTCCCATCACTGACCACACGAAGCCCTTATAAGCAGAAGAACACCAACACTGACATTCCCTAAATTCTGCTGAAGACATTACGTAGCCTGGTAACAAAACATTTGGAAACCAACTCACAAGCCCGGAGAATGAATTTCCACCTTCAAGGATTGAACATTTTTTGTGGAAATCCTGATCTTCAGCTGCACCTATTTTTTTTCTTTCTTACAGAGGTAGGACGTTGAGATGCTTGCCACATCTCAACGGCAACAATCTGGATGGCCTTTGGGTGGCAGCAAAGTCCAGAGAGGTAGACTAAGAGATCTGCTTCAATAAATGTCTGTGGAGCTTCTCCGTCTTCCAAGGTCATGGTTGCCCCAAAGGTGCTTTTTTCAGGAGGCAACTGGGACTTTTTGGTTTTTCTTTGAAGACATTTCACATTTATTTATTTATTTATTTATTTATTTATTTATTTATTTATTATCAAATTTATAGACCACCCTTCTCCTGAAGGGCTCAGCCAAAGTAAAAAACATAGATAAAAACATTAAAAGCAATTTAAAAAGATATATATAAATTTGGCCCCAAAATTAAAAAACAATAACAAAACATATTAAAAACATTTAAAAAGCATTAAGCCAGCCCAGCTTGCTTCTCATCCAAGAAGCTTCTTCAGCTCTGACTGGATGGTAGGGAATGAAAAGATCCTTCCATTGAAATCCTTCCCTTCCCCACCATCCAGTCAGAGCTGAAGAAGCCTCTTGGATGAGAAGCGAAACGTCTTCAAAGAAAAAGCAGAAAGTCCAGTTGCCTCTTGGAAAAAAGAAAACACCTTTGGGAGTTCTGCTTCAAGAACTGAAAAATTAATCAGAATATAATTAAATGTTGAATGAATATAATGAAAACTAAATAATATAAATGTACTTCATATCAACAGCCTTCTACCTAGCCCTAAGGACAGTGGTTGGTAGGGTTGTTTGGCCATTTATTTATTTATTTATTTATTTATTTATTTATTTATTTATTTATTTATAAAATTTATATGCCACCCTTCTCCCGAAGGACTTGGGGCGGCTCACACAAATAAAACAACAACAATAACACCTAAAACCAATATGAAAATTAAAATCCCCAAAATTAAAACCTCGCAGTTGATCAGGGAGTTTGCTGGAACAGCCATGTCTTCAGGCCAGCGCGGAAAGTGCGGAGATTGGGAGTCGTCCGGAGCTCGGAGGGTAACCTATTCCAGAGGGTTGGTGTGGCCACAGAGAACACCCTCATCCTAGGGGTCGCCAGCCGACATTGTCTGGCCGACGGCACCCAGAAGAGGGTGGCTCTATGTGAACACACTGTGTGGTGGGAGGCCGGTCGGAGGTGGTCCTGCAAATATCCCGGGCCCATGCCATGAAGGGCTTTATAGGTCAATACCAGCACCTTGAAGCACATCCAGAAGACCACCGGCAGCCAGTGCAGCTCATGCAGGAGAGGTGTTGCACGGGAGTAACGGGAAGCTCCCGCAACAACCCACGCGGCTGCATTCTGGACCAGCTGGAGCCTCCAGGTGCACCACAAGGGCAGCCCCATATAGAAGGCATTGCAGTAATCCAACCGAGAGACAATGAGAGCTTGAGTGACTGTACGGAGGGCATCCCTGTCTAGGAAAGGCCGCAACTGGCGCACTAGGCGAACCTGTGCAAAGGCCCCCCTTGTCACGGCCATTAGATGATCCACCAGGGACAGCCGTGAATCAAGGAGGATGCCAAGATTGCGAGCCTTTTCAGAGGGAGTAAGTAACTCCCCTCCCCCCATCAAAAGTGATGGGGTAACTAAATCAGGCGATGCCGGAATCCACAGCCACTCGGTCTTGGAGGGGTTGAGTCTGAGCCTGTTTCTACCCATCCAGACCAGTACCGCCTCTAGGCACTTAGACAGATTGAATATAAAAAAGAAACAGAAAAATATAGTGCTTCTATAAATATATGATCAGTTGTTTCTGGGTGTTTCTTCAAGTTTTTTGTTTCCTCCAAGCTGAGAAAGCCAAGATGGCAGCCCCTGTCATGTCATCCAAGCCCCGCCTCTATTTTATCCATGTCACACAATGGCACCCTTATAAGATCGTGTTGAAGAATGAATAGATTTGTCTTTAGTCTTATTAATTTCTGAGGTTGGGTGCAGCTTAGAGATAAGGTGAGCTATAAATTTTGTTTAATTGGTCAATTAGTCTATTAAGAAAAAAGAAAAAGAGAAAGGAAGCCGAATTCATACACATTAGTATAAATTAATTATTATGGATAATGATATTGCTTTCTAGGCAGCTCTTTGCCTTATGACACCGTTTCATGTCTGTGTTTTTAAACCAAAAATAGAACTTCTTTTAAAAACAAAGCAAAAAAAAAAACCAATAATAACATTTCGAAATGTCATCTGAGTATGACAAATTAGTGCAACATTTCTTACTCATAAACATGTTTTGTTAAATTCCTTCCCATGAAGTAATGGGATACTCATAAACTTATATTTGCTCTGTCAAAACAGCCCATGTGGACGCTTCTGGCTTTCTAGAATGTAAATGTTAAAAATAAAATGCATTTAAAAATTAATAAGAATAACTTGGAAGTAATAAATGGAAAACACGTTCTGCAAAACAAATGAAGAGCTGAATGAATTCCATATTCATATTTAAGGAGCTGATGGAAAATGGGAAGGGTGGGTAGGTGGGTGTTTCCGGCCTGATTTCAAGGCAGCCTCACTCCTCCTTTGGAAGCCCACCTGACTGAATGGAAGGGGCTGGGGTGGTAAAAGAGGCTACCCCACCACTCTTGACAGTCAATCCATCCCCAGGACCAGGCATGTCCTCTGCCTCAAAGAATTTGCCTCAAAGCTGCTTCCCACCTGTTTGCAGAACATTATCCCCAGCAAAAATCTGAACGTTCTGCATTTAAATTTTCAGTTTGGTTTTCATTGTGCTGGGAAGGGAGGGAGGGAGGGAGGGAGGGAAAGAGGAGAGAAGAAACGAAAAACAGAAAAGGTTTAATGGGAGGGAGGGAAGGGAGGGAGAGAGGAGGGAGGGAGGGAGGAGAGAAGAAACAAAAAACAGAAAAGGTTGAATGGGAGGAAGGGAGGGAGGAAGGAAGAGAAGAAGAGAAAAGGTTGGGAGGGAAGGAGGGAGGGAGGGAGGGAGGAAGAAAGGAAGGAAAAAGAGAAAGTTGAATGGGAGGGAGGGAGGGAGTAAAGAAAGAAAAAAGAAAAAAGGAAGGAAGGGAAGAAAAGAAGGAAGAAAAAAGGGAAGGAAGAAGAGAAAGGAAGGAAGGAAGGAAGGAAAGAAGTAAGTAAGTAAATAAGTTGTGTACAAAACATTCTTTTCCCCATTTAGAAGATTTAACTGATTCTTTTGCTATGGAGGAAAAGTAAGTAAGAGTAGGAAAAATGGTTGACATTTGTGTAGAAGAATCCGAAGCTACTGTTAAAATATTCAAGATTTTTCATAGCAGTTCAAATATGTTTTCACATTTTAGGAGCCCTTGTGCTAGTGGAAGTCCCTCCACATGTCCACAATGGCCCTTCCTTAGATTGGCTGGCCCCAGAGCTGAGAGCAAATAACAAACCAGATTAGCTCTGCTGCAGTCCATCGCTAACCCATGAAGGAGAGGTGATTTGAAAACACACTGTATAAATACAAACAATATTTTGCTCATAATATCCTGAGGAAGAGATCCCATAAAATTATATCCATGGGCAGTGTGGAGACCCACTTCCTCTGGGAAACCCAGAGAGCCTCAGTTTGAAACAGGAATAACTTTTTTAATTAGAGTAATGTTTTTGACTTTTTTTAAAAAAGCAAAAATAGTATTATGCCACCTACCAGCTTTGAATGCATTGGTTTTGTTTTTTGAAGAAGAAAAGAAAGAAAGAAGAAAGAAAGAAAGAAAGAAAGAAGGAAAAAAGGATGGAAAGAAAGAAAGAGAAAAAAGAAGAAAGAAAGAAGAAAGAAAGAAAGAAGGAAGGATAGAAAGAAACAAAGAAAAGAAAAGAAAAGAAAAGAAAAGAAAGAAAGAAAGAAAGAAAGAAAGAAAGAAAGAAAGAAAGAAAGAAAGAAAGAAAGAAAGAAAGAAAGAAAAGAGCAATTTTAGTAGATTAAGGGTAGAAAGGATTACTGGCAGGAGATATTTTACTAGCAGGAAAATCTTAATGGATACCTGCAGTTTTACTTGGATTTGATTACCTACCTTAAAATCTCTTGGGAGAAAATGTCTTCATTGCAGTTTTTCTTGAGTAACACTCACCGATGTAAGTTTCACCTGGAAACAAATAATCTAGTTTCAAACTGGGTTTCTGTTCACGTACACCTGGGAACCACAACTCAGTTGCGCAATATGCTGAGAGCTGCATTCTTTGCAGAAGAGGTATGATGGGATTCTCTCACCCTGGGGAGGAGAATGGACATGTCCAAAATATCACGGGGCAAGAACAGACAAACATTTCTGCAATATCCAATTGCATGTATTGGTTTGGTTATTTTAAAGAGAGGAAGGATGGAAGGAAGGAAGGAAGATAAGAAGGAAGGAAAGACGGAAGGAAAGAAGGATGGAAGGAAGGAAGGAAGGAAGGAAAGAAAGAAAGAAAGAAAGAAAGAAGGAAAGAAAAGAAGGAAGGAAGGAAGAAAAGGAAGAAGGAAAGAAAGAAGGAAGGAAGGAAGGGAACAAAGAAGGAAAGAAGGAACGAGAAAGAAAAAGAGAAAGAAAGAGAGAAAGAGAGAGAGAAAGAGAAAGAAAGAAAAGGAAAGAGAGAGAGAGAGAGAAAGAAAGAAAGAAAGAAAGAAAGAAAGAAAGAAAGAAAGAAAGAGTTTATTGGGTTGTGTCCCTTTTGGCCATCTTGACTACATCCCTGTGACCTTTGCTGGCTGATGGGATGATGAGATCTCCCCCCTCTCCAGCTGCAGAGAGCCCCCCCCATCTTTCCTCCAGAAGTCTTAGGTGTGCATTCTGAAAAGTGAGACTGATGCTGTGAGATGATCAATCTGGGTGGGAATCTGGGGGCTTCTGTCACTCAAATGGGCTGTTTTCTCAGTCAGACAGGGGAGACTTGATCCATCAACGCTTCTCCAGTGAGGATGGAGAGGAGCAGTATAGAGACCATTGATTTTGTGTTAGCGAGTAATTAATTGTTGCACAAAGCATGGATCCAGCTTGAAATGGGAGCATCTGGCCTGAGTTTTTGGGCCTGTGTTGTTGGCAGCCGAGAAGGGGGAGAAATTGCATGTATTGGTTTGGTTATTTTAAAGAGAGGAAGGATGGAAGGAAGGAAGGAAGATAAGAAGGAAGGAAAGACGGAAGGAAAGAAGGATGGAAGGAAGGAAGGAAGGAAGGAAAGAAAGAAGATTCCAGTGGCAAGATCTGCAATGCAAAGAGGAAGGAGGGAAGGGGGGAAGGGGGGAAGGGGGGAAGGAGGGAAGAAAGGAAGGAAGGAAGAAAGAAGGAAGGAAGAAAGAAAGAAAGAAGAGAGGGACGATGGAAGGAAGGAAGGAAGGGGGAGGGAGAGAGGGAGGAGGAAGAAGGATGGAAGGATGGAAGGATGGAAGGAAAGGAAGGAAGGAGGGGGAAAAGATGGAAGGAAGGAAGGAAGGAAAGGAAGGGAGGGAGGAGGAGGAAGAAGGATGGAAGGAAAGGAAGGAAGGAAGGAGGGGAAGAAGGATGGAAGGGAGGATGGAAGGGAGGGAGGAGGAGGAAGAAGGATGGAAGGATGGAAGGAAAGGAAGGAAAGAAGGAGGGGAAGAAGGATGGAAGGAAAGGAAAGATGGATGGAAGGAAAAGAAGGAAGGAAAGAGGTAGGGAAGGAAGGAAGAACAGAGGGAGGGGGGATGGAGGGGAAACAGAGGTGGGTTTCAGCAGGTTCTGACCAGTTCTGGACAACCGGTAGCGGAAATTTTGAGTAGTTTGGAGAACTGGCAAATACCACCTCTGACCGGCCCACAGGCTGGAAATAGCAAAAACCTGGCCCATAGTCCTCTGCCAGTGAAAACGGAGCTCAGGCCGTTTTTGGCCGTGATGACCTCCTGCAGCCCGCTGCCAGAGAAATCGGGCCCTGTTTTCACTTACACAGGGCTATAAAAACACTAAAGGCAAAACAAAAGGATAAATTTATTTATTTATTTTATTATACTTATATGCCGCCCCTCTCCCAAAGGACTTGGGGCGGCTGACAGAAAATTAAAACAATGAAAGCAACAAAAACAACTACTAAAATAATCAAATTAAAATCTCCCAATTAAAATCACCATCAATAAATGTTTCCCCTTTTGCATTTGAGCATCCGAGAAGGGACAGGAAAGGAGTAAGGGAAAGAGGAAAGACAAAGAAAAAGAAGGGAAGATGGGAAGAGAGCAAGGAAGGAAAAATAAGGAAAGAAGGGGAGGAGGAAGAAAGGAGAAGGAAGAGAGAAGGAAAAAAGAAGAAGGAAGGAAGGAAGGAAGGAAGGAAGGAGATTATAATGAGAGTGAGGAGGGTCTTAGAGAAGCCCTGTATTAGCACTTGGCCACTACAGGCGCCTCCAACATGAGTGATGTTTTTATTTATTTTATTTTTTATTTTATTTTGAATTTGTATACCGCCCTTCTCCCTGAGGACTCAGGGCGGTGAACAGCCAAGTAAAAACATCAAGTACAAATATTAAAATGCAGTTAAAAATATACATATATAAATTTGGCCCCGTTAATTAAAAACAATTTGAGCTGGCCATGCATACCCCAGCTCCCCAAACACAACCCTGATGCAGCCCTCAATGAAACTGAGTTTGACACCCCTGGCTTCGATGTTCTGCTTCCTTGTCATCACCTGTTCCTACTGCCCCTTTCCTCCACTCCAGAGATTATAGTTTGTCTTTTCTTTTGATTGTGGCCTACCTCAAAGGGCCATTTGGATACTTGGGTTCTTTCAAGCCGCTCAGTGCTTCTGAGCCCATCTCTGCAGTTTTTGTGACTGCCTCCTTCTCTGGTTATCCAGGCTTCTTTCCATGCCAGTGATGGCTAACTTTTTCTGGACCGAGTGGCCAAAGCATGTGCATGCGTACCCGAATCCCCAAAATGCAATGCTTGTGCAGCTCCCGTGCATGCACCCTACCCCCATGCACATGCAGGCGCCCCTAGGCTTGCACCCCGCTCACACATGCACGCATGTCCCACGCATGTGCCTGCCCCGTGCAAGCACATGCGCCCCCCACCTGCCCCTCCCCCGTGCATGCATGGCAGAGACCCAAAGACCAGCTGGCCAGCAGGAGGCGCATGCCCAGGCATGGCAGAGCTGAACTGGGGTGACGGCTTGCATGCCCACAGAGAGGTTCGCCATCACAGTTCTATGCCTACCCCAGGCTCTTTTCTGAAAGCTCAGTGCATTTCCACACTGGTTCTTCAGCTGTCTCCTGTTTTTCTTCTCCTGCAAATTCTTTGCAGTTGCATCTTCAGGTTTCATTTTGCAGGATTTCCTGCCTGCCTCCAAGATTTCAGGCCTCGGATCATTTTTCCCTTTGAGCTCATCAAAATCAAAATTACTTCTGAAATGTAGCATTCAAGTCTGACTCGCTGCTGTTTTTTCCTCCTTTGAGTTCACAGTACAGGTAGTCCTCGACTTATGACAACAATTGAGCCCAAAAATTCTGTTGTTAAGTGAGACATTATCTAAATGGGTTTTGCCCCATGTTACGACTTTTCTTGCCACCGTTGTTAAGCGAATCAGTGTCAATTGATAAGTGAGTAACCTGGTTGTTAAGTGAATCTGGCTTCCCTGTTGACTTTGACTGTCAGAAGGGTGCAAAAAGGGGATCATGTGACCCTGGGTCATAAATAGGTCACAAATAGGTGCCAATCGCCTGAATTTCAATCACATGGAGATGCTGCAAAGGTCATAACTATGAAACGTCACATTTTTCAGTGTCATCGTCACTTTGAACGGTCACTAAATGAACAGTTGTAAATCGAGGGCTACTTGTATCAAGAATAACATGGTTACCCTCCACCTCTTCAACCAACTCTTGCCCTTTGGGAAGAATTAGGCCCAAAACCTCCAAGCCCTTATTCTTCCTTCCACCTTCTGGCAAATGAAGCTGGCTGTCAGGATGCCCTAATTAAATCATGAGCCTCGAGCCAAGCTTCAAAAGAAATCCAGTTATTTATTGGGAGCTTCATGTCCCCACGTTCCAAGTGAATTTTGACCCCATGTAATTTACGGCCCAATCATGACCCTGTTTCCCCCCTCCCCCCAGGGTGTGTCATCAATCACATTCGCCAACGGAGCAATTTCGCGCGTTGTAGAGATCACTCCCCTTCGGCCGCTGTGGGTAACCCTGGGAGACAGCCTTGAGAGAGGTATGTCTGGAATGTGCTTCTGTTTTGGGCTGCCTTGCTGCTTCGTTGGTTTCCCATCCCACTTACCTATGGCAACTCGAGAGCAGGCCAGGGAGGCTTTGCAAGTTGACACTGTCAACAAGAGAAAACAAGACATTTTTTTGGACTTCTTACTGTTGACAGAGTTGGCTCCCAGCAGATGTCATGATAATTGATGTCCATCACAGCGTCATCTCTTCAAAAGGCTGGTGCTCTGTGGCATAAAGATCTCCTTGGTATCTTCTGCCTGTTCTGATGATGATCTGTAATAAACTATCATGAGAATGGCACTTTTGCTCCTCTCTCCTTTTATTAAAAGTCTGTCGAGATTCTCAGTCAGTTTCCTGGATGAGAAGCGAAATCTCCTCAAAGAAAAAATCAAGGAAGTCCAGCTGCCTCCAGAAAAAGCACCTTTGGGGTATTCCTTTTATTCTTTCCTGGTCAGTTCCAAGAGGATTCTCCCACTCTGACCTCTGAATGTCTGTGCAGGAATGCACACGCTCATATTTTTGGTTCCGGGCAAACCAGTTGTTACAGTATGTGACACCCACCTCTGAGGAGACCCTACCCCATTTCTGACCGATGGCAGTCCAGTCTCTTCTTGAAAGCCTCCAGTGATGAAGCCCCCACAACTTCTGAAGGCAACATCTGTTCCATTGGTTGATTGTTCTCACTGTCAGAAAATTCCTCCTCATTTCCAGGATGAATTTCTCCTTGTTCAGTTTCCATCCATTATTCCTTGTCTGGCCTTGGAAAATAGCTTGACCCCCTCCTCTCTGTGGCAGCCCCTCAAATACTGGAAGACGGCTATCCTGTCTACCTTGGTTCTTCTCTTCACTAAACTAGCCAGGCCCAGTTCCTGCAACAGTTCATCGTATGTTTTAGCCTCCAGGTCTTTAATCATCTTAGATAGTTTCAGGTTAACAGAGTTGGAAGGGATCTTGTAGGTCATCTAGTCCAACCCCCTGCCCAAGCAGGAGACCCTACACCATTTCTGACAGAAGGCAGTCCAGCCTTTTCTTGAAAGCCTCCAGTGATGAAGCTCCCAAAACTTCTGAAGGCAACTTCTGTTCCATTGGGTGATTGTTCTCACTGTCAGAAAATTCCTCCTTATTTCCAGGTTGAATCTCTCCTTGATTAGTTTCCATCCATTATTCCTTGTCTGTCCTTGAGGTGCTTTGGAAAATAGCTTGACCCCCTCCTCTCTGTGACAGCCCCTCAAATATTGGAAGACTGCTATCCTGTCTCCCCTGGTCCTTCTCTTCACTAGACTAGCCATGTCCAGTTTCTGCAACCGTTCATCGTATGTTTTAGCCTCCAGTCCCCTCATCATCTTGCTTGCTCTTCTCTGCACTTTTTCTAGAGTCTCAACTTCTTTTTTATAGTCTTATACTCCTAGGAATGGACACTGTTGATTCCTGTTCCCCATTTAGCCATGCTTCAAATGATTCCTGTGTCAGCTTGACAGTCTGTGCATGTATTCATGCATATTTTCCCGACCATAGGCAAAATTGTAAACGATATTTATTTATTTATTCCATTTCAATAGCTTCTCATCTCAAACGAAATGCTCAAGGGAATTGTGTATGTAAATAGAATGCATTTTTGTACATCGTTTTAATGAATATATGACTTTTTGGTTCATTTTTTCCCCTTCCTATTGTATATTCTTTTAATTAACGAACCACACATTTTGTGAAGTGCACATTTTGAGGAATAACTTTGCTGGTTAATGTATTGGTTAAAATGCAGAATTAGATACATTTGCATTGGGATGTAAATTAAACAACTCTCCCCTACCCCCTCAAAAAATTCTGCTTTAACATTCATACAAGAAATTCTTCACATCAAAGATTTATTTTTAAAACAGACGAAGTAGCTTTTTTTGCATTGGAAGTTCTCCAGAAGTGGAGGGATTTCCCCAACTGCCACTCCATTGCTGAACATCTGGCCAGGTCATCTCCAGATATCTAATATGGACCAAGGTTGGAGATCTAGCAGAACAAATGATCAGCTTTTATGAGTCTCAGAAAGATCATCTTCCTTCCTTTAATGACATCCTTCCCATCAATTCCATGCACTTATTCCATTAAAGTGATTAATATTGGAATTAATCACTAACGTTGGAAAGGATGTGAAATTCCAACTCCTTTAGGGAAGAAATGATGGCTCCTTTGAATTGCGGCCAAGAGATATTTGACACACAGTCAGGGATTCCCTTTTTGCAGGAAGACCCTGCTACCAGGAAACCCCCCACCCCCCATCACATCAAGTCAGTGACAGTTCTATTATTTGAGGCCTTGCCACTGATGGTTTTAATAGAGAGTAACCTGTCATTTGCAAGCAGTAAATGACATTTCCATTGTGATGCTCTTGTACAGTCTATTTGGTTCAATAAGACTTACCCGGGAGAACTTCTATAACTTGATGGGTTTGTATTCAATTCAATCTCGCCGATTCTGGCCTGCATTTTTCTTAACAAGGTATTTTAGAATTGGTTTGTCATTGCCTCCTCCCAAGGGCTGTGAGAAAGTGACTGGCCTAAAGTCACCCAAGTGGTTTTGTGCCTAAGGCGGGACTAAAATTCATGATCTCCTGCTTCTAGCCTGATGCCTTGACCACTATAATAATAATAACAGAATAGCACTGTTCCATGGATTGATTGTTCTCACTCTCAGGAAATTCCTCCTTATTTCCAGGTTGAATCTCTCCTTGGTCAGTTTCCATCCATTATTCCCTATCTGGGCTTCGGGGTGTTTTGGACAAGCAGCTTCACCCCCTCCTCTCTGTGGCAGCCCCTCAAATATTGGAAAACTGCTATCGTGTCTCCCCTGGCCCTTCTCTTCACTAGACTAGCCATGCCCAGTTCCTGGACATAACACATTTCACCTTTATTCATTGAATTAATCAAATTGTTTAAATTACAACATGATTAAATGGCTTGGGTTTGCACAGCATGTTAAACCATGGAAAAAAATGAATAGATGGTTAATCACAAGGATATTTAGCATGTTGTGTGAATGCACTGGACTTGGATAAGCATGTTAGTGCCTCATTGTTTATTTTTGTGACATATCTGGAATCTACCCCTGAGTTACCCAGATAAAACAGAGCATGGTGCATTTGCTTCCTTTCCTGCATCTGCCTAAGCTTCTTCCACTCTGCTCACACTTTCAGTTTAAGATTTAAGATCTGAAGACGAAGCTCCCAGCTTTAGGGACCAATAAGTGTTTATGCCAGAATTCGGGGCTCTTTATGTTTAGGTCACCTAATTTAGATGTGTCATTCCCTTCAGATTCTCTGAACAAAAATCCAGGAAGTCATGTGACTGAAAATTGCAGGAAACCAGCAGATTTATTATTTTTTAAAAAATGAGAGCTTTTATTGGAAAACCTGCATTTAAAAAGCTCATGTCAAGGAAAAATAGATCTGCCAAAGAACTAAAGAAGGACAAGCCAAATATAAAATAACAGAATTCTTGACCATGCTGAGTCAAAAGCTGTCTATGATCCTTCAAAAGTCTTGAAAAGTTGGGACAACTTGCCTCCAGAAGTTGTAAATGCTCCAACACTGGAAGTTTTTAAGAAGAGATTGGACAACCATTTGTCTGAAATGGTATAGGATTTCATGCTTAAGCAGGGGGTTGGACTAAAAGACCTCCAAGGTCCCTTCCAACTCTGCTATTCTATTCTATTCTGCTCTGCTCCGCTCTACTCTACTCTACTCTATTCATCTCAGTGAAATAAGGTTCTTTTTTTGCCCCTTTGTCCTGGGGAGGTGGATTTTATGTTACTCCCCTCCTATCCCTCTGCAGACTGTCTGGCTGCTCCTACTCCCCCCCCTCAAATCTTTCCCCTTGGGACTGGTTGAAAGGCTGCTAGGGACCAGATTCCCCTTCACAGATCTTCTCTTCAGAGCCTTGGTGGTGCAGTGGACTAAAGTGCTGTTAAAGTAGTATTTAGCTGCCAGCTGCCTGCAATTACTGCAAATTCAAATCTCACCAGGCTCAAGGTTGACTCAGCCTTCCATCCTTCCGAGGTAGGTAAAATGAGGACCTGGATTGGGGGGGGGGGGGGGGGGCAATAAACTGACTTTGTATAAAAAAAGAACACCGCTTTGGTGGGGGGGGCAAAAGCCCTACTAAGCAGGTATATACAAAAGTATGACGGCTATTGCTTAATGCATTGTAAGCCGCCCTGAGTCTCTGGAGAAGGGCAGCATATAAATCGAACCAATAAATAAATAAACCTTCCTACCCCAACTTGAAAATCCCGGGTTTGAATTCTCCCATCCCAGAGGGGTGCTCGTTTGGATATCACGCCGGGGGTTGGGGCAAACCACCTGTGGACGAGACAGGGAAGCCACTCTACGGCGATGTCTTTGGGACCAACGCTGCTGAATTCCAGGCTAAGACCGAAGAAGAAGAGATAGACCGGACTCCTTGGGGGGAACTGGAGCCATCTGACGAAGAATCCTCAGAGGAGGAAGAAGACGAGGATAGCGACGAAGAGAAGCCGGACGAGACAGGATTCATCACCCCTGCCGATAGCGGCCTAATCACCCCAGGGGGCTTCTCTTCGGTGCCTGCCGGCATGGAGACACCGGAGCTGATTGAGCTGCGTAAGAAGAAGATTGAGGAAGCCATGGACGGAAGCGAGACGCCCCAACTATTCACAGTTCTTCCAGAGAAGCGGATGCCAACGGTTGGGGGTGCCATGATGGGATCCACACATATCTATGACATGGCCACGGTCATGAGCCGCAAAGGGCCGGTCCCCGAAATCCAAGGGGTGGAAGTTGCCCTGGCGCCTGAGGAGTTGGAGCTCGATCCCATGGCCATGACCCAGAAGTACGAGGAGCACGTGCGAGAACAGCAGGCTCAAGTGGAGAAGGAGGATTTTAGCGACATGGTGGCAGAGCACGCGGCCAAACAGAAGCAAAAGAAGCGGAAAGCACAGCCTCAGGACAGCCGAGCCGGAGCCAAGAAATACAAGGAATTCAAGTTCTGAAACACTCTCTTCTCTTTTTTTCCCCTTCTTGTTTTTTTTTAAAACACCTTCTCCGTCTCCCCGCCGCCTACCCTAAAATCTCCACTCTGTTTTTTTTGTTTTTGTTTTTGTTTCTTTTGCATCTTTGTGGTTGGAGCTCAGAAACAGATTGTTTTGTAAATAAAAGTCAGAGATTCTGGAAAAAAAAAATAAAATAAAAAAAAAATAAATTATCATCCTTCTGCAGCTTCCTTCCCCATCCTTACTGTCTAAACTGAAAAAATCTCCCCCACCCAGCTTCTTCCTTAAGCCTGTCCTGAGCTCTCCCACTGCAGACCCGTGCCTCAAAGACCGACTCATGGAAGGATGCCTCCCTCACCTACTCTCAGCAGTGGGTTTCAAAAATTTTAGCAAGGGGTTCTCTGCCCGGTTGCTGGGTGGGCATGGCAATGGTGGGCGTGGCCTAGTCGGCCTCCTGCACCACGGTGAGGGGGGCATTTTTGCCCTCCCCGGGCTCTGGAGGTTTTCCTCAAGCTTCCAGGTGGACAAAAATGGCCTCCCCAGGCTCCGGAGGCCCTCTGGAGGCTGGAAACAGGCCATTTCTAGCCTTCCTGAACTTCTGGTAGGCCTGTTTTTCACCCTTCATGTGCGCCCTGCACTTACCTGCATCCAAAACGTGCCGCGTGGGCAGTGGTGGGTTGCTATCGGTTCTCCTTGGTTCTTGTGAACCGGTAGTGGAAATTTTGAGTAGTTCGGAGAACCAGTAAATACCACCTCTGCCTGGCCCCACCCCCATCTATTCGCTGCCTCCCGAGTCCCAGCTGATCGGCTAGAAGGAAAAAATCAGGGCTCACTTGACAAAGAAGAGAAAAGACAAAGAAAAAAAACAAGACACCTTAGCTTTAAATTGAGAAGCCAAGAAGCCTCCTGACTAATCGGCTAGAACCCATTCGCTCCTTGTAAACTGCTCGGTGGTGGTAGGTTGGCAATTGAGGCCAAGCTGCCTGAAAGTGGTTTCCGATGCTCTCGGTGGTAGCAGAGCAGCAAAAAACTGTTTAAACTCTTGCTGCGGCATTCCAAAGGGCCGCCCTATAACTGATCAGCGGTAAAAGGCAGTGTGGTGGTAGACTGGTCTGCTCCAAAAACAAATGGGTAAACCAGTACGGCTCTGCAAGCAGTTAAAAGCCTGGTAGGCCAGTACCTCTGCTAAATCCTAAAGAATTGTTTGGTCAAAAAGCTCGCAGTGACTCTGAGATAATCGAACAGACAAAGGCTGAAAAGTCGAAACTGGGCCTGAGAGGAAGGAACAAGGGGCGTGGTCAAAAAACTATGACTTCCCTTGACGTGAGTGATACTGAGTTGGCCATGCCTACCCAGTCACAAGACCATCAAGCCATGCCTACTGTCACGTGACCATCAAGCCACGCCCACAAAATAAGCCACGCCCATAGAACCGGTAGTATTGCATTGGTTACCGGTTGCCCTCCGGGTGAGATTCAAGGTGCTGGTGATGACCTATAAAGCCCTACATGGCTTAGGCACAGGATATTTGTTGGACCATCTGCAGCCAGCAACGGCTTCCCATCGCCTGGTGCGTTCTCACAGGGAGGGCGTTCTCCGGGTGCCGTCAACTAGACAATGTCAGCTGGCGGCCCCCAGGGGTAGAGCTTTCTCTGTGGGCGCGCCCAATCTTTGGAATCAACTCCCCCTGGGGCTTCGGTTGACTCCTGACCTTCGCACCTTCCGCCGCGAATTAAAAACATGGCTGTTCACATCGCCCAGCCTGGACTGAGGGTTTTTTTGATTATTTTAATGGGATTTAATGTATGTTTAAATTATATATTTATACATTTATGTATTTTATGTATGCATATTTATGTATTTTATGTTTTATTGGGTTTGTTTTTATTTGTTGTGAGCCGCCCTGAGTCCTACGGAGATAGGGCGGCATACAAATTATATTAAATAAAATTATATTAAATAAATAAATAAAAATTTAGAACCCACCCCTGTGCGTGGAGACTCCTGGGAAGGTGTGGGGCAGGGTGGGTGGAGCCAGCCAGGAGTGGGATTTGGAGGTTCTCCGAACTGCACAGAATCTTAGCTAGGGGTTCTCCCGAACTGCCAGCAGCCCACCCCTGCCCTTCTCTGTCATACAGTAAGTGCAAGAAACACACTTTCTTTCAAAATTCTCTTTTCTCCAGATTAAGTTGCAGCACGAAAACTCTCTTTCATCAAATTAAAAGAGAACTGATTTGGGGGAAAAAGAAAAAGAAAAAAAAGAGGCAGGAGGCCTTTTCTACCTGACGCTAATGATGCTGCTGGAAGACAAGGAGGATGGAGGTGTTTGGGGGAGGGGGGGCTGAGTGGGGAGACTCCAATTCCTGGCTTTGGAGTCGCTCCTCAGGTGCATGTGTGAATGCTGTTGCATAATGGAAGGCAAGGAGGCCCTGGAACTCTCTTGAAAGGCTCAGTGGTGCTCTTGGCTGAGATTTTTTTTTTCCTTTGTGTGTGTGTGTGTGCACGCAGCCTTGTCATGTCTGGTTCAGACACTGGGAGGTACTGACGAAGCATCCCACAGCAGCCTTTGAAAGAGCCACAAACACATGTTTGAGTTGCTAATTAAAAGCCTGAACTGAGGGCTTTGGTGGAAATTGTGATCCTTCTCATGTTCCCGGGAATGGAAACCAAAGGCGTTTTTGATCCTCCAAAGACCGAATTCTGAAAAGGAACTTTCTCTCTGCAGATTGCTAGTGAAGGGGCTTCTCTAAGCTGTGATTGGAGGAAACGTCTGGGGAATTTTTGCTCAGCCGAGACGAACGGCGGGAGAGAAGGAGGGGGATGAAAAGGTTTTTTTAAACTTGCAAAAAAAGGGACGTAATTGGAACATACACGTCTGAAGGGCAGTTTTTATAAGCACGGTTGCCAAGTTACCTGGCTCTTGGACCGTTTGGAAGAAACAGGATGTGCCGAAATGATCAAGCGGCTCTTTAAAAAAAAAAAGAATAGTAGGACAATTCGATTTTGTCTGTGTTTCTTGATGATGTGCGTTAGGATGCTCTTCAATCAATGACTGAGGAACAAGGTCCTCTTCATTGAGCGTTCTGGGTTGCAATCTTGAACCAGGCTGCTTCTCTCCTTGATTAGCTTCCATCCATCATTTCTTGGATCAGAATAGAACTGGAAGGGACCTTGGAGGTCTTCTAGTCCAGCCCTCCTGCTAAAACTGGAGAGCCTGTATCATTTCAGACAAGTGGCTGTTCTACCTTTTCTTAAAAACCCACAACTTCTGAAGGCAACTTCTATCCCACTGGTTGATTGTCCTCACTGTTAGGAGGTTTCTCCTTAATTCCAGGTTGCTTGGATCAGAATAGAGCTGAAGGGACCTTGGAGGTCTTCTAGTCCAGTCCCTTGCTCAAGCAGGAGAACCTATACCATTTCAGATAAGTGACTGTATAATCTTAAAACCTCCAGTGATGGAATGCCCACCATTTCTGGTGGCAAGCTGTTCCACTGGTTAATTGTCCTCACTGTTAGGAAGTTTCTCCTTAATTCTAGGTTGCTGCTCTTCTTGATTAGTTTCCATTCATTATTTCTTGTCCTGCCCTCTGGTGGTTTGGAGAATAAGTTGAGCCCCCCTTCTTTGTGGCAGCCCCTCAAATACTGGAAGACTGCTATCATGCCACTCCTAGTCCTTCTTTTCTCTAGACTAGCCAAATCCCACAGCCGTTCTTCATATTGTTTTAGGGGAGGGGCGAGTAGAGGCACCCCTCAATGTGAGTGACATCGAGTTGGCCATGCCCACCCAGTCACATAACCACCTAGCCATACCCACCCAGCTGGTCATTAGGCAGATCATATTAGTGGTCTGCAGGATTTTAAATTATGAATTTAGTGGTCCCTGAGATCCAAAAGGTTGGTGACCCCTGACCTAGTCCAGCACACCTCCCCAAGTAAGACACCCTAAACCATTCCTGACAGATGGCAGTCCAGTCTCTTATTTTATTAATCATATTTCTATGCCGCCTACTCTCCAAGAACTCTGGGTGGCTTACAACAATTGACAGCATACTAAATAGCATATTGCCCCCAACAATCTGGGTCCTCATTTTACCCACCTCAAAAGAATGGAAGGCTGAGTCAACCTTGAGCCGGTGAGATTTGATCTGCTGATCTGCTGAACTAGCAGTCAGCTGAAGTAGCTGCAGTACAGCACTCTAACCACTGCGCTACCTCGGCTCTTAAAAGCTTTGTAAAAGCTTCCAGGGATTAAGCTCCTACAACTTCCGAAGGCAACTTCTGTTCCACTGGTTGATGGCTCTCACTGTCAGAAAATTTTGCCTTATTTCCAGGTTGAATCTCTCCTTGATCAGTTTTCACCCATTATTCCTTGTCTGGCCTTCAGGTGCCTTAGAAAACAGCTTGACCCCCTCCTCTCTGTTGCAGCTTCTCAAATATTGGAAGACTGCTATCATGTCTCCCCTGGTCCTTCTTTTCTCTAGACAGCCCATACCCAAATCCTGCACCCGTTCTTCATGTTTTTGTCTCCAGGCCTTTAATCTACCATGTCTGGTCCAGACTAGACCAGTAGATAGATGCTTTCTAGCCTAGGGATGAGAGGGAGCCCTTGTCTGCATGTCACCCAGCCAGCTTCCAAGGTGAATGGAGGTGTCAGACCTGGCCCAGTCTGGTCTTCTAAGAAAGAAACACCCTCGACTCCATTCGCAGCGAAAAAGTTATTTTTACTAAAAGCCAAGCTGGATCTAAATATTTGCATGCAAAGATTCCCTAGCTAACTTTCCCTTCTCTGTTCTAACACTCCTCTCCTCCCATTATCTCCTCATTGCCCAGTCATATTTGAAGATGTTTTGGTAACTGTAAATGGATAGGCACTGCATTCCATTCTCAGGGCTGCAGCCTTGGGATGTCTCGGGACTGCACGAAGTTCACTTTCGTTTTCCCCTTCATCTTCCCACAGCTCCTCCCCATCCCCACCATGGCTGGTGCCAGACTGGCATTTAGTGAAGTATGCATGCGAATGAAGGATGGCAGCTCTGATATTAGGACTAGGACCTGGGTTTCCCAGTCCCAGTGCGGCACCTTCACCACTAGACCCCACTGCTTGTAGGGTTCAGAGAGAGGCTGGGCCATTTTTCCAAGGAGCTTGCATAACTGAATAGGACTAGAATCCGGGTCTTCCCACCACTCCTGATGTAGCACCTTCACTACTCCATCACACTGGATCTCAGGTGTGTCTCTTCATGTAGCTGTGTGTTTGCATATTAAGAATGCAGAAGCAAAGGCAGGTAAAATAGTTGTCAACTCAACTCTTGATAACTGAAGAGAATATCAATAGCTTGTGGGGTCTTGATCGTGTCAAGATTATTCATGAACTGGCAGAGACATGGTAACAAGGTCAGCCAATAAATAGGCATAGCAACTAAGTCAGCCAATGGGAGCTGAAAACAGTTTGGAGGCTGGGCGTGGCTCAGCTCTGTGCTGTGCTGAGAATTGAAACTGAAACCAGTGTGTGAACTTGTTTGCTCTGCTGAAATGAAACTAACTGTTCTCTCCTGCCTTGTGTTCTGCCTATAACTTCTACCACGTTGGAAGAATCAACTATTGGTATTATAAAATTTACTTCATCTGTTATTATGTATATAAAGAAGTTAATGAATCCTGCTGAATCAGTTCGCCTGTGTGCGCTTTCTGGATTAGATTTTTGCATGAAACGTTGATATATCGTAGTTTGGAATGGGAGACCCCCCAGGTCTGACCATTGACCTTCTCCTCTACTTTGATGATTGGATGCAGGAAGTAAAATTCAGTCTCCCCCTCCTCAAAAAAAATCCCCCAAACAACCCCTTCTCCCTGTTAAATGTTGAAGCAGAAGAAACTTTGTTTATGGACCCTTTCACAAAGGAGTTTTTTTGGGGTGGATGTGTGTCTGGATTACTCTTTCTCTTAAAGACAGGTGAGAAAATTCTTATGCACACTTTTCCAACCGGTTCACATTCATTTTGAGAAAAGTGTTTGCTTTCACATTTTCTTTTGAAGTAAGCTGGAATGTGGATGAGATTCTTAGCACTAGAGATGTTTGCATTGTTCCTGCAGTGAGTTTGTGATGAGGTAACCATTGTGTCTATCTCCAGGTGCTTGCGGCCTCCTTGCCTTTCCCTCCAATCCCAAGAAAGAAGTAAAAACTCAAGAAGAACAACGATAGAAGAGAAATGATCAAAGTGTCAGGTTTTCAGGCCGTCTTCAAATAAATTGCGTCTCAAACAAAGTCTTTTTTGAAACAAACTTCCATTTTATTTAGCATGGCAACTTTTACACTGACTCCATGCAGCCAGCACTGACGTGCTGACCCAAAATCCCTCCTCTTCCTTCCCCCACTCCTCTGCATTCATTGGCCATCTTCCCAATCATTCACCCCTAATCTACTGCTCCAATTCAAAGAATTTCCCCCCTCCCATCCACCTCCTAGGGGATATTATCTCCAGCTAAAATAAGTAGGTGAAAGGCAACCGTCCTGCTGCAGACACTTGCGTTCTCCTTCTCATGTCAGCACTAGGATAAATGCATCTTGACGTGCTGACACAAAGGCCTTTTTTGAGTCTACCTGAATTTTCTATTCCCCATTGTTGAGCCTTGATGTTTCTGGTGGCCTCCCATTCAAGGACTAACCAGGCCTGACCACTGTTAGGGTTCTGAGGTCATTCAAGGTTGACCAGATGCTCCCTCTTGCCTGGTGATTGAACGTTAGAATACTTTAGGTCTAGTTTGTGTTACTTGAAAGACAGGAAGTTTGCAAGGTTAGATCAATCAGAATGGAGCTGGAAGGGACTATTGTGGCCTACCGGCAGCCAGCAAAGCTGGCAGCAGAGTCAGAGAGTGAGGAGGTTGGGGAGGAACATGGGCCAGTCCTGAGGGCTGGGGAAAGCTCGGACGAGGGCTCTGCGTCAGAGGCAGAGAGGGAGTTAGACAGCAGTGAGGCAGAGGAAGAGCTTGAGCCTGTTCCCAGTGTGGGCATGAGCAGACCTGCCAGAAGACAAGAACAACTCAGAAAGTAGGGTCGACTTGGGAGTAAAGCTATACCTTGGAAGTAATTGGCCCCTCCCATAGGAAACAAAAGAGGAGTGAACGGGGAGGGGGCTTTTGCAGGAAACAATTCATTTGTTTGGTAGTTTCCAGAGTGGAAAGTTCTGTTCATGACTCTAAGAGACTCGGTGCCAAGTTTTGCCTTGTACTGCAGTTGAAAACAAGTTACGTGGCAGCTTGCCAAGCGAGATAAGGTGTATTGAGAAGTAAAATTTAATAAAATAAAATAAATAAAAATTCATTTTGAAAAACTGTTTGGACAAACCTTGCTGGCTGTGAATGAAAGTAATTCATAGTCATGTAAATAAAAGAGGTTTTTCCGGGATCAATTCCTGCTTTCTGCTTTTTAAGGGAGCCTAGGAGGTCTTCTAGTCCAACCCAGAAAACCCAATACCATTTCGGACAAATGGTTGTCCAATCTCTTCTTAAAAGCTTCCAGTGATAGAGTACTCACGACTTCTGGAGGCAAGCTGTTAATTGTTCCCACTGTCAGGAAATTCATCCTTCGTTCTAGGTTGCTTCTCTCCTTGCTTAGTTTCCATCTGTTGCTTCTCGTCCTACCTTCTGGTGCTTTGGAGAATAGGTGGACCCCCACTTCTTTGGGGCAGCCCCTGAGATATTAGAACACTGCTATCGTGTCACTATTACTAACTTAATAACTGCTTCATTTAATAACAGATTCATTTGACAACTGTGGTCGTAAGGTCGTAAAATCAGGCAAAGTTCACTTAAAACCTTCTCACTTAGCAACAGAAATTTGGGGCTCAATTGTGGTCTTAAGTCAAGGACTACCTGTTCCATTCCAGACAAATAGTTTTACTGTCTCTCCGTAAAAACCTCCAGTGATGGAGCGCCCATGATTTCTGGAGGCCAGCTGTTCCGCTGGTTAATTGTCCTCACGAGAAATTCCTCCTTAATGCCAGGTTGCTTCTTTCCTTGATTAGTTTCCATCCATTGTTCCTCATCCTGCCTTCAGTGGCTTTGGAAAATATCTTGCATATCTTGCCTCCATCAGCAATCCTCCCCTCAACGCAGTGGTCAGGGGTGGGTTCTAAATTTTCTTACTACCAGTTCTGTGGGTGTGGCTTATTTTGTGGGCGTGGCTTGGTGTGACTGGATGGGCATGGTCAACTTTTTTTTTAACTTTTAAAAGTATTTTTTCTACAGCCTTAAGAGGTCACAGAAAAAAATGCTTTTAGAAGCCTCTGACAATCCCAGCTGAGCTACACGATCATCAGAGGCTTTTTTTTTTTTACTTTCAAAAGGATTTTTTTGGCCGAATAGGTTGTAAAAAAAGCCTCTGATCAGGTGGGTGGGGTAAGCGAGCGGCAACCGGGCTGGGGACTGGTTCGGGGGCATGGCCAGACAATGTTATTACTGGTTCTCCAAACTACTACAATTTTTTACTACCAGTTCTTGTGAACCGGTGCAAACCGGGAGCAACCCACCACAGGCAGTGGTGAAATACAAATCTTCTTACTACCGGTTCTGTGGGTTTGGCTTGGTGGGCATAGTGTGGCTAGGTGGGTGTGGCTTAGTGAGCATGGCAGGGGAAGAATCCTGCAAAATCTCCATTCCCACCCCACTCCAGGGAAAGGATACTGCAAAATCCCCATTCCCTCCCCACTCTGGGGCCAGCCAGAGGTGGCATTTGCCGGTTCTCCGAACTACTCAAAATTTCCGCTACCGGTTCTCCAGAACCTGTTAGAACCTACTGGTTTTCACCCCAAATAGTGGGGTATCATTTGGGAGAATGGAACAATTCATACTTCTCTGACTTATTGAGGCCAGCAGAGCCCAAGACCCTGGGAGCTTCTGGATATCCAAGAGGAAGGACGAATCCTTTGTTTTCTGCACCTATTAAAATAGCTGCACCATGTAAGCACTGAAGAGTTGGAGGGAAAAAAAGAGGAATATTTTGCGTGGAGAGCCTGCTGAGGATTAAAAGCATCAGTTGGGAGCGAGCGTATGGAGGCTCAAAGAATGAAATGGTATTCGTTAGTGAAGGGGCCAGTCTGCCGATCAAAGCAAAGCTTTTGACATGTGCTGCCTTTGGATCTAATTCCCTGTTGGGTGACGGAAGCTCCTTTGTTGCTGAAACAAATTAATGTGGCTAAAACAAATTCTTCCCCTGCCTGCCCACAGATCAGAAAATACAGAAAATAGGATGATTGGCAAATTGAGCTTGAAGTTTGGGACATACCCAATGTTCACGAGGACTGGTCATCTTTTGATTTCTTCTGCATTGGTGTGTAGGAAGTTAGCACTCGCCTGTCTCCTAGGAAAATGAGATATTTTAGGAGATATAAAAAAGGCAGAATATTTCCCCTAAATGGGAGACAGAAACTCCCCCCCTCCCCCTCCCCCCCGCCTTTGTCAATGGGCCATTAAGGGCTGGGCCAGAGAGAGAAGTAGAGAGAGAGGAAGGGAGGAGAGGCGAGGACAAAGAAGAAAGGGAAAAGGAGAGGGAGAGGGAGGGGAAAGAGGAGCAGAGGAGAAGGTTAGAAGGAGGAAAGAAGAGAGGAGTGGGGGAAGAGAAAGGGAAGTAAGAAAGAGAAGGAGAGGAAGAACGAAGGAAGTAGAAGGAGAAGGAGGAAGGAAGAGAAGGGTAGGAGAAGAAGAAAGGTTGGAGTAAAGGTAAAGGCTAAAAGAGCTGTTCCGAAAAAGTAAAAATGAAAAATGAAAGTTAAAAGAAAAGATGAATGAAAAATGATGGAAATGACTGTACATGTAAATGTGTTATGAGAAATAAAAATAAAAAACTTAGAAGGAAAAAAAAAAAGCCTGGGCCAATCTATTCTACATAACAAAGGTCTAGCTCCTTCAAGCAGAGCCATAATAAAAATTGCCCAAAGCCCTTACATCATCACCCAGCAAGAGTCAACCAAGCCTGGGACTCAAAAGTACAACCTACAAAGTTACCCCTGCATGGCCGCATGGGAGTCTGACAACCAATCAGAATACAAGCTCAAATTCAAAAAGCCCAGAGAGGGTATAAAACTCAGGCACTCTCAGCATCTCTTCCCCTTTTTTCCCTCTTCACCCAAAATCTTCAAGGCATGTGAGGTAGGTGAGATCTACTTCCTGATCCAGGCCCAGTTCTGGCCACTTGCAAGGTATGTCCTGTGAAGATAAACTAGAGGAACTTGGGATGTTTAATTTAGAGGAAGGAAGACCTTGAGAAATGTGATAACTGTGTTTGGGTGCATAAAGGAGAGCTATGGAAAAGATGGACGGGAACTAGAAGCAGAAATAATTCATGAGTTAAAGATTTAGCTTTAAAAGGGGAGATCATCCTGATGGAACATCTCTTCAATAGCGAAACAGTCCACCCATGGAGATTTGAGTTCATCTCTGGAGATTTTTAAAAGGTTGCACAGGCAGAGATGGTTTACTTAGATTTCCTGCACGTCGCAAAGGATTGTACCGGATTATCTTTATGATCCTTTCCATCTCCACATTATAGTAGTAGAGGTCTTTGTAGAAGATCAAGAGTGAAGGCGGAATAGATAACGAATCCAACTCATCCAAGTGACGTACTAATACCACTCTATATAAAGCCTTAGTAAGATCACACCTAGAATACTGAATCCAGTTTTGGTCACCACACTATAAAAAAGATGTTGAGACTCTAGAAAAAGTGCAGAGAAGAGCAACCTGGATAGGGCAGGGGTGAAATCCAGCAGGTTCTGACAGGTTCTGGAGAACCGGTAGCGGAAATTTTGAGTAGTTTGGAAAACCGACAAATACCACCTTTGGCTGGCCCCAGAGTGGGGAGGGAATGGGGATTTGGGAGTATCCTTCCCCTGCCACACCCACCAAATCACACCCACCAAGCCACACCACGCCCACCAAGCCATGCCCACAGAACCGGTAGTAAAAAAAAAATGGATTTCACCACTGATTAGGGGACTGGAGGCTAAAACATACGATGAATGGTTGCAGGAACTGGGCATGGCTCATCTAATGAAGAGAAGGACCAGGGGAGACAGGAGAGGAGTCTTCCAATATTTGAGGGGCTGTCAAAGAGAGGAAGAGGTTGAGCTATTTTCCAAAGCACCCAAAGGCCAGACAAGGAATAATAATGGATGGAAACAGATCAAGGAGAGATTCAACCTAGAAATAAGGAGGAATTTTCTGACAGTGAGAACAGTCAACAGATGGAACAAAAGTTGCCTTCAGAAGTTGTGGGAGCTTCATCACTGGAGGCTTTCAAGAAGAGACTGGATTGCCACCTGTCAGAAATGGTGTAGGGTCTGCTTGAGCGGGAAGTTGGACCAGGTGATTTATAAGGTCCCTTCCAACTCTGTAATCTGCCTTTTTGGAGTGGCCCAGTACTGGATGCACACTAATGGCCCTAAAGTACAGGAGGATGGATTCCAGTTGACCATTACAACAGTTTAGCAAACTGAGATGCTGGGCTCTATTGAGATGGGGGTTTGGCATCCATCTGTTTGGGATGCTTTTAACTGGATTCCTTCATCAGGCATGGATTGGACTAGATGGCCTCGAGGGCACCTCCTATGCTTGGATTTTTATGACCTAACAAACAACCTTTGCTCAGTTCCGCTATTCCCTAAATAACCCTGTGGCACACTGTACTCTGTGCCTATTTAGGGACCATTTGTTTCCCCAGAGACATTAAAAATAAAAGTCTTAGATGAAAAATTTGAAGAGGCCATCTCAATTTAGGGTGCACCACCTTTCCTGGATCAGCAAGGAACAGACGTCAGTGGAGACAAGACAACATTTCTACTGCTTTAAATTAAACTAATCTTAATTTTGATATTAATGCTGCATTAATTAACATAGTTAAGAGCATGATTTCCTGTGTAATGAGTTATTTTTGGCTTTTGACATATTAAAATATGTGATCTAATAGGAATAGTAATAGCACTCAGATTTATATACCACATCACAGTGCTTTTACAGCCCTCTCTAAGTGGTTTACAGAGTCAGTCTCTTGCCCCCAACAATCTGGGTCCTCATTTTACCCACCTCGGAAAGATGGAAGGCTGAGTCAAACTTGAGCCGGTCAGGATTGAACTGCTGGCAGTGGGCAGAGTCAGCCTGCAATGCTCCATTCTAACCACTGCACACCATGGATGGAAGGAAGGAAGGAAGGAAGGAAGGAAGGAAGGAAGGAAGGAAGGAAGGAAGGAAGGAAGGAAGGAAGGAAGGAGAAAAGGAAGAACAATAGCAATAGTACTTAGAGATTATATACTGCTTCACAGTCCTTTACAGCCCACTCTAAGCAGTTTACAGAGTCAGCAATTTGCCCCCAACAATCTGGGTCCTCATTTTACCAACTTCAGAAAGATCGAAGGCCGAGTCAACCTTGAGCCGGTCAGAATCAAACTGCTGACAATGGCCAGAGTCAGCCTGCAATACTGTAATCTAACCATTGGGTCACCCCGGCTTATTTTTTAAAATTTAAATTAAATTAATATTAATTTAAATATTAATTCTGCATTCATTAATATAGTTAAGAGCACGATTTCCTGTGCACTGAATTATTTCTGGCTTTTGCCATATCAAAGTACACGATCTAATTGTTTGTTGTTTGTATCCTTACAATTTATATTGATATTGTTTCCTAATTGCTTATTTGTACCCTATGACTATCATTTAAGTGTTGTACCTTATGATTTTGATGAACATGTCTTTTCTTTTTCTGAACACTGAGAGCATATACACCAAGACAAATTCCTTGTGTGTCCAATCACACTTGGCCAATAAAGAATTCAACTCCTATTCTATTCTATTCTATTCTATTCTATTCTATTCTATTCTATTCTATTCTATTCTATTCTATTCTATTCTATTCTACTCTACTCCACTCCACTCCACTCCACTCCACTCCACTCCACTCCACTCTACTCTATTCATTTTCTACTCTACTCCACTCCACTCTACTCTATTCATTTTCTACTCTACTCTACTCTACTCTACTCTACTCTACTCTACTCCACTCCACTCCACTCCACTCCACTCCACTCCACTCCACTCTACTCTATTCATTTTCTACTCTACTCTACTCTACTCTACTCTACTCTACTCTACTCTACTCCACTCCACTCCACTCCACTCCACTCCACTCCACTCCACTCCACTCCACTCCACTCCACTCTACTCTATTCATTTTCTACTCTACTCTACTCTACTCTACTCTACTCTACTCTACTCTACTCTATTCTATTCTATTCTATTCTATTCTATTCTATTCTATTCTATTCTATTCTATTCTAATAGCCATTTTTAAAAGCGATGTAGGCACGGCTCACAAGAAATGGGATAAGCTCTTGATCTAAGCATCGAAAACCAAATTACAGAGAGAGACAAAGAAAGTAATGCAGCTAAAGCGTGACAATTTTCTCTCCCAGCAAAGTTGTTTCGTGGTTGGGTGGGCATTTGGAAAGTTACTCCTTAGGAGACATGATGAAAATGTGTGAGGGACCCAGAAGATGTGAAGGAGAGAAAACAGTCACTCAGGAAGGAGCTCAATGCAATGTCAGCCTTTGTGCCAAGTGGCCGGGTAAAGCCAGTGACCTTATCAAATGTTGCACTGCAACCTGCCTGGCACTTTCTGTCTTTTTCTTCTCCTGGCAGAGAAGAGTTTGTTCTTGTTCTTGGAGGACTTCAGCCTGTCTTTGGAATTCTGCTCGGTGGTTTTTCAGAATTCGTTCTACTTTGGTGATGAGGTAGGCTTGTGCGGCTGTGCTTGCTTTCCATGACAAGCCTTTCCATCCCTCAACAGCCTCCCTGGCTAACCCCAATTTATTTATTTATTTAATAGATTTATAGGGCCACCCATCGTAATCAGGGTAACTGTGAGTGGCAGACAAGAAGACTTAAAACATGATTATGGGTTGACAAACCATAGTCCAGGCCAGTGGTGAAATCCAATTTTTTTTACTACCGGTTCTGTGGGTGTGGCTTGGTGGGTGTGGTGTGGCTTGGTGGGCGTGGCAGGGGAAGGATATTGAAAAATCTCCATTCCCACCCCACTCTGTGACCAGCTAGAGGTGGTATTTGCCAGTTCTCTGAACTACTCAAAATTTCCGCTACCAGTTCTCCAAACTGCTCAAAATTTCCACTACCAGTTCTCTAGAACCTGTCAGAACCTGCTGGATTTCACCCCTGGTCCAGGCCCCTTCCACATACCTATATATGCTGGGTTCTACTATCCTGGTCCCTAACAGGTAGGGGGAAAAGTCAAGTCTTCAAGACCTTCCAGAAGGCCTGCAGGATCAGGCTACCTGGACCACTGGGGGAGGATGTTCCATACGGTGAATGTCATGCCCCCATCAGAGCCTGAATCAATGAGAAGGATGAGCTGGAGCTGGGGCCGACGGAGGTCATGGGGTGGCCTCGTTGGCTTCAGAGGAACGCAGGGAGAGCAGGATGAGGCAGCCCTGGGCCCCTCGTGCTTGGGACGGCTTGCCACCAGGGAGGAACAGGGGCAGGACGACCAAGAGAGAGCAGACAGTAGAGATGAACAGCAACAGAGCTCAAGCGATGAGCAAGGACCACAACCTCCTGATCCCCGAGCACGGAGAGTGGAGAGAAGTCAGGAACAGCACAGGCCGACCCAACGACTTGGGAGGAGAGCGCCCCAACTCTTTTCACAAGGCTCACCTGGGGACTGAGACTTAAGGAGACCCTGTGGGGAGGGGTGTTTGTCGGGAACAAAAGCTGAATTTGTGGAGGTTTTTGTGTTGTTGCCGACGCCTGGAGTTTGCAGGACTTCTTGTTTTATTCCTTGCTTCGTCGGCTCATTGCTTTGTTCCTTTGTCTCACTGGACTTCTTGCTTTGAATCAGTGTTTTGCTGGAATACTTGCAGCCAGAGACTGCTTTGTGTACATGTGAGAGTGCTTTGCCCTGGGACTTGCCATAAACATGGAAGCGTTTAGGAGAAAGTTGGAGCAATAAAGGGGAGTTTGAACGATCAGCTGATAATGTTGCCTTCATGCCTTGTCCCGGGGTCATCACAGTGAGCAATGCGAAAGAGAAGCCTTCAGCAAAAGACACTGAGTCCCAATCTGAGGACCCAGATTGTTGGGGGCAAGAGGCTGTCTATGTATGCTGCTTAGAGAGAGCTGTAAAGCACTGTAAAGAGATAATATAAGTCTAAGTGCTATTGCTATTCTCCTTTCTTTTCCCTCCCTCCCTCCCTCCCTTCCTTACTGCGCAGTGGTTAGAATGTAATATTGGAGGCTAACTCTGCCAACTCCCAGCAGTTTGATTCTCACTGGCTCAAGGTTGACTCAGCCTTCCATCCTTCTGAGGTGGCTAAAATGAGGACCCAGATTGTTGGGGGCAAAGGCTGATTCTGCAAACTCCTTAGGAAGGGGCTGTAAAAGCACTGTGAAGCGGTATATAAGTCTAAGGACTATTGCTATTTTCCTTCCTTCCTTCCTTCCTTCCTTCCTTCCTTCCTTCCTTCCTTCCTTCCTTCCTTTATGGCACAGTGGTTAGAATGCAATATTGCAGGCTAATTCTGATGACAGCCAGCAATTCGATTCCCACTGACTCAGCCTTCCCTCCTTCTGAGGTCGCTAAAACGAGGACCCAGATTGTTGGGGGAAATAGGCTCTCTGTAAACTGCTTAGAGAGGGCTATAAAGTACTGTGAAACAGTATATAAGTCTAAGGGCTATTGCTATTTCTCTTCCTTTTCTCCTTCCTTCCTTCCCTCCCTGGTGGCACAGTGGTTACAATGCAGTATTGCAGGCTACTTCTGCCAACTGCCAGGGGTTCGATTCTCACTGACTCAAGTTTGACTCAGCCTTCCATCCTTCTGAGGTCGCTAAAATGAGGACCCAGATTGTTGGGGACAAAATGCTGACTCTGTAAACAGCTTAGAGGCTGTAAAGCACTATAAAGTGGTGTATAAGTCTAAGGGCTATTGCTATAGCTATTCCTCGATCTCTAACTAAATACATGGGCCTTATATTCCACTCTGGAGAATTGCTCCACTGCTTTGAAAGGAATTTTGAGAGCAAATTCTTTTGTCAATTTGAAAGAGAATCCGACTGAAAAATACACAGGGCACAATTCTGGTGTGCAATGGCCAAAGACCAGTTGCGTCCGGCTTTTCTTGCTGTCCTCACATTTGGCACTAGCATAAGTAGATTAGGAAGGATTGTGTGGGTTAAATAATGTGATTAGTGCATTAGCTCCGTTGGGCATTAGCCCCAAATTCTTCAATCCCCTTTAATGCCTGCAGAATATTGGCATCTCTCCGATGTCGATAGGTAGTTCTTTCTGCCAAGCGGCGATGAGATCCAGAGGTTTCAGAAAAGCCTTTTCATCTTCAGCGTTGCTCTGGTGGCTAATGGTTGCCTTCCATCTCCTACAGCACAAGGCACAGTTTTTGTGGCACCCTTCGTGCATGCAAATGATTTCATCTGCATTCGTCTGAACTGATGAATGACTTGCTTAGTTGTCGCATATTAATTGGGCATGCCCCAAAGTTTGGTTCTCCTCTCCCGTTATCTATTTGCTTTTGATCTTTATATTGTTATGTGTCTCTTATAAATGTCAGCTGGATCAGTGGTGGGCTTCAAAAATTTTTACTACCGGTTCTGTGGGTGTGGCTTGGTGGGCATGGCAGGGGAAGGATACTGTAAAATCTCCCTTCCCTCCCCAATCCAGGGGGAGGTTACTACAAAATCCCCATTTCCTCCCAATCAGCTGGGACTCGGGATGCAGAGAATAGATGGGGGCGGGGCCAGTCAGAATTTTTACTACCGGTTCTCCAAACTACTCAAAATTTCCACTACTGGTTCTCTAGAACTGCTGAAACCCACCTCTGATCTGGATACTATTTATGTGTACAAGAGTCACATCTCCTTGGAATCAAGCTTGTGTTCACCATCATGGACACAGCTGTGGTTTCGGCAGAAGAAATACAGATGGGGTTGCCGCTGCTTTTGTCCTGGGGATTTTTGGACTTCTCAGTCTAGCCCCGTGACGGCAAACCTATGGCATGAGTGCTGGAAGTGGCATGCAGAGCAGTGGTGGCTTCTAACCGGCTTTACTACCGGTTCTCTTTGTGTGCGCACAATCGCCGATATGCCAATATTCTGCTCCTCGCAAGCGCATTAGGAATATGCCCAGCTGAGGCGCGGCAATCCATTCTGCCGCACCTATCAGCTGGGCTAAAAATAAAGAAATAAAAGGTAGGAATAACGCAGGGGTGAGCGGGAGGGCCCAGCTCCCGGACAAAGAGAACCGGTTCGGTGATGTCATTTCATCACCGCTACCGGCTCGGCCGAACCGGGCCGAACCAGGAGGAACCCACCACTGACGCAGAGCCATCTCTCTGGGCATGCAAGCTGTCGCCCGTTGCTCTTCCGGGTTTCTGAGCACCAGCCAGCTGGTCTTCACGTGTGTGGGAGCCCCGGAAACCGGAAAAGCAGCCGTCTGATGTGCACGCATGTGTCGGGAAGATGATCTTCCGGTTTCCGGCACGCACGCCCTCCCATTTTGGCACTTAGTGCCGAAAAGGTTCACCAACACTGGTGTAGCTGATGGAGCTGGGATGTTTCTGGATGTCTCTCTTCTGAGGAGTCACCTGCATCCACCCCACTTAGCTTAGTGCAAAGAACCATTGAGATGTAAGCGAGCCTAATAGAAGGAACAAGGGGGCTGCCTTTCCCCTCTCTTTCCTCCCCGGATCCTGCAACATTTCAGCATTCTGTCCCAAGCAGTGAACTTGGGAATCACAACTCTCTCCGTCTGCCTGAGGCCACAAGAAGATGGCAGCTCCTCCCAGAAAGGACCTCCAAGGGAAGAGCCTTCTCTGTGGGGACACCCGCCCTCTGGAATGAGCTACCCTTAGGGATACGACTGATCCCGGACCTCCGGACCTTCCGCCGGGCTCTGAAGACTTTTTTATTTCAGCAACCCGGGCTGGGTTAAAAATCTTTTAATTGGGGAATTTTATGGGTAAGGGGTTTTAAATTGGGGAAGCCAAAGATAAATTTAATTTCGTTTTAAAGTATTTTAATATTTGTATTGTGTGTTTTTAATTTTGGCTGTTCACCACCCCGAGTCCTTCGGGAGAGGGGGCGGTATAAAAATTTAAAAAATAAATAAATAAAAATAAATAAATAAATAGGCTGACTCTGATTCTGGGTTTTATTATTTATTATTTATTAGTTAATTTGGTTTAAAATGGGATTTTGTTGTACATGTTTTTAACTTGTGTTCTCTGCCCTGAGTCCTTCTGGAGAAGGGCAGCATATAAATACATGAAATGAATAAATAAATAAATATCTTGCACCTGCACTTCAGGGTCTTCCTACTAAACGCAGGACCTTACATTTCTCACCACTGAACTGCATCAGAAAACAGTTGTAAGAGGCACTAAAAACTATTCGGGGAAGGAAGGAGAGGTGTTTTATCCAAAGATATATTCAGACACATTTCGGTGCCAAATAGTACAACACCTACTGCTTAAAAACAGAATCCAAGGAACCAACCACATACTGTATTTTCTCAACCTTTTAAGCTTAGGGGAACTGCTAATGATAACATGATTAAACATACATAGAGAAGACAAGTATTTCTGGAGAAGAAGCTGCTTGGGTTTTCTCACTTGCTTTGCAGAGAATATGATTAATTATATAGTCTGTTGTGGATCTTCAAAAAAAAAAGTGTGGAAATGGGCAGGAGGATCTTCGGAGGAGGAGGGGAGAATCTAGAAGGTCAAGATAGAATAGAATAAACAGAGTTGGAAGGGAACTTGGAGGTCTTCTAGTCCAGCCCTTTGCTCAATAGATTCAATATATAGACTAGACTAGACTAGACTAGACTAGACTAGACTAGACTAGACTAGAATGAGTAGAGTAGAGTAGAGTAGAGTAGAGTAGAGTGTTGGAAGGGACCTTGGAGGTCTTCTAGTCCAACCCCCTGCTCAGGCAGGAAACCCTATACCATTTCAGGCAAATAGTTATTTAATCTCTTCTTAAAAATTTCCAGTATTGGAGAATTTACAACTTCTGGAGGCAAGTTGTTCCACTGGTTAATTGTCCTCAGTGTCAGGAAATTTCTCCTTAGTTCTAGGTTGCTTCTCTCTTTGATTAGTTTCCACCCATTGCTTCTTGTTCTGCCTTCTGGTGCTTTGGAGGATAGCTTGAGCCCCTCTTCTTTGGGCAGCCACAATGACATCATGTTCTGCCCCAGCTCCGGATTCCTGAGGATATAGACACACACCAATGGTCCTTATCAAATTTATTAAGTAGCAAGAATAAACCAAAGTCCGGCAAAAGTTGGCAACCAGCCCAGAAAACAAAATACGATAAGACTTTTCCAAAAATGCTCTGATGATAATTACAAGTTGTTTCTAGCAAGAAACTTACTAAAGGCGTGTGACTTAAATAGGCTAAGGGAGTGGCCAATTATCCTCAAGCCTTACTCTCGCGGAGACCTCCTCCTCCTGAGTCACCACTCCTGCCTTTTGGCAGCCCTGCATGCTCGAGCATTGAGGAGAGGCTCCTCCACTTTGCTCTCTCCACTTGAAGGAGCCTCTGGAGGTTCTGAAGGCCCAGACTGAGTCTCTGTCTCTGGCACCACATCCTCTTCAGCCTCCTCGCTATCCGACGCAACACCACACCAGCCTCCTTGTCATCGGGATCAGCCACGATCCGCGCAGGCCGCTGGCGGGCCACAAAACATCATTAGAGCCCAAAATCCTTTTTTTTTTTTTTTGAGTGCATGGCACTAACACCACGCAGGACGATCCCGGAGGCATAATGAATGAAAACATCCACCTGCCCAGCCGTGAACAAAACAACTCACTTCCTTTAGATTTCTTTGGTGAGCTCATGTGAAAAAAAAAATGTATGCACAACCAAGAGAATATTTCTGCATATCGTCTTGTTTTCTACACTTGGGAATCCTTATTCATAGTCCTTTGATCCCAACTGGAGAACGCATTCAAAGGAAAGGAGGCCATGCATTTAATTGTACAACATCCTCTCTAATCAGGAGGCTTGTCTAACCATGAAAATGTCAGTTTCCTTATGTCTGAAGCAGAAAGTCAGGAAGCTTTGATTGGATCTGATATTTATTTATTTATCTGCCTTTGTGTTGTGCTACTTTATTTCAGGGCAGGGCAGGCAAGTGGTTTGGTGGGCAGGAGCCCAAAAGAAAGTATTTGTGAACCATTTCTTCCTAAAATAAAAAAAGGCTGGCTTTTTTTTATTCTGGCTGGATTCAAGGCTGGCTTATCTGGAAAATAAGTGTTCTGACCCAGCCTTAGCAGAAGCAAGAAACAGACTCCTGGTCACGAAAAACCCCTCTTTATTTACCTCTTGTGAATTAATTGCATTCACCCACCAAAAAGTCCAGACAAGAGTCATGCAAGGAATTAACTGCAGTAACAGACCTTATCAGTTCCTTGCGATAATTGCCAGGCCGTGAGCTCCCAGCCGAAAGGCTGCAAATTAAGTTCTGGCCAGCAGTCTCTGAGGCACGAAACACAATGAACAAAATCTTCAGAAATACGAATGGTTGTCTCCTATGACAACCACTCCCCTTTCCTTCTATTTATTCCCCAGCCAGGGAGGGGCCATTCAGCATCCATGTGTGCTTTGGTGCCTGAGTTGACTCTTTGTCCTCTGTTGCTCACCTCTCCTAACTGTTCTGTGCATAAGTACATCTGGAACAGGCCCTAGCTGTTCTTCCTCCTCACTCATATCAGCCTCCAAAGGCAGCTGCCTCTCCGTCGGCTGGGAAATGTCGGATGGCCCTGGCTCTACTACTGTGTCCAATGCAGAGCATCCACCACAGCCTTCCCCAGGCTCCAGAACTGGCCCAAGTTACTCAACAACCTTCTCATCATCCGGGTCTGCCACCAGCTCTGCTGGCAGCTGGTGGCCCACAACAAAAATAAAGTGGGTCATTCAGTTTCAGCACTTGGGAAAAAGAGGGTCACAGAATACTTAAAGACCTTGCCTTAATCCTCTCTCTTTCTCTCATCTATCTTGTACTGTACTTGTCTTGTACTTGTCTTGTCCTATCCTATCCTATCCTATCCTGTCCTGTCCTGTCCTGTCTGTCTATATCTATCTATCTATCTATCTATCTATCTATCTATCTATCTATCTATCTATCTATCTATCATCTATCTATCTATCTATCTATCTATCTATCTATCTATCTATCTATCTATCTATCTATCTATCTATCTATTTATCTATCAGTTTTTCCTGAATGCCATCACTCTGCTAAACAAATAATTCCCTTAACACTGTCAAACTATTTACTAAATCTGCACTACTACTAATCTTCTCATCGTTCCCACTACCCATCTCCTCACACTTATAATTGTATGACTGTAACCTTGTTGCTGGTATCCTTAAGATTTATATTGATATTGTTTCCAGGGGTGGGTTCTAAATATTTTTACTACCGGTTCTGTGGGCGTGGCTTATTTTGTGGGTGTGGCTTGGAGGTCATGTGATTAGGTGGGCGTGGCTAGCTGGTCAGAGTCATTTCTGGAAGGTCCTCACATTTACGACCTGTCCTCGCATTTACGACTCGACTCATTTGTTTGCTTTTAACACTGATCAGCTGTAGGACGGCCCTTTGAAGCCTTGCGGCAAGAGTTTAAACAGTTTTTTTTCCCTCTAGTCATCAGCTGGGACTCAGGAGGCAGCAATAGATTGGGGGTGGGACCAAATAAAAGATAAGAATAATGTGGGTGGGTGGGGGAGTGGGAGGGCAGGGGGGGGAGAGAACTGGTTCAGTGACGTCATATCGTCACCGCTACCAGCTCGGCCGAACCGGACCGAACTGGGAGGAACCCACCACTGATTGTTTCCTGATTGCTTATTTGTACCCTATGACTATCATTAAGTTTTGTACCTTATGATTTTTGATGAATGTATCTTTTCTTTTTATGTACACTGAGAACGTATGCACCAAGACAAATTCCTTGTGTGTCCAATCACACTTGGCCAATAAAGAATTCTATTCTATTCTATTCTATTCTATTCTATTCTATTCTATTCTATTCTATTCTATTCTATTCCATTCCATTCCATTCCATTCCATTCCATTCCATTCCATTCCATTCCATATTTTCTATTCTGTTCTGTTCTGTTTTATCATCAATCTATCTATCTTTATATGGCCATCCAACTCGCTTCACAGGTATTTCATACATTGATTTGTGTGTTTGTATGTGTGTGTGTATCCATTTTTACAATTCATTACAAACTAACATAAAATGAAAAGAAGGAAGAGGATAGGAGGCTAAAGCTAAAAAGTGACCAAATAAAATACCGTATTTTTCAGAGTATAAGACACACCTTTTTCCTCTAAAAAAGAGGGTGAAAATCTGGGTGCGTCTTATACTCTGGATGTAGCCCCGCCCAGCTTCTCAAACGGAAGTTTCAGTGGCTGAAAAAAGCATCAGAAAAAAAGCTTCAGAAAAAAAGCCTCCAAACAGAGCTTCAGAGGCTTTTTTTTTTCTGAAGCTGTTTCGGAGGCTTTCAGAGGCAGAAAACCAGTGGTGGGTTTCAAATTGTTTTACTATCGGTTCTGTGGATGTGGCTTTGTGGGCATGGCTTGGTGGGTGTGGTGTGGCTTGGTGGGTGTAGCTTGGTGGGCGTGGCAAGGGAAGGATACTGTAAAATCTCCATTCCCTCCCGATCAGCTGGGATTTAGGAGGCAGAGAATAAATGGGGGCGGGCCAGTCAGAATTTTTACTACCGGTTCTCCGAACTACTCAAAATTTCCGCTACCGGTTCTCCAGAACTGGTCAGAACCTGCTGAAACCCACCTCTGCAGAAAACAACGTTTTTTCTGAAACAGAGTTTCAGAAGTTTCAGAGGCAGAAAAAAAAAAGCAAGGCACAGAGCTCACAACCAAGGAACCTGTTGCTAAAATTCACCTCTGGGAACACCTGATTGGGGGTATTCCGGGAGGCCGATCCACCTGCCAATCAGCTTTTTTCTTATTTTCCTCCCCAAAAGCTAAGGTGTGTCTTATACTCCTGTGCACCTGATACTCCGAAAAATACGGTAAATACATGAGAAAGGTGACCTTTGGATTTTCCAGTACAAAAACAAGTATAGTCATCTTTCTCTAAGTTTAAATGAATAATATCAATACTTAAAAACCTTTGAAATGGTAATACTCAACCTTCAAAGAAAACAATACTCAGTTATTCTTAGTTTAACTTTACATTTAACACATAATAAGCTATTAACTATAAATAACCCATCACCATATATTTAACAATCCACAATATTTCTCTAATCAAATCGGCTCTAATCCTCAAATCCCAAACTTCATTTTTTTCTCTTTTTCCTGTAGGAGGTCTAACAATGGTCTCCAGGCTTCTAGAAACGTAGTCAAATTATTGCCTCTAATCAAAGGAGTCGATTTTGCTCATCTCAGCTAGCTCCATTAGTTTCCAAATTCGTTCTTCCATTTGTGGGTTTATGCTCTTCTTTCCAACTTGGTGGGTATAATAGCTCTGCAACCAATGTCGTAGACAGGAACAGAGTCTCGTGTTTTTTTTCCAGTCTTGAGTGGATTAATTCAGAGGCCAGAGGTCGACACCCACTAGCGTCAGTTTCTGGAGGAAAGTGAGACACCCACCTCAATAATTAACTCTCAAACTCCTCAATGGATGAAGCAAGAAGATAGATTCGTCAAAACAGAGGCATAGAATAAAGATCACACAAAGCATCAGTATCACTTTATAAAACCTTAGTAAGGCCCAGTAGTGGGATTCAGCCGGTTCGCACCACTTCGGGAGAACCGGTTGTTAACTTTCTGAGCAGTTTGGCAAACTGGTTGTTGGAAGAAATCATTAGGGCAGAGAACCAGTTGTTAAATTACTTGAATCCTACCACGGGCCACACCTGCATTCAGTTTTGGTCACCACATTACAAAAAATATGTTGAGACGTTGGAAAAAGGGCAAAGAAGAGCAACTAAGGTGATTAAAAGCCTGGAGACAAAAACACATGAAGAACGGTTGCAGGAACTGGGCATGGCCTGTCTAGAGAAAAGAAGGATTAGGGGTGACATGATAGCAGTCTTCCAGTATTTGAGGGGCTGCCACAAAGAAGAGGAGCTCAAATTATTTTTTTGCAGAGATGAGTAGCTGGACATGACCATTGCCCCATTCTTGGAACTCCATAGGGACATCTGCTCCACAGCTTCCCTCCTGGGTCTTGGGAGACAAGTCACGGTTTGGGGCAGACGGCAATTCTGCACCATATGAGGATCTACCATATTTTTCAGAGTATAAGATGCACCTTCCCCTCCTAAAAGGGGGTGAAAATTTAGGTGTGTTTTGTACACCAAATGTAGTCCCGCCCGCCCACTGGCCCCCACCCTTTGGGCTCTGCCTCCCAGCAATTTACTTCCTTGCAGCAAGCAGCCAGAAGGAACAGCCCATTTCAGCTTCAGCACAGCCTAATTAGCACAAGTTGATTGTCCCTTGGATCGGCCTCCTGACTCTCAGCTGTTTCAGGCTGCAGGGATTGCCATTGCCTATTGCTGCACGGGCCTCTGCTGCTTGCTGCAAAGAGGTAAATTGCTGGGAGCAGATTTTTTTTTTCTCCTTGTGCTAATCAAGCTATGCTGAAAACAAAAATGAAAGTAAAGCAGTCTATTTGCCGTTTGCTGCAACGAGGCAAAATTGCTAGGAGGCAGAGGCAGATTTCTTTTTTTTTGTTTTCCTCACCAAAAAAGGTAGCTGCATCTTCTAGTCTGGAGTGTCTTATACTCCAAAAAATACGGTATGTCAGGGGTGTCAAACTCAATTTCATTGAGGGCCGCATCAGGGCTGTGGTTGACTTCAGGGGGGGGGGCAGGAAGGCATGGCCAACTAGGTGGGCTTGATGCCACTCACTGGGCGTGGCCAGCTGGGTGGGCGTGGCCATCTTGATATCACTCCCCAAACTGCTGGCATGTTTCCTCTTAATTTAATTTAATGATTAATTTAATGATTAATTTAATGATTAATTTAATAATTAATTTAATAATTAATTTAATAATTAATTTAATAATTTAACAACCGGTTCTCTGCCCTAATGATCGGCTGGGATGGGTGTGGCCATGGTGGGCACGGCAAGGGGGTATGACATGCAGCACTTGACCTACATCCCCCCGGGAGCAAATATGGGCCACAGGGGGCCGCCACGCCCCCCCCCCAGTGCCCCGTTTTGGGCCCAGTAGGCCTTCCTGCAGCCTCCTGGGAACAAAAACAGGCCGTATGGAAGGGGAGGGGCAGGGCCAGCCAGCAATTTAACAACCGGTTCTCCAGAACCGGCCCGAACCAGCTGAATCCCACCACTGGCTTCCACAAACTCTGAGAGTGGGAAAGGCGGGGGAAGTAGATAGACAATGTGGTTTGGAGCACAGCGGAGTGGAAAGTTTCCTTTACCCGTGAAAGATCTATTTGTTGTTTAAATCTGGTGAAGGGGGGGGGGGGAAGAGCCCCAAATCGAAGTCGATGGCAACTGTCTGTGCTTGATATTTTTGGAGGGGAGGGGGTGTATGATGAACATGGCTGGAGCTACACAACAGGCGGATGGGGCTTTATTTTGGAACTGCGATGAGCCTATTTTAGGATTTGCACCATCATTCTGTGTGCTATTCCCCGCCTCAAACTGGCCTATCTGTTTCCAGGAATCATGATCAGAGACGTTCTGAGGAGTGCACGGAGGAGGCTTAGGGGATAGGTGCCACCCTGGGGTGCAGGTTGCCCACTCGGCAGTGAATGCATTTTAAGGAACCGGGGAGATTGCGCAAGCTTTCACCCCTCACTCCCCCTGCAAGTGCCAAGAGGTTCACACCATCACTAATTTTAAAGTGCCTTAGCAGTGGAAGTGTTAGGTCTCCCAGGCAATACACAGCCACAGAACATGTGGTGCTAAGATGTTTCTGCTAATGGTGTTAAAATCTCACTCTTCACAAGCTGTGAACCATGGAAATTAGACTCTGTCGATTCTCTAGCAGGTGTCACTGTGGCTTGGCGAGCGTCCTCTTGGGGCAGAGGGGGAAAAAAAAACTTTCCCGTAAGAGCCTGCAGAAAGGTGAGAAGCCGAACCCAAAATACAAGTGTGAGGATTGTGCAGAACAGGCTGCTTTCCATTTAACATCCTGCAATTACACAGTTTGAGGAATTACAGACCCAGCACATCTGGGAAGGCCATTGTGGAGTTTCCGACCCAAAGCCCATGAATTGAGCTGGGGTGTCTGCAGGGTATGGTCAAAACAGTCAAGATCAGTTGTGTCAAACTCAAGGCCCGCGAGTTGGGTCCAGGTTGCGGGGTGCTTAGATCTGGCCCATGAGGCTGTCCTGGAAACAGCAAAGAACTGATCCATGGTGCCTCGGCCAACGAAAATGGAGCTCAGGGTGGGCCCTGGAAAATTATGGACCATGTCTATCCGGACTTCAACCTTCTGAGGTTGCAGTTTCAGAAGGTGCTGGAGGAAACTCTTTTTGTTAAGGGCCCACAAAGTACCGAGACAACACTTGGGCTGACTCCTCCCTCAATGACAGGCACATAAGAAGGAGGGGAAAAGAAGCACAATCAAGATTTGCAAGATTTCGTAACTGTTGGAAGGCATATCCATCTGGTTCAGTTCCGAGCTGGGAGAAAGACACTGAAAACATGGAGGCTGATTGGAAAGATGGTTTGATGATGAAGCAGAACCATCTGGATTTGTGGTTGTGGTCATTGGTGGGTTCCTCCCGGTTCGGCCCGGTTCAGCCGAACCAGTAGAGGTGACGATATGATGTCACCAAACCGGTTCTCTTTGTTCGGGAGCTGGGCCCTCCCGCCCCCCTCGTCCCCTGCATTATTCTTACCTATTATTTGGCCCCACCCCCAATCTATTGCTGCCTCCCGAGTCCCAGTTGATCAGCTAGAAGGAAAAAAACTGTTTAAACTCTTGCCATGGGGCTTCAAAGGGCCGCCCTACAGCTGATCAGTGTTAAAAGGCAGTGTGGTGGTAGACCGGTGCCTCCAAAAACAAATGAGTAGACCGGTGCCTCCAAAAACAAATGAGTAGATCGGTGCCTCCAAAAACAAATGGTTAGACCGGAGCCTCCAAAAACAAATGGTTAGACCGGAGCCTCCAAAAACAAATGAGTAGACCGATGCCTGCAAAAATAAATGGGTAGACCAGTGCCTCCAAAAACCAATAAGTATACCGGTGCCTGCAAAAATAAATGAGTAGACCGGTACAGCTCTGCAAGCAGTTAAAAGCCTGGTAGACCAGTACCTCTGCTAAATCCTAAAGAATTGTCACATGACCACCAAGCCACGCCCACAAAATAAGCCACGCCCACAGAACTGGTAGTAAAAAATTTTAGAACCCACCCCTGGTTGTGGTGCAGTTGGCAAAATGGAGTTGAGAATGGGGGGTGGGGCTATATATCTTCTTTGGGCTTTGTATTTGAGCTTCCTGTTTCTGTGCAAGAACATGTATTCTATTGGCTGTTGTCAGATTCCTATGGGGGTCATGTAGGGGTCATAGCCGGCTCTATAGGCAAAAGAAAACATGCAAATCCTAGGTGCTTATCTGAGCTAATCTGGTTAATCTCTGGTTTATTGTTTATCTGAGCTCCCAGGTGAAGTTTGGGCTGATCTGGGGATGATGCAATGGAGGGGCTTCAGACTGCTCTGGTGGCCTCCTCAGTTTCTGCTTGGGGGCAGGGAGACTGGGGCTGGTTTCTGAATAGGCTGGCCCAATCTTTCTTAATGGGCATAAAATATCTGCTGGGGGCCATTAAGAAAGACTGAGTCTGTTTCCTGCCTCTAAAAAAAAACATGTTTCTCCATTTCTCATTTTAGGGAAATACAATATTCTGCCTCTTTTAAACATTCCTCAAAATATTTTATTCTTCTAAGAGTGGGGTGGGGGGTGGCTTCCCACATCACAAAAGGTAGAAAAATGAAATGTAAGGTCCCAAAATACACTTGAGTCACCAGAATGCCAAAGAGAGAGACTCAAGACTAGGCTTGCAAAAAAAAAAAAAAAACAGATTTTATTTATGGCCAAAAACAAAATACTGGGTGGAACTATATCCAGAACATACAGATACAATGCATGCGAGGAGATAGCCACCCCTTGGGGAAGGTATGGCGTCCTTTTATACCCTCAGAGACGTCCCCTTAGTACCCAATTCTGGCCTCCTAATTTAGGTTTGAGTATTCGTTGTTGCCCTGCAAAGGAATAGAAGCCTCCCAATTAGCGTTATCTTTTCTTTGAGCATTCCTTTGTTCTCCCAATTGCTCATTTGGCCCCCTGGTTCTGCAAGGAAGGAGCTTATACAGATCAAAGGTGTAAATTAGAGCTGAAGTGTAAATTATCCTTCGGATGATGTCTGCAGTTCCAACTGAGATACGTACCATGCTCTTAGATGGCACAAGGCAAACCGGAAGAAGATTGATATGGGTTCAGATCAAATGGCAGGAACATATGTTTGACAAATACCAGAGACATTACAGAGGCCTAATAACAGAATATGTTTGTTACAGGAGATACAAATATAAAGGCATAATATATGTGATACAAATACAAACACATATATGTATTACAGGAACCTAATGGTTACAAAATCTAGTATACCAGTATATCATATTCTAATATTATTTATTATTATTTTTTATTTTTTTTATTTATTTGATTTATATGCCGCCCTTCTCCGGAGACTCAGGGCGGCTTACAGTGCGTTAAGCAATAGTCTTCATACTTTTGTATATTTATATAAAGTCAGCTTATTGCCCCCACAAACTGGGTCCTCAATTTACCTACCTTAGAAAGGATGGAAGGCTGAGTCAACCTTGAGCCTGGTGAGATTCGATCTTACTTTAATTGCAGACAGCTGGTGTTAAATTACAGTGCTTCTGTCTGTTGAGCTAAACCAGGCTCCTATTATATTATACCCTTATTATTGTTTCCCTTCAATATGGTACAAGTTTCAGATGGGGAGATCTGGCTTGGAAGCAGGTTATTTGAAAGGGATCTTTGTTTGTTGTCCAGCTTCTAGTTAAACTTGAGTCAACGATATGATGCAGCTACTAAGAAGGCGAATGCTATCTTAGAGTGCATTAACAGGAGTGCAGGGGCCAAATTATGGAAGGGTAATTGTTCCCACTCTGTTCTAACCCTGGTCAGACCCCTTTTGGACTCCAGTTCTGGGCACTATAGTCAGGGGTGGGCTGTTGGGAGTTGCAGGAGTTCAGGAGAACCTCTAGATAAGATTCTGTGCAGTTCGAAGAACCCCCAAATCCCACTCCTGGCTGGCCCTGCCCCTCCCAGGAGTCCCCACACGGCCCGTTTTGGATGCAGGTAACTTCAGGGCACGCATGAAGGCTCAGGGAGGGTGAAAAACGGGCCTACTGGAAGTTTAGAAAGGCTGGAAATGGGGCTGTTTCTGGCCTCCAGATGGCCTCCGGAGCCTGGGGAGGCCGTTTTCATCCTCCCAGAGGCTAGAAAAAAAACCCCGGAGCCCGGGGAGGGCAAAAATCCACCCTCCCGCCATGGTGCAGGAGGCTGTCTAGGCCATGCCCACCATGCCCATGCCCACCCAGCAACCAACTCCTTGCTAAAATTTTTGAAGCCCACCTCTGACTACAGTTCAAAAGGGATAGTTACAAATTGGAGCATCTTCAGAGAGGCTACAATGATGGTGTAGAAACCAAGCCTTATCTAGAAAGATTAAGGAGTCTGGGTATATTTTATCCTGGAGAAGATTTGATTGAGGGGAGGTATTGTTATGGAATGATGAGACCAAACAACATTCCTTGTCAGCCAGAGACAGTTTATTGCGCAGTTTCAGAATCAGATTTTATCTGCAATTCTGAACCAAGAAGAGCTCTGATACAACTGCTTTTATACATATCCAAGACAAAGGATTTTGTGAGCACAGCAGTTTTCCATATATGGTTAACATACATTTGTTACATGATAATTGATACTTTCTAAATTACTAAATTCCTACATTATTTTCTAGTTCATAAGATTATTTTAGCTAAACAACCTTCCTCAGTTCTGTGATTGCTGATGCATAGATTCATGGCTGCTTTGGATAATAAGTAACTTTTGTTTCATATGGATGTTCTTGCATCCTTGACAGCTAGGCCCCTCAGAAGATATATTACCAAGAATGGAATTTAGCTGACTTAGTGTAATCTCTAAACAAGCACATTTCTTTCTTATAATAATGTGAATAAAGAGGGTCCTTCAGTGTTCATATAGCTGACCCTGTACTATTTCTACATCATTCACATTAGTATGATAGCAATTTTCAAATATCCAGGGTGTTGTCTTTGTCACACAGGAGAGAATGCGGCCTTATTCTCTTGTCCCGCAGGGTAGGACTAAAATCAGTAGGTTAAAATTACAAGTAAGGAGGTTAGATTCAGAACGAAGGTCCCGACTATACAAGCTGTCAGTCAGTTGAATGGGATGCCACATGAAATAGTGAGCTCTGCTTTCCTTAAAAAATTTCAAATAGAAGCTAGATGCACTATGCAGGGGCCCTGGAATAGACGGCTTTAGATATTGGAACACTGCTATCATGTCATCCCTATCCTTTTTAATGAAAAGAAGGACTAGGAGTGACATGGTAACAGTGTTCTAATATTTGAAGGTCAATCTATTCTCCAAAGCACCTGAACTGAAGGCAGGACAAGAAGGAACGGATGGAAACTCATCAAGGAGAGAAGCAACTTAGAACTAAGGAGAAAGTTCCTGACAGTGAGAACAATTAATCAGTGGAACAACTGGCCTCCAGATTCCAGAAGTTGTGAATGCTCCAACACTGGAAGTTTTTAAGAAGAGACTGGACAGCCATTTGTCTGAAATGGTATAGGGATTCCTGCCTGAGTAGGGGGTTGGACTAGAAGACCTCCAAGGTCCCTTCCAGTTCTGTGATTCTGTGCCTTTCAACTCTGGTTTAATTCCACTGACTGACCCCATAGAGACAGGTTTCTGAATGGAATAGTTTTCCATTTTAAGGCACCAAAGAAAATCAGGCCTCCCTAATTCACTGCTTTTTAGCACTAGAAATAATGCATATGTTCAAACATTATACTACCATAGTGGTCCTTGACTTATGACCACAGTTGGCACCAGAATTTCCATTGCTAAGTAAGTAAAGGTAAAGATTCCCCTCACACATATGTGCTAACTAGAGTTCCCAGCTTTAGGGGGCGGTGCTCATCTCCGTTTCAAAGCTGAAGAGCCAGCGCTGTCCGAAGACATTCCCATGGTCATGTGGCCGGCATGACTCAACGCCAAAGGCGCACAGAACGCTGTTCCCTTCCCACCAAAGGTGGCCCCTATTTTTCTACTTGCATTTTTTACCTGCTTTCGAACTGCTAGGTTGGCAGAAGCTGGGACAAGGAACGGGAGCTCACCCTGTTACTCGGCACTAGGGATTCGAACTGCTGAACTGCCAACCTTTCAATCAACAAGCTCAGCATCTTAGCCACTGAGCCACCACGTCCCCTTACTTATTACGTACTGATTGCTAAGTAAGGTAGATGTTAAATGAATCACACTTGATTTTTTTTGGGTCCACGGTTGTTAAGCAACTTATTACAGTTGTTAAGTGAATCATACGGTCACTAAACAAATCTAGCTTCTCCCCATTGACTCCACTGGTTGCAAATGGCGATCACACGACCCCAGGATTCTGCAACCTTCGTAAATATATGCCAGTTCTCAAGCAAACAAATTTCCATCACATGGCTGTGGTCTGCTGTGACGGTCATAAGTGGGAGGACTCTCTGGGCTCTCTCTGACTTTGCAAGTTGGCTCAAGGAACCTTATCACCTCATTAACCTCTTGGTAGTGGAAGGAGGACTTTTAACCTTCTTGTGCAAAATCTCATTTTCTAAGTTGGAAGAGGCCACTTGCTACACTGATGCAACACAACTGAGACTCTTTGTTGTGTAATTGGAAGGCTGTTGTGCCTGCCTGGCATTTCTGCCTTAAAAGAGGTGCAGGGGGAATGCTTCAAATGTTAATGGCAATAAAACCTTTGCAGCTATCTTATTAAGACTTGGCAGGGCTAACATTCTCTAAAGAGTTTATCATCCCTCTTATTTTCATCCCATTCTACTCCCCCCAAACGAAGCAGCTGCAGCAGGCATTTTGATGTGTTCCCATCATAGTCAATAGGCAAATTGGGTTTCTCCACACATCCCTAAATGAAATCTCCAAAAAGGTCAAATCAAATTGCTTTCCCCTTGATTTTTCAAAGAGCACGTTAAATCATGTCCTTTTCAGATCTTGAACTCAAATCAGGGTTGATTCCTACAGGCCTGTCTTCTTCGTAAACCCCATGCCTTTAAAAGCCACGAAAATGGCGATTTTCGAGTTTTGAGAGCTTTAATGAGCTTATTCCCCTTCCTTTCACAGCAAGATTGGAAGGCTACCAGGGGTGGGCTGCTACGGGTTTGCCTGGATTCGTGAGAACCCGTAGCTAACGTTATGGCTGGTTTGGAGAACCTGCAAATCCCACCCATGGCTGGCTCTGCCCACCCTGCCTTGTCCGTCCCATCCCACCCCACCCTGCCCCTCTCAGGAGTCTCCACATGGTCCGTTTTGGATGCGATGTAAGTGCAGGGCCTGCACAGAGGCTCGGGGAGGGGAAAAAATGGGCCTCCCAGAAGTTCTGGAAGGCCTCCAGAGGCCCTCGAGAGCCTGGGGGAGGCAGTTTTCGCCAGTGGTGAGTTTCAATTTTTTTTACTACCGTTTCTGTGGGCGTGGCTTGGTGGGCGTGGCATGACTTGGTGGGTGTGACTTGGTGGGTGTGGCAGGGGAAGGATACTGTAAAATCTCCATTCCCTCCCCACTCCACGGAAAGGTTACTGCAAAATCCCCATTTCTTCCCGATCAGCTGGGATTTGGGAAGCAGAGAATAAATGGGGGCGGGGCCAGTCGGAGGTGGTATTTACCGGTTCTCCGAACTACTCAAAATTTCCACTACCGGTTCTCCAAAACTGGTCAGAACCTGCTGAAACTACCGGTTCTGTGGGCGTGGCTTGGTTGGGGGGGTAATGTGACTGGGTGGGCATGGCCAATTTTTTTTTTTACTTTTAAAACCATTTTTTCTACAACCTCTTCGGTGAAGAGGTTGTTAAAAAATGCTTTCAAAAGGCTCTGACGATCCCAGCTGAGTTGCCTGATCGGCAGAGGCTTTTTTTCTGAAGAGGTTGTAGAAAAAATGCTTTTAAAAGCCTTTGACAATCCCAGCTAAGCCGCGTGATCATCAGAGGCTTTTTTTTTAACTTTTAAAAGCATTTTTTTGGCTGAAGAGGTTGTAGAAAAAATGCTTTTAAAAGTAAAAAAAAGCCTCTGGTGCAGCTCAGCTGGTTGTGGGGGGGCAGGGATTTTTGCTATCGGTTCTCCGAACCACCCACCTCCATCGCTACCGGATCGGGCAATCCGGTCCAAACCAGGAGCATTTCACCCCTGGGACAAAGCCATTAAGACACAATGGGAATTGCCCAACACTCTTTCAGAGGAGTCCAAACTTCAACCAAACATAGCTCAGACAAACACCTAGGATTGGCATTTCCTCTTTTGCCTATAGAGCCAGCTATGACCCCTACATGACCCCATTGAAATCTGACAACAGCCAATAGAATACATGTTCTTGCACAGGAACAGGAAGTTCAAGTGCAAACCCCAGGAGAAGGTATAGATACCCTCACTTTCCACGCCATGTGGTCAGCTGCCCAGGATCTCAGCTGCCCATGTGGTTCTGCATATTGCTTAGCGCATTGTAAGCCGCCCTGAGTCTCTGGAGAAGGGCGGCATATAAATCAAATTTAAAAAAAAATAAAATCTTTCCAATCAGTCTCCATGTTTCCAGTGTCTTTCTCCCAGCTTGGAACTGAACCAGGTGGATATTTCTTCCCACAAGAGCATGACAAACCTCCTATGACATGTGACCTTCTGCTGGAGAAGCTCCAGGGGATCCTGCACTCAGCAAGGGTTAGACTAGATGGCCTTTAAGATCAGCCCTGACTCCATGATTCCATGTTTTGTTGGGCAAAAACAGCAAGCAGGCCCTCTCCAGGAGAGGTCAAAAGCAACAAGATGCCAGCTGCCATTTGATCGAAGTGCTGTCCTGTTTTATTCATGGCAAAGGATCTGACAAAAAGAGAGTTTTCTTTTGTCATGTAATTGTGCCCGTATCTTGACTTTTCTACCATGTTCACCCTCTGGATGCCAATTGTTGGAAGAAAAATCTAGTCCAGTTCCAAGCCGGGAGAAAGACACTGGAAATAAAATGGAGGCTGATTGGAAAGAAGGACTCTTGTTTATTGATGAGCAGGACCAACCACAGTATGTAGTTCTGGGACAGCTGACAAATTGGTTGGATGAGTGGATGGATCTTCATAGGTTTATAGGATCTTTATACAGGAACTTATAAAGTTTGAAGTTCGTACTGTTCTTGGGATTGTGCAATGAAGGGCGTCTTTTGTGTCTTTTGCTATTTTAGTGGCGGTGGGTTAATCCTATTATGTCCTAAAAGGTCATGCCCTGTCCTTAGAATTTGGGTGGGGAGGGATGCATCTTCATCCCATCCATGGGAGCTGAAGGTCTTTTGTTTGTGAATAGATTGGCCCAGTCTTCCTTAATGGGCACATTAAGATCTTTACAGACTTCAGGCATCTGCTGGTGGCTGTTTTACTATGTAGGAAACTGGGGCTGCTTTCTGCCTTTAAGAGCATGTTTCTCCTTTGGGGAAATATAATATTCTGCCCCTTTCAATATTCTCCTAAATATTTCCTTCTCTCTTCTCAATCCCTTCGCCCCAGTAATGGTGAGCAGAGCTTGCAAGCATTTTCGATTGTCTTTCAAATAAAAAACCAGAGCCCATAAAAACACCATTCACATTTACAAATAAGCACAACTTATTTATGCAACTATTCACTGTTACAGACTCTAAATTTCACCTACAAGAAATAGATGAGATTTACAGGCTCATGAAGTAGCTGGAACCCAACCCATCATTTCAGCAGCCAGGCTATAATTCTACGGCAGGGGTGGAATCCTTGTGTTTGCAATTAATGTTACAGACCTGGACGAGGGGGCAAACCTTGCCAATTGCTTTGAGTCATGAAGGCCAATTGGTTCTCCTCAGCAAGACCAGAAATGGACTGGACTGGACTGGACTGGAGTGTGGAGTGCGGCGCGGCGCGGCACGGCACGGCACAGAATAGAATAGAATAGAATAGAATAGAATAGAATAGAATAGAATAGAATAGAATAGAATAGAATAGGATATACACTGGAATTTTATAAATTCTAAAAAATAAAACCTGAAACAGCAAAAAAAAAAAAAGAAAGAAAGAAAGAAAGAAAGAAAAGAAAAAAGAATGGAATGGAATGGAATGGAATGGAATGGAATGGAATGGAATGGAATGGAATAGAACAGAACAGAACAGAACAGAACAGAACAGAACAGAACAGAACAGAACAGAACAGAACAGAACAGAATAGAATATGGATGACACTGGAATTTTATAAATTCTAAAAAAATAGAACCTGAAACAGCAAAAAAGAAAGAACAGAACAGAATAGAATCTGGAAGGGACCTTGGAGGTCTTCTAGTCCAGCCCCCTGCTCAAGCGGGAGAACCTATACAATCTCAGACAAGTTAACTGTCCAGTCTCTTCTTAAAAACCTCCAGCGATGGAGCGCCCATGATTTCTGGAGGCAAGATGTCCCACTGGTTAATTGTCCTCACTGTTAGGAAGTTTCTTCTTAGTTCCAGGTTGTTTCTCTCTTTGATCAGTTTCCAACCATTGTTTCTTGTCCTGCCTTCAGGTGCTTTGGAGAATAAGTTGACCCCCCTCTTCTGTGTGGCAGCCCTTCAATAACTGGAATATTGCTATCATATCATGTCATTCCTAATTCTTCTTTTCTTTAGACTAGCCAAACCCAAAAATCCTGCAGCTGTTCTTCATCTGTTTTAGTCTCCAGGACTTTGAACATCTTAGTTGCTCTTCTCTGAACTTTTTCCAAAGTCTCAACATCTGTTTTTATAGTAGGGTGACCAAAAATTGGGTCCAGTTGCAGCAGCTGCAAGGACCTGCTGGCTCCATCTTCTATTGATAGAAGCTGGAAATGTCTGATAGGCAGGTTTAGACCCTCAAGGACTCCAACAATACAACAATCACACACCTCTGGAAAGCTTTTTGGGCCAATAAGGCAATAAGGCGGGAGAGACAGCTTAAAGAACGAAAGGGCTTTTTCCCCCCCTAAGAAAAGCAGAGACAGTCGAAATGCCTCTAACGAGCTGACAGTGGCTCAGTCATAACCAGCCTAAGTGAAAATTTATCGCTTCATTCAGAACTCACTTAATTGACGGGGAGGTTGGGCATGTGTTTGTTTACTGAGCAAATTGAACTGATAGCATCAAGCAGGCCTGGCTAATTGCCCAGCGGAATGGAAGGCTTGTCTGACAAGGCTTTTCATTAACCCACCGGCTACAGATGGGTGCCCCGTGAATGACTGGTCACCCAGGGAGCTCTCCTCAAGCCCAAAGCTGCGGAGAAAATGCCCGGCTTTCCTTTCCAATGAGGGCTGGATCGAATCTCAGTCATCCGTGAAGGAAGCCTCTGCCCCCTTAGGGTTCATCCAAAAGGAGGCCCTGGCCCCGTTTATGGTGGATGTGTGACAAAGCAAAGAAATATTGGAGTAGGAGCCGTATCTTAATACAGAACATGCTTAAAAGTGGATTTAAAAAGAAAACTAGAGGGTTTTCTTTTGGGTTTCATGGGATCTGGAAAAAAATTCAGAAAGCATTAAGAGTTGTTAACCTAATCTTGCATAGTTTCTTCTCCGGTAATATTGAACTGCAAACTAGGGCATACAAAACTTTTGCCAGACCAATTCTTGAATACAGTTCATCTGTCTGGAACATATTGGACATTAATACAATCGAACGAGTCCAGAGATATTTCACGAGAAGAGTCCTCCACTCCTCTGCTCGCAACAAAATACATTATGCACCAGACTCGAAATTTTATTTATTTATTTATTTATTTATTTATTTATTTATTTGTTTATTTATTTAATTTGTATACCGCCCTTCTCCCGGAAGGGACTCAGGGCGGTGAACAGCCAAAATTAAAAAACATATAAATGCAAAAGTTAAGATAATTAAAAGAATTAAATCACTGGCTACCCAATTTAAAACCCCAAATCCATAAAATTTTAAATCCCAATTAAAAACCATTTAGGCTAGGCCGGCTTGATGAAATAAAAACGTCTTCAGGGCTTTACGGAAGGTCCGGAGGTCCGGGATCAATCGTATTCCAGGAGGCAGCTCGTTCCACAGGCTGGGTGCCCCCACAGAGAAGGCTCGCCTCCTGGGGGCCGCCAGCCGACATTGCCTGACCGACGGCACCCCGAGGAGGCCCTCTCTGTGAGAGCGTATTGGCCGGTGGGAGGTTATCGGTAGCAGCAGGCGGTCTCGCAAATACCCTGGCCCTAAGCCATGGAGCGCTTTAAAGATGAGAACCAACACCTTAAAGCACACCCGGAAGACCATCGGGAGCCAACGCAGCTCGCGCAGGAGAGGTGTTACGTGGGAGCGCCAGGTCGCTCCCATAATCACCCGTGCGGCCGCATTCTGCACCAGCTGGAGCCTCCGGGTGCTCCTCAGGGGGAGCCCCATGTAGAGAGCGTTACAGTAGTCCAGGCGTGACGTAACCAAGGCATGAGTGACTGTGCACAAGGAGTCCCGATCCAGAAAGGGGCGCAACTGGCTTATCAGGCGAACCTGATAAAAAGCCCCCCTGGCCACGGCCGTCATAAGCTCTTCTAAAGACAGCCGTGTGTCCAGGAGGATGCCCAAGTTGCAAGCCCCCTCTGTGGGGGTTAGACAACTTAGAACTTTGCCGTCTTCGGTCTGACCTAAGCATAGTACATAAAATCATCTCCTACAATGTCCTACCTGTCAATGACTACTTCAGCTTCAACCACAACATGCACGAGCATACAAACTCATGGTAAACAGATCCAAACTAGACTGCAGAAAGTGTGACTTCAGTAACAGAGTGGTCAACGCCTGGAATGCACTACCTGACTCTGTAGTTTCTTCCCCAAATCCCCAAAACTTTAATCTTAGACTGTCTACTGTAGACCTCACCCCATTCCTAAGAGGTCTGTAAGGGGCGTGCATAAGCACACCAGTGTGCCTGCCATCCCTGTCCTAATGTTTTCTTTTATTCGTATCCTTTTCATGTATTTATAATTATGTTTACACTTGTATCTGTCATAAAATACATGCTTAAGGAAATAAATAAAATAAAATAAAATAAAACGTTGATGTTATATATGTTACCTTAATGTTATATATGTTACCTTGTTACCTCCCGGCTGGACTACTGTAATGCTCTCTACATGGGGCTCCCCTTGAAGAGCACTCGGAGGCTCCAACTGGTCCAGAATGCGGCTGTGCGGGTAATTATGGGTGCAACTCATTGCGCCCATGTAACACCTCTCCTGCGCAAGCTGCACTGGCTCCCAGTGGTCTTCCGGGTGTGATTCAAGGTGTTGGTTACCACCTTTAAAGCACTCCATGGCTCAGGACCTGGGTACTTACGAGACCGCCTTTTGCCACCTATAGCCTCCCACTGTCCAGTTCGCTCCCACAGAGAGGGACACCTCAGGGTGCCGTCGTCCAAATTATGTCGGCTGGCGACACCCAGGGGGAGAGCCGTCTCTGTGGGAGCCCCTGCCCTTTGGAATGAACTTCCCCCGGACATACGCAAGATCTCTGACCTCCGAGTTTTCCGCTGTGCTCTTAAGACCCTGCTCTTTCGACAGGCAGGGCTAGCTTCATAATTGAGTTTTAAATTCGGAGTTCTTAAATTTTTTGGGTTTTTAAGCTAATGTTGGCCTTAAATGTAATACTTTTAAGAATTTTTAAATTTTAATTGTGATATTTGTATTGTGTTTTACCTGGCTGTACACCGCCCCTAGTCCCTTGGGAGAGGGGCGGTATAGAAATAAAGTTATCCTTATCCTTATCCTTATGTTGAAAGGAAAGGAAAGGTTACCTCGAGCCCCACAATGGATGAATGGCTGGAAAAATTGATGGCATTAGCCAGAAGTGGGATTCACTTACCTTCCCTACCGGTTCGCTAAAACGAGCGTGCCTTCTGCGTATGCGCAGTAGTGGTGCATTACGTCCAGGCGGGTGGGTGGAGCCTCCCACGGTGACTGTTATCGGTTCATGCGATCCAAGATAACCGGCTGAATCCCACCACTGGAGTTAGCAGAGATGGATAAATTGACTGTTTTGATCAAGGGAAAAAAATACAAATACTTTTAGTTCTACTTGGAAACCACTTCTGGACTTTGTGCTTGAGGTGGAAAAAAAACCACTTTCATTTTGGGTTTTACCGATTAGATAGATTTGTTGTTATAGAAATGGCTAGTTTATATTATTATGTAAAAGTAAAAAATTGGGGTCGGATGTTAATGCCTTATTCTACTGCACCAAAGGGAATCGGCAGTCAATGCCTTTTCCTTCCCCTATTTTCCCTACTATTTACTTTTGTATTTTCTTTGTATGCTATATTATAAACTAATAAAAACTGGTTTTTTTTTTTTTAAAAAAAGAGGGCCCTGGATCCAGACCCTATTTATTCAGGATGACATGATGTATTTTACACTGCCTGGAAGCCGAGGGCTGCCTCTGGAGGGGTTTTCAGCTTCATCTAAAGGTACAGTAAAGGTAAAGGAAAAGATTCCCCTTGCACATATGTGCTAGTTGTTCCCGACTCTAGGGGGTGCTGCTCATCTCCGCTTCAATTCCGAAGAGCCAGTGCTGTCCGAAGACGTCTCCGTGGTCATGTGGCCAGCATGACTCAATGCCAAAGACTCACGGAACACTGTTCCTTTCCCACCAAAGATGGTCCCCATTTTTCTACTCGTGTTTTTTATCTGCTTTCGAACTGCTAGGTTGGCAGAAACTACTGTAGGACAAGGAACAGGAGCTCACCCCGTTACACAGCACTAGGGATTCGAACTGCTGAACTGCCGACCTTTCGATCGACAAGCTCAGAGTCTTTAGCCACTGAGCCACCGCGTCCCTTAAAGGTACAGTATCATGTTCTATTTTGTTGCTGGGGCTTATATGTCCAAATCCTGGGACTTGGAGGTCACGCAGGTGATTCTTTTGAATGTTTTCTGATGTTTATTTTATTTATTTATGTATTTATTTGTATCCTGCCTTGATTATTTTTACAAATAACTCAAGGCTGCAAACATACCCAACACAACTTCCTTTCAAAGAAGTTTTCAAAGGCTTTCAAAAAAGAGACTGGACAACCATTTCTCTGAAATGGGACTCCTGTTCTAGCAGGGGTTTAGACTAGAACATCTCCAAAGTCCCTTCCAACTTTTATTATTCTATGTTCTATGGTTAAGGGACTGGAGGCTAAAACATATGAAGAACGGTTGTAGGAATTGGGTATGGCCAGTCTACAGAAAAGAAGGACTAGGGTTGACATGATAGCAGTAGTATTCCAGTATTGGAGGGGCTGCCACAAAGAAGAGGGGGTCAACTTATTTTCCAAAGCACCAGAAGGCAGGATGAGAAACAATGGATGGAAACTAGTCAAGGAGAGAAGCAACCTGGAATTAAGGAGAAACTTCCTAACAGTGAGGACAATTTATTTATCTATTTATTTATTTATTCAATTTATATGCCGCCCCTCTCTGAAGACCCAGGGCGGCTCATAATACTCAAAAAATCACAATAAAAACACTTAAAAATTAAAAACATTAAAAACAATTAAAACCCATTCACACCATTCATGGCCAGATCTCATCAGATCGCAAAGTGAGATCAACGGCCCCAGGCCTGCCAGAAAAGCCAGGTCTTCACCGCTTTTCGGAAGGCCAATAGGGTGGGGGTGGTCCGGACCTCAGGAGGTTCCAGAGAGCTGGGGCAGCCACAGAGAAGGCCCTCCCCTGCGGGCCCGCCAGCCGGCATTGTTTAGCTGACAGGACCCAGAGGAGACCAACTCTATGGGATCTTACCGGTCGTTGGGAATTATGCGGTAGAAGGCGGTCTCAAAGATAACCTGGCCCTGAGCCATGTAGGGCTTTAAAGGTAATAACCAACACCTTGAATTGTGACCAGAGACCAATAGAGAGCCAGTTCGCGGAGAATTGGTGTAATGTGGGTGTACCTAGGTGCACCCACGACAGCTCGCACGGCTGCGTTCTGGACCAACTGTAGTCTTTGAACACTTTGCAAGGGTAGTCCCATGTAGAGTGCGTTGCAATAATCTAACCGTGAGGTGATAAGGGCATGAGTGACTGTGAGGAGAGCCTCCTGATCCAAGTAGGGTCGCAATTGGTGCACCAGGGAAACCTGTGCAAAGGTCCCCCTAGCCACAGCTGTCAGATGTTGCTGTGAGTCTAGGAGGACACCCAAATTGCAAGCCCGTTCTGAGGGGGACAATTTCTCCGCAACCCCCAAGAACCATGGATGGACAATTGACATAGTCTTTAGGAGGCAATACCCACAGCCACTCGGTCTTGTCTGGGTTAAGTTTGAGCCTGTTGACTCCCATCCAGACCCTCACAGCCTCCAGGCACCGGCAAATTAAGCAGAAGTTGTGATTGCTCCATTCAATGGAGGTTTTCAACTAGAGACTGGATAGTCTCTTGTCTGAAATGATGTAGGGTCTCCTGTTTGAGCAGGGGGCTGGACTAGAAGACCTCCAAGGTCCCTTCCAGCTCTATTGTGTTCTGTTCCATTATCTCTGTGGCCAGCAATGCAAATCCTCACAGCATCCGAAGAGAAAAATCATCAAAAGCAAAAAGGGCTCAGCTGAGTCAAGGCAGAGCTGACACTGGTAGCCAAGTAAGGTTAACTAACTGTCAGAGGACAAGCCAATGGACTGGCGTCAGGATGGCAGACCTGATCTAGCAGAACTCTGTGTTTGCGTCTCTGGAGAGTCTCTGTCATCCAGTCATGGTTGTCCCAAAGGTGCCTTTTTCCCAAGAGGCAACTGGTCTTGTTTTTTCTTTGAAGACGTTTCCCTTCTCATCCAAGAAGCTTCTTCAGCTCTGACAGGATGGTGGGGAATGGAAGGATTTATACTCCTTGCAGACAGCTGGTCCTTTGCATTCTTTGAGAGGGTCCTTGAGGCCACTTGGAGGTTTCGCTGTGTCCTCAGGGTCACCTGAGTGGTGCTCCTGGTTCCTGTAGTCTGCAATTTTTCCTCTGGAAATCCATTCCTACTCCCACACCATTCCAAGGGTGTTCATCCCAAATTGTATAGTTAAACAGAAGCTTCTTGGATGAGAAGCAAAGTGTCTTCAAAAGAAAAAAAAAACAAGAAAGTCCAGTTGCCTCCTGAAAAAGCACCTTTGGGACAAACACGACCTGATGACTGAGAATCTCTACGGATCCAAGAAACTTCTTCAGCTCTGAAGAAGAGCTGAAGAAGCTTCTTGGATGAGAAGTGAAATGTCTTCAAAGAAAAAACAAGAAAGTCCAGTTGCCTCTTGAAAAAAAGCACCTCTGGGTCTCTGTCTTGCTGTCTCTCTCTGTCTCTCAGTGTGTCTCGCTCTGTATCTCTCTGTCTGTCTCTCTGTCTCTGTCTCTGTCTCTCTCTCTGTGTGTGTGTGTGTCTCTCTGTCTCTGTCTCTCTGTATCTCTGTGTGTCTCTCTCTCTCTGTCTGTCTCTCTGTCTCTGTCTCTCTCTGTGTGTGTCTCTCTCTGTATCTTTGTGTCTCTTTCTCTCTGTCTGTCTCTCTCTCTCTCTCTCTCTCTGTCTCTCTCTCTCTCTGTGTGTGTGTATCTCTATGTCTCTCTCTCTCTCTCTGTATCTCTGTGTCTCTGTCTGTCTGTCTGTCTGTCTCTGTCTCTCTCTGTCTCTTTGTGTCTCTTTCTCTCTGTCTGTCTCTCTGTCTCTGTCTCTCTGTCTCTCTCTGTGTGTGTGTGTCTCTCTCTATATCTGTGTGTCTCTCTCTCTGTATCTCTGTCTCTGTTTCTCTGTCTGTCTATCTCTGTCTCTCTGTCTCTCTGTGTGTGTCTCTCTCTCTGTGTATCTCTGTGTCTCTCTCGTCTGTCTCTCTGTCTCTGTCTCTCTGTCTCTTCTGTGTGTGTCTCTCTCTATCTCTCTCTGTATGTGTGTCTCTCTCTCTGTATCTATGTCTTTCTCTCTCTCTCTGTATCTCTGTGTCTCTCTCTGTCTGTCTGTCTGTCTGTCTCTGTCTCTCTCTGTGTGTGTCTCTCTCTGTATCTTTGTGTCTCTTTCTCTCTGTCTGTCTCTCTGTCTCTGTCTCTCTGTTTCTGTCTCTCTCTCTGTGTGTGTGTCTCTCTCTATATCTGTGTGTGTCTCTCTCTGTATCTCTGTGTCTCTTTCTCTTTGTCTGTCTCTCTGTCTCTGTCTCTCTCTCTCTGTCTCTCTCTCTCTGTGTCTCTATATCTGTGTGTGTGTCTCTCTGTATCTCTGTGTCTCTGTTTCTCTGTCTGTCTATCTCTGTCTCTCTGTCTCTCTGCGTGTCTCTCTCTCTCTGTGTATCTCTGTGTCTCTCTCGTCTGTCTCGCTGTCTCTGTCTGTCTCTCAGTGTGTGTCTCGCTCTGTATCTCTCTGTATGTGTCTCTCTCTCTCTGTATCTATGTGTCTTTCTCTCTCTCTCTGTCTCTGTCTCTCTCTGTGTGTGTGTCTCTCTGTCTCGGTCTCGGTCTCTCTCTCGTTGTTGGTATTTAGAAAGAGAGCCAGGTTCTATAAGCTGTTGGAACATCACTGGTCTCAGGGGGCCTTGGTCACTCCCCATTAATCAAGCTCCTGACTACAGCACTTTCCTGGCTGATGCCCTCGATCTCGTTCTCTCTCTCCTTGGAAAGTGCCCTCCCAGGGAATCTGCTTCTGCATGTACAAAACTGGAACTAAAAAGCACAACTCCGTGATAAGCCTGGTGGATTTACTTGCTGACCTTGAAGTGGAAAACAGCTGCTTTTCCTGAAGCCAAAGCTGAATGTACAGCAAAAGCCCCTTTTTCTCTCTCCCAGAACTACCAAAAAAGGGAGCATCACCATCCTGTCCCTAAGATCCTGGGGAGCTTGTTTTAGGATAAGGCTGCACAATTTTTACGGGGTGCTGCTTGGTGAGGAGAAGTGTGCAGGAGCCGTGCTCTAAAGAAAGTCGATATCAGCTGGGCGAGGGCAAAACTTCATTTTATTTCATTTCAATCTAATTCAATAGAATTCCATTAATATGATAGCCCCGTCTACATTTTTCACACTTTCTAGGCTGTGCAAAGCTTGGCTGATATAATTCAAAAGCAATTTGCCTGAATCACCAAAATTGATTCAGTACATGGAAGGGAAGTCAGTGATTTAAGTAGTTTTGGGCACTTTCAGGCAGGTCCGGAGAGGATGGTTAAAAAAAGCAAAGATGGCGGCTGTAAATGAACCCTCCTGCCCTTCGGTTTTCCTGTGTGTTGCATTATCTACACACACACATACTTTTACTGTACCCAAAGGACTCTTTGAACTGAGTCATAAATTTGAATGAGACTGTGCTTGGTTTTTATACTTTATTTATTTGCCTGGATATAAAATTAAGCCTCTAAGATCAGATGGCACATAATCAATCAATCACTCAATCAATCACTCAATCAATCAAGATTAGCTCCTGTCCACTCCCCTCAAAACTTTTAAAATAGGAGGATTGCCTTAGATTCATGAGTGGCCCAGGATCATCCTGCGAGCTTCCATGGCTGGTAGCAGTCTACAAGCTGGTTCCAGAAACTTCGTCCCTCCCCCACTCTTCCTCTTGGGCTAAGAAGGGGCGAACTGACCCAGAATCCCCTGGGAAGGATCGGAATCTGGTGCCAGGTCATGCCCTTAACCCTACACTGCACTCCACAACCTTGCAAATGTTCTCCACAATGAAAAGCTTGGAGAAAGAGGTGCATTTACACGTTTATTTGCCTTTTACCCAGGAGCTGAAGATGGCATGCACAGCACTTCTGCCTCCTGCTTTCTTTCACAACAGCCCTATGAGGTAGGTTGAGCTGAGAAAGAGTGACCATCTGAAAGCTCTTCTAAGAGCTTCTGTGATTGAAGGGTGGACAAGGACTCTGGGTCTCCTGGTAGCAATAGTCCTTAGACTTATATGCCACTTCACAATGCTTTACAGCCCTGTCTAAGCAGTTTACAGAGTCAGCCTCTTGCCCCCAACAATTTGAGTCCTCATTTTACCCACCTTGGAAGGATGGAAGGCTGAGTCAACCTTGAGCCCTGTCAGGATCAAACTGCCAGCAGTGGCCAGAGTTATGGAAGAAAGGAAGGAAGGAAGGAAGGAAAGAAGGAAGGAAGGAAGGAAGGACAACAGCCCTTAGACTTATATACCACTTCACGGTGCTTTGTATGTTTTAGCCTCCAGTCCCCTATCATCTTGGTTGCTCTTCTCTGCACTCTTTCTAGAGTCTCAACATCTTTTTTTATTGTGTGGTGACCAAAACTGGATGCAGTACTCTAGGTGTGGCCTTACTAAGGTTTTATAGAGTGGTATTAGAGCCTTGGTGGCGCAGTGGACTAAAGTGCTGTTAATTAGCACTTAGCTGCCAGATGCCTGCAATTACTGCAAGTTCAATCAGGCTCAAGGTTGACTCAGCCTTCCATCCTTCCGAGGTAGGTAAAATGAGGAGCCGGATTGCAGGGGCAATAAGCTGACTTTGTATAAAAAAGAACACCGCTTAGGGGGAGGCTGAAAGCCCTACTAAGCAGGTATATACAAAAGTATGAAAGCTATTGCTTAACATATTGTAAGCCGCCCTGAGTCTCCGGAGAAGGGTGGCGTATTTGATTGATTTGATTTTGATTTAATTTGATTTATATGCCGCCCTTCTCCGGAGACTCAGGGTGGCTTACAATGCGTTAGGCAATAGCCTTCATACTTTTGCATATTTATACGAAATCAGCTTATTGCCCCCACAAACTGGGTCCTCAATTTACCTACCTTAGAAAGGATGGAAGGCTGAGTCAACCTTGAGCCTGGTGGGATTTGAACTTGCAGTAATTGCAGACAGCTGGTGTTAATCACAATGCTATCAGTCTGCTGAGCCACTAAGGCCCTTAAATCGAACCAATAAATAAATAAATTAGTAGTCTGGATTCCCAACTCCCAGAATTCCCTATCCAACATCGGGAATTCTGGGAATTGTAGTTCACACTTCTTAACCTTACCGAAACTGAGAAGAGCCTCCAAAATATTGCTGGGTCAGGACCGAGGGCCTGAAAGTGGTATTGTCTTTAATGGGAGATCATTGCCAAGGTCCAGCTCTTCCATTTATTAGGCCTGAGAGAGAGAAAAAACGGCCTCTTCCATCCAGGAGGACATTTTAATGACTTGTCACTCAGGCCTGGAGACCCAGCCCCGAGTCAGGCAGAAGTGCCAAAATCCCGCTGCTTGAATGGTGATTACAATCCCTGCATTTAAGTAACGGGCTGGAGTCCGTTCTCGCATGAGGCGAACACGGGAGAGGAACAATAACAGCCGTACAAGCCAACGAGAAAGCAGCATCCTTGACATTCGCTAAGTGATTCTTCTTTTTTTTCTCTCTCAGCACATTAAAGTCCTTTCAGGAGAGGGAAGAAAACCTGTTGATGAAAGGCAGAACTCTTCATTCTTCGGGAAGGAGGTTAATGAGCTGAATGTCGCATCTGCTGGTTAAGTTGTTTCGGTTCCCGGATGATCCTCAAGGCACAAATGGCTTTTGTGATTTTTCCTTTTTTAAAAAAACCTTTATGGATGGATAGGAGATGGGCCTTTGTGGGTCGCTTTAGACTAAAAAAAAAAAAAAAGCACTTTTACTTGGAGGAGGAAAATAAAAATTTCCGTGCAATACGGAGGTGGTTTGCCACTCCCTTGGTCTAGGACAGAGGTCTTCAAACTTGGCCCCTTTAAGACTTGTGGACTTCAACTCCCAGAATTCTGCAGGCTGGAGAATTCTGGGAGTTGAAGTCCGCAAGTCTTAAAGGGGCCAAGTTTAAGGACCTCTGGTCTAGGATTTTGCTTCTGGGCAGGAAAAAAGCAAAGGTACGAGTACAGATTAGGCGAAACCTGGCTCAAAAACCGTAACTGTGAGAGGGACCTTGGAGTCTTAGTGGACAATCACTTGAATATGAGCCAGCCGTGTGCAGCAGCCACCAAAAAAGCGAATACAATCTTTGGTTGTATAAACAGAGGCATGGAATCAAAATCACATGAGGTATTAGTACCATGTTATAAAGCCTTGGTAAAACCACACCTGGAATACGGCATCCAGTTTTTGGTCACCACATTACAAAAAAGATGTTGAGACTTTGGAAAAAGTGCGAAGAAGAGCAACTAAGACGATTAAAGGCCTGGAGACTAAAAAAATACGAAGAACGGCTGCAGGATTTGGGTTTGGCTAGTTTAGAGAAAAGAAGGATTAGGAGTGACAGGGTAGCGGTATTCCAGTATTTGAGAGACTGCCACAAAGAAGAGGGGGTCAAATTATTCTCCAAAGCACTTGAAGGCAGAACAAGAAACAATGTGGAAACCACTCAAGGAGAGAAGCAACCTGGAATTGAGGAGAAACTTCCTGATGGTGAGGACAATTAACTAGTGGAACAGCTTGCCACCACAAATGGTGTGCACTCTATCACTGGAAGTTTTTAAGAAGAGACTAGACAGTCTTTTGTCTGCAATGGTATATGCTCTCCTGATTGAGCAGGGGGCTGGACTAGAAGACCTCCAAGGTCCCTTCCAGCTTTATTCTGATTCTCTCCCCAGTCTCTCCAGGGCCTTCCTGGTGGCATCCCATCCACAGATCAGGCAGGTTCAGCCTCAGTCCAAATCACCAAGAGGCCTTTCCCTTACTTCCTCTCTGTCTTATCTTTTGAAAACTAAACATTCCCATTTCTCTTGCTTAAGGGAAGCAAGATTTCGAGGCTTTCCCATAATTCCTCCCCTATTTAGGATGTTGTTGATTTTGGTTTTTATTTCTTGGCAGGAAATGTGGGTGAATATAGTGATCTGGCTGGGCTTGGTGGGTATCCGGGAGTGAAGAGAGACAATGGAATTACTGGGACAGGACCTCCGGGAGGAGGAGCTGACGTCACAGCGAAACGGCGATTCTTCCATCGGGCTCTATGGAAGTTTGCCAAATTCCCCTTGCCAGAGGGTCTCAACGGACCTAAGCCACATTGGAGGGATGGTGAAGAAGAGAGGAGACACACGTAGATCACAAAGAGATCACTAACTCCTTGTTTGATCCGGGGGAAGCTGTCAATCTGGCAGGGAGGAAAAGACGCTGTTAAAGAGGTCTTTTCTGTGAGGAGGGAAGAGGCCTAGTTGCTCAGCTCTACTGCCTTAAAGGAAGGAGGAACTTCTCTTCTTTGGGGCATTCAAAGGTGTGATTCAGTTGAAACTTGGTTATACCAGGAGGTCCACTGGAAGTTTCTACAAAGCTCAGATGAAAGAAGAGAGACAGACCAAGCATGGTCTTGGAGACCAACAGAGAGTATGATCATTTGAATACTACTGACTCCATGAATTCTGGGATGGCTAGTCTAGTGAAGGGAAGGACCAGGGGAGACATGATAGCAGTGCTCCAATATTTGAGGGGCTGCCACAGAGAGGAGGGGGTCAAGCTATTTTCCCAAAGCACCTGAAGGCCAGACAAGGAATAATGGATGGAAACTGAACAAAGAAGAGATTCAACCTGGAAATAAGGAGGAATTTTCTGACAGTGAGAACAATCAACCAATGGAATAGAAGTTGCCTTCGGAAGTTGTGGGAGCTTCATCATTGGAGGCTTTCAAAAAGAGATCGGACTGCTATCTGTCAGAAATGGTGTACAGTCTCCTGCTTGGGCGGGGGGTTGGACTAGATGACCTACAAGGTCCCTTCCAACTCTTTAATCTGTTTAATTTCTTCTGATAGTCAACACGTTCCTCAATGCACCTAATTTTATTAAAATTATTACAGGTAGTCCTTGACTTACAACAGTTCATTTAGTGACTGTTCAGTACAATGGCACCGGAAAAAGTGACTTAGGACTGTTTTTCATAGCTACAGCTTCTGCAGCATGATCATGTGATCAAAATTCAGATGCTTGGCAAGTGACTCATGTTTATGACAGTTGTTGTGTCCCGGGGTCACATGATCCCCTTTTGGGACCTTCTGACAAGCAAAGTCAATGGAGAAGCCCGATTCACTTAGCAAGCATGTTCCTAACTTAATACCTGCAGTGATTCACTTAACAACTATGGCAAGGAAGGTTGCAAAATGGGGCAAAACTCACTTAACAAAGATCTCATTTAAACAACAGAAACGTCGGGCTCCATTGTGGTCATAACTTGAGGACGAGCTGTATTTCATAGATTTCTGCAATGATGCAGCTTAAAGAGAACCTCAGGGGTTATCTAGCCCAACCCCCTGCTGGGTGTACAATCTGCTAAATCCACCTCTGTTTGGAGACATGTAATGAAGGAGAAGATGCCACTTTGAGAGGCAGACTATTCTACAGGCTGATAACTTGAAATTTTAGGCCTGGATAGCCTTGAATTACGCCATCTACGTTCTGACCTATGCTTAGTTCATAAGATTATTTGCTAAAAAGTCCTACCTGTAAATGAGTACTTTAATTTCAACCATAATACGACAAAGGCTATCAATAGATTAAAACTCAATGTAATTTGCTCTTGATTGTAGGAAATACGACTTCTGCAATAGAGTAGTAAATGTCTGGAACACTCTACCTGTTCTGCCCCAGCTACAGATCCCAAAAAACAGCACACACAAACTCTGAACAAAACTTAGTTTATTCAAATAATGCAGTTTTAGCAAATGCTGGCTGTTAATAAGCATTCTTAACAGCCTGCCAGAATTCCACAGATAAGATAGTCAGTCTTACTGGAGTTGGCAGAAAGACCAGAAACAAGGTTGCAGAGACATCCCAACGCGATGATTAGCGAACTAAAGTTGTTTCCTGCAGCTTGTTGCAAGCTGTGTTCTTTCTTAAATAGGCTAAGGGAGTGGCCAATTAGCCCCAAGCCTTACTCTTGAGGAGACCTCCTCCTGAGGAACCCCTCGTGCTTTTTGGCAGCTCTGCGTGCCCGTGCATTGAGAAGAGGCTCCTCCTCTTCCTCCTCTTCCTCCTCTGGAGGTTCTGAAGGCCCTGGCTGAATCCCCGCCTCTGGCACCACATCTTCTTCAGCCTCCTCGCTGTCCGACTCAAGTGCCGGCTGCACAGACTGCTGGCGCAGCACCACACCAGCCTCCTCATCATCGGGATCAGCAACAATCCGCGCAGGCCACTGGCGGGCCACAACACTACCTGATCCTGTTGTTAGTATCTCTCTAACCCCCATACCTTTTACCTTAAACTGTCTACCGTGGACCTTACATGTTTCTTAAGAGGTCCCTAAGGGGGTGTGCATAAGTGCACCAGCGTGCCTACCATCCCTGTCCTACTGTCCCCATTTATATGTATTCATTCTATGTGTTTTATGGCTATGTTTTGCTTATTTATTTCCTTTTATTTGTGCCAATTTTTTTTCATGTGTCCATGTCTATGTCTATACTGTTACTTGTTTCCTTGTACTTGTTGACAAATAAATAAATAACTCCAACCATCATTTTCAACATGTACCCTGAGTCTGCTTCCCTGCAGTTTCAACCCAGTAGCTGAACCCCTTACTTCAATCCACTTAGATGTGTTTAATTAAAATGGGATTAAAATAGGGAGTTGGTATGCTGCCAGGAAAATGCTAATCTCCAATAGGGATGTGTAGCATTTTAGATTTGAAGATAAAACTATCTCTGGGACCAAATTTAGCTGAAATTTCGCAGGTATTTACAGCTCCTTAAAGCAGTTGTATCATTTCTTGGGTGTGCCCAGCTGCCCTCCAGGACTCTTAGGAGGGAAAAAAATTGATTTTTAATAAGGGTCTGTTCGTGCTCCAAATCACTTTTCCTCCCCACCAGATCCAAATTGTTGCAAAGTCATAATAATTACCATAATCCGAGGACATAAAAGACAATGGTAGCTTTGCTGAAAAAACCCAAATCCGCCGTGGGAGAATACTTTGGCTCAATCAAGATGACACAGAAGAACATGCAGGCTCCACAGTCTTCAAAGCTTTTTATCTGGAAAGGGGGTGCTAAAAACCAAGGATGGGACAAATTTTTGCATCAGATGTTTGAACTGCCATTTAAGTCAGAGTGGTATTGGTGGACTGAGTCCATGGAGTGTGTGTAATTGGGGCCAGTTTTCACCTAGGATGCAGCTGCAGCAAGGAAGAAAATTTTCCCTCCAGCTTCTGAAAGCACAAATGCTTTCAATCACGATCTGCTTCTTACCACTGGGAGACTCAGAGGCTCCTGGACTAACTGAGAAAGGAGGGGAAAAAAGAAAAACAAAGAAATGTAGCATCCTTCAGCATAGTAAGAGAACAATTTTAATGTTTGATTGCTCACAGAGTCCATTAGGCCAAATTATGTAATGCCACCAGGGGTGCTCATGAAACTACATTCATTCCAGTGCTGACATAAGGAGGAGAAGAGGGGGCAGCTGGCAAGAGGACGCTTGACTTTTCACCTACTTATTTTCCCTGAAGATAATATCCCCTAGGAGATGGGATGGGAGGGGGGACATTCCTGGGAGCTGAAGTAGTAGATATTAAAGCGCTCCATGGCTTAGGGCCCGGCTATCTGCGAGACCACCTTCTGCCACCGATAACCTCCCACCGGCCAATTCGGTCCCACAGAGAGGGCCTTCTTAGGGTGCCGTCGGTCAAGCAATGCCGACTGGCGGCCCCCAGGGGGAGGGCCTTCTCTGTGGGGGCACCCGCCCTCTGGAACGAGCTCCCCCCAGGAATACGACTAATCCCAGACCTCCAGACCTTCCGTCGAGCTTTGAAGACCTTCCTATTCCAGCAAGCTGGCCTGGCTTAAAATTTTTTAAAGGGTTTTTAAGGGTAATGGGTTTTAATACTTCGGGAAGCCAATTGGATTTAATTTTGTTTTAAATTATTTTAAATTTTGTATTGTATGTATTTTAATTTGGCTGTGCACCGCCCTGAGTCCTTCGGGAGAAGGGCGGTATACAAATTTAATAAATAATAATAATAATAATAATAATAATAATAATAATAATAATAATAATAATAATAATATGGGGAGAGTGAATTGGAAGATGGCCAATGAGATGCAGAGAATTGGGGAACGGAAAGGGAAGGTTTGGGGTCAGGAAGTCACTGTTGGCTTCGACATAATCGGGGACAGATTGTCATGCTTAATAAATGAAAGATTTCATCAAAGACTATTTGTTTGGAAATGCAATTTATTTGAGATGACACCGAAACCTGACACCTGAGTCCAACCATTCTCTGTTTCTAACAGGAAAACTATTATTTTCTCTTTTTTTTTGGGGGGGGGGTTACCAATGGGGACTTTTCTGCTTACTTCTATACTGAGAGTGAGTCTAGATCAGTGATGGCGAACCTTTTTGCCATTGTGTGCCGAAAGCGGGGGAGCACAGGGGAGGTCACACGTGGGTGTCCACAGCCATACTTTTATGCACCCTGTCCCCCACGCATGCATGTATGCCCCCCCTGCTTCTGGTACATGATGGCACGGTGAGCCTGGTAGGCTTGTTTTTTGCTCTCCTCAAGCTCCAGAGCCTCTCTAGGAGCCTGGGGAGGGCAAAAACAGCCTTCCCCACCTGCCCAGAGGCCCTCTGGAGGCCAGAAACAGCCTGTTTCCCTACTTCTGGTGGGCCCAGAAGGCCCGAAAATCAGCTGACTGACTTGCACATGCCCACAGGAGCTGAGCTCACATGCCCACCGATATGGCTCCGTGTACCACCTGTGGCACGCGTGCCATAGGTTCGCCATCACGGGTCTAGATGGTCTCCCTGGTACAAAAGGTAGCTAAGATTAAGACTAAGGAAACTGAAGCAGATCCAGAAACTGTTTGAGGGTACTTGGTATATTTTTTGGTCATAGGTGTTCAATCAATCAATGAGAGTAGAGTTGGAAGGGACCTTGGAGGTCTTCTAGTCCAGCCCGCTGCTCAAGCAGCAGGCCCTATACCATTTCAGATAAGTGACTGTCCAGTCTCTTCTTAAAAATCTCCAATGATGGAGCAGCCATGATTTCTGGAGGCAAGCTGTCCCACTGGTTAATTGTCCTCTCTGTTAGGAAGTTTCTCCTCAATTCTAGGTTGCTTCTCTCCTTGATTAGTTTCCAACCATTGGTTCTTGTCTTGTCCCTCTGGTCCTTTGGAGAATAATTTGTCCCCCCTCTTCTTACTCAAATACTGGAAGACTGCTATCATGTCACCCCTAATTCTTCTTTTTTTAAAGACTGCAGCTGTTCTTCATATGTTTTAGTCTCCAGGCCTTTGATCATCTTAGACAGATAGATGTTTTCTTCTTTACTTTAAGAAAAACAGGGCCACCCATTAATTTCCATGGATGGAACCCAATCAAGGAGAGAAGCAACCTGGAATGAAGGAGAAACTTCCTAACAGTGAGGACAATGAATCAGTGGAACAGAAGTTGCCTTCAGAAATTGTGGGTGCTTCGTGGCTTGAGGTTTCTAAGAGTGGACAACCATTTGTCTGAAATGGTATAGGGCAGTGTTTCTCAACCTTGGAAGCTTGAAGATGGGTGGACTTCAACTCCCAGAATCTCCCAGCCAGCAGCTGCCTGGGGGATTCTGGAAGTTGAAGTCCACCCATCTTCAAGCTACCAAGGTTGAGAAACACTGGTATAGGGTCTCCCGCTTGAGCAGAGGGTTGGACTAAAAGACCTCCAAGGTCCCTCCCACCTCTATTCTGATCAACTGATTGCTGATTCATCATCCTGTGGGAAAATTGAAGTGTGCCTGCTGGTCCTATCAGAGCTCAATGTCCATGCTAACATAGTTGTTGTGTTACCCAGCCTATTGTGTGGAAAAGCTCCCGAACCAGGGGTGAAATGCTCCCGGTTTGGACCAGATTGCTCGATCCAGTAGCGATGGAGGTGGGTGGTTCAGAGAACTGGTAGCAAGAATCCCTGCTCCCCCCCATTCCATGCCCAGCTGAGCCACACAATCATCAGAGGCTTTTTTTTTTTTTTTACTTTTAAATGCATTTTTTCTACAACCTCTTTGGCTGAAAAAATGCTTTTAAAAGTAAAAAAAAAAAAAAAAGCCTCTGATGATTGCGTGGCTCAGCTGTGATCATCAAAGGCTTTTAAAAGAAAAAAAACCCCTTTTTTTCTTTTAAATGCCTCTGATGATCCAAGCCGAGTTGCCTGATTGGCAGAGGCATTTAAAAGAAAAAAGTCTCTGCCAATCAGGCAATTCAGCTGGGATCGTCAGAGCCTTTTGAAAGCATTTTTTTTACAACCTCTTTGCCAAAGAGGTTTTTAAAGGTAAAAAAAAAAAAAATGGCCACGCCCACCCAGTCACATTAACCCGCCCCCCCCCCCCACCAAGCCACACCCACAGAACCGGTAGTAACAAATTTTAGATTTCACCAGTGTCCCCAACCCTTCAACCTTTTGGCCTTCCTTTCCCTTCTCTTTTTCAACCCTTTTCTGTGGTGGGGGACTGGCCTGCGATGGCTTGAGTTGGCTGGCCAAATGCTTGTTTTGCTTTGGCAGCCCATGACAAATTGTTCTGACATTTTGCAGGGTGAGCTAATCCTTCCTTCTGCTGCCTTATTTGCCAAAATGATCCCCATTCTATTCCAGAGAGAACATGCTCAATATCGATCTGCTCGGGGCGGAGGGGGTGCAGACACACAGAGACATCACCAATTATTCCTGGAAGGTTTTGCAAAAAAACTGCACCTTCCTGCAGAAGGAACACAGGCTTTGAAGCAATCACAAGATGCCTTCTTGGGGTTTTTATTTATTTATTTTTTTCGTGGCTGGTTGGTTGTATTGTAACAATCATGTCTGCAGGGCTGGCACAGCAAAGCTGAATGATATAATGCCATTTGGGGCAGGGGTAAAATCTGAACTGGTTTACTACCAGTTCGTTGGCCGTGCATGTATCAAATGTGCGCTGTGAGTGTGCAGCAAAAGGAGGCTTGGAAAGGTAAGTAGAACAGCGCACACGGGGGGTGATCAGCTGTGGTGGGTGTGGGAACCTTTTAAAAAACTTTTTAAAAGCATTTTTTACTACCGGTTCGGCCGAATAGGTAGTAAAAAAATGCTTTAAAATTTTTTTAAAAGGCTCCGACGATCACAGCTGTGCCGTGCGATCATCGGAACCTTTTTTTTTTTTTACCTTTTAAAAGCATTGTTTTACTACAGGCTCAGCCGAATAGGTAGTAAAAAATGCTTTAAAAAAGTTTTTTTAAAAAAGGTTCCCACAATCGCACGGCATAGATGTGATTGTCAGAGCCTTTTTTTTAAAAAACTTTTTTAAAGCATTTTTTTACTCGCTATTCGCCCAAACTGGTAGTAAAAAAATGCTTTAAAATTTTTCTAAAAGGCTCCGACGATCACAGCTGTGCCGCGCAATCATTGGAACCTTTTTTTTTTTACCTTTTAAAAGCATTGTTTTACTACAGGCTCGGGCGAATAGGTAGTAAAAAAATGCTTTAAAAAAGTAAAAAAAAAAAAAAAAAAAAAGCTCCGGTGATCGCGTGGCACAGTTGTGATTGTTGGAGCCTTTTTTTAAAACTTTTTAAAAGTATTTTTTTACTAGCTATTCACCGGAGCCGATAGTAAAAAAATGCCTAAAAAATAAAAATAAAAATTCTGACGTTCAGCTGAGTGACGCACGATCGTCGGAACTTTTTTAAAAAGATTTTTTACTACCGGTTCGGGTGAACTGGCTCAAAATAGTAGCATTTCACCCCTGATTTGGGGTTACAAAACATCCCTGGGGTAACAACGAAACATCCGGCCCGACTCATCCTTGTATTGACAGGGGGGGTCAGGAACTCAACACACCTGAATTCCAGGATTTTCCCTACCCCATCCTGGCCTGCACATCTCGCCTAAGTACATTAAAGTAAAGTTTAATGGTGTGAGAATGTTCGGTTGCACAAAGTTTCATGGATCACACACGCAAGATTTCTAAATTATGATGGGAGACCTCATAAGATTATTGCAATGACAAGAGGTTTTGCAGTTTTGATATGTTTTAGGTTATTATTTATTTTGGGGAGGGAGAAAGCCCTAACATCACTTGAGATTTAACAATAATTCTCAGAACTGAAAAAGTTTCTCCTGTCTCTGTCTCACTGTCTCTCTTTTCTCTCTGTGTGTGTGTCTCTGTCTCTCTCTCTCTCTCTCTCTCTCTGTCTCACTCACTCACTCACTCACTCACTGTCTCTCTCTGTCTCTGTCTCTCTCTATCTCTTTCTCACTCACTCTCACTCTCTGTGTCTGTCTGTTCTGCCCCAGCTCTGGATCCCCAAGGATTGTGACACACACCAACGGTCCTTATCAAAGTGATAATGTACCAAGAATAAACAAAGTCCGGCAAAGGTTGGCAACCAGCCCAGAAAACAAGATACGATAAGACACTCACTCTTCAAAAATGCTCTGTAATAATTACACGTTGTTTCCAGCAAGAAATTACTAACTGCGTACAACTTAAATAGGCTAAGGGAGTGGCCAATTAGCCTCCAACCTTACTCTCGAGGAGACCTCCTCCTCCTGAATAGCCACTCCTGCCTTTTGGCAGCCCTGCATGCTCGAGCATTGAGGAGAGGCTCCTCCACTTCGCTCTCTCCACTTGAAGGAGCCTTTGAAGGTTCTGAAGGCCCAGACTGAGTCTCTGTCTCTGGCACCACATCCTCTTCAGCCTCCTCACTGTCCGACGCGAGCGCTGGCTGTGCAGGCTTCTGGCGCGACCCCACACCAGCCTCCTCATTGTCGGGATCAGCCATGATCTGCGCAGGCCGCTGGCGGGCCACAACACTGTCTCTCTCTCTCTCTATGTCTCCCTCTATATCTGCCTACCTGCCTAGTTATCTATCCATCCATCCATCCATAAACTGTTTTACATAAAGCTGCCTTCTGCAATTGACCGGTGGTGATTTTGTCAATGACAATGATGATCAAGTGGTGCAGATTAGGAGATAGATGCTTTTTGACTTGCAGGCTACTGATGTGAAAGCCACTCAGCCTAAGTCACTCAGGTAACTTTCAGGTCTAAGAGAAGAGTTGGGACCTAGCCCCCACCCAGTAGTGGGTTTCAATTTTGTTCACTACTGGTTTGCTCATGGATGCTCATATGCACACAACCCTTCTACGCATGCACAGACATGTCCAGGCGGCTGGGTGTAGCCTCCTGCCGCTGCCGCTACAAGTTCGCCACAACTGGAGCGAACTGGTAGCAACCCACCACTGCCCCCATCCCTCATCCAGCCCCTTAACCACGACTCGACGCTGGTTTGTGGGTACGTTCATCACTAGGGCTGCGACAGGGGGACTGACCCAAAGCATCTGAAGAGCTTTATAGCCGAGGGGAGGCTTGAACCTGGGTTTCCCTGCTCCCAGTCCAGCATCTTCACCACTGAACCACACTGTATCTCATATACAGGTTTAGCTATAGGTATCGTCATAGCTGCATCTCACTTATCCAAACTTCATGAGCTGACAGCCTGACATTAGCGGAGAGGGTGGAGGAAAGATTGGACTATAAGGAAGAAGAAGGGGAGAATGGAAGCCCAGCTGAGAAGCTCCAGCCAGCCAAGGTCAAGTATCACTATGCAGAGCTGGGAACCAAGCACCTGTTTCCTGAACAATATATAGGACCTGATTGGACATTCGTAGGTAACCGAGAAATGGGCGGGGAGGGAAGAGTGAACTTCTATTTGTTGTGTTGTTTGCAAGGGGAAAACCTCAGATTCAGCTTAATGTCAACCATCCCCCTCTGTCATCTAGCAAAGAAACACTCCTGGACATCTGTTTTGCCAAAAGTATAATTTACTGAAGCTTAGGTGCTTACAGAAGTAGCACAAGTTGCCATAAGATATAGGTCTGAATCAGGGGTGAAATTTACTTACCTTCCTTACCGGTTCGGAAGTGCTTGCGCCCTGGGCGTGCGCTCACTTCGCTTGTGCGCATCACATGTGCGTGAATACCCTTCTGTGCATGTGCAGAGGGTAAAAAACACATTACTTCCTGATTAAAACCAGGAAGTAACGACAACCGGGCGGGTGGGTGGAGTCTCGCGCCCCCATCGCTACCGGTTCTCCGAACCACCCGCCACGATCACTACCGGATTGGCTGAACCGAGCCGAACCGGGAGCATTTCACCCCTGGTATGAATTGAATCATCCTGCCTGAGCTTAGTACCCTGAACTATAAGGGACTTGGCTTGTGTGTAGCATGTGTGTATTTGTAGTGTGTGCGTGGGAGAGCGGATGGCTGGATGGGAGGAAGAAGGAAGGATAACCCATTAATCTCTAGATTATGCATTTAAAGCCACTGAGCAAATTTGTACTTCTGATTCCTCTTTGGCCATTTCCTTGCTTTGCTAAGAACAACCACCAGCTTGGAAAATTTAAACAGAAAAATCCAATCACCACTAATCTGTCCACAAATACACATAGAGGGGAACAAATTTACAAAGATTGCTTCTGCGTTGGTCCTTTGCCATATTGCAAGCCTGCAAAACGACCTGCTGTAGCTCTTCCCAAGCCTCTCTCCCCCGCCTCCTGGAACTGCCATTTTTCTACAGGTCTCCTATAGCCCTCCCCCCCAGTTACAATTACAGGTAGTCCTCAAATTACAGCATTTCATTTAGTGGCCATTCAAACCTAGAACGGCATTGAAAAAAAGTGACTTATATACCATTTTTCACGAGTTACGACCTTTGTAGCATCCCATGATCATGTGATCAAAAATTCAGATGCTTGGCAACTGGTTCATCATACTTTTTTGACCATTGCTGTGTCCTTTTGACCATGTGAGCCCCTTTTGCGGCCTTCTGACAAGCAAAGCCAATGGGAAATCTAGATTGGCTTTGCAATCGTGTCACTAGCTTAACAGCTGCAATGATTCACTTAACAACTGTGGCAAAGAAGGTCGTAAAATGGGGCATAACTCACTTGACAAATGTCTCATTTAGCAAACGGGGGGTCAATTTTTAATAATAATAATAATAATTTTATTTCTATACCGCCCTTGTCCCGAAGGACTCAGGGCGGTGTAAAGCCTATTTAAAAACAGAATAGACATCAAATTAAAATAATTAAAAAAATATTAAATAATTGGCTTAATTTAAAACCCCAAAAATTTAAAACATCCAATTAAAAATTATGTTGCTAACCCAGCCTGGCGGAACAATAGGGTCTTGAGTGCGCAGCGAAATACCCGGAGGTCAGAAATCTTACGAATTTCCGGGGGCAGTTCATTCCACAGGGCTGGGGCTCCCACAGAGAAGGCCCTCCCGCTGGGTGTCGCCAGCCGACATGACTTGGCCGATGGCACCCTGAGGAGACCCTCTCTGTGGGAGCGGACTGGCCTGTGGGAGGCTATTGGTGGCAGAAGACGGTCTCGAAGGTACCCGGGTCCTATGCCATGGAGCGCTTTAAAGGTGGTGACCAACACCTTGAATCGCACCCGGAAGACCACTGGGAGCCAGTGCAGCTCGCGCAGGAGGGGTGTCACGTGGGCGCAACGGGTTGCACCCATAACCACCCGCGCGGCCGCATTCTGGACCAGTTGGAGCCTCCGAGTGCTCTTCAAGGGGAGCCCCATGTAGAGAGCATTGCAATAGTCCAACCGGGAGGTGACAAGGGCATGAGTGACTGTGCGCAGGGCGTCCCGATCCAGAAAGGGCTGCAACTGGCGAATCAGGCGGACCTGATAAAAGGCCCCCCTGGCCACGGCCGTCATATGTTCTTCTAAAGACAGCCGTGCGTCCAGGAGGACACCCAGATTGCGAGCCCTCTCTGTGGGAGGCAAAGATTCACCCCCAATAGTCAGCGATTGCACCTGCTGACTATATCGGGACGCCGGGAGCCACAACCACTCGGTCTTGGAAGGGTTGAGTCTGAGCCTGTTCCTCCCCATCCAGACCCGCACGGCCTCCAGGCAGCGAGACATCACATCAAGGGCATCGTTGGGGTGGTCTGGGGTGGAGATGTACAGCTGAGTGTCATCAGCGTACAGGTGACACTTCACCCCAAAACCACGGATGATCTCACCCAGCGGCTTCACATAAATGTTGAACAGGAGGGGCGAGAGGACCGACCTTTGTGGCACTCCTCATGCGAGATGCCTCGAGGTCGACCTCTGTCCCCCTGCCAACACAAACTGCGAGCGGTCGGAGAGGAAGGAGGAGAACCACCGCAGAACGGTGCCCCCTATTCCTAACCCCCTCAACCGCCGCAGCATGATACCATGGTCGATGGTATCAAAAGCCGCTGAGAGGTCTAATAGGACTAGGACAGAGGAGCAACCCCTGTCCCGAGCCCTCCAAAGATCATCCACCAACGCGACCAATGCCGTTTCTGTGCTGTACCCCTGCCTGAAGCCCAACTGGCACGGGTCCAGATAGATAGCTTCATCCAGGTGTCAGGGAAGCTGTTGTGCGACCACGCTCTCAACAACCTTCGCCACAAAACGAAGGTTGGAGACCGGACGATAGTTGGCTAATTCAGCCAGGTCCAGGGAAGGCTTCTTGAGGAGGGGCCTCACTACTGCCTCTTTCAAGGCGGCAGGAAAGGCACCCTCACTCAAAGAAGCAGTTATAATCCCCTGGAGCCAGCCTCGTGTAACCTCCCGGGAGGCCAGTACCAACCAGGAGGGACACGGGTCCAATAAACACGTGGCGGCACTAATCTTACCCAGAACCCTGTCCACATCCTTGGGAGCCACAGGATCAAACCCCTCCCAGATAACATTCTCAAGACCTGCCCTCGTCTCCTCCCGTGGACTCATCCAATCGGAGTCCAAGCCATCCCGAATCCGAGCAACTTTATCGTGCAGGAATTGCACAAAATCCTCAGCACGACCCTGCAAGGGATCTTCCCGCACTCCCCCCCGAAGAAGGGAGTGGGTCACCCTAAACAGGGCGGCTGGGCGGTTCTCTGCAGATGCGATAAGAGCGGAAAAATTGTTAGATTTTGCCGCTTTTATCGCCACTAGGTAGGTCTTGATATAAGACATCACCTGTGTCCGGTCGGAATCGGATTGACTAGTCCTCCAAATGCTCTCTAGGCATCTTTTCCGACGCTTCATCTCTCTCAGCTCCTCAGAGAACCAAGGAGCCAATTGAGATCGGCATCGGGTCAGAGGCCACAAAGGCACGACGCAGTCCAAAGCTCCAGCGGCCGCCCTTTCCCAGGCGGCTACCAGGACTTCAGTCGAGTCGTGTGTTAGAGTCTCAGGAAATGGCCCAAGCTCTGTCAGGAACCTTTCGGGGTCCATCAGGCGCCTGGGACGGAACCATCTGGTCGGTTCCGTCTCCCTGCGGCGGGGGAAAGCAGTAGGAAAGTCCAAGTGGAGGAGCGAACGATCTGTCTATGACAAGGGTTTAATATCTAGGTCCCCTCTACCATGATCATTCAACCACTGACCAGAGACAAAAATCAGGTCCAGAGTGAGTTGGGCCTTGAACTAACTGGGTCAGGTCCATGGCCGTCATGGAAGCCATGAACTACCGAGCCGCCTCAGATGCCTCACCCGCAGACGGAAGGTTGAAATCCCCCATGACAATATGTCTGGGGGTATCAACCGCCACCCCGGCAATGACGTCGAGTAGCTCGGGCAGGGTCGCTGCCACGTGGCAGGGAGCCAGGTACGTGGCCAGCAAACCCATCTGCACCCCACGGCCCCACTTCACACAAAGGGACTCACATCTGGCTATCTGAGGAACAGTGGTCTCCCTTGGACAAAGACTTTCCCTAATAATCACCGCCACTCCCCCCACCCCTCCCCTGGGCCCTTGGCTGATGAAATGCACGGAAACCTGGCGGGCACATTTCGACGAGGGGGACCCCCCCCTTGGCCCAACCAGGTCTCCGTAATACCTGCCAGGTCCGCACCCCCCTCCGAAATAAGATCACAAATGAGGGGGGCTTTATTAACCACCGATCTGGCATTACATAACATCAGCCGCAGACCCTGGGCCTGAAACTCTGCGCAACCCAGGACACGAGTTGCGCATTGGGGGCCGGAGTGTGCAATCGCTCGGAGACAGCGCATGCGCACCCCCAACACTTGATGTGACCCCCTGCGTCCGCCATACCTGCCCCTCCCACTTATCACATTGATGGAATTGCCCTTTTTTTCGCCACCCGGAGCCCTGGTTAGGTTACCCTTCTCGTCTCCTCCGCTGCGCCCAACCAACCCACCACCCCGTACAGTAGCTATATGGACCCCCCCGGTCCATCTCTACAACCCCCTCCCCCCTTCCCGGGTCCCCTTAAAAACCCCTCCCCCCTCCCAGACCCTTTTAAAATACAAAATGAAAATTTAACTAAGAAACCCCACAACCTCCTCCTCGCTGCATGCCACCTCTCAGGGTTCCAAGACCCTTCATCGAGGTAGGCCCTCGATAGCGTAGAGGGCCAAATCTGCGAGAGGGGGGAATCTTGCAGACCAAGAAGTTCAGTCCTAGAATACATCTGGGGGACTGTAATGATGATAAATAGGCTGACATAGTCCGGGGGCTTCAAAAGAGGAAACTTCATCGGCTGATGACAAAGTCCAGGGAGAGGCGTAACAAGCGATGGAACAAAAGCCCTCCCCATTGCCCTCTCACTGCAATGGGGGAATCCGACAAATCAAGGACCACATGAGCCGCTCTCTCACACCGGTCATGTTGGGAGAACTAAAACCCCAGTCCTGTTGCCAGCAGGCAAGATCCATCAGTCTGGTACATCATCCCTGGTACCTCCTGGAGGGGGGGCAGAGCGGAACATCCAAAGGCAGGATAGACAGCTCCATGTCAAAGACATGTCCAGATGGAACAAATGACAAAGACCGGCCTTTCACACCCCCACCAACCGCATCCCCAAAGTACAACCTGGGGAGGGGCGGTGGGAGGAGACTTGGGGAAACCCCCATCTGCCATGTTGCCCCACTGTCTGGTGGCCCCAACTCCTCCGACCACCAGAGGGCCATACACAGCATTGATGGTATGGCATGGTCCAAGGGCGAGAAGAAAGCCAGGGGCACTCGGGACGGAGTCTAGCGGGAATCTAGCGAGTCCAATGGCCTCCGCAGTGACGCAAAGATGAAATAGCCGCCGTAGCAACCTCGGCCGCCTCGGGGGCGCCCAGCAACACTGCAAAAGCCTGGGGCAACCCCCCCCCATTCGTCCCCCGAGGCCACGGCCTCCTCGGCGCATCCCAAGCGCCGGCTCTCTCAGCATTCTCCCAGCTGCCCAATTGCGCCGACTGCAGCTGCAGTCTCTCAGCTGATTATCTCAAATTCCACGCTGTTGCTGTTTCCCTCCGATGCTGGTAGTGCTGGTGGCGCTCCCCGACATCCTCACTAAGCCCGAAAATCATCGGGTCCGAGCCCCTAGATGTTCCGACAGCCAGGCGGGCCCTCAAACAGACGCCAGGACCCCCGAATCCCCTCCAGGGAAGCCAGAAGCTTCCCCTCAAGGTAAGCTCACCGGCGTTTCGCAGCCATCTTGGGGCATGCGCAGAAGCATAAGTCAAGGACTACCTGTAATGGAGATTTCTGCATGTTGTTGTTTCTTGGCCCGAATGTTGTATGACTTTGCTCTTAGGCTCTTTCTAAAGCAGGGTGTCAGGCCTGTCCCAGCTTGGGCATTCAGGAAAGAAAGACCCTTGACTCCATTTGCAGTGAAAAGTATACTTTTACTGAAGCCGAATGGTTATAGTGTAGCAAAGCCAGATCTGAGGAATTCCAGTGTAACACAAATATTTTTCTCTTCTCCTGCCTCCTGCCCCCCGCCACAACCCAGTCATTTTGAGAACTCATCGAGTCATTTACCGCAACAGAACGAGCGGGAACCCGCTCCTCTGAAGGGGCGCTTGAATCCGGTCTGACGTCTGCCCCTGTCGCGAAAGGAAGTACGGTCCGAATAGGTGGAATACTGTTGAAAGTATGATCGTGGAAAAGAGGAGCCGCTGGGCCCCTGCTCCGGCCAAAACGGCGGCCTCGGATAAGGAGAAAAACGACAATCTGGTCGTCTGTAGGAGGAAGGCAACACTGTCTTCTTGTCACGTCCTTCCACCAATATAGGGTCTATGGATGCCCCAAAGAGAGACTGGCCATGATAGGTGTGTCGTAAGGCGCCATTTAGATTTCATATCCGCCCTCCAATGGCGAAGTCAGAGTCGGCTTACCTGAACGTCCCTTTTCTGCTCGCTGCGACAACATTCCAGCCCTCCCGTTATCTTCTCCATCGCCATGGAATAAGATTCCAATTAGGTATTTTGGTAACAGTTCCACATTGTAATGCCTCTTTGAATGGATGTTTCACATTCCATTCCCAGGATTGTGTCCTTGGGTCTTTCATCCATTGTCTTTGGATGGCACCCTTGGTTCCTGTCAATCCCCCCACTCTTTAGCTTCTCATCCCCCCCTCCCCACATTTTATGGCAGGTTGCCATCAAAGTAAATCGAAGCAGGACTGAAGTGGTTTGGTGGCAGATCTGACAGTGTTTCTCAGTCTTGACCACTGAGTGGTGTTGTGCCAGCAGCCTGTGCAGCTAGCACTTGAGTCAGACAATGAGGAGGCTGCAGAACATGTGGTGCCAGAGGCAGGGATTCAGCCAGGGCCTTCAGAAGCTCCTTTAAGTGAAGAGGACGAAGAGGAGGAGCCTCTTCTCGATGCACGGGCACGCAGAGCTGCCAAAAGGCAGGAGTGGCTCCTCAGGAGGAGGTCTCGTCAAGAGTAAGGCTTGGGGCTAATTGGCCACTCCCTTAGCCTATTTAAGGAGGAACGCCAACTGAAGCAATTTGCAGGGAACAACTTCGTTCACTCTCCTTCGTGTCTTGATCTTAGTTCTTTGCAAATTGCTTCTGGGCTTTCTGCCAACTCTAGTAAGACTGTGATTACCTTATCCTAGAATTCTGGTAGGCTGTTAAGACAGTTCATTAACAGCCTTTGAATGATAAAGACTAAATTATTTTGAGAAAATAAGCTTTGTATAGAGTTTGTGTGTGCTGCGTTCTTTGGGGTCCATAGCTGGGGCAGAACAGCACATTAGTGAGGCCACCCTTGGAATACTACATCCACTTCTGGTTACCACAATACAAAGAAGATGCTAAGACTCTAGAAGGAGTGCAGAGAAGAGCAACAAAGATGATTACCATATGAGGCTGGAGGTTAAAACGTATGATGAACGACTGAGGGAACTACAGTAGCGGCCAAAATTGTGGAAACCTTTTGGGGAAAGTGTATTTTCTAAAAGTAGCTAATAACACCCCCTTTTTTAAAAAGTGGGGAGTAGTTCCAGTGATGGGTTGCCCCCAGTTGTGACCGGTTCGCAAGAGGCTCCACCCACTGACCCAGATGTCATCAAAGGTGATCTACGCATGCAAACCAGTAGTAGAGATAAGTAGAACCCGCCCCTGAGTAATACCATAAAATTATATATCAATGGAAAGATAATTTAATCAAGAGTGTAATGCAATAACTTTTATGAAGGATTTGCTATTAGAATAGCAGTTACAGTATAAAGAAGAAAAGTGAAACAGGTAGAAAAAAAAAAGAGATATACCAAAATGATCACTGTGTCAATTAATACTTAGTTGGGTAACCTTTAGCATGAATGACGGCCTTACAACGTCTTCCCATGGAGTGAACCAAGACTTTGAGTTCTGCAGCTGTTAAAATGTGAAACCAAGATTGAAGGATGGCTTCTATTAACTGGGTTTTATTGCCGGGTCGCTTCTGACTAACCTGTTTCTTTAGTCAACTCCATAGATTTTCAATTGGTTGAAGGTCTGGGCTATTCCCGGGCTATTCCCAGGCCATTCCAGCAGTGGAATAGGATTATCTTGAAACTCCCCCCCCCCCCAAAAAAAAGTGGTGTTATTAGCCATCAAATCTCAAAAATACACTTTTCCCAAAAGGTTTCTACAATTTTGGCCACAACTGTAGGTATGTCTGGTCTAACAAAAAGAAGGACTAGAATGATATGACAACTGTTTTCTAGTACTTGAGTGGTTCTCACAGAGAAGAGAGGGTTGACTTATTCTCCAAAGCTCCTGAGGGCAGGATAAGCAGCAATGGGTGGAAGCTCATCAGAGGCAGATGTCTGAGGAGAAATTTCCTATCAGTGAGAACAATTAATCCGTGGAATGGCTTGCCCCCTGAAGTTGTGGGTGCTCCATCATTGGAGGTTTTCAAAAACAGATCAGACAGCCATTTGACAGGGATGGTATAAGATTATTTCCATATATAGCAATTATGCATCAAGAGACTTCTAGGGACTGTAGAAGGTGGTTTAGGAAATGCCTGGGCCCAGAGGCTGAATGCCTCTGGCCTAGAAGACCAAGACACAGGATATGCTAGACATCAGCTACTGAGGAGGAGTTTCATGGGCTAACTACACTTTTTGAGATAATATCTTGGGTTTGTTGGAATCTTTGATAGAAATCCACACTATAAAAAAGGTGTGGAGACTCTAGAAAGAGTGCAGAGAAGAGCAACCAGGATGATTAGGGGACTGGAGACTAAAACATATGATGAACAGTTGTAGGAACTGGTCATGGCTAGTCTAGTGAAGATAAGGACCACGGGAGAATGATAGCATCTTCCAATATTTGAGGAACTGCCACAGAGAGGAGGGGGTCAAGCTATTTTCCAAAGCACCTGAAGGCCAGACAAGGAATAATGGATGGAAACGGATCAAAGAGAGATTCAACCTGGAAATGAAGGAGAAATTTCCTGACATTGAGAACAATGAACCCATGGAACAGAAGTTGTCTTCAGAAGTTGTGGGAGCTTCATCACTGGAGGCTTTCAAGAAGAGACTGGGCTGCTGTCTGTCAGAAATGGTGTACAGCAGGTGTGAAGTTTTCGAAAGATGCCCTAATTAATTCATGAGCCGTGAGCCGAACTTCAAAAGAAATACAGTCATTTATTAGGAGCACCATTTCGGCAATATTCGGATGCAGTTAGAACTAATCCCACGTAGATATACGTTCCCCTATGACCCTGTCTCTCCCCACCTCTCTGGCCATGTCATAAATCACATTCTCCAATTAACCACTTTGGCTGGCTGTGAAACCCAACACCCTCCTACTGATTGTGGTGAGGAAGAATGTATGGAATGCACTTCAGTTAGGGAAATCAATCAGCTCTATCAGTTCTCCCTCCCTCCTGCTCATGGCAACTTGAAAGCTTTGCAAGGTGACAGCAGAGCTGTCAAACTCCTGGCCCGCAGGTTGGATGCGTCTTGCACTGGCACCCCCACGTCTGGTTTAATGAAGGGGGGGGGGAATCCTGATACGTCAGGATATGCTGCCATGACGATGCGAGTTGGACACCCCCTGGTGTAGGTCTCCTGTTTGGGCAGGGGGGTTAAACTAGATAACCTACAATTTGTATCTGTATTTAAATGTTTTTGTCTCAAAGAGGTTTTGAGGTGGGAAGATTACCTGAGAAATTGGGAATGAGAATGGGTTTTTTCATGTGCCGCTTTTGACTGGCCTAGAATGTTCATTTGAAGAGAAATTCCGAAGCTCCAGGCATTAGATGTGCTGGTTGCTTAGCTGCTACCATCATACTGGGCTGTCCCATTTCTACTCAGGGGTCAATAAAAGGACAGGGAAGGATTGCTACTGCATGGCCTGAACTGTCACATAGACGAGGTCTCCAATTGCCATTTTCATGACCCAAGATCAGTTGAAGTTAATCAAAGCAGCGCAACTGTTATGAGCACAGCTAATGAAGACTGCAGGCCAATTAAAAGAGCTGCTGAGGCCAATTAGAGCTACTTTCAAAGATCTATTTATCTAGAACTAATCTGTTATTTGGCTAATTACCCCTTGCCTGGCTGTTGAGATCCCATCCCACACTCTGTGGTTGGTGCAATGCCATTCTCCGATTGGGAACTCTTGATAGACCGGATGCCAATAAGGTTGGCGCAATACACATTTCTGACTAAGATATGAATTGTTGCTGTGGAGACAAAACCTCTTTGGGTTAGAGCGCCTGCTTTATAAAGAAAGATCACATCCTCGGGCCCCGGTAATTCCAGTTGAAGGAAGAGCTCTACCTGTAAATTTCAGAAGGCACCTCAACCTGGGACTTTGGAGACCAGCTACTCCTTAAGTAGATGAGCCTTCCCCAAGCTGGGACCTTCCAGATGTGATGAAGTTGATCTCCAAGCAGCTATCCTGGGCCAGGCAATGCAAGAAAAGGCAGCCAGGCAATTCCAAATTTGGAATTATATTTTATTATTCTGTTGCCACTGATAACAGCCAGGAATCAGGGGAGTAATTAGTCAAAGTATTTGTCTACTAAGTTAAGCTAGGAGCAACTACAAGCAGAAGGAGAGCAGACTCAGAGACATAAGAGGTGTTGAGAAGAGCCACGGTGGTGCAGTGGTCAGAGTGCAGTATTGCAGGCTATTCCTGCTGGCTGCTGGCTGCCTGCAATTTGGCAGTTCAAATCTCACCAGGCTCAAGATTGACTGAGTTTTCCCACCTTCCAAGGTTGGTAAATGGCGACCCAGATTCTTGAGCACAATATGCTAACATTGTAAACACTCAGAGAAGATTGTAAAGCACTGTGGAGTGGTATATAAGTCTAAGGTCTATTGCTATTGTTCTCCCTTTTCTCCTTCCTTCTTTCTTTCTTTCCTTCCTTCCTTCCTTCTTTCCATGGTGCACAGTGGTTAAAATGCAATATTGCAGGCTAATTCTGCCAACTGCCAGGAGTTTAATTCTGACTGTCTCAAGGTTGACTCAGCCTTCCATCCTTCTGAGGTGGGTAAAATGAGGACCCAGATTGTTGGGGGCAAGAGGCTGACTCTGTAAACCACTTAGAGAGGGCTGGAAAGCACTGGAAAGTAGTATATAAGTTTAAGTGCTATTGCTATTGCTAGTTGGCTGAGGAATTCTGGGAGTTGAAGTCCACAAGTCATAAAGTTGCCAAGTTTGGAGACCCCTGTTCTAGAGCACCAAATGCTAGTGTAGCTTGCTTAGAAGTGTTGCTGCCCACATCAAGGAGATGTTTACCCTGTCCTTCATTCATTTTATTTTATTTATTTTTCACATTTCTGTACTGGCTAGCTCTCAAAGATGGACTGATACATGCCAGAAGATACTTGGGAGGCTTGCCTGCCAAACCTTGAGCCCTCTCTGTGCCATCTCTCAGCTGCTGAGGGTCATGATCTCCTGGAGGCAGTGTTTGATGACCTGGGACAAGGCATGAAGGTCCCACAGCCAGCTGAGAGTTCAAACTCCCCTTTAATGCTCCAAACTTCGCTCCAAACGCTCCCATGTTCTTGGCAAGTCCCAGAGCACACGGCACAAACACACACACACGGCAGTCTCTGGCTGCACCCAGGCCAGCAAAGTAAAGGAACAGGGAAATGAGTCCACGAAACAAGAAACAAACAATGAGTCCACAAAGTAAGAAATGAGTTTACAAAGTCAAGAAGATACAAGCAGTCCTGCAAACTCCACGTGTCTATACCAGCACACCAAACTCTGCAAATTCAGCATTTGTTCCCGACAAATACCTCTTTCCACAGCATCTCCTTAAGTCTCAGTCCCCAGGTGTGCCTTTTTTTTTTTAATTTGATTTATATGCCGCCTGTTGCAATATTTTCAGGATCAGACTCAATAATTAAAATAAGAATAGTATGTTTAAATAAAGCTCTGTTTAATCACAGATGGCATTCTATATTCACTGAATATTCACAAATAGAAGCACTGAAAAATGGCATACAGCTCCTTATATATACAAGGGGAGGAGCTAGATATGGGAGTGGTTAGACATACATACATTAAGCAATGGAAATAAGTTAACTCTTGATATACTGTACAGATACTATTTACATGATGGAGAATAAAGCATTTACTTGTGACAAATCCCCCTCTAAATGCTGATTCGACATATGACAATAATTACATTCAGATTCAGAACAATATAAAACTTGTAGCTTGGTAGTTAAGTATTTGTGTTGTTTAGAAGGTAAAGGTTTTGTCAAGATGTCAGCTATTTGCTCTGATGTTTCACAATGAATAGCTTTAATAAATCCGTCTTGTGATAATTGCCTTACATGTTTGAATTTTATATCTATATGTCTAGATCGCTGTCCAATAGCATCAGATCTAGATATTTCGATGGCAGCTTTGTTATCTTCATGTATGATATAAGGCAATGAAGGTTTTTTCCAAATATTAGACAATAAATCATTAAACCATACTAGGTTATTTGATGCTTTAGACAGACAAACATATTCTGCCTCAGTAGTTGATGTAGCTACCAAATCTTGCTTACCAGTGTACCAGTAAACTGGGCAGCTGTTAAGGAAAAATATATAGCCAGATGTACTTTTTCTACAAGTGGCATCACCAGCCCAATCTGCATCTGCATAACATGTGAGAATGGGTTCATTTGTATTATTGGGTTCTAATAACAAGCAGAAATCTAAGCTATTTTTTAAGTATCTTAATATCCTCTTGACAGCTTCCCAATGGTATGATAATGGTTTACTGACATGTCTGGATAATAAGTTAAGGGGTAAAGCAATATCAGGTCTAGTCCAGTTAGAGATATAGAGAAGAGAGCCGATAACAGACCTATACAATGTGTTATCTTTAAATTCTGGAGATGACTCATCAGTGTTTCTTAGAAAATCAGTCTGCATGGGAGTATCACATGGTTTGGCATCATTTAGGTTACATTTGTTTAAGAGTTCTATAATTTTATCCCTTTGGGAAAGTTTGAATCCCTTCTTTGTTTTACTGATTTGAACACCAAGATATTTGTTTACTTTCCCTAATGATTTTAAGGAAAAGTGTTCATTGAGTTTTGTTACAAAAGTTTCTCTCCTTTTTGTATCTTTGCCTATGTATAGAATATCATCAACATAAATCAATACAAATTCTGGAGAATCACCTTCACTCTTAACAAAGAAACAATTGTCAGCAGTAGTGGCAACAAAGTTCATAGTTTTAAGTACTTTGACTAAACATTCATACCATCGCTTGCCAGATTGTTTCAATCCGTATAGACTTTTGTTTAATAGCCATATATCATTTTTGTTTGTATATTGACTATGAGGAGCTCTTACATATATATCTTTATCTAATTTGGCATGTAAATATGCAGTTTGTATATCATATTGAAATACCTCGAGATTAAGTGCTGATGCTATAACTAGAGCTGTTTTAACACTCTCAGTTCTTACAGTAGGAGAGTAAGTGTCTGTATAATCCTCAGGATATCTTTGAGAATAACCTTGTGCGACTAGTCTGGCTTTATACAGTGTGTTACCTCCTTCCAAATTTTTAATTTTATATATCCACCTGGTACCAATAATAGTCTTATCCCTTGGGGCTTGTGTGGGTGTAAAAACATTCAATTCTTGTAAGCTATTCATCTCCTTGGTCATTGCTGATTCCCACTTTTCTCTTTCTTTGGGGCGAAGTTTCAGCACTTCTTCATAAGTGTTTGGTGTTACTATTTCTCCATTCATACACATTACATAATCTTTGTATTTATTAGGCACCTGATTTCTGTTACTTCTGGTTGTTCTCACTGGTATACTATCATTGTCATGTAAATACCTTGCTTCCTTTTTTGTTACTGAATCCATGTTCTAACTTTGTTTTTGCGTGTGCTGTTATTGTTTTTCTTTTCAATATTCTCATTTTGATGTTCAGTGTCTGAATTGGTGTTTGGGAATATTTCATTAAGGTGTATTTTGGACCAATTGGCCTGTTCATGAAATACTGCTGTTCTTGAAATTATGAATCTGTTATTGTTATCAATAAATCTGTATCCTTTTGTGCCTGTTTCGTATCCCATGAATTTAAGTCTTCTGGATACGTTTTCACCTTTACGCCTTAATTGTTTAGGTATATGTACGTCTGCAGTGACTCCAAATATATGCATGTGTGTTAACTTAGGTTTCCTACCGTACATCACTTCATATGGTGTTTTATTCACTATGCTGGACCAAGTCCTATTTTGGGTGTAATTGGAAAATTGTAAAGCTTCTGACCAGAATTGTTTACCTAAACCAGCATCTTCTAATGTGGATCTAATCATGGTTTGTAGTGTCGAGTTCTTTCTCTCTACCACTCCGTTCTGGAATGCAGAGAAAGGACTAGATGTGTAATGCAACATCCCTTTATCTTTTAGCCATCGTGAGAATTCGTTTGACATGAACTCACATCCTCTATCTGTCATAATTTGTTTTATTCTAATGTTGTGTTGTGTCTCTATGCGTTTGTAAAATTCTTTGAATTTCTGAAATGTTTCATCCTTATGTCTTAATGTGTAGACAAACCCATAATGACTATAGTCATCCACAATGGTTAGAAAATAGCGTTTTTTATATGTGATTGATGGTGTCAATGGGCCAACTAAGTCCATGTGTACTAATTCAAAGATTTGTTTGGTTGACCTGGTTGATTTTTTGGGCCTGGGGCTAGTTTTGAGTTTTGTGGATTTACACACTGAGCATTCTAGATAGTTTTTACAGTTTTTTATTTTAACACCATCAGCATGTTCAATCATTTTTTGTACTACAGGAAAACTAGCATGTCCTAATTTTCTATGTAAGATATGAGCACATTCATCATGAATAGGTTTGCCTATATTAGGTCTTTTATCATTGGATGAGTTTTTGTTGTTATGAACTACCTCATGTTCCTCATTATCACTATTACTATTTTCTTCGTTATTTATGTCATTGTCATCCTCTATGTTGGAATCAATATTGTGTAAACATCTTTCATTTGTTATTAAGTAAGGTAAGCCTCCTTTTATAATGACAGTACCTACGCTTGTTTCATTTTTCTTTAAAGCTGCATTCCCTTTTGAAAAGACTATGTTTATGCCAGATTCTCTGCTTAGTTTTATTGCACTAAGTATGTTATGAGGTATTTCAGGTATTAACAATACCCCCTCTATTTTTCCTAGGCCAGGTAAGATTATATTTCCTCTACCTATGACTTGGACCTTCTCTTGATTAGCTACTTTAATTACAAATTTATCTTCAACAAACGAAGATAATATATTTTTGTTGTGTGTAGTGTGATTTGTTGCACCAGAGTCAATGAGCCAATCGTTATCTTCTGGTCTATGTATGTTGTTGTTGTTGTGTTTGTTCAGTCCATTCAATGAACCAGATTTTCTATCTCTTGAATCATCTATACCCCCTCTATGTTCCTTATAGATGGGTGGACTTCTATATCTATGTCTGTCAGTGGATGACTGTCTGTTGTGATATCTATCTCTATGATCTGTCCTATGTTTATCTCTGAGGAATTTAGGACAATCTCTTCTATTATGCTCCTTGGACCCACAATTATGGCATTTGATTGGTTCATGGTACCTTTCTTGAAATGCCACTTTCTTATATTGCTTATGCTCTATGTGATTATTATAACGATTTCTTCTCGAATTGTCTTCAGCTATCAACCTATTAGAAAGGTTTTCTATGGATAAATACCCTAAATTGATTGTATCTAAATGGGATATATAATTATTCCAAGATGGGTCTAATGAATTGATAATAACACTTTTCATTGTTTGATCTGAAATTATTTCTCCTCTTAGTTGTAATTCTGCTCTGACTTTGTTTAAGTATATTAAATGTTCACTTATGGTGACCCCAGATTTTAACCTGGCTGAAAAGAAATCCTTAGACATTCTTGTTGTAGTGGCTACACTATCACTGTGAAACAGCTTAAACATGCATTGAACAATTTCTGATACAGTTAGATTTGACTTAATACTATGATACATAGCAGATGATATACTGGATATTAGTAAGAAAAATGCTCTATGGTGTAGGCAGTCCAATCTTAAAGTCCAAGGTCTTTTTGGAGGGTTAGTAATGAAAAACAATAAATTTTCTTTCATAAAGACAACTTGGAGCTGTTGGCACCACTCTTGTAAATTAACACCATCTACCCTCAGTTTTGGGAAATCATTGGGTAAATTCCCAATGTTGTTAGCTCCATTACTTACAACTGGAGGAAGTCCATGGTCTTCTAAGTGTTGGTAACCGCAGAATGGCATGGGGATGCTAGCGGCGACTTTAAATGGCAGTCTCTGTCTTTCTCTTGCTTCGAAGCTGTCTGTGTAGTTTTGCACATGCGCATTGTCCATTTCGCTCCTGAAGTCATGGTGAAAGGTTCTCGTCGCTGCAACTCCCCCGCATTGTTCTTCTTCGGAAGACTCGGTTTCTGGTTCAGCCTTGGGAGTCCTGGTGGCGATGGGAGTCTTTTTATTGAGAGCGCTGGTCTCTGGAATTGTTTGCGGCGTAGGTTGGTATCTGCAGGGCTCTCTGGGTTCAGGCGTCGATGCTTTTGCTGTTTGCATAGAGGCGTGCGATCTTCGGGAAGTTCGTTTACTCACTGTTCTTCCTTTTGTTTTTTTACTGCAGTTTTTCGCTGATTATTTAGTTATTTTCAATTTTGACCCAAAAGTTGCAAAAAGCGTTTTCATTGCAGACTCTACTTGATTTTCTATTGATTCTTCTTCAGTCTCTGTGTCAGACTCTTCTGATGTATGGATCTTTTCTCTTTTGTTTTTTGCACCAAGTAAGTCCTTTCGCACCAGATATTTTGAATCTTGTCTTCTGATTGGCTCTTCATCGCTTAGACTGAAGGTTCGTTGAAACCAAGATGGCTGCCATTCAAAATTTTGCGCGGGACCGTTGTTCTTCTCCTTCGTTGCATTTTTGTCTGTAGACAAATCGCTCACCTTTTTTGAGTCTTTATTTTCATCTGTAATGATGTGCTTTTCTCTCGCTGCTCCGCTTTTTTTCAGTAAGTCTTGGAGGTTCGCGATGAGGTTTTCATCGTTCTTTTGATCTTTTAAAAGTTTTAGTATTTCTGACCTGAGTTTGTTATTTTCTATTTCGTTTTCTTTTTGATCATTGTTCTCATCTATTATTTCTTCGTTGTCTGTAGTACAGTCTTCAGATTCTCTCGATATTTCAGTTGCGTATTCATCAATTATTTCTTGTTCTGCTTCCATTTCTTTAGTATATGCCCTGGTGTTGGGTCTTATTTTTTTGCTTTTTGCTTTTTCTCTCTCAGACATTGTTGAATTTTTTATTGAGTCAATTAACCATCCTCTGCTACCAAATTGTTGCAATATTTTCAGGATCAGACTCAATAATTAAAATAAGAATAGTATGTTTAAATAAAGCTCTGTTTAATCACAGATGGCATTCTATATTCACTGAATATTCACAAATAGAAGCACTGAAAAATGGCATACAGCTCCTTATATATACAAGGGGAGGAGCTAGATATGGGAGTGGTTAGACATACATACATTAAGCAATGGAAATAAGTTAACTCTTGATATACTGTACAGATACTATTTACATGATGGAGAATAAAGCATTTACTTGTGACACCGCCCTTCTCCGGAGACTCAGGGCAGCTTACAATGCGTTAAGCAATGCCTTGTGAAGAGGGACGGGGTGCTTTCCACCCGAGTCGTTGGGTCAGCCTGCGCTGTTCCTATCTTCTCTCCATTCTCCATGCTCGGGGATCAGGAGGGGATGGTCCTTGCTCATCGCCTGAGCTCCATCATTCCTCATTTCCACTGTTTGCTCTCTCTCAGTCATCCTGCTCCCTTCCTCCCTGCTGACAAGCTGTCCCAATCCTGAGGGGCCTTGGGCTGCCTGTCGTACTCCATCCCACATTCCTCTGAAGCCAATGAAGCTGCCTCCTCAATCTCTGTTGGCTCCAGCTCAGGCTCGTCCTCCTTCACAGATTCAGGCTCCAACAGGGGCATGACACAGTGTCTCTTCAGGCTAATGATCTGCTTCTCCACCCTCTGAATCAGAGGAACAGAAGAGCTCTTCAGTTGCAGGAAGTTCAATGAATGGAGTTGACGTGAAGGCTGCAGAAGAGAATACCAGGACAATGGAGGTATTTTGTTCAACTTTACAGATTAATAGAGTTGGAAGGTACCTTGGAGGTCATCTAGTCCAACCCACTGCCCAAGAAGGAGACCCTACACCATTTCTGACAGATGGCAGCCCAGTCTCTTCTTGAAAGCCTCCAGTGATGAAGCTCCCACAACATCCGAAGGCAACTTCTGTTCCATTGGTTGATTGTTCTTGTTAGGAAATGGTTATTTGTCTAACTAGTTGGTCAGGCAATATATAAACCAACAATGTATGTTTGCAGTCAGAAAGGGATTATATTGCTTTAAGACTGTATTTCATCATCCTGTCAGGAAATTCCTCCTTATTTCCAGTTGAATCTCTCCTTGCTCAGTTTCCATCTGTTGTTCCTTGTCTGGCCTTCGGGTGCTTTGCAAAATAGCTTGACCCCCTCCTCTCTGTGGCAGCCCCTCAGATACTGGAAGACTGTTATCATGTCTTCCCTGATCCTTCTCTTCACTAATCTAACCCTGCCCAGTTCCTGCAACCGTTCTTCATATGTTTTAGTCTCCAGGTCTTTAATCATCTTAGATAGATTCAGATTAACAGAGTTGGAAGGGACCTTGTAGGTCATCTAGTCCAACCCCCATCCTGCCCAAGCAGGAGACCCTACACCATTTCTGATAGATGGCCGTCCAGTCTCTTCTTGAAAGCCTCCAGTGATGAAGTTCCCACAACTTCTGAAGGCAACTTATGTTCCATTGGTTGATTGTTCTCATTGTCAGAAAATTTCTCCTTATTTCTAGGTTGAATCTCTCCTGGTTCAGTTTCCATCCATTATTCCTTGTCTGGCCTTCAGACCAGCTTTTGGAAAATAGCTTTTAACAGTAAGAAGAATTAGAAGGGACCTTGGAGGTCATCTAGTCCAACCCCTTTGCTCACGCAGAGGAGACCTGTACTAGGGATTCGAACCGCCAAACTGCCAAACTTTCTGATCGACAAGCTCAGTGTCTTAGCAGTGAGCCACCTAGCTTGGCCCGCTCCTCTCTGGAGCAGCCCCTCAAATATTGCTATCCTGTCTCCCCTGGTCCTTCTCTTCACTAGACCAGCCATGCCCAGTTCCTACAACTGTTCATTGTAGGTTTTAGCCTCCAGTCCCCTCATCATCCTGGTTGCTCTTCTCTGCACTCTTTCTAGAGTCTTAACATCTTTTTTATAGTGTGGTGACCAAAATTTGATGCAGTATTATAGGTGTGGTCTTAGTAAGGCTTTATAGAATGGTATTAGTACCTTCCTTGACTTTGGGAGGCATGTAACCTCAATCCAACTGGAAATGTGCTGGTATGCTGATTATTATTATTATTATTATTATTATTATTATTATTATTATTATTTGAATTTCTATACCGCCCTTCTCGCGAAGGACTCAGGGCGGTGAACAGAACAAGATTTCATATACATATAATAATGATGATCCTGCCTGGCTTGAATTCCAAGACAAGAAAGGAATCAATATTCACAGCAACCTTGATTTCAACAAGGATTAGCGGAGGAAATCAGCCAAAAATTCTGCCCCACCAAAGGACCCAGTGTACCAATTGGTAGCCTGGCTTCCATGTTTCCAGAAAAACAGAGCCAGGATTAATTTTCAGGAGTTGTTTCCTTCCTTGTTGGCAGCCTCAACTGTGATTTTATCTATCAGATGTTAAATCTAGAATCCAGCTGACATCAAACGGAGCCAAGGCACTTTCAGACCTTCAGAAGGAGACAGGAAGCCAGGTGGCCATCTCTCCCCCGCACCCCCCGAAGATGGGTAGACATTTTCTCTGCCCTTGTTCCTTCCTTCCCACCAACAGCCTTGAAAAAGATGCCTCGATTCATTCGCATATCGCCCAGGATGCATTGGGCCTTCTGGTTGGACAAAACATTGCCCTGAACATTCACCAGCCTCAATCTGGGAACAAAAGCTGAAAATGTTGGCAGGGCAAAAATGATTCCTGAAAACATTTGTGCAAGTATTCCCGCTCCCTTCGATTCATGGCAGTCTGTCACCATATAGTAGTGAAGCATTAAGCAAACATAAAGTGGCAGCTGACAAGTTCCTTTCAAACTAAGAGCTAACTTCCAAAAGCATCCTAATTTCGTTTTCTTTTTTGTTTTTCATTTTTAATTAAATTATAAGGTATTATAAAATACAAGGCAAGAGCAGCGGACTAAAGCGCTGTTAAATAGCACTTAGCTGCCATCAGCCTCCAATTACTGCAATTACTGCGAGTTCAAATCTCACCAGGCTCAAGGTTGACTCAGCCTTCCATCCTTCTGAGGTAGGTAAAATGAGAACCTGGATTGTGGGGGCAATAAACTGACCTTGTATGTAAAAGAACACTGCTTAGGGAGGGCTGAAAGCCCTACTAAGCAGATATATACAAACGTATGAAGGCTATTGCTTAACGCATCGTAGGCCTCCCTGAGTCTCCAGAGAAGGGAGGCATATAAATTGAACCAATAAATAAATAAATACAAAGTACAAAAGCAAATAAGAGGACAATGAGGGGGAAGGGGAGAGGAGGAAGAAAAGTGAGGAAGGATAAGGAAAGAAAAAGAAGCATTGACTTCCCACTCTCTCTGTTATAGTAGAATGAGGCATTAACATCAAATCACAGCTTTTTGCTTTTCGATAATAGTATGAACATGTCATTTCTATAAAATTCTATTAATCTAATCTGTAAAACCCAAAATCAAAGTTTCATTCTTTTCCACATCAAGCACAAAGTTCAGAAGTGGTTTCCATGTGGAAACAAATGTACTTATGTTCTTTTCTTTAACCAAAGTGGTCAATTTTGCCATTTCAGCCAAGTCCATCAGCTTCTGCAACCATTCGTCCGTAGTAAGAATCGAAGTCTCCTTCCATTTTTGCGCATACAACAGTCTTGCTATGGTCAACATATATAGTAGCAACGTTCCAACCTTTTTCTCCAGTTCTTTTTCCATTAGAGACCCAAGAGGAAAAGTTCTGGTTTCACTTTTATCTCCATTTTCAAGATTTTCTGTATTAAGCTATTAGTCACAGTCCTTTTTTTTTTTTTTTTGGCTTTATCACATGTCCACCAGAAATGGTAAAAAGTGCCTTCTTTGAATAGAATAGAATTCTTTATTGGCCAAATATGATTGGACACACAAGTAATTTGTCTTAGGTATATATGTTCTCAGTGTACATAAAAGAAAAGATACATTCGTCAAGAATCATAAGGTACAACACTTAAGGATAGCCATAGGGAACAAATAAGCAATCTAATCATATTAGGAAACAGTCAATATCAGTCAAAATCTTAAGGATACCAGCAACAAGGTTACAGTCATACAGTCATAAGTGGGAGGAGATGGGTGATAGGAACGATGAGAAGATTAATAGTAATAGTAATGCAGAGTTAGTAACTAGTTTGACAGTGTCGAGGGAATTATTTGTTTAGCAGAGTAATGGCATTTGGGAAAAAAACTGTCCTTGTGTCTAGTTGTTCTGGTGTGCAGTGCTCTATAGTGTTATTCTGAGGGTAGGAGTTGAAACAGTTTATGTCCAGGATGCGAGGGGTCTGTAAATATTTTCCCAGCCCTCTTTTTGACTTATGCAGTAGACAGGTCCTCAATGGAAGGCAGGTTGGTAGCCATGGTTTTTACACTTCTGACATACATTATTAAAAAAAAGCATCCTAATTTCTTAGGACCCCAGGAATGGTTGAAACTGACTGAATGGAGTTCTTTTCTCTGGATTTGCTTGTACCTGAACCATCTATAGCAGGAGTCCCCAAGCCCTGGGCCACTGACCGGTACTGGTCCTTGGCCTGTTAGGGTCAGGGCCACACAGCTGGAAGTGAGTGGTAAGTGAGCCAGTGAAACCAAAACCACTACCACCCAGTCAATGGAAAAATCGTCTTCCACAAAACTGATCCATGGTGCCAAAAATGTTGGGTCTACAGGGTTGCTTAATCCTGTGCTCAGGATCTTGTCCAAGAAAACCTTCCCAGGTGTGTTCTTTGAGTATTTGGCCAGGTTTTGCAGATTCTCAAGTAAAGGAGTGGAGACAAATTGGGTCCTGATGAATAGAATAGAATAGAATAGAATAGAATAGAATAGAATAGAATAGAATAGAATAGAATAGAATAGAATAGAATAGAATAGAATAGAATTCTTTATTGGCCAAGTGTGATTGGACACACAAGGAATTTGTCTTGGTGCATACGCTCTCAGTGTACATAAAAGAAAAGATACATTCATCAAGAATCATAAGGTACAACACTTAATGATAGTCATAGGGTACAAATAAGCAATCAAATCATATTAGGAAACAGCCAATATAAATTGTAAGGATACCAGCAACAAGGTTACAGTCATACAGTCATAAGTGGGAGGAGATGGGTGATAGGAATGATGAGAAGATTAATAGTAATGCAGACTTAGTGAATAGTTTGACAGTGTTGAGGGAATTATTTGTTTAGCAGAGTGATGGTGTTTGGGAAAAAATGTTCTTGTGTCTAGTTGTTCTGGTTGGGTGGAGGGATAGATCTGAACATGATGGTGACGTGATAGCAGTGTTCCGATTTCTCAGGGGTTGCCACAAAGAAGAGGGAGTCAAGCAGGGGTGAAATTCAGCAGGCTCTGACAGGTTCTGGAGAACCAGTAGTGGAAATTTTGAGTAGTTCAGAGAACCAGTAAACGCCACATCTGGCTGGCCCCAGAGTGGGGTGGGAATGGAGATTTTGCAGTATCCTTCCCCTGCCACGCCCACCAAGCCACACCCACAGAACTGGTAGTAAAACAATTTGAATTCTACCACTGGAGTCAAGCTATTCTCCAAAGCACCAGAGGGCAGGACAAGAAGCAACGGATGGAAACTAATCAAGGAGAGAAGCAACCTAGAACTAAGGAGAAATTTCCTGACAGTGAGAACAATTAACCAGTGAAACAACTGGCCTCCAGAAGTTTTGGGTGCTCTATCACTGGAAGTTTTTAAGAAAATGTTGGATAACCATTTGTCTGAAGTGGTGTAGGGTTTACTGCCTAACCAGGGGGTTGGACTAAAAGACCTCCAAGGTCCCTTCCAACTCCTATTCTATTCTATTCTATTCTATTCTATTCTATTCTATTCTATTCTATTCTATTCTATTCTATTCTATTCTATTCTATTCTATTCCATTCCATATCCCTATTCCATATTCCATATTCCTATTCCATATCCCTACTCCCTTCTCTTCCTTTCCCTTCCCTTCCACTCCACACCACTCCACTCCACTCCATTCAACTCTACTCTACTCTATTCCATATTCCATATTCCATATTCCATATTCCATATTCCATATTCCATATTCCATATTCCTATTCTATTCTATTCTATTCTATTCTATTCTATTCTATTCTATTCCATATCCCTATTCCCTTCCCTTCCCTTCCCTTTCACTCCACTCCACTCCACTCCACTCCACTCCACTCCACTCCACTCTATTCTATTCTATTCCATATCCCTATTCTATTCTATTCCATTCCATTCCACTCCACTACGTTCCATTCCATTCCATTCCATTCCATTCCATATCCCTATTCTATTCCATTCCATTCTACTCCACTCCACTCCACTCCGTTCCACTCCATTCCATTCCATTCCATTCTATTCTATTCTATTGTCACTTAGGCGACCCACCAGAGAGAAGAGTGCGAAGGGCAGTTGGGGAATTTTCTCCCAGAAAAGCAATTTATTTCCATCCGATTGAACAAGTAGGAAGCGGAATAAACCACCACCATTTATTCAACGTACTAATCATGACAGAGACGGCAGTAAAAACAACAACAGCCTTGTTGCATCTGCTGCTCTTGGCTGAAAAAGATTTGAAACAACATATATTTGGAAAAGGATTTAAAGAAACGGATACCAAAACCATAAAATCAGTCCCTTTTATTTCAAGGAAAGTTGCAGAAAAGGAATTGCAGGAGAACGCAACATCTCCCTAACCTTGTCTGCAAGAGATGGCATCCACCCTTAACTGACTCAGGGCTGCTCTCAGCTTGCCATGCCAAGTTAACTGCCTCTCTGCCCGAGCTGGTCCTTCTGTGGAGATGTCATTGTTGGCTGAATGGCCTGCTAATTACATTCTGCTGGCAGCCCTCCTCGTGCCTTCCTCGCTGCTGACAGCCAAAAGAGATACAAATGGGCCATTCAGCTCAACTTTTGCCTGCTGCCCTTCATTGCCGAAGGCCGGTTTGGCCTATTAATTAAGGGATCCCGGCCAAGTTGGACTGGGCATCGGGTTAAGCCCTTTCCAGCAAGGTTGCAGATGGGCTCTACCCCTCTGGCTATTAGAAAGCCACCTGCCTTTGCTGAAGGCTCTTAGTACTTAGGCAACAGTCCCCCTTCCATCGCATCCTGTGGCCCTTTTTAGCCTCTTCTTTCTTCTAAACATATGATGAACGGCTGCAGGAACTGGGCATGGCTAGTCTAGCGAAGGGAAGGACCAGGGGAGACATGATAGCAGTGTCCCAATATCTCAGGGGCTGCCACAGAGAGGAGGAAGGGGGCCAAGCTATTTTCCAAAGCACCCGAAGGCCAGACAAGCAATAATGGATGGAAACTGATCCAAGGAGAGATTCAACCTAGAAATAAAGAGGAATTTCCTGACAGTGAGAACAATCAACCCATGGAACAGAAGTTGCCTTCAGAAGTTGTGGGAGCTTCATCCCTGGAGGCTTTCAAGAAGAGACTGGTGTCAGACTTCGATGCTATCTCGTAATAAATGAATTTCCAAACTGCCAATCTTTAAGGAAATCTTCTCTTTAATTGAGCACAGCAACCGGATCATGACTCGATGCGGACAAGACTGACCCTTTGCCCCCCAATCCCTCCCTTTCCAATCCCCAATTATCTGCTTCTCATTGGCTATCTTCCAAGTCACTCCACTGACTTCTTATCTCGTCATTTCACAGGAATGTCTCCCCCCTCCTCATTTCCACGACGACCGGGCTTCAAAGGGATTTAGCAGGCAAAAGTTCAGGGCTTATCTCTCTCCTCTCTATGCCAGCGGTGAGATGCTGACAACTGGACTGCCATCTGTCAAAAATGGTGTAGGGTCTCCTTGGATGGGGGGGGGGGTTGGACTAGATGACCTACAAGGTCCCTTCCAACTCTGTTAATCTGTTAAAAAAATCTGTTATTCCTCCCCACCTCCAAGGATGGTCTCCCATAGAATCCTAAGGCTGGAAGAAGCCTTGGGGGTCTTTTATTCCAACCTTCTGTCCAAGGCAGGAGTCCTTATAGCATCCCAGTCAAATGGTTGTCCAGTCTATTCTTGAAAACCTCCAGAGATGGAGCACCCACAATCCCAGGAGGCAGGCTATGTCATTGATTAATTGTTCTTACTGTCAGAAGATTTCTCCTTATAGTTTGCATCTCTCTTTGCTGAGCTTCCAGCCATTACTTCTTGTCCTGCCCTCAAGTGCCCTAAAGAATAAGTCAATCTTCTGTGGTGGTGCAGTGGTTAGAATGCAGGATTGCAGACTAATTCTGCTGACTGCCAGCAGTTCAACTCTGACTGGCTCAAGATTGACTCAGCTTCCATCCTTCCGAGGTCAATAAAATGAGACCCAGATTGTTGGGGGCAATAGGCTGACTTGGTAAACCGCTTAGAGAGGGCAGTAAAGCACTGTGAAGCTATATATAAATCTAAGTGCTATTACTATTTTTGTTCCTTCCTTCCTTCCTTCCTTCCTTCCTTCCTTCCTTCCTTCCTTCCATCCATCCATCCATCCATCCATCCATCCATCCATCCATCCATCCATGGTGTGCAGTGGTCAGAATGCAGCATTGCAGGCCAATTCTGCCGACTGCCAGCAGTTCGATTCTCCCCAGCTCAAGCCTCCCATCTTTCCGAGGTGGGTAAAATGGGGACCCAGATTATTAGGGGCAACTCTGTAAACCGCTTAGAGAGGGCTGGAAAGCGGTGTATAAATCTGAGCACTATTGCTATTCCACAAGGGACTCTTGAGCAAACTTGAAGGAACTTTACTAGATCCACCTTCCAAGTTCCCTGGGAAGTGCATAGGGCATATCTCTCTCTCTCTCTCTCTCTCTCTCTCTCTCTGTGTGTGTGTGTGTGTGTGTGTGTGTGTGTGGTGTCAAGATGGAGCCTCGCAATGCACAATTGTTATTGTGTGTTATGTGTGACCTTTGTGACATAGCACAAACTTTTGATTACACAGTCACAACCACCAATTTGTCTCTTGAAGACACAACCCCCCCCCCCCCGCTGATACTTGCATCTGTGTTTTAAGGAATAGCTACTCCCCATAACTCATCAATGGCAGCATGTCCACATAATATCTCATGAGCTGTGTAGCAACTTGGTGCCCCAACGGATAGGAAACATCACCTCGTAGCAGCGGTGATAGTATTTGTTCATGCAACTAAGTATGGTATAAATTATTAAACACAATAGCAAAAATAAATACATACAAAAATAAATACAGCAAAAATGCAGAACCTCAGTAACTTGAATGGTGCATAACGTTTTAAGCCTAGACCTAAATAACATGTATGCATAGAACTTAAAAGTATATTTAAACTAATTCGGCCTAATGTGGTTATGCTTTCTGAGGATTAAAGAAAAGTTTATGGACTGATCTTGTGTCAGGAAATTGCACAGCTGGTGTCCAAGTGGGGTCAGAGACGCTGACACGAACTTGTGGTTTTATATAAATAAATATATTTACAATAAACAAGCAAGGCAAACAAGAGCATAGGCAGATGAATTAACACAGCAGGAACATCATCAGGTAAATTGCAGAGAGGATACACAGGGCAAAAAGGCAGGATTAACAAATTAACAGATTTTGGAAGGGACCTTGTAGGTCATCCAGTCCAACCCCCAACCCAAGCAGGAGACCCTGCACCATTTCTGACCGATGGTAGTCCAGTCTCTTCTTGAAAGCCGCCAGTGGTGAAGCTCCCACAATTTCTGAAGGCAACTTCTGTTCCGTCGGTTGATCATTCTTACTGTCAAAAAATTTCTCCTTATTTCCAGGTTGAATCTCTCCTTGATCAGTTTCCATTCATTATTATTCCTTGTCTGGCCTTCAGATGCTTTGGAAAATAGCCTGACCCCCTCCTCTCTGTGGCAGCCCCTCAAATATCCTGTCTCCCCTGGTCTTTCTCTTCACTAGACTAGCCCTGCCCAGTTCCTGCAACCGTCCATCGTAGGTTTTAGCCTCCAGTCCCCTCATCATCCTGGTTGCTCTTCTCTGCACTCTTTCTAGAGTCTCAACCTCTTTTTTATAATGTGGATGCAGTATTCTAGGTGTGGTCTTACTAAGGCTTTATAGAGTGGTATTAATACCTCATTTGATCTTGATTGTATCCCTCTACTAATCCCTCTACTTAATCCCTAAATTCCAGAATCCCTCCGCCAGCATGGAATTCTGGAAGTTGAAGTCCACAAGTCATAAAATTGCGAAGGTTGGAAATCCCTGCACTAGAACAACCCAGACAAAAAGAGGATGGGATGACAAGGAGTGCAGCAGGAGAGCAGTCAAGGAAAGTAAAATGCCTCCTTCCCCCAATCAGGGCTGATCAGTAGAGGTGGAACTTGGTTGCTGATAAATTCACAAGTCAGCTCAGAATCCACTGGGAAAAAACTGGATATTTTCATTCAAGACGATGACCAGGAATGGCATTGTGGGCCAGTCATGATTTAGTACAGTGGTGGGATTCAATTTTTTTTACTACTGGTTCTGTGGGTGTGGCTTGGTGGGCGTGGCAGGGGAAGGATGCCATAAAATCTCCATTCCCTCCCCACTCCAGGGGAAGGTTACTGCAAAATCCCCATTTCCTCCCGATCAACTGGGACTCGGGAGGCAGAGAATAGATGGGGGGCGAGGCCACTCAGAGGTGATATTTACCAGTTCTCCGAACTACTCAAAATTTCCGCTACCAGATCTCCAGAACTGGTCAGAACCTGCTGAAACCCACTTAGTAGTGTCATGACCATGGTGATGGGGTTGTTCTTGGAGAGAAGATGGAGCCCTTATTTTTCTCTCTCCCCCCACCCCAACTTCACAGAGGATAGAAGGGCATAAATCAAACAAACCAATATATTCCAATTTTTAGTCCGAGACCTTGCTGATGGCAGGAAAATATCTGCTGCTATAATCTAACTATCCTAAACTGCTCGTCGGCCATCTCAGAAACCTAAAACAACCGCTATTAAAAAGAAACAGCTTATTTTCTGCTGAATTTGCTTGTAAATCCCTGGAATAAAAAAAAAAACCTGGTGTGAAATATGTTATGCAATCTGTTGGCTCGACGAAACCTGCAGCTTGTGAAATACTGGATGGCTGGCTTTGAATGCAACCCAAGGATTGGATGACTCTTCTTGCACTCTTCTTCCTTCCTTCCTTCCTTTCTTTCTGTTATTACGATTTACATATTGTGACATCTCCGGTTCCCGAAGAAAGCCAGCACTTGTGGGTCAAGAGTGGGAGACTGCTTCAACCCTCCACACCCATCCTTTGGAGATGAGCTATTTCTCACCTAAAGGTCTCTGTGAAGCTCTCCGAGGGGGTGTGATGCATGTGTTTTAACAAGTGCATCAGAAGATAGATTTATTTTGGGAGTGTGGCACAGCCTCAATCATTTCCAGATTTAGAAAGTGAGGTAAGAAGAGACAAAAAGTTGGCCCATTGCTTAAATCAGATTTTTTTAAAAAAGGCTGACAATGATGTGTTTCTCTCTATCTCTCGCCTCCCGGATATAGGATAGCTTCCTTCCTTAAGCAAGGAAGCCATCTTGAAGGGACAGGATGCAAGGCCTGGAAGCCAGCCCTTCATTTCCCTTGAGAGAATAGAATAGAATAGAATAGAATAGAATAGAATGGAATGGAATGGAATGGAATGGAATGGAATGGAATGGAATGGAATGGAAGGGAAGGGAAGGGAAGGGAAGGGAAAAGAAGAGAAGAGAAGAGAAGAGAAGAGAAGAGAAGAGAAGAGAAGAGAAGAGAAGAGAAGAGAAGAGAAGAGAAGAGAAGAGAAGGAAAGAAGGAAAGAAGGAAAGAAGGAAAGAGAATAGAATAAGGAATAAAGAATGGAATGGAATGGAATGGAATGGAATAGAATAGAATAGAATAGAATAGAATAGAATAGAATAGAATAGAATAGAATAGAATAGAACAGAACAAGCTGGAAGGATAGAAAATAGGATGGGGTGGGGTGGAGTGGAGTGGAGTGGAGTGGAGTAGTGTAGAGTAGAATAGAATAGAATAGAATAGAATAGAATAGAATAGAATAATGAATAATGAATAATGAATAATGAATAATGGAATGGAATGGAATGGAATGGAATAGAATAGAATAGAATAGAATAGAATAGAATAGAATAGAATAGAATAGAATAGAATAGAATAGAACAAGCTGGAAGGATAGAAAATAGGATGGGGTGGAGTGGAGTGGTGTAGAGTAGAATAGAATAGAATAGAATAGAATAGAATAATGAATAATGTATAATGGAAAGAATAGAATAGAATAATAAACAATGAATAATGAATAATGGAATAGAATAGAATAGAATAGAATAGAATAGAATAGAATAGAATAGAATAGAATGAGCTGGAAGGATAGACTGCAATGACTCACTTAACAACTGTGGCAAGAAAGGTCATAAAATGGGGTGGGGGGAGACCTCTTAGCAAATATCTCAGCAACATAAATGTTGGGCTCAATTGTGGTTGTAAGTCAAGGACTACCTGTAGTTCCTGGACACCTTGTAAAGGCCAAAGCCTTGGTATTTGCAGACATCCTTTGGTATTTATCCGAGTTGATGTAAATCCTTGTTTTGCAGATGCCTTGGATTTTGCTTCTTGTCATCTCCAGCGAGTGCACTGTCTTTAAACCAAACTGAATTAGGGCCTGGTTTCTTTAGATAATAAATTGGCAAAAAAATAAAAAAAAAAAGGCTTCAGAGAGTTGCATACAAACAAGTGGCAGTCCCGCAAACACAACAAAGAACACAACAATGATTACAACAGGGAAATTAACAAAAGATTTACAGCAGGGAAATTAACTGAATGAAGAATGACATCTGGGAAATTTGCATTAAAAAAAGATTCTTAGGCAATTTAAGCTAATACTTTAGTAGTAAAATAGGGGAAGAGAACCACGTCTTATATTTGAAGGAGTTAATAATAAACATAAATTGTTGTGATCCTCTTTTTCCCATACAAATTCATTTTATCCCCACCCTACAAAATCCTGTAAAAATCCTGATTGGTTTACTAATACAGAGCACATCCATGTTTCTGCTGTTGCATTCATCACTGCTAGGGATGTGCGACTCTAGCAAGATCTGATCTGAATGTGCAATTTAATTCAAGTTTTAAATTTGCTTTGCAATTGCTGGCAAATTGAGTCAATCAGCTTGTCTGGGAAATGATTCTGTTCAAAATTTGATTTGATCTGAAGGCACCTGATTTTGTCTGTCAAATCAGTGTTGGGATTTGATTGGAAGATTCAGGGCAAAGTTTTATTTGTCTGAAATACCTTTGAATCAAATCTTTTAATTCAACCTTACAGACTGAAGGAAGACACCCGCCCCCCCCTCTTTCCTAGAAGAATGAAGTATTTTATTTTATTTCTTTGGTGTATGTTCTCATGAATATTCCTAATAAGAATATCTGATTCTACACATCATAACAGCTGCTCGAATAACATATGCACAAAATTGGAAACAGGAAAACACTCCCAACAGATAAAGAAGTGATAGAAAAAGTTTTAGAATGTGCCGAGATGGACAAATTAACAAAAGAAATTAAAGAAAAAGAAGAGACAGATTATTATATAATTTGGAATAAATGGTATGAATGGCATGGGACTAGAAATAGAGAATAATAAATACGGGGGGAAATTTAAAAATGTAAAACATGTATATAATAAATATATAGAAATATATAAAAATAAGGCTATTAATGTTAGAAAATGCAATGTAACCAAAGAAAAAGGGACAATGAAGAAAATGAAATAGTAAGACAGATACGGGGGGAAAGATTCAAAACGGAAAGAAGTCCATCAAGAAACATTGTTTTTTAAAAAGGATATATCTATATGTTGTATGTTATGCATTTGTCATATTGTGTTATAATAAAATATTAAAAATTTTTAAAAAATGAAGTATTTTTGAAAATATTAAAAAGGCAGAATATTATAATATTATAGCGGCTCCCTGCCCCCAATGGTGCCCATTGAGAAGGACTGGGCCAGCCTATCTACAAGACAAAAGACCTCCAGCTCCAGTAATGGGGAATGAAGGGACCAAACAACATTCCTGGGTCAGCCAGAGACAGTTTTATTGCGCAAGGTTCAGAGCCAGATTTGTACCTGAAGCTTTGAACAACCCAAGAGCTGTGATATCTCTGTTTTTATACATTTCTAAGACAAAGGATTCAATGAGATCATACATTTTCCATATATGGTTACATACATCCGATTTTCCCTATATGGTTACATATATTTGATAATATGTTCATCTAATTACTTAAACCATTAATTTTAGTTTATAAAATTATCTTAGCCACAAAACTTTTTCTTAAGTGCTCGGAGTTGCTAATGGGAGATTTACTACTGTCCTTGGGTAATAAGAGGTAATAAGTGACTCTTTGTTTCTTGTGGCTGTTTTGTGTATCTGACAGTGGGGCCATTCAGATGTGTTCCATCTGGCTGTCCTTCCATGACGGTTAGGCCTCATCAGAAGATTTATTACCCTTAATGGGGTTTAACTGTTTGTTAATGTAATCTCCAAGCAAGCACTTTTCTCTCTTATAATAATGTGAATAGAGAGGGTCCTTCAGAGATCATGTATCCAAGCACGTTTTTCCCTTATAATAATGTGAATAGAGAGGGTCCTTTAGAGCTCATGTATCTGACTCTGTATTATTCCTTTCTTTTATCCACATTACCAGGGTGATGGGATTAAGACATGACCCTCCAGGACATAATAGGATTAACTCATCTAGCAGCAGATGGCACAATCACCTGGGGACATTGCATCACCCAGCAAACTTCAACTAAATCTAGGACTCAGACAACCTACAAAGTTAGCTATGACCCCTACAACAGCCAATAAAATACATGTTCTTGCACAGGAACAGGAAACTCAAGTTCAAAGCCCAAGAGAAGGCATATATCCCTTCTATATCCCTCACTTACAACTCCATGTGGTCAGCTGCCCAGAACCACTCATGTGCTTCTGCTTCACCATTAAACCATCTTTCCAATCAGCCTCCATGTTTCCAGGGTCTTTTTACTGGCTTGGAATTCAATCAGATGGATATTTCTCCCAACAAGATTTTATTCTCTACTGAACTAGCCAAGATGAAATGTGGATCCCTGGAATTTCTTGGGGGGAAAAAACATTCCCCCCCCACCGCCTAATTTAAACCCACAAAGTGTGCCTCTAACAGGAAATGGGATTAAAGAATGGAAGGAATGTCAGGCTGGTCAGTTCAGTAATAGAAAATATAAATGGATGCCCAGGGAGTGATGTGAATGTTAAATGGCCCTCATTTAGACGCCAGGAGGTCATTACCAGGTGCCCTTCATTAGTCAGGGCTCTTAAATGCAGAGACACCTGTCTATTATAAAGGAGTGGAGACGTGAGAGAGGCCTGTTTATGCCTCTCTGGGCAATGGAGCCAGCTTTGCTGGTGCAACATACGTTAAGGAGGAGACCGTTAAAATGATGAGCAGGTCATTTGAGAGGCCCTAAACTTTTGCAGGTAAAGCTGTAAAGGAGGATGGGTTTTTTGCTGGTTTTGTGCTTCTTTTAAAAGGTCAGGGTCAGGGGTGGGCTTCAAAAATTTTAGTAAGGAGTTCTTTGCCCGGTTGCTGGGTGGGCGTGGTCATGGTGGGTGTGCCCTAGTCGGCCTCCTGCACCACAGAAGGGGAGGGGCGTTTTTGCCCTCCCCGGGCTTCGGAGGCTTTCTTCGAGCCTCCGGGAGGGCGAAAACAGCCTCCCCAGGCTCCAGAAGCCCTCTGGAGGCCAGAAACGGGCCCATTTCCGGCCTTCCCAAACTTCCGGTAGGCTCATTTTTCATTTCATTTTCATTTTTCATTTTATTTCATTTGTATACCGCCCTACTCCCGAAGGACTCAGGGCGGTGAACAGGCACAGGATAAAACACATAGAATACAAAAGTTTAAGAGCAGAAGTAAAATTGAATTAAATCAATTTAGCCCAAGACGAATTTAAAACCCCAGGTCGCCTCTGTGTGCAACCTGTACTTACCTGCTGGGATCATTTCTGGCAAGGTTAGATCTGTCCACCCTTTGTCATGTGATTCAGGTTGGAGCGGACGTCCGAGATAATATACCAATCAGAATACAAAAGTTAAAAATAAATTCTTCCCCATCAGTGCTTGAATGATCATGCTAAATTCAGAGAATTAAGAACTGAGTAAAGCTTTACTACAATAGCTGCATTCCCATGCCACTTGCTGAACTTAGTAGCTAAATTGTCCCGTTTTGGGGTTCACACAATATACAGCCATAAACAAATGAAATGAGATGTTTTGGAACAATGTGATGAGCCACAAAAAATAAATAAATAAAACAAGACTTTGGAAAAAGTGCAGAGAAGAGCAACTAAGATGATTAAAAGCCTAGAGGTAAAACACACGAAGAACTGTTGCAGGAATTGGGCATGGCCAGTCTAGAGAAAAGAAGAATTAGGAGTGACACTGAATCCTGACAATAGCAGTATTTCAGTATTTCCTGGGCTGCCACGAAGAAGAGGGAGTCAAGCTATTCTTCAAAGCACCTGAGGGCAGGACAAGAAACAATGGATGGAAACTAAGCAAGGAGAGAAGCAACCTGGAACTAAGGAGAAACTTCCTAACAATGAGGACAATTAACCAGTGGAACAACTTGCCCCTAGAAGTTGTGGGGGTTTCATCACTGGAGATTTTAAGAAGAATCCTTCTGATTTCTTCTAACGTCCAAACTTTGAAATCCCACTGTACATTTTTTTTTAAAAAAAGCATTTTTTTTCAAACAAAAGCATTTTCCCATGGGAAGTATTTTTATAATTAATTTCAAGATTGTATTTCAAATTCATCTGGACCCTTAGTCCATTTGTAACTTTCAAAAATCAAGGTTCTTAATCACCCTTCTGCTATTTAAGGACTTTTAAAAAAAAATCTTTTGGAACAAACTTGCATTTAAAACTTCTTTCACTAAGGATTTTTTAAAAATGTACCCAGTACTATAAAACCTATTGATCCCAAAGTTGCTAATAGCTAAAAAGCAGTTAACAAGCAATTTCAGAAAGTAATTAGAAATGGAAGTATTCCTAATAGCCTTATCTGTAATACAATTCTGTGCAAAAATTAAAACTGGAGAGAAATAGAAATGTTCAGATTCTACCATCTCTTTGGACTTTTACCAGACAAGACTGAGACTGATCCAAAAGTGGATTTAAAAATGACAGGCTACAAGAATAATATGGAAAAAGATGCTACCCTGAACATAAATTTTTCATTTTTGTGCATCTTTCAAATTCAGATGTCTCCCCGCTTCATTTTATGAATCTGTCAAATTCAGTTCTCCCAACCTAAGATTTTGCTTTAAAAAAACACACACTCTAAAATGTCTATGCCTACTGCATATTTCTACACTGTAGGCATCTTCCTTTCCCATTTTGCCTGGTATTTAACATTTTTGCAAACAAACATTCTTATTCTTATTCTTATTATTATTATTATTATTATTATTAACTAAATTTTTATACCGCCCTTCTTCCAAAGGACTCAGGGCGGTGCACAGCCAAAAAATAAAACCAACAAATATATAAAAGTTAAAAAACAGTTTAAAAAAACATATTAAATAATCTGGCCTCCACGTGTTAAAAACAGAAAATTTAAAATATACTACCCCATCAGTCCAGGCTAGGTACAAAATAATGCATGTTTGTACCTCTTTTGATGAATAGATGTTTCTTTTTTTTTTGCACAGGAGTTTCCTCTGTTGAATGCTAATTCAGATCCAATTTATGGATAAGATAATTTTGAATTCAAATGTGAACTGTGAATTCCTTATCCTTAGACTCATCACAAGACCCTCACCTGATGTGACCCACACCTGACCCATCAAAAGACCCTCACCTATTCAATTAATATTTATTTTTATTTCATCATTTGTGTACATTTTTATAATATCTGAGAATAAAGATAATTAGAAAATCGGGGCTGCTCGAATACCACTTTAGATTGAACTGAAAAGGGAAACAACAGGAGAGAGGGGAAGGAGTAGAGAGAGAGGAAAGGAGAAGAAAGGAGAGGAGAGGAGAAAGAAGAAAGGGGAAAGGAGAGGAAGAAAAGGGAGGGGAAAGAGGAGTAGAAGAGAAGATTAGAAGGGGGAAGAAGAGAGGAGTGGGGGAAGGGAAGAGGAAGTAGGAAAGAGAAGGAGAGGAAGAAAGAAGAAAGTAGGAGGAGAAAGAGGAAGGAAGAGAAGGGGAGGAGAAGAAGAAAGGTTGGAGTAAAGATAAATGATAAAAGAGCAGCCCCGAAAAATTAAATATGAAAGTTAAAAGATAAGATGAATGAAAAATGATGGATAAATGACTGTAAATGTAAATGTGTTTATGAGAAATAAAAATAAAAAACTTTTTTTTGAAAAAAAAGACCCTCACCTGACGTGACCCTCTCATCGCAAGACCTACTGACCACACAAATCCCTTATAAGCAGAAGAACACCAATACTGACATCCCCTAAATTTAACTGATGTTACCTAGCTTGGTAATGAAACGTAAGGAAACCAACCCACAAGCTTGGAGAACAAACCTCCACTCTCACCTTATTCCTGTCCCTGTATATCCATTAGAGAATCCTAGAGTTGAAAGGAGCAAATGAGAACATAAATTGTCCCCCTCACCCCACCCCAATGCAGGAATCCAAATCAAAAAAGGTATGGCTAGCTGACGCGAGCTAAATAGCTTGAAATAGATCTATACTAGTCTCCCTTTATTTCTTTGTTGGTAAAACATAAATTCAACACAAAAAATGGTTTGTGGCGAAAGCGACTGCCTGCAAAGGCTCCTGGATTGGGGCTGAAAGGCGAAAGCGGAATCAGTACGCTCCATCCCATAACTGGGTGGACCAGGTTGCCCTGACAGACCAGTCTCACAGGAAAAAAACACTTAATCTCCCCCCTGGTATAGCTGACTAGGCGAGGAGAACCAGTGGCTTAGAGGTTAATACATCTACCTAATATGCAAGTAACCTGGGTTTGAATCCCAGAAAAGGTATGGCTAGCTGACGAGAGCTAAATAGCTTGAAATAGATCTATACTAGTCTCCCTTTATTTCTTTGTCGGTAAAACATAAATTCCACACAATCTAAATCAGAGCATCCAAGATAGTTGGCCATCTATCATTTTGAGCTTTCTTCAATTTCTTCGTGATTCTGGCCCTTCCAGTCTTCTCTTTCTTGAATTATCTTTATCTTTATTTGATTGATATACCGCCCTACTCCCGAAGGACTCAGGGCGGTGAACAGTCAAACGATAAAATACATAAATACAAAATTTAAAAACAGAATAAAACCGAATTAAACAATTTGGCCCAGACAGATTTAAACCACCCCAATCATTTACAAACAGATTAAAATGTTCATATTAAAAAGAAAAAGGGAAAAGATTAGGCCAGGCCTAATTGTTGCCCCCTCTAAAAAAAAAAATTGACAAGAGGGGCCCTGACGGATGCAGTAGAATTTGATCCCTGCTCTGGCTGAAACGAACTGGACATCAACAGGTTCAGCTGCAGAAAAGGGAGCTTGGAGCAGGAGAAAAATGGAGAGCTCCAGGGAGCAATGGTGGGAAGAGAGAGAGAGAGGGAGAGAGAGAGAGAGAGAGAGAGAGAGAGAGAGAGAGAGAGAGAGAGAGAGAGAGAGAGAGAGAGAGAGAGAAGAATGGGAAATGTGAAAATAAATGGCACATTCCTTCTGAAAGGCTGATTCAGGCAGAAGCCAGCAGGGGTTCCAACAGCAGGGAAATCTATATTAATGGCAAAGGGGTGGAAAGAGAGGGAGATGAAAGGGGGAGGAATTCATTTGTGAACCACTTGTTAACAGCTTCCGCAGATCCCCCTGGGAAATATGAAAAGAATACAGAAAGCCAAGCAGCAGCCCTCATCTTCTCTCTTATGTTTCCGCTCATTTTTCTCCCTGCTTGGGTCATCCAGGCAGATTCAGCGAGCTTTGATTCTGAAATCCTCATTGTCTGCCTGGATTTTTGGGTCTCCCCAACACATGGAAGTATCAAATAAAAAAGTTCATTATAGAATTTCATCCTTTGCTGCTTTTCCTTTTCAAGCTTCCTGAGCTAAGTCACAAAAGACTTTTCTTTTGTTCCCTCTCAGAAACAGGCTTCGTGCTACCATGGTCCTCGAGACCGTGCACGCGTGTATATCCATGCTCAGGCAGGCATGCCCACTTTTACACACACACGGACACAACTACAACCTGGCTTTTTTTAAAAAAACAAACAAAACAAAAGCAATTCATCTCTATTTAATCTGCTTTTTAAAAAAATCTATATATGATCTAAATACATAATGTATTCATCGTATTGGATTCCATGCTTCCTATTCAAGAACTGAATGCAACAATCTGCTTTCTCCCTTTTTGTCACTGTCCTGCTGAGCCACAGGCAACACAATTTAATCAATCAGAATAGAGCTGGAAGGGACCTTGGAGGTCTTCTAGTCCAGCCCCCTTCTCAAGTAGGAGACCCTATACCATTTCAAACAAGTGACTGTCCAGTCTCTTCGTAAAAGCCTCCGGTGATGAGGCACCTATAAGTTCTGAAGGCAACTTCTGTTCCACTGGTTAATTGTTCTCACTGTTAGGAATTTTTTTCCTTAATTCCAGGTTGCTTCTCTCCTTGATTAGTTTCCATGCGTTGTTTCTTATCCTGCCTTCTGGTGTTTTGGAAAATAAATTGATCTCTCTTCTTTGTGGCAACCCCTCAAATATTGGAAGGCTGCTATCACGTCATCCCTAGTCCTACTTTTCTCTAGAGTCTAGACTAAAGGTAAAGGTAAAGGTTCCCCTTGCACATATGTGCTAGTCGTTCCCAACTCTAGGGGGCAGTGCTCATCTCCGTTTCAAAGCCAAAGAGCCAGTGCTGTCCGAAGACGTCTCCGTGGTCATGTGGCCGGCATGACTAAACACCAAAGGTGCATGGAGAGCTGTTACCTTCCCACCAAAGGTGGTCCCTATTTTTCTACTTGCATTTTTTATGTGCTTTCGAACTGCTAGGTTGGCAGAAGCTGGGACAAGGAACGGGAGCTCACCCCGTTACGCGGCACTCGGGATTCGAACTGCCGAACTGCCAACCTTTCTGATCAATAAGCTCAGTGTGTTAGCCACTGAGCCACCGCACATGCCCAATTCCTGCAACCGTTCTTCATTTGACCCAATGAGTCTTAAAGAAATGGTGTGTGTAGGCCTTTTTGAGCTGAGAGATGTGGTGGAATGAGGTGCCGAAGGTTGTTTTGCAAGAAGTAGATGGGCCAGGATGACAACTTAACTCAAATCAACTCGCTAAAATGACTAAACTCAACTTATGTTTCCTTCTATCTTATATTCCAGATGAAAATTTGGAACTAGAAGCTAAAAGTATGTTGATATCACTCTGGGTCCAAAATTTGAGTCCTTCATCATCGTTCCATGAAAGTATATTAAGCTATGGCATGGGTGTCAAACTTGCTGTGTCACATTGCCGTCATGTGATGTGTCATAATATTTTTTGCCCTTTGCAGAGCTGAGGTGGGCGTGGCCTACACGTGACACATCCAGCTCACGGGCCGCCAGTTTAACACCCCTGAGCTATGGGGATCTGGGAGGTGAAAATGAAAGTGTTTGGAAAACAAGAGGGGTTACAGGAAAAAGTTGACTCTGTCATACGTGTGACTTCATTGGGCATTGATTGTTCAGAATGTCAGTATCCTTCTGTGTCAGACAACCCATCTTTCAAAGAAGCACGAGGCAGCGATAATGGGGGATTTCAATTATTCCAACAATTGCTGTCAAAAGTCAGAGGTCCAACAAATTCTTGTCTTCTCTTGCTGACAATTTTATTTGTCAGAAGGTGGAAAAAGCAATCAGAAGAAGACTCTCCAGGATGTACCTAATCATCCCCAACAGGTATGAGCCGAATATGTGAAGGTGATCTGCTCCTTGAGATGAAGTCATCCGTGATGATCCTTGAATTCACTATACCCAGAGCACAGGAGGAGCAAGGCAGGGTCATGCCTGAATACTGGAATTCAGAAGAACAGATTTTGATGAACACTGAAAGGAGGTAAGTCAGGGTTTGGGTTAAGGTTAAGAAGAAAAGTATCCAGGAAGAATGAAAACAAACTCTGCAATCCTAAATTGCATTAACAGAGGGATACAATCAAGATCAAGGGAGGTACTAACGCCACTCTATAAAGCCTTAGTAAGGCCACAACTAGAATCCTGCATCCAGTTTTGGTCACCACACTATAAAAAAGATGTTGGGACACTAGAAAGAATGCAGAGAAGAGCAACCAGGATGATTAGGGTGTAGGAGCCTGTAGTCTGTTATGTGTAGGACTGTTTCCTTTTCTTGGATGGCAAACCTCAGATAAGGAAGGCTACTTACATGTAGGCGCCAGGAAGTGGCATTAAGACCCTAACTCTATAAACAAGAGGAACAGAAGGAAAGGAAGTGGGATGTGTGTTAACCCTAGATAACATTATAAGTGCTTAAGCAAAGCAGTAATGGTTAACCAATGACTCTGGTTACCTGGAAGATTCTGTAGCCAATGAGATGCTGCCAAGTACACTGTAACTTGAAAGTAACAAACTATATAATGTCACTATGTAAGACAATAAAGTTACCCCCCTCACATACATCCTCAACCTTTGTGTGTGTGTGGTCACTACATTAGGGGACTGAAGGCTAAAACATACAAGGAACTGGAAATAGCTAGTCTAGGGAAGAGAAGGACCAGAGGAGACATGAGCACAGTCTTCTAATATTGGAGGGGCTGCCAAAGAGAGGAGGGGGTCAAGCTATTTTCCAAAGCACTTCAAGACCAGACAAGGAATACCAAATCTGTTAATCTGTATCTCTCTCACATATACTTTCTCTCTCCCCCCCTCCCCTCTCCCTCCCTCTCTCCTTGGTTCCTATATTCTGCAGCCGGCAGATCTTCTTTTGTGTCTGTAGTAAAACAATTTATTTAGCAGCATTGAATCTTTGAGGTTTCTGCTACTATCCAATTTTTGAATTCAGGGTTGAATTTCTGAGCAAACCGAGGTTTGGAGCTCCAGCTGGCCTGAAGGCTGACAACAGATCTGCCCACTCTTATTCTCAGCTCTACGGAGAAAGGCTGCACTCTGACCCCAAATTGAACGGCTGGCTCCAGATCCTCTTCCAGCATTACTGACCAGGGAGAAAGTTGTTTTGCCTGGCTACAATTAGCAGGACCAAATTGTGATCCTGAGCACATCAGCACAGATAGTAAACCAGCTAGTCCAGCAGTGAAGGGGGCAGCCTCTACTACTCCTGTACTTTGCCCAGCCCCAAATCTCCAGCTGTTGCTCTTTGTAGTAACCCTGAGGATTTGCTCCTCTGCTTAATTCAGAGGTCTTCAAACTTGGCAGCTTTAAGACTTGTGGACTTCAACTCCCAAAATTCTCTAGCCAGCTATGCTTCACAAGCTATGCTGGCTGGAGAATTCTGGGAGTTGAAGTCCATAAATCTTAAAGCTGCCAAGTTTGAAAACCTCTGGCTTGGCTAATACAGGTAGTCCTCAGCTTATGACCAGAATGGAGCCCAGCATTTCTGTTGTTGAGTGAGACATTGATTAAGGGAATTTTGCCCCATTTTACGACATTTCTTGCCATGGTTGCTAAATGAATCTGGTTGAATCCCCGTTGACTTTGCTCGTCAAAAGGGGATCACATGATCCCGGGGACAATGCAACCATCATAAATATTAACTAGTTGCCAAAGCATCTAAATGTGGATCACATGAACCTGGGGATGCTGCAAAGGTCATATGAAAAACTATCATAAGCAGTGGTGGGATTCAGCCGGTTCGGACTAGTTCAGGAAAACCGGTAATTAAATTACTGGCTGGCCCCTCCCCTCCCCACGCCTTCCAGGAGTCTCCACACGCCCCATTTTCACTCCCAGGAGACTGCAGGGAGGCTTCCTAATCCCAAAACGGGGCATGGGGGGCGGGGCATCCCCCCACGGCCCGATATTGCTTCCAGGGGGGTGCAGGAGGCCAAGTGCTGTCTGTCATACCTCCTGGCCATGTCCACCCAGCCAGTCATCAGGGCAGACAACTGGTTGTTAAATTATTTGAATCCCACCACTGATCATAAGTCCCCTTTTTCAGTGCCATTGCAGGGGTGAAATCCAGCAGGTTCTGACAGGTTCTGGAGAACCGGTAGTGGAAATTTTGAGTAGTTCGGAGAACTGGCAAATACCACCTCTGGCTGGCCCCAGAGTGTGGAGGGAATGGGGATTTTGCAGTATCCTTCCCTTGGAGTGGGGTGGGAATGGAGATTTTGCAGTATCCTTCCCTTGGAGTGGGGTGGAAATGGGGATTTTGCAATATCCTTCTCCTGGAGTGGGGTGGGAATGAGGATTTTGCACTATCCTTCCCCCAGGAGTGGGGTGGGAATGGAGATTTTGAAGTATCCTTCCCTTGGAGTGGGGTGGGAATGGAGATTTTGCAGTATCATTCCCTTGGAGTGTGGTGGGAATGCGGATTTTGCAGTATTCTTCCCCTGGAGTGGGGTGGGAATGGAGATTTTGCAGTATCCTTCCCTTGGAGTGGGGTGGGAATGGAAATTTTGCAGTATTCTTCCCCTTGAGTGGGGTGAGAATGGAGATTTTGCAGTATCCTTTCCTTGGAGTGGGGTTGGTAATGGAGATTTTGCAGTATTCTTCCCCTGGAGTGGGGTGGGAATGGAGATTTTGCAGTATCCACACCCACCAAGCCATGCCCACCAAGCCATACCACGCCCACCAAACCACGCCCACAGAATCGGTATTAAAAAAACTTTGAATGGCCATTAAACAAACTGTTGTAAGTCGAGGAGTACCTGTATGATGAGACTCCAGGTAAATGGTGTGTCCACTTTGAATTATGTAAGTCTCTTAAGACCTCGGCATTTTCCCACAGACCAACCTTGAGTAGGATTTATATTTGGCTGGATGACAGAGGACGCTGCAAGCTGGGAGCCCGTTTGAATGCGTAACTACACACCTGTGACCATTTTGTGACCCTCTGGAGGGCTGACTCAATGATCCAGTCAAATAAGTGGCCACCAGCAGTGAAATCCATCTCCTTCAACGGATTAAGTGCTCAGCTCATGAATATGCTGTTGCTGACTTCCAGGTTTTGTTTTTTTTTTGTTTTTTTGTTTTTGCTCAGAAGGTGGGCTGGGATGAAAGAACCTTAATCGATCAATTTAAACAAGGGCTATTGGATAACTATGGAGGTCAACCCATCTTCAGGCCACTCCGGAGACTATGTGCCTCAATGCACAACCCAAAACTTCTCTAGTCTATGAATTAAAGCGCCTCTCCAAATTTGACAATCGATTTGCTTTTATTAAAAGCCAGCCAATCAACCGCAAAGAGATCTGTCTGCCTATCTGCACCCAGAAGTCTTCACAGAAAAAAAAAATATAATATATATATATATATTTTAATTTGATTTATATGCCGCCCTTCTCCGAAGACTCAGGGCGGCTTACAATGTGCTCAGCAATAGCCTTCATCCTTTTGTATATTTATACAAAGTCAGCTTATTGCCCCCACAACTGGGTCCTCAATTTACCTACCTTAGAAAGGATGGAAGGCTGAGTCAACCTTGAGCCTGGCGAGATTCAAACCTGCAGTAATTGCAGGCAGCTGGTCTTAATAACCAGCTTAATAACAGGGTGCCTTAAACCCCTGTACTACCAAGGCCTTTATGAAAGTAGTATTGAAAAACACATTCTTTTTTACTTTTATTATATTTTTATTATTTACATATAACTATATCGAATATGGCTCAGTGGCTAAGACGCTGAGTTTGTTGATCGGAATGTTGGAAGTTCAGCAGTTTGAATCCCTAGTGCCGCATAACGGGGTGAGCTCCCGTTCCTTGTCTCAGCTTCTGCCAACCTAGCAGTTCGAAAGCAGGTAATAAATGCAAGTAGAAAAATAGGGACCACATTTGGTGGGAAGGTAATAGCGTTCCGTGCGCCTTTGGCATTGAGTCATGCCGGCCACATGACCACAGAGACGTCTTCGGACAGCGCTGGCTCTTCGGCTTTGAAATGGAGACGAGCACCGCCCCCTAGAGTCAGGAACGAGACTAGCACATATGTGCGAGGGGAACCTTTACCTTTACCTTATATCGAGTGTGATTGACCTGGCATTTCATCTGCCATAAAAACCAAAGTGAAAACAAATAACATATATACTACTTGAACGTTGCTAGTATTGTACAAATATTTTTGATCATCATTGTCATCCTAATACGACAATACATATATAGTATCTCATTCCAGGTCTGCCTAGCCTAATTTTTTCGTATTCCGACTCCACCCTTGTGCTTCTTTCCATCGACAGAATCTGTTCCATATGTCATAATATTCTGTCTCTTCTCTGTCTTTTATTTTTAACGTTGGTCTATCCATTTCTGCACAGACTAATATCTTCCTTACTATCTCCTCTTCTGAAGGGGTATTTTCATTTTTCCACTGCTGCGCATACACCATTCCTGCTGCAGCCAGGATGTGTAGTATTAGATATATTGTCTCTTTGTCATAACTATCTGTTATAATGCCCAATAAGAATAATTCTGGCTTGAATTCTATACGTCATATAACCATTTTTTTCTAGCCACCTATGAATTTGTAGCCAAAATTTCCTCGCTTTTTTTGCAGGTCCAGCACATGTGGTACAGTGGTGGGTTGCCCCCGGTTCAGACCGGTTTGCAAGAACCGGTAGTAAAACGGGCAGGAGGCTCCGCCCACTGACCCGGATGTCATCAGGAAGTTTCTGTGCATTCGCAGAAGTTTCTGCGCATGTGCAGAAGCGCGCATGGTCCCGTTGCGAACCGGTAGTAAAGATAAGTAGAACCCACCCCTGACATGGTAGTATGTGTCTGGTATTTGTTTGCACTTCCGATATTTTCTATTGAGTAACATCGGTGTAGAAATATTAGTCTGTACATTAGGCCAAATCGCAAACCCAAATAAATATGTTTGGAGGAATATACACAAATACACACATATTTTTAAGTTTAGGTTTTGTTCTAAAAGCATGAGAGGTTGAGATTATCCTACTGCGAAGACCCAGCTCTCTGAGGAAAGCTTTAAAACTGGGAATGTGGAAGAAAAAGAAGAAGAGGATGACCAGCAGAAACGGAGTGGACTTAATGATAGTGGCGATGGGTGAACCATTGGGAGACTTGGTTAGCTATACATCGTCTTAGAGAAAATCTATCTACGTGGTTGCTAGGAGTCAAAAACATCTTGGTGGCATATAATCAATAATTTTTTAAAAAGGAACTCAACTTGATAGTTTCTCCAAAACAGCAATGTGAAAGAAATGAAACTTCTCAATGAGACATAGAGGGAAATCAGAATTTGTGGTTTCATCCATGCCTCCAGTGGTGAGATTCAGCCGATTCGGGGGAAATGGTAGTTAAATTGCTGGCTGCCCACTCACCCCCCCTCCTTCCAAGAGTCCCCATGCACCCCATTTTCGCTCCCAAGAGGCTTCAGGGAGGTCTCCTAGGCCCAAAATAGGGTGCCGGGGGGGGGTGCTCCAGGGAGGTGCTGTGGTGAGTTGTCCAATTCCACAGAAAAGTGACTTTTATCCTCTTCCGGCCTCCATCCATTCACCGTTTCCTATTGGCTGGACAGATTCCCCTAGTCCATGGGTAGGCAACCTTAAATACTCAAAGAGCCACAAAGGTCCTAACCAGGAGCCCCCTTTCCATTCTGGAGCCAACCAGAAGTCTGATTCCCCCCACCATAGAGTCTCCTCCTAGCGCAGCATCCTTTTCCCCTATGTGTCCTAACCGAAAGCCCTATAATCATGGAGCTGACTGGTGACAGGGAGCCGCAGCAGAGGGATGAAAGAGCCACATGCGGCTCCAGAGCCACAGGTTGCTGACCCCTGCCCTAATTCATCAACGGGTTATGGAACGGCAGGGATTGCCATAATCAGAAAACACTGTCTCCATTAATATTGGTTCAATTAGCCTCCAACACAAAGGTTATATCCCTGCAATTTTATGGGTTTTGAAAGATATTTGCCTGGGCATAATTCACTCTGGGCCCAGTTAGCCGATGAAAATAAAACTGGCACGAGGGTAATTTATTCTTTCCTCCGCTCCCCTGGAAGGTGCCATTAAACAGCTTCTGCTCAGCTCCATTTGCACAATGCCGACGACTGCTGGGCCTTTCCTGGCAGGGATGTGCCAGGCTAACCAGCAGAGATTCATTTCTGAACTGGGCAAGAGCAAGATTCATTGTATTCTTTCAAATTCTTTGACTCTACTGTGAGAAAAAAAAAAACCATTCTTTTTTTCCCACCTTTTACTAAAATACTAAACTTTTTAAAAAATTTTTAAACACTTTTTTTAAGTCAAAACTTTCTAATGCATCTTTTTCTCTGACTTCTTGACATACGAGGTTTAAACTTCAGTATGACGTTTAGATCAGGGGTCTCCAACCTTGACAGCTTTAAGCCTGGTGGATTTCAACTCCCAGAATTCCCAGCTTTGCTGGCTGGGGAATTCTGGGAGTTGAAGTCCGCCAGGCTTAAAGCTGCCAAGGTTGGAGACCCCTGGTTTAGATCCCTCCTTCCAAACTACCCTTATAGAATAATTTTTTTTATTACATAAACATCTTATTTGAGGAGGCTTTCTTCAAGGTAAAGAAGAAACGGGGTGCTTTAATGCTTGCATATGCTTAAGTCCCCTGTTTCACCCCTTCAACTCCAGGAGCTCAAAGCAGGCCCTGTCCATTCTATTTTTGGATGACACCCCATCAAAGTCTCTCGCAGGCTTCAAGGTGATTGAGACCTGTGCTCTTCTGGACAAAGTCAAAGGCTGAATTTCCAGAACATGCTGGGTCACAGCTAAATCCTATTTTAGCTCAGCCTGTAGCTCATTTTTTGGTGACTTCAGCTATATAGTATCGGGAGGGGAAGACCCTCACACGAGCTGTAATCTTGATATATGAGGCCAAGTTCCATCGTAGTCCACTTTGTATTTCGTACGCAGAGGCCAAGTAGATACCTCGGGGTGGTTTACGAGAGAGAGATGGAAATCCTGCAGTAGCCTCTGCAATTGATGCCTATGAAGATTCTCAGTTATTCAGGTCACAGTTGAATCCAAAGTGGTTTTTATTTTGAAAAAGGCAACTGGACTGATTTTTTTGAGGACCCAGATTGTTGGGGGTAAGAGGCTGACTCTGTAAACCGCTTGGAGAGGGCTGTAATGCACTGTGAAGCAGTATATAAGTCTAAGTGCTATTGTTGTTGCTATTCCCCTTCCTTCCTTCCTTCCCTCCCTCCCTCCCTCCCTTCTTCCTAGCCCTTCCTTCCTTCCTTCCTTCCTTCCTTCCTTCCTTCCTTCCTTCCTTCCTTCCTTCCTTCCTAATATGGCTGTACACCGCCCTGAGTCCTTCAGGAGAAGGGCGGTATACAAATCTAATAAACTTTCAAACTTTCAAACTTCCATTGTGCACAATGGTTAGAATGCAGTCTTGCAGGCTAACTCTTCCCACTGCCAAAAGTTCAATCCTCACTGGCTCAAGGTTGACTCAGCCTTCCCTCTTTCCGAAGTTGGAAAATGAGGACCCAGATCGATGGGGGCAATAGGCTGACTCCGTAAAATGCTTAGAGAGGACCGTAAAGCACGGTGAAGCGGTACATAAGTGCTATAGCTATTGCTATTCCACCACGTAGTTATGTGCTATGTGGGAGGGGGAAACTTTTTTTCCTGCTAATCCTCAGTCACGTCCCAAATATTTTTATTGGCTCTGCCCAGTTCTAGTGATCAGCAAAAAGCAAATAGAAAAACACAGTTCCATTTCTTCAAGCATGCTTCATTTTATATGCCTTCATTGGGCTCTTTTCCTCTGAGCTAGAGTCTCAAATGTTTCTGCCTTGACCAGTGACACTAAGGCCATTCCACAAGGGTATGAAGCCACTACCACCACATGCTGCCAGCCCCCCACCCCCCTTGGCTTGTATTGAGGTCAGAGGGTGACCCTTCTGACGGCGAGGGCTCCAACTTTCCTATACAAACATCACTCAAAGTGGCCAACCATTTAAAACAAGCAGTTAAAATCCGATAGGAACAATTAAAATCAGGTTGCCATATGTTCTATCCTCTTTTTTGCATCCTTAAATCTCCATCTGGACAGATTTTTTAAAAACATCTGTCCAGAATTTGATCATTTTTTTTTTTTAAAAGAGCTTTGCTGGGAGATGCCAGAGGAGAGAAGCAGAAATGAAATGACATCCTGTCCCTCTCTCCTTCCTCTTGTTGAGGTTTGTCTTTGTGCTGGAGTTGGTGCAAGAATCAGGCAGCGGAATAGTCATAATCATAATCATAAGTTTATTTGTCAAACATATATAAGATAACAGATAAAAGTATAAACATAATTTGAATACATGAAAAGAATAAGTAAAAAGGAATATCAGGTCAGGGACAGTAGGCACGCTGGTGCGCTTATGCACGCCCCTTACAGACCTCTTAGGAATGGGGTGAGGTCAATAGTAGACAGTGTAAGGTTAAAGTTTTGGGGGTTTGGGGAAGAAACTACAGAGTCAGGTAGTGCATTCCAGGCGTTGACCGCTCTGTTACTGAAGTCGTATTTTCTGCAATCGAGTTTGGAACAGTTAGCACCCACCCCTCTCCTAGAAGAATGAAATATTCTAGGAAATATTAAAAAGGCAGAATATTATATTTCCCTGGATGAGAAAAGAAGAAACATATTTTAAAGACAGAAAATAGCTCCCTGCCCCCAGCAGATATTTGGTGCCCATTGGGCAGGACTGGACCAGCCTATCTACAAGACAATTAGACCTTCAGCTCCAGGGTGATGGGATTAAGACATAACCCTCAGGACATAGTAGGATTAGCCTTCTACCCAACTAGCAGCAGGGCTCGCTGCATTTCAAAATTTCCTAAGGATATTGTATCACCCAGCAAGATTCAACCAAACGTATCTCAGACAACCTCAGCCCCCTGGGAGTCTGACAACCAATAGAATACATTTCTTGCACAGAAACAGGAAGCTCAAGGGCAAGGCCCGAAAGAGGATATAAATACCTCTCACTCTCCACTCCATGTGGTCAGCTGCCCAGAACCTCGAACCCATGTAGTCCTGTCCCTCAATAAACCATCTTTCCAATCAGCCTCCATGTTTCCAGTGTCTTTCTCCCCACATGGAACTGACCCAGATGGATATTTCTTCCAACGGTCAACAAGATGCACAATGCTTTGGCCACCAAATAGTTTCATTGGGGTGTTGATGTTGGTTCTCAAGGACTTTAATACACAGATTCAGTTGATTCATTCTTGTAGAAGGGACATTTATTTTGAAATGACAATGCTGACCCAAAGCCAGGTGTTTTTATCTGGCCATGTCTTGATTGCAGCTCTTCCTCCTGTTCCTCCACAGTTGTTGTTGTTTTTTTGCCCATTACACCTTCTTGAGAATTTCCATCATAGGATGTACAATAGATTTGAACCAGAAACGTTTTTACTAGGCATGAAACCAGAGAACTTAAACAAATCTAATTGGTATCTCGCTCGCCACATCATCATTGCAGCCAGGATCTCGTTCGCGCAAGAATGGAAATCCAAAAATATCCCATCGGAGGCTACGTTAATTGCAAAGATCATGGACTGTGCAGAAGCAGACAATCTTACTGGACTTTTGCGAGATAGACAAGAATCGGAGTTATATAGGAGCTGGGACAGGTGGTATGCTTGGCTGAAAAAAAAGAAACCTTAAGAAGAATGAAAATATTAACCTTAATGTGAACGTCAGTAAATATTTATAGGAGCATTGCATGGCAGCTGAGAATTTTTTTTTTCTTCTGGATAAACTTTTCTTTCTTTCTTTCTTTTTTTTTTATTGCAAAAGTTTTACAATTACATTTTCACCCCCTTTCCCCCCCCACAACCCACCCCAAACTTCCCAACCTCCCTAACCCTCCCTAACCCTCCCCTCCCCCCGGACTTCCACACAATATACTCATATCAGGTAAAAAAAAAAACCCTTAATATAAAACTTATATAAAACTTGAACCCCTCCCTCCCCCTTATAATTTTTTTATCTTCATTACATTGAAATATTTCTATCTTGATATATCATTTTCAAATAAAAGCTATTTGATACTTCCTAGTTTGATATTTGTTCTGAACATAATCTATCCACTTTTTCCATTCCCATTCATAAGTCTCTTGTGAACAATCTTTTAAATATGCTGAAATCTTCGCCATCTCTGCAAAACTGGCCATCTTCAAAGTCCATTCCTCGATCGTGGGCAAAGCTTCATTTTTCCAGTATTTACCTATCAACAATCTTGCTGCTGTTATCATGTACAATATCAACTTTGTTTCACCCAAAGTAAAACCCTTAACTATACCCAATAAAAACAATTGTGGAGAAAATTGAATTTTTTTCTTCAAAACATTCTGCATGACCCACCAAATTTTTATCCAAAAAGCCTTAACTTTCCTACAGGTCCACCAAACATGATAATATGTAGCATCTAAACAGTCACATCTCCAACATTTAGGCTGCACATTAGGGTACATACACGACAATTTTTTGGGGTCTAAATGCCATCTATAAAACATTTTATAGAAATTTTCCCTCAGATTCTGCGACTGTGTAAATTTAACATTCTGAACCCAATTTTTTTCCCATGTTTCCAACATCACTGGCTCCTCAAAATTTTGTGCCCACTTAATCATACAATCTTTAACCAATTCAGTTTCTGAATCCCTTTCTAACAAAACATTATAAAGCCTTTTAATATGCATTGGACCTTTCTCTTTTATATGTCTAACCAATTCTTCCTCATGCAACATAATACCAGTTTTTTGGTCCTCTTTCCATCTCAATTGTAATTGATTATATTGTAACCAAGTTAAGTTAATCCCTTCGTCCAACAGTGTCTGTAATGTCTTCAACTGCTATTTGCCTGCATCTGTAAAAAGAACCTCTTTGTATAAAACCCCCCCGAGTGACATTATATTTGTATTCCACATAATATGATCAAGATCCAGCCATAGTGGTATTTTATAATCCCATTTGAATCGGTGCTTCTTCCAAACTAACTTTTTTTTCTTTTGATGAGTTGGCTTAATGGAGGTTTGTACTTTCTCTAGGTGAAAATTGATACTTTAAAACTCTATATGTATTATATTACTCTCTGCAATTCTATCCATATTGTTATATTTTATTTATTTATTGATTGATTGATTGATTGATTTGATTTGATTTGATTTGATTTGATTTCTATACCGCCCTACTCTTGAAGGACTCAGGGCGGTGCACAGCCAAACAATAAAACACATACATACAAAATTTAAAAGTAGAATAAAATCAAATTAAATAATTTTGGCCCCGACAAATTTAAAACCCCAAACTTTTAAAACCAATTTAAAATTGAATGTATAAAATACTAAAAGATATTTGAAAATTAAAAATCTTTTATAAAAGAGGGAGAAAATTATGCCAGGCCCGCCTGGTGAAATAGTAAGGTCTTTAAAGCCCGGCGGAAGGTGCGCAGATCCGGGATCCTCCGTATCTTCTGTATGTTTTTAATAATTTTCAATAAAAAAAATTTTTTTAAAAAAAGAGAGAATTTCCATCCATGTTTTCTTTCCTGTCTTCCACTTTCTTCAACCCTGCCAAGATGATTGGCCATCATCTACCTCTTCCATTTGCCAAGATCATCACTTCAAGGGAACAATCATGTCCTGTCAGGTCCATACTGATTGTCCCAAAGGTCCTTTATCAGGAGGCAACTGGAGTTTCTTGTGTGTGTGTGTGTGTGTTTTGAAGATGTTTCTGTCTTCAAAGAAAACAAGAAAAAACAACAACACCAAGCTCCTGTCAGAGCTATAGAAGCTTCTTGGATGAGAAGTAAAACATCTTCAAAGAAAAAACAAGAAAGTCCAGGTGCCTCCTGAAAAAGCACCTTTAGGACAACCATGACCTGGATCTCTACAGACTTTTAGCTATACAATTTGGGATGAATACCCTTTGAAGGTGGGGGAGTAGGAATGGATTTCCAGAGAAAAAAATTGCAGACTACAGGAACCATTTGCACCACTCAGGTGACCCTGAGGACACAGAAGAAACTCCAAGTGCTTCAAGGACCCTCTAAAAAGGATGCAAATGACCAGCTGTCTACAAGGAGTATAAATCCTTCCATTCCCCACCATCCAGTCAAAGCTGAAGAAGCTTCTTGGATGAGGAGCGAAATGTCTTCAAAGAAAAAACAAGAAAGGCCAGTTGCCTCCTGAAAAAGCACCTTTGGGACATTGAGATGGATGATGGAGAATCTCTAGAGTCCATACTGATTGGCTGATTCTTCTGGCCCTCCACAGTAGCTATTTTAGTACCATCTGCAAATCCATAATTTGAAATCCAAACGGTAATCCACCATTCCATCTTTGTTTTTCATTTTTTGTCAATGTCCAGTTTTTACACCTGTACTTGGAAAGCTATTCCAGTCTTCGTTGTCATCAAACTATCTTTGTCCTTCTCTGTCTTGGTTAGGTTTGTTGTTCTTCCCTTCCTATGATTAATCTGCTCTTTACTTCACCAGTACATGGTTCATTTATTGTGGGGCCCGAGAAAATAAAATTATCTAAACCACCTTGCCTTCTTGGCTACCAATTGCTAAGTTTACTGACCATGCTGGTCCAAGTTAAGTATTTAACTTCAGCACATTCATTTTCCATTTTTATTTTCATAAATAGCTATTTGAGCTTGTCCTTTCTTGGACTATATCTCTCAAATTGTTAATATTTTGACCCCGTTTTATGTCCAGCTGTCACTTTTCCAATCCTGCAATTATAATATGTGTCATTACATAAATTACATAGATATGGGAAGAGTATGCATTCTTGTTTTCAATCCCTTTCCTATTGCAAAACATGCTGTTTATCCAAATTCATTTGTTATAGTAGCATCTTGTTCATTGAGAAGTTTCTCAGAAAACTGGCCATTGTTCGGGTTCAGCAATTAATCTTAATATATTCCACTTTCTAGCGTGATCTACATAATTAAAAGCCTCGCTGTAATCAATAAAGCAAATTAACTGGCCTTATATTCTCTTGCTCTCTCTCTTATCTATCTTACATTACCTTACTTAATCTTAATTCCCTTTTGCCTTTTCGGAAACCTGCCTATTAATTTAGCATTTATCTCTCTAAATACAATTCTATTTTACTTTTCAAGCTTTAAAGCAAAACTTTGTTTATGTGAAGAATTGGTGCAGTGTTTCTATCCGTCGCTCATTCCCCCTTTGCTCCCTCTTTCTCACCTAGTCTTGCTTCTTGTTTGTGTTGTGGCCTGCCAGCGGCCTGTGTGTATCGTGGCTGATCCCGACAAAGAGAAGGCTGGTGTGGTGTCGTGCCAGCAGCCTGCACAGCCAGCGCTCGCGTCGGACAGCGAGGAGGCTGAAGAGGATGTGGTGCCAGAGACAGAGACTCAGTCTGGGCCTTCAGAACCTCCAGAGGCTCCTTCAAGTGGAGAGAGCGAAGTGGAGGAGCCTCTCCTCAATGCTCAAGCACGCAGGGCTGCCGAAAGGCAGGAGTGGCTACTCAGGAGGAGGAGGTCTCCTCGACAGTAAGGCTTGAGGATAATTGGCCACTCCCTTAGCCTATTTAAGTTGCATGCCTGTAGTAAGTTTCTTGCTAGAAACAACTTGTAATTATCATCAGAGCATTTTTGGAAAAGTCTTTATCGTATTTTGTTTTCTGGGCTGGTTGCCAATCTTTGCCAGACTTTGGTTTATTCTTGTTACTTAATAAATTTGATAAGGACCATTGGTGTGTGTCAATATCCTCGGAAATCCGGAGCTGGGGCAGAACAGTTTGTTGACACAGAGCCGTAGGCATTTGGAGAGCCTGGTCTTCTGCAACTTTCAACAATTCAATTCAATTCCATCTGCACTTGATGCTTTCCTGTTTAATAGTTGGTCTTTGTCAAATGTCACTTTTTAACAGGGTCTGCTCCTAAGGACGTCTTTCTCTCTGCAAATGTCAATTATACTCTGTTGTAGCCCACCAGCGGCCAGTGGCAGACTTCCTTCAGGCAATGGAAAATGGGCCAGTCCTGAGTCTGGGGAAGGCTCTGACGAGGGCTCTGCGTTGGAGGAAAAGATGGGGCCAGGGCCGCCTGACAGTTATCAGCTGCCTTTGGAGTCGGACATCAGTGGGGCAGAAGAACAGCTGGAGCCTGTTCCTGACGTGCGCATGCGCAGAGCTGCCAGGAGAAGGGAACAGTTAAGGAACAAGGGCCGACTCAGGAGTAAAGGCACAGGTGGCCAGTGAATGGCCCCTCCCATAGGGAATAAAGAGGAGCGAAAGGGGAGTGGAGTTTGCAGGAGACAATTAGTTCACTTAATTGGTTCGTGACTCTCAGAGACTCCTCGGAAAGAACTTTCTTGTCCAATGTTGCATTTTGAAGATATCGGTCTGGCAGCTTTCCAAGCCGGATAAGGTCTGTGTTTGTAAATTCACTCTGGAAAGACTGTTTGCCCGGACTTTGCTGGATATGAATGAGGGGCATTCACAGTAACTTAATAAAATGGAGTTTTATTGGGACAAGGAGTCTGCTTCGTGGTTTGGGGAAGCCTAAGTCAGAACATACTCTAAACCAGGGGTGTCAAACTCGATTTCATTGAGGGCCACATCAGGGTTGTGTTTGGTCTTGGAGGGCCAGGTGGATGGGCATAGGTGGACATGGTTAGCTCGATGTCACTTGTGTTGGGGGCACCTATGGTGGCCAAGTGCTAAAACAAGACTTCCCTGAGACCCTGCCTCACTCTCATTATAATCTCCTTCCTTCCTTCCTTCCTTCCTTCCTTCCTTCCTTCCTTCCTTCCTTCCTTCCTTCCTTCCTTCCTTTTCTTCTTTTTCCTTCCCTCTTCATTCTCCTTTCTTCCCCTCTTTCCTTATTTTTCCTTCCTTGCTCTCTTCCCATCTTCCTTCCTTTTTTTTTTTGGTCTTTCTTCTTTCCCTTTCTCATCCCTTCTTGATTGCTCAAATGCAAAAGAGGAAACACCCCACAGAACCGGTAGTAAAAAAAATTGAATTTCACCACTGACCCAAATGCACCCCTCCAGGCCCCATTTTCAGCCGTGATGGCCTCCTGCAGACCTCTGCCAGAGTAAATGGAGCTCAGAGGGACATGTGTGCCTCCCTGGGCCCCATTTTTGCTGGCAGAGGCACCGCAGGCTGGTCCTTTGCTGTTTCCAGGCCAGCCCGTGGGCCAGAACTAAGCACCACATGGGCTGGATTTGGCCCTGGGGCCTTGAGTTTGACACCCCTGCTCTAAACTGTATATTCGACTGCTATATTCCCAGATTTCTTAATCATCTCTCTCGTTTTTCTGTTCTTGTTTTCTGTACTGAGCTATCTTCATCCTTTCTAGCTCAACATTGGAAGTCTGCTGTCAGACTGTGGTACTGTCTCAAGATTAAATAAATTTCCAAACTGCCAATATTTAAGGAAATCTTTCTTTAATTGAGCTCAGCCACCGGATCATGACTCCGCACAGACAAGACTGACCTTTTGCCTGCCAATCCCTCCCTTTCCGACCCCCAAGACTCTGCTTCTCATTGGCTGTCTTCCGACTTCTTTTCCCTGTCATTTCTCAGGAATGTGCCCCCCCCCGATCTCCACAACAACCAAGCTTCAAAGGGATTTTGCAGGCAAAAGTTTCAGAGTTTATCTTTCGCTGTCCTCTGCTCTCTCTATGGCAGCGTTGCAATGCTGACATCTGCATTCAGTCATCATTTCCTCCTGCCTAAGGCTTTTATGCTTTTCTCTATCACGCTAACTTGTTCAAGTGGCCGTTGAACCTTTTCCTCTTTGAAATGTTGATAACTTTCTCTGTTATGGCTCCCGCATTGTTTCTTATACCTCTTCTAGCTTCTCAACGTCTCTTTTACATGTTATCTGTACGGATTCAAACTTCTGCCTTTGATCTGATATTCCGACTGGATATCCAGATGAAGTTTTGCTGGCATATCTATCCTGTTTTAATTTTCCAATTATAGCTGGCGTATTAACATCAGGATTCATGATCTGTTTCACAATCTGTATCTGAAAGCGTTTTGGCCGACTGCGTGGCTCTTTCCGATCGCCTGCTCTGATTATGTAGCTGATTTGATGTTGACATTGTCCATCTGGTGATGTCCAGATGTACGGCCTGCATTTATGTTACTTGAAGCCTGGATTAGCGGGGAACATTCAGAGCTCCTAAGTTCACTTTCCTAAAATAATCGCTTTACAATGGGTTCTTTCTGCTTTGACCATTTCAAGTTTTGCTCTGTTCACAATTCCCGGAAAATGAAATACTGGATCCTTGGAAAATGAGGAACCCTTTCAGTCAAATCAACCATTGACCTGTCAGTAGGAAAAAGCTTCGGTGAAGAGGACAATATAGCAATAGACTTATATACCACTTTACAGTGCTTTTACAGCCCTCTCTAAGCAGTTTATAAAGTCAGCCTCTTGCCCCCAACAATCTGAGTCCTCATTTTACCCACCTCGGAAGGATGGAAGGCTGAGTCAAACTTGAACCGATCAGAATTGAACTGCTGGTAGTGGGCAGAGTTTGCCTGCAATACTGCATTCTAACCACTGTGCACGATGGATGGATGGATGGATGGATGGATGGAAGGAAGGAAGGAAGGAAGGAAGGAAGGAAGGAAGGAAGGGCAATAGCACTTAGAGTTATATACCGCTTCACAGTGCTTTACATCTCTCTCTAAGCAGCTTTACAGAATCAGCCTCTTGCCCCCCAACAATCTGGGTCCTCATTTTACCAACCTTGGAAGGACGGAAGGCTGAGTCAACCTTGAGCTGATCAGAATTGAACTGTTGGTAGTGGGCATTCTAACTACACCATGGAAGGAAAGAAGGAAGGAAGGAGGGAGGGAGGGAGGGAGGAAGGGGGGTGGGAGGAAGGAAAAAGGAAGAGCAATACAATAGCAATAGCACTTTTATACCACTTCACAATGCTTTTACAGCCCCTTTCTAAGCAGTTTACAGAATCAGCCTATTATCCCGAAAAATCTGGATCCTCATTTTACCCTCCCACCTGCCCCCCAGGATGGATGGAAGGCTGAGTCAACCTTGAGCCTGGTGAGATTTGAATTGCCAGATTGCAGGCAGCCAGCAGTCAGCAGAAGGAGCCTGCAGTGCTGCCTTCCAACCACAGCGCCATCGTGGCTCATATAGTTCCTAAAAGTGGAATCTGCTGGGTCCTGAGGCCATCTAGCCTTCGAATTTCAACCACAATGGAGCCCCAAATTTCTATTGTTTAGTGAGACATTGGTTAAATGAGTTTTTCCCCATTTTATGGCCTTTCTTGCCACAGCTGTTAAGTGAGTCACTGCAGTTGTTAAGTTAGTAACCTGGTTGTTAAGTGAATCTGGCTTCCCTGTGGATTTTGCTGGTCAGAAGGACCCAAAAGGGGATCACATCAGGGGTGAAATGCTCCCAGTTCGAACTGGATCCCCCGATCTGGTAGCGATGGAGGCGGGTGGTTCGGAGAACCAGTAGCAAAAATCCCTGCCCGCCCCCATGCCCAGCTGAGCCGCACAATCACCAGAGGCCTTGTTTTTACTTTTAAAAGCATTTTTTCTACAACCTCTTCAGCCGAAAAAATGCTTTTAAAAGTTTTTAAAAAAAAGCCTCTGATGATCACGCGGCTCAGCTGGGATCGTCAAAGGCTTTTAAAAGAAAAAAACCTTTTTTTTCTTTTAAATGCCTCTGACGATCCCAGCTGAGTTGCCTGATCGTCAGAGGCATTTAAAAGAAAAAAAAAAGCCTCTGCTGATCAGGCAACTCAGCTGGGATCGTCAGAGCCTTTTAAAAGCATTTTTTTTTTACAACCTCTTCGGCCGAAGAGGTTGTAGAAAAAATGGTTTTAAAAGTTAAAAAAAAAAAATTGGCCACGCCCACCCAGTCACATTACCCCACCCCCACCACCAAGCCACGCCCATAGAACTGGTAGTAACAAATTTTAGATTTCACCACTGGATCACATGACCCAGGGACACTGCATCCGTCATAAATGTTGCCAAGAATCTGAATGTTGATCACATAATTGCGAGGATGCTGCAAAAGTTGTCACTGTGAAAAACAGTCAGAAGTCCCTATGGAGATCCTCAGTCCTCCAGGTCATGGCTGTCCCAAAGGTGTTTTGTCAAGAGGCAACTGGATTTTTTCTTTGAAGACGTTTCACTTCTCATCCGAGAAGCTTCTTCAGCTCTGACTTCAGCTCTGACTCTCCCCACCATCCAGTCAGAGATGAAGAAGCTTCTCGGATGAGAAGCAAAACATCTTCAAAGAAAAACCAGAAAGTCCAGTTGCCTCTTGAAAAAAAGCACCTTGGGGACAACCAAGAAGTCCCGTTTTTCAGTGCCATTGTAACTTTGAATGGTCACTAAACGAACTGTTGTAAGTCGAGTTCTACCTGTTCTCCATTACTTGAGAATGTTGTAGAAGGTCTTCTCTTCAGGTAGTCTTTGAATTGGGGGCATCGTTAAAGGGACGGTTTCCTCCTTACCTGAATGGCTAGGCAGGTTCATACTGAGTTAGGTGCCCCTCAAGAAAACCAAAGCCTGAATATATTTAGGGCTTTAAACATCAACCATGACATTAAATTCCTAAGCTATTGTTATTTGTTAAATTTATTTGCCACCTCTCACTCTGGGGGACCAGTATGGTGCCCAGTTTAATAAGCCTAATTACTGCATTCCTTATTAATAGAAGTTTTGGGGCACTACCCAATGGCTGCCTGACACACACATTACTACACATTGTAGTAATCACATTAAGATGTAATTAAGGTGTGGGGTAATGCTAATTGAATAAAATGGACTCAGGTATTGTCAGTTTGACCCAACTGCTGGTACGCTTAATGTAACCGTGCAGGCCTCTCTCTTACCACTGATATAATCCAGCTCAGCATCTCGAACCAGAAGACAGTGGCCAATGTCCACCAGCTCCACTATGTGTGCGTGAGACAGTTAAAAACTTCTCTTCTCTTCTCTTCTCTTCTCTTCCCTTCCCTTCCCTTCCCTTCCCTTCCCTTCCCTTCCCTTCCCTTCCCTTCCCTTCCCTTCCATTCTATTCCTCTTCTCTTCTCTTCTCTTCTCTTCTCTTCTCTTCTCTTCTCTTCTCTTCTCTTCTCTTCTCTTCTCTTCTCTTCTCCTCTTCTCTTCTCTTCCCTTCCCTTCCCTTCCCTTCCATTCTATTCTATTCCTCTTCTCTTCCCTTCCCTTCCCTTCCCTTCCATTCTATTCCTCTTCTCTTCTCTTCTCTTCTCTTCTCTTCTCTTCTCTTCTCTTCTCTTCTCTTCTCTTCTCTTCTCTTCTCTTCTCTTCTCTTCCAATCCCTTCCTTTCCCCTCCATTCCATTCCATTCTATTCCTCTTCTCTTCTCTTCTCTTCTCCCCTCCTCTCCTTCTCTTCTCTTCTCTTCTCTCCTCTCCCCTCTTCCCCTTCCTCTCCTCTCCTTTCCGTCTCCTCTCTTTCTCTCCTCTCCTCTTCTCCCCTTCCTCTCCTCTCTTTTCCTCTCCTCTCCTCTCCTCTTCTCCCCTTCCCCTTCCCCTCCTCCCCTTCCCTTCCCTTCCATTCTATTCCTCTTCTCTTCTCTTCTCTTCTCTTCTCTTCTCTTCTCTTCTCTTCTCTTCTCTTCTCTTCTCTTCTCTTCTCTTCTCTTCTCTTCCAATCCCTTCCTTTCCCCTCCATTCCCCTCCATTCCATTCCATTCTATTCCTCTTCTCTTCTCTTCTCTTCTCTTCTCTTCTCTTCTCTTCTCTTCTCTTCTCTTCTCCCCTCCTCTCCTTCTCTTCTCTTCTCTCCTCTCCTCTCCCCTCTTCCCCTTCCTCTCCTCTCCTTTCCGTCTCCTCTCTTTCTCTCCTCTCCTCTTCTCCCCTTCCTCTCCTCTCTTTTCCTCTCCTCTCCTCTCCTCTTCTCCCCTTCCCCTTCCCCTCCTCCCCTTCCTCTTCCCTTCCCTCCTCTCCTCTCTTCTCCTTCCTCTCCTCTCCTCTCCCCTCCCCTCCCCAGGTGTGGTGCAATCTGATCTCAAGTTCTCTTCAAACTATTGATTTTCAGGTTCCAACTTTAAATTTATGGACTCCTGATGGCACTGGGCTTAACTTCTGCAGAAATAATTTAGCTCTGCCGATCTGGCAAATGTCTTTATATCAAGATGGCATTTTTATCAATGCAAAAGAAAAAACATTGAGCACTGAACTCAGTCTACGATCCAGGTGGGTTTTGATTAGTTAGGCCACACAAATTCTAACAGTGTAGAAAGATGGCTTCGGTTTGATTGTGAAACTCAAGATTTTAAAGGTTTTGTTTTTTAAATTAAAGCAGAAACCAGAGAGTGCAAAGACTTAATTTCTTACAGTATTAACCTTAATGGACTGTGTGATGAGATCCGTTCTCCGGATCTTATTACACCATGATAACTTTGCTACCTTTAAGCAGCTTCAACTTTCTTCTTTTGCCAATCACATCACACACTGACCCAGCTCCTGTTCTGGGGGATGTAACAATCAAAGACCGACATCGTTGGGTTTGCAAGAAGGAAGGGCTTCATCAGTCCAGCTCTATCTAGCCCTGCTTGTCTGAGTGGTCTAGCGACATTCTGGAGGGAGAGTCAAAACTTTTGAGTTGTCAGGCCAATTCAAGGTGTGATCAAAGACCTGCTCCTTTTTCAACCTTCTGAGGATGTTACCTAGTTGGGTAATGAAACGTTTGCAAGAAAAGTACCATCTCAGAAAGCATTAAGAACCCCACAGTCCTCCTCCTCCTCCTCCTCCTCCTCCTCCTCCTCCTCCTCCTCCTCCTCCTCCTCCTCCTCCTCCTATTACTTAATTGGGTCATGAAATGTCTGCAAGAAGACCACCAAGCTCAGAGAACCCCAAGAACCCCACAGTCCTTGTCCTTGTCCTCCTCCTCGTCTCCTCCTCCTCCTCCTCCTCCTCCTCCTCTTCTGTCTCATTCTACTCCACAAACCCCACTCCCTCCTGGCGCTGATGGCATTCCCTAGTTGGGTCATGAAACGTCTACAAGAAACCCACCAAGCTCAGAGAGCACCAAGGACCTCCCATCCTCCTCTTCCTCCTGTTATTACCTAGTTGGATCACGAAATATCTGCAAGAAAACCCCCAAGCTCAGAGAACCCCAAAAACCCTACGGTCATTCCCCTCTCCTCCTCCTCCTCCTCCCCCACCCCCACCACAAACCACCCTCCTTCTAGCACTAATGATGTTTCCTAGTTGAACCATGAAACATCTGCAAGAAAGAAACCAAGCTCAGAGAGCAACAAGGATTCTACAGTCCTACTCCTGTTCTTCCTGTTCTTCCTTCTCCTCCTCCTCCTCCTTGTAAACTCTACTCCCTTCTAGCTCTGATAATGTCACCTAGTTGAAACATCTGCTCAGAGGGCACCAAGGACCCCACAGTCCTCCTCCTCTTCTCCTTTTCCACCATTCCCAAAATCCCATTCCCTTTTAGCACTGAGGATGTTACCTAGTTGGGTAATGAAACATTTGCAAGAAATGTTCTTGCATCTCAGAGAGCACCAAGGACCACACAGTCGTCATCCTCCTCTTCCTCCTCCTCCTCCTCCTCCTCTCCACAAACCACTCTCCTTCTAGCAATAATGATGTTTCCTAGTTGGGTCATGAAATGTCTGCAAGAAAACCACCAAGCTGAGAGAGCACCAAGGATCCTATAGTCCTCCTTCTGCTCTTCCTCCTCTTCCTCCTCCTTTTCCCAAACTCTACTCCCTTCTAGCACTGATGCTGTTACCTAGTTGGGTAATGAAACATCTGCAAAGAAACCCACCAAACTCAGAGAGCACCAAGAACCTCTCATTTCAACCCTGAGCTACAGATATTCTCCTTTAACAATTTGCATGAAAACGTGGCCCCCAACCAAGTGAGGGAGTGAAAAGGAGGTGCCAGATTCTGACTGGGGTCCCAAAGGGATCCCAAAAGGAGGCAAAGGGAGGGAATTTTGCCAGATCTCTTTTCGTCTTTACTTAAGAAATCCCTTGTGGAAGAACAGAGATTTTGTGGGCCTTGGACTGGAACCCTCTGCTTTGGCAAAGAGATGCAAGGCTGTAAAACCAGGGGAAGGTCAGTCTGAGAATGAGGTCGCCTCGCCCCCTTTTCTCTTCACTTTGCCCATGGCAGCTTTCAGGTTGCCCCTCCCCCACCCAAAAAACCTCCTCTAAGGAGGTTGCCAAGGAGGAGTTGGCTCTGTTCAGTAGAGCTTGGCCAGGGCAAAAAAAGGACACTTTTTCCACATGTGCCCTTTTCATGGGTGGAAATCAGTAGTGGGATTCAGCTGGTTCGGGATGATTTGGGGGACCGGTTGTTAAATTGCTGGCTGGTCGTGCCCCTTCCCACCCGGCCCCTTCTAGGAGTTCCCATGTGCCCCATTTTGGCTCCCAGGAGGCTTCAGGGATGTCTCCTAAGCCCCAAAAGGGGTGCGGGGGGTGCTGCACAGCCCCCCCCCCCTGCAGCCCATTTTGTGCTCCCAAGGGGGGTGCAGGAGGCCGAGTGCTGCCTGTCACACACCCCTGGCCACGCCCACCATGGCCACGCCCACCCAGCTGGTCATTAGGGCAGAGAACCGGTTGTTAAATTATTTGAATCCCACCACTGGTGGAAATGGCTGCCTTGCTAACCGCAGGTGAGGCAGGTGAGGGTCTGAGCTGGCCGGGGAAAGGCTGGATGAGCTCACAAGAGCCCTCCCGTGGCATCAGACCTGAAGCCAACTCTGGAGACACTGCATGGGGCAAAGCGAACTTGCAGGAATTTCTCAGGACTTCTGGCTAGCTGCTATGGGCAAAATTTGCTGAGCTAGAAGAATTATTTGTCCTGACTCAGCAAGACTCTCCTTATTCTGACTCCTTAAGGAGTCAGAAAACAGAAGAAAAAATGAATGCATGATATATTCAAAGTGTTTTTAACTACATCATTTGCACTAAGCACTGGAAAAACAATCCAAAGCACAGGGGCCATTCTGGCTGTTGGCTTCCTTAGCTGGAAGAGCAGAAAGGGGTGCGTTTGTGGCTGCCATGCAAAAGCAAAACTATGACAATTCACCACAATCAACTCACCATGGCCAATGAGTTACACTAGTATCAAAGAAACTGTGGAGTAGAATCGTTAAAGACAGGTTGCAGAAGGAGGGGCAGAATGAAATGTGAATGGCACAGATTAAAATAGTTTTAAAAATTTATTTTAAATAATTAAATTGAAATGTTCAATTGTCCCATAGTGGTGAGTTGACCGTGGTGAGTTGGCCACAGAAGGGAAGGACCAGGGGAGACAGGATAGCAGCCTTCCAATATTTGAGGGGCTGCCACAGAGAGGAGGAAGGGGGTCAAGCTATTCTCCAAAGCACCTGAAGGCCAGACAAGGAATAATGGATGGAAACTGACCAAGGAGAGATTCAACCTGGAAATAAGGAGGAACTTTCTGACAAGTGAGAGCAACCAATTTGTGGAACAGAAGTTGCCTTCAAAAGTTGTGGGAGCTTCATCACTGGAAGCTTTCAAGAAGAGACTGGACAGCCATCTGTTTAAGAAATGGTGTAGGGCCCTCATGGCGAACCTATGGCATGCGGGCCACAGGTGGCATGTGGAGCCATATCTGTGGGCACACGAGCATTGCCTAGCTCATCATGCGCACACTGGCTAGCTGATTTCCAGGGCTTTGGGGCCCACCGGAAGTCAGAAAACAGGTTGCTTCCAGCCTCCGGAGGGCCTCTGGGGGGATGGGGAAGGCTGCTTTTGCCCTTCACAGGTTCCTAGAAAGTCTCTGGAGCCTGGGGAGAGCGAAAAACAGGCCTACCAGGCTCACCATACCATAAGCAAAGGGAGCATGGGGGAGTTGTGTGCACATGCACGGGGGGCAGGGGGCATTGAATTATGGGTATGGGCACGCGTGCGAGCACCCCCCCCCCTCACTCCCCCCGCTTTTGGCACATGACGGCAAAAGGTTAGCCATCCCTGGTCTAGGGTGTCCTGCTTGGGGGGCTGGCTAGACTAGATGACCTATAACAGTGATGGCTAACCTTTTCCGGACCGAGTGCCCAAATGTATGTGTGCACACCCAAACCCCCAAAATGTAATGCATGCATGGCCCCTGTGCATGTGCCCCACCCCATGTGCATGTCTGCACGCACCACATGTGCCCTCCCCCCCACTCCCCGTGCATGTGCGGCTGAGTCCCGAAGACCAGCTGGCCGGTGGGAGGAGCACAGGCATGTGCAGCAGAGCTGAACTGGGGCGACCATTTTAAAGAAGAGATTTGTCTGAAGTGGTGTAGGGTTTCCTGCCTAAGCAGGGGGTTGGACTAGAAGACCTCCAAGGTCCCTTCCAACTCTGTTATTCTGTTGTTTTGTTAAGAAGAAAATAGTCGTGCTGAAGGGAGAAAATAAACTCTGGGTGAGTGGCATTCTGGAGCATCACCTGGGTAGTTCCACCGATGCTGACACCTGGGATGTTAGCATTAGTGGATGAGAAGTGACAGCCTTGTTAATCACAGAAATGAAGATGAATCGTGTTGGATCTAGCTGGAACGCAGGCTGTTCTCGCCTGCTGGGGCTTGCCTCCCACACTCAACTTCTCTGCATTATAATAATAATAATAATAATAATAATAATAATAATAATAATAATAATAATAATTTTATTTCTATACCGCCCTTCTCCCGAAGGACTCAGGGCAGTGTACAGCCAATTTAAAAACACGAGATACAACAATAATTAAAAATTAAAATAATTAAATAGATTTGGCCGGTTTAAAACCCCAAAAATTTAAAATACCCCAATTTAAAATTATTAAGTTGATAGCCCAGCCTGGCGGAACAACAGGGTCTTCAATGCGCAATGAAACACCCGGAGGTCGGAGATCTTACATATTTCCGGGGGCAGTTCATTCCACAGGGCTGGGGCTCCCACAGAGAAGGCCCTCCCCCTGGGTGTCGCCAGCCGACATAACTTGGCTGATGGCACCCTGAGGAGACCCTCTCTGTGGGAGCAGACTGGCCGGTGGGAGGCTACTGGTGGCAGAAGTCGGTCTCGAAGGTACCCAGGTCCTATGCCATGGGGCGCTTTAAAGGTGGTAACCAACACCTTGAATCGCACCCGGAAGACCACTGGGAGCCAGTGCAGCTCACGCAGGAGGGGTGTCACACGGGCACAACGAGTTGCGCCCATAACCACCCGCGCGGCCGCATTCTGGACCAGTTGGAGTTATGTCTGCTCTCTCAGCTGGGCCCCACCGATTCTGCGACAGTCATAGAATCATGGATTCGGAAATGCCCTTGAGGTCATCTAATCTGACCTGGGCACAGGGCAGGGCAGGAAAACTGCCAAGGCAAAGAGGCCCTAACCTGCCCAGCCAGGAAGCCCTATCATTTATTTATTTATTTTATTTATTTATTTTGTCAAGTATATATTAGATAATATATATAAGTATAAGCATGAACTGAATACATAAAATGTATACAATTAAAGGGAACATTACGACAGGGACGATAGGCACCCTGGTGCTCTTATGCACGCCCCTTACAGACCTCTTAGGAATGGGGTGAGTACTGTCTACAGCTGTAGACAGTCTTAGGTTAAAGTTTTGGGGGTTTGGGGATGAGATCACAGAGTCTGGTAGTGGTTTCCAGGCATTAACAATTCTGTTACTGAAGTCGTATTTTCTGCAATCGAGTTTGGAACGGTTCACTTTAAGTTTGTATCTATTGTGTGCTCTTGTATTGTTGTGGTTGAAGCTGAAGAAGTCATTGATAGGTAGGACATTGTAGCAGATAATTTTATGAGCTATGCTTAGGTCATACCAAAGGCGGCATTGTTCTAAATTTTCTAAAGCCAGAATTTCAAGTCTGGTGGCATACGGTATTTTGTTGCGAGCAGAGGAGTGGAGGACTCTTCTTGTGAAATATTTTTGGACACGTTCAATTGTATTAATGTCCAGTATGCAGTGCGGGTTCCAGACAGATGAGCTTTATTCGAGAGTTGGTCTAGCAAAAGTTTTGTATGCTCTGGTTAGTAGTGTAATATTACCAGAAAAGAAGCTACGCAAGATTAGGTTTACAACCCTTAATGCCTTTTTGGCGATGTTGTTACAGTGGGCTTTGGCACTTACATCATTTGATATGAGTACTCCAAGGTTCTTGACAGAGTGAGGGTGATCTACATTTCAGACAAATGGCTGTCCAATCTCTTTTTAAAAGCCTCCAGTGATGAAGTACCCACAACTTCTGGAGGCAAGTTGCTTCACTGGTTGTTATTTGTTCTCACCGTTAGAAATTTCCTCCTTAGTTCTAGGTTGGTCCTCTCTTTGATCAGTTTCCATCCGTTGCTTCTAGTCCTGGCTTCACGTGGCTTGGGGAATAGGTTGACCCCCTCTTCTTTGTGGCGGCCCCTCAAATACTGGAAGACTGCTATCATGTCACCCCTAATTCTTCTTTTCTCTAGACTAGACATACACAATTCCTGCAACTGTTCTTCATATGTTTTAGTCTCCAGGCCTTTGATCATCTTAGTTGCTCTTCTCTTTCTAGAGTCTCAACACCTTTCTTATATTGTGGTGACCAAAACTGGATGCAATATTCCAACTGTAAAGCGAGCCAGGTGTTTGACCAGTCCAGGTGTGGGGCAATTTAGGATGTAACAAAAAGTGGACCTTTTACCCAGGTCAGACCCTTTGAACTTTGAAAGCACCGGAGGACAAGACGAGAAACAAAGGATGGAAACTACTCAAGGAGGGAAACAACCTGGAATTAAGGAGAAACTTCCTAGCTGTGAGGACAATTAACCAGTGGAACAGCTGGCCTCCAGAAATCATGGATCCTCCATCACTAGAGGCATTTATTTATTTATTTATTTATTTATTTATTTATTTATTTATTTATTTATTTAATCAAATTTCTATACCGCCCTACTCCCGAAGGACTCAGGGCGGTGAACAGCCAAGAAAAAATACAGATAATAGAAATATTAAAAATCCCTTAAAATTATTAAATATTTTGGCCGAAACACAGATTAAAACACCCAATTTATAAAATCACAAATTTAAAAAAATTAAAATTTAAAAAATTTAAAAGAGGGGAGTTAGGCCAGGCCAGCTTGCTGAAATAAAAAAGTTTTGAGAGCATGGCGAAACGTGCACAGGTCCGGGATCTTCCGTATCTCTGGGGGGAGCTCGTTCCAGATGGTAGATGCCCCCACAGAGAAGGCTCTCCCCCTGGGGGCCGCCAGTCGACACTGTTTGGCCGACGGCACCCTGAGGAGCCCCTCTCTATGGGAGCGTACTGGTTGGTGGGAGGCTATTGGTAGCAGAAGGCGGTCTCGTAGATACCCCGGTCCGATGCCATGGAGCGCTCTAAAGGTGGTAACCAAAACCTTGAAGCGCACCCGGAAGACCACCGGGAGCCAGTGCAGCTCGCGCAGGAGGGGGGTCACATGGGAGCGCCACGTCGCTCCCATAGCCACCTGCGCGGCCGCATTCTGGACCAGCTGGAGCCTCCGGGTGCTCCTCAAGGTGAGCCCCATGTAGAGAGCATTGCAGTAGTCCAAGCGGGAAGTAACGAGAGCATGAGTGACCGTATTTAACGAGTCCCGATCCAGAAAGGGACGCAACTGGCGAATCAGGCGGACCTGATAAAAAGTCCCCCTGGCCACGGCCGTCATGTGCTCTTCTAAAGACAGCCGTGAGTCCAGGAGGACACCCAAGTTGCGAACCCTCTCCGTGAGGGCCAATGACTCGCCCCCAATAGTCAGTGATGGCACCAACTGACTATATCGGGATGTCAGAAACCACAGCCACTCGGTCTTGGATGGGTTGAGCCTGAGTCTGTTTCTCCCCATCCAGATCCGCATGGCCTCCAGGCACCGGGACATCACTTCAAGGGCATCATTGGGGTGGTCCGGGGTGGAGATGTCTTTTAAGAAGAGACTAAACCCATGATGGTGAAGCTATGGCACGCATGCCACAGGTGGGCACACGAGTGTGCTGGCCAGCTGATTTTCGGCACTTCTGAGCCCACCAGAAGTCGGGAAACAGGCTGTTTCTGGCCTTTGAAGGGCCTCCTGGAGGATGGGGAAGGCCATTTTTGCCCTCCCCATGCTCCAAAAAAGCCTCTGGAGCCTGGGGAGGGCAAAAAGCTGGCCTACCGGGCCCACCGTGCCATCATGTGCCAAAAGCGTGGGGAACGTGGGGGTGGGGTGGGGTCAGACATGCATACACGGGGAGCAGGGTGCAATGAATTATGAGTATGGGCATGCATGCACGCAACACCCCCCCCCCAGTGCTCCCCTCGCTTTTGGCACATGACGGCAAAAAGGTTAGCCATCACTAGACTAGACAGTCATTTATCTGTGATGGTATAGGTGTTCCTGGCTGAGAAGGGGGCTGGACTAGAAGTCCTCCAAGGTCCCCTCCACCTTCTATTCTGTTCTGTTCTGTTCTGTTCTGTTCTGTTCTGTTCTGCTCTGCTCTTCTCTGCTCTGCTCTGTTCTACTCTACTCTACTCTACTCTACTCTACTCTACTCTACTCTACTCTATTAACTTTTCCCATCAGATGAAGCAATGGCCCCCAAGCCAAAGACATTGGGCTACTTCCCAGAGGGTCTGGCTAACCACAGCACCAGATATGGGGGGCTCTTTACTACAACCAGGTTTGATGTCCCTTGGATGCAAGATGTCCCCCCCCCCCCCATAATCCCAGGCTGTCTAGCATGGCTGTTAAGTTCTTTGTTTGTTTTTTACTGATGCTGCTAAATGTTTTATTGATTTTACTTGCTTTGATTCTTGATTGCTTCTACTTTAGCAATATGTGTGCTTTTGTGTTTTTAGATTGTGTTTAATAGTCCTGGGAGCCATAAAACAGAAGGGTGGCACAGCTCCAAGAAGCTAAGTGGGCTGGAGATTCTAAGCAAAACTCCCCCCCCCCTTTTATTTAATGTGTCCCAGGGGGCTTGGAATACCAGCAGGCCGCGTCGTTCCAGTGAGCCCCCTGTGAAGCTGTAGGCGCTCCCTGATTCCACACATTGCAGCTTCATTATAAGCTTTGGCCACTTGACCGTGCTTAAACAAACTATAGTTTAGCAAAATGCCTCATATTCAAGTCCTCTTCTCTTCTTTACTTAGAAGCAGGAGGGGGGAGTACTGTTGGCCCAGTGGTGGGTTTCAAATTTTTTTATTACCAGTTATGTGGGTGTGGCTTGGTGGGCGTGGCATGCTTGGTGGGCGTGGCAGGGGAAGGATACTGCAAAATCTCCATTCCCACCCTACTCCGGGGGAAGGTTACTGCAAAATCCCCATTTCCTCCTGATCAGCTGGGACTTGGAAGGCAGAGAATAGATGGGGGCGGGGCCAGTCAGAATTTTTACTACCGGTTCTCCAAACTACTCAAAATTTCCACTATCGGTTCTCCAGAACTGGTCAGAACCTGCTGAAACCCACCTCTGTTTTGGCCCCAACTGTCCTTTCTTTAACAGATTAACAGAGTTGGAAGTGACCTTGTAGGTCATCTAGTCCAGCGGTCACCAACTGGTGGTCCGCAAGAAAATTTTGGTGATCCGCACCGAAAAATCTTTTGTATTTCTTATATTGCACTAAATCGGGGTCCTCAAACTACGGCCCCTGGGCCGGATATGTGCAACGAACATTTGTGTTGCTGCAGAGAGTCTCCCCCTTCGGGGTCTTTTTGTGCAAGTCGGAGGGGGGCAGAAATTCCAACTTGGGGTCTGCTTCGGCCTCCTGGTGCGGGGCTTTGGGCGAAGGCAAAGAGAAGAGCCGGAGAGCCTCATTCCAGTGGGGCTGCATCATGGCCTGGAACTGGCTAACCATCTCAGCTCACTGAGCCTCCAGGCGCCTGTAGCTGGCCTTGCACTTCCGCAGGTCTTTCCTCTGCTTGGAAAGCCTATGCTCCTAGTCCTCAGTGAGGTGCTTCTGCTGAGCCTCCTTCTCAATCAGATCCAATTTGAATTGAGCTGTTTTGTCAACTCTTTCTCGTGGTGACTGCTTAGCTCCAACAACTGCTTCCTGTTAGGGCCCTAAGGAGCCCAGGCAGGGAGGCAAAGAGTGGCTGGGAGGGGAGAGACGAGGAGAGGCACACCTCAACGCGAGTGACATTGAGTTGGCCATGCCCAGTGGTGGGATTCAGCCAGTTGGCACCACTTCGGGAGAACCGGTTGTTAACTTTCTGAGCAGTTTGGCAAACTGGTTGTTGGAAGAAATCATTAAGGGCAGAGAACTGGTTGTTAAATTATCCCACCACTGACCATGCCCACCCAGTCACATAACCACCTAGCCACGCCCAGACAGCTGGTCCTTAGGCAGATCATATTAGTGGTCCACGGGATTTTAAATTATGAATTTAGTGGTCCCTGAGGTCCGAAAGGTTGGTGATCTAGTCCAACCCCTTCCCCAAGCAGGATACCCTAAACCATTCCTGACAGATGCCAGTCCAGTCTCTTCTTGAAAACTTCCAGGAATGAAGCTCCCACAACTTCTGAAAGCAATTTCTGTTCCACTGGTTGATGGTTCTCACTGTCAGAAAATTTCTCCTTATTTCCAGGTGGATTAAAAACAGATGTTGAGACTAGAAAGAGTGCAGAGAAGAGCAACCAGGATGATGAGGGGACTGGAGGCTAAAACATACAATGAACAGTTGCAGGAACTGGGCCTGGCTAGTCTACTGAAGAGAAGGACCAGGGGAGACATGGTAGCAGTCTTCCAATAGTTGAGGGGCTGCCACAGAGAGGAGGGAGGGGGTCAAGGTATTTTCCAAGGCACCCAAAGGCCAGACAAGGAATGACAGATGGAAACGGACCAAGAAGAGATTCAACCTAGAAATAAGGAGGAACATTCTGACAGTGAGAACAATCAACCCATGTCTTTTCCTGGCTTTCAAACCCCCGTTTCATTTGCAGGCCTTTGGGAGGCTAGGACAAAGCCAGAGCAAAGAGCAAAAACGGCCTGCAAAACGTAGCTCTAGCTTTCCAGGAAGCTGGAAGATACCCGTTGCCCTTCTAGGCCTTTTGCAGGCAGGAGCTTCTGTGTGGGATATCCCCACATGCAGGGCTGGGCTACTGGGGGTTCGCAGGGGTTCGGGAGAACCTCTAGCTAAGTTTCTGTGCAGTTCGGAGAACCCCCAAATCCCACTCCTGGCTGGCCCCGCCCAGCCTATCCCTCCCTTCCCAGGAGTCCCCACATGGCCTGTTTTGGATGCAGGTAAGTGCAGGGTATGCACGGAGGTTTGGGGACGGCGAAAACTGGACATACTGGAAGTTTGGGAAGGCCAGAAATGGGCACGTTTCCAGCCTCCAGATGGCCTCCAGAGCCTGGGGAGACTATTTTCGCCCTCCCGGAGACTCAAGGAAAGCCTTCGGAGCCCGGGGACGACAAAAATGCACCCCCCCACCGTGGTGCAGGAGGCTGACTAGGCCACGCCCACCATGGCCACGCCTACCCAGCAACCGTGCAGAGAACCCCTTGCTAAAATTTTTGAAGCCCACCCCTGCCCACGTGGCATGAGAAATGCATTTCTGGCCTGCATTCGAGCATCCTGGCTTTGAAATGAGGCCCAATCAAAGCAGTGTGAGACTGGACTCACAGCAGGAAGAGACTCTGATCTCTGCAGGTTCCCTCCTGAAACCACAAGCCAGCTCTGTCTGTCTTGAGGATGGAATCACAGATCGATGATTTGTGTAAACAGTTGGCTTAGTCATTCACAGCCACTCCATTTTCCTGGCATTCAGCCTGTTTTGCTTCCCATAGATTCAAACAGTCACCAGACATCAGGTCAGACCCTACACCAGAGGTGGGTTTCAGCAGCTTCTGACCGGTTCTGGAGAACCGGTAGCAGAAATTTTGAGTACTTCGGAGAACCGGTAAATACCACCTCTGGCTGGCCCCGCCCTCATCTATTCTCTGCCTCCCGAGTCCCAGCTGATCAGGAGGAAATGGAGATTTTTCAGTAACCTTCCCCTGTCACGCCCACCAAGCCATGCCATGCCCACCAAGCCAGGCCCACAGAACTGGTAGTAAAAAAAATTGAATCACACCACTGCCCTACACTGTATCTCCTGCCTGGCCTAGGGGCCATATATATTAAGCGAGTATCATCGGCATATTGGTGAGGCCATACCCATACTAATGAATGACTCCTTCCATAAGTCTCTTCACATAGATCTTAAACAGTGTGGAAGGGAAGGAACAAGGCTGTAGTATCCCATAAAGGCTGCCACAAAGAAGAGCGGGTCAACCAATTTTCCAAAGCACCTGAGGGTAGGACAAGAAGCAACGGGTGGAAACTCATCAAGGAGAGAAGCAACCTAGAACTAAGGAGAAATTTCCTGACAGTTAACACAATTTACCAGTGGAACGACTTACCTGCAGAGGTTGTAGGTGCTTCAACACTGGAAGTTTTTAAGAAGAGACTCGGCAATTGTTTGTCTGAAATGGTATAGAGCTTCCTGCCTGGGAAGAAGGTTGGACTAGAAGACCTCTAAGGACCCTTCCAACTCTGTTGTAATACATGTGGTGGAATCCATAGCTGAAGTGGGGACTGGAATCAAGAGACCGGCTAGGTTGGAATCCCTGCAGGAGAGGAAGTTACTAATACCACTCTATAAAGCCTTAGTAAGACCACACCTAGAATCCTGCATCCAGTTTTGGTCACCACACTATAAAAAAGATGTTGAGACTCTGCCCTTAAAACCCACTTTTTCCAGCAAGCCGGGCTGGCTTAAGAAGAAATTTTAAATGTTTTAATTGGTTTGTATTTTTAATTTTGGGCCAAATTTATATATATTTTAATTGTTTTTAATATTTGTATTTCATGTTTTTTAATTCTGGCTGTACACCGCCCTGAGTCCTCAGGGAGAAGGGCAGTATATAAATTTAAAAATAAATAAATAAAATAAATAAATAGAAACAGTGCAGAGAAGAGCAACCAGGATGATGAGCTGACTGGAGGCTAAAACATATGAAGAATGGTTACAGCAACTGGATATGGCTAGTCTAGTGAAGAGAAGGACCAGGGGTGACAGGATAGAAGTGTTCCAATATTTGAAAGGCTGCCACAGGAGGGGTCAAGCTATTTTCCAAAGCAGGCCAGACAAGGAATAATGGATGGAAACTGAACAAGGAGAGATTCAACCTGGAAATAAGGAAGACATTTTCTGACAGTGAGAGCAATCAACCCATGGAACAGAAGTTGCCTTCAGAAGTTGTGGGAGCTTCATCCCTGGAGGCTTTCAAGAAGAGACTGGACAGCCATCTGTCAGAAATGGTGGAGGGTCTTTGCTTTGGCGGGGGGTTGGACTAGATGACCTACAAGGTCCCTTTCCAACTCTGTTCATCTGTATCTGCAACCGTAGAAGTGATGGAGATCTGACCCAGTCACCTCCCTGGAGTGCTTATCTAGTTGTTCTCAAGAGAATTCAGTTAGTCTGATGAGATTTTTGTAAATACATGAGCAGCAATAGAGTTCGTGTATCCATCTGGTTTTGTTGCACCTGACAATGCAGCTCCTTCTGCCTCGACATCTCCGTTCCAGCTACCCCTGACTGGAACTGACTGCTCAAGAAACAGAACAGATTGAACAAAACAGTGTGATCCATTCACAAACCTTCGCAGCCAGTCTAGGAAGGAAACCATGATTGATGGCATGGGAAGCTGTCAGAAGATCAAGAACCAGGCCAAGAAGATTTATATTCCCCTTGTTCCTAGAACTGCCATAGATCATCAAGAAGGGCAAATAATGCAGTTTCAGTCCCACAACCAGGTCTAAATTCTGCCAGCAAGGATTCCGAAAATCTATTCCATCTGGGACTGCAACCCTAGTCCAGCTGTCTTCTCAAGAATCTTCCCTAAAATTGGATGTTTGAAGACGACTAATGAATTGTTATCTAAAGCATCTGGATCAAGCCACAGCTCTTTTGGAGATGGGGGACATCGATGCTTCTTTCAGACCTGCCTCTATTTAGACATTCAGGAAAGAAAGACCCTCGACTCCATTCGGTTGAAGTGATAGGTTCTTTTATGTGGTTGCAGCAAAAATAAATCTAGATCTGAATATTCCCATGCAAAGGTTACACTTTCCCCCCATTCTCTGGCCCTCTCCCTTTCACCAGTCCATCCGTGTCCAATAGGATGCTCTTTTGATGTTTTGGAAATGGCTCCAACATTTGGCGCTTCTCGTTACAGTTTCGTATTCGGTTCCCAGGCCAGATGACCTTGAATAAGGCTGTCTTATTCTGGTTTTGCACCTCTGGTTCTTTTCAGTGTGTCACCCCTCCTGCCATTTGTCTTCTCGTTCTCAGGCCCACATGTTACTCCCCCAAATTCCTCCCTCCCCTCCCTTGCAATTTATGGTAGGATGCCAGCGAAAGGAAGAAGCTGAAGATGGCAGACCTGAAAGCCTCCTTTGTGTTAGGAGACAACATCCTCACTTGCAACGGTGCCATCCACAACATCCAACTTCCTATCACCTCCTTGATCACTTTCAGCAGCCAAGTAGGATAAAGGTTCAATGTATCAGCGACCAAGCTCACAGCACAGAGAACCTGCCTACTCCCTCATGATCCACAGGGTTTAAGTCAGGGGTGTCAAACACAAGGCCCATGGGCCAGATCCGGTCCACAATGTGGTCAGATCCAGCCTGTGGGGCCATCCTGGAAAATATAAGGGGTGTTGTGACCGAGGCCCAAGTAGTGATTCATTCTCAGCGTAGCCCAAAGCAAAATTCTTCATAACCAGTCCGTCGGCCTTATCGCCAACCTCTGGTGTCTTTGGCAACCTGCCAAAGGCTTTTCTTGGCAAAACCCCCCACAAAGTTCAAGAGACGCTGACAAGTGTGAAGAGGAAACATGCCAGCAGTTTGGGGAGTGGCGTCAACAGAAGTGGTATTCAGCTGGTTCAGACCTCCAATGTCCTTTCCAGTTTGTTCTGTTCTGTTCTGTTCTGTTCTGTTCCGTTCCGTTCCGTTCTGTTCCATCCCATCCTATTTTCTATCCTTTCAGCTCATTCTATTCTATTCTATTCTATTCTATTCTATTCTATTCTATTCTATTCTATTCTATTCTATTCTATTGTTCTAATTTCTATCCTATCCTATCCTATCCTATCCTATCCTATCCTATCCTATCCTATCCTATCCTATCCTATCCTAATTTCTATTCTATTCTATTCTATTCTATTCTAGTCTAGTCTAGTCTAGTCTAGTCTAGTCTAGTCTAGTCTAGTCTATTGTTCTAATTCCTATCCTATCCTAATTTCTATTCTATTCTATTCTATTCTATTCTATTCTATTCTATTCTATTCTATTCTATTCTATTCTATTCCATTCCATTCCATTCCATTCCATTCCATTCTAATGTAATTCTGAATTCTATTCTATTCTATTCTATTCTATTCTATTCTATTCTATTCTATTCCATTCCATTCCATTCCATTCCATTCTAATGTAATTCTGAATTCTATTCTATTCTATTCTATTCTATTCTATTCTATTCTATTCTATTCTATTGTTCTAATTTCTATCCTATCCTATCCTATCCTATCCTATCCTATCCTATCCTATCCTATCCTATCCTATCCTAATTTCTATTCTATTCTATTCTAGTCTAGTCTAGTCTAGTCTAGTCTAGTCTAGTCTAGTCTATTGTTCTAATTCCTATCCTATCCTAATTTCTATTCTATTCTATTCTATTCTATTCTATTCTATTCTATTCTATTCTATTCTATTCCATTCCATTCCATTCCATTCCATTCTAATGTAATTCTGAATTCTATTCTATTCTATTCTATTCTATTCTATTCTATTCTATTCTATTCTATTCTATTCTATTCTATTCTATTCTTTTTCTACTCTACTCTACTCTACTCTACTCCCAACTCTTAGTATGAATGGGAATGGGAATACAGGTAGATTATTAACTGATTATCAAAAAACAAAACAAAACTAAATTAAAATACAGGATCTAATTCCAGGGTTCTATCTTATCCTATCCCATCCCATCCCATTCCATTCCATTCCTTCCTATTTTCTATTCTCTCCCTGGCCTGGCAAGATAAACATGGGGTGCCCTGGGGAAGAGTGGGGGGTGGTGGTCTCTGAACTGCAGGGAAAGAAGAACCCCTCCCCAATGCCTGACAACTTATTAACCGAATTCAGAGATCCAGGTTGGGGGAGGGGGTGACACTCTGCAAAGGGGTGTGGGGTGGGGAAACACCTCTCAGAGATTCACCCATTGGTGATGCAGCCCCACTGGGAAGCTGTGGCAAAAGCAAGCCAGCTTCAGCATGTGAACAGATTTTTGGGTGAGGAGGTGAAAGCCACGCAGACCTTGAAATAGAAGAAAAGGGTAGGCGGGATAATAATACTCTGTAATGTTCAAAGGGAAGTGCAGGACCAGCTTGGGCAAAGAGGGGGTCTGACCTTGGAGAAGATGAGACGCGATGGCAGCCCAGCGGAGAGACAATTACAGGCACTGGCTTTTGACTCTGAGAGCAGCTAAGAAGCAGGTATCACAAAGAAGACAACCTCTTTGTGCAAGCTGAAGAAGAAGAAGAAATACATGATTAGATTATTGGGGGAAAAGAAAAAAACTAGGCCACAGACAGAAAGGCAGAAGAAGTGATTGAATCTACAAAAGGGAAGACATGAAAGCCAGAGGCAAGATAGGAAACTGGGCTGGGAAGGAGGCATCGGCCACAGGCAACAACGCAGGCGGGTGCAAGAAAGGTGCTGGCTTGGTCCCCGCTGGTAGACACGATGGTTTTATCCTCCTATGCATCCTCTTGCTAACCGGCTGAGGGCCAGCAGCCCGTCACAGGATCCGGCTGTCTTCACACAACATAAATTAATTGGGTGAAGAATGACTTCCCAGCAGCTCTCTTTGCAACCGCAATCTATACTGTCACTTCTTCAAGCATCTCTCCGGCCTAAAGAAGGCCGTAATCAAGCTTTGATTATTTGATTTGATTAGCTTAGCATGTCATAGGAGCAAATGGTGCTAAATTAACTAGAGTCAATAGCCCAGCATGAAAACCCAGGCGATCCGAAATGCAAGGAATGTTGTCGCATCCCTCATTACTGTACCTTAATCACCAACTGGAGAGAGTCACACACTCATCTGGCCCTGACCTGAACAGAAAGGCAACTGAACTGGGAAAGTAAGCAAAGGGCCACCAATGATCCCATCTCTGTTTGTTGTTGATTTCGCACCTCTGTTTCCTATTTCACCAGCCAGGACAATGTTCTTAAATGTTAAAATGGAGCAAAAGAACGAAAAAAGCCACTGGTGCACATATAGGTTGCATTATTATCTAGTCCAGGGGTCAGCAACCTGCAGCTCTGGAGCCGCATGTGGCTCTTTGGGCCCTCTGCTGTGGCTCCCTGTCAGGTGATCCCACTGCTGGGTGGCCTCATCCCTTGCCCTCCCCTCCCAGTCACTCCTCGCCTGGCCTGAGAAGGTAAGAAGCGGCCAGGACAGAGACAGTGAGATACAGAGAGAGGGGGAGGGAGAGAGACATATACAGAGGGAGAGGGAGGGGAGAGAGAGAGATGTCAAAAGGATTTTGTGGTTCCTGGTGTTTTTTTAACAATTGGTTCTCTGCCCTAATAACAGGCTGGGTAGGCGTGGCTAGGCGGTGTCATGTGACTGGTGGAAGTGAGTGACGTCGAGTTGGCCACACCCATCCAGGTTTTGGGACTCCCGGTGTTTTCTTTTCTGTGGGAAACGGGTCCAAATGGCTCTTTGAGTGCTTAAAGTTGCAGACCCCTGATCTAATCCCTTTGATGCTCTCCTATCACCAGCTGAGGTCAACTCTCCAGGGAAATGGCAGTGGTTTTTAAGCCAAACCATTGGAGAAGACTGACATATTTGTGAAATGAAAGCTAATCAAAATCGGCATATGTGCTTATCTGGAGTAATAACTGTAACCCCAAAGTAAATAGGATAAGTTCACTAGATCCTTCAAGAAAGACCCACAGGAAGAAGAAAGTTGCAGCAAGAACTCCAGAGTCACTTCGCTGGCTCTGTGATATAGATGCAGTATATATAAAATTCTCAAAATGTTTGGCAAGATTCCTTGGGCTGGCTGGGGTTGATCTGGGGATATAGGCCCAGCATATTTGAAAGGTGCCAGGTTGGAGTAGAGTGGGGTGCAGATCAATCCTTTGTGGCCTGGGGAAAAAAAAAAGAGAACGAACACTTGATGAAAAAAATATTCCACAGATCATTCAAACACAACCATCCTTCCTCTCTTTCCTTCAAAACAAGAGGAAGAGAAGAAGGAGCAAAAGAGCACATAAGTCATCCTCCTCCTCCCCCTCCCCCTCCCATAAACCCCACTCCCTTCTAGCACTGCTGATGTTACCAACTTTGGTAATGCAACATTTATTAAAAAAAAAAAACCTACCAAGCCAAGGGTGGGTTCTACTTACCTTTACTACCAGTTCGCAAGAACTGGACCGAACCGGGGGCAACCCACCACTGTACCAAGCTCAGAGAACACCAAGGACCCTACAGTCCTCCTCCTCCTCTTTCCTCCTCCTCCTCCTTCCTCCTCTTCCTCCTCCCTCCTCCTCCTCTTCCTTCTCCTCCCTCCTCCTTCCTCCTCCATCCTCCTCCTTCCTCCTTTTCCTCCATCCTCCTTCTCGTCCATCCTCCTCCTCCTCCTTCCTCCTCCTCCTCCTTCTTCTTCTTCCTCGTCCTCCTCCGCCCTGCCCTCTGCCTTGGGCACTAGCTCTCCTTCCTAGGTTTGGTCCCCAAAACTTTGCATTTTTTAATGTTATTTTTGAAGCTCAAACATTTATTCCCCTTTGCAGTGATTGAGTAAACATTCACCATCCGTCAAGCCTTTGAAACAGCATGGCTGAGTTTACCTTTGTTTTGTTTTGCTTTAATGGATTTATTCATGAGGAGTTTTTGTTTTCTCAACTAAAGCCTGGCCCCTGGAGCTCACTCACTAAAGGGAATTCAGCTGAGGCAGAGAATACCTCCTCCAGCTTCTGCCAGCAGGGAGGGAAGGTGGAGACAGTGGGAGATGGCAGCCCTGGGCCCCTGGGGGGCTTCGCGAGGGGAAAGGGTGCCATGGATGAAGGCCGTCCTGGGGTTGCCCAGAACTCCATGTGGCATCACCTGTTTAACAGCGGTGTTCAAAATACGTATAACACAGCAGGGAAAGGAAATGGTTCCATCCAGCTCAGGAAATTCCAAGAAAAGTAGCCATTATTGGACATGAAACCTTCAACCTTGGTTTGCCAAGACAAGCTTCTCAAGGGGAACCCCCCACCAAGCCACGCCCACAGAACTGGTAGTAAAAAAAAATTGAATCCCACCACTGGACAGGACCACATGGTCCTGGGCAAAAAAAGAGCAGATGGGTGAGAGAGGGAGAGAGAGTTATACCCTCTGTTGGGCTTTGAACTTGCTTCCTGTTCCTGTGGCACGAAATGTATCCTGATTGGTTGTCAGACTCCCAGGCTTGGTTGAATCTTGCTGGGTGATGTAATCTTCCCAGGTGCCATGTGGTGAGATGGGTAGAGGGCTAATCCTATTATGTCCTGAAGATCTTTTGTGTTGTAGATAAGGTGGCCCAGCTTTTTGGCTTGTAAATAACCAAAGTATCTGCTGGGGGCAGGGAGCTGGGACCGAGTTCCTGCCTTAAAATTTCTATTTCTTTTTTTTAGGGGAAATATTCCGCCTTTTTAATATTTCCTAGAATATTTCATTTTTCTAGGAGAGGGGTGGGCGCTAACTTCCTACAAAGCCTTCAAGGGTTTTCTCCCACCCTCAAATCCCATCCATTCCAGCTTCTGCTTTCTCCCTGCCCCTCGCTTTAAAATAAAAGCCTTGGACATCCCAGATTTTTCATTGTTTCATGATAAGCACCTTCCTTACAGATGGCCACAATTCTACGTCTTCCTGTGACCTTTGCAAAAGCTTTCCAAGTATGTATTTGGGAGAGAAAGTAAGAAAGTCCAGCCTCCCTCGTCCTCGTCCTCGTCCTCCTCCTCCTCGTCCTCCTCCTCCTCCTCCTCCTCCTCCTCCTCCTCCTCCTCCTCTCTGCCAGGTATCCCTTTATTTTGCAAATGTTATTTCAGCTCCTGTTTTTGTTGGCTCAACGAAGCTAACAGAAACACTGAAGCTGCCTGGGAAACCTGGTAAAACTGCAGAGATTTTTAGCAGATGTGTGCTCATTGTCATTCTGAAAAGATCGCCTTATAGAAAAGGACGGTTTCTAAGGCATCAGGACTATAAATCAAAGATGGGGAGGGAGGTTGGCATGGATAGAAACAGGCACACAGCCTGCCTCCTTCCCCCACTCCTCTGTCTTGTGTGTGCCATAGATAGGGGTCCATAAATTGTTATTTATTTCTTAGATTTACATCTTGCTTTTTGACCATCCGCCCCTCGAAGTGGCGTACAAGGCCATTTGAAATTTTTTCCCTCCTTATGCCCCCCACCCTATCCCGTTCTCAACAGGGAGTCTATTGCCGTGCTTTTTCTCTTGCAAAAATTACCTTATTCCCCTGCAAAATTCAGCGAGATTTCCTCTTCCTGCCCTCCTCTCCCCCAATATACACACCACATCAGCCGGTTTGGACCAGTTCGGAGAAACCAGTAGTGGAAATCAGGGATGGGCCTGCCGACCGTCCCCGGCTCTATGCCATCCTATTTAGGCATGGGTTTTTTGTTTTGTTTTTTTGAAAATTTTGTTTTATTTTTAAACAAAACATAAAACATCCCTCATCCATACAATTACAAACAGTGTGTCGGTCAGTTACAAATCTTTTGTGCTCCATCCCATATTCATAGTTTACTAGTTTTCTAATTTCTCATATTATCAATCTAATATGTTTCTTTATATTATTATTCTCATTTGTCATTTATTTAACAATGGCATTTTCATACCATAAACATTATTTTCATGTATTATATTATTACATTCATTTCATATTTCATATTTCATTTCCATGTTTTATTATCGAGCCACCTACTGAGTTCACCCTCGTCCTGTTGTATTATTATTATTATTATTATTATTATTATTATTATTATTATTATTATTATTATTAAATTTGATTTATATGCCGCCCTTCTCCGGAGACTCAGGGCGGCTTACAATGCGTTAAGCAATAGCCTTCATACTTTTGCATATTTTATACAAAGTCAGCTTATTGCCCCCACAATCTGGGTCCTCATTTAACCTACCTTAGAAAGGATGGAAGGCTGAGTCAACCTTGAGCCTTGGAAAGATTCGAACTTATTTTAATTGCAGATAGCTGGTGTTAAATTACAGTGCTTTAGTCTGCAGAGCTATCCAGGCTCCTGTTGGGGGTCTGTCCTGGCAGAGGAACCTTGGGCTGCTCTTGGAGGCTTGGGTAGAAATTTGCTCTGGGAGAGTTTGGTTCCCTCTGCAAAAAGGGCAAAGACACACTTCAGTGCGCCAGGAGAGAGAGAGAGAGAGAGAGAGAGAGAGAGAGGGGGGGGGAGGATTAACACTGAAATGGGCAGCCTTGCCATGGCATTATGCAAATCCACCTCGTGTGCCTACCCTTCAAACACTGGGCATTTTTGGTGTTTGTCTTCAAAGGGATTTTATGGAGTTGAAATGGGTGCCGGTGCGTTGAAAACAACACAGAGGCAATGGGAAAATAAAGGCAGGAAAGATGGAGTATGACCAGGGGTGAAATGCTCCCAGTTTGGACCGAATCGACAGCGGCGAGATTGACATACGCCCAACTCTGGAAAAACCAGAATATCCCAACAGAAGAGGCTATTATTAAGAAAATCTTAGAATGTGCAGAAGCCGATACACTAACCAAAAAATTAAAGGAGAGAGAGCAAACACAGGGAGGTTTAGCTTGGGATACATTTTATAAATGGCTAGAAAAGAGGAAAGTACAACCCATATTGGAGGAGGAATGACATTTATTGAGAAATCTATCCTATATAAGATAAGTGAGGTCGGATAGACCTAATTGATATATTAAGGCATGTAAATTATTTTGTCTTCCCTGGATTATAATATAGAGATATAGTACCGAATATGTGTGTATTAAGGTACTACAAAGAAGCAAGGAAGTATGTTTGTTTATTGTTGTTTTGTTTTTTGTGTCTTATCTTTTTATGATGTGTTGTTTCTATGTTTTTTAATGAAAAATGTAAATAAATATTATTTTTCAAAAAAAAAATCCAATATAAAAAAAAAGAAGAAGCAGCTTTTTTTTTACTTTTAAAAGCATTTTTTCTACAACTTCTTCGGCCAAAAAAATGCTTTTAAAAGTTAAAAAAAAAAGCCTCTGATGATCGCACGGCTCAGCTGGGATCGTCAGAGGCTTTTAAAAGCATTTTTTCTACAATCTCTGAAGAGGTTGTAGAAAAAATGCTTTTAAAAGCCTCTGACGATCCCAGCTGAGTTGCCTGATCGGCAGAGGCATTTAAAAGAAAAAAAGCCTCTGCCGATCAGGCAACTCAGCTGGGATCTTCAGAGGCTTTTAAAAACATTTTTTCTACAATCTCTTCGCCGAAGATATTATTCTAACCACTGGGAAGGAAGGAAGGAAGGAAAGAAAGAAAGAAGAATAATAGCAAGAACACTTACAGTGCATTATAGCCCTCTCTAAGCGGTTTACAGAGTCAGCCTCTTTCCCCAACAATCTGGGTCCTCATTTTACCCACCTCGGAAGGACGGAAGGCTGAGTCAACCTTCAGCTGGTCAGGATTGAACCCCTGACAGTCGGTACAATTAGCCTGCAATATTCCTTCTAACCACCGTGCCACCACCGCTCTTTTAGAAACCCACTATTCTCGTTGTAATAAATGATTCATGGCTTCATATCATGTGTGAACCAGGCCATTAAAGTTGCTTAAACACTCTTTGCATGATGTATGAATCTGTTTTCTATCTAATTTTGGTTTTGTATCAAGAGGTTTTTCTCTGGGAAAAAAAAGCGGTGGGGGGGCTTTTGTCCCTTCCCCATGGTTACTACTGTTTTCTCTACACTTAGGAAGGGAGGAAAAATAACGCACACTCTCCCTGGCACAGTTTTCATCAACCTCCATCAGCCTTTTTCCTTTGCAAATATCTTCCCGGATAAATCCCAGAAATCATAGCTAGGTTTATTTATTTATTTATTTATTGGTTCGATTTATATGCCACCCTTCTCCGGAGACTCGGGGCGGCTTACAATGCATTAAGCAATAGCCTTCATACTTTTGTATATACCTGCTTAGTAGGGCTTTTTGGCCCCCCCAAGCAGTGTTCTTTTTTTTACAAAGTCAGCTTATTGCCCCCCCCCCCCCCCCCCGCAATCCAGGTCCTCATTTTACCTACCTCGGAAGGATGGAAGGCTGAGTCAACCTTGAGCCTGGTGAGATTTGAACTTGCAGTAATTGTAGGCAGCTGGCAGCTAAGTGCTACTTAACAGCACTTTAGTCCACTGCACCACCAAGGCTCCTAGGTTGCTAGGAAGGGAAACTACCGTACAGGAGTTGAAGTTAGTGGTGTAAAGCTGACTCCCAGTTTTAACAGTAAAATCTTTGCAGGAGTCTTCATTCGTACCAGAGCATATTTTTTTTCAGCATGCACAATTCTCCAAATGCATTTTTGCTTTCGTTCTTGCAACCGGTGGTTGTATTCAGGCGGTTTGGGCGAATCGGTAGCGGTGATTGCAGGTGCCCGCCAGGGCTGGGTTCTACTTTACTACCGGTGTGCAGTGAGGCCGCGCACGCGCACTCGCTTCATTTGAGTGTACATGTGCTCTTCTGCACATGCACAGAAGCATTTTGATGACGTCAGGGTCAGTGGGCGGAGCCTCCTGCCGGTTTTACTACCGGTTCTATAGAACCGAAGGCAACCCACCACTGGTGCCCGCCCACCTGCCCTGGTGCTATGCTATGCTGTCCTATTTAGCCATGTTTTGGAGGCCGGGCCAGAGGTGGGTTTCAGCAGGTTCTGACAAGTTCTGGAGAACCAGTAGCAGAAATTTTGAGTAGTTCAGGGAACCGGTAAATACCACCTCTGGCTGGCCCCGCCCCCATCTATTCTCTGCCTCCTGAGTCACAGCTGATCAGGAGGGAATGGGGATTTTGCAGTAACCTTCCCCTGCCATGCCCAACAAGCCACGCCCATCAAGCCATGCCACACCCCAGCAAGCCACACCCACAGGACCAGTAGTAAAAAAGTTTGAAACCCACCACTGAGCCGGGTGCATGCGCCGAAGGCACACACGCAAACAATGTTGTGGCTCCGTTGCCTGAGTCTGGGCTATCGACAGATGCAGACTCTGAGAGTGAGGGAAAGGAGTTGGCAAGGCCTCCCTCTCCAGGACCCTCCTCTCTGGCAATGCCTCTGGAGGACACTGAAAGCCAAACAATAGGCTCAGAGCCAAGCACATCCCCACAGCCACAGGTGGACAGCGACGAAGAAGATAAGTGCTGGCTGGACCCTCGGCAGAGGCGCAGGGAGAAGCATGTGCAGCAGAGGGGAAGGTGTGCCAGAGATTAGCTGAGTCACTGGACCACACCCACAGGGTATAAATGTGGGTGTGGTGGCCGGTTCAGTTTGTGACGAGCAAAAACTGGAAATAATCCATGATCTCTGTGTTACTGGACTTTGCCTGCTTTATCGGACTGCATTTGGATTAATCCTTGTGTTGTTGAAACTGCCTGTTTTATCAGAATGCTTACAGTCTAATCTTTGTTTTGTGTGAGTAAAGTCTGAATTGGCAGCTAGCCACTGGGTTGCTGCCAGCTTTATCTTCGAAGAGTTTTGTTGTGTGGCTTATTAACTCCGGGCCGTCTGTGGGGGTGCGTGTGTGGTACGGGGACAGAACAAACAAAGCGCATGTGCCGAAGGCTGGGCACATGTGTGGAAGGGACGTGTGCATACGAGGCAAGCATGCGCGTGTTCGGAGAACTGGTGGTAAAAAATATGTGAAATCCACCTTTGCTTGCAACCCAGTTCCCCTCCGTTAAATGCCATTTTATCTTTCATTAGTCATGCACGAAATTCCCACAACTAATAGAAAAGGAAAAAAAAAACCCACAGACTTTCCTTTTACCCTCCTGGAAGAGGTGGGTTTGGCCTTGAGGGGCAAAATAACCGTTTACACCCCTGACCCATCAGAACGAGTGGCCTGAGTGTCCGTGGATGAAAAGCGCCAACAGATTTTGAATGTCCTTGTTTTTTCCACTCATGGCTGCGCTTTTCTGCAGCCTTTTTCCAAATATATCTACCAAGTATTAATATTAATGGTGAACTACAACAGCAAATGTTGGAGTGCTTATGAGTTTTGATGATAACTACCGTTCCGTTATGCACGCATTAAAAAGGGGAGATTCAGTGAGTTTGAACAATCAGGTATCCCTTCTCAGAGGGACACTGCCAAGTTGTCAGAGTATCAGGAGGCCAACCAAGGCAAATAGTCTAAATAGGTGGGTTGATCCCTATTCTTTTACCCTGGAATTAGATCCTGTATTTTAGTTTTGTTTTATTTTTTGATAATGTTAATAATCTATCTGTATTCCCATTCCCATTCATACTAAGAGTTGGGAATAGAATAGAGTAGAGTAGAGTAGAGTAGAGTAGAGTAGAGTAGAGTAGAGTAGAAAAAGAATAGAATAGAATAGAATAGAGTAGAGTAGAGTAGAGTAGAGTAGAGTAGAGTAGAGTAGAGTAGAAAAAGAATAGAATAGAATAGAATAGAGTAGAGTAGAGTAGAGTAGAGTAGAGTAGAAAAAGAATAGAATAGAGTAGAGTAGAGTAGAGTAGAAAAAGAATAGAATAGAATAGAATAGAGTAGAGTAGGGTAGGGTAGGGTAGGGTAGGGTAGGGTAGGGTAGAAAATGAATAGGATAGGATAGGATAGGATAGGATATTGGAATGGAATTTACCGTATTTTTTGGAGTATAAGACACACCACAATTTCAAAGAGGTAAGTAAAAAAGGGGGAGTTTACCCTCCCCAGGAGCACTCTGCAGGCCTCCCAAACCCTCTGCACAACCTGTTTTTCGCAAAAATGGGCCCATTTTTCACAAAAATGGGATGAGCGGGGCAGGGCTTTGAGAGACCATTCAGTATTCAGTATTCGGTGTATAAGACGCACCAACATTTCCACCCTCTTTTTGGGAGGAGGCAGAAAATGTGTCTTATACTCCGAAAAATAGGGGAATGGAATGGAATGGAATGGAATGGAATGGAATGGAATGGAATGGAATAGAATAGAATAGAATAGAATAGAATAGAATAGAATAGAATAGAATAGAATAGAATAGAACAGAACAGAATAGAAAATGAAATGGAATGGAATAGAATAGAATAGAATAGAATAGAATAGAATAGAATAGAATAGAATAGAATAGAATAGAATAGAACAGAACAGAACAGAACAGAACAGAACAGAATAGAATATGGAATGGAATGGAATGGAATGGAATGGAATGGAATGGAATGGAATAGAATAGAATAGAATAGAATAGAATAGAATAGAATAGAATAGAACAGAATAGAAAATGAAATGGAATAGAATAGAATAGAATAGAATAGAATAGAATAGAATAGAATAGAATAGAATAGAATAGAACAGAACAGAACAGAACAGAACAGAACAGAACAGAACAGAATAGAATAGAATATGGAATGGAATGGAATGGAATGGAATGGAATGGAATGGAATAGAAGAATGGAATGGAATGGAATGGAATTCTTTATTGGCCAGATGTGACTGGACACATACAAGGAATTTGTCTCCCGTGCATAAGCTCACAGTGTACATATAAACAGCAAGTAATAGGTCATAAATCACAATGACAGTCACTTATCAAAATTTACAATCAAATCCCCATTCCCTCCCTACTCCAGGGGAAGGATATTGCAAAATCTCCATTCCCACCCCACTCTGGGGCCAGCCAGAGGTGGTATTTTCTGGTTCTCCGAACTACTCAGAATTTTCGCTACCCGTTCTCCAGAGCCTGTCAGAACATCCTGGATTTCACCCCTGATTCATAGCCTTCTTAAAACACTGGGTATTGAATCTAGAAGCTTCTGGGTAGGGAGCAAGAATGCCTGGAGCTCCAGTTCTTTCTTGAAGGCTGGAATTGTTCCAAGAACTTTAGAAGAACCACCTGCTCTGCTCAATTCCCAGCTATTTAACCAACATTATATGCAGCTTCATGCCAAGGTACTCACCTCTGCTACTCACTCCTGTTGACTGGGGGAAGGATTTAGGCAGGAAAAAGATTTAAGTACAGATTAGGCGAGACCTGGCTGAAAAACAGTAACTGTGAGAGAGACCTTGGAGTCCTAGTGGAGAATCACTTGAATATGAGCCAGCCATGTGCAGCAGAAGCCAAAAAAGCTAATACAATCCTGGGTATAGAATCAAGATCACGTGAAGTATTAGTGCCGCTTTATAAAACCCTAGTAAGGCCCCACCCGGAATACTGCAACCAATTTTGGTCACCATACTACAAAAAAGATGCTGAGACTTTGGGAAAAGGTTCAGAAAAGAGCAACTAAGATGATCAAAGGCCTGGAGACTAAAACATGCAAAGAACGGCTGCAGGATTTGGATTTGGCTAGTCTAAAGAAAAGAAGAATTAGGGGAGACATGATAGCAGTCTTCCAGTATTTGAGGGGCTGCACAAAGAAGAGGGGGACAAATTATTCTCCAAAGCACCAGAGAAGCAGGAGCAGAAATGGTTGGAAACTGATCAAAAAGAGAAGCAACTTCAAATTAAGGAGAAACTTCCTAACAGTGAGGACAATTAACCAGTGGAACAGCTGGCCTTCAGAAATCATGGGCACTCCATCACTGGAGGTTTTAAAGAAGAGTCTAGACATTCATTATCTGAAATGGTATATGTTCTCCTGCTTGAGCAGGGGGCTGGACTAGAAGACCACCAAGGTCCCTTCCAACTCTTCTCTTCTCTTCTCTTCTCTTCTCTCTCTCTCTTCTCTTCTCTTCTCTTCTCTTCTCTTCTCTTCTCTTCTCTTCTCTTCTCTTCTCTTCTCTTCCCTTCCCTTCCCTTCCTTCCCTTCCCTTCCCTTCCCTTCCCTTCTCTTCTGTTCCTTCCCTTCCCTTCTCTTCCGTTCTCCATCTATTTACTTCTCTTCTCTTCTCTTCTCTTCTCTTCTCTTCTCTTCTCTTCTCTTCTCTTCTCTTCTCTTCTCTTCTCTTCCCTTCCCTTCCCTTCCCTTCCCTTCCCTTCCCTTCCCTTCCCTTCCCTTCCACTCCACTCCACTCCACTCCACTCCACTCCACTCCACTCCACTCCATTCCATTCCATTCCATATTCTATTCACTTGTCACTTGTCATTCTTCTCTTCTCTTCTCTTCTCTTCTCTTCTCTTCTCTTCTCTTCTCTCTTCTCTTCCCTTCCCTTCCCTTCCCTTCCCTTCTCTTCTGTTCCCTTCCCTTCCCTTCCCTTCCCTTCTCTTCCGTTCCCCATCTATTTACTTCTCTTCTCTTCTCTTCTCTTCTCTTCTCTTCTCTTCTCTTCTCTTCTCTTCCCTTCCCTTCCTTCCCTTCCCTTCCCTTCCCTTCCACTCCACTCCACTCCACTCACTCCACTCCACTCCACTCCACTCCACTCCATTCCATTCCATTCCATATTCTATTCACTTGTCACTTGTCATTCTTCTCTTCTCTTCTCTTCTCTTCTCTTCTCTTCTCTTCTCTTCTCTTCTCTTCTCTTCTCTTCTCTTCTCTTCTCTTCTCTTCCCTTCCCTTCCCTTCCCTCTTCCCTTCTCTTCTGTTCCCTTCCCTTCCCTTCTCTTCCGTTCCCCATCTATTTACTTCTCTTCCCTTCCCTTCCCTTCTCTTCTGTTCCCCATCTATTTACTTCTCTTCTCTTCTCTTCTCTTCTCTTCTCTTCTCTTCTCTTCTCTTCTCTTCTCTTCTCTTCTCTTCTCTTCTCTTCTCTTCTCTTCTCTTCCCTTCCCTTCCTTCTCTTCTGTTCCCTTCCCTTCCCTTCTCTTCTGTTCCCCATCTATTTACTTCTCTTCTCTTCTCTTCTCTTCTCTTCTCTTCTCTTCTCTTCTCTTCTCCTCTCCTCTCCTCTCCTCTCCTCCCCTCCCCTCCCCTCCCCTCTCCTTCCTTCCCTTTCCTTCCCTTCCCTTCCCTTCCCTTCCCTTCCCTTCCCTTCCCTTCCCTTCCATATTCTATTCACTTGTCACTTGTCTGAAATGGTATAGGGTCTCCTTCTTGAGCAGGGAGCTGGATTAGAAGACCTCCAAGGTCCCTTCCAGCTCATTCATTCTATTGAAGCCTATTGGGGAGGTGGATGGAGTGCAGTCAAAAAATCCCAGCACAAAGGGTGTGGTTCATACCTTTGTCACAATAGCCCATACTATGATTTCTCCCCAGCCTTGTCAGGCTTAGACTCACTATCCTTGGCAAAGGGATTTGGGAGCCAAAAATACAGGAAAGCTATTTTGCTCTTGTCGCTCTTCAAATGAGGTACAGTTTGATGTCCTATGCAAAGAGTCATAAAACAAAATGTTACTTGGCTCCAGCTTAGAAGAAGCATCATCCTGGAGCTATGGCACTTAAATTCGAGCAATAGGAGAAAATGTGTGGCTCTCAGGCCCTAAAGCAGGACAGTAATTGGAGTGACAATTCATGATAAAAGAAAAGCGGGGAAAGGAGCAGGATTTACTCAGTACAAGTAAGTGAAAGCATATTTAGAGTGTGTTATCTAGGGAAGACTTTTTTATGATCATCCTAGACAATCAAGGATTGGGGACTTGAATCTTAACAGCTAGAGAATTATCAGGGTTCTAATCAGAGGTAGTATTCAGCTGGTTCGGATCGGTTCACCCAAACCGGTAGTGGAAATCGCAGGTAGGCCACCCACCCGCCCACAGAGTGTGACAGCTGAAATCTGCAGAGATCAGAGGAAATCCATGAAAATCAGCTGTTTTCTACCAGCCTGGAGGCTCCTAGGGGCTAATGGGCACCTTGAAGGAGTGACCAGGCTGAAGGGCGGCTCTATGCCATCCTATTTAGGCACATTTTTTAGGCCGGGCACATGCGTGTAAGACGCATGTGCAAGCAAAGCACATGCATGGAAGGCACAGAAGACAAAGCGAGCATGTGTGTGCATGGCGAACTGGTAGTAACCAGGGATGAAATCCAGCAGGTTCTGACAGGTTCTGGAGAACTGGTAGTGGAAAGTTTGAGCAGTTCGGAGAACCGGTAGTGGAAATTTTGAGTAATTCGGAGAACTGGGAAATGCCACCTTTAGCTGGCCACAGAGTGGGGTGGGAATAAAGATATTGCAATATCCTTCCCCCAGGAGTGGGGATGGAATGGGGATTTTGCAGTATCCTTCCCCTGGAGTAGGGTGGGAATGGAGATTTTGCAGTAACCTTTCCCCTGGAGTGGGGAGGAAATGGAGATTTTGCAGTATCCTTCCCCTGCAACGCCCACCAAGCCAAGCCAAGCCACGCCACGCCCACCAAGCCACGCCCACAGAACCGGTAGTAAAAAAAATTGGATTTCAGCACTGATATAACATAGTCTGAAACCCATCGTTGGTTCTAATGCTTTCTGTGTTGTTTTGTGCTGAGTAAAACTGATGCTGCGTTCTGATTTTGCTTATATTCTTACTAAAGAGAGACAAAAGTGCATAAAATTGTACCCATGATCTCTGAAGCCATCCCTTACCCCAATTTGTATTCGAAAAATGCACTTTTGAGTTTTTTAAACTATCTTCCTATTGACACCACCTTAAAAGGGCAATCACAACAACCCATTTCTTGCAATGAAAGTATCTTAGAAACTGTGGGTGCCATTTTCAACGTCTGTGGTGTTTATGTCATCTTTGAACAGAGTTGAGGATTTTCCTGGATTTTATTTGTGCTTTGTTGTATTTGTATTGTACTGTATTTGATGTTGCTAAGGGAACCCTAAGAGTCAAAAAAAGGGATACAGAAATGAGTTTTATGGATCAGTTCTTGCTCCTTCTAATTCTATCAATATGTAAACAAGCTGGACCTGAATTCTAAGGAATTCAGAATTCCCTAGAATTAGAAATCTTACCACTTAAAGTTTCAGTGCTATTAAAAGTAAAGAAAGGATTTGCGTCTGCAGAGAAATGAGGTTTTGCACTCTCATTGTGCGTTGGAGCTGACATTTTTGCTCATTGTATGACATGGCAAAAATACCTCTATTGGGAGAAGAGATGGTAAAAAGGTAATGTTAATTGTTCATAAAGTATCATGGGGGTGAATTCATTTCTGAGCACATTCTAACAACCTTTGTAATGTGTGTGTGGGTTACAAATTCTAAATAGTATATTGTTTATGCTAAGAAATTCAATTGTGGGCCAAGAAGTATTTAAATTAGAGAACCTCTTGCCATGAAAAATGAAGGTGAGCCCATCCTTGCTGAATTTGCAAAGGGGAAACATTCATTTTAGGTCTTTGTTAGCCTATAATAGGGCTGAAAGGTGAAAGAGGAAGTAGTATGCTCCTGTGCTGACTCAGCCTTAGGAGAAGCAAGAAACAGACTCCTGGTCATGAAAAACCCCTCTTTATTTACCTCTTGTGAATTAATGGCATTCACCCACCGAAAAGTCCAGACAAGAGCCCTGCAAGGAGTTGACTGCAGCAACAAACCTTATCAATTCCTTGCGATAATTGCCAGGCCGTGAGCTCCCAGCCGAAAGGCTGCAAATTAAGTTCTGGCAAGCAATCTTTTTGGCACGAAACGCAATGAGCAAAATCATCAGAAATACAAATGGTTGTCTCCTACGACAACCATTCTCCTTTCCTTCTATTTATTCCCCAGCCAGGGAGGGGCCATTCAGCATCAATGTGTGCTTTGCTTCCCAAGTTGACTCCTTGTCCTCCGTTGTTCACCTCTCCTAATAGCTCTGCACATACGTGCATCTGGAACAGGCCCCAGCTGTTCTTCCTCCTCCTCCCTCATATCAGCCTCCAAAGGCAGCTGCCTCTCCAGTGGCTGGGAAATGTTGGACGGCCCTGGCTCTACCTCTGTGTCCAATGCAGAGCATCCATCAGAGCCTTCCCCAGGCTCCAGAACTGGCCCAAGTTCCTCCCCAACCTCCTCATTGTCCAAGTCTTCTGCCAGCTCTGCTGGCAACTGGCGGGCCACAACAGCTTGTTCCATAGTTGGGTAGATCAGGTTGCCCTGATAGACCAGTCCAACAGGAAAAAACACTTAATCTCTCCCCCGGTATAGCTGACAAAGTGAGGAGACCCCATGGCTCAGAGGTTAATACAACTGCCTAACATGCAGGCAGCCCAAGTTCGAATCCAAGTAAGGGTATGGCTAGTTGATGAGAGCTAAATAGTTTGAAATAGATCTATACTAGTCTCCCTTTATTTCTTTGTCAGTAAAATATAAATTCAACACAAAAATAGTTCATCGCAAATGCAACTGCCTGCGAAGGATCCTGGAGTGGCGCTGAAAGGTGAAAGTGTAAGCATTAAGTTCCATCCCATAGTTGGGTAGGCCAGGTTGCCCCGATAGACTCAGCTCACCAGAGAAAACAATCCAGACAGAAGATCGTCCTTAGAGCTACCAGATCTTGCCTGCAACTTATTTGGACAACCATTAGATGGCAGCCAAGCATAATAGAAAACTCTCACTCTTCTTTGCCATCTAGTGGTCACATAGGGTTCTACAACTCAGCTCTGATGGTCCTAAAACAGAGGTCTTCAAACTTGGCAGCTTTAAGACTTGTGGACTTCAACTCCCATCTGGAGAATTCTGGGAGTTGAAGTCCAGAAGTCTTAAAGCTGCCAAGTTTGGGGACCCCTGTCCTAAGAGGTCTTTTTTTTAAAAAAATCTTCTGTTCAATTGTGACCAAACCTTGGAGACTGCCTGGAAAAGTTCCTGTAGTTTTCTTGGCAAGGTTATTTTTTTACAGGTGGTTTGCCATAGGCCAGGGGTCTGCAACCTTAAACACTCAAAGAGCCATTTGGACCTGTTTCCCAAAGAAAAGAAAACACTGGGAGCCACAAAACCCTTCCCATGCCTGACTATTTCCTAGGCCGCAAAACTAGTGTCAGCCTCAGCTTGGCCTGCTTCAGCTGCCATAAGAAACGGTGGGAGGGATTAGTTATGGAGCAAAGGGGGGGGGGAAGGAGCAGGAGATGTTTTTTTTTCTTGTAGGATGTGTCTTCATGAGAAACGAAAGTAGATCTTCAAAGAGAGACGGCTGACCAACTGCCCTACATTCCTGATGAATGACGCTGCCAGATGTGTTGCCACCTGACCTTTGGAAGACCTTTGGATTGGCTGATGATTTATGAACACGAGGGGGGGAGAAGCTTAGTAGATGCATTTCGCGTGCTTTGCTCACTTCCAGCTTTACCTGGGTTGCTATCTTTTCATATTCAGTAAAAGTACTAAATTCTTCAAAATGCTTGAGTTTGGGTTTTTCTTTCCTGGATACTGAAGGAAGCATACCTGACAACTAGCATATGTAGTTGAATTAAATGTTCTGTTTTCTTCTGAAACTTTTCTTTTCTTGGATTTATCCATGGTTGGCCTACCGGGAGTCAAAAAGCTCAATAAATCGCGTACAGGCGGGTGTCGCACATTGGCGGTTGTGACGCATATTTTGAGGGACAGGGAGCCGCAGCAGAGGGGTGAAAGAGCCACATACGGCTCCAGAACCCCAGGTTGCTGACCTCTGCCATAGGCTACGTGGCCTACTTTTTTCTTGAACATATCCAGCACAAAAGAAAGGCCACCTTCTCTCGGGGTCATTCTGCCAAGCTGTTTTTATAAAAATATTTTTTTCTAACATTCAGACACAGCCTTCCTGTGACTTAAATCCCTCACTTCAGCTGAGAAGAAGGGAGGACAGAGTTTCTCCCCTGTGACATTCTTTCAGCGGCTTGAAGACTTCTATCGTATTTCCCTCGGTTTTCTTTCGCGGAGCTTCCTCCTTCAGTCTCTCTTTATGAGAGTTAATCTTGTTCTCACTAGCGCCCTTCTTTAAATTTGCTCCAATTTGCATGAAATTTTCTTGCCCATGACTTGAGTCAATACTTGAGGACGGGTCTAGATAATGCAGAGTCAAGATATTTTCTGGATTGGTTAGGGGATGTGACGTCTCAATGACATTTGGCCAAGAACAACAATCTGAGGGCCTGTCAGATCTGCCACCTTCAGTTTTGTGCTTTGCTGGCATTCTGCCATAATTTGTTGGAAGGAGGGGGGAGAAAGGGAGGCAGGCAATTGGCTTGTAGAGGGTAGAGATGAGCAAAGGGGGGCGTTTGACAGACTCAATGGAAACCAGAGGTGTGAGAACCAGCCAGGGGTGGGTTCTAAATTTTTTTACTACCGGTTCTGTGGGCGTGGCTTATTTTGTGGGCATGGCTTGATGGGCACGTGACAATTCTTTAGGATTTAGCAGAGGTACTGGTCTACCCATTTATTTTTGCAGGCACCGGTCTACTCATTTATTTTTGGAGGCACTAGTCTGCCCATTTATTTTTGCAGGCACCGGTCTACTCATTTGTCTTTGGAGGCACTGGTCTACCACCACACTGCCTTTTAACACTGATCAGCTGTAGGGCGGTCCTTTGAAGCCCTGCGGCAAGAGTTTAAACAGTTTTTTTTCCTTCTAGCTGATCAGCTGGGACTCGGGAGGCAGTGAATAGATTGGGGGTGGGACCAAATAAAAGATAAGAATAACGTGGGGGGGGGCAGAACCGGTTTGGTGATGTCATATCGTCACCACTACCGGCTCAGCGGAACCGGGCAGAACTAGGAGAAACCCACCACTGGAATCGGCCCATTCCAGTCTTCAAGGCCAAAGAGCCTGAGAAAGGAATGCGAACTGCAGCAAATGGCACCAAACAATTGAGCTGTTCCCAAAACACCAATGCAGCACAACCATTAGACAAAGACACATCAGTCAAGGGCAGAGGGCCGGGGAGGGGGGAAAACTTTGTAACACTGTGCATGGGGATTTTAGTTCTAGCCTTGCTTCTGTCGCAACCAGTAATCCTTAGTAAAACAACCTATCACTTCAATCAAATGGGAGTCGAGGGTCTTTCTTTCCTAGCGACCCAATTGGGGCAGGCCTGACAGGGCCTTTTACTGCAAATGTTATGATGCTGCTGTTTTCATTCTATCCTCTTCCTTCCATGCCTTTCTGTTAGGTACTGCCAGTCAACCATTCATCCCTAATCCCTAGCTTTCTGTCATAGCACACTGGTAAGATCACTGCCCAGTAGAGGCAAATATATGTACCTAACTCCTATATTGTTTGATATCAGAGGACATATTTCAAATACTCAGGCAGAAGGAAAATCCTGGACCTCATTATTTCTGTGTGTGCATTTTGAGGTCTCAATATGGGAAGCAACTCTCTGCCAGCTTTCAAATAAATGGATTTTCACTGGGTTTCCTAAAGCCTTCAGCCTCCCCTTCCTTTTGCTCTCACAAATGAAAAGGAACTTAGCCTGGTGTTTTCCAGGTATGTTCCAGTTTCAGTTCCCATGCTTGTTAGCCATAGATCAGGGTTTGATGACTCAAATCTATTCGGCAGATCTTTCTCCTTTCTCCTTCTCCTTCTCCTTCTCCTTCTCCTTCTCCTTCTCCTTCTCCTTCTCCTTCTCCTTCTCCTTCTCCTTCTCCTTCTCCCTCTCCCTCTCCCTCCTCCTCCTCCTCCTCCTCCTCCTCCTCCTCCTCCTCCTCCTCCTCCTCCTCCTCTTCTTCTTCTTCTTCTTCTTCTTCTTCTTCTTCTTCTTCTTCTTCTTCTTCTTCTTCTTCTTCTTCTTCTTCTTCTTCTTCTTCTTCTTCTTTTCTTTCTTCTCCAAATCTATTCCAAACCTATTTTCCAAAGCACCAAAAGGCAAACAAGAAACAATGGATGGAAACTAACTGAGGAGAGAAGCAACCTAGAACTAAGGAAGAAAATTCCTAATGGTGAAAGCAATCAACCAATGAAATAGCTTGTCTTCAGACATTTTGGGTGCTCCATCACTGAAAGGTTTCAAGAAGAGACTGGACAACCATTTGTCTGAATTAGTACAGGATCTTCTGCTCGAGTGGGGGGCTGGACTAGAAGACCTCAAAGATCCCTTCTGTTAATCTGTATTCTATAGATGATGCTGGCCAATTGAAGAACATACGCCAAACCCAATATGTTTGAAATGTATATAAAGTTGTATTAAATGGTCTGGTTCCAAGCTGGGAGAAAGACGCTGGAAATAAAATGGAGGCAGGTAAGATGGTATGGGAAACCAATTTGAAGATACAAATAGGGCAACAGAGTTGGGACAGAATTTGGCAACAAAGAGTGTTGAGAAATATGTCAGTAAGAATAAAAGAGAATTACTACAAAATGGTATGGAGGTGGTACTTAACTCCGGTTAGATTAAGCAATATGAATCAGCACTATTCAGATAACTGTTGGAGAGGTTGTGGGGAAAAAGGAACGTATTTACATATGTGGTAGGATTGTAAATTTGTGCAAAAATTGTGGAAGATGGTGTTTAAGGAGATAGAAGAAATTGTAGGAATAAAGGTAGAAGAGGCACCAAAGGTAGCATTACTCTCACTATTGGAAGATATAAAATGTAAAAAAGAGACTAAAGAATTGATAATAAATTTGTTGACCTCAGCAAGGTTAATGATTTCTAAGAACTGGAAGACACAAGGTGATTATTGTTTGAAAGAATGGTATAAGGAAGTATGGGATATTGCCATAAATGATAAATTGACTTGTAATATTAAAGTAAGGAGGGGCATAAATAAAGTAAACAAATTCAATGGAATCTGGAAACAGTTCCTAATATATGTGTTTTCTGGAGGAAGAGGGATACCACCACCAGAAGAAGCTTTAAGATTTTGGAAGCAAGAATGATCCCGAAGGGTGGAGGAGCACTCGTTGATTGTATTATGTATATTGTTATATATTATATATTATGATTCATGTATGTTATGTATGTTAATTTTTTTTATATGTTAATAATAAAAAAATATGAAAAATAAATTAATAAAATGGAGGCAGGCTGCAGGAAAGGAAGTCTGTTTAGTTGGTAGCCTGAAACTGGTGACAGCAGCGTGTCTCTGAGGTGGCTGACCAAATGGGATTGAGAGTAGTTGGGTTTTTTATACATTCTTTGGGGCTTTGTGATTGAGATGCCTGTTCCTGTGAAATAATATTTTACTTTAATATATTAATGGCTGTTGCCAGATTCCTATGGGGTCATGTAGGGGGTCATGGTTGGCTCTATAGGCAAAATGCAAATCCTAGGTCTGAGCTAATCTTGTCAGCTTCGGCTTGCCTAATCGTGTTGCTTATTTGGAGTCTCTTTGTTTATGGGTAGATTGGCCCAGTCTTTCTGAATGAATACCAGATCTCCATTCCTAAAGACCAGCTTCTGCTTGAGGCTATTTTCCTAGGGCAGGAAAACTGGGGCTGCTTTTCTGCCTTTGTTAAGATTTTTCTCCTCTTCTCCTTTAGGGAAATATTCTATCCTGCCTCTTTTTAATATTAAGAATAAAGGATATTTTAATCTAGAACAGGGGGTCTCCAACCTTAGCAACTTTAAGACTTGTGGACTTCAACTCCCAGAATCCCTCAGCCAGGGATTCTGGGAGTTGAAGTCCACAAGTCTTAAAGTTGCCAAAGTTGGAGACCCTCTTGTTCTAGTCCAACCCATTCCCTGCTCAAGCAGGAGACCCTGTACTATTTCAGACAAATGGTTGTCCAATCTCTTCTTAAATACCTCCAGTGATGAATTTCCTCAGATATCCAGAGAGAGAAAAAAATTGCAGACTACAGGAACCATTTGCACTACTCAGGTGACCCTGAGGACACAGATAAACCTCCAAGTGGCCTCAACGACCCTCTAAAAGGATGCAAAGGACCAGCTGTCTGCAAGGAGTATAATAAACCCTTCCATTCTCAACCATCCAAGTCAGAGCTGAAGAAACTTTAATATTAAGAATAAAGGAGATTTTAACCTAGGGCACGGGGTCTCTCCTTAATCAGTTTCCACCCATTATTCCTTGTCTGGCCTTCAGGTGATTTGGAAAATAGTTTGACCCCCTCCTCTCTGGGGCAGCCCCTCCAGTATTGGAAGATTTGCTATCCTGTCTCCCCTGGTCCTTCTCTTCACTAGACTAGCCAGGCCCAGTTCCTGCAACCGTTCATCATATGTTTTAGCCTCCAGTCCCCTCATCATCTTGGCTGCTCTTCTCTGCACTTTTTCTAGAGTCTCAACATCTTTTTTCAGCCAATCCTTTTCCATTGTTGTCCAGGATAGAAGATGCATATGTTCTCTCTCCTAACTTCTGGCAAACAAAGACGTCAGCAAGGAAGGACAAGAGTTTGTTGGGCCTGTAACTTTTGGCAAGGTAGAATTCCACCAGATGGTGGTATAATTGGCACATCTGATTATCCCCATCTTCCTTTGAAAGGCTGGTCATCTGATGCAGGAAGATCTCATCTCCTTCTTCTGCCTATCCAGGTGGTCTATAATGAACTCCCGTGAGAATGTCACTTCGGTTGCTCCCTCCTTTTGTTCTTCCCTGATCAGTCCCCGGAGGGATGTCTTTGCAGACATATAATTTTGTTATGTACCATGCAGCCCCCTCCCCTTTCTGGTCAGCTTTAAATACATTTGTAGCTTCCAGAGCAATGCCATTCCATGGCATTTCATTGACGCCTATGACACTTTTAGAATAGAATAGAGTAACAGAGTTGGAAGCAGAGGTGGGTTTCAGCAGGTTCTGACCAGTTCTGGAGAACCAGTAGCGGAAATTTTGAGTAGTTCGGAGAATCAGTAGTAAAAATTCTGACTGGCCCCACCCCCATCTACTCTCTGCCTCCCATGTCCTAGCTGATCAGGAGGAAATGGTGATTTTGCAGTAACCTTCCCCTGCCACGCCCACCAAGCCACACCCACAGAACTAGTAGTAAAATTTTTTGAAACCCACCACTGGTTGAAAGGGACCTTGGAGATCTTCTAGTCCAACCCCCTGCTTAGGCAGGAAACCCTTATCTCTGCTTGGTTCTTCCTCTCTCTTTTTCCTCTTCCAACTATCTAGCCAGACTCCCATTTGCTCTCCTGTTGCTTGTTTAAAAATTGTCAGAATCAGTGATTACTCAGGAAAGAGATAGAAAGTGTGAATGTAATGACTCCCCCAGATGCTTCCCCAGATCCTCTCCAGCTCAGAGGAGGAGGAACCAGTTTCAGGCACATCTGGAGGGGAGTTGGTCAATGGCTCCAAGCAGCCATTTGAGGGGGATTTGGCTGAAGCACAGCTGCAGCAGGACAGCCCTAAGGCTTCAGGTGGGGAAAGCAATGCAGCTGCAGCCAGTCAGCGATGAGGAAGAGGAACTGCCTTCTGCAGCTGATCCAAGAAACATAGGGCAGAGAAAAGGCAGGAGCAGAGGAGGTCAGCCAGATTACTGGTGAGGAGGCAGCCTCATCCTTCTTGATTTAGCACAGCATGGAAGCAATGCTGGGAAACATGTTCATTTCCTAGCTGTTTGTTTTCTGGTCATTGCAATTCCTGCCTTGACTTTGGATTGTGCCTTGTGAACTCCGGACTTTTCTTGCCTGGTGAACCCTCTTGTGCTGTGGATTTAACTTTGCCTGGTGGGTTTATCTTGTTTGGGAAACTTTCAAGTACCTTGTATGTATGAGCCCCTACATGGAGCTCCCCTTTAGTAGCACCCGGAGGCTCCAACTGGTGCAGAATGCGGCCGCAAGGGGGATTATGGGAGCGAGGGGGCACTCCCATGTGACACCTCTTCTGCGTGAGCTGCATTGGCTTCCAGTGGTCTTCCGGGTGCGCTTCAAGGTGTTGGTCACCACCTTTATAGCGCTCCATGGCATAGGACCTGGGTATTTGCGGGACCGCCTTCTGCCGCCGATAGCCTCCCACCGACCAGTACGCTCCCACAGAGTGGGACTCCTCAGGGTGCCGTCAGCCAGGCAATGTTGGCTGGCGACCCCCAGGGGGAGGGCCTTCTCTGTGGCAGCTCCCGCCCTCTGGAACGATTTGCCCCCGGAGATACGAAGGATATCGGATCTCCGGGTCTTTTGCTGTGCCCTGAAAGCTTTTCTTTTCCATCAAGCAGGGCTGGCGTGAACCCCTCCCCCCCTTTTTTTTAGTTTTTTAGCTTTTTAGCTTTTAATTTGTCAATGGGTTTTAATTCAAATTGTTTTAAATTTGGGTCAAAGTATGTAATTCTTTTAATAGTTTTAAATTTTGTATTGGTATGTGTTTTAGTTCTGGCTGTGCACTGCCCTGAGTCCACTAGGAGAAGGGCGGTATACAAATTGAATAAAATAAAATAAAATAAAATAAAATAAAATAAAATAAAATAAAATAAAATAAAATAAAATAAAATAAAATAAAATAAAATAAAATAAAATAAAATAAAATAAAATAAAATAAAATAAAATAAAATAAAATAATAAAATAAAATAAAATAAAATAAAATAAAATAAAATAAAATAAAATAAAATAAAATAAAATAAAATAAAATAAAATAATAAAATAAAATAAAATAAAATAAAATAAAATAAAATAAAATAAAATAAAATAAAATAATAAAATAAAATAAAATAAAATAAAATAAAATAAAATAAAATAAAATAATAAAATAAAATAAAATAAAATAAAATAAAATAAAATAAAATAAAATAAAATAAATAAAATAAAATAAAATAAAATAAAATAAAATAAAATAAAATAAATAAAGACTCATTGGCCATTGCGCTGTGGACTAGCATCGGTCTGATTGTGGCTGGACTTGATTGGGACAGTTCTGTGGGTTTGGTGAAGGGAGTTGTTGGGGAATATTAATAAAGCCACTAAACCACAGTTATGTGTTTGTGAGAGAGGGGGGGAAGGGAGAGGGAGGAGGGAGTGGGAGGAGGGAGAGGGAGGGAGAGAGGGGGTGGAGAGAGAGAGGGGGAGAGAGGGAGAGAGAGAGGAGGGAGAGGGAGAGATGAAGAGGGAGGGAGAGAGGGGGTGGAGAGAGAGGGGTGGAGAGAGGAGAGAGACGGGGAGAGGGAGAGAGGAACAGGGAGGGAAAGAGGGGGTGGAGAGAGAGTGGGAGAGAGGAGGGAGAGAGGAGGGAGATGGAGAGAGGAAGAGGGAGGGAGAGAGGGGGTGAAGAGAGAGGGGGTGGAGAGAGGAGAGAGAGAGGGAGGGAGAGGGAGAGATGGAGAGAGAGGATGGAGAGAGGGAGGGAAAGAGGGAGAGAGGGAGAGGGAGAGAGAGAGGAGGGAGAGGGGAGTGGAGAGAGAGATGGAGAGAGAGGAGGGAGAGGGGAGTGGAGAGAGAGATGGAGAGAGAGGAGGGAGAGAGGGAGGGAAAGAGAGGGAGAGAGATGGGGAGAGGGAGGGGGGAGGGAGAGAGAGATGGAGAGAGAGGAGGGAGAGAGGGAGGGAAAGAGAGAGGGAAAGGGAAGGAGAGAAAGAAAGAACAGTAAAATCTGGAAAGAACTTTATTCTTACTGAGGTTGATGAAGCTCATGGCTCTGGGGAGTGATGCTTTTAAGCACTGCATCAAAGATGGCGGAGTCAACTGAGCTGCCTGCCTGGTCATTTGTGCATATGCAAAAATCAGCTTTACTGAAGTTGCTCTCCTGAGATACTGGAGAGGCCAAGAACCCAGCATTTCCACACCGGAGACCCCTTTGAAGCTGATCAGCCAGGAACTTGAGTTAGGACCTTCCCAGAAAGCCTGAAGAATAGCTTTACACAATTTCTTTTTTTTAAAAAAACTTCCCTGCTCCTTGTAAGGATTACCTTGAAGAACTACAAGGAGAAAATGTTGCTGTTTTCCTGGTTCTTTACAGGGGGTGAATCATAACGTAGAGTGTTATTTTATTTATTTTTGCCAGCTTTATTCCCTCTGCAAACAGACCATCTGGAACACACATTTCAGATTTCTCACATTCGTTCCCTGGTTAAAAAAGCTTTGCCGTTAATATCTGGATGGCATCCCATCTACTTAGCAGTTCTCTGAACACTCCAGATTAGAATATTATCTATTTTTATTATTTATTATTTATCTCATACCATCAGTGCATTAAACACTTTTTCAGAGGGCCAGCAATAAAGGAATTTTTACTTCAGTAGGAGTCTACCAATTGCAATAGCACTTAAACTTATATACCGCTTTACAGTGCTTTACAGCCCTCTCTAAATGGGCTCAGCCTCTTGCCCCCAACAATCTGAGTCCTCATTTTACCAACCTTGGAAGGATGGAATGCTGAGTCAACCTTGAGCCAGTCAGGATCGAACTTCTGGCTATGGGCAGAATTAGCCTGTAATACTGCCTTCTAACCACTGCACACCATAGAAGGAAGGAAGGAAAGAAAGTTTGGAAGGAAGGAAGGAAGGAAGGAAGGAAAGGGAAAAGGAAGAGCAATAGACTTATATACCACTTCACAGTGCTTTACAGCCCCCTCTAAGCAGTTTACAGAGTCAGCATATTATCCCCAACAATCTGGGTCCTCATTTTACCCACCTCGGAAGGACAGAAGGCTGAGTCAACCTTGACCCTAGTGAGATTTGAAATTGCAGGCAGTCGGCAGTCAGCAGAAGTAGCCTGCAATACAGCACTCTAACCACTGTACCACCTTGGCTCATAATGTCATCATATCCTATAAACTGCCTGGCCTCCTTCACTACCTAGCTCCCAAATGTTCTGGGTGATAGTGGAGGGACCACAATCTGGATGTTTCAAAAGGCCTTGATTGGTGGGGCCGTTAAAGCATCTTGTTGGGATCACATCTGCAATATTCACTTCCAGCAGCCCCTTCCATGGAAATGAATACTATCAGGAACCAAGTCTCGCTCATGGCAGGCCAAGTGTCAGACCTGCCCCAGTCCGATCTCTTGGGAAAGAAAGACCCTCGACTCCATTTGGTTGAAGTGATAGGTTCTTTTACTAAAAGATGTTGATTGCAGTAAAGTCAGGCTGGAACTAAATTTCTTGTGCTCAAAAGATACAAAAGTTTTCTCTACATCCCAGCCCTCCCACCATGACTAGTCCGTCTTCAGCCAATATGAGTCCACTTAGGTGTTTTGAGAACGCTGGGGTAATCCACATTCTTTCTAAGGGTGCATGGCCTTCGGTGCTGGCACAAACTGGTGCCAGGCTCCCCTGTTCTTCATCAAGTTGTCATTCCCCTCTCCCAATTTCCCATCATGTACACATGCAGGTTGATTCCCCATTTGTTCCCCCTCCTCCCCACCTCCTAACCTTTGATGGCAGGATGCCAGCAAGGTGCCAAGCTGAAGATGGCAGACCTGACACTAAGCATTGCTCTCCCCAACACCAACACCCTTCTTAGAAGTGGTTTCTGACAGTGAGAACAATCAACCCATGGAACAGAAGTTGCCTTCGGAAGTTGTGGGAGCTTCATCACTGGAGGTTTTCATCAAGAGAATGGACTGCCCTTGGTCAGAAATGATGTAGGGTCTCCTGCTTGGACGAGGGGTTGGACTAGATGACCTACAAGGTCCTTTCCAACTCTGTTAATCTTTAAGCTATGAAAAAAGATTCTTAAAAAGCACTCCTGGAGAGGATCTACAAGAATTTCTTGATGTTAAGCCACGTTTTATTTCAATTTTTTAAATATCTTTTCGCTCACATTTTGGCAGGAATTCCTGTTGTCTTTAAATAATCTTTGGGTTCCTTTCTGAGGCTACTTGTTGCCAGCTATGTTTCTCCTGAGGAAGGATTTGTCCAAAATTCTCTGCATTTAATTCCTTTCCAGAATTTTTTAATCCGAAGGCAGCCACTGAAGTCTAATAACATCTCAGATCGCCAATCTTTTCTCCGCAGCCACAAGTGATGGGATGGGGTGTGGCTTATACGTTGGGAAAACCACCTGGTGACTGCTCGCCTTGTTTCTTGCTTAAATCCTGCTAGTGAAAGTTTGGCCTTGGAGTTACTGGTTTCTTCATTTGGTTACTACTGTAAAAGCCTAGTCAAAACGTGGCCACTTGGATTTTTAAAAGCACGAGTGGTAAAGTGTTGTTGTTTTTTTGCAGTGAGACCGGTCTATCAGGGCAACCTGGTCCACCCAAATACTACCCTGGTCAGCCCCAATCGAGGAGCCTTCACAGGCAGTTGCTTTTGCGACAAACTATTTTTTTGTGTTGAATTTATATTTACTGACAAAGAAATAAAGGGAGACTTGTATAGATCTATTTCAAGCTATTTAGCTCTCATCAGCTAGCCATACCCTTTTGGGATTCGAACCCCAGGCTACTTGCATATTAGGTAGATGTATTAACCTCTAAGCCATGGGTTCTCCTCGCTTTGTTGGCTATACCAGGGGGGAGATTAAGTGTTAAAGGTTGAGTGGTAAAGACTCCGCTATACAAACTAAAGAAATGTTAGTAACCAAGCCAAAGTTTGGGGATCCTTTCAGCTACCGAAAGTTAGAGGTCCTTGAAGGTGCCCAAGTGGAAAAAGCAGATTTAACTACAGGTAGTCCTCAATTTATGACCACAATTGAACCCCAAATTTCTGTGGCAAAATGAGACATTTTTTAAATGAATTTTGCCCCATTTGACATCCTTTCTTGCCACAATCGTTAAGCGAATCACTGCAGTTGTTAAATTAGCAACACTGTTGTTAAGCAAATCTGGCTTCCCCACTGAATTTGCTTGTCAGAAGGTCGCAAAAGGGGATCACGTGACAGCCCCCCCCCCGGGAAACTGCAACTGTCATAAATATGAATCAGTTGCTAAGCACCTGAGTTTTGATCATGAGACCATGGACATGGTGCAATGGTCGTAAGTGTGAAAAATGGTCATAAGTCACTTTGTTTGGTGCCATTGTAACTTCAGCTAAATGAACTCACAAAAAGCCTTTCTTACAAAAAAAGGCCAATGTTTCTGTGTGTCTGCAGCTTCACATCTTTGTAAAAGCCCAGGCGTGCCATGCTGGTCCTGGAGAGGTGAATAAGGGAATTGAATGCTCTTTGATCCACTTCCTCCCTCCTTGTGTAAGCCAAGCAATTCAAATTGCCTGCCAAAGCCTCTTCTGCCACTCCCTCCCTCCCCACAGTCTCTGGAATCCATTCGTTCCTTTGGAAAGCTGAAGAAATGTGTGTTTGATCCCGCAAATCAGTGATTCTGTTTACGGTCAACTTGACGGGGTGTGTGCATGCGTGTGTTGCTTCTTTGACAAATCATTCAGTCTGCAGGTAGGCAGAGATGCAGGTGGGGGGTGGAGGGGCCAGGCTATTCATTCATTCAAGGCCTTGATCTTCATTGCAGGTCTGAGGCAGAATAGGTCAACTCACCATGGCCAACTCACCACAGTCAACTTGTCATGGTCAACTCGCCACGATCAATTTGTTACAGTCAACTCACCACGGTCAACTCACCATGGTCAACTTGTCACAGTCAACTCACCATGGTCAACTCACCATGGTCAACTTGCCACGGCCAATTCACCGCAGCCAATTCACTATGGGACAACTCATTGCGGGATAATTCAACAATTCAATTTAATTATTTAAAATAATTTTAAAAATATTTTAATGTTTGTCATTCCCATTTCATTCTGTCCCTCCTTTGGCACCCTTTCTTTAATGATTCTATCCCACAATTTCTTCGACATTAACGTAATCCTTTTCCCGCAGCAACTTGTCTTGTAACCAACGGGTCATGGCAAGTTGACCCATGGCAATTTGGCTGTGACGAGTTGGCCGTGGCGAGTTATCGTAGACCCAGTCTGAGGCAAATCAAGGGGGATGCTGATGTCCACACTGTGTTTTGAGGTATCCTTGTAGCACTAGGGCATGGGGGGTGGGCAGGAGAGCATGGGGGGCCAACGGCTTCAATGGCAGGAGAAGCAGAAGATTAGGTTGTTCAGCTGCTGCTTTCTCTCTCCCTCTCCTCGTCTGCATCGGCTTTCCTCTCTCTTGATGTCAGAATGTTGATACAATGGGAAAGCAACCCTTCAATCAAGCTCCTGAGTTGAAGGGGGAAGTGTGCATCACAGTATAATTAAGAATTAGGGAGATATGAACATATAATTATTCCACCAAAGCGAGGTGTCTTCCAGAGATCTAGGAAACTGGCTCCCTTCCAAACCGCAGAAGTACTCCGTGTGAATTGGTCGCTCTGCAAAAGCCATCCGGCTAAAGGTGATTTTTAGGGCGGAGAAGGCATCCTTCTGGAACCTTTCTCCCGGGCACAAAGCCTAGGTCATATGGCAGTTTAAGGCTGGGCTGAATTCAGCTTTCTCATTGGTCTGAAGTTTTCTTCCCCTGCAGAAGAGGTAACCTTATTCTCAGGGTGTTTGAGGTTCCTTTCAAAATTCTCAGGGATGTTTTTGTGCCGCAAGTTGGGGAGGAGACAGAGGAGGCCACTGAAGTCAGACAGGAGACAGAGGAGGCCACTGAAGTTTGGGCAGGAGACAGAGGAGGCCACTGAAGTTAGGGAGGAGACAGAGGAGGCCACTGAAGTCAGACAGGAGACAGAGGAGGCCACTGAAGTTTGGGCAGGAGACAGAGGAGGCCACTGAAGTTAGGGAGGAGACAGAGGAGGCCACTGAAGTCAGACAGGAGACAGAGGAGGCCACTGAAGTTTGGGCAGGAGACAGAGGAGGCCACTGAAGTTGGGCAGGAGACAGAGGAGGCCACTGAAGTTGGGCAGGAGACAGAGGAGGCCACTGAAGTTGGGCAGAAAACAGAGGAGGCCACTGAAGTCAGACAGGAGACAGAGGAGGCCACTGAAGTTTGGGCAGGAGACAGAGGAGGCCACTGAAGTTTGGGCAGGAGACAGAGGAGGCCACTGAAGTTAGGGAGGAGACAGAGGAGGCCACTGAAGTCAGACAGGAGACAGAGGAGGCCACTGAAGTTGGGCAGGAGACAGAGGAGGCCACTGAAGTCAGACAGGAGACAGAGGAGGCCACTGAAGTTGGGCAGGAGACAGAGGAGGCCACTGAAGTTGGGCAGGAGACAGAGGAGGCCACTGAAGTTGGGGAGGAGACAGAGGAGGCCACTGAAGTTGGGCAGGAGACAGAGAAGGCCACTGAAGTCGGACAGAAGACAGAGGAGGCCACTGAAGTTGGGCAGGAGACATTCTGATACTATTTTTCTATCCTTCTACAGCCTCCTTGGTTGCCTCCACCTCTGAAGAACCTTTCTTTGGGATGGATTGGAGAATTCTTTCTGTTTGCTCAGCACTGGGCCAGGCGATGTTCAGACCTGGTTTTGATTCAGCCCAACCTGTGCCAATTGTGGAGTCCATGCAATGACTCCTGGCCTGCAGTCACTGGTGAAACCCCTTTAATTGTTGCCATTGTAGTTATTATTATTGATTGCACAATCAGTCAGCCAGCCCTTGGAATAACCGGTTCAATGAACCAGATTAAAATTAACATCCGGTTCATTTGAACCAGTCTGAACTGGCTGAATCCCACCCCTGCAGAGGGGCTGCGGGTGGGTGAGGAGAGGACTAATACACAAAGGACCACATACCCCCACACAAAACATCAACCTCCCCATTGCTCCAAATGGGCAGGAACAGCCACTACATGCAACTACACAAAACAAGTTGTGCCTTTTCTTAAATAATTTCTTTCCAGCTTGTTTTCTTTTTTGTAATAAGTCATTTTTGGAGCCTTCCTCCATAATTGGTTGCTATGGGGAAAATCTTTCTTCCCCACAATGCCTCCAATGTATCATTCACATTACCATTATGGCACCTCTATGTTCTCCCCAAAACTTTGCATCTGAATAACAAGGGAGCAGAAGGGGAGGGGGGTTATATATCCCCAAGTAGGAAAAATCAGGATAATGGTAACATCTGTTTTGCAGTTCTTGTCTGTTCTTTGCACAGTTAGTTGATTAACATGAAAACGTGTCTCTTTTAGTAATTGTACACAGCTTGACATATTGAGCTTCAATAAATGAGCCAAATATATAATATAACTGGTGACCGAGATTGAATTGGAAATAGAAACTAGCATAATTGGTAGTAGACGTAATAATAATTGGCAGTTTCAAACCAGGTATGAAAAAACGTAGCCCTCCAAAACCTTGTGTGAATTCTAGGGACAACCTTTGTAAAATTATCTGTTTATAAAATTCCGCTAACATTGCAGAGTTGGTGATGGGGAAAGATTTTGGACACGTCCTGAAAAGCTCAAGATACTGACGTGCTATTACAAATTCAATCTGAAGCAATCCAAGTTATGAACTGCCTCTCGGTCTCTTTTATTTTGCTATGTCAACATATGGTTCTGTTTGAAGATTTAGACATGATTGTTCATTTATTGACCGAAACCTTCAGTGCTATTCTTTAAATGAGAAAAAAGATTATTTTTGTCAGTGATAAGTGGTTTCCGGGATGGTGTGAGGATGTATGACCGCACTTAAAAATATAGATAGAAAAGAGAATGATAATACGGCAGTCTGTTGAAAGGTTTTATTATGTATTGGAACAGAAGGATAAAATGTACAACCTGCTCCTTTTCTATTGTCAAGGCAAGCAGGGAAAATATAAATAAAAGTCCAACTTAGTTATGGAAAGCACTGCTGTAAAACCATTTGTATGAACTTATTAACAATGAATATTGATTCTCTCCCCACACCTTTCTTTTTATGTGGCTGGATTGGAATTGGAATGCATTTCCATCTTAACTATACTGTAATATTTTCCCCAACTTTAAGGTAGCATCTGAAGGCTGTGAAAATATCTAGACCCCTCACATCCTGGACATAAATGGTTTCAACTACTACCCTCAAAACGATGCTATAGAGCACTGCACACCAGAACAACTAGACACAAGGACAGTTTTTTCCCAGACGCCATCACTCTGCTTAACAATTAATTCCCACAACACTGTCAAATAATTTACTAAGACTGTATTACTATTATTCTTCTCTTCCTTACTAGTATGTATCTCTTCCCGCTTATTACTATAACCGTGTTGCTTGTCTCTTTCAATTTATATTGTTTTTATTTGTTTCCTAGTACGATTTGATAGCTTATTAGTAACCTTGACTATCACTAAGTGTTGTATCTTTTTATTCTCGATGAATGTATTCTATTCTCCTTATGTACACTGAGAGCATATACACCAAAGACAAATTCCTTGTGTGTCCAATCACACTTGGCCAACAAAGAATTCAATTCAATTCAATTCAATTCAATTCAATTCAATTCAATTCAATCCTATCCTATCCTATCCTATCCTATCCTATCCTATCCTATCCTATCCTATCCTATCCTATCCTATCCTATTTGTACCCTATGACTATCATTAAGTGTTGTACTTTATGATTCTTGACAAATGTATCTTGTCTTTTTATGTACCCTGAGAGCATATGCACCAAAGACAAATTCCTTGTGTGTCCAATCACACTTGGCCAATAAAGAATTCTATTCTATTCTATTCTATTCTATTCTATTCTATTCTATTCTATTCTATTCTATTCTATTCTATTCTATTCTATCCTATTCTATCCCTACAGCCGACCTGTGTGGTAGATTAAGGGGACTGAAACATAGCAACCATCCTAAATTTCCCAGTGAGTCTTCATGATTGAGGACTTTTCCTAATCCTAGTTCAACACTCTAAGCATTACCGGTATATCTCTCTGTCTCGCTACATTCGCACAACAGCTGTGTGTAGCTGTATTCCCATTATAACTGATGCCCAAACAAATATTAGCTTGGTTCCTTTAGCAAAGACAATATTCTCAGCCAAAATCACTCAGCTCCTAGTCCATGCATCCTATATGAGCTAGGTGAAAAAAGAAGGGGGGAGGGGGGCTACACTGATCCAGTCCATGCTGAATATCCTACTAAATCTGTTTAATTAGTTCACTGAATAAATTAAATTGGATTTGGGCAATGCCATAAAACAGATTACTCCCCTTCCAGGTTTTGATGTGCTGCTTCATGATGAAGGTCTATCCAAGAACATCCGTGGGAAGTGTTTGCCAAGACCACCCCCCACCCCCAAGCAGAATCCCCCCCCCCAAGATCATCCCAGTTGCTCAGCTAAAGCCAGCAGCTGCCTCTCTTGGGGAGTGATGAGAAAGGAAGATGTCAGAGGCAGATGATCACCTCACCTGGGTGGACCAGCGGCTGAGGCTGAGCAGGTGAGCCACAGCTGCAGCAAATTGGCCAGGAGGCTCCAGGCAAGGACCCCCATTAGGAATGAGGTGGAGGTAGAGTCTACACTCCTCCTGACCCAAGGACACATAGGGCAGAGAGGAGACAGGCACAATGCCAGTCGGCTAGACTACACGCAAGGAGGCAATCTGCCCTGAGGACTTGAGTGTTGCTGAAGCAACGTGCTGTCCTGGCCCAGCTCCCCAAACACGACAAACCCTTTAATAAATCCTTTATTAGGAGCACCAGCAGCCTCCGGCAAAAAGTTTCTCTCTCACCGCAGGCTAACAAGTCTGTCTAGCAGGGAGATGAATAGTTGTCTATTCATCTCCGCTCCCTGCCTTTTATCCCCAGAATTAGGGTGGGTCTTTGCTAGCAGCGGTGGCTCTCCCGTTCCAAGGACCGGCCCACAGATTTCCATTGCTCTCCTCTGCCTTCTGCGCATACAAGCATCAGGCACTGGACCCAGCTGTTCCTCCTCTTCCTCATCAGCCACCTCCAGACCTGGGGGCTGTTGACTCTCCATCTGAGGGCTGATGGACAGCCACCTCTCTCTCTCTGTGAGCTCCATTCCCTCTTCCCCCTCGGAGCTCTCAGATTGCCTTGATGCTGGCCCTGACTCCTACGCCTCCTCCTCCTCCTCTTATTTGGCTGTTGAGAGGGGCCGGCAGCTGACAAGCCACATGTGCCCAGTTCTGGGCCTTGTGTGCTCATGCCATGTATCCTGGCCTGTTTGACTCCTGGACTGCTTTCCTGAGTGCCCGTTGGACTTGGTTACCCAGTGACTCTGGTCCTACTGAACTTGGAATCTGGACGTGGGCAACAGGGACCTGTTTTGGGGTTTTTAATAAACACCTGTAGACTCTTGCTGTATGTGTGTGGGAGAGCAGGGTAGCACAGCAATGGTAAATCATGCTTTTCACCCAGAAAACCACATGGACAGAAAATATACAGTAATTCACAATATACAGTTGGATAACAATGGGTCCCTCAGGTTGGACAGCACTTAACACGCTACTCAGGAAGAGTTAAGGATATTTACTATATGGCTAGACTAAGCCCTTTGGGTGTCTGGTTGCTGATGTTGCCGTACAGGGAAAGAAAGACAATTTCAATGGGAATATGGAACATCAGGAGCACAAATGGGAAATTCCACATAATGACAATAAAATGGAACCACTACAGTTGACATCCTGGGCATCAGCACACTGAACCTGACTGAGTCTTAGTGGCACAGTGGTTAAGAGCGGTTAAGACTGCAGGTTACTTCTGCTGATCACCGGCTGCCAGCAGTTTGGCAGATCGAATCTCACCAGGCTCAAGGTTGACTGAGCCTTCCATCCTTCGGAGGTTGGTAAAATGAGGACCCAGATTGTTGGGGGCAAGAGGCTGACTCTGTAAACCACTTAGAGAGGGCTGCAAAGCATTGTGAAGCAGTATATAAGTCTAAGTGCTATGGCTATTCCTTTTCTTCTTCCTTCCTTCCTTCCTTTCTTCCTTCCTCTGCCCACTGCCAGCAGTTCAAATCTCACCAAGCTCAGGGTTGACTCAGCCTTCCATTCTTCCAAGATGGGTAAAATGAGGACCCAGATTGTTGGGGGAAAGAGGCTGACTCTATAAACTGCTTAGAGAGGGCTGGAAAGCACTGTGAAGCGGTATATAAGTCTAAGTGCTAAGTTGAGACTCTTTCAGTCATAAATCTGCGAGACCGCCTTTTGCCGCCAATAGCCTCCCACTGACCGGTTCGCTCGCACAGAGAGGGCCTCCTCAGGGTGCCGTCGGCCAGACAGTGCCGGCTGGCGACTCCCAGGGGGAGAGCCTTCTCTGTGGCAGCACCCGCCCTCTGGAATGACCTACCCCCTGAGATATGCACAATATCAGACCTCAAACTTTTCGTCGGGCCCTGAAAACAGACCTATTCCATCTAGCCGGGCTGGCTTGATCCCATCCTCTCAGTTTTAATTGAATTTGGTTTTAATTGGGTTGTTTTTAAATCTTGGGCCGAAATTATTTAATTGTTTTTTAAACTGTTTTTAAATTTTATATGCAATGTTTTATCTCAGCTGTACACCGCCCTGAGTCCCGCAGGAGAAGGGCGGTATAGAAATAAAATAAATAATAATAATAATAAATGTATTAAAATGCAAGAAATGAAAAAAGAAAGAAGGAATGGCCTTGTTTTTAATGGCTAAGGAAGAACAGAACCTGGCCATCAATGACCCTGTAATATAAATTAGATTTTGTGGACAACCCTTTAATATGAAGATCGCATTACTGCAGAAGAAGCAGAGTTTTATGACCATTTGAAATTGACAAAATGCGTAGGGAAGACGTGCTGCTCGAGATTGGAGGCTGGAATGCCAATGTTGGAAATATGAAGGAAAATGCAATTGGATCGTATGGCTTAGCAAGCCGAAATGTAGCAGGAGACTGAATTACTAATTTCTGCCACTTCCGTGATTTCTTCATAGCTAACAAAACTGTGCCTCTGTACATACACAACACCAAATGAATACATAGACATCGAATTGGCTACAGGTAGTCCTCAGGTTATGACCACAACGGAGCCCAATATTTCTGTTGTTAAGTGAGACGTTTGTTAGTTTGTCCCGTTTTACGACTTTTCTTGTCACAGTTGTTAAGTGAATCATTGCATTTGTTAAATTAGTAACAACCTGGTTGTTAAGTGAATCTGGGTTCCCCCCACTGACTTTGCTTGTCAGAAGGTCGCAAAAGCGGATCAGGTGACTCCGGGACACTGCAACCGTCATAAATGTGAGTCAGTTGTCAAGCATCCAAATGTAAATCAAGTGACCATGGGGATAGTACAACGGTTTTTAAGTGTGAAAAACGGTCATAAGTTTTTCAATGCCATTGTAACTACGAATGGTCACTAAATGAACGGTTGTAAGTCAAGGACGGCCTGCACTCCTGGGTAAAAGGCAAGAATCTCAGGAAGGAACTTAAAGAGATTTAAAGAGCTGTTAGATGAGCCAAGAAGCAGCACTGCAGAATCTGTAAAGATAATGACGATGGAAATAGACATGGAAAAACAAGGGAAGTCTTTCAAAAAATATCTGAACTTAGAAGAAGGTTCCAACCGGATGAGTATGTTAAAGGATTCCATGGACACACAGTAATCAAGTCAAGGGAGATCAACTAAAGATGGAAGGAAAACACTGAAATATTGCTCGACAGAGATGTTAATATCCAAGGTACCTCCAAACTGTGAAAAACTCTAGTTTTTAGCACTTAAGACTTATAGACCGCTTTACAATGCTTTCACAGCCCCCTCTAAGTGGTTCACAGAGTCAGCCTCTTGCCCCCAACAATCTGGGTCCTCATTTGACCCACCTTGGAAGGACGGAAGGACGAGTCAACCTTGAGCCTGGTGAATTGAACAATTTGAACTGCCAAATTGCAGGCAGCCGGCAGTCAGCAGAAGTAGCCTGCAGTACTGCACTCTAACCACTGCACCACCGTGGCTCATTAGGTTATAGGAATCGGTGGAGTGGCTTTCCTCCAGAAATTATGGCTGTTCCAGCCCTGGAGGTTTTAAGAGGAGACTGGACAGCCACTTGTCTGGAATGGTAGAGGGTCACCAGCCTGGGCAGGGGGTTGGACCAGAAGACCTCCGACTCTCTAATTCTGTTCACTGATGTGAACTACACACAGAAATGTAGCAAACCATAGTAAACTCTGTCAACCCCAAATCTTCACTTTGACTGAAGAAGTTACTTGGATGAGTAATGAAAGTCTCAAGTCTTAATAAACTTTGGTCCAGTTTGGTCCAGATTTAACCTTTTAAGATACGTTTGGCCTGGATGATAGAATCTTCATTCACATGTTGCTTTTTCATTTTGGGGAGAAATCCCCTGCAGTCTGTAGGGCAGCGCCCCCCACCCAACCTTCTGGGCACCAGGGGCCAGTTCCGTGGAGAAAGGTTTTTCCGCAGACCGGACGGGGCAGGGTTTTGCACGCTGCCTGCATCTTGTGAATGGGGCTTCATTTTTTTTAAATTTTTTTTGTGCAGCCTGGTTGCTGGCATGTTGTGGTGCCAGTCCACAAACTGGGCATTGTGGGCCCTTGTTGTATGGCAAGAGTTGGTTCTTTCCTGTCATGGTCCCATCAGAGCCTGAGTCAACACAGGAGGATGAGCCAGACCTGGGGCCGATGGAGGTTGAGAGGGCAGCCTCGTTGGCTTCGGAAGAACGCAGGGAGGAGCTGGACGAGGCAGCCCCAGGTCCCTTGGACTGGGGACAGCTTGCCAGTAGGAAAGAATGGGGGCAGGACAACCGAAAGGAGGGGGAAAGGGCAGGCAGTGGAGATGAGGACTGACTGAGCTCAGGTAACAAGCAAGGACCACCCCCTCCTGATCCCTGAGCACGGAGAGTGGAGAGGAGGCAGGAACAGCGCAGACCAACTCTACGAATCAGGAGGGGAACGCCCCACCCCTTTTCACAAAGCACACCTGGAGAATGAGACTTAAGGAGATGCTATGGGGAGGGGCATTTGTCAAGAACAAACACTGAATTCGTGGAGTTTTGTGTGTCATGGCCAATGTCTGAATTCGTTGGACTTCTTGGCTAGTTTCTTTCCTTCGTGGAACTCATTGCCTTGTTCCCTTGCCTCGTTGGATTTCTTGCCTGGAAGCCATTGTGCTAACCGCATTTTGCTGGACTACTCGCAGCCAGAGGCTGCTGTGTGTGTGTGTCTGTGAGCGCTTTGCTCCCATAAACGTGGGAGCTTTTGTGGGAAAGTTGGTGCAATAAAGGGGAGTTTGAACTATCAGTTGACTGTGTTGCCTCTGTGCCTTGTCCTGGGTCATCACATTTCCAATGACTCTCTGACTTTTTGCCTACCCAAATCTTCATTTTGTCTCAAGAACTTACCTAGATGAGTAACAAAATGTCTCTTTTAATGAACTTTGGTCCAGTTGTCATGCTTTAGCCTTTTGAGATACACAGTAAACGTTCTAACCAAGCTATGGAGAATGACACGATTGGAAGAAGTCAATTTACTCCCCAATACTAAATAGTGTGTATAAACTATTAATGAGCCACAGTGGTGCAATGGTTAGAGTACAGGCTACTTCTGCTGACTGCCGGCTGCTTGCAATTTGGCAGTTCAAATCTCACCAGGCTTGAGGTTGACTCAGCCTTCCATCCTTCAGAGGTCAGTAAAATGAGGGCCCAAACTGTTGAGGCCAATATGCTGACTCTGTAAAGTGCTTGGAAAGGTCTGTAAAAACACTGTAAAGCAGTATATAAGTGGTATTGCTATTCCTATTGTACAACACCCTTAATTTCAAAATAATGTTCAGAGATTAGAGCCCTGCATGGGATAGATGATGTCAGATATTCAAGTTGTCAATAAATAAGGCTGAGGAATATGAAACATTATTGATGGCACATGCTAGGCAATAGAGAAAACTGGAAACTACAGAGTAAGTCAGTATGTGTTCCACTGATTGTAGAAAAACCTCTGATTATGTCTGCCAAGTTGTGAAATGAGAAACATGACAATCCTAGAATATTATTCTCAATGTCCTCATTAGAAACTACACAAGGTGTGGATCAGTGGCTCCAGCAGAAATGTATGTCCTGTTAACTAAATCCATGGACCCCTCCATCTTCAGTGGTGGAATTTCCAAAAATCCAGATTCTTGGAGACCCCAATGGGTTCCTGTTTTACTCCTCCCAGCTGCTGCCAGGGTAGTCGATCTGCTAAGGCAACAGGAGGCAGGAAAAGCTGTTTGTCCTAAGCCTTAAGCTTAAAGTGGGCTAAATTTTAAAGAATTGCTATTTTAAATGGTTCAAATTAAGCCCCACTGTTACCCTAATACCATCTGGAAACATTTTTTTTTTTTTTGAGCTTGAAGCTCAGCAGTGCTGGCCCTTGGACAGAAGACCAACAGCTGAAGAATCACCAGGCAAGTTGAAAATAATTTCAATAGACAAGCAGCATTTTGTTATGTTGGCAGGAAAACTCCATGGATGCGTCTAATTTAACAGTACATTGAAAGGATTCAATAGAGGGAAAAAAGTGACAAGCTGAGCTCCACTTGACGGGTCTTTCCTTGGCTTTCACGCACCTTTTACTTTTATTCTTTTCAACCCACCCAAATGTTGGAAACATGCAAGGTAGAACTCTAGGGTCCATTGGTGTCAGCAGGGGTACCCTGACAAGTGAACGCAATCAGGCACAATTTGCTCTTGCTTGAGAAGTCAGAAAGTGTTAGATTGACAGCGGGCCACAAGCCCCACCCCCAATCCCCGTGGTCCAAATGGTAGAGCGATTCAAGTGAGCATCTTTGCGTATGTGAGAAGAGCTTCTTCTACGGGCCAGAAGGTGTCCCAGAACTGAGCCCCACAGGTCATAGTCTGGGGCCTCCATGCCTGGAATGGCTCTCACCCCCACCTGCAGCTCTGCAAATGTCAATCAATTAGAATATCTTCTAGTCCAACCCCCTGCTCAAGCAGGAGACCTTATGCTATTTCGGACAAGTGGCTATATCCAATTTCTTCTGGAAAACCTCCAGTGATGAAGCACTCCACAACTTCTGAAGGCAACTTCTGTTGCACTGGTTAATTGTCCTCATTGTTATGAAGTTTCTCCTTAATTCCAGGTTGCTTCTCTCCTTGATTAGTTTCTATCCATTGTTTCTCATCTTGCCTTCTGGTGCTTTGGAAAATAAGTTGATCCCCTCTTCTTTATGGCAGCCCCTCAAATATTAGAATACTTCTATCATTTCACCCTTAGTCCTTCTTTTCTCTAGATTAACCCAACCCAATTCCTGCAGTCCTTCTTCATGTGTTTTTGTCTCCAGGCCTTTAATCATCTTAATTGCTCTTCTCTGCACTTTTTCCATAGTCTCAACATCTTTTTTGTAATGTGGTGACCAAAATTGGATGCAGTATTCCAGGTCTGGCCTTACTAAGGCTGTATAAAGTGGTAGTAATACTGTACACGATTTTGATCCTATGTTTGTTTATACAACCAAGGATGGCGTTAGCTTTTTTGGCTGCTGCCACAGACAGCTGGCTCCTGTTTAAGTGGTGGTCCACCAGGATTGCAAGATCGCTCTCACAGTTACCGTTTTTGAGCCAGGTTTCGCCTAATTTATATCTTTGTAGAATTCACCGGAGTTGGTTAAACTCCCTTCGCGACTCGCCTCGGGACCGCCAGCCCCGCTGTATTGATCGGGAAGGACGGGCCCGCCATCCGCGGGTGGGACCAGGCAGGGCGCGCCGGGCCTCCAGAGTCGTCAGGAGGGGCGGCGGGTTGGCGGCCCCTCGACGCACCGGGATGGCGGGCGAGAGAAGGCTCAAGGAAAGCGGGCAGAGCCGAGCGCGGCACTGACCATGGAGCGCCTCCCTCAGGCGCCGCACCCAGGCCAGGCGCCTGGGAATCGGCCGCTAGCAACGAAGCGCCCGCGGGGTAGGAGGGAAGAAGCTGTGGAAAATCTCCTCATGGCCAAGAGCGCCCGGCCGGTGAGCGCTCTGCAGAGCTCCGGGAGCGGCTCTCCCCTTTGGGGGGCGCCTCGCCCTCTCCTCGGCGGCCTTGAGGTGGCTCCGTCCCTCAGGTAATGAGCGCCGCCCGGCGAGGAGCAGTCCGGAGCGAGCAGCCTTCCTCGCCGGGAGGGCGTCGGCGCCCCTTCGGCCAGTTCCCCTGAGGCCGCCTCGCCCCCGCCGCTCTCCTTCCTTAGACAGCCCAGTCAGCCGCGGCTGTGGCGCCCGGCGGGCTCGGCTCCTTCCCTCGCTCGAGCGGCTCAACCTGCCGCGGGGCTCAACGCTCGCCAGCTCCGCCCCGGGAGAGGCCGAGCGTGGCCGCAGCGAGCGACTCTTCATCCGCTGCTCCGGGCGCTTCCCCGGCTAAGCGCGCGGCGGCTGCGGCCCCTCCTCTCCTCCGCCTCCCTCCCCCTCCCGCCAGTAAATCCGATCTAGGCCGAGCCGTCTCCCTCCCACCACGTGATCCCATCCGGCGTCCTACACCTTTCGGGCTCGCTCGCTCGGCGCGGCGCGGCGCACCTCGGCTCTCCAAGCAGAGACCCCGGCGCCCCGCCTTCCGGACGCGGCGGCAGCGAAGGGAAGGGAAGGGGCGGGGAGGGCGGGGGTCGGAACGCGTCGCCCGGGGCTGGGAGCCGCGCGGGGGAGGCGGCCCGGATCGGTGTCCTCGCCGCCGGGAAGGAACCCAAGAGCCGCTCGCCCCCCATCCGTCCCGTTCCCTGCGCCTGGATGCTGGCTCCGGCCGCCGGACTGCTGCGCCTCGCTCGCTCGAGGAGCCGGGCGGCCCTCCGCGGAGACGCCGGCAGAGGCAGCCCCTGGCTGGCCGCGCCCGCTCGGAAGTTCGCATGAGGCTCCGCGGCGCCTGCCCGCCGCCGCCGCCGCGCCCCTCCGGGGAAGGATTGCTGCCCCCCGAGACGTGCCTTGCCCGAGCGCCTAAGATGAAGAGGGCCATCGCCAAAGGTAGGCAAGAGGGCGCCCGCGGGACGCGGCTGGCGGGAGGGAGGGAGCCCCGGGCTCGGCGCGGCAGAAGTTCCGCCTGGCAAGTTTGGTGCGCGCGGGGGGCTCAAGCCGGAGACGGGACGGGGGGAGACGGGCGAGGCCGTCCCATCCCGGACCGCCCCCCCCCCAGGGAGGGATGCGCTTGGACGCAGAGTTGCGCGGCCGAAGCGGCTCCCGCGCGACTCAGGCAAGGGTGGCAGGGAAGCCGCTGCGCGGAGCCAGGCGTTGCAGAAGAGGAGCAGCCGCCGGTGTCGGTGTCGGGGAGGGGGCGGGGAACGATTGACGGGCCGCTTGTGCCCTCTTGGGCTTTGCCGAGGAGGGGGCTTCGGTGGGAACTCTGGGCCTGCTTTGCGGGTGGTCGGACAGCCCCAGAGGGCCGTGGGGAGGGGGGCGTTTCTCTCTCTGTCCTCCCCCCCCTCCGCCCAGACTGGAGGCGAAGGCGTCGAGAGGCTGGGCGGGCGGGCTCTTCTTTCTAGCCCGAAAAGCGCCGCAGCGGTTGATTTCTAGGCAGGACCCCCTCCCCTTCTTTCTCTCCCCCCCCACGTGCAGGGTCTCCACCTCGGGAGTGCCCTGGAGGCAAGCCTCGGGCTTCCCTGAAAGCCCCCCACCCACCCTTGTTGGCTTTCGCCTCTCTTCCCGGTGGCCTTTTGGGGGCGGGGGTTGCTGCAGCTCCGGCAGGTGTCTGCAGAGGTTGCGAGGATGGGGGGGGGGGCTGTTCTCTCCCCTTCCCCTGACCAGCCCCCCCTCCTCCTGGGCCTTTCCTCTGGAGCCTGGAAGGCGGGGGGGGGGGGGGAAGCGGAGTCCTTTTTGCCACCGGCAAGCGGCGATCCCTGCGGAAGGCTCGGTATTGTGGAGGGGGGGATTCCTCTTGACACCGCCCCCCCCCCCTTCTGCTGACAGCCGGACTGACATTAGTCAATGGAGGTTTTGCAAAGCTTTTTGTTCAGTTGCAAGAGAAGATTGCGGCGGGGCAAGGGAGGAGCCCCTTCCCCACTTCGAGGGCAGGAATTTAACCCCCCCCCATACACACCCAGACCCCTCCCCTGCAGAACAGGGCCAAATAGCCTGGCCACTGAAACCCCATAGATAAGAAAGAGTTGGCCAAAGTTTCCAGTGATTTATTTCAAAGGGCAGGACACAAGCTGACCTTCCCAGCGGGGGAACCGAAGGGGGGAAAAAGGGAGGAAAGTGCTTTACGATTAGAGGAGAGCGAGCTATCCCCCCCCCCCCCGGTTAAAAGAATTATCTTGCTCGGTCGCACCTTTTATTGTTCATTGCAACGACGGGTAGCGATGACCTCCAGCAGGTTGGGGTTCCCTGCGGTTAGAGGGTTTTCTTCGGATCAAAGCGGCCGGCGGAGGTGTGTGCTTCTGTGTGAACCGCTGGCCTTCCAGCCGCTTGGAGCGCAGAGTGACCGATTTGAAAAGAGGGGAGGGGGGGTGGATGGCCCCGAAAAGTGGGGTGGAGTTTGGGGAGGAAAAGGTGGAGGCGTCCAGAGGCAAACCAGGTGGCATTCGTATGAAAAGACAGAAATTGATCGCTTTGAAGCTACATCTCCTCCTCCTTTTGATCTTCATCCTCATCGTCAATGAAAAGATATCCCTTCGTCCTTCTTCTTCTTCTTCTTCTTCTTCTTCTTCTTCTTCTTCTTCTTCTTCTTCTTCTTCTTCTTCTTCTTCTTCTTCTTCTTCTTCTTCTTCTTCTTTTCCTCCTCCTCCTCCTTCTCCTTCTCTTCCTCCTCCTTCCTCCTTCTTTCTCCTCCTCCTCATTCTCCTCCTCCTCCTCCTCCTTCTCTCTTCTTCCTCCTTCTCTTCTCCTTCTCTTCCTCTTCCTCCTCCTCCTCCCTCCTCCATTCTCCTCACCCTCCTTCTCCTCCCCCCCCTCCTCCTCCTCTCCCTGTTACTTTTCTCAGCTTCATGTAAAATATGCATTAGTCAATGGTGCTAAAGTGGATTAAGGCTGGAGGGGGGGGAATTTCATGGAAAGTGAGCAAATATTGTGTAGGCTGGGAATTGCTTTCATTCCACCTTCCCCCTTTTTTTTCATGGTGCTTTGGGTGAAATCAGCTGGGAAGGCTGCTGCGGGGGTCTTGGAGGAGAGCCTGCTGGGGCTGGGGGTAGGGTGGGGGGGAAAGGCAGCCAGAGCTCTTCCAAGTGAGCGGGTGGGATTTATTGATCGCTTCCTTGGGTCGGGAAGCCCTGGGGCAGGTGGACAGACTGGGCGGCTGATGGGGGGTATCCTTTGGGGGGGAGCAAAGGGAGGGCGAGGGGGTGGGGGAAAGGGAAAGCGCCATTCCAAGGGTACCACCTAGTGGCAATTCTCTCAGGGAGCCAGGAAGGAGGGGAAAAAAAGCTGTACAACAGGCAGCCCTCCAGACAGAGGACTTCCTTAAGACTGGGGGGGGGGGGGGCTGGTTGAATGAGGTTCCCACCTGGATTTACGCCCTGGATTTATTCCCCCCTCTCCTATTACATTGGGAAGATTCTGTGTATCTTAATGGATATTATTGGCTGCTTCTCTCACTCTCCTAGGCTGCTTTACAGGGAGTGTATGAGACATTCATTCTCTCCCTCCCTCCCTCTCTCTCTCTCCCTCTCCCTCTCTCTCTCTCTCACACACACACCTTATTTCTTTCTCTCTTTCTCATTCTCTCTGTCTCCCTCCCTCTTTTCCCCTCCCACCTCTCTCCCTCCCTCCCTCCTTTTCTCTCACTCCCCCTCTCTCCCCCTCTCTTTCTCTCCCCCTCTCTCCCCCTCCCTTTCTCTCCCCCTCTCTCTCCCTCCCTTTCTCTTTCCCCTTCCCTCTCCCCCTCCCCCTCCTTCTCTCTCTTCCTCCCTTTCTCTCTCTCCCCCTCTCTCTCCCCCTCCCTTTCTCTCCCTCTCGCTCTCCCTCCCTTACTCTTTCCCCTTCCCTCTCTCCCTCCCCCTCCTTCTCTCTCTTCCTCCCTTTCTCTCTCTCCCCTCTCTCTCCCCCTCCCTTTCTCTCCCTCTCGCTCTCCCTCCCTTTCTCTTTCCCCTTCTCTCTCTCCCTCCCCCTCCTTCTCTCTCTTCCTCCCTTTATCTCTCTCCCTCCCCCTTTCTCCCTCCCCCTCTCTCCCTCCCTTTCTCTGCTGCCTCTCTCTCCCCCTCCCCCTCTCTCCCCCCTTTCCCCCCTCTCTCTTCCTGATCCTCCCTCTCTCCCTCCCTCCCTTCCTTCCTTTCTCTCTCTCCCTACCCCTCTCCTTCTCTCTTTCTTCCTCATCCTCTCTCTCTTCCTCCCTTTCTCTCTCCCTCCCCCTCTCTCCCTCCCCCCTCCTTCTCTTTTTCTTCCTCATCCTCCCTCTGTCACTCCCCCTCCCTCTCTCCTCCCTCCCTCTCCCGTGTGGTTGATGGTTATGGATATGACTTCAATGCAGCAGAGAAACCAAAGAGCTCCTTGTTTGCTTGCAGCAGAAATATCTCAGGGTGCCTTCAAAGCACTTTAGATAGATTTTGCCTCTTTCAGTTTCCTGGGCTAAATTAACTGGTCAATTAATGGGAAATCTTTAGGACTATGTGAAAAAAAAATCTAATTAAATGAGAGCATGGAGAATATTGGGCTCCAAAGGCTTAGAATCCTGGGCTCGTTTGATTCATTCGTCCTGGCTGCTGACAATTTGCTTGCCTTAAACCCCTCAGAAAAGTTCTCTTGGGAACAGAAAATTGTGTAGATATGTATTCTGCCCCCCTCCGTTAGCTGGTGAAAGGACCAGGGGCTTGCAAAAGATTGTGTGTTGCATCTCATGGGGAGAGCGTCATAGGCATCAGTTCAGCCCTTCCTTCCTTCCTTCCTTCCTTCCTTCCTTCCTTCCTTCCTCCCCCCTCCCTCCCTGTATCTTTTCTTTCCTTCCTCCCTCCCTCCCTGTCCCTTTTCCTCCCTTCCTTTCTCCCTCCCTCCCTCCCCTCCTTCCCTGTCCCTTTTCCTTCCTTCCTTTCTCCCTTCCTTCCTTCCTCCCTCCCTTCCCTCCCTCCCTCCCTCCCTTCCCTCCCTCCCTGTCCCTTTTCTTTCCGTCTTTCCTTCTTTCTTCCCTCCCTCCCTCTTTCCCAAATAAAAAACACTCTCCTGGTGGCAGAAGCAAGGGAAAGGAATTGGGCATCCCTCTATCAGAAAGAAGGCTGCTGTGTTTGTCTATGAATGTGAGAATACGAAATCCGCTATAAACTACCCAGAAAATCATTTCAGCAAAGGAATGTATTAATCTCCATAATATATATATATATATATATATATATATATATATATATATATATATGTGTGTGTGTGTGTGTGTGTGTGTGTGTGTGTGTGTAAAACAGTATGCAGTGCCACAGAAAGTTGCTCGTTGTTATTATTATAATAGAAATGTCTAATCAGTCTTTAAAACCCACACACAGGAGGGGAAGGAGAATCCGCTCCTCCACCCCCACCCGGTGTAAGGGATAATCCAATTGTTGTGTAGGTTTCTAGGGCATGATGAAAATCCCTACGCAGAACACGAGATCTTCAAGCCAGGAGATGCAGAGCTTACACCAGGTGCTGATGCACGCACCTTCAGGGCCCATTATCTGATCAGGTGCGCAGAAAAGTTGCCATTGGCTGATCCGAGCGAGGCTTGAAACCGGAGGGACACAGTGTTGGGTGGGACAGGAGCTGGGTGGTTGGGAGACGTGGCAGTGGGGAGTCAAAAACTGAAATGTGTGACCACTGCCTCTTTCTTACACACCAAAAAAGGGCAGCAGATTTGATTTCACAGTAGTGCCCAACAATGTTTCTGCCTCTGCTGCAGAGGTTGCTAATATTAGATTAAGATTAACAGAGTTGGAAGGGACCTTGTAGGTCATCTAGTCCAACCCCCCGCCAAGCAGGAGATCTTACACCATTTCTGACAGATGGCAATCCAGTCTCTTCTTGAAAGCTTCCAGGGATGAAGCTCCCACAACTTCCGAAGGTAACTTCTGTTCCATGGGTTGATTGTTCTCACTGTCAGGAAATTCCTCCTTATTTCCAGGTTGAATCTCTCCTTGTTCAGTTTCCATCCATTATTCCTTGTCTGACCTTCAGGGGCTTTGGAAAATAGCTTGACCCCTTCCTCCTCTCTGTGGCAGCCCCTCCAATATTGGAAGACTGCTATCCTGTCTCCCCTGGTCCTTCTCTTCACTAGACTAGCCAGGCCCGGTTCCTGCAACTGCTCATCATATATTTTAGTTTCCAGGCCTTCGATAGATTCAGATTAACAGAGTTGAAAGGGCTCTTGTAGGTCATCTAGTCCAACCCCCCGCCCAAGCAGGAGACCCTCCCTACACCATTTCTGACAGATGGCAGTCCAGTCTCTTCTTGAAAGCCTCCAGTGATGAAACTCCCACAACTTCCGAAGGCAACTTCTGTTCCATGGCTTGACTGTTCTCACTTATTAAAGTGAGAACCTCAGTTTTCATTCCAGAGTGACAAATGGTGCACCAAGAACAAAGATCTACTACAGGTTTTCTCAATCTTAGCAACTTTTAAGACGCGTGGATTTCAACTCCCAGAATTCCCCGGGCAGCATGAATTCTCCTGGAGTTGAAGTTCACAGATCTTAAATTTGCTATGTTTCGATGAACTCGTCCTTACAGTAGGAGAGAAATATTTATGGGTGAACAATATCTTTCTTTTTGAAAGTAAAAAAGAACTGAATTTATCTATTAGGCACGCGTAACCGCGCATACCTTCCCTCTCCCTTGTTTGAATAACCTATTCTACAGTTTTGTGCAGTAGTAAAAACATAAGAATGGATTATTCTTTAATAAGGAAAATTACATCAGCTTAATTTAACAGGCCGCAGAATCTTGTTTTCTTGGTATAAATTGAATGCCCTTTTCTTTGATGGTGTATAATTGCCATCAAGTGCATAGAGCTTTTTTAAAAAAACTCTTTTTTTTTTTCCATTCCTGTTCCAGATGAGAAAGAAGTAAAAGTTAAATCGGCCATTAAGTGAGCTTCGGGGGGTGGGGGTGGGTGTTCTTGCAAGGTGTGGGAGGGAAACAGAAGGCCGGGTTGCTTTTCCCATGTGCCCCCACTGCTTTTTTTAAAAAAATTGATTTATATGCCGCCCTTCTCCGGAGACTCAGGGCGGCTTACAATGCATTAAGCAATAGCCTTCATCCTTTTGTATATTTATACAAAGTCAGTTTATTGCCCCCACAATCTGGGTCCTCTGGGTCCTCAACCTTAGAAAGGATGGAAGGCTGAGTCAACCTTGAGCCTGGCGAGATTCGAACCTGCACTAATTGCAGGCAGCTGGTCTTAATAACAGGGTGCTTTAGACCACTGTACTACCAAGGCTTTTACTTCTCAAAGTATCAATCAATCAGAATAGAGCTGTAAGGGACCTTGGAGGACTTCTAGTTCAGGGGTCTCCAACCTTGGCAACTTTAAGACTTGTGGACTTCAACTCCCAGAGTTCCTCAGCCATCAAAACTAGACCCCTGTTCTAGTCCAACCCACTCCCTCTCAAGCAGGAGAACCCATACTATTTCAGACAAATGGTTGTCTAGTCTCTTCTTAAAAACCTCCAGTGATGAATTTCTTCAGATATCCAGAGAGAGAAAAAAATTGCAGACTACAGGAACCGTTTGCACTACTCAGGTGACCCTGAGGACACAGGCAAACCTCTAAGTGGCCTCAACGACCCTCTCAAAGGATGCAAAGGACCAGCTGCCTGCAAGGAGTATAAATCCTTCCATTCTCAACCATCCAAGTCAGAGCTGAAGAAGCTTCTTGGATGAGAAGCGAAATGTCTTCAAAGGAAAAAACACAAGAAAGTCCAAAAGTCCAGTTGCCTCCTAAAAAAGCACCTTTGGGACAACCATGATCTGGATGGTTGAGAATCTCTATACGCCTCCGGTGATGAAGCACCCAGAGGTTCTGGAGGCAAGCCATTCCACTGAATAACAGAATAAAGGAGTTGGAAGGGACCTTGGAGGTCTTCTAGTCCAACCCCCATATACCTATATCATTTCAGACAAGTGTCTATCCAGTCCAGTCTCCTCTTAAAAACCTCCAGTGATGGAGCACCCCCAGCTTCTGACAGCAAGCTGTTCCACTGGTTAATTGTCCTCACTTTTGGGAAGTTTCTCCTTAATTCCAGGTTCTCACAGAACCTCACAGTATCCTGCAGTAAGTCATCTGGCCAAAGAGCTTCTAAGATGCAGATGTCAATGCAGTTAAGCAGGTGTGACTTTTTGTAATAATCTAACTAATAGTGGCCCACACTAGAATGTGGAGATTAAATGTTATCTCAGTGCCTCTTTTCCCAGAACTTCCCTATAACTTTGGGTCTCTTTATTGAAATTCTAACTAGGTTGGATCCGGCTTTTTTCAGATTAGCCGAAGTCCAGGCCTAATATCTTTTGGGTTCCATTTTATTTTATATAATCTGAGCTGCTTTATAACTGGGATGCTCTTACTGGATACAAGATAAGTTTGCTATGGGATTATAGTGGGACAATTTGTCAATGTGATTTTCTTTTTTTTTTTTGAAAAATTAGTAACAGACTAAGGAGGGACGTGGTGGCTCAGTGGCTAAGATGCTGAGCTTGTCAATCAGAAGGTCGGCAGTTCAGCAGTTCAAATCCCTAGTGCCGCCTAACGGGGTGAGCTCCCGTTCCTTGTCTCAGCTTCTGCCAACCTAGCAGTTCGAAAGCAGGTAATAAATGCAAGTAGAAAAATAGGGACCACATTTGGTGGGAAGGGAACAGCACTCTTTGCGCCTTTGGCATTGAGTCATGCCGGCCACATGACCACGGAGACGTCTTCGGACAGCGCTGGCTCTTCGGCTTTGAAATGGAGATGAGCACTGCCCTCTAGAGTCGGGAATGACTAACACATATGTGCGAAGGGAACCTTTACCTTTTAAGGAGGCGAAGATTGTTTCCAGTTGTACACTCATTTGTCTTACAACTTTTAAGGATGTACCATAATTGACAATTATGCATTACTCCGGCCAGCTTTGTTTGCCCTTTGGAGATCTCAGCTAGTCTTTAATGGAAATGGAGCGAACTGAACTTTAGCTTCCTTTAAAAGATGATTTGTTGGATAAATCACAATTGACTGGATTCACATATCCCACAAAGCCATGGGGTTTTTTTGTTTTGTTTTGTTAGATTGTTGTACAAACCCAGTTTAGTGACTAAACTAACATTTTTGAATAAGCAGTACGACTCAAGTTTTTTTTTCACCCCATCTTTATTATTTTTAGAAGCAACTCAAGTTGGTGAACATATGTAATAGAGGTAGTCTTTGACTTACGACCACAATTGAGCCCAGAATTTATGTTGTTAAGTGAGAAACTTGTTAACTGAGTTTTGCCCCATTTTACTATTTTTCTTGCCATGTTTGTCCAGTGAATCGCTTCAGTTGTTCAATTAGTAACACGGTTGTTAAGTGAATCTGGCTTCCCCATTGACTTTGCTTGTCAGGAGGTCGTAAAAAAGGGGATCATGTGACCCTTGGACACAGCAGCAGTCATAAATACGAACCAGTTGTCAAGCATCCGAATGTAAATCCCATGAGCATGGAGATGCTGCAGTGGTCGTAAGTACGAAAAATGGTAAGTTGCTTTTTTCAGTGCCATTGTAACTTCAAATGGTCACTAAATGAGCAGTTGTAAGTTGAGAACTACATGTACTCTTTCCCCCTCTTATTTCCTCAACACAACAACCCTGTGAGGTGCACTGGGCTGACTGGTGATTGACCCAAAGTCACCCAGCAGCTTTCATGCCTAAGGTGGGTGGATAACTTCAGAGTAAATCCGCTCATTCTTCCTAGCGTAATTTCTGGGCTGAAATTATTGGAAAAAATCCTTTAAATGCCGACATTGTACACAAAACAGATGGACCCTTTCACACCAGTTCAAACCATCATAGTTTACTCTGGAAATTACAGAATAGAATTAGAATTCTTTATTGGCCAATTGTGATTGGATACACAAGGAATTTGTCTCCGGTGCATAAGTTCTCAGTGTACATACAAGCAACGAGTGATAAATCCTGATCATAGTCATAAAATACAATCATCATAAATCACAAGATACAACCCCCTCAGTGATAGTCATAGGGTACTGAATAAATAATCAACATGAATCATAATAGGATACTAAATAAAAGTAATCAACATAAATTCAAATAAATAAATAAATAAATAAATAAAATAAATCATGGGATACAGACAACAAAGTTATAGTCATAAGAAGCTAAGGAAATAGGTAATAGGAAAGATGAGAAGGATAATAGGATAATAGAAGGATAATATAATAATAATAATAATAATAATAATAATAATAATAATAATAATAATAATAATAATAATAATATAAGTGCAGCAAGCAGGCTGTAAAAACGGAGAACATTATAAAAACAACGGAAACCAAGGCAGAATATAAGGAAAAACAGCTGGATGACAAATTAAACAGATGGCGAACCAAAGTTTTGCATGGACAGTACTTGAAAAAACATTGAAGGAAAATGTGATGACAACTTTACATGGGCATGGCTTAAGATGGGAACCATCAAGAAAGAAACGGAAGGCTTAATACTCGCTGCTCAAGAACAAGCACTACAAACTAATGCCATGAAAGCAAAGATACAAAAATGCACTGACAATCCAAACTGCCGACTTTGCAACAACAAAGTGGAAACTGTTTCACATTTAATATGTGAATGCAGCAAAATCGCACAAACTGATTACAAAGCTAGACACGACCGAGTTGTTAAATTAATCCACTGCTCATTATGTAAAAAATATGACTTACCTGTATCCAAAAAGTCATGGGAACATAAAGTAGAAAAAGTTATAGAAAATGAGAAGGTGAAGATCTTATGGGACTTTCGAATACAGATGGCTTGTCACTTGGAACATAACACGCCAGATATCACAGTTGTTGAAAACTGAAATATACAATTTATTGACATTGTGGTACCAGGAGACGCTAGAGTCGAAGAAAAAGAACTGGAAAAAATCAGGAAATATTGCGACCTGGCCATAGAAACTACACGGCTATGGATGAAACATGTGCCAATGATACCCATTGTCATCGGGGCACTTGGTACCATGTCCAAGAATTTCACAAAACACTTCAAGAAATTGCAGCTTCCTGCAATAACACCAGCGGAACTGCAAAAAACTGCGCTACTCGGAACATCATATATTTTAAGAAGGTACTTGGTTTGATACCTAGGATGCTGGCAGCAACCCGTATCAACAATTAGCACCAGTCAATGGTATTTGTGACACATTTTTAAATGTCCAGTTGACTGAGTTTCATTTTTAATGAATAAAAGAGAATAATGTAAGTGCAGCAATAATAATAATGAGTGCAGCAAAATCGCGCAAACTGATTACAAAGCTAGACATCATCAAGTTGCTAAATTAGTCCACTGGTCATTATGTAAAAAATAGGACATTCCTGTGTCCAAAAAGTCATGGGAGCACAAAGTGGAAAAAGTTGCTGAAAATGAGACGGTGAAGATCTTGTGGGACTTTTGAATATAGATGGATGGTTATTTGGAACACAACGCGCCAGAGATCACGGTTGTTGAGGGCTGAAGCGTACAGTTTATTGATATTGCTGTACCAGGAGATGCCAGAGTCGGAAAAAGAACTGGAAAAAATTATGAAATATCGTGACCTGGCCACCAAAACTACATGGCTATGGATAAAACATTTAACAGTGATACTCATTGTCCATCATTATTATTAAATATTAAATATTACAATATATTTTAAGAAGATACTTGGTTGATACCTAGGACGCTGGCAGCAACCCGTATCAACCATTAGTACCAGTCAATGGTATTTGTGACACATTTTTAAATCTCCAGTTGACTGAGTTTGATGTTTAATGAATAAAAGAGATAATAATAATAATAATAATAATAATAATAATAATAATAATAATAATACTGCTATACACACGTCAGAGTCGAAGAAAAAGAACTAGAAAAAAAGCATGAAATATCGTGACCTGGCCATCAAAACTACGTGATTATGGATGAAACATGTGACAGTGATACCCATTGTCATCGGGACACTTCGTACCATGTCCAAAAATTTTACAAAACTCATCAAGAAATTGCAGCTTCCTCCAATAACACCAGCAGAACTGTAAAAAACTGTGCTACTTGGAACATTGTACATCTTAAGAAGGTACTTGGTCGATACCTAGGAGGCTGGCAGCAACCTGTATCAACCATTAGTACCAGTCAATGGTATTTGTGACGCATTTTTAAATGTCCAGTTGAGTGAGTTTCATGTTTAATGAATAAAAGAGATGATGATGATGATGGTGATGACAACAACAACAACAACAACAACAATTGAAGTTGAGCAACTGTGGAAAAAGAAATCGTGTGTTGCCCCGATTGTAACTGGAGCCCTTGGAGCAATACCCAAAGGGCTACCCCGCTATTTAGAAATTCTAAATTTGCTGGACTTGAACATTTTGACTCTACAAAAAACCACCTTACTCGGAACAGCTTACATCGTCCGGTGATACCTTAACAGTTCCTAGGTCCTTGGTTAGGACTCGAGCTGCTGAGCTATTAACCAGCCTCAAAGGCTGTGAATCTCACTAAAGATTAAATAATAATAATAATAATAATAATAATAATAATAATAATAATAATAATAATAATATTTAAGAAGATACTTGGTTGATACCTAGGGGGCTGGCAGTAACCCGTATCAACTATTAACACCAGTCAATTGTATTTGTGACACATTTTTAAATGTCCAGTTGACTGAGGTTCATGTTTAATGAATAAAAGAGATAATAATAATAATAACAAATTATGTCGTGTAGATTTTATGATAATTTAATAGACTTTGCTGTGACAGTTATGAGTGTGGGTCATTCATGAATGGTTTGGTCACCCTGTCAGTCTTTAAATTCAGCTCACATGCTCCCATCTGGAGCTTCACAAGAGGCAGCTGTGATGCCAACTTATCTTACTGGCTAGTAGTCTTAAGACCTTTGGCGTCCACTTGCTCACCGTTAAGTACACAGAAAATGAAATTTCCTTCTTCCAAAATGTTTCCAAGTGATTGATATTTTTGACACCCAGATTCGGCTACCTGACACTGCTCAAAGGTTGGGGCTTTTACTTAGCCTTATCTGTGCATTTAATTTCGGAATCTGAGCTTTGACAGTTTTTGATAGCCGCTGAGCAAATAATATTTATTATTTGGCAGGACTTGATGGATAGCCTATTGCGGAGAAGTGAACTAAAATCAGCCTTTAAACTTATCAGTTCATTTCTTTCATTGCGATTTGAAGGTTCTGGGTTAATTCTGTAACTGAAGCAATTGTTCGGTGTTGCCTAAATCAATCCATCTAGAGATTTATTTCTGGCATAACTTTTAACCATAGAAAGCGTGCAGAAAAGAGCAATAAAGATGATAAGAGGACTGATATAGAATAGAATAAGCTAGAAGGGAGCTTCACGTCCAGCCCCATGCTCATGATAAAAAGCTTGAATAGCTCAGTATCTAGGACCATGATGGCAAACCTATGGCACGCGTTGCCATATTGGTGGGCACACGAGCTGATTTTCAGGCCTTCTGGGCCCACCAGAAGTAGAAAAACAGGTAGTTTCCTGCCTCCAGAGGGCCTCGAGGGTGGTGGTGGGGAAGGCCCGTTTTTCTCTCTCCCCAGGCTCCAGAGGTCCCACCAGAAGTTGGCAAACAGGCCGTTTCTGGCCTCTGGAAGGCCTCTGTTTGTGTGTGTGTGTGTGTGGAAAAGGCCATTTTTGCCCTCCCCAGACTCCTAGAAAGGCTCTGGAGCCTGGGGGAGAGAGAAAAACGAGCCTACCGGGCCATTGCATGCCAGGAGCGGGGATAGGGGGTGGGGGTCACGCATATGCAGGGTTATTGAATTATGGATGTGGGCATGCATGCGCGACCTCCCCCCCCCCCCCGCTCCTGGCACACGATGGCAAAAAGGTTAGCCATCACTGATCTAGGACATAACTCTATGACACTCCTCACAGTATTTTCCTCTATGAATGGTGGGCATAGGGGTACTAATGAATACTTTTGTGGTACCGTTATTCAATCAATGTGAATTCATCATTCTGGTGGACATTACCCATAATATATCACCTTAGTAAACTGTATCTACAGCATTCCCCTAATCTACTAATCCAGTGATGGCTAACCGTTTTGCCATCACGTGCCAAAAGCAGGGGGGAGTCATGTGCACACGTGCCCACACCTATAATTCAATGTGCCCTGCCCCACGGTACATGAGCATGCGACCCCCCCGCACTCCCCCTGCTTTTCGTATGCAATGGCCCGGTGGGCCCCGATAGGCCCTTTTTTCACCCTCCCTAGGTTCCAGAGGCTTTCTAGGAGCCCGGGGAGGGCAAAAACGTCCTTCCCCATCCACTCCAAAGGCCCTCTGAAGGCCGGAAACAGCCCATTTCCTGACTTCCGGTAAGACCGGAAGGCCCATTTTCGCCTTCCCCAGGTTCCAGAGGCTTTCTAGGAGCCTGGGGAGGGCAAAAACGGCCTTCCCCACCCACCCCCCCGGAAGCCCTCCGGAGGCTGGAAACAGCCCGTTTCCTGACTTCTGGAAGGCTCAAAGATCAGCTGGCCGGTGTGCACATGCGCGCTGGAGCTGAGCTAGGTCAATGTTCATGTGCCCACAGATATGGCTCCGTGTGCCACCTGTGGCACGTGCCATAGATTCGTGATCACGGTACTAATCTATCAAAGAAGCAAAAAGCTTAGTCTGGCACAATTTGCTTGAACAAATCCAGGGTGGCTCTATAAATTGTACTAAATTGATGCAAATGCTCACAAATACCTATTGAAAGATTTTACCTGGAGTCGTCCTCCTGCAATCTTCCTCCTTTCTCTTGCAGATGACATTTGCTTTCATCTTGTTTTCTGCAGACCTTATCAGTCCTCCAGCACAAAGTTGCACAGTGCTGTAATATTTCTGCTCTAAAATAACCCAATTTCAATCCGTGTTGAAATTTGAAAATTTCACATTCAAACTATGGCCACTAGAAACAGGGAAGGACCAGTTGTTGAATTAGAGTTTGTTTGAAAATTTATAAGTACTGTGTTTTTCAGTTCTAGAATACAGCTCTTCCACTTTTTCTCCTTCACTCTTTCTCTTTTTTCCTTGTCTTTTTTCTTTCTTTTGTACTCCTTCACTTTTTTCCTTTCTGCTCTTCCTCCTTTCCTTTCCTTTCCTTTCCTTTCCTTTCCTTTCCTTTCCTTTTCCCCTCCCTTGCCTGTCCAAATAACAGCGCTGAAGCTATATTTGGAAGGATGGCTACAATCAATTAGGTAGATTCGTTCACATTTTTTTCTTAATCTGTATTGTTCTTTTCCTCCAAGTTGTAGAAAAAGCTGTACAGAACGTAAGGTATGTCTCACTTTCCCAGTGCCATAGCTTGATTGGATTTCAAGAAAAGGTGGATTCAGTTGGCTGCAAAGCTCACCCTCCACTTCAAACATGCAATCCAGATGAGGTTGTGACTCCCAGCAGAAGCGAGCAGAATCAATGCCCTGTTTTCCCAAACCCCTGGAGCGAAGATTGACAGGTCCCCTCTATCTGAAATCTCTTTGGGCCGTTATCATAGCCAATATGAGTTTTTCTAATTGCTACACTAATTTGAAAGTAATTCTATGGGTCCACTGAGATGGAGAGGGGCTGTTTCTGCTACATTGGATACAGGTCAGGGGTGAAATGCTCCTGGTTCGGACCAGATCGCCCGATCCGGTAGTGATGGAGGCGGGTGGTTCGGAGAACCGGTAGCAAAAATCCTTGCCACCCCCCCATTCCCAGCTGAGCTGCGCAATCATCAGAAGCTTTTTTTCTTTTAAATGCCTCTGACGATCCAAGCTAGTTGCCTGATCATCAGAGCCTTTTTTTCTTTTAAATGCCTCTGACGATCCAAGCTAGTTGCCTGATCATCAGAGGCTTTTTTTCTTTTAAATGCCTCTGACGATCCAAGCTAGTTGCCTGATCATCAGAAGCATTTAAAAGAAAAAAAGCCTCTGACGATCAGGCAACTTGGCCAGAACCGTCAGAGCCTTTTGAAAGCATTTTTTTACAACCTCTTCGGCTGAAGAGGTTGTAGAAAAAATGGTTTTAAAGGTAAAAAAGAAAAAAGAAATTGGCCACGCCCACCCAGTCATATTACCCCCCCCCCACCAAGCCACGCCCACAGAACCGGTAGTAACAAATTTTAGATTTCACCACTGATACAGGTAGTGCTCAATTTATGACCACAGTTGAGCCCAACCTTTCTGTCCTTAAGTGAGACATTTGTTAAGTGAGTTGTGCCCCATTTTACGACTTTTCTTTCCACGTTTGTTAAGTTAATCACTGCAGGCGTTAAACTAGTAAGCCGGTGGTTCAGCGAATCTGACTTCCCCATTTATTTTGTTTGACAGAAGGCTGCAGAAGTTGATCATGTGACCCTGGGACCCTGCAGTTGTCATAAACAAGAGTCAGTTGTCAAGCAGCCAAATGTAAATCACGTGACCGTGGGGATGCTGCAACAGTCGTTAAGTGTGAAAAATGGCCATAAGTCCCTTTTTTCCAAGGCCGTTGTAAACTTTGAACTAAGCGAACTCTTGTAAGTCGAGGAGATATGTGTTTTTTTTTTATTGAAAAGTTTTAAAATGTTTTGCAAACAAATTTCCCCCCTCCTTCCCCCACCCATTCCCTTCTCCCTCCCCCCCCTCCTGACTTCCCAGAGCAAAATACAGGGTATAGCATTTAACAAACATAATCTAACATAAACAAACTGACTATAAACTCTTAACTCCCCCTTACTCTTTAACTCCCAGGATAAAAAGGATAAAAAGAAAAATCATCTAAATATTTCATTCATAAGCTATTCGCAACTTTTTAGTCCCATATTTGTTTTGTATATAGTCAATCCATCTTCTCCATTCCAGTACATATCTTTCATTCGAACGGTCCTTCAAATATGCAGAGATTTTAGCTTTTTCCGCCAAATTAGCTACTTTTAATGTCCATTCTTCAATAGTGGGTAGTTCTTCCTTCTTCCAGTTTTGCGCCACCAAAAGTCTGGCTGCAGTTATTAAATTCAAAATCAGATTAATCTCTATAACTGTACAATCTACAGTTATGCCCAATAAAAACAACTGTGGAGTAAATTTTATCTTCCTTTTAAGAATATTTTGTATAATCCACCATATCTTAATCCAAGAGGAGATTGAGGGGAGACTGCAGTGAGGAGTACAGCAGTGGTGGATTGCTCCTGGTTCGCACCGGTAAAATGTTTAGTGTAAAATGTTTAGTAGTTCAGAGAACCGGTAATAACATTGGCTGGCCATGCTCCCGAACCGGTTCCCGGCCCGGTTGCCGCTCGCCCACCTCATCAGAGGCTTTTTTTTTTTACTTTTACTTTTAAAAGCATTTTTTCTACAACCTCTTCAGCTGAAAAAATGCTTTTAAAAGTAAAAAAAAAAACCTTGGCCACGCCCACCCAGTCACATTACTCCCCCCCCCCCCCAAGCCATGCCCACAAAATAAGCTGTGCCCACAGAACTGGTAGTAAAAAATTTTTAGAACCCACCCCTGGAGCAATGCCATGGTGTGAAGTGAACTACATCCCATGTGCTTAACTTCCTTGCTTCCCTAAAAGTTTGGAAAGTGGCTTGCCATGCAGTACCAAATAGCAAAAGGGTGGACTTTGGGAAACACAACCACGACTTGGAATTTGGCCCCAGCATGCAATTTCTTAGCTCCCTATTCTAATGACAGTTCTCAATATAAAGATTTACCTTTCCTGTAACATTTGCTCAAGGACCTGTTGTGGCCTGTTGGCTGCCGGAGGAGAGGGAGCTGTGGGAGTCAGGGCCAGCATCAAGGCAACCTGAGAGCTCCGAGGGGGAAGAGGGAATGGAGCTGGCAGAGCGAGAGAGAGAGAGAGAGACAGAGGCGGAGCCTAGGCTGTCTATCATCCCTCAGAGGGAGAGTCAAGAGCCCCCAGGTCCAGAAGTGGCTGATGAGGAAGAGGAGGAACAGCTGGGTCCAGTGCCGGACGTGCGGATGCACAGAAGGCAGAGGAGAGGAGAGCAGTGGAAATCTATGGGCCGGTCCTTGGGACGAAAGAGCTATCGCTGCTAGCGAAGCCCCACCCTAGCTCGGGGGATAAAAGGTAGGGGCCAGAGATGAATAGGTATGGCAGACAACTATCATCTTTTGGCTGGATGGATTTGTTAGCCTGCGGGGTTGAGAGAGAAACTTTTTGCTGGGACTGCCGGGACTTCTAATTAAAGAAATCTTTGAGTTAACTTCAGAGGGTTTGTCGTGTTTGGGGAGTTGGTTCAGATTAGGACCCATCCATAAGGTCAAAGGTTGTGTGTCTGGTGCCCCATTTGAAGGTCACGTGTTAACAGAATAGGAATGCATGCTATATTCTACACAGTAAGGCAGGTGGGAATGGAAGACGCAGATTTGTAAAATCAATTTAGCAAATGTTAATGCTGTGGAAAATACCTACGTTTTCTCCACTGTACCATTTTTCATTCTCTCTGACAGCCGAGAATTTGCTTTTAAAAAGACTTGAGAGGGAGAGGAGGGCTTTCAGAGAATTTCTCAAGCACGGCTTTCACAAAAGCGGGTGTCAGCAACCTGCGGCTCCGGAGCTGCATGTGGCTCTTTGGGCCCTCTGCTGTGGCTCCTTGTCGGGTGATCCCACCACAGATTGGCCCCACTGCTCGCCCTCCCCTCCCAGTCATTCCTCGCCTGGCCTGAGAAGGTAAAGGTGACAGCGGGGGATGGAGAAGCAGCCAGGGCAGAGACAGAGAGATACAGAGAGGGGGAAGGGAGAGAGGGAGAGAGAGATGTCAAAAGGGTTTTGTGGTTCCCCGTGTTTTTTAACAACCGGTTCTCTGCCCTAATGCCCGGCTGGGTAGGCGTGGCTAGGGGTGTCATGTGACTGGTGGAAGTGAGTGATGTCGAGTTGGCCACGCCCACCCAGTTTTTGTGGCTCCCGGTGTTTTCTTTTCTGTGGGAAACGGGTCCAAATGGCTATTTTATTTATTTATTTATTTAATTAATTAATTAATTAATTAATTAATTAATTTTATTTGGATTTGTATACCGCCCTACTCCCGAAGGACTCAGGGTGGTGAACAGCCATGGAATAAAACATATAAATACAAAATTTAAAATAGATTAAAACTAAATTAAATAATTTGGCTGAACAAATTTAAAACCCCAATAACCAAATTTAAAATTTCCATTTAAAAAGGGGAAAGACTTAGGTCAGGCCGGCTTGGTGAAATAGAAAGGTCTATTTGAGTGCTTAAGATTGCAGACCCCTGCACTAGGGTGAGGCCAAGGTTTCTCCTATTTCTCATTGCCCCAGGCAATGTCCACATGTGAAGATCCAATTAAACTGATTTATTTGCTAATCATGCCTATGTACTAGAACAGTGGTGGCGAATCTTTTCAGGACCGAATGCCCAAACCGGAACGCTTGTGGTGTGCATGCAAGTGCACTTGCTGGCCAGTTGGTTTTTGGGTTTTCAGTGCTCCAGCGTGGGCAAAAATGGCCCTGAAAACAGCCTGAAAATGGCCCAAAAAAGGCCCGGAAACAACCCGAAAAACAATCTGGTTTTTGGCCATTCTCAGGCCATTTTCCGGGATTCTGGCGCCCGCGAAGACCAGCTGGCTGGTGCGCATGTGCACACTGGAAACCAGAAGAGCATCTGCCGATGGCACACGTGTCCACAGAGAGGGCTTTGCGTGCTACCTCTGGCACACTTGCCATAGGTTCGCCATCACGGCACTAGAATATTCTCAACTAAACATTAGCACCTGCTTGGAGTTAGAGAACAGTCAACAAAGTTCAAGGGCAGTTGCGATTTGGTGTTCTGTCCCCGTCCCACACGCACACACACTAACAGACGTCCAAGAGTTAAAAACCAAACCAGCCGACAAAATCCTTTTCCTTATGATAACGGAACTTGGCAGCAACCTAGTGGCTGCCTGCCAAGAGTTTATTACTCACGAAGGGAAGAGATAACTTCTCTCGGCTTCTGGTACATCAAAGTAAAATGTTCAATAATTACAGAGTAAATCAAGTCCAAAGATAATCCAGCAAAGTCTATAGCAAAAGTCTGGCAATGCAGAATGGCGTGGAAGCTTTCAGCTTTGTTCGTCACAAGGTATGACTGGCCACCACGCTCCCTTTTATACCCTGTGGGGTGTGGTCCAGTGACTCAGCCTAATCTTGGGCACACCTTTTCTTCTGTTGCACGCGCTTATCCCTGTGACACTGGCGTGGATCCAGCCAAGACTCATTACCCTCATCACTGTCCATCTGCGGGGACGTGCTTGGCCCCGGCCCTATCTCTTGTCCTTCGGCGGACACCAAAGGCATTGCCAAAGAGGAGGGTCCTGGAGAGGGAGGCCTTGCCAACTCCTCTCCTTCACTCTCGGAGTCCTCTCCTGCCGATGACACAGGCTCTGGTAACGGAGCCACAACACTTGGTTTGCTTGTGGCTATATGAGGATTCTAGGTGGATTGCTCTTTTAACCCCGCCCCCAGGTTTTGACAGTCCTTCTCCTCCATCAGTTAAGGCTATAATACAAAGTTGTCCAAGTTGTTTGAATGCTTCCATTCTTGTTTGGAACACCTGAGATTCTCCCTGGAAAGGTATGGAGTCCTGCTGTTTATTGTCTTCTACTACAGCCACTCTTTTAGCAGATACCTTGTTTAGTGACTGTTTATAAATAAAATGGTCATTAAAAGCACATTTTTTTTTACTACTAGACACACAATCAAATGTTATCTCCTTGACAACAGCATACTCTGGGGTAGCGTGAGGTACTTCCAACTCTCTTCAATAGGGATAAAATTAAAAGGATACACTTATTTTAGTTTAACCAAAGAAAAAATACAAGTCTAAAACATTATATATTTTGATAGAAATATCAAACAGTAAAACAATAACGATGTATAATATAATGATTTCTTAGTCTAAATAAAAAAAGTAACTCATAAATGAATCATACTAGCAACTCCAGGAATACTCATAATACCCAATATATAAAAACATAAAATGACGTAAAATCAAATGTATGTCTTTTAAATTGCAACAATAAACAGTTTTTTTCTATAATCAGAACATATCTAGTCATCAAATCCCTAATTCTTCTTTTCTCTAGACTAGCCAAACACAAATCCTTCAGGTTTTCTTCATATATTTTAGTCTCCAGGCCTTTGAACATCTGAGTTGCTCTTCTCTGAACTTTTTCAACACTCTCAACATGTTTTTGTAATGTGGTGACCAAAACTGGATGCAGTATTCCAGGTGTGGCCTTACTAAGGATTTATAAAGTGATACTAATACTTCACGTGATTTTGATTCTGTGCCTATGTTTATACAACCAAGGATTGTATTTGCTTTTCCCCCCAATCTCTTTATCCATCAAACCCAAAATAAAAAAAAAATTGGTTTCAGCTGTGCATCAGTTTTAATAAGGTTCTTGATCAGCAAATCTCTTTTGCTTAGCAGCTTTATAGGTGTACCATAAACAATAAAAGATACCGTCATATTGATTTCATTTCCAGTATACATTTTTGACAATTTTTCAGACATTAAATACCAATGATACATCATTTTATAATTTTTTAGAATCATAATTTAATCTACATTTCAATCCATTTGTCCACATTTTCCCATTGCTCAAGCATAATATTGGTTTTCTTGCCCATTTAATCATACAATCTTTAACATGTATTTCCATTCATTGCAAATAATTTGTAAACCGTAGCAATGAGATGTTCATCATTGGTACGTAAATCTTTTGTAAAAGTAAAAACTTTCATCTGTAAAAACTTTTTTATCCAATTTAAATCTTTCAGATAGTTGAACATAGGTAAATGTAAAGGTAAAGGTTCCCCTCGCACATACGTGCTAGTTGTTCCTGACTCTAGGGGGCGGTGCTCATCTCTGTTTCAAAGCCGAAGAGCCAGCGCTGTCCGAAGACGTCTCCGTGGTCATGTGGCCAGCAGGACTCAACGCCAAAGGCGTAAGGAACACTGTTACCTTCCCACCAAAGGTGGTCCCCATTTTTCTACTTGCATTTTTTATCTGCTTTCGAATTGCTAGGTTGGCAGAGGTGTTGACTTAACACTGTTAAAGTGTAGGTTAAAGAAGTTGAACATACCTCCTTGCATATCATTTGGTGATTGATGTGGATCCTTATGAAGGCAGGATACAGGGTGAATTTGATTTAAATCCACTTGATTTAAATCATAATTTTAAAAGGGCAGCTGTCGTCTCTGTCCCGCAGCGGCTCCTCCTCTGACCCGCTGTTGACTCACCGACAGTCCCTGTCACTTTAACGGGATGGCTGGTGATGCGGCAGAGACACAACAAGATCAGGGACGTGGTGGGCAGCAGGTGAGTGAGTGTCCGCTAACCAGCGTTGCCATGATGGATCTGAAATGACAGGTGTTCTTTAAATGCAAGGACTCATTCTTGCTGGTACTTAGAATCTTTAACATTATTATTTGCAAACAAAATGAAGATGTCAGTCCTGGAAGCCATCTTTTACTTTGGATTTTCAGGGCTGCCACATTTAGTGCTGTGGGAAACTGGGAGGGGGGATTGTATGGAGTTGGAGAGATATGTAGCCATAATAACATTCTTTTCTCTGAGAGTCAAGGACATCCTGCCCTGCACCTGGAGGGGTGTGACTGAGAGGCATCCCCAGTTGGGACGGTGCATTGATTGGACCATGAGATGGACATGTGGGTGCAGGGGAAGGGACTTGGATTTTCTTTTGGGTGGGGAAAACCTGGAAGCTTTCAGATTCGGGTTTTCCCAGATGTGTCAATATGACGTCTTTAATAAAATGGAACTTTGAGGAACTTCTAGCCTCAGAGTCTTCTTTCGTTGGGGGTGTTAGTTGGAACTCTGGTGCTTAGAATCTTTAAAATTATTATTTGCAAACAAAATGAAGGTTTCTTATTTAGCTTGCAGAGCTTGGATTCATTGAATGAGTTTACCAAAAATGTAAATATTGCAGACTATATAGCCTCATGCTACATAAATAAAGCTCCGTTTCAGGGTACCACAGGGTTGGCCCAATCATTCAACAGGGGGAATTATTACCTCAGATGGTGTGAATCTGTGTGTCTCGATCTGGGAAAATATGGGGACTTCAACTCCCACAATTCTCCATCCAGCATGAATTCTGAGAGTTGAAGTCCATGAAAGTTGCCAAAGTTGAGAATCCAAGTTTTTGCCTGTCCTGAACTTTTGGTGGAAGAGCTTTGTATGGTCCACAATGTCAACTAAGACCCCAAAAGGAGTCATTCTCCTAACCTAGTGGAGACACTCAGAAGTCCCTAAAAGCAGGCAGTTGGGTCTTTCAAATGACTGATCATGGAAAGTAGCAGTATCATGCTGGAGAATAAAATTGCACCATTATGTTTTTCTACCTCAGGCAGCAAAATGTCTTGATGCTTTCCTTTAATCACGGGGATTAAAGTAAATTTCAGTTGCCAGTTTAGCTGGATTTTAAAGATGGAAAGAGGAGCAGGTGGCATCTTAAATTGAAAAGTGTGGAATTCTAGAGTGTGAATTGCCATAAATGTCATTTAATCCAATTCTCTATTTGGTCAAATCTCAACCATTCCTAGAAAGCTTTTATCCAGCCTTTGCTTGGGGTCTATGACAATTCACCATGGCCAACTCACCATGGCCAACTCGCTTTGGCCAACTTGTCACAGGCCCATTCACCATGGCCCACTCACCATGGGCAATTCACCATGGCCAACTCACCATGGCCAACTCACCATGGCCAACTCACCATGGCCAAGTTGTCACAGGACAACTCACTATGGCCAACTCATCATGGGCAATTCACCATGGCCAGTTCACCATGGGCAACTCACCATGGGCAACTCACCATGGGCAACTTGCCATGGCCAACTTGTCACACGCCCACGCACCATGGCCCACTCACCATGGGTAATTCACCATGGCCAACTCACCATGGTCAACCTACCATGGCCAACTCGCCATGGCCAACTTGTCACAGGACAACTGAGCATGGCCAACTCATCATGGGCAATTCACCATGGCCAATTCACCATGGGAAACTTGCCATGACTAACTTGTCACAGGCCAACTCACCACATGGCCAACCTACCATGGCCAACTCGCCATGGCCAACCTACCATGGCCAACTTGCCTTGGCCAACTTGTCACAGGCCTACTCACCATGGCCCACTCACCATGGGCAATTCACCATGGCCAGTTCACCATGGGCAACTTACCATGGCCATCTTGCCACACGCCCACTCACCATGGCCAACTCACCATGGCCAACCTACCATGGCCAACTTGTCACAGGACAACTCAGCATGGCCAACTCATCATGGGCAATTCACCATGGCCAATTCACCATGGGCAACTCACCATGGGCAACTTGCCATGGCTAACTTGCCACAGGACCACTCACCACATAGCCAACCTACCATGGCCAACTCGCCATGGCCAACCTACCATGGCCAACTCGACATGGCCAACCTACCATGGCCAACTCGACATGGCCAACCTACCATGGCCAACTCGACATGGCCAACCTACCATGGCCAACTCGACATGGCCAACCTACCATGGCCAACTCGACATGGCCAACCTACCATGGCCAACTCGACATGGCCAACTTGTCACAGGACAACTCAGCATGGCCAACTCACTGCAGGACAAGAGTTACACTAATAACAAAGAAATGGTGGAATAGAATCACTAAAGAAAAGATGAAAAAGGAGGGACAAAATGAAATGTGAATGGCAAAAGTTAGAATATTTTTTATTTACTTTAAATAATTAAATTGAATTGTTAAATTGTCCCACAGTGAATTGTCCTGTGACGCATTGTCTCATGGCAAGTTGGCCGTGGCGAATTGTCCCCTCCGTCTGCTCGATCACATTTGGTGGAACTCATCCCCTTTTATCAATCATGGTCAAAAGGTATCAGGAAGTTTTTCCTAATATTCCACCAGAATTGCTTTCTTGTACCTTAAAGTCCATTATTCTACATCTGGTAAACTGGGATGATAGAGAACAGTTATGAACATGTGTGTGACAATACATAAAGTACTTGCTGGAGTTTGTCCTAAACCTGGTTATATTTTCTCAGCGCTAAACATATTGTTGTGGTCTGCCAGCAGCCTGCGGAGCTGGCAGCGGAGTTGGACAGTGAGGAGGCTGGGGAGGAACATGGGCCAGTCCTGGAGTCTGGGGAAGGCTCGGATGAGGGCTCTGCGTCGGAGGCAAAGATGGGGCCAGGGCCATCTGGAAGTGATGCACGGACTCCGGAGCCTCCAGAGTCAGAGAGACAGAGGAACAGGAGGAGCCTGTTCCTAGTGTGTGCATGGGTAGAGCTGCCAGAAGGCAAGAACAGTTAAAACAAAAGGGACGACTCAGGAGTAAGGCCTGGAGATGATTGGCCCCTCCCATAAGGCTTAAAAGAGGAGCAAAGGCATGTGGGCCCTTTGCAGGAAAGCAATGTTGTTAATTCTGTTCCCAGTCGGTATCTCTGTTTGATTCTGGACTCCGTATGGCTTTGCCAAGTAGAGTGACAGAGTGTCAAGGGAGATAAAGGTGGGTGATTATCCTGAAGGACTTTTCCTGAAGGACTTTTTGCAACTAATTGGGACTCAGCTGTGAATGAACGTAATTCACAGCTGTTGCAATAAAAGAGGTTTTTGGGATTACTCGTGTGTTTTAATGACTCGGGAAGCCTAGGTCACAAAACATATCCAGTTCTTTTGGAGGTTAAGTTCCACAACTCCACAATCTTCTTGGTTGCCTTTGCTTGTTCGTTTGTTTCACTGTATTCATGTTTTGTGCCCAAAATAGGAATCAATATTCAACGTGATGTGTCCATGTGTCACATTTTATATTTCTTCCTCATATCCTGTAAGGCACCCGTGCGTATTCTGCAGCTCCATAAACATCTGCGTGGTCCTCATCACAATAAACCTTTAGCCATTAAGCAAATCATTAGCGTGGTAGCATCTCCTCTTCAACCCATTAAAAAGATAATTATCCAGTCTCTGTTTGCCTCTGAATCAGGAAACCCTACCTCACATCCTCATTACAGCCCTCTAACTAATCTCTCTAGGAAATTCTTAAGGCGGGGGTTAAACCCAAGAGCACATCTTAAGGAGAAAACTTGGGGTTTGACCCTTTTAAGAGGAGAGTAGGAACGATTAGCCAATCTCCATTGTAAGAGGCAATGCAAATGTGGCATTTCTGCTGTGTTGCAGGAGAAGCGGAAGAAAGGAACTGATTTAATTGAGTGTACTCTTTCGCATTCCTCTCGACCTGGATTATTTTTCCCCCCATTTCCATCACATTAATGAATAAGATGTATCCCCCATAGCCAATCTCCTCTTTTGACTCTTTTGAGAAGGAAAGTGGTGAGATTAACAGATTAACAGAAGGGACCTTGTAGGTCATCTAGTCCAACCCCCCCACCCAAGCAGGAAACCCTACACCCGTGATGGCAAACCTATGGCATGCGTGCCAGAGGTGGCATGAAGCACCCTCTCTGATGGCACGTGAGTCATTGCCCCAGTTCAGCTCCGCTGCACATGGGCGCGTGTCTCCCACCAGCCAGCTGGTCTTTGGGTCTCTGCCGTGCATGCGCTGGGGCTGGGTGAGTGCTGGGGGCTGTACATGCATGCATGGGGGGTGGGGCGCATAAGAAGGGTGCATATATACAGGGAGGGGTGCGTGCGAGGGGTGCACATATGTGCGGGGGTGGCATGCATGCATTGCATTTTGGGGGTTCAGACGTGTACGCACACATTCGCGTGCATGGACAAGCATTTTGGGCACTCAGTCCAGAAAAGGTTAAGCCATAACTGCCCTACACCATTTCTGACAGATGGTAGTCCAGTCACTTCTTGAAAGCTTCCAGTGATGAAGCTCCCACAACTTCTGAAGGGAACTTCCGTTCCATCGATTGATTGTTCTCAGTGTCACAACATTTCTCCTTATTTCCAGATTGAATCTCTCCTTGGTCAGTTTCCATCCATTATTCCTTGTCTGGTCTTCGAGTGCTTTGGAAAATAGCTGGACCCCTTCCTCTCTGTGGCAGCCCCTTAAATATTGGAAGATGCTATCCTGTCTCCCCTGGTCCTTCTCTTCTCTTCACTAGACTAGCCAGGCCCAGTTTCTGTAAACCATTCTTCATGCTTTAGTCTCCAAGCCTTACATCATCTTAGTTAGATTCTGATTAACAGAGTTGGAATGGACCTTGTAGATCATCTAGTCCAACCCCTGACCCAAGCAGACCCTAGACCATTTCTGACAAATGGCAATCTAGTCTCTTCTTGAAAGCCTCCAGGGATGAAGCTCCCACAACTTCCAAATGCAACTTCTGTTCCGTTGGTTGATTGTTCTCACTGTCAGAAAATTTCTCCTTATTTCCAGGTTGAATCTCTCCTTCTTTAGTTTCCATCCATTCTTCCCTGTTTGCCCTTCGGGTACCTTGGGAAACAGGTTGACACCCCCTCCTCTCTGTGGCAGCCCCTTAAATATCGAAAGACTGCTATCCTGTCTCTCCTGGTCCTTATCTTCACTAGACTAGCCATGACCAGTTCCTGCAACCATTCATCATATGTTTTAGCCTCCAGTCCCCTCATCATCCTGGTTACTCCCCTCTGCACTCTTTCTAGAGTCTCAACGTCTTTTTCATAGTGTGGTGACCAAAACTGGATGCCGTATTCTAGGTGTGGCCTTACTAAGGCTTTATAGAGTGGTATTATTACCTCCCTTGATCTTGATTGTATCCCTCTGTTAATGCAAACACACTGCTAGCTCATAAGTTTGGGGAGTATTCCAGCAATCAAACAGAAGAGTTAACAGTCCTTGGCTGGAGAGTCTCGTAAGGGATTTATTGGTAGTAACCATGGAAAGCTTCATGGTAACCCTTTGGAAGAAGGGCATCTGTATGGAAAACAGGAGACGGTCTTCCCCAGGGGTGAAATTGAACAGGTTCTGACAGGTTCTGGAGAACCGGTAGTGGAAATTTTGAGTAGTTCGAAGAACCGGCAAATACCACCTCTGGCTGCCCCCAGAGTGGGGTGGGAATGGGGATTTTGCAGTATTCTTCCCCTGCCATGCCCACCAAGCCACACCACGCCCACCAAGCCACGCTCACAGAACTGATAGTAAAAAAATTTGAATTTCACCACTGGTCTTCTCATGTGTGCCATTGGCTCCAAGTTCTCTCAGTACTTAGTACTTAGAAAAAGATGGAAAACTCATCTCATTTACCAAGCTTTTGAGTGTTAATGATGCAGATTTTAAATTTGTCTTGGTTTTAGTTTTTATTCTTAAGTTTTATAGTTTGCATTATAATTGTAAGATGTGTCAGATAAATTTTTTTGGATATGGATTCCATATACAAAATAAATAAATAAATTGATTTTGCATATGTTAGCAGCGGATGTAAGGTCCTTGCTCCTGAATGCTGCTTGGGTGGAGACTGGAGTGTGTTAAGGGAATGGTTGCCTGGTGATGGCTTGTATGATCTTGGTAGTCCAAACTTTCTGTTGAAGGCAGAGTTTTGTTTTGTTTAGACATATAGATTGTCAGGGTTCTAACAGGTGCCCTAATTAATTCATGAGCCCTGAGCCAAATTTCAAAAGAAATCCAGTTATTTATTAGGAACAACATGTCGGCAGGTATCTAAGTGGAGTCAGCTCTGCCCCACATAATTTATGGCCCCACTATGACCCTGTTCCCCCCTCCTCCCTGGATGTGTCATAAATCACATTCTCCAATGGAGCACTTTCGCGGGCTATAGAAAACACGCCTCTCTGGCTGGCTCTGGTAACCTGGGATACAATCTGGAGAAAGGTATACGTGGAATGTACTTCTGGTCATAGCAGCCAAGCTGCTCTGTCGGTTCTCCCCCTATGGCAACTCGAGAGCAGGCTTGGAATGCTTTATGAGTTGACATAGGTGTTTGCATAGATAAAGAGATGCAGTTTTACAGGTGAGTTTTGTACTTGCACGGTTCCCTGTGCTTAAGATGGAAAGGAGTAGAATTAGGTCTCATGAACCCCTGGAGAAGTCCTGATCAGAGGAGAACTATGGAAGCCCTTGGGATGATGGGAAGTTTCTGTTGTCTTGAATTTTGGTAAGGATTCAGGGAGCGGAACAGAAGACTTCCACTTCTGGGTTTGCAACCCAAATACTCATCTTGAAAAGACCTCCTTGATGCTGAAACTACCAGAACGTTTTATTGCTCAGGACAGAGAATGTGCAAAAAGGCAAGGCTTAGGGACCTGGGTGGGATTAAACAGTGAAGAGTTTCTCCTGAATTAGCCAAACTGTATGGGAACCGATGAACAGCAGGTGATTTAGGGCAGAACCTTCTGTTGATTGTCACCCCAGCCTTAAGATTATTTGTTTGGTGATCAGAGAAATTAGGAGTGGATAATGTCAACTCACAAAGCATCCCTGGCCTGCTCCCCATAGGCAAGGGAGATGGGAATATGGCAAAGCAGCACGGCAGCCAAAAACCAAAAGCACATTCCAGACATATCTCTCTCAATGCTGTCTCCCAGGGCTACCCACAGCGGCTGGAGGGGAGTGAGCTCTACAACTTGCGAAATTGCTCCGTTGGCGAATGTGACTGATGACCCACACTAGGGGGAGGGGGGAATCAGGGTCAAGCCAGGGCTGTAAATTACGTGTGGTCAGAGTTGGCTTCACTTGGAACGTGTGGACATGAAGATCCTAATAACTGGATTTCTTTTGAAGCTTGGCTCGAGGCTCATGATTTAATTACAGCATCCATCAGATCCCTGACAGATGACTTCTTAAAATTTCTTAGGAGGAAGAGGAAATTCTTCAATCATAATGTCCAAAACTGTCCCCTAGAAGATTTTTCTTCTGCAATCTTCTCTTGGGATTGGAGGAAGGGTGAGAAGCCAGGGAGGCTTCCGATGGCTGGAGAGAGGATTTCCAGTTACCCCTTTCCTAGCTTCAGAATCCGAAAAGGGCCCTGAGAAGAATTTCTTCCTGCTCTTTTTCCTTGGAGTTGAATTAGAATAGACTAGAATGAGCTGGAAGGGACCATGGAGGTCTTCTAGTCCAGCCCCCTGATCAAGCAGGAAAATCTATATCATTTCAGATAAGTGACTGTCTAATCCCATGATGGGTAACCTATGGGATGTGTGCCAGAGGTGGCATGAAGAGATCTCTCTGGGGGCACGTGCACCGTCACCAGCTGCTCTTCTGGTGATTGGCACGCATGAGGTTTCTGGCATGCATTTCTGGCCAGCTGGTCTTCAGAAAATGGCCTGAAAAAACAGGCCCAAAAATGGCCTGAAAATGCCCCCCAAAATGGCCTGAAAATGGACCCCAAAATGGCCTGAAAATGGTCTGAAAACAGCCCCCAAAACGGCCAAATAACAGGCATGTGCATGCCAGCCAGCTGGTCTTCGAGTTTCTGGCACTGTAGCATACACACTTGCACACACATGAACACGCGTTCCCGTTTGGGCACTCGGTGCCGAAAAGGTTTGCCATTACTGGTCTAGTCTCTTCTTGAATTGAAGGTTGGGAAGCTGTAGCAACGAGAGGCAGGATATTTGCATTTCCATCACTCACCTGGTTATTAAATAAGCAGGAGAGCATCTCTGCGAATATAAATTTCACTCACATTCTCTTTTTCTTTGAAATAAATTTTATAAGTATACTCTCCTCAAATTGATTGAGAACTGATGAGTGTTTGTACAAACATTTGCTGTTATATTTCTGTGTTCCCTATTTAATTCTGGAGAAGTACCTAGCAACCAAGCAGAAATATGAATATCTATTCAAGCAAAAGTTATTGGTTCTGGTGGTTTTTAAACAGATAAGCTGTACAAGATTGGTTCACGTTATCAAGCTTAATTTATAAACCCTTTCCCTTCCTTATCACACAGGGGAACTCAAGGAAGGCTGTATTATTATTTTCCACATTTTCATTTATGTAGTTGTATCCCATCTTTATTCTTTTTACAAAGAACTGAAGTCAGCAACTATACCCAACACAAATTCCTCCCCCTTTTCCTTTTCCCCCACAACAACCATCCTGTGAGGTAGTTGAGCTGAGAGAGAGAGGGACTGGCCCAAAGTCACCCAGCCGGCTTGCCCAGCTAAGGCAGAACTTGAACTCACAGCCTCTAGACTGGTGCCTTCACCACTAGACCAAAATCGCTCTGCACTTGTGACATTTGTATATATCCTGTTTCCCTGAAAATAAGACCTAGCATGTTTTTCTGCATGTGCTTAATATAAGCCCTAGGGACGCGGTGGCTCAGTGGCTAAGACACTGAGCTTGTTGATCGAAAGGTTGGCAGTTCAGGGGTTTGAATCCCTAGTGCCGTGTAATGGGGTGAGCTCCTGTTACTTGTCCCAGCTTCTGCCAATCTAGCAGTTCGAAAGCAGATAAAAAATGCAAGTAGAAAAATCGTGATCACCTTTGGTGGGAAGATAACAGCGTTCCGTGCGCCTTTGGCGTTGAGTCATGCCAGCCACATGACCACGGAGACGTCTTCAGACAGCGCTGGCTCTTCAGCTTTGAAACGGAGATGAGCACCGCCCCCTAGAGTTGGGAACGACTAGCACATATGTGCGAGGGGAACCTTTACCTTTTAATATAAGTCCTACCCCCCCCAAATAAGCCCTACTTAAGCATCTGTGCAGCCGCCTGCCCAAGAAATAGGCCGGTGGCCACATGGGGTCCTACTGGACGGGACTGCTGGAGCTGCCTCTACGAAGCAAAGCAGGTGTCAGGATGTGGGTGGCCTGTCTGCGGGGGACTTGACGTAACACGTTGCTGGGCATGTGGGGCAGCTCCATCCCCCCACCTCACAACGGCGCTGCTGATGTGCCGCGTGGCCTACTTCTCGCTGCGAGCAAGCAGAAGAAGTGGGCATCCCATATATGGCAAAAAATAAGACATCCCCAAAAATAAGCCCTAGTGCTTATTTCAGAGCCCAAAAGAAACACGGGTATACAGCCCCAAGAGAATAACTCACAGCAAACTGGCACCATTTGCCTGCTGCCTTTATTTCTGCTGGGCTCATACCTTCACATTTGTCTCCAAAGATGAGCAAATTAGAAGCATTTATGGAAAATCAGTCAAATATTGTTGCACATGCCCTGGTTTAGGTTGGTTGTACATGAAATATTATATGGTTCCATTGGCAACCAAAATGTTCTGGTTCATCCACAACTGAAGTGCATGGGCTACTTTGCTGATATCCCAGAAATGATGGTTTCTTGAGTCTATCACAGTCAACCCACCTTAGCCATCGTCAGCTTTGGAAGCCATATTAACACCGGAAGCTTCCACGCTGCCACCTTCTTGCACCTGGGAAAGTAGGAGGGGGGGATTTGGTAAAGCAATTTTAGTTAGACATAATAGCATTCTTCTTTTCAGTCAAGGTCATGGTGCTGCTGGATCTGGAGGAGGAGTGGTTGCATTGGGGGCCTCAAGTTGGGAGGGATGGTGATTGGGCCATGTGATGGACTGATGGGTGCAGGGGCTGGATTGGGATTTTTGATTTAGTGAGGAAAAACCCAGAACTCTCAGATTCAGGTTTTCTCAGATGTGCCAGTATACCTATTCCAATAAATGAAGATTTTGAGATAATGCATGTTTTGGAGTTTTTAATTGGAGTTGGGTTGTTCTGGAACTCTGACAGCCAAATGCAGATGCCACTTCGGTGTTGTTTTGTGGCACTTTGCTCTGCTGTTAGTATTGGTCTGCTGTGGCTCATTCCTGAGACATTGCTCAAACGTTGGTTGAACCCCCTCCAGAGATTTGCGTGGCCTTGTTGGCTAAGCTGTGGCACTAGCAATGGCAACAGAAGCAAGGTTAGATATCTGGCAAGAATATGTGACCTTCTAAGATTTTGGACTTTAGCTTCTGTCCCAATCCAGCCTGCATCCAGCAGTAGTGGCCTGGGATGTGTGTGTCTCTATGACAATTCGCTGTGGCCAGTTTGCCATGGCCAACTTGCCACAGCCATCTCGCTTTGGCCATCTCTTCATGGCCAATTCGTTGTGGGACACCTCACTGAAGGACAAGAGTTACACTAATATCAAAGAAATGGAATAGAATCACTAAAGAAAGGAGGAACGGAATGATATGTGAATGACAAACATTAAAATATTTTTTTAATTTATTTTAGATAATTAAATTGTTAAATTGTCCTGCAGCGAGTTGTCCCAAGGTGAGTTGGCCACGGCAAGTTGGCTGTGGTGAGTTGTCCCATTCCAGCCTGTGGAGCTAAGATCCAAAACGTTGGGAAGCCTTGTTGCTACTCTGAAATCAGAGAGTGTCATACTTCTACTGCCTGCCCATCCAGATAAATTGGTCCTCAGTCCCCTCTTCTCTAGCCAGATGGCTAAAAACCTTGGGAGCTGAAATCCTACCCTGTGGAAAGAGGCTGGTCAAAGTAATTCTGAATTGAAAGTTTTGCTGCAGCTGTCTTTCAAAATTATGAGGTTTGGGTGGTGGTGGGGAGAAAATGACCAACATTTGGGAAAGATTTCTCCAATTGTGTTGAAGGCAGAGTGGATAAAAATCAATGATTTTTTTAAAAAAATCAAAAAAATCTGATTTTTTTTAATTTAAATTGGATTTTTTTGATTTAAATTGGATTTTTTTGATTTTTATTGAATTTATTTTAATAAAAAACTTGGGGTAAAAATCTATCGTAAGATAGTTTTCTATTTAAGATACATAAATAATTTAGTTTATTCAGCATGAAACGGAGCTTAGTTATGTAGCATGAGGCTGTATATTCTGCAACACTGGGACTATCGGTGAGTCAACAGTGGGTCAAAGGAGTAGCAGAGATGACAGTTGCTCCTTAAAAATTATGATTTAAATCGAGTTGATTTAAATCAAGCCTTTTTACTAGTGATTTAAATCATGATTTAAATTGTGATTTAAATCAACTCGATTTAAAACAAATCCACCCTGGTTGAAGGAGAGGCCTAGTTGTGGCCTGTTGGCCACTGGCTCCTCCAGTAGCTGAATCAGAGGAGGAAGAGGCATGGGAGCAAGGTTTGTCGTGTTTGGGGAGCTGGGTCAGAACAGGTCCCCTTGGACATATGATTATAAGGACTGAGGACTTGTGGGCTTTGGATGGTGGTACCTGATTGTTTTAACTGTAGGGCTTTTTTATTCCTCGCTGGCCTTTCTAACTTCAGAGGTAGCCAGGCACCAGGTTAGGACACATTATATATTTTTTTTCTTTCACAAGGCAGATGATGATGATTATTTTTTCTGGAAGCAAACGAGAGCCATATGGTGGCCGAACTTCCACACATTAGTATTCTGTTTTTCCTGGGAGCCCATTTGTGTATTTAGCCCTAAATGGCAAGTAAGGATGATGGATTAGTCTGAGACAAAGTGCATTTCCCTCATCAACGTGGCGGATTTTTCAAAGCCAGATTTGGAGGAATTTATTTGAAATGGGAAGGTTGGTGGGCCAAGGCAGTGGCGGAGTTTGGCAAGCAAGAAGAACTTCCTTTGACACCAAAAGCCTTGTACATTTGCGTCACAGCAGATTGCCGGGGTTCTTAGCATGCTTGTTTGACAACATTCCCGATTGGTCTTAATTTGTGTGCTTCTGCAAGAGTTGTGAGTGACCAAAGGCAACATAAGACATGGCATGGCTGGGTTCCTGCATTGCACTAACTGAAGCTCAAATGAGGATGCGAACCTGGATGTTTTCAGGGGTGGATTCAGCATTCTGTGTTCTCTGTTGTTCTGTAGTGTCAGGGTGTTGACTAACCACATGCCAAAGGAATAGAAAGGGGCAGAATAACGGAGTTGGAAGGGACTTTGTAGGTCATCTAGTCCAACCCCCTACCCAAGCAGGAGACCCTACACCATTTCCAACAGATAGCCACCCAGTCTCTTCTTGAAAGCTTCCAGTGATGAAGCTCCCACAACTTCCAAAGGCAACTTCTGTTCCATCAGTTGATTGTTCTCACTGTCAGAAAATTTCTCCTTATTTCCAGGTTGAATCTCTCCTCGTTCAGTTTCTATCCATTACTCCTTGTCTGGCCTTCGGGTGCTTTGGAAAATAGCTTGACCCCCTCCTCTCTATAACAAATATTGGAAGACTGCTCTCATGTCTCCCCTGGTCCTTCTCTTCACTAGACTAGCCATGCCCAGTTCCTGCAACCGTTCTTCATGTTTTAGTTTCCAGGCCTTTGATAATCTTAAATAGATTCAGATTAATAGAGTTGGAAGGGGCCTTGTAGGTCATCTATTCCAACTCCTCACCCAAGCAGGAGACCCTACACCATTTCTGACAGATGGCAATCCAGTCTCTTCTTGAAAGCCTCCAGTGATGAAGCTCCCACAGCTTCCAAAGACAACTTCTGTTCCATTGGTTGATTGTTCTCACTGTCAGAAAATTCCTCCTTATTTCCAGGTTGAATCTCTCCTTGTTCAGTTTCCATCCATTATTCCTTGTCTGGCCTTCAGGTGCTTTGGAAAACAGCTCAACTCCCTCCTCTCTGTGGCAGCCCCTCAGATATGGGAAGACTGCTATCCTGACTCCCCTGGTCCTTCTCTTCACTAGACTAGCCCAGTTCTTGCAACCATTAATCATATGTTTTAGCCTCCAGTCCCCTCATCATCCTGGTTGCTCTTCTCTACACTCTTTCTAAAGTTAGGAATCCAGACAACTATTTTAGCCTGTGGTGGAAACTAGGCTGTCATGTTAAGCCATATTTCAGATATTTGGGCATTCTATATTATGCAGATACAGCATTTGTTTTAATTTAGGTTCGAGAAAGAGTGTGAGGGTGGAGGTTTGCTCTCTGAACTTGTGGGTTAGTGTCTGAACATTTCGTTACCAAGCTAGGTAACACCTTCAACGGAATATAGGGGATGTCAGTGTCAATGTTTTTCTGCTTATAAGGGCTTTGTGTGTGTCAGCTCTGGAGACCATATTTTCCTTTGGATCTTCAGGGCTGCCACACTTAGTGCTGTGGGAAACTGGGAGTGGGGGGATTGCGTGGTATTTAGCCATAACAACATTCTTTTCTCTGAGAGTCAAGGACGTTCAGCCTGCACCTGGAGTGACGTGACTGGGAGGCATCTCCAGTTGGGACGGTGGGTTGACTGGATCATGTGATGGACACGTGAGTGCAGGGGAAGGGTCTTGGACTTTCGTGCACGCAGTGCATGTTTGAGTGCAGCCAGCGAACCGTTAGTAAACCAGTTCAGATTAACACCACTGTGTTAACCCAGCTTTAAGGCTCAACTGAGTGTAGGTCCCTACAGCCTTTTGGGACCCTCCCCATATCTTTGGCACATGCCACAGGCCATTAAACAGGAATCCCTTGGGTCCCCAAGCCAAACAGAGTCCTTTTGCTCAGAAAGCTGCTTTTCCTGCTTCCATTCCAAAACCAAGTTCCATGCTCCTGTACCCTCGTCTTTACATTCGCCCCTTTCAGCCCTTTTGGGGAAATGCTTTTGTCTGTTTGCCTGCCGTCTTCCTGTCACTTTCTGTCTCCAAACTCCCTGCGCTCCTGTCAGGTGGGGAGGCCTTTTGCAAGCGTTTTATTTACTGCTTGACGAGTCTATTTGAGTTCCGTATAAACATTTGGGCTTTTCTTTCCCTGACTGGCTTCTGTTTATCACATTGAAGTTGTTTTCCTTGGATGCTACTGAGGATGCTCTGCTTGGCTTTACTGAAACCGTCATCCACTCTTAATTCTAGGGAGGGAGGGAGGGAGGGAGCCTGCCTGTGGGCCTTCCAAATCAGAGGGTCACACACAGGGGTGAAATGCTCCTGGTTCAGACCGGATCGCCCAGTCCAGTCTGATGAAACTGTTATGTAAAATGTCTAACTTGTTTATATCTTGTCTCTATCTCTACCTTCTTACATTTCTGCAAGGGTTAACAATAATACACGCCCCCTCATTTCCATAATCCTACCTGATTCCTGACTCCTCCCCTCGGGTATAAAAAGGTCTCTCTGAGGTAAATCTGTGCTGTTCCAGTTGTGTATCTAAAGGAGAGAAACATAACGTTAAAGGTCTAATGAATAAAGAGGCCTAGGATCTATCCAGGTCTAAAATAAAAGCTTGAAAATAAAATACATTTTGATTAAGAGTAAGCATTTGTTTCAGTCATTTTACAGAGTTATGGGCAACCATCCTCTGCTACCATTTTGTTAAAGTCGATGGTTCTAGCCCAATAACTCTGTAAAATGACTGAAACAAATGCTTACTCTGAAAATATAAACAGAGTAAACACAAGAGCCTTCACCAAGAAAATGGCTTTTTCTTTGGCCGAAAAAATGCTTTTAAAAGTAAAAAAAAAAAAAAAAGCCTCTGATGATCGCACAGCTCAGCTGGGATCGTCAAAGGCTTTTAAAAGCATTTTTTCTACAACCTCTTCAGAGGTTTTTAAAAATGGTTTTAAAAGTAAAAAAAAAAAAATTTGGCCACGCCCACCTAGTCACATTACCCCCTCCACCAAGCCACGCCCACAGAACTGGTAGTAACAAATTTTAGATTTCACCACTGGTCACAAACACACACACACACATTACCGTGTTTCCCCAAAAATAAGACCCTGTCTTATATTTTTTTGAACCCCGAAATAAGCTCTCGGCCTTATTTTCAGGGAGGTCTTATTATTTTGGGGCGCGTGGAGCAAGATGGGGCTCCTCTTGCTGTCTTACCTGATCTCCAGCTCTGCGTTTAAATATTTTCGGGGAGGGCTTATTTTCGGGGGGGGAGGCTTATTTTAACGCATGCGCTCAAAAGCCCGATTGGGCTTATTATCAGAGGATAGTCTTATTTTTGGGGAAACAGGGTAGAAAAAGGATTTCATTGATGAACGTAGAAGAGTACAGATTCTCAACTTACAACATAGTGAGCATTCAAAGTTACGACAGCATTGAAAAAATGCAATTTACAACCGTTTGTCACAGCTACGACCTTTGCAGCATCCCCATGGTCACATGACCAAAATCCAGACAATTGGCAACTGGTTCGTATTTAGGCAAAGCAAAGGCAAAGGAAGCTGGATTCATTTAACAACCGGATTGCTAACTAATCAGCTGCAGTGATTCACTTACCAATGGTGGCGCCAAGAAAGGTCGTAAAATGGAGCAAAACTCCCTTGACAAAGGTCTTGCTTCACAATAGAAATGTTGGGCTCAACTGTGGTCGTAAGACTAGGGTCTGCAAGCTTAAGCACTCAAAGAGCCATTTGGACCCATTTCCCACAGAAAAGAAAACACCGGGAGCCACAAAACCCTTCCCGTGCCTGACTATTTCTTGAGCGGCCACAAAACTAGCATATGTAGTTGAATTAAATGGTCTGTTTTCTTCTGAAACTTTTCTTTTCTTGGATTTATCCATGGTTGGCCTACCAGGGGTTGAAAAGCTCAATGAATCACGTGCCAGCGGGTGTCGCACATTGGCGGTTGTGACGCATATTTTGAGCAACAGGGAGCTGCAGCAGAGAGGTGAAAGAGCCACATGCGGCTCCAGAGCTGCAGGTTGCTGACTCCTGGACTAGGGCTACCTGTTCTCACTCTTTTAGTTAGAGGGCAATAGGAATGATGTTTGAAAGAGGCACGCTTGTGCTAAATTCTTTAAACAGACTCAAAGGCATGCACATCAAAATCAAAGAAAAATTCACATTCTTTTGCTCTTTTTAATAGAGTGCCTACATATTTATTTTTGCATATACTAACGACAACTAGAATTGTATTTGTGCAACAATGGAAAAATGATGAGATCCCGGCAGAGGGGAATGTAATTAAGAAAATATTAGAATGTGCAGAAATGGATAGATTAACACTTGCTATTAAGGATAAAGAAGCAACTGAATATTATTTGACATGGGACATACTCTATCAATGGCTAGACAATAGAAACAGAAAGGAGGAGATATAAAAAGAGGAAATGTTTAAGTGGAGAGTTGTTAAAGAAGACGATGTTAAGTATTATTGTTATTATATTATTATGTTATTATATTATCAATATCATGGTGAGGAATACAACAACGAAGTTTTGTATTATGACTACTTAAACATAATTGTACCCAGACGGCACACTGTTTGATGAAAATTGAATGTTATATAAATAAAACAAATAAAACATTGGGAAAATAAATAAATAAATAGATAGAGTGTCTACGGCAAGATTAAAGAACCGTTAGGGATTAGTTTTTGAAGCACCCCCATGGAGGCTTTCAAGAAACAATCTCGGTAATTTGAAAGACCTCATTCCCAGAAAGCAATCTGTGGTGGATGCTGCTTGTACCCCCTCTAAAAGTATAACAGTGTTGGAAAGGGACCCTGGAGGTCTTCTAGTCTAACCTCCTGCTCAGGCAGGAGGACCCCTATGCTATTTTGGACAACTGGCTGTCCAATCTTCTTCTAGAGCTCCAAGAAATTCAGGGGTGAAATCCAGCAGGTTCTGACAGGTTCTGGAGAACCGGTAGCGGAAATTTTGAGCAATTCAGAGAACCGACAAATGCCACCTCTGGCTGGCCCCGGACTTGGGTGGGAATGTAGATTTTGCAATAGCCTTCCCCCAGGAGCGGGGTGGGAATGGAGATTTTACAGTATCCTTCCCCTGGAGTCAGGTGGGAATGAAGATTTTGCAGTATCCTTCCCCAGGAGTGGGGTGGGAATGAAGAATTTGCAATATCCTTCCCCCTGGAATGGGGATTTTGCAGTATCCTTCCCCTGGAGTGGGGAAGGAATGATAATTTTGCAATATCCTTCCCCCAGGAGTGGGGTGGGAATGGAGAATTTGCAATATCCTTCCCCCTGGAATGGGGAGAGAATGGGGATTTTGCAGTATCCTTCCCCTGGAGTGGGGTGGGAATGGAGATTATTTATTTATTTATTTATTTATTTATTTATTTATTTATTTAATTAATTAATTAATTAATTAATTAATTTATATCCTGCCCTTCTCCCCGAAGGGACTCAGGGCGGTGAAGAGCCGAGAATTAAAATAACATACAATATAAAAGTTAAAATAATTAAGAATAAATTAAATTAAATGGCCGCCCCAATTTAAAACCCCTAGCAATACAATTAAAAAAACTAACCCCTAAAACCTATTCAGGCCAGGCCGGCTTGCTGAAATAAAAACGTCTTCAGGGCCTTACGGAAAGTGCGGAGATCCAGAATCAGCCATATTCCAGGAGGTAGCTCGTTCCAGAGGGCGGGTGCTCCCACAGAGAAGGCCCTACCCCTGGGGGCCGCCAGCCAACATTGCTTGACCGACGGCACCCTGAGGAGGCCCTCTCTGTGAGAGCGTATTGGCCGGTGGGAGGTTATCGGTAGCAGAAGGTGGTCTCGTAAATACCCTGGCCCTAAGCCATAGAGCGCTTTAAAGGTGAGAACCAACACCTTGAAGCGCACCCGGAAGACCACCGGGAGCCAGTGCAGCTCGCGCAGGAGAGGTGTTATATGGGAGCGCCATGTCGCTCCCGTAATCACCCATGCGGCCGCATTCTGGACCAGTTGGAGCCTCTGGGTGCTCCTCAAGGGGAGCCCCATGTAGAGAGCGTTAGCGTAGTCCAGGCGAGAAGTGACGAGAGCATGAGTGACGGTGCATAAGGACTGTGCACCTCAGAAAGGGGCGCAACTGGCGTATCAGGCGAACCTGATAAAAAGCCCCCCTGGCCACGGCTGTCATATGCTCTTCTAAAGACAGCCGTGTGTCCAGGAGGACGCCCAAGTTGCGAGCCCCCTCTGTGGGGGTCAATGACTCGCCCCCAATAGCCAGCGATGGCGCCAGCTGGCTGTATCAGGATGCCAGCATCCACAGCCACTCGGTCTTGGAAGGGTTGAGTCGGACCTGTTCCTCCCCATCCAGACCCGCACAGCCTCCAGACACTGGGACATCACTTCAAGGGCATCGTTGGGGTGGTCTGGGGTGGAGATGTACAGCTGAGTGTCATCAGCATACAGATGGCATCACACCCCAAATCCACGGATGATCTCACCCAGCGGCTTCACATAAATGTTCAACAGGAGTGGCGAGAGGACCGACCCTTGTGGTACCCCACAAACAAAGCGCCTCGAGGTCGACCTCTGCCCCCCAGCCAACACAGACTGTGACCGGTCGGAGAGATAGGAGGAGAACCACTGCAACACGGTGCCTCCCACCCAATCCCTCCAGTTGGTGCAGCATGATACCATGGTCGATGGTATCCAAAGCTGCTGAGAGATCTAATAGGACCAGAACAGAGGATCATTCCCTGTTCCGAGCCCTCCAGAGATCATCGACCAACGCGACCAATGCCGTTTCCATGCTGTACCCAGGCCTGAAGCCGGACTGCAACGGATACAGATAGACAGTTTCATCCAGGTACTGCGGGAGCTGTTGCGCAACCACACTCTCAACAACCTTCGCAATAAAGCAAAGGTTGGAGACAGGACGGTAGTTAGCCATAACACTGGATCCAGAGAAGGCTTCTTAAGGAGGGGTCTCACCACCGCCTCTTTCAAAGTAGGCGGCAGGAAACCCTCCCCCAAAGAAGCATTTATAATCCTCTGGAGCCAGCCTCGCGTAACCTCCCGGGTAGCCAGTACCAGCCAGGAGGGACATGGGTCCAGTAAACATGTGGTTGCGTTTAACCTCCCCAGAATCCTGTCCACGTCCTCAGGAGTCACAGGATCGAACTCGTCCCAGATAACATTCTCAAGACCCGCCTCGACACATCGTCTGAACCCACCCAGTCAGAGTCCAAGCCTTCCCAAATCTGAGTGATTTTATCGTGCAGATACTGTACAAAATCCTCAGCCTGCCCTTGCAAGGGGTCCTCCCGCGCTCCCTGATGTAGGAGTATTTTGCAGTATCCTTCCCCAGGAGTGAGGTAGGAATGGCGAATTTGCAATATCCTTCCCCCTGGAATGGGGATTTTGCAGTATCCTTCCCCTGGAGTGGGAAGGGAATGAGAATTTTGCAATATCCTCTCCCCAGGAGTGGGGTGGGAATGGGGATTTTGCAGTATCCTTCCCCTGCCACGCCCACCAAGCCACACCATGCCCATTACTCCACACCACACCCACCAAGCCACGCCCCACAGAACCAGTAGTAAACAAAATTAGATTTCACCACTGAAGAAGTTCTCTATTTATTCCCTCTCCTGCCCTTATTTCCAGCCAAAACTATAAAACCCAGAGACTTTTTATGATTTTAAGGAGTTTCAGGCAGTGACAGCCTCGTAGCACTTGGTATGCTGGAAGCCCCTTATTGCTTTCCTGAATCCATGCCAGGACAAAAGGGATAATAACCTTCACCTCAATCAGGGACCCAATTCTGCAATGTGGTGAACTCTTCCTTGCTAGACCTACATGGGAGTTCAAGCTCGGTTTTCTCCGCAGTGATTTCCTATCCTTCCTTTACAGAAAATGTTGCTATTTCATTGTCCGGCTTCCAGCCAAGTGCAAGATGTTACTGTTTTTCTTTCGCCAAAAACCAATTAGGCAGAGAAGAAAAATAAAGGATGGAGTGTATATTCCCTTTTTGACCCTTTTTTAATCCAGGGCTTTGCCAGGCACAGGCTAGTGCCAGACCAAAATAAATCTGTATTTTTTGGGGGGGAGTGAGGGGAGAGAGAGAAATAGCCTTTAATGAAAGTGAAAACAACAAAGGCTGTTTATCTAACAACCAAGCAAGGTCAGGTAGGTTCCCATAATATGGAGTTCTTCCAGGAGTCTAGTTATAACTGCTGGAGACTTTTACGCTCTGAGAAATGCCAGGAGCATCTGTAAAGGTTTACAGGTATTCTGAGAAATACACATAAAGGTGTGACTTGATTGTTTCCCCATGTACTTATTTGTTTGAACAAAATAATAGAAACAATTGTCAAGTAAATAAAAAAAAGGGGGGGTTTACTCCGTAGCAAAATTGCAATTACAATAAAAAACAATTGCAAGAGAAAACGGATTATCTTGGTGTTGAGATAACATTTAAATAAATTTCCCCAGGCATAAAATGCCACATTAGAGCTCCATAGCCACTAGGCTGTCGTCACCGCATTTGTACAGAACTTCTGGACTAATCACCCCTTCAGTTTATGGAAGGATGGTCCCCTGGGCAGCTGAGGGAGACTTTTGCTGCTCGGCATATTTCAGACACATATCAGATTGGGGAAATTGCATTTAAATGCTGCTCCAAACTGACTCTCCAGTTCCTTCGCTCAGAAATTTGGAGGGGAAACGCCAGATGTACGGGCAAAGAAACGGGGGTGGGGGGATGAATTCCTGGGAAAGATGCAATTCTCCAACTCTTTTTTTTTTTAAAAAAAATACTTTATTGAGTTTTATATACATACAAAAAAATCTCATTTCTATTAACATCGGATATGCAGTGTTTATACATATATACATAGAATATATCTGGTGTCACTTAAGCTATTTGTTGCTATTTATTTAACGCACCTTATACTCCTGCTTTAATTCTATCATTCATCCATTCATACCACCTTTCCCACACAGTATAATACTCTGAGTTCTCATCATTGTTTAATTCATACGTTAATTTGCTCATCTCTGTGCACTCCAGTATTTTCTTAATTATAAGTTCTTCTGGTGGTAGGGTTTTCTCTTTCCAGAATTGTGCATAGACCAGTCTAGCAGCTGTGGTTATATGTATTATCAGGTGAATTTTTTTCTTTCCATACCCCTTCTTTACTAGGAGAAATATTTCCGGTGTCAATTCTATATTTTCTCCAATTATTTCTTGTAGCCATCTCCGAATTCTGTTCCAGTATCTTTTCGCTTCGGGGCATGTCCACCACATGTGATAGAAGGTGCCCTCACCAGAATTCTCCAACTCTTTCTCAGGGCAAGGACACCTCCTTCATGGTGATAGGTACACTGTTACTGAAAAAGCTCTCAAAGCAGAATTTCCTGAAGTGAAATTCCTCTGGGAAAAATTCTACCCCCAAGTCCTTCTTTGGACGGAAGGGAATGGTAGGAAAGTCATGGGGTCTGTAGACCACCGGAAAGGGAATATCTTGCTCCACATCTCTCCAGTCCTTTGCAGGCCTTCCTGATTGCCCATCCTTTGAATAAGGTTCTTAGCAGATTAACAGAGTTGGAAGGGACCTTGTAGGTCATCTAGTCCAACCCCCCTCCAAAACAGGAGGCCCTACATCACTTCTGGCAGATGGCAGTCCAGTCTTTTTTGGAAAGCTTCCAGTGATGAAGCTCCCACAACTTCCGAAGACAACTTCTGTTCCATGGGTTGATTGTTCTCACTGTCAGAAAATTTCTCCTTATTTCCAGGTTGAATCTCTCCTTGTTCAGTTTCCATCCATTGTTCCTTTGTCTGGCCTTCGGGTGCCTTGGAAAACAGGTTGACCCCCTCCTCTCTGTGGCAGCCCCTCAAATATTGGAAGACGGCTACTCTTCCAGTTATAACATTCCCATAGCAGAGGATCATTGGGAATAAAAATTACGTTTATAGTAAAAAACAAAGCAAAACCTGGTGATAGCTTTGCAGCAGTGATCATAAAACAGTTTCCTGCAGGACTGTCATAAAATTAGTTTGTAAACATGCTAAATGCCTGGGGCTTATAAGTGGAAATGTCAGCACTTCCAGAATTCATTCATTCAGGTAGCCAATCTTCCTGGTACTATAAAACCAACCATTCCTCCATCGCTGAAGAATTGTCTTCTCTAGATAATTCTTCCATTTGATGGCTTCACCTTGGCACATCATTCACAAGTGGACACCTCCAGATCAGTGGTAGAATTCAATTTTTTTTTTACTACTGGTTCTGTGGCCGTGGCTTGGTGGGCGTGCTGTGGCTTGGTGGGCGTGGCAGGGAAAGGATACTGCAAAATCTCCATTCCCACCCCACTCCAGGGGAAGGATACTGCAAAATTTCCATTCCCTCCCCACTCCAGGGGAAGGATACTGCAAAATCTCCATTCCCACCCCACTCCAGGGGAAGGATACTGCAAAATTTCCATTCCCTCCCCACTCCAGGGGAAGGATACTGCAAAATCCCCATTCCCTCCCCACTCCTGGGGGAAGGATACTGCAAAATCCCCATTCCCACCCCACTCGGGTCAGCCAGAGGTTGTATTTGCCGGTTCTCCGAACTACTCAAAATTTCTGCTGCTGGTTCTCCAGAACCTGTCAGAGCCTGCTGAATAGCACCCCTACTCCAGATGCATGGACCAAACTCCATGTCAACCATCCCCCTCAGTCATCTACCAGTAGCAAAGAAAGATTCCTGACCATTTGTTTTGCCAAGAAGTATACTTTGCTGAAGCTTAAAGGGTTACAGAAGTAGCGAAGCTGAATCTGAAGGTTTCCCGCACAAACAATACGAAGTAAATTCTCCTCTTCCCCCCACTGACTATGCCCTGGTCATCTGCAAATGTCCAATTAGGTGCTTGTATATTGTTTAGGAAACGGGTTGTTGGTTCCCAGTTCTGCATACTGATAGTTGACCTTGGCTGGCTGAAGCTTCTCACAAGGCTCAGCTGGGCTTCCATTTTCCCCTTCTTGCTTGCATTCCGATCCTTCCGTCCTCCCGCCTCACCATTGCTAATGTCAGGCTGTCAGCTCAGGAGGCAGCCATGACACTTCACCATCTTTAGCAGTAACTATGGGAAATCTTGGAATTCCGTGCCTCTGATTTGGGAAACTTTTCACTTGGTTTCCTTTCCAATCTGATTCTGATGTCATGGAGAAACAAAACTGGGTACAATCAATATCAATGTCTCAAATTCTTCTAGATAACTTCGGGGTGGAGTTTGAAACATAAACATCTGCTTTGCAAGTGGAAGACTCCGGACTCTCGTGTCATAAAAATATCCCAATAAAAAAACAGGAGACAGCAATACAATAAATAATTTTTACTTTTAAGATTCAGAGGTTTATTTCATGACCAATATGGAACATGAACAGCTATCATAACACAACTTATATCAACAACCCATTGCAATGAGGTCCACTGACATAGCTGAGTCCAGCAAGGAGTAGCTACGGCCAGCGGCCCTGAACTCATCCCAAGACATTATTTTTATACTTTTCTGCATGTATTTCACAACTTACTTCCTTGTTCTTTCTTACTGACAGACAGTCTCCACATATACCCGTATACCAGGAGTGAAATTCAGCAGGTTCTGATAGGTTGTGGAAAACTGGTAGCGGAAAATTTGAGTAGTTTGGAAAACCGGTAACGGAAATTTTGAGTAGTTCAGAGGACTGGCAAATACCATCTCTGGCTGACCCCAGAGTGGGGTGGGAATGGAGATTTTGCAGTATCCTTCCCCCAGGAGTGGGGTGGGAATGGAGATTTTGCAATATCCTTCCCCTGCCACACCCACCAAGCCACACCCACCGAGCCACACTATGCCCGCCAAGCCACGCCCACAGAACCAGTAGTAAAAAATTTGAATTCCACCACTGCCATGTACATCCCAAACTTCTATCCATCGGCTCCTTTCAGTTCCTTATTTCTCACAGTTTCAACATTCTGATTCCGAATATATTTCAAAACTACATCCTTTGCAAAATCACATTTCACAGCAACAACTCAGCAGGATTACAAATAGCCCTGATACACTTTGAAATCTTTCTATATAAAACTTTGGTTCATGTAGCCTTTTTTTAGGCCTGCTATCCTTCTGGGCTATCCTATGGACTCTGGTAGTCCAATGGGCTATATGTCCATTTCTCACACTCAGTTACACATCTTTCCACCCTTCAGCGGCCTCTCTGGCTGTTCACATAACCCATAAATGGAAGCAAAGATCATGAGAGGACTTGATCTCTTCTCTTGGGATTGTTTTATTTATTTATTCAACCTGTATAGCTGTCTATCTCATATATGTGACTTTGGGTGGCTCACAACAAAATAAAATGATATCAAGAATTTAAGAAGTATAAATAAAAACAACAGACATTCAGAACATCCATACTGTGTAATCACTGTTAAAACCCAACTAATTACAAAACATAATCATATTCAGTGAGTAAGTACTGTCGGGGGAAGGGGGGCAAAACAAGAAAGACATGTCAATCTTCCAAGTAGATACCTGTTGTGGTTTGCCGGCGGCCAGCGGAGCTGACAGCGGAGGAACATGGGCCAATCCTGGAGTCTGGGGAAGACTCGGACGAGGACTCTGTGTCGGAGGCAGAGATGGGGCCAGGGCCATCTGGGAGTGATGTGCAGACTCCAGAGCCATCAGAGTCGGATCTCAGCGAGGCATAGGAAAAGAGGGAGCCTGTGTGCGCATGCGCCGAGCTTCCAGAAGGCAAGAACAGTTAAAACAAAAGGGTTGACTCAGGAGTAAGGCTTGGAGATGATTGGCCCCTCCAATAAGATATAAAGGAGGAGCAAAGGGACATGAGCCTTTGCAGGAAGCAACTTTGTTCATTCTGGTCAGTTTAAATTCTGAAGCTCCGTTTTGACTCTGTGCTCTGTGTGGCCTTGCAAAGTTGATTGCCAATTAGGTCTTGGCAGTGTGTCAAGGGAGATAAAGGTGGGTGTTTATCAGCCTTATCAGAAGAACTGTGGCAGACTTCTGTCAGACTCTTTACAACTATTTGGGACTCATCTGTGAATGAACAGAATGAGAATGAACAGGCTCTGAATGAGCAGAATTCACAGTCGTTGAAATAAAAAAAAAAGGGCTTTTGGGACTAATTGTGTGCTTTTACTGTATCAGGAAGCCTAGGTCAGAACAATATCTTTATTTCCACACCTGTAGACAGAATCTTGCCCGACTGAAGCAAACAATATCTACATGAAGTCTATACGCTGGGAACTATTAGGGAGGGACTGTCTTCACCCACTTCCTCTCACACAAACTCTCTGAACTGAGTTACCTCTTACTTTTCTGGAATGTACCCCTCCCTCTTGGGAATCCATCTCCTTACTACATCACATATTACGAGTAGGGTATCAGATTCAATACAACCATTGGAGAGACTCACCTCTTTTACTGGACCCTCCCCCCTCAAGGCCAGAAGGGGAGGGGCCAATCTAAATTCTGGGGGAATGATGAATGGAAGGGTGAGAAAACGCTTTGTATCTTGCCAATTGTTGTCGACAGAATTGAGCTAGGCACACCCAAGATAATGCACAGTTCGTAGATTCCTGGATTTTGGTACACTTTTGGTCATCCAACTGGACGGACCGAGGCGTGGCAGTGGTCAAGATGCCTTCAACTGCTCTGAAGCACTTTCTTCCATTGTTCTGCTCGCCCTGCTGTCAGCCAGGAGCTAATCTGACAATAGCGGGAGAATAAATTTTGTAATTACGGAGCCTTGGCCACACAAAGCATGATGGATTGTGGCGAACCATCAGCAGGAACTGCTTGCAAATGAGGAATCAAATGTGGAGAGAAGAGCCCATTAGCTGCTCTTGCCATCCATCACAGCTGACAACCCCAGATGATGCGTGCTGAGTGAGCGCCTCTTGTCCTAATGGCAGTGTTCAGCTGTCAGCCCTGCCTGCCTCAAGTTAGAAGGCGTGGCCTGACAGGCTGGGTCTTAATCAAGCTAGTTGTATTTTTTTTTATTGCAAAAGTTTTACAATTACATTTTCACCCCTTTTTTCCCCCCTCATCCCACCCCAAACTTCCCAACCTCCCTAACCCACCCTAACCCTCCCCTCCCCCCCAGACTTCCACACAATATACTCATATCAAGTAAAAGGAAAAACCCTCCTTATATAAAACTTGAACCCCTCCCTCCCCCTTATAAATTTTCATCTTCCTTACATTAACCTATTTCTATCTTAATATAACATTTTCGAATAAATTTTCATCCTCATTACCTTAAAATATTTCTAAATATAACATTTTCAAATAAATTTTTCATCCTCATTACCTTAAAATATTTCTATCTTAATATAACATTTTCAAATAAAAGCTATTTGATACTTCCTAGTTTGATATTTGTTCTGAACATAATCTATCCACCTCTTCCATTCCCACTCATAAGTCTCTTGAGAACAATCTTTTAAATATGCTGAAATCTTCGCCATCTCTGCAAAACTGGCCATCTTCAAAGTCCATTCCTCAATCGTGGGCAGCGCTTCATTTTTCCAGTATTTACCTATCAACAATCTTGCTGCTGTTATCATATGCAATATCAGTTTTGTTTCACCCAATGTAAAACCCTTAACTATACCCAGTAAAAACATTTGTGGAGAAAATTGAATTTTTTTCTTCAGAACATTCTGCATGACCCACCAAATTTTTATCCAAAAAGCCTTAACTTTCTTACAGGTCCACCAAACATGATAATATGTAGCATCTAGACAATAACATCTCCAACATTTAGGCTACACATTAGGGTACATACACGACAATTTTTTGGGGTCTAAATGCCATCTATAAAACATTTTATAAAAATTTTCCCTCAAATTCTGCGACTGTGTAAATTTAACATTCTGAACCCAAATTTTTTCCCATGTTTCCAACATCACTGGTTCCTCAAAATTTTGTGCCCACTTAATCATACAATCTTTAACTAATTCAGTTTCTGAATCCCTTTCTAACAAGACATTATAAAGTCTTTTAATATGCATTGGACCTTTCTCTTTTATGTGTCTGACCAATTCTTCCTCATACATCATAATACCAGTTTTTTGGTCCTCTTTCCATCTCAATTGCAATTGATTATATTGTAACCAAGTTAGATTAATCCCTTCAGCCAACAATGTCTGTAATGTCTTCAGCTGCCATCTGCCCGCATCTGTAAAAAGAACCTCTTTGTATAAAAACCCCCCGAGTGACATTATATTTGTATTCCACAAAATATGACCAAGATCCAGCCATAGCGGTATTTTATAATCCCATTTGAGTCGGTGCTTCTTCCAAACTCTCAACAAAGAATCTCTAAGTATGTGGCTTTTAAATGCTTTATCCACTTTGTTGTCATAAAATAAGTAAGCGTGCCATCCAAATTCCAAATCAAAACTTTCTGCATTTAATATTCCAGTCTTTTTTCCTCCAAACCAATCACTTGTTAAAGTCAAAGCTGCTGCATCATAATATAACTGTAGGTTTGGAAGTTTAAGACCTCCCCTTTCTGGAACATCTTGCATAATTTTCAATTTTACTCTCGGTTTTTTCTCGTTCCAGATAAACTTGTTCACTCCAGTTTGCCATACTTTTAGTTGTTTATCATTTTTAAGCACTGGAATCATTTGAAACAAAAAGAGAAATCTTGGCAAAATATTCATCTTAACTGCTGCTATTCTTCCAAGTAAAGACAGCTGCAGTTTTTTCCAAGTCTCCATGTCTTTTTGCACCTCTCGCCACAACACCTCATAATTATTTTGAAACAATTTCATATTTGATTCTGCAACCTGAACTCCTAGATATTTTACCTTTGGTACAATCTCAAAACCTGCCCTCCTTTCAAGCTCGTATTTACGATCTTGTGTCATATTTTTGACTATCATCTTGGTTTTTTTCTGGTTCAATCTAAAACCTGAAACTTTACCATAGTCTTGTATAATGTCCTTCATCTGGATTATTGATTCCATTGGCTGTATTAGGGTAACAACCAGATCATCTGCAAATGCCTTTATTCTGTAATCCTCTTGCCTTATCATTATACCTTTCAAGATATTAGAGTCCCTTATTGTATTTAACAAGACTTCTAGTGTTAAAATAAACAACAATGGGGACAACGGACATCCCTGTCTTGTTCCTTTTTCGATTTTAAACTCTGTTGTCAAACTTCCATTAATAATAATCTGAGCCTTTTGCTCTTGATAAATTGCTGAGACCGCCTGTATAAATTGGTCCCCAAAATCCATCTTTTTTAAAGTCTTTAGTAGAAAATTCCAGTCCACTTTATCAAAGGCCTTCTCTGCATCCAAGAAAACCAGCACTGCAGGGATCTGTTTATTCTTCTCAAGATATTCCAATAAGTCTATTACTTGCCTTACATTGTCATTCATATGCCTACCCTCAATAAATCCCGCTTGGTCATCATGGATCACTTTTTGAATTACTGGCATCAGTCTGTTGGCTAGTACTTTTGCATAAATTTTATAGTCCGTATTCAAAAGAGATATTGGTCTGTAATTCTCCGGTTTTTTGGGACCTGCTTGTTCTTTTGGTATCAAAGAAATGTAAGCTGTAGTCCATGATGGGGGTACTTTTCTCCCTTGTTGTATATTACAAAATAAGTCTCTGAGTTGTTCCACCATTTCTGCCTGCAAAGTTTTATAATACACTGCAGTCAGACCATCCGTTCCAGGAGCTTTGGCTGTTTTTAATTGTTTTATTGCTGCTATTATCTCCTCCTCTGTTATAGGATAATTCATTCTTTCCTTTTGTTGCTCAGTAATTTTTGTAACTCTTTTGTTGTCTAAATATTTTTCTATAAGTCCATTCTGCACCTCCTCTCTAGCATATAGTTTAGTGTAATATTCAAGAAAGGCTTCTTTAATTAATTTCTGTTGAACAACTTCTTTCCCTCCGATATCGATACTATCAATAGTCCGTATGCTCTGTTTCTTCCTCAATGTGTAGGCCAACCACCTGCCCGGTTTATTGGCGTTGCAGAATGTATTATGCTTCGCGTATTGTAAATTTGTTGCAACTTGTTCCGCTATAAGCATTTGAAATTGATCTTTCAAAAGTTTTATGACACCACGTGTTCTTTCCATCTGTTGGATTTTTAATGAGTAACTGTTCTTTATTCTTTATTTCTGCTTCCAATTCAAGTCTTTTCTTTTGTCGGATCAGTCTATGTTTAGAGTTCATATAAATAAGCACCCCTCTCATGTAAGCTTTGCTTGCGTCCCACACAATCTCCATTGGAGTGCCTTTATTCAAATTCATTTCAAAAAACTCTTTCAAGTACTTTTTAAGTTCTATTATATTTTTTTCATATCTGAACAAGTTTTCATTTAATCTTCAAGAGCGTCTCTCAGTCTTGCATGTCTCAATTTCTATCCACACTGGACTATGATCAGTCAAAGTTCTTGGCAAAATCTTTGTTCTTTTTGTCCTAACAAGTAAGTCATCTGACAACAAAATGAAATCAATCCTAGAGAAGGATCTATGTCTATCAGAGAAGAAAGTATAATCCAGTTCTTTTGGGTTATGTATTCTCCAAATATCTTTTAACTCCAGATCTTCTTTCATATCAAAGAAAGTCTGTGGTAGTCTAATCCTTGACTTCGCCAAAGTCTTTTTATCTAATTTAGAATCAATTACTCCATTCCAATCTCCCATAATTAAAATAGATCTATAATCCCATTGTAGTATTTTAGTATGTAGCATTTTATAAAAATAATCCTGTTGTTGATTGGGAGCATAAATTCCTATCAGAAGAACTTGACTATTAGCAGAAAGTAATTCAATTGCTACAAACCTGCCATCTTGATCAGCTTCTATAAGTTTGGCTGTTAATTTTTTATTTACATAAATAACCACACCATTCAAGCTAGTTGTATTGACCCAGGTCGCACAGGCGGATGCAGACAACCAATAAAAATCTATTATTGCACTGCTGAACCAGGTGGCCCTCCAGCAGTGTTGGTAAACCTCCAGGGCTTCTCCTGAATGGAATGGAATGGAATGGAATGGCATGGCATGGCATGGCATGGCATGGCATGGCATGGCATGGCATGGCATTGCATTGCATTGCATTGCATTGCATTGCATTGGGAATATAGAGTGGAGTGGAGTGGAGAGTGGAGAGTGGAGTGGAATGAAATGAAATGAAATGAAATGAAATGAAATGAGATGAGATGAGATGAGATGGGATGGGATGGCATGGCATGGCATGGCATGGCATGGCATAGCATAGCATAGGGAATATAGAGTGGGAGTGGAGTGGAGTGGAGTGGAGTGGAATAGAGTAGAGTAGAGTAGAGAATAGTATAGAATAGTATAGTATAGTATAGTATAGTATAGTATAGTATAGTATAGTATAGTATAGTATAGTATAGTATAGAATAGAATAGAATAGAATAGAATAGAATAGAATCCTTTATTGCCCAAGTGTGATTGGGCACACAAGGAATTTGTCTTGGTGCATACACTCTCAGAGTACATAAAAAAACAAGATACATTCGTCAAGAATCATAAGGTATAACACTTAGTTATAGTCATAGGGTACAACTAGGATGGGGAGGGGAGGACAGGACAGGACAGGACAGGACAGGACAGGACAGAAGCAGAACAATGAAGGATGAAGGTATCTGCACCCTTCTCCAATGCCCAAACAGCCCCCATTTCATGTTCACAATTTGTAAAATTCGATATATTTGTCTGAAATGGTATAGGGTTTCCTGCCTAAGCAGGGGGTTGGACTAGAATACCTCCAAGGTCCCTTCCAACTCTGTTTTCTATTTTATTCCTATTCCTATTCCTATTCCTATTCCTATTCCTATTCCTATTCCTATTCCTATTCCTATTCCTATTCCTATTCCTATTCCTATTCCTATTCCTATTCCTATTCCTATCCTATCCTATCCTATCCTATCCTATCCTAGTTTACCTCACCCCACCCTGCCCCGCCCCATCCCACCTTACCCTACCCTATTCTCTGTTGTCTCTCAACACCACTGCCCATCTTCAGCAGATCTTCCCCTGTGTTTGTGAAGGCAGGCAGCTCCCCATCCAGTTCACCACTTCCCCCAATGCCAGAGGGCCTGGGACACCATCGTCCTCAGCCCCTGGACTCTCCAGACATTCCAGGGGAGACGTGTGATCCCCGTCAGTTTTAAAATTATCATAATGCCTCAGTCTTCAGAATTGGCTAAATTTTCCTCTCCAAGGAGGGGTCCCCAACTCTCAGGCCGCGGCCCACAATTAGGCCTTGGCCCATTCGGAACAAGGCTGTTGGAGCAGTGGGTGAGCGCATGGGCTCATCTCCACTTGCGCAAGCTGGCTCTCCCCTCCCTTTTGATTACATTGTGAGGCCATCTATCAGAGCCCCTCTCCACACCCCAGAGAGGCCAAAACATTTAAAGCAAGTCCCTTCAACAAAAGTGTCCACCACTGGATGGCCCAATCCAAAAATAGGGATGAGGGGAGGGTGCCCAGGGATTCCTGGATCAATGGAAATTTTCCTAAGGGTGCCGATGCTTACTGCCCCAACTGATATTCAGATTGCAAAGATATTCCCTTCTCTTTTTTCTTTTTAAAATTTCAATACTTGTCTTCTCATTTTTCCTGAGTATGGAGTGAACATCCAGATATTTTATTGAGATTAGGGGATAGTTGCTTTTTGATGGTAATTCATTAAGTTAGGCCTTCAAAACGAGAAATATCAAAATATACAGTGGATTTAACCGACCGTTTAATAGGATAGATGTCCATTATTCCTGATAGTCTGTTAAATCACAGTGTGTCCTCCACAGGGATGACATTACACAAATGACACAAACCATGCAATTTGCATCATTCTGCATCATTTGCTATGATGACCGGTCAATATGTTTTTAGAGCGCATCAAAGCAGTTTCCAAATCGGGGAAAGGAATTCATGCTTTGGTCTGGCTTATGTACTGAGCCCAGTGTTGATGGCTCTGTGTGTGTGTGTGTGTGTGTGTGTGTGTGTGTGTACGCACGCGCACACACACAAGCACATGTGTCATCATCATCTTTTAATGACTCCATAATCCCTTGTGGGGTGCAGTCTGGGAAACTGAATGCCCACTTAGCAGTTTGAAAGCACGTAAAAAATGCAAGGAGAAAAATGGGGACCACCTTTGGTGGGAAGGGAACAGCCTTCCGTGAGCCTTTGGCATTGAGTCGTGCCAGCCACATGACCACGGAGACGTCTTCGGACAGCGCTGGCTCTTCGGCTTTGAAACGGAGATGAGCACCGCCCCCTAGAGTCGGGAACGACCAGCAGATATGTGCGAGGGGAACCTTTACCGTTACCATATACATATACATACATACATGCATATATTTACTGACAAAGAAATAAAGGGAGACTTTGTCAGTTAATATAAATTTAACACAAAATAGTTTGTCGTGAAAGCAACTGCCTGAGGGCTCCTGAATTAGGCAAGATAGGTAGGTGGGTAGGTAGGTAGATAGATAGATAGATAGATAGATAGATAGATAGATAGATAGATAGATAGATAGATAGATGTGAACAGTCCATCATTGGAATGGCCAGCACTCTCAGAATATAGACCTTTTCTGTTTCCTCCCAACCCAACCCAACTCCCAGAGCCTGATCTTAACATTTTGACAAGTGTGTTGCTGTTGAAACGAACCTTCCTGTCCCCCTCCCTCCCCCCCCCCCACGGTTCACCGAAAACCGTGTACCTGTCAGAGAAAAGCAGAAACGGTAGGACTGGAGCAATCGCCTTCCTTATCAAAACACCCTGGGAATTATGCAAAAAATGACCTTTTCGTTTATTGTTTTTCTTTCCTGCTTAGAAAGGCTATTCAAATTTCCCCCAACTCACCAGCAGGGCCGATGCATCTATTGCAACGAGAGGTTACCGCGACCACAGTAACAGCATCTGCTATACAAACTTAAGTGGGTTTGCAATCAGTGTATTTATCTTTTAATTAAGCAGCCGTTTATTATCAATAGCATCGTATATGCAAGGTGAGATTGCGTTATCGTGGAGGAGGGAATGCTATATATTTGCACTTAAAATATAAAAGCCGTTGGTGGCACAGCGGTTAGAATGCAGTATTTCAGAGTGACTCTACCCACTGCTAGGAGTTCGATCCTGACTGGCTCAAGGTTGACTCAGCCTTCCATCCTTCTGAGGTCAGTAAAACGAGGACCCAGATTGTTGGGGGCAATATAGGCTGACTCTGTAAACTACTTGGAGAGGGCTGTGAAACACTATGAAGCAGGATATAAGTCTTAAGTGCTAGTGCTATTCCTTTTCTCTCTCCTTCCTTCTTTCCTTCCTTCCTTCCTTCCTTCCTTCTCTCCCTCCCTTCTTCTCATTCCCTTTCTACCTCCCTCCCTTTCTTCCTTCTTCTCTTTCCCTCCCACTCACCCTCCCTCCCTCTTTCCTTCCTGTCTTCCTTATTTCCTTCCTTCCTTCATTTCTCCCTTCCTCCCTGTCTTTTTCCTTCCTTACTCGCTCCCTCCGTCCCTGTCCCTCCATTCCTTCCTCTTTACTTCCTTCCTTTCTTTTCTCCCTCCCTCCCTTCTTCTCATTCCCTTACTCCCTCCCTTCCTTCTTTCCTTCCTCTGCCTCTCCTTCCTTCCTTCCTTCCTTCCTTCCTTCCTTCCTTCCTCCCTCCCTCCCTCCCTCCCTTTTTTCCTTCCCTCCCTTCCATGGTGCTCAGTGGTTAGAATGCAGTATTGCATGCAAACTCTGCCCACTGCCAGGAGTTCAATCCTGACAGGCTCAAGGTCCTTCTGAAGTCAGTGAAATGAGGACCCAGATTGTTGGGGGCAAGAGGCTATTTATATTTCTTCTATTTCTGTTTCTATTATTTCTATTTCTATTCTGCCATGGTGGCACAGTGGTTAGAATGCAGTATTGCATGGAAATGCTGCCCACTGCCAGGAGTTCAATCCTGACTGGCTCAAGGTTGACTCAGCCTCCCATCCTTCCGAGGCAGGTAAAATGAGGACCCAGATTATTGGGAGCAAGAGGCGGACACTGCAAACCGTTTAGAGAAAGCTGTAAAGCACTGTAAAGCGGTATATAAGTCTAAGGCTATTGCTATTTCCCTTCCTTCCTTCCTTCCTTCCTTCCTTCCTTCCTTCCTTCCTTCCTTCCTTCCTTCCTTCCTTCCTTCCCAGTGATTAAAATGCAGTATTTCAGACTAACTCTGCCCACTGCCAGGAGTTCAATCCTGACTGGCTCAAAATTGACTCAGCCTTCCATCCTTCCGAGGTGGGTAAAATGAGGACCCAGATTGTTGGGGGCAACAGGCTGCCTTTTTAAACCACTTAGAGAGGGCTGGAAAGCACTATGAAGTGATATATTGCTATCTTCCTTCCTTCCTTCCTTCCTTCCTTCCTTCCTTCCTTCCTTCCTTCCTTCCTTCCTTCCTTCCTTTTCTTCCTTTCCTTCCTTCCTTCCTTCCTTCCTTCTTTTTTCCTTCCTTCTTCTTTCTTTCCTTCCTTCCTTCCTTCCTTCCTTCCTTCCTTCCTTCCTTCCTTCCTTCCTTCCCAGTGATTATAATGCAGTATTGCAGGCTAATTCTGCCCACTGCCAGGAGTTCAATCCTGACTGGCTCAAAATTGACTCAGCCTTCCATCCTTCCGAGGTGGGTAAAATGAGGACCTAGATTGTTGGGGACAATATGCTGACTCTGTAAACTGCTTAGAGAGGGGCTGCAAAGCACTGTGAAGCGGTATATAAGTCTAAGGGCTATTGCTATTGCTATAATATCCCAGGGTTAAGAGGTAGTCCGGATGCTGAGATGGGGCTGAGATCTGTGGATGAGTTGAAAAGGTTATTGCAATTGGAAGGATAGGTAGCCCTCGACTTAATGACCATAACTGAACCCCCATCATATGAGCCCGCTCAATTTTTTAAAAAAAACCTTTTCTGTGGAGGTTGCTAATGCTGCTGCCATTAACCCAACCCTCTTGTCATTAAGCAAACTGATTTTTATTTTATTTTTTTGACTATGGGGTGGCTTTTGCTGAAAACTAGAAATAAACACCACTTTCTGGGTGTGTGTGTGTGGAAGTGTCATAAATGTCATTTGACCAATGGGGATGTGACAAAGAGTGAGAACAATTAACCAGTGGAACGGCTTGTCTCCCGAAGTTGTGGCTGCTCCATCACTTGAGGTTTTTAAGAAGAAACTAGACAGCCATTTGTCTGAAATGGTATAGGGCCGTGATTTATTATTTATTTATTTATTTATTTATTTATTTATTTATTTATTTATTCATTCATTCATTCATTCATTCATTCATTCATTCATTCATTCATTCATTAAGTTTATATGCTGCCCTCTCTCCGGAAAGGACTCAAGGCGGCTCTCAGCAATAAAAACAGATAAAATCAATATTAAGTGTTAAAAACCATTAAAACTCCCCTTAAATACCCCTTCAGTCCAATCCGGGCTGGCCAAATAACCATGTCTTAAGGTCACGGCGGAAAGAGCGCAGGTCAGGGGCCACCCGGAGCTCCAGGGGGAGTTGATTCCAAAGGGTAGGTGCGCCCACAGAGAAAGCCCGCTCCCTAGGAGTCACCAGATGACACTGCTTGGCCGACGGCACTCCGAGGAGGCCCTCCCTGTGGGAACGCACCGGGTGATGGGGAGCTGTCGCTGGCCGCAGATGGTCCGTCAGGTACTCCGGGCCTAAGCCATGTAGGGCTTTATAGGTGATAACCAGCACCTTGAATCTCACCCGGAGGGCAACTGGTAGCCAATGGAGGTCCCACAGGAGAGGTGTAACATGAGAGTGTCGGGACACTCCCATCATTACCCACGTGGCCGCATTCTGCCCCAGCTGAAGCCTCCGAGTGGTCTTCACGGGCAGCCCCATGTAGAGAGCATTGCAGTAGTCGATCCGGGAGTTCACGAGCGCATGAGTGACTGTACGGAGGTCATCACGGTCCAGGTGATGGTGAACCTATGGCACCAGATCTGTGGGCATGCGAGTGTTGCCCTAGCTTAGCTCCAGTGTGCATGCGTACACTAGCCAGCTGATTTTTGGGCCTTTCGGGCCCACCGGAAATCAGGAAACAGGCCGTTTAGGGCCTCCAGGGGTGGTGGGGTGGGGAAGGCTGTTTTGGCCCTTCCCAGGCTCCTAGAAAGCCTCTGGAGCCTGGGGAGGGCAAAAAACAGGCCTACCGGGCCTGCCGTGCCATCGTGGGCCAAAAGTGGGAGCGCAGGGGGGTTGCACGTGCATGCACAGGGTGGGGCACATTGAATTATGGGTGTGGGCACACCTGCACTCAACCCCTCCGCACTCCCCATCGCTTTTGGCATGCGACGGCATCACTGGTATAGGGTCTCCTGCTGTTTGAGCAGGAGGCTGGAGTAGATGACCTGCAAGGTCCCTTCCAGTTCTATATTGGTTGAGAGATTGCTTGCTTTCAGAAGTTGTGGGTGCTCCATCACTGGAGGTTTTTAAGAAGAGACTGGACAGCCACTTGTCTGAAATTGTACAGGGCAATGAGGACTAACTTTTTTGTCATCGCGTGCCGAAAGTTCACCCGTAATGCAATGCACGCGTGCCCCCCCCACGTTCCCCCCACCTCCCTGCAGCTTCCTGGGACCAAAAATGGGCCATGGGGGCGTGCACCCCGTCACGCTCCCTATGTGCATGCCTGTGTGACACCCTCACCCCCCGTGCATGTGTGTGTGACCCCCCCATCCTCCATCCATGCACATGCATCTCCTGTATGTGCGCCCCCCCCCATGCATGCACAGCAGAGACCCGAAAATTGGCTGGGGTGGTGCAGTGGTTAGGGTGCTGTACTGCAGCTACTTCAGCTGACTGCTAGTTCAGCAGATCAGCGGATCAAATCTCACCGGCTCAAGGTTGACTCAGCCTTCCATCCTTCCGAGGTGGGTAAAATGAGGACCCAGATTGTTGGGGGCAATATGCTAGTTAGTATGCTGTCTTTGGTGTAAGCCGCCCAGAGTCCTCGGAGAGCGGGCAGCATAGAAATATGACTAATAAAAATAAATAATAATAATAAAATAGAAAACCTCCAAGGTCCCTTCCGGCTCTATTCTAGGACCCGGGTACCTTCGAGACCGACTTCTGCCACCAACAGCCTCCCACCGGCCAGTCCGCTCCCACAGAGAGGGTCTCCTCAGGGTGCCATCGGCCAAGTTATGTCGGCTGGCGACACCCAGGGGGAGGGCCTTCTTTGTGGGAGCCCCAGCCCTGTGGAACGAACTGCCCCCGGAAATGCGTAAGATCTCCGACCTCCGGGTGTTTCACTGCGCATTGAAGACCCTGTTGTTCTGCCAGGCCGGGCTATCAACATAATAATTTTAAATTGGGGTATTTTAAATTTTTGGGATTTTAATTGGAGCCTAATTATTTAATGATTTTAAATTTTAATCGTTGTTTTGTTTTGTGTTCTTAAATAGGCTGTACGCCGCCCTGAGTCCTTCGGGAGAAGGGCGGTATAGAAATAAAATTATTCTTATTCTGATTCAGAGATTGCAATCGATGGGATCTTGGCAGGATTCTGCTGAGCTGCAACTCCATTCCCCCCATTTCACCACCTTCGTGGTCTTATTTTGTTGGAATTTCACAAACGATCTCCCCTACTTCCCCTACTACTACTACTACTACTACTACTACTACTGCCAGTGGCTTGTTTGCGCCTTTCAAGAACTAACAGACGGTGAGGAACTGAAGGAGCTGACATGTTCAGGGCTCTGCTTAGCCACTTCTGGTGCTTCAGATGCTTCCATCCTCAGGGAAGGGAGGGGACAAGAGGGCCGTTTACACAGGATCCGGAGGTTTCCATTGGCGCTCAATTAGGAGAGCATTTAAGCTCCCTGTAATCTCTTGCCACTCCCTCTTAGCTGCAGATAAAGTCTATTATAAGCCCCTCATCCGCCACAGTAGCAATCACCTTAATTAATTAGTACTTAGAGCTGAAATATGCCAGCGACTGAATGCCGGGTGACAGGTAGAAAACACCAGAGGTGGTATTACGGCAAACATTTCCATGCATGAAAATTCACACTTAATTACGCACTTCTCTTCACATGTCTGGAGTCAGCATGTGAATCTTTAAATTTATATCTATCGGTATTACATTTTTAGGCAAGAGAGCAGGGGTGCTATTCAGCAGATTCTGGCAGGTTCCAGAGAATCGGTAGTGGCCCCAGGAGTGGGGTTGGAGTGGAGATTTTGCAATATCCTTCCCCCAGGAGTGGGGAGGGAATTTTTAAATTTTTTAATTAGTTTGTGATTCTTAACTTTCGGCCCAAATTTATATATATTTTTAAATGTTTTAATATTTGTATTCTATGTTTTTTATCTTGGCTGTACACCGCCCTGAGTCCTCAGGGAGAAGGGCGGTATATAAATTGGAAATTAAATTAAATTAAATTAAAATGGGGATTTTGCAGTATCCTTTGGCCAGGAGTGGGGAGGGAATGGAGATTTTGCAGTATCCTTCCCCTGGAGTGGGGAGGAAATGGGGATTTTGCACAGTGGTGGGTTTCAAATTTTTTTACTACTGGTTCTGTGGGTGTGGCTTAGTGAGCGTGGCAGGGGAAGGATATTGTAAAATCTCCATTCCCTCCCCACTCCAGGGGAAGGTTACTGCAAAATCCCCATTTCCTCCCGATCAGCTGGAACTCGGGAGGCAGAGAATAGATGGGGGCGGGGCCAGTGAGAATTTTTACTATTGATTCTGTAGGTGTGGCTTGGTGGGCGTGGCTTGGTGGCGTGGCAGGGGAAGGATACTGCAAAAGCCCCATTTCCTCCCAATCAGCTGGAACTCGGGAGGCAGAGAATTGATGGGGGCAGGACCAGCCAGAGGTGGTATTTACCGGTTCTCCAAACTACTAAAAATTTCCCCTACTGGTTCCCCAGAACTGGTCAGAAGCTGCTGAAACCCACCTCTGATTTTGCAGTATCCTTCCTTCCCCTGCCATGCCCACAGAACTGGTAATAAAAAAAAATTGAATTCCACCACTGCAAGAAAGGCATCAGGATAGTGGAAAGCTGGCAAGTAATCTATTTCTGGAGCAACACACAACACACAACAGGAGCTGTTCCAGCATGGATATTCTGTGGCATTTTAAAGGCTGATTTCTCTGGCCCAGTTTGGTGCTATTTTTTTCCTCCTGTCAGCGAAACTAACTAGAAACAATTGTACAAGTAGTCCTTGACTTACAACAGTTTGTTTAGTGACCATTCAAAGTTAAAATAGGAAGTGAGAGAGAGAGAGAGAAGAAAGAGAAAAGGAGAGGAAGAAAGGGAGGGGAAATAAAAGTAGGAGAGAGGGTTAGATAGAGAGGAAGAGGGAAGGAGTGGGGGAAAGGAAGGGGAAGGAGAGAAGGGAAAGGAGAGGAGGAAAGAAGAAAGTTGAAAAGAATAGAAGGGAGGGAAGGGTAAGAGGGGAGAAGGAGAGGAATGATTGTTGTGGAAGAAGGGAGATACGGAATGGTAGAAGAGCAACTCTGAATGTATTTTAAAGTTTTAGGATGAAGAATGAACCAATATGGAAACTAAAAGATAATATATGTGATAAGAATGGTTAAAGAGATTGTACATTTGTATGTGTTTTATGAGAAATAAAGATTAAAAAACTTTTATATATATATAAAAAAAACAAAGTTAAAATGGCGCTGGGAAAAAAGTGACTTGAGGACCATTTTTCACAGCGACAACCTCTGATCGTGGTCACAGGATCAAAATTCAGATGTTTGGCCACTGATTCATACTTACGACCATTGCTGTGTCCCAAAGTCACCTGATCCATCTTTTGCAACCTTTTGACAGGCCAAATCAAGGAGGAAGCCAGATTCACTTAACAACCTAACTTGTTACTAACTTATCAACTGCAGTGATTCGCTTAACAACTGTGGCGAGAAAGGTCGTAAAATGGGATGAAGCTCACTTAACAACAGAAACATTGGGCTCAATTGTGGCCGGAAGTCGAGGACGACCTATCCTCGAAAGGTGAATTTTCCAAGATTCCTGATTTACAAAAGGAAATTAGTTACAAATGAAACTGACCATTTGCAAACCGATTTCAGACTGCAGCTGTAGCTTGCCTTTCTTAGGTGCAGCTCAACTTCAGTCCTCTCCACCTCCCTTCTCTTTCAACCGGAGTTGAGACACTGTCTGCATGGCTGCTGGGAGGTCTATGAAGTGTTTGGACAAATAGCCATCTGGTTCAGTTCCAAGCCAGGAGAAATGGAGGCTGATTGGAAAGATGGTTTAATGATGAATCAGAACCACATGGGTTTGAGGTCCTGTGCAGCTGACCACATGGAGTGGAGAGAGAGGGCTATTTATACCTTCTCTTGGGTTTTGCACTTGAGCTTCCTGTTCCTGTGCAAGAACATGTATTCTATTGGCTGTCGTGGGGGTCATAGCTGGCTCTGTAGGTTGTCTGAGCTCCCAGGTTTGGAGGTTGTGGTGCAACTGAGATGATGCAATGAAGGAGCTTTGGGCATTCCTATTATGGCTGAGGACTAATCCTACCTTTGTTCAGGCCTTCCTGCAGGGAATAACGGATTACCAAATCTGCATTTCTAAAAACTGGCCTCAGCTTAATATCTGCTTGGGAGCAGGGAGTTGGGGCTCTGAGTTTCTGTCTCCCTTAAGATTTTTATTTCTCTTCAAGGGGAAAATGTATTGCCCTGCCTTTTTAATATTTCTCAAAGTATTTCATTCTTCTAGGATAGGGCTAGGGCTCCTTCCCACAGCAGTATTTTCACCCCAGACATTCCAGTTTATGGATGTGGCCCACGCGGTGCTTAGATCTGACCTGCAGGGCCACCCTGGGAACAGCAAACAACCAGCCTGTGGTGCCTCTGCCAGCAAAAACGGGCAAAGGGCTATCAAAAGCAAAACAAAAGGAGAAATGTTTCCCCTTTTGCATTTGAGCATGCAAGAAGGGACAGGAGAGGAAAGACAAAGAAAAAGAAGGAAAGATGGGAAGAGAGCAAGGAAGAAAAACTAAGGAAAGAGGGGAAAGGAAAGGGAAGAGGGAAGGAAAAAGAAGAAAAGGAAGGAAGGAAGATTATAATGAGAGTGAGGGAAGGGAAGTCAGTTGGCCACCGCAGGTGCTCCCAGCACGAGTGACATCGAGCTGGCCATGCCCTCCCTGGCCACGCCCCTCCCTCGGCCCTCAATGGTCAAAAACAACCCTGATTCGGCCCTCAATGAAATCGAGTTTGACATCCCTGATTTAGGTGATATAGGCCACATCTGTCCCAGCAGCCAATTTATGCAGGTGCCAAAGCTGCCTTTTATGGCACCCATGTGGGAGGCTGTCCCTCGCATGCTCCCCACCGACCCTCAAGAGTTGCCAGCCCAACCAGATGGTATCCCAAGAGGTATCTGGGCGACTTCCCTGTGCTTTACTTCAAAGCGAATTGTCTGAATTGCCTGGAGCTGGTAGTATTTATATCAGTGTTGTTGTTGTTGTTGTTTTTAATATGGCTACCCTGGATTTACAAACTCAGCACCAACTCCATTTCCCAAAGATTGAGATCTTGGGTTCTGATAGGAACTTGCCACACACCACCAGGAAGTGCCTCATTGCTTCCACTGTCTGCCTCACAGGGGAGGGATGAGGGACGAGTATGGGGGCTTCAACTCACAATTTGACCTTCTGGATAAGAACTGGGAAAAAGGGGGAGGGCTCAATGTGAACTTGAATTGTTGTTCAAAGCCTGGCAGATATTTAAGGGGGAGTCCATGCGAATAATGGATGGAAACGGATCAAGGAGAGATTCAACCTGGAAATAAGGAGAAATTTTCGGACAGTGAGAACAATCAACCCATGGAACAAAAGCTGCCTTTGGAAGTTGTGGGAGCTTCATCACTGGAAGCTTTCAAGAAGAGACTGGACTGCCATCTGTCAGAAATGGTGTAGGGTCTCCTGCTTGGGCAGAGGGTTGGACTAGATGACCTCACAAGGTCCCTTCCAACTCTGTTAATCTGTATCCCCTCCCCCACCTGCACCCTGGGCTTCTTCCCCAGTTTATTTACAGTGTCTCTAGGATCTTTCCATGCAAGAAATGGAGAGGAATTGTGACTTGGAGATTTTAAAGAGCACCTTCATGGTGATCGTTGGCTTCATTTTTGCATTTGTTTAAGCTGGAATGCGCCCCACATTCCTCTCGGGCTTCCTGTGAAGTATCTCTAAAGTAGACTGGTGGGAATCTAGTCCACTTTTCATCCAGTTGGGTCCCTTGAAGGCTGACTTTTGAGAGCAGCGACCCTGATTCCAACTTTGCTTTCCACTTCTTGAGCTGTTGACTTCTCTGGCTTGGTAGTTGCTTATTTTCCACTTCCCCTGCTGTCTTAGAATGGGTTTCCCGGGGCCTCGGTTCCTTGTTATTCATCAAGCTCTTTCCTAGCTTCACCTCTGGATAGCAAGGCTTAGGAAGCAGGTGTCCAATTACCCTTTGAATGGGCCATTTCTAACTGGGCTGAAGCTTTCCGAGTTAAGCGATAGCCCGGAGGAGGCCTTTCCAAGTTGGATGCTTCTCTTCGGTCCCCGGCAACCAAATTGCCGCTTTTGCTACTCTTGATAACCATTCCTGCCGGCATCTCTTGCACTCTGTTATCCACGGGCGTTTGGAGTGCAGCATTTTTTATTTTGTTTTTTGTCATCCCCATTCCTCTAAAAGACCATTCTGGGTCTTTTAGCTCTGCGGGTTCCTTTTGTCGGTTTTTTTTTTTCCTCCCCTGTGTGATTCGCGCATTAGAACAAGAATAAGGGTAATTTTGCAACCTCTCGCTCACAGGAAGAGAAAGGAAATCAAGACGTGGAAGAGGTGTGTTGCTGTAATGGATGAGCTGAAAAAGGCTTTGCTCTCTTCCATAGGGAAGCAGCGGGGATAGGGAGCAGAGGGAGGAGGAGGAAGAGGGGAGCCCCCCCCCCCAAACTATTCTCCACCTCCAGTTCTCCAAGTTCAAAAACTTTCTTCAATATGGAATCTCTCCCCAGCTCTGTATCTGGCACAAAAATTACCCTTCTGGGGGAAAAAAATAAATTCCAATGTAAGCAAGTTTAAAATCATAATCTTGTATTTATGTAGGATAAAGAGACACTGAGTACAGTACAACTTATTTCTGAATTAATATGCATGCAAGGATGTTTTATGTTGATGACAATGTTATCCATTCAGTTGTGTCAGGCGCAGCGATTGTCAGACCCGCCTCAGTCTGGTCTCTTAGGAAAGAAAGACCCTTGACTCCATTAGCTTGAAGTGATGCATTCTTTTACTAAAAGATGTTGGGTGCAGCAGAGTCAGGCTAGAACTAAATTTCCCATGCGCCAAAGATACAGAAAGTTTCCCCACATCCCAGCCCTTCATGCCCCCCCCCCAGTGACCAGTCTGTCTTCAGCCAATGAAGATTCACCTAGGTCAGTGATGGCTAACCTTTTTGCCGTCGCGTGCCAAAAGCGGAGGGGAGCATGGAGGGGTCGCGCACATGTGTGCCCACACCCATAATTCAATGCGTCCCGTCCCTGCGCACATAACCCCTCGGCGCTCCCCCCACTTTTGGCATGTAATGGCTCAGTGGGCTCGGTAGGCCCATTTTTTGCCCTCCCCAGAGCCTTTCTTGGAGCCTGGGGAGTACGAAAACGGCCTTCCTCATGCCCCCGGAGGCCGGAAACAGTCTGTTTCCCAACTTCCGGTGTGTCCAGAAGGCCTGAAAATCAGCTGGCTTGGCACGTGCATGCATGCTGGAGCTGAGCTAGGGCAACACTCACGTGCCCACCGATATGGCTCCATGTGCCACTTGTGGCACGCGTGCCATAGGTTCGTCATCACGGACCTAGGTGTTTTGAGAACGCTGAGATGTTTGAGATAATCCACATTCTTTCTCAGGGTGCACGGCCTTGGGTGCTGGCACAAACTCCTTCTGAGTGCCCCTGCTCTTTGTCAAGCTGTCATTCCCCTCCCTCCTGCCAATTTCCCATCATGTCCACATGCAGGTTGATTGCCCATTTATCCCCCTCCCTCCTAGCCTTTGATTGCAGGATGTCAGCGAGGTACCATACCAAAGATGGCAGACCTGACAACGATTCTATGGGCCAGGTCTCTTTATGTCTTCCAATCTTACATTATTTCTTCGAGTTGTCCTATGGGAAATTCACTTCAAGCCCTCTCTATCCTTATGTCCCCATCACTAGGACCTGTTTTGACGTGGTGTGTTTTTGCTTGTTTGTTCTTGAATTGACTAAACGTTGCAACCATTTCCATTATAATGAGATTCACCGCCTTAGTGATTTACCGCACAATCTAGCCATTGCTTTGATAATGTATCATTAACTTGTTTATATCACAGCAATGATGGCTAGACGATGTTGTGAATTATTAGACAGACGGATTTAAATGTCCCACAGCACACAGTGCTTCCCTTTCATCTTCTCTATACTTGGAAGGCTTCATTTGAAGTTCCCAAGAGCTTTCATTGAATATATTTCAGTGGCAGAGGCATGCTAGTGGAATTTTTCACCCAACAGCGAAGTCCAGGTTTATTTCAGCACAGTTCATAGAAGGTTTTGGTTGTGTGTGTTTTTAAAACATCCTTGTTCATAACTAGCATTAGATTAGTTTGAGGTGGACCTGGACAAACTGAACAGGATGCATTCAGGGAGTCGAATACAATAACCCAGCTTCATTCTGCCATATCACATCAAGGACCCATCCATGGTCACATCCTTATTTATTTATTTATTATATTTCTATACCGCCTTTCTCCCGTAGGACTCAAGGAGGTGTACAGCCAAGAAAAATACAGACACACAAACATCATAGAATTGCTAATTAAAATTATAACATAGTTTGGCCCAATTAAATAGAACCTAAAATTAGATAACATTTTAAAAGCATTCACATGTTCATATGTTTAGCCCCGCCTGTTGGAACATCAGGGTCTTGAGGGCATGGCGGAAAGCACGGAGATCAGGGATATTCCGTATCTCCGGGGACAGTTCATTCCAAAGGGTTGGAGCCCTCACAGAGAAGGCCCTCCCCCTGGGAGTCGCCAGTCGGCATAATTTGACTGACGGTACCCTGAGTAGTCCCTCCCTGTGAGAACGAACTGGTCGGTGGGAGGCTATTGGTGGCAAAAGACGATCTCGTAGGTACCCAGGTCCTAAGCCATGGAGCGCTTTAAAAGTGATGACTAACACCTTGAATTCTTCCCACCTGCCCCCCAAAGATGTGTAGCTTTTTGCAAATTTCTCCCAAAATGTTGAAATAGACTTTTTAGACAGTTCACGTGCCCGCAGATAGGTTCCCCATCACAGGTATAGGTCTCCTGTTTGAGCAGGGAGTTAGCCTAGAAGAACATTATGGTCCCTTCCATTTCCGTGTTCTGTTTTCAGGCTGAATCAAAGCAGTTATAATAAAAGCGTTTCTGAATCTGAGGGCGCTCGGTGAAAAATTATCCCCTATGAGTCTACCAAGGAAGCTTTCTCATGCAAATTCCAACGAATGCCACATTTCTCTTTGTAATGAGTGGAGTTCATTGTTTGCTGCAGGTTGTAAAGAGCTCAAAGTTACCCCCCACCCCAATAAAAAATTCATTTGCACACATTCCTTGTGTAAGGCAATGATGGAGGAAGCGAATGCAATTTTACACACTTCCCATCTCATACACAAAAACTTCTCCGTAATGTACAGTGAAGTCCTTGGAATGGGTTCTGTTAAACATTTGAAGTCCAAATAGCCCAGTTTAATGTGCCTGATTGGGAATGGATGGGTCCCCCCCACCGTCCTCCCCATCTAAGGTAATGAGCCACAGTAGCACAGGGTTAGAGTGCAGTACTGCAGGCTACTTCTGCTGACTGCTGGCTGCCTGCAGTTTGGCAGTTCGAATCTCACCAGGCTCAAGGTTGACTCAGCCTTCCCTCCTTCGGAGGTAGGTAAAATGAGGACCCAGATTGTTGGGGCCAATATAGGCTGACACACTGTAAACTACTTAGAGAGGGCTGTAAAAGAACTGTAAAGCTGTATATAAGTCTTAAATGCTATTGCTATTTATTCATCCTACTTGGGTGGCCCCAATCAATGCCTTGGCCCTGTGGCCTGCAGCTGCCTTTGGATGCACATCTCCACCCACCAATATCCTTTTTCCTTCCCCAGGCTATGATTGCCTAACAATTTGATGTCTGGATATCAGATACAGATACAGATACACAGAGTTAACAGAGTTGGAAGGGACCTTGTAGGTCATCTAGTCCAACCCCCCGCCAAGCAGGAGACTCTGCACCATTTCTGACAGATGGCAGTCCAGTCACTTGGGGATTTATTATCCAGGTGAGCTTAAGATAAAGGTAAAGGTTCCCCTCGCACATGTGTGCTAGTCATTCCCGACTCTAGGGGACGGTGCTCGTCTCCGTTTCAAAGCTGAAGAGCCAGCGCTGTCCGAAGACATCTCCGTGGTCATGTGGCTGGCATGACTAAATGCCAAAGGCGCATGGAACGCTGTTCCCTTCCCACCAAAGGTGGTCCCTATTTTTCTACTTGCATTTTTGACCTGCTTTCGAACTGCTAGGTTGGCAGAAGCTGGGACAAGGAACGGGAGCTCACCCCATTATGCAGCACTAGGGATTCGAACCGCTGAACTGCTGACCTTTCTATCGACAAGCTCAGCGTCTTAGCCCCTGAGCCACCACGTCCCAGGTGACCTTAACGACTTGTTAAAAGAAGGCAAATGACCAGCTGCCTGCAAGGAGTATAGATCCTTCCATTCCCCACCATCCAATCTGAGCTGAAGAAGCTTCTTGGATGAGAAGTGAAACATCTTAAAAAAAAAAAAAAACAGAAAGTCCCATTGCCTCTTGAAAAAAGCATCTTTGGGACAACCATGACCTTGGATGATTGAGAATCTCCATAGACTTTTAAAGACAACCAAGCCTTGCCAGCCAGCTCTGCCTCTGAAGAAGCCACAATTTGTGCTGCTTACCCTGCTTGGAAGGGCTGAGCTTGCCAACCTGCTGTGCCAATCCTTGGGGCACCCCAGAAAAGCCAGCAAGCAGGGCAACTAAGTTGAGCCCCCCCTTCCCTCCCCCCACCCTCTTAGAGCCAAGCAGAGACCCTTCTTCATTGCTCTGACACTGCAGAACTGGGCTGCTGGGGGTTCGCACGGGTTCGGGAGAACCTCTAGCTAAGTTTCTGTGCAGTTCGGAGAACTCCCAAATCCCACTCCTGGCTGGCCCCGCACACCCCACCCCACACTCCCAGGAGTCCATGCCCATTTTGGATGCAGGTAAGTGCAGATATTCATGGAGACTTGGGGAGGGTGAAAAATGGGCCTACCGGACGTTCTGGAAGGCTGGAAATGGGCCCATCCAGAGGGCCTCCGGAGCCTGGGGAGGCCGTTTTTGCCCTCCCGGAGGCTCAAAAAAAGCCTCTGGAGTCCAGGGAGGGCAAAAATACACCCCCCCCATGGTGTAGGAGGCCGACTAGGCCACACCCACCATGGCCACGCTCACCCAGCAACCGGGAAGAGGACCCCTTGCTAAAATTTTTGAAGCCCACTCCCGTCCAGAAGGAACAAGTAGAAGAGCCTTGGTGGCGCAGCAGACTAAAGCACTGTTAAGTAACACCAGCTGCCTGCAATTACTGCAAGTTCAAATCTCACCAGGCTCAAGGTTGACTCAGCTTGACTTTCGAGGTAGGTAAAATGTGGACCCGGATTGTGGGGGCAATAAGCTGACTTTGTATTAAAAAAAGAACACCGCTTGGGGGTGGGGTGTGCAAAGCCCTACTAAGCAGGTATATACAAAAGTACGAAGGCTATTGCTTAACGCATTGTAAGCCACCCTGAGTCTCCAGAGAAGGGCGGCATATAAATCGAACCAATAAATAAATAAATAAATAAATAAATAAATAAATAAATAAATAAATAAATAGAAGGGCTTTTAACCTCCTCCTGCAAAATCTCATTTTCTAAGTTGGAAGAGGCCACTTGCCACACTGATGCAGCACAACTGAGGCTCTTTGTTGTGCAATTTGGAGGCTGTTGTGCCTGCCTGGCATTTCTGCCTTAAAAGAGGTGCAGGGGGAACGCTTCAAAATGTTTATTGCAATATAACCCTCGAAGAGATCCAGCTGAAACTTGGCAGGGTTAACGCCCTCTGGAGAGTCTACTCTCTCTGCAGTTTTCATCCAGTTCTGGCAAAATGTCATTGCAGGCGTTTTGATGCCTTCCCCATGATAGCAATGGACACAATTTGGTGGGTTTTTTTTCTCCCCCCCCCCCCCCCCCCGAATCAAATCTTGCATCTCAAATAAGATAGAATCGAATCCCTTTGCCCTTGAAACTCCAATTGAATGATATCCTCTTGGAATCTTGAATCTGCAAGTCAAATCAAATCAGGACAGGTCCCCACAGCCTCCTGTGTGGCACCTTCACAACCACAAGCAAGGGCTTTTGCTATTTTTCCTACCTCATGCTACCGGAGAGGCAAATAATTCTTTAAGCAGGAAGGCGGACAAAGGCTCTCCGGAGCTGTCCTTTACCAGGCAGCCCTGCCCAGCCTTTTTCTAACTACCGTACTTCTTTATTTATTAGATTTTTATCCCACCTTTTACTACAAGTAAATCTTGCAGCAAATATACCTAATACTCCTTAATCCTCCTATTTCCCACAACAATCCTGTAGGGTGGGGTGGGCTAAGAGAGGGGAAATGGCTCAAAGTCACCCAACTGGCTTTGGTGCCTAAGGCAGGGCTATAAGTCAACATCTCCTGGTGATTGGCCCTAAGTCACCCAACTAATTTTCATGCCTAAGGCGGGACTAGAACTCACCATCTCTTGGTGATTGGTCCAAAGTCACCCAACTGACTTTCATGCCTAAGGTGAGACTAGACTCACCATCTCCTGATGATTGGCCAAAAGTCACCCAACCGGCTTTCATGCCTAAGGCGGGACTAGAACTCACCATCTCTTGGTGATTGGTCCAAAGTCACCCAACTGACTTTCATGCCTAAGGTGGGACTAGACTCACCATCTCCTGATGATTGGCCAAAAGTCACCCAACCGGCTTTCATGCCTAAGGCGGGACTAGAACTCACCATCTCTTGGTGATTGGTCCAAAGTCACCCAACTGACTTTCATGCCTAAGGTGAGACTAGACTCCCCATCTCCTGATGATTGGCCAAAAGTCACCCAACTGGCTTTCATGCCTAAGGCGGGACTAGAACTCACCATCTCTTGGTGATTGGTCCAAAGTCACCCAACTGACTTTCATGCCTAAGGTGAGACTAGACTCACCATCTCCTGATGATTGGCCAAAAGTCACCCAACCGGCTTTCATGCCTAAGGCGGGACTAGAACTCACCATCTCTTGGTGATTGGTCCAAAGTCACCCAACTGACTTTCATGCCTAAGGTGGGACTAGACTCACCATCTCCTGATGATTGGCCAAAAGTCACCCAACCGGCTTTCATGCCTAAGGCGGGACTAGAACTCACCATCTCTTGGTGATTGGTCCAAAGTCACCCAACTGACTTTCATGCCTAAGGTGGGACTAGACTCCCCATCTCCTGATGATTGGCCGAAAGTCACCCAACCGGCTTTCATGCCTAAGGCGGGACTAAAATTCACCATTTCCTGTTGATTGGCCCTAAATCACCCAATTTTCACGCCTAAGGTGGGACTAGAAATCACCTTGTCCTGGTGATTGGCCCTAAATCACCCAACCGACTTTCATGCCTAAGTGGAACTAGAATTCACCGTCTCCTGGTGATTGGCTCTAAGTTACCCAGCCACTTTTCGTCCCTAAGGAAGGACTCAAACTCTTCTGTACCAAACTCCGACCTTTTGCAAATGTGCTCAGCATTTTGGAAAGGAGCAAGAACTGATTGCATAATCTGAGCCATTTTCTCACTCTCTCAGCCGGCGCTGCAGCTGGCCAGCTTGATTCCAGCGGAGCTTAAAAGTTCCAGAGTCCTAAAATATTTATCAGTGCGAAGCTGTAGTTAGCACTTAAGCTGAAGGCAATACAGTCGAACTCTCTGCCTTGAAATGGAAGTTAGTGAGGCTGAAAAGTCATTACGCTGTAAATATGAAGTATATATTAAATGCCAGGGAGAAACCTTGACTGTCCAGCTGTCGGCTCGCTTGCTTCCTGCAAAGCCAAGTTTCTGTGCAAAGGAAGGCCCGGTTTTGGTTGCTCTGCCACCTGGGGTGTGTGTGTGTGTGTGTGTGTGTGTGTGTGTGTGTATTGGAACTCTTGGATACCAGCCAAGGGTGAGGCGAAAGGGAAAAAGATTTGGAGGCGAGCGAGGCTTCGGGGACTCTGTCAAGCCACTGGCAAACAACCCATGAATGAAGAGGAACGGAAAGAGGCTGGGGAAATCATTTGGCAAGAATTGCAGTTGTGAAATAGATGGGATGAATTTGTGAAGGATGATGTTGTCTTTCCGATGGACGATTGATTCACTGATGCCTCCGCGGTGGAGGAAGTGGGGGTCCTTGCTTGGGCGTCACAGAAATAGACCCAATTTTTTTCTTCCCTGTTCTAATATGGGGTGGAAGAGCAGGTCGGTCGCTTCCTTATTGTCCAGAGTTTAAGCCAGAAGTAGCTCTATCTAAAGAAAAAATTCATCTGTTAAGTTCTGAAAGAAGGCAATCTCCAATGTCCCAAACCCTTCCCCATCCTCCACTCCCTGGGAGAATAGTCCAATCATGCCTTGTTCTGATGTTTTTGGAACCCTCCGGCACTGCGGGAAATTCCTTTCCCAAGGCTGGTGTCCTTGAAGGCAGGAAGATGGCTTGGATTTGGCGCCTTTGCTTCGTGTCAGGATCCATACTCCCCAAATTCCCACATTCCTTCACACCTCCAGCACTCTTCTCCTCCAAATGTCCTCTCTCTCCCATAGTTATGGCAGTTGCTAGCAAGCTTCAAAGAGAGGGAAGATAGGCAGATGACACTGTCAATGAAGAGACAGGTTGTCTCAAATGTACACCCATTGAGAAAATATATCCTCTCGCTGGCATTGCCCCATCTAAGATCAGGAGACAAATAGCAGCAGATGCCAAGAGAACTAGGCAAGAGAAATGACCCTCAACATCCTCTGAATGGATAGGTGCCCCAAGGGCATCGACTGAGATGTAGTCGATGCCCTTGGCATCGAAACAGCTTTATGGCAAGAAGAAACATCCTTGAAGGTACACAAAAACAAATTCGAATTAAAAGGTGGCGGAAGGAGACCATCAAGCAAGGAATAACATTAAAGGAGGATATGGCTGAAGGATCTGACCTCCCTTACACTTGGAGGACCCTGAATAGGTTGAGAGTTGGAGTAAAACCAAGATGCACTCTTAGCAGATAACAACACGCTATGTGAATATGGAGGGAAACAGAGTCCGGCTTATCTGCTGTTATAGCAGCATGTACAGATAGATATAGATTAACAGAGTTGGAAGGGACCTTGTAGGTCATCTAGTCCAACCCTCTGCCCAAGCAGGAGACCCTACATCATTTCTGACCGATGGCAGTCCAGTCTCTTCTTGAAAGCTTCCAGTGATGAAGCTCCCACAGCTTCCAAAGGCAACTTCTGTTCCATCAGTTGATTTCTTTCACTGTCAGAAAATTCCTCCTTATTTCCAGGTTGAATCTCTCCTTGATCAGTTTCCATCCATTATTCCTTGTCTGGCCTTCGGGTGCCTTGGAAAACAGGTTGACCCCCTCCTCTCTGTGGCAGCCCCTCAAATATTGGAAGACAGCTATCCTGTCTCCCCTGGTCCTTCTCTTCACTAGACTAGCCAGGCCCAGCTCCTGCAATGGTTCATCATATATTTTAGCCTCCACTCCCCGAATCATCCCAGTTGCTCTCCTGTGAACTCTTTCTAGAGTCTCAACCTCTTTTTTATAGTGTGGTGACCAAAACTGGATGCAGGTGTGGTCTTACTAAGAGTACTTATTTACTTACTAAGTTAATGACTTATTTTTGGCCAATGACAAAGCCAAGAAGGTGGCTTCATTCTTGCAGTTTAAAGTTTGATCTAGACACGGAGGAAGAAGCATAAAGCAGTACTGTCACTTTTCAAGATCTTGAAACCATTCCTCTGTGAATGGAACCTAGGTGTCAGGTTTCGATATCGTCTTCAAATAAAATAAATTGCATTTCCAAACAGATAGTTTGAAGAAATCTTTCATATTATTAAGCACGACAATCTGGCCCTGATCGAGGCCTAGTCAACTCTGACTTCCTGACCCCAAACCCTCCCTTTCCGTTCTCCAAATCTGTGCGTCTCATTGGCCTTCTTCCAAATCACTCTCCCCATATCTACTACCTAAGCTCTCAGGAATGTCCCCCCTCCCTCTCATCTCCTAGGGGATATTATCTTCAAGGAAAATAAGTAGGTGAAATGTCAAGCATCCTCTTGCCAGCTGCCCCCTCTTCTCCTTCTTACGTCAGCACTCGAGTAAATGCAGGTTGAATGCTGACACTAGGACTGTGTTTGGGTTTTTGGCAGCTGCAGCACACTTTTAGCTCATAGTTATGTGCAGGGGTGGGCTGCTGTGGGTTCGCAGGGGTTCAGGAGAACCTCTAGTCAAGATTCTGTGCAGTACGGAGAACCCCCAAATCTCACTTCCTGGCTGGCCCACCCCTCCCCTCCCCTCCCCGGAGTCCACACATCCATTTTGGATGCAGGTAAGTGCAGGGCCCCTGTGGATGCTCGGGGAGGGAGAAAATAAGGCCTACCGGAAGTTTGGGAAGGCTGGAAATGGGCCTCCGGAGCCTGGGGAGGCCATTTTCGCCCTCCCGGAGGTTCGAGGAAAATCTCCAGAGCCTGGGGAGGGCAAAAACACCCCCCCTCCACCATGGTGCAGGATGCCAACTAGGCCACACCTACCATAGCCACACCCCACCCAGCAACCCAGCAGAAATTTTTGCTGAAATTTTTGAAGCCCACCCCTGGATACGTGGTGGTCTCCTAGGACTCCTAGATCCCTCCCAGTTACTGGTATTGAGAAGATTAAGCTGCATGACGATGATAGTAATGAAAGTGGTGATATGTCAAGATGCAAGAAGAATAACCCTAACTTGATCTCAAGGTGAATTTATTTATTTATTGGTTTGATTTATATGCCGCCCTTTTTCCGGAGACTCAGGGCGGCTTACAATGTTGTTAAGCAATAGCCTTCATACTTTTTGTATATACCTGCTTAGTAGGGCTTTCGCCCCCCCCCCAAAGCAGTGTTCTTTTTTATACAAAGTCAGCTTATTGCCCCCACAATCCGGGTCCTCATTTTACCTACCTCGAAAGGACGGAAAGCTGAGTCAACCTTGAGCCTGGGGAGATTTGAACTTGCAGTAATTGCAGGCAGCTGGCAGCTAAGTGCTACTTAACAGCATTTTAATCCGCTGCGCCACCAAGACTCAATTTAACTCAGGGTTCCTTTATTTTTATAAAGTGGTTATTCAGGTGTGCAGAGAAATAGGAATTTAAGGGTCTACTGCTATGATCTTGGTGTTGGAGGAGGTTCATTAAATTCATATGGTCGCTCATTTCACGAAAAAAGTGACACTGGATAATATACAACAACAAGGCTATAAACAAGTTAATATGTTTTTAAAAAAACCAATTATGATTTAAAATACTTTAAATCAAAAAGGCTGTCAACCTGGAGCTGATCTGCCTGTGGTCATTTTCTTTTCTGTAGCTTTTTTCTATAGGGGTTTTTTCTTCACATGGCTTCAGGCTGGACACAGCCTGGAGCTGAGGGGCAGGAAATAGAGATAACTGGGGTTGTGTAGCCAAAACAAAATGGTTCTCTTGTGAGCCAGGGACATTCCAACAGCTGGCAGGCCAGAGGAGGAGAAAAAAAGCAACCAGGCAACAGCCAGCACCCAGACTGGTCAATGTGAATTATTGTTTCGGGTGGTGGGGAGGAAACGTTAACTTGATGAGCCTTGGTGGTGCAGCGGACTGAGTGCTGTTATGTAGCACTTAGCTGCCAGTTGCCTGCAATTACTGCGAGTTCAAATCTCACCAGGCTCAAGGTTGACTCAGCCTTCCATCCTTCCGAGGTAGGTAAATTGAGGACCCGGATTGTGGGGGCAATAAGCTGACTTTGTAGAAACACCACTTACGGGGAGCCAAAAGTCCTAATAAGCAGGTATATACAAAATAATGAAGGCTATTGCTATAAGTGCATTGGAAGCCGCCCTGAGTCTCCGGAAAAGGGCGGCATATAAATCGAACCAATCAATCAATCAATCAAAAAGCCGCTCTGAGTCTTCGGAGGAGGGTGGCATATAAATTGAAATAATAATAATAATAATAATAATAATAATAATAATAATAATAATAATAATAATAATACAACTTTTTAACGAGGTGAAAAACGCAGGAACTCTCAGAGTTGTTTTTTCACCAGTCTGTGCCAAGATGATATCTCCCAATAAAAACTGTTCTTTGAGGAATTTACCTGCCTCAGAGTTCTGTTTGCAATGGGTGTATTACTTGGAACCCTGACAAAGGCTAAGAGAGAATGCCAGATGTTCATAACAGTGGAGTCACTCAATAGCTCAGGTAAGACCACATTATGTTCTCCCAACCTTTCCGGGTTTGTGGCCTGGTGGCCCAGTGTGGGGGGGAGGAGAGGATGGTTATGCATGAATGGCGGGCAAGTGCGGATACAGCTCCATTTCCACGAGCGGCAGGCACATATGCCTGTCGCTTGCACAAATGGAGAATGTAGGCATGTGCTCACCCACTGCTCAGGCAGATGGGGATTTGTGCTTGCCTGCCACTTCTGTGGTCCAGTTCCAAATAGCTCAGGGCCTGGTAGTAGGCTGTTGTGGCCCGTCAGCGGCCTGGGCAGATTGTAGCTGATTCCGACAACGAGGAGGCTGGGGTGGTGCTGTGCCAGCAGCCTGTACAGCTGGTGCTCGAGTCGGACAGTGAGGAGGCTGGAGAAGATGTGGTGCCAGAGGCGGGGATTCAGCCAGGGCCTTCAGAACCTCCAGAAGCTCCTTTAAGTGAAGAGGATGAAGAGGAGGAGCCTCTTCTCGATGCACGGGCGCGCAGAGCTGCCAAAAGGCAGGAGTGGCTCCTCAGGAGGAGGTGTCCTCGAGAGTAAGGCTTGGGGCTAATTGGCCACTCCCTTAGCCTATTTAAGGAGGAACGCCGATTGCAGCAAGCTGTAGGAAACAACTATAGTTCACTCTCCTTCGCGTCTGGATTCTCTGCAAAATTGCTTCTGGGCTTGCTGCCAACCCTAGTAAGACTCTGATTACCTTATCTTAGAATTCTTGTAGGCTGTTAAGGAAGTTTATTAACAGCCTTTGGTTGAAAAAGACTGAGTTATTTGAGTAAAATAAGTTTTGTATTGATTTTGTGTGTGCTGCATTCTTTGGGGTCCGTAGCTGGGACAGAACATAGGCTTAGGGCAGGGGTGAAATCCAACCAGTTCAGACTGGTTCGGGTGAACTGCTAGGGATTATGGGCACCAGTTCACTGAACTGGTAGTAATTACCCCTCCTTGACCCCACCCATGCCTGGCTGGTCACCTCTTCCGCTCACCTCTTCCGGCCGCTTGATATTCCACAGAATTCAATGTTAAATGCAGCAGAGAGAATGCTAACTTTTCTCCCTCCATTCAGAACGGAGCTGCTGCAGCCTGTCTCTTTAAGGTAGTCCCCAGAAGGGAGGAGGACAGGGGAAGCAGCTGGAATGGAGCCATTTTTGTGAAAGGCAGGAAAATGGGGAAGGGGATTTTCCTGCCTGTCATCCATTCCTCAATCTCAGCATAGACTGAGGGAAGGATGATAGGCAGGAATATTTCCTTCCCCATTTTCCTGCCATTTGCAACAAGGAGTGGCTGGGAGGGGAGGGGCCGGTGAGGAGCCCCTCGATGTGAGTGACGTTGAGTTGGCCCTGCCCACCCAGTCACATGACCTCCCCCCCAACAAGCCACACCCACAGAACCAGTAGGGGAAATTTTTTAATTTCATCACTGGCTCGGGTTGGGGACCCCTGGATTAGAACATGTGTTGCATTGAGAGTGAAGGTTCATTCCCTGAGCTTCTGGGTAACATCTTCAGCTTGACACACCCGCACCCGAAGCCCTTATAAACAGAAGAGCACCGAGACCCCCAAAACTCCGCTGAAGACGTTACCTAATTGTTCTGACCCCGCTCCCCAAACACAACAACACAACACTCTGAAGTGAACTCAAAGATTCATTTAATTAGGAGTGCCGGCAGCCCCGGCAAAAAGTTTCTCTCTCAATGCAGGCTAACAAGTCCGTCCATCCAGAAGGTGAATAGTTGTCTGCCACATCACATCTGTTCATCTCCATCCCCTGCTTTTTATCCCCAGAGCTAGGCTGGAGCTTCGCTAGCAGCGGTGGCTCTTCCGTCCCAAGGACCGGCCCACAGATTTCCACTGCTCTCCTCTGCCTTCTGCGCATACAAGCATCAGGCACTGGACCCAGCTGTTCCTCCTCTTCCTCATCAGCCACCTCCAGACCTGGGGGCTGTTGACTCTCCATCTGAGGGCTGATGGATGGCCCAGGCTCCACCTCTCCCTCCCTCTCTCTCTCTCTCTCTCTCTCCCTCCCTCCCTCCCTCTCTCTCTCTCCCCCTCCCTCCCTCCCTCTCTCTCCCCCTTCCTCTCTCTCTCCCTCCCCCCTCTCTCTCTCCCTCTCCCTCTCTCTCTCCCCCTCCCTCTCTCTCTCCCCTCCCTCTCTCTCCCTCTCTCCCCCCTCCCCCTCTCTCTCCCCCCTCTCTCTCCCCCTCCCTCTCCCTCCCTCTCTCTCTCCCCCTCCCTCACTCTCCCTCTCTCTCCCCCCTCCCTCCCCCCTCTCTCTCCCCCTCCCCCTCTCTCTCCCTCCCTCCCTCTCTGTCCCCCTCCCTCTCTCTCTCTCTCTGTCCCACCCTCCCTCTCTCTCCCCCTCCCTCTCCCTCCCTCTCTCTCTCCCCCTCCCTCACTCTCTCTCTCCCTCTCCCTCTCTCTCTCCCCCCTCCCTCCCCTCTCTCTCCCCCTCCCTCCCTCCCTCTCTCTCCCCCTTCCTCTCTCTCTCCCTCCCCCCTCCCCCTCTCTCCCTCTCTCTCTCCCCCTCCCTCCCTCTCTCTCTCCCCTCCCTCTCTCTCCCTCTCTCCCCCTCCCCCTCTCTCTCCCCCCTCCCTCTCCCTCTCTCTCTCCCTCCCTCCCTCTCTCTCTCTCCCCCTCCCTCTCCCTCCCTCTCTCTCTCCCCCTCCCTCACTCTCTCTCTCCCTCTCTCTCCCCCCTCCCTCCCCCCTCTCTCTCCCCCTCCCCCCTCTCTCTCCCTCCCTCCCTCTCTCTCTCCCCCTCCCTCTCTCTCTCTCTCCCTCCCTCCCTCCCTCTCTCTCCCCCTCCCTCTCCCTCCCTCTCTCTCTCCCCCTCCCTCACTCTCTCTCTCCCTCTCCCTCTCTCTCTCCCCCCTCCCTCCCCCCTCTCTCTCCCCCTCCCCCCTCTCTCTCCCTCCCTCCCTCTCTCCCTCCCTCTCCCTCTCTCTCTCCCTCCCTCCCTCCCTCTCTCTCCCCCTCCCTCTCCCTCCCTCTCTCTCTCCCCCCTCCCTCCCTCTCTCTCTCCCTCTCCCTCTCTCTCTCCCCCCTCCCTCCCCCCTCTCTCTCCCCTCCCCCCTCTCTCTCCCTCCCTCCCTCCCTCTCTCTCTCCCCCTCCCTCTCTCTCTTTCTCTCTCTGCTGGGTTGGGCAGTGGCTGACAGGTCACAACACTAGTCTGATAATGAAACATTCGGGAACGAACCCACAAGCTCAGAGAATGAGCTTCCACCCTCATGCTACACCTGAGCGGCAGATATTTGCCATTATTGCAAATGTAACGCATTCTTTCTGGCTGTGCACTAGCATTAGAACCTATGAGAGCATCAAGCATTGTTTGCCTTTTGTACACAAGCGATGGCCAAAATAATTATTATAGAAACCAGAAGGATAAATCTGCATCCAATTTATAGAAACTGGATTGTTCTTCTGGGTTTGTTAAAACCAGCCTGACGTGTTCAGTCTTTTATTTTTTATTTTTTTTGGAAAGGCACAAAGAAAAATACTTTAAAGCAATATTTTTTAAAGCTGTTGTTTATATAAAATTCCCCTGCCCGTTCCCTTTGTTCCTTTTTTGTTCCAGTTTTTGATGTGGCGTCCCAATCTCAGAACCGTTGTGCGTGCTTTTTCCTTTTACTGTTATTTATCTGGAGATGTTAAAGTAAATGATAAAGGGTCCTAGGTTTGCTAAGATGTCCCCATCTTCCATTTTTTGACCGGCACTTGACAAAGTCTGGATTCTAATTGTTTAGGTCTGGGGTGTCAAACTCGATTTCATTGAGGGTTGCATTATGGTTGTTTGACCTCGGAGGGGTGACTGTGTGTGGCCATGATGGACGTGGCCAGCTCAACGTCACTCGTGTCAGGGGCACCTGTGGTTGCCAAGTGCTAAGACAGGACTTCCTTCAGACCCTTCCTCACATTATAATCCCTTCCTTCCTTCCTTCCTTCCTTCCTTCCTTCCTTCCTTCCTTCCTTCCTTCTCCTTTCTTCTTCCTCCCCCTCTTTCCTTATTTTTCTTTCCTTGCTCTCTTCTCATCTTCCTTCTTTTTCTTCATCTTTCCTCTTTCCCTTCCTCCTTTCCTGTCCCTTCTTCCATAAAGATAAAGGTTCCCCTAACCCATATGTGCTAGTCGTTCCTGACTCTAGGGGGCGGTGCTCATCTCCGTTTCAAAGCCGAAGAGCCAGCGCTGTCCGAAGACGTCTCCATGCTCATGTGGCCAGCATGACTCAACGCCAAAGGCGCACGGAACGCTGTTCCCTTCCCACCAAAGGTGGTCCCTATTTTTCTACTTGCAGTTTTTACCTGCTTTCGAACTGCTTGGTTGGCAGAAGCTGGGACAAGTCACGGGAGCTCACCCTGTTCCGTGGCACTAGGGATTCGAACCGCTGAACTGCCAACCTTTCGATCAACAAGCTCAGCATCTTAGCCACTGAGCCACTGCATCCCTTTTTCCATACTCAAATGCAAAAGGGGAAGCAGTTCTCCTTTTGCTTTGTTTTTAGTTTGTTTTGATAGCCCTCTGCCAGTGAAAATGGAGCTTGCAGCCCACCCCAGCTCAATTTTTGCTGGCAGAGGTACCGTGGGGTGGTCCTTTGCTGTTTCCAGGCCGGCCCGGGCCAGATCTAAGCACCCCGCGGACCAGATCCAGCCCCAGGCCTTGACTTTGACCTACCTGGTTTAGGTCCTTCCTGCAGCTTACCAGTTCTTTTCCTCACCTTCCAGCGGGATTTCTCAACCTTGGCAACTTTAGAAAATAGACTACAGGAAGTCCTCAACTTACGACTACAATTGAGCCCAAAATTTACAATGCTAAGTGAGAAATTTGTTATGTGAGTTTTGCCCCAAATTGTTTATCTTACTTTTTAGGGTACAAACCTAACATTACTTTGGGTTTCGTTCCCTTTCTCATCTCTCAGCTTCTTGAAGGTAGCTTTTAGCTCCAAGGTTGCTCGCTGTGGTGCTGATGGACAGCTCCCTCTTCTATCCTGGTCCTGCCAAGACAGCCAAGAACTCTGCTCAACTCAAGGTTGGCCTAAAATCTGCAGGTTAAATTGGGGAGGTGCAAGTCTCCATTATAACAAGGGAATGGAGCTCTGGCCAACACTTATTAGCCTTGGTCCAAGCTTCTCTTGTTCTAAAAATAGAATAGCCTAGAATAGAATTCTTTATTGGCCAAGTGTGATTGGACACACAAGGAATTTGTCTTGGTGTACATAAAAGAAAAGATACATTCGTCAAGAATCATAAGGTACAACACTTAGTGATAGTCATAGGGAAACAGTCAATATAAATCTTGACTAGCAACAAGGTTACAGTTATACAGTCATAAGTGGGAGGAGATGGGTGATAGGAACGATGAGAAGATTAATAGTAATGGAGACTTAGTGAATAGTTTGATAGTGTTGAGGGAATTATTTGTTTAGCAGGGTGATGGCGTTCGGGAAAAAACTGTTCTTGTGTCTAGGACTGGCTATGCTACACATTCCTCTTTTTCCATGGTTTGCCCATCTCTGTGTCTCATGGAACTTGTTGTTAGTTGCAAAGTCGTGTCTGACCCATCGCGACCCCATGGACAACGTTCCTCCAGGCCTTCCTGTCCTCTACCATCCTCTGGAGTCCATTTAAGCTCACGCTGACTTCTTCAGTGACTCCATCCAGCCACCTCGTTCTCTGCCGTCCCCTTCTTCTTTTGCCCTCCATCGTTCCCAGCATTAGGCTCTTCTCCAGGGAGTCCTTCCTTCTCATTAGGTGGCCCAAGTATTTGAGCTTCCTCTTCAGGATCTGGCCTTCTAAAGAGCAGTCAGGGTTGATCTCCTCTAGGACTGACCAGTTGGATCACCTTGCAGTCCAAGGGACTCGCAGGAGTCTTCTCCAGCACCAGAGTTCAAAGGCCTCCATTCTTTGGCGCTCAGCCTTTCTTATGGTCCAACTTTCACAGCCATCCATTGCAACTGGGAAAATCATAGCCTTGACTATACACACTCTTGTTGGCAGGGTGATGTCTCTGCTTTTTAGTATGCTGTCTAGATTTGCCATGGCTTTCCTCCCCAGGAGCAAACATCTTTTAATATCTCACCTGCAGTTCCCATCTGTGGTGATCTTAGAGTCCAGAAAAATAAAATCTGACACTACCTCCATTTCTTCCCCATCTGTTTGCCAGGAATTGAGAGGGCCGGATGCCCTCATGGAACTCGACTTATCATAAAGTATTAATGCAAAAACTCAACTATGACACAAGCAATTCCTCCGAAGGGTGGGTGGGAATTGGTTATATCCCAGAAGAGGCCCAGCTTTTGCCAGCCTTCCTGTCCACCCCACAAAGAAAACTTTCAGCAGATTGGAAGACAGTTTATTGGTACGAAGCATTGTTTGAAAAAAACAACAACTTAGATTTGAGACTGTGCCAGTAGGTGTCCTCCAGATATTCCAGCATTCCTCATTATTGGAATATTGCAATTGGAAGGTGGGAAAAAAAATAAAACCTCTTTGAACTTTCAGAAAAGGAAACCAATTTCAATTGGCTAAATCAGTTTACCAGTTTAAAGTCGTACATTCCGTTGTTGAAATCAATTACACACACATACAGTGTAGAGCTTGGTAATCATGCTGGAAAATGGAACCTTTGAAAAAAGTCAAGTGGCATTTGAATATGATCTTAAAGATGAAAAAGCAGCCTGATGAATATCTATCTATCTATCTATCTTTTGGGAAGCAGATTAATTCTGGAGAAGGCCTGCTTTTACAGGAGGAACCACTGTAATATTTGCAAAAAAAGAGGGGGGGAATTTCAGCTGAAAGCCATTTTTGGAGCATTTTCAGCACTGCTCTGCTGCTTTGGCCCTTCTGGTTCTTCCCACTTCCAATAAAAATAATTCTCTCACCGAGCAGCCTCTTCCTCTCCGGGAAGACTTCAGACAGATTTCCAAATGCACTTGCTGGTGAATAAATGATGAAAAGACGTCCTCTTATACAGGCAGTCTTTCAGGCAAGGGATCAAAAAGGAAATTAAAGCCTCTTTGGTGTAATTTTCAGGATAATTATTTAGCTCATTTTATCTCTCCCCCCCATCCCCCATTATTTTTTTGTGCATTCTTTCTACCAGCGCAAAATATTTGGCAAAGAGTTTGACTTTGGGGGAAGGAAAAGAAAGAAATATTCCAGGCATTCTTGGAAGGGTGTCGGGAAGGCCCTGTTTTTGTGGCAGATGCTGGGTCTTTTTGAGGGGTGGGGTTCGCATAACAGGTTAAACCCTTAAAATCAGGCTCGCAAAGCAAGATGCTCTCATTGCTCAGAGCCCTTGTGCCTTAGCTGGCCTTAAGCCAGTTAGTTCTCTTTAGAATAGAATAGAATTGTCAGGACGGCCTCTTTTCATTATCCAAGAAAGAAAACCCCCGATTCTATTTTCATAGAGAAAGGTAACTTTTACTGGATACGAACTGAATGCAGTCAAAGCAAAGCAAGGTCTGAAGCAAAGGCACGAAAATCACATATAGAAAGTATCCCCCTCCCCCAACTCTCCATCGTAAATCATCCAATCCAGGTTCTCCAGGGGTAATGTGGGAGCAAACGTCTGGCAGTGTCATCCTCTTGTTATGCCATGACCGTTGACCTGGAGACGTTATTAGCCAGCTTCAAAGAAACCCCTTGCAGCAAAGTTTTACTTTCGTTTCTCCTCCAGCACACTTTCCCCTTCCCAAGAATTCCAATAGCTCCCCACTCCTTCCCCGTTTCACGGCAGCTGAGCAAGTAAGCAATGAGCAAGAAAGCGAAGGCTGACAAGAATAGAATAGAATAGAATAGAATAGAATAGAATAGAATAGAATAGAGTAGAGTAGAGTAGAGTAGAGTAGAGTAGAGTAGAGTAGAGAATGAGAGTAGAGTACAGTAGAGTAGAACAGAACAGAATGAATAAGAATAGAGTAGAGTAGAGTGAATAAGAATATTCTATTCCTATTCTATTCCATTCCATCCCCATCCCCATCCCCATCCCCATCCCTATTCTATTCAGTATGAACTTAAATAACAAATGTTCTCACTTACCAAAAGAGGGGAAAAAATCTAATGCATTCTCTTAAGAGCTCCTTCTCGAGAGTAATTACTACTATTGTTCTTTTTCTCGGTGGGAGCAGATAGAGAATTATCTTTATTCTTATTCGTTCCCCCTCTATCAAAACGTTCCTCATTTTCTTCTGTAGAAAAGATGTTAACCCCTTCCTGGGAGTCAGTCAAGCCAAGGGCCGTATGATGTTTCTGGATAAGCCTGTTTAATTTTCTAGACAGAGCATCCTTGATGGTAGGTCAGAAAAAAACAAGATGGCGGTGCTGCCAGGGTTCTGACGGATGCCCTAATTAAATCACGAGCCTTGAGCCAAGCTCCAAAAGAAATCCAGTTATTTATTGGGAGCTTCATGTCGGCACATTCCCAAGTGAAGCCAGCTCTGACCCTACATAATTTATGCCCCCATCGTGACCCTGTTTTCCCCCTCCCCCCAGTGTGTGTCATCAATCACATTTGCCAAGGGAGAAATTTCACGGGTTGTAGAGGTCACTCCCCTCGGTTTGCTGTGGATAACCCTGGGAGACAGCCTTGAGAGAGATAAGTCTGGAATGTGCATCTGTCTTTGGTTGCTGTGCCGTTTCGCCGGTTTCCCATCCCCCTGGCCTATGGCAACTCGAGAGCAGGCCAGGGATGCTTTGTGAGTTGACAGGAACAATCAAAGCCCCACCCCCACCCCCTTTACATGGCAGTGAATGTGTAGCTCATGAAAAAATGGTGTGGCTTCAGTCACGGAGACACCATGTTGGCTTGTTTAATTCTCCTCACCTTCCTGGATGCTTCCATCCATTCCTAATTGTGATGGATGTCAAAATGATGAAAGTTAGCTGAATAACCGAGTTGGAAAGGACCTTGGAGGTCTTCTAGTCCGACCCCCTGCTCAAGCAGGAGACGCTATAACATTTCAGACAAGTGGTTGTCCAATCTCTTCTTAGTTCATTTACTTTATTGGCTAGCCCTTGGGCCATATCAAAGTGCAGAGTTCCAGACACAAGTTATTACTAAAATCTGATAAAAATAAATTTAAAATGGAATTGGCTAAAATACGATTTAAAATCTCTTCTTAAAATTCTCCAGCTGTGGAGCCCCCACAACTCCTGGACTAAGTGAAGAGATGATTTCAATAGTAGTAACTGTGAAAAAGATCAAGGGGTCCTATTATTTATTTATTTATTATTCAAATTTCTATACCGCCCTTCTCCTTTGGGACTCAGGGCGGTGAACAGCCAAAATAAAAACATTTATACATAAAGTACGATTAAAAATAGATTTAAAATAATTAAATTTGGCCCATAGTTTAAAATTTATCAATTTAAAATCCATATCAAAATTTAAAACCAACCATAAAATCATAAAATCAAGAGAGACCAGCTAACTGAAAGAGATGAGTTTTTAGGGCCCGACAAAAAGTCCGGAGGTCGGAGATCACTCGTATCTCTGGGGGTAGATCGTTCCAGAGGGTGGGTGCCACCACAGAGAAGGCTCTCCTCCTGGGGGTCGCCAGCCGGCATTGTCTAGCCGACGGCACCCTGAGGAGGCCCTCTCTGTGGGAGTGAACTGGCCGGTGGGAGGCTATTGGTGGCAGAAGGCGGTCCCGTAAGTACCCTGGCCCTAAGCCATGAAGCGCTTTAAAGGTGATCACCAACACCTTGAAGCGCACCCGGAAGTCCACCGGAAGCCAATGCAGCTCACGCAGGAGAGAAGTCACATGGGAGCGCCCTGTCGCTCCCATAATCCCCCGCGCAGCCGCATTCTGCACCAGTTGGAGCCTCCGGGTGTACCCCAAGGGGAGCCCCATGTAGAGATCATTACAATAGTCCAGACGAGAGGTGACGAGTGCTTGAGTGATTGTGTGTAGGGAGTCCCGATCCAGAAAGGGGCGCAACTGGCGTATCAGGCGAACCTGATAAAAAGCCCCCCTGGCCACGGCCGTCATATGCCCTTCTAAAGACAGCTGTGCGTCCGGGAGGACGCCCAAGTTGCGGGCCTTTTCCGTGGGGGCCAATGATTTGCCCCCAATAACCAGCGATGGCGTCACCTGGCTATACCGGGACGCCGGCAGCCACAGCCACTCGGTCTTGGAAGAGTTGAGTCGAAGCCTGTTTCTCCCCATCCAGACCAGGCACTGGGATATCACTTCCAAGGCATCGTTGGGATGGTCTGGGGTGGAGATGTACAGCTGAGTATCATCAGCGTACTGATGGAACTCCACCCCAAAACCACGGATGATCTCACCCAGCGGATTCACATAAATGTTGAACAGGAGGGGCGAGAGGACCGACCCTTGTGGCACCCCACAAACAAGGTGCCTCGGGGTCGACCGCTGCCCCCCTGTCAACACGGATTGCGACCGGTCGGAGAGATAGGAGGAGAACCACCGCAAAATGGTGCCCCCCACTCCCAGTCCCTCCAGCCGGCGCAACATGATACCATGGTCGATGGTATCAAAAGCCGCTGAGAGGTCTAACAGGACCAGGATAGAGGAATAACCCCTATCCCGAGCCCTCCAGAGATCATCCACCAACGCGACCAATGCCGTTTCCGTGCTGTACCCAGGTCTGAAGCCGGACTGGAGCGGATCCAAATAGACAGCTTCATCCAGGTACTGTGGAAGCTGTTGCGCCACCACACTCTCAACAACCTTCGCAATAAAGCGAAGGTTGGAGACTGGACGATAGTTGGCCAAAACAGCCGGATCCAGGGATGGCTTCTTGAGGAGAGGCCTCACCACCGCCTTTTTCAAGGCGGCCGGCAGGACACCCTCACTCAAAGAAGCGTTGATAATTCCCTGGAACCAGCCTCGTGTAACCTCCCGGGAAGCCAGCACCAACCAGGAGGGACACGGGTCCAATAAACATGTGGTGGCGTTTAGCCGTCCCAAGATCCTGTCCACGTCCTCGGGAGCCACAGGATCGAACTCCTCCCAGATAACACTCTCAAGGCCTGCCTAGCAGTCATCTCGTCTGAACTAACTCAGTCAGCGGCCAAGTCTTCCCGAATCTGAGTTATTTTATCATCCAGATACTGTACAAAATCCTCAGCTCGGCCCTGCAAGGGGTCCTCCCACGCTCCCAGATGGAGAAGGGAGCGGGTCACCCTGAACAGGGCGGCTGGGCGGTTATCTGATGACGCGATAAGAGCTAGATTTTGCCGCTTTTATGGCCACTAGGTAGGTCTTAATATGAGACCTTACCAGTGTCAAGTCGGATTCGGACGGCTGGCCCTCCAACCGCTCTCTAGGTGTCTTTTCCGGCGCTTCATCTCTCTCAGCTCCTCGGAGAACCAAGGAGCTAAGTGAGTTCGGTGCCAGGTCAGAGGCTGCAAAGGCACAACCCGGTCCAAAGCCCCGGCAGCCGCACTATCCCAGGTGGCCACCAGATCATCAGCAGAGTCGTGAGCTAGAGTTTCAGGAAATGGCCCAAGCTCCATCTGGAACCTATCAGGATCCATCAGGCGCCTGGGGCGGAACCACCTGGTCGGCTCCGTCTCCCTGCGACGGGGTGCGGCGGTCAGAAAGTCAAGTCGAAGGAGCGAGTGGTCAGACCATGACAAGGGTTCAATATCTATATCCCCTATATCAAGGCCACTCAACCACTGACCAGAGACAAAAACTAAGTCCAGAGTGTGTCCCCCCATGTGAGTAGGGCTGTGAATTACTTGGGTCAGGTCCATGGCCATCATGGAAGCCATGAACTCCCGAGCTACCTCAGAAGTTTCACCAATGGATGGCAAGTTGAAATCCCCCATGACCACAAGTCTGGGGGTATCAGCCGCCACCTCAGCTATAACATTGAGGAGTTCGGGCAGGGTCGTCGCCATGTGGAAGGGAGCCAGGTACGTGATCAACAGACCCATCTGCACCCCACAACCCCACTTCACGAAAAGGGACTCACATCCGGCTGTCTGAGGCACAGTGGTCTCTCTCGGATCAAGACCCTCTCTTATAATGACCGCCACACACACCCCGCCCCTGCCCTGAGCTCTCTGCTGATGAAATGCACGGAAGCCTGATGGGCACATCTCCACGAGGGGAACCCCCCCCTCATGGCCCAACCAGGTCTCCGTAATACCTGTCAGGTCCGCTCCCCCCTCCTGAATAAGATCACAAATGAGGGGGGCTTTATTTACTACGGACCTGGCATTACACAACATCAGCCGGAGACTCGGGCCCTGAGACTCTAAGCAGCCTGAGGAACGGGAAGAGCTAAGGAGACCGGGGCACGCAATCGCTCAGAGATAGCGAGCGCGTGCCCCCACCACATGATACGGCCCCCTGCTCCCGCCATACCTGCCCCTCCCACTCAGCGTATTGATGGAGAAGCCCTCAGTAAAAGGCATTCTAACAGTCCCCTTTCCCCCAGAGTCCGTACCCCCTATGGCACCATTAACAGCCGGACTGGCCTCCCTCCCCACCCCCCTCCCCAAACCCCTTAAAAATTTACACAAAGACAATTTTAAAAAAACCCTCAGCCCCCTCTTTGCAGCATGCCACCTCTCAGGACCATCCCTTAAGTATGAGTCAGCAGTGTGCTGCAGCTGCCAAAAAAGCTAATGCAATTCTCGGCTTGCCTCCACAGAGGAATAGTTTCAAGATCATGAAAAGTGACAGAAAGATTTTCTCCTTCTCCTTCTCCTTCTCCTTCTCCTTCTCCTTCTCCTTCTCCTTCTCCTTCTTCCTCCTCCTCCTCCTCCTCCTCCTTCCGTGTCTAGACCAAACTTTAAACTTCAAGAAGGAAGCTACCTTCTTGGCTTTGTCGTTGGCCAGAAATAAATCATTTTCTGTACATGTTTCTGGTAGTAGCTGACATACCAGCAGATGGGCCAGGTTCTGCATCTCTCCACATTCACACAGCCTGTTATTATCCACTAAGAGTGTCCACTTGAACATCTTGGTTTTACTCCAACTCTCGACCTATTTGGAGTCCTCCGAAGTTCATTATGGAGTCTTTCATACTTGAACTGCACGCGACATCTCATGCAAACTCCATAAGGGTCATAGAAACATAACAACATAGAATCATGGGGCTGGAAGGGACTTTGGAGGTCTTCTAGTCCAACTCCCATAAAGAGACTCCATAAAATTCTGGACAAATGGCTGTCCAATTTCTTCTTGAAAACCTCCTGTGATGAAGCACTCACAACTTCGGGAGGCAAGTCATTGCACTGATTAATTCTTCTCTCTCTCATTGTAACATTGCAACATTTTAGTCTAATTCTGCAGACTGCCAACTGCCAGCAGTTCAGCAGTTCGATTCTGACCGGTTCAAGGTTATTTCAGCCTTCCATCTTTCCAAGGTCAGTAAAATGAGGTCCCGGATTGTTGGGGGCAAGAGGCTGACTCTGTAAGCTGCTTAGAGAGAGCTGTAAAGTACTGTGAAGCGATGTATGAGTTTAAGTGCTATTGCTATTGCTCTTCCTTTTTCCTTCCTTCCTTCCTTCCTTCCTTCCTTCCTTCCTTCCTTCCTTCCTTCCTTCCTTCCTGTGCAGTGGTTAGAATGCAGTATTGCAAGCTAATTCTACCAACTGCTATCAGTTTGAACCTGACTGACTCAAGATTGACTCAACTTCTGTCCTTCCGAGGTCAATAAAATGAGGACCCAGATTGTTGGAGGCAACATGCTGACTCTGTAAAGCGCTTAGAGAGGGCTGTAAAGCACTGTGAAGCAGTATATAAGTCTACGTGTTATTGCTGTTGCTATTATCCCATATGCCCTTGGTCTTCTCTTTTGCAAATTAAGTCTAAGTGCTATTGCAAGTGTTTTGCTATTACTCTAGAAATGGCATGTTGATTTGTCCCAGGGTATATTCCATATGGTGCGTCTCTACAATTTACTTAAGAAAGGCTCCAACATCTCTAATGTGTATTTGTCGATCAGGAACAATCAGAAATGGACATCTTTACGGTATTTGAACTGCAGCTATCCTTGACTTAAAACGGTAATTGAGCTTGCTCATCATGGTCATAATTCCTAACGGTCATCCAACAGGTTGGTCAGGTAACTGACTCAATTTTACGAGTCGGGGGTGGGGGGTGTTGGAAGGCAATGTCAGAACTTTGAGTTCAATTTATAAGTACCGCCACCCCCCCCACCCCCCGTTAAGTCCATCATGACTTTGAACAGTTGCTACGTGACAGGTCATAAGTCAAGGAGTACTTGTAGAAATTAGCTTGAGACGGACGGAAAAAACCGAAACTTTGATTTTGGGCTTTACTGATTAGATAGATTTGTTGTTATAGAAATGGCTAGTTTATACTATTACGGAAAAATAAAAAAGTTCAGGTTCGATGTTAATGTCCTATTCTACTGCAACAGAAAGAGCTGGAAGTCAAGGCCTTTTTTTCTCTCTTCTCTTCTCTTCTTCCTCTCCTGTGCTCTTTTCTCTTCTGCTCTGCTTATTCTCTTCTATTGTTTCTTCCTTCCTTCCTTCTTTTCTTCTCTTCTTTCTCTTCTTCGTTTCTGCTCTACTTATTCTCTTCTCTTCTTTCTTCATTCTTCTCTTCTTTCTCTTCTTCCTCTCTTCTGCTCTTTTCTCTTCTTATTCTCTTCTCTTCTCTTCTTTCTTCATTCTTCATTCTTCTCTTCTCTCTTCTTTCTCTTCTCTTCTTCCTCTCCTCTGCTCTCTTCTGCTCTGCTTATTCTATTCTACTCTACTCTACTCTACTCTATTCTACTCTACTCTACTCTATTCTACATTCTGTTCTATTCTATTCTATTCTATTCTATTCTATTCTATTCTATTCTATTCTATTCTATTCTATTCTATTCTATTCTTTCTCCTCTCCCTTCTTCTTGCCCTTTCTTCCTCACTTCTCTTTTCCCTTTCCCCTCCCCACTGTGTCCTACTATTTGCTTTGGTATTTTTCTGTTTTATTCTATAATCTAATAAAATGTTAGAATGAAAAAAAAGCATCCAGTGGGCTGGGATCGATAGAAATTATTCTCTGTTAAAGAATTTTGCTTCAGAGAAGTTCCTGTTCTATCAACAGAAATATCTGGGGTCCCATCCCCCCCTCCAGGTAGCCCGAGGGTCCTGGACTCTGGTGCCAGTGGGGAGACCCTCACAGAGGTCTCCTTTCGCTTGATTAATGGCCCTTTTCCTGTGGCCTTTTGCCTCCAATTGCACTGCATATCCTACAAGATTTAAAAAGCACCTTTTTAAAAAAACAACAACAACAACAAACCACTGACTTTCCCAGCTGCTTCCTCTCCTCCCTGTCTTCTTAACGGATTGTTTTCATTTTCATAATGTGATTTTTTTTAACCATTATTATAAATTTTGGGATTTTATAACGCAAGCCTTTAAATAAATAAAATTAACAATAAAATCCCGTTGCGAGGGAGCAAATTAACATGTCCCTTAATCCCACATCACGCACTGAAGGGTGAGGGAGGATTTCTGCATTCCAGATCATTGCTCCCTGAAGGTATGAAATGGAGTCTTGTTGTTTTGTTTTTTGTTTATTGGATCTGATCCCCGTTCCTGATCTGCAAATTAGAGGAGTAAACTGTTTGGCATTTTATGTTGAGTTATATCACTTAGCTTTTGTTAGCCTCTGCTAACATCGTCAGTGTAAAACCTACCATCGAAGAGATATTCGTCTTTATACATCATTGATTCCAGCCCACACCATCCAGTCAGAGGTGAAGAAGTTTCTTGGATGAAAAGTGAAACGTCTTCAAAGAAGAAACAAGAAAGTCCAGTTGCCTCCTTTGGGACAACCATGACCTAGATGACGGAGAATCTCTACAGACTTTTAGCTATACAATTTGGAATGAAGACCCTTGGAATGTTGTAGAAGTAGGAATGGATTTCCAGAGGAAAAAAATTGCAGACTACAGGAACCATTTGCACCACTCAGGTGACCCTGTGGACACAGATAACCCTCCAAGGGGCCTCAACGACCCTCTCAAAGGATGGAGATTACCAGCTGTCTGCAAGGAATATAAATCCTTCCATTCCTCAGTATCCTGTCCGAGCTGAAGAAGCTTTTTGGATGAGGAGCAAAACATCTTCAAAAGAAAAAACAAGGAAGTCCAGTTGCCTCCTGAAAAAGCCTCTTTGGGACAACCATGACCTGGATGACTGAGAATCTCTATAGACCTTTAGCTGTACAATTTGGGATGAAATGAACACCCTTTGAATGGTGGAGTAAGAATGGATTTCCAAAGGAAAAATTGCAGACTAAGGAACCATTTGCACTATTTAGGTGGCCCCGAGGACACAGAGAAACCTCCAAGTGCTTCAAGGACCATCTCAAAGGATGCAAATGACCAGCTGTCTGCATTGGCAGGGAAACAGAAGCTCACAAAAGAAATGCTACGGAGATCTGACCTGAGGCAACAAGGTGCATACCAGCACAGAGAGCTCTGCTTGCCACCTTTGGCACCCCTGCCATAGGTTCACCTTCACTGCCCTATACCATTTCAGACAAGTGACTGTCCAGTCTCTTCTTAAAAACCTTCAGTGTTGAAGCAAACAACTTCTGAAGGCAATTTCTGTTCCACTGGTTAATTGTCCTCATTGTTAGGAAATTTCTCCTTAATTCCAGGTTGCTTCTCTCCTTGATCGATTTCCATCCATTGCTTCTTGCCTTGCCTTCTGGTGCTTTGGAAAATAAGTTGACCCCCCCGCCTTCTGTGGGGCAGCCCCTCAAATATTGGAAGACTGCTATCGGTCCTTCTTTTCTCTAGACTGGCCATACCCAAATCTAATAAAACTACCCAATTCCTGCAACCGTTCGTAATACGTTTTCGTCCCCAGACTTTTAATCGTCTTAGTTGCTCTTCTCTGCACTTTTTCCAAAGTCTCAACATCTTTTTTGTAGTACAGTGACCAAAATCGGTTGCAGTATTCCAGGTGTGGTTTTACCATGACTTTATAATCTTTATTGACCCTACTTTGGGTCAACTCAAAAGATCTTTTTTTTTAGAAAAAATAAAATGCACAATTGGGGAGGCTGTGTTGATTTCTTCCAGAAATTTATATTGACGATCCAAATGATTTGAAAGTTGTTTGTTGTCATTTTAGGAAATAGTGCATGCATTTCGGTCTTTCATAAGGCAACTTCAGTAATACTTCCCATTCATACAAACCAGTATAGGATATACTTTTCTTTATATCTGTGTTTCTCAGCCTCAGCAGCTGTAAGATGTATGGACTTCAACTCCCCAAATTGCCCAGCCAAATTTGGGAGGAACTCTGGAGTTGAAGTTCATACATCTTAAAGCAGAGGCCTTCAAACTTGGCAGTTTTAAGACTTGTGGACTTCAACTCCCAGAATTCTCCAGCCAGCTGGCTGGAAAATTCTGGGAGTTGAAGTCCACAAGTCTTAAAGCTGCCAAGTTTGGGGATCTCTGTCTTAAAGTGTCCAGATTGAGAAATATTGCTTTTTATGATGCCTGGGAAGAATAGCATTGGAAATATATATATATAGAATAGCATTAGCATATACAGAGGCATGGATCCAGCTGGGCTAAAGAGCTCCAGGTAGATTTGTAGAGAATTGAATTTACTGTTATCCCAGTAGATTTAGAAACATCTTCACATGGGAGCATTCCTTAATCTCCGCTCCAGTAATCCATTATATGAGATACCTGCTGTCCTGCGTTGAACCACTTATCTTGAGGCTGACCTGTTTTGCATTTTCTTCCTTGCTTCTATTAGCAGCCATTTATTATGAAAGATATTGTGTCAGCAGGGGTGAAAGATTCACCGTTCTTAATCCGTTGCCCTTACAGCTTCCAGAGGCATTGTTGCAAATTTCAGTGTGAGGCGGATAAAATATTTTTCAGCGCTCTTGCTCTAGGAGCTATCGAGGAAAAATAGTGAACTGTCGTGTGTAAAATATATACATTTTTTAAAAATAAAAATAAAAAGTAAGTTTACTGCATGTGGGTTGCAGAAATTTGGTGACCACTAGATGGCAGCGAAGCGACTCAGAACACTCCTAGCTTTTGCTGCTCTCTGGTGGTGGTCTGGAGTTATGCTGACCTTTAGCAGAAAGAAAGTGGAATGAACGGGAGGGGAGTGGTAGCCACCCTAGCAGGACAAGAAACAATGGATGGAAACTAATCAAAGAGAGAAGCAACCTGGAATTGAGGAGAAACTTCCTAACAGAGAGGACAATCGATCAGTGGAACAGCTTGCCACCAGAAATCGTGGGTGTTTCATCACTGGAGGTTTTTTAAGAAGAGACTAGACAGTCATTTGTCTGAAATGGTATAGGCTTGAGCCAGGGAGCTGGACTAGAAGACCTTCAAAGTCCCTTCCAGGTGTATTCTGTTCTGTTCTGCATTCTATTCTATTCTATTCTATTCTATTCTATTCTATTCTATTCTATTCTATTCTATTCTATTCTCCTACCCTACCCTACCCTACCCTACCCTACCCTACCCTACGCTATATTTTTTATTATGCAAGAATTCTCTCATGTCTTTCCCTGGGGGACAGCTCCTCCTCCCCTTATTCACAACAACCCAGTGAGGTAGGCTGAACCGAATATTGAGTCCCAGCCCTAAATCACCCAATTGGCTTCCAAAGCCAATGGAAGCCCAGCACCATCCTCCCTGTGCCAGTTCCTTGCCTTCTGTGAGGAAAAATCGGCAGATTCTCTTTGCATCCACAGCAACAGGGGGATTTTTCACTCTCGAATTCTCCCATCAGGTTATGTTGGGCTACACAGTAGTTTGGGGGGGCTGAACTCTATTGCCCTTACAGATACTCCTCCACTTACAGCCACAACTGAGCCCAGATATATGTTGTTAAGTCAAACAACTTGTTAAGTGAGTTTTGCCTCATTTTATGACTTTTCTTGCCACCCTTGTTAAGGGAATCACTTTTTTTATATGAAGCTATTTTCCAAGGCACCCGAAAGCCAGACAAGGAATAATGGATGGAATCTGAACAAGCAGAGATTCAACCTGGAAATGAGGAGGAATTTTCTGACAGTGAAAACAATCAACCAGTGGAACAGAAGTTGCCTTCGGAAGTTGTGGGAGCTTTATTCCTGGAAGCTTTCAAGAAGAGACTGGACTGCCATCTGTCAGAAATGGGGTAGGGTCTCCTGCTTGGGCGGGGGGTTGGACTATATGACCTCACAAGGTCCCTTCCAACTCTGTTAATCTGTCTGTAAAAGGAAAGCTGTGGGTCTCAGCTCCCAGAGCTTCTAAACTGTTGGGGGCATATTAAGAATTGGTTGAGGTTTGACCCGCAAAAAGGACTTTACAAACATTATCAGGTTTTGATAGATTGATTTTAGTTTGTTGGTGGAAGATGACCAGTGAGGTGGATAGAGAAGAATAAGTCTGTGTGTGTGTGTGTGCGTGTGTGTGTATGTGTGTGTGTGAGAGGGGGGGGGAGAAGAGGGAAGCTAAAACCAGGAGTTTGAGACAATTCGCCTACGTAGCTGCAGGCTGGCAGTTCCCATGTATGCCATTTGCCAAGTCCTGTAACATTTCTTTTTTACAGCAGAATAAATTCCTTTTTGCAGCTTATATGGATCTGGGGAGCTATATGTCACTTTTTACAAGGGATTGACAGTCCCAGCCTTGCTCTCTATCTCTCCTTTCATTTGATTCTTCTCCGCTGCCTTGTCTGGGCTCCAGGATTTGGTGGCGAAACATACAGAAGGCAGCCCTGCCCCCACCTCGCCACATCCTTTCGGAGCTTAGCCTGAACTTTTGAATCGGATCCTTTTCTTTGAATTAAAAATAGAAACCTGGAAGGAAGAAAGAGGCAGTTGAATAGAAGTGTGTTTGTTGATGAGAGATCTTCCCTGATAAAACAGCAGTGCGGGTAATGTTAAGAAATAGCGCATGTCCCTTTCTGGATCGGGACTCCTTAAACACAGTCACTCATGCACTCGTCACTTCCCGCCTGGACTACTGTAACACTCCCTACATGGGGCTCCCCTTGAGGAGCACCCGGAGGCTCCAACTGGCGCAGAGTGCGGCCGTGTGGGTGGTTATGGGAGCGACGTGGCGCTCCCATGTAACACCTCTCCTGCGCGAGCTGCACTGGCTCCCGGTGGTCTTCCGGGTGCGCTTCAAGGTTTTGGTTATCACCTTTAGAGCGCTCCATGGCTTAGGACCTGGTTATCTACGGGACCGCCTGCTACCACCAATAGCCTCCCACCGGCCAGTACGCTCCCATAGAGAGGGGCTCCTCCGGGTGCCGTCGGCCAAACAATGTCGACTGGCGGCCCCTAGGGGGAGAGCCTTCTCTGTGGGGGCACCTACCGTCTGGAATGAGCTCCCCCCGGAGATACGGAGGATCCCGGATCTACGCACCTTCCGCCGCGCTCTCAAGACCTTTTTATTTCACCAGGCTGGTCTGGCCTAACCTCTCCCATTTTCTTTTTAATGTAAATTTTAATGTAAAATTTAATTTGTTCTTAACCTGGGGTTTTAAATTTGTCTTGGGCTAAATTGATTTAATTTGATTTTACTTCTGCTCTTAAATTTTTGTATTCTATATGTTTTATCTTGTGCCTGTTCACCGCCCTGAGTCCTTCGGGAGTAGGGTGGTATATAAATCAAATGAAATGAAAATGAAATGAAATGAAATGTGCTCTTCAGGGCCTTCGTTTGGGTATCTTCGGTGCGTTTGACATGTTGGCTAATCTTGACTGTTTTGACAATTCCCAGCTATCAGTTACTGCTGAGTACAAGCTCTGCTATTAACAGGAACAGTCTAGTGCTAATCTTATATATGCTGTTGTATTCCATACTTTCTTAATGTTACCATTTAAGTCAGTCCTTAGTTGTGAAATGATAAGTACTTGTCATGGATCTACCCCTGGACTCCTCTCTGGATACGAGTTCAGAGGCAGAGGGTGAATTTGAGTCTCCAGAGGAAAATGTGATGCCGAATGTTGGTCAGGATCAGGGCTCGGAGGGTGCTAGCTTGATGGATGGGTTGATTGGATGAGTGTTCTGCCCCAGCTACGGACCCCAAAGAACGCAGCACACACAAACCTTAGTTTACTAAATAAACCAGTTTTTTTACAACAACGGCTGTTAATTAACTGCATTAACAGCCGCCAAGAATTCAAAGAATAATACTGAAAGCTTACTGTGGTTGGCAGAATGCCCAGAAGCAATTTGCAGGAAGCTGATAAGATAAGAGACAAGACAAGAAGTATGTGAATGAAGTTGTTCCCTGCAAATTGCTTCAGTCGGTGTTCCTCCTTAAATAAACTAAGGGAGTGGCCAATTAGCCCCAAGCCTTACTCTCGAGGAGACCTCCTCCTGAGGAGTCACTCCTGCATTTTGGCAGCTCTGCGCGCCCATGCATCAAGAAGAGGCTCCTCCTCTTCATCCTCTTCACTTATGGGAGGTTCTGACAGCCCTGGCTGAATCCCCGCCTCTGGCACCACATCTTCTCCAGCCTCCTCGCTGTCCGACTTGAGCGCCAGCTGCACAGGCTGCTGGCACAGCACCACACCAGCCTCCTCGCTGTCTGAATCAGCTACTAGCTGCACAGGCCGCGTATGGGCCACAACAACGAGGGACAGGCCGAGGGCAGAGAGCTGCAACAAGTCGGCCAGAAGGCTCCAGGCCAGGACCAGGAGCAGCTGCTGCCTGTTAGCAATGAGGAGGATCCACACCTCCTCCTGATCCAAGGACATGTAGAGCAGAGAGGACGCAGGCACAAATGCCTGTCAGGTAGGCTACACGCGAGGAGGCAACCTCGCCTCTCATGAAAGGCTGCACTGTTGTTGCCTACTTAATCCCACCCTGAGGATTTGAGCATTCCTGGAGCAACGTGCTCAGTTCTGTGCCTTGTGTGCTTGTAATAATAGAAAATACTTGTAGCTCGGGTTTTAGATTTTGGCAGAGGTTTGCTCTCCAAGCTTGTTTCAATTTAGTTTCTGAACGTTTCGTTACCAGACTAGGTGTCGTCATCAGCAGTGTATTCTTGTCCTATTCTATGTGACTCTAGAAAGAGCACAGAGAAGAGCAACCAGGGTGATGAAGGGATGGAGGCTAAAACATACGATGCAGGAACTGGGCATGGCTAGTCTAGCAGTGAAGAGAAGGACCAGGGGAGACAGGATAGCAGTCTTCCAATATTTGAGGGGCTTCCCCAGAGAGGAGGAAGGGGGTCAAGCTATTTTCCAAAGCACCTGAAGGCCAGACAATGAATAATGGATGGAATCTGATCAAGGAGAGATTCAACCTAGAAATAAGGAGAAATTTTCTGACAGTGAGAACAATCAACCAGTGGAACAGAAGTTGCCTTTGGAAGTTGTGGGAGCTTCATCACTGGAGGCTTTCAGGAAGAGACTGGACTGCCATCTGTCAGAAATGGTGTAGGGTCTCCTGCTTGGATAGGAGGTTGGACTAGATGACCTACAAGGTCCCTTCCAACTCTGTTAATCTAAACTGTTCCTCTTTGGCTTATCAATGCCTTGTGTGCTTGTGTTGTGTATCCTAACCCGTCTGAATCATGGATTGCTTTCCTGGACTTCATGTGTGCTTGTTGGATTCGGCTACCCAGAGAGTCTTGCCATGCTGAGCTCGGAATCCAGACATGTGCAATGGGGGTGCCTTCCGAGGACCTGTTTGGGGGGATTTGAATAAACACCTGTGGGACTCTTGTTGTACGTGTGTGTGTGTGTGTGTGTGTGTGTGTGTGAGAGAGAGAGAGAGAGAGAGAGAGAGAGAGAGAGAGAGAGAGAGAGAGAGAGAGAGAGAGAGAGAGAGAAGCAGGGCAGAACAGTACCATTGCCTTTCAGTGGTCAAAGAGAGACCACTGTCGCTCTCTCTCTGAGTCCTTCTGGAGTAGGGCGGTATATAAATCTAATAAAATGAAAAAATGAAATGAATGCCAGCTCCATCCCCTCTTCCCCCTCAGAGCTCCCAGGTTACCCTGATGCTGGTCCTGACTCCCACGCCTCCTCCTTCTCCTCCTCTGATTCGGCTGATGGAAGGGCCGGTGGCCAACACACCAGAGCAGCCACAGCTCAGAGCAGCCATGCTGAACAAATGTGCCTTTGAAAGCTTTCCCCGACCCATCTCTCTCTCTCCGGTAGTCCCACTACCTGCAGCTGGTGTGTGTGTGTGTGTGTGTGTGTGTGTGTGTGTGAACTTACTCATCTAGAAGGTGTTAAGGATATTGTTGTTGTGTTACCAACCAGCAGAGTGTAGAGCCCAGAGAAACGTTGCTGAGAGCAATGAATAAGAGATGTGCAAACTGGTTTATCAAAAGTTTACTTTATAGTGAAAAAAACAATCTCGTAGTCTTTTAAATCAATCCAAGTCTTTGCCAGTTAAATCAGTCCGAAGTTACAGATATCTTCTTACCACACAAACAGTAGTTGGTTAGAATAACAAACTCACTCTGGTTCACAAACCACGATGGTAGCAGATCCATCCAACCGATGATAGCACAATGATAGCAACTCCACACACAATGGTAGTTTATCATCAACTGAATACATTACAGTACCTTCTTTAAATATGTTTACAACCAGTGATCATCTAATTACAGCATGACTCAGCATTACAATGAATCAGCAGTGAAACTTTAAAGTCACACAATACATATTCATATTAAAGTCACAGAACACTTATATTGCCTGGACAACTTGTTAGGCTCAAACCATATCCTAACAGAAAGCACCCACATTGCCGAAATGGGGACCATGACATGGATATCTGTAGCCTTTTCTCGTGAAGATTTGACTAGCCTGGCGATCATAGCGTATGTTTTGAATGGATTCTGTTTGTTCAACTGATTATTGTATTGGGTATTTTCCTTCTTCAATCACAATAGAGCTGGAAGGGATCACCTATCTGAAATAATAGAGGACAATGATGGCTAACCTTTTTGCCATTGTGTGCCAAAAGTGGGAGGAGCATGGGGGGGTTGCGCACGTGCGTGCCCACACCCATAATTCAATGCGGCCCGCACATGTGCACGTGACTCCCCCTGCGCGCTCCCCCCGCTTTTGGCACCTGATGGCACAGTGGGCCCGGTAGGCCCGTTTTTCACCCTCCCCAGGCTCCAGAGGCTTTCTAGGAGCCTGAGGAGGGCGACAGTGGCTTCCCCCCCCCCCCCCCGAGGCCCTCCAGAGGCTGGAAACGACCCGTTTCCCGACTGCCGGTGGGCCCGGTAGACCCGTTTTTTACCCTCCCCAGGCTCCAGAGGCTTTCTAGGAGCCTGAGGAGGGCGACAGTGGCTTCCTCCCCCCCCCCGAGGCCCTCCAGAGGCTGGAAATGAACCGTTTCCCCGATTTCCGGTGGGCCCGGGAGGCCCATTTTTTTTGCCCTCCCCAGGCTCCAGAGGCTTTCTAGGAGCCTGGGGAGGGTGAAAACTGCCTTCCCCACTTCCCTGGAGGCCCTCCGGAGGCTGGAAACAGCCCATTTCCCGACTTCCGGTGGGCCCGGAAGGGCCAAAATTCAGATGGCCAGCACGTGCTTGCGTGCTGGAGCTGAGCCCACAGATATGGCTCCGCGTGCTACCTGTGGCATGCGTGCCATAGGTTCGCCATCACGGACATAGGACCTCCTGCTTGAGCAGGGGGTTGGACTAGAAAACCCCCAAGGTCCCTTCCAGCTCTATTCTGATTGATTGATTGATTGATTGATTGATTGATTGATTGGAGGTCTTCTAGTTCAACCACCTGCTCAAGCAAAAAACCCGACACCATTTCAGACCTACAGTGATGAAGCATCCACAACTTCTGGAGGCAACTTCTGTTGCACTGGTTAATTGTCCTCACTGTTAGGAAGCTTCTCCTTAATTCCAGGTTGCTTCTCTCCTTGAGTAGTTTCCATCCATTGTTTCTTGTCCTGCCTTCAGGTGCTTTGGAGAATAAGTTGACCCCTTCCTCTTTGGGGCAGCTCCTCAAATACTGGAAGACTACTATCATGTCACCCCTAGTCCTTCTTTTCTCTAGACTAGCCATACCCAATTCCTGCAACCATTTGTCATCTGTTTTACTCTCCAGGCCTTTAAACGTCTCTTAGTTTGCTCTTCTCTGAATTTTTTCCAAAGCCTCAACATCCTTTTTGTAACATGGTGACCAAAACTGGATGCAGTATCCCAGGTGTGCTCTCACCAAGGATTTATCAAGCGGCACTAATACTTCACATGAATTTAATTCTATGCCTCTGTTTATACAACAGGATTGTACTAGCTTTTTTTTTTTTTTATCTTGTTTGTTTTAAATTGTGAGCTTCCCAGAGTTTTGTCGGATTCGGGTGGGGCTAAAATCTAATTAAATAAATGAAGAAGAGCATCTCAGTCTAGTGTGACGGTGGCCTTTGAGGTTGCTGGCCCACACCGCAGTCCCTCGGGTGCTGTAGCGTTCTCAGGCAGTGCTCCAAGAAGCATTATGTGCCTATAGTCCATAATACACATGTCCAAATGAAATGGCATATTGTGTAGCAAGTGCCAAGATAAAATACCTGGGAAGATCTTAGCTTTCAACTCCTTCAGAGAATATTCGGGGAGGTTGTTTCCAGCCTTCATAAACCCATCTCTGCTCCCATCTCTCTTTCTCTCACACACACACATACACACACACACACACACACACTAGCAAAGCATTGATTGAATTGACACGTAAATGTTGGTTTATCTTGCCTGCTTCGGATGGGATGATTCTGGCCAAAACTGTGAATTGGTACTGCTCAGGGCAACTCCTGGCAGACGAGGTCAGTTACGGGTAGAAGCGAGTTTTGGTGGAGAAATGGTTTAGTTTAGTTTTTAGTTTATTGCCATTACACCTCGCACAATGAAATTAAACGTCATCTTCAGTGTACATTATAACTATAAAAATAAAACACAAATACGCATCCTTTGCATTCTATACAATTGAATTGAAAGCCTCTGCTCTTGCATTAATATTGCACTATATACAGTAGAATTCAATCGAGTCACTGCCCTGGGGTAGAAGCTGTTTTTCAGCCTATTAGTCCTTATTTTTATTATCCTGTACCGTCTGCCAGATGATAATAGTTCAAAAAAAATAAAATAAAAGAGCGTGCCCAGGATGAGATGGATCATTAAGAATGTTTTGAACTTTCTTTAGGCAGCAGAAGCTATAAAGCCCTTCCAAAGAGGGGAGAGGGCAACCAATGATCCTGTTGTGGCTCCGTTGCCTGAGTCTGGGCTATTGACAGATGCAGACTCTGAGAGTGAGGGAGAGGAGTTGGCAAGGCCTCCCTCTCCAGGACCCTCCTCTCTGGCAATGCCTCCAGAGGACACCGAAGGCCAAGAGATAGGCCCAGAGCCAAGCACATCCCCGCAGCCACAGGTGGACAGTGACGAAGGAGATAAGTGCTGGCTGGATCCTCAGTAGTGGCACAGGGAGAAGCGTGCGCAGCAGAGGGGAAGGCGTGCCAGAGATTAGCTGAGTCACTGGACCACACCCCACAGGGTATAAATGTGGGTGTGGTGGCCAATTCAGTTTGTGATGAGCAAAAACTAGAAATAATCCGTGATCTCTGTGTTACTGGACTTCTGCCTGCCTTGTCAGACTGCATTTAGACTAATCCTTATATTGTTGAAACTTTGCCTGCTTTATCGGAATGCTTGCAGTCTAATCTTTGTTTTGTGTGAGTAAAGTCTGAATTGGCAGCTAGCCACTGGGTTGCTGCCAGCTTTATCTTCAAAGATTTTGTCGTGTGGCTTATTAACTCTGGGCCATCTGTGGGGGCGTGTGTGTGGGACGGGGACAGAACAGATCCTCTGGGCAATGACATTGACCCTCTGGAGCGCCATCCTATCTGCCCCTGTGCAATTGGTGCAGTAAGTTAAAATACTCTCTATGGTGCAGCAGTAGAACTTGGTCGCCAGCAGTTTTCCATTCAGTTGTTGTTTCCTGAGAAGTCTCAGGTGGTAGAATCTCTGCTGGGCCCTTTTGACCAGGGCTGCAACGTGAGCCCCCCCAGGTCTGGTCCTCTTTTATGATAACATCCAGAAACTGTGGCCACTTGCTCCACTCGGTCTCCATTGATAAGCAAGGGCTGGATGTCTGATCTATTCCTTCCATAGTCTACTACAAGCTCCTTGGTCTTATTGGGGTTAAGGACCAAGTTATTGTCTCCACATCACAAAAGCAACCAGTCCACCTCATCTTGATAGGCAGACTCATCCCATCCCCCACCCCCAGAGATGAGTCCCACCACTGTTGTATGGTGTGCCAAGAAATTAAATTCTACCCCAGGGGATTTTTTTTTCCTGTTCTACTGATTCCCAGCTGGAGTCCTGCCTTCCTAGACAGCGAAGTGTGTGTACATGGGCCTAATAGGGCTACAAGAGGATCTTTTCAAAAATGCATGCTTTTTGTCTCCCGTGAAATATTTATTTAAGTAATGGGCAGGGAGGGAGAGCCATGTGCCGTGCGATTCCTCTCTCGCTGCTCTTCCAAGGCTCCTTGGCTTTGCATACTAACCGATGAATAATTAAGAGCTGCCTATTTATTGCACGAAGCCAGATGGGCAGCATCTGCCTTTCTGGACCCAAGGGGAGAGATGGCCTTGATTCACCGCATGGCAGAGAGATCTGGAGCTTCCGGTTGGGAAGGGATCGCTTCTCGTCTCAGTTTCTAACTGATGTGTCATCTCCGTGAAGGTTTTGCCAAAGGAGAAATCCAATGGAGGAATGGAGAGTTACAGGCAGGGCAAGTGAAGCTCCTTCTGTGTTTTGAGCACCTGGCCGCTTTAACAGATTTAACAGATTAACAGAGTTGGAAGGGACCTTGTAGGTCATCTAGTCCAACCCCCCACCCAAGCAGGGGACCCTACACCATTTCTGACAGATGGTAGCCCAGTCTCTTCTTGAAAGCTTACAGTGATGAAGCTCCCACAACTTCCGAAGGCAACTTCTGTTCCATCGGTTGAGTGTTCTCACTGTCAATAAGGAAAATTTCTCCTTATTTCTACGTTGAATCTCTCCTTGGTCAGTTTCCATCCATTATTCCTTGTCCGGCCTTCGGTTGCTTTGGAGAATAGCTTGACCCCCTCCTCTCTGTGGTAGCCCCTCAAATATTGGAAGACTGCTATCATGTCTCCCCTGGTCCTTCTCTTCACTAGACTAGCCATGCCCAGTTCCTGCAACCATTCATTGTATGTTTTAGCCTCCAGTCCCCTAACCCGTCTAACCTTTTATTAGCATGTTGGTATGACTGAGATATGGGAAAAAATGCAGCAGCTAAAACAGATCAGAATTCAGGTTCCCAAAGAGGTGAAAAAAAATGAAACAACTACAGGTAGTTCTTGACTTAGTAACCATTCACTAGGAATTCACCAGTCCGCCAGGCTTAAAGTTGCCAAGGTTGGAGACCCCTGCTCTAAACTACCTCACAGGGCTTCTGTTACAGGAGAGAAATGTGGGGTGGGGCAATGTATGATGCCTTGAGGTCCAAAATGAAAGATGGGGGTAGAACTCAAAATCAATAACACTTCATTCAGTTTGCTTGGAAGACGATAAAAAGACTAGTAGACTGTAAGGGTTGGCTAGGACTCGTGGAACAAGTTGAAGGCCTCATGGCTAGAGCCTTCCCATGGCATTTCAGGCCCTGTTAAAACCCCTTAAGGATCACCACCTCCATGATGGGACTAGCCTTTCCTCCTTTCCTTCTTCCCATATTGGCCGTGAATTTTGGAGGACGTGATTGAACACACCTGGAGAACAGCCAAATGCAATTTCAGCTGGTCCTGTCTCTTTTGACCAATAAAATACATTGAGGGCCTGTCCTTTCAGATCTCCCGATGGATTATAGAATGTGCGAAGCATTCTGCTTTTGGTCCTTAAGATCTCGAGGCAGCACGGCTTCTAAAATGTGCATTTCTCCATTCTGCTAAGACTGCTGTTTTTCATTTAAGAGTGCAGAGAAGAGCATCAATATGATTAGGGGGAAATGGAGATTAAAATATAAAGAACAGTTGCAGGAATTGGGTATGGCTAATCTAGAGAAAAGAAGGACTAGAAGAGACATGATAGCAGTCTTCCAGTATCTCAGGGGCTGCCACCAAGAAGAGGGGGTCAGCCTATCCTCCAAGGCACTTGAAGGCAGGACAAGAAGAAATCGGTGCAAACTAATCAAGGAGAGAAACAATCTAGGACTAAGGAGAAATTTCCTGATAGTTAGAACAATTAATCCGTGGAACACAGGGCCGGATTTAGATGAAAAGAGGCCCTAGGCTATTCCACTTATGAGGCCCTTTCACCTCCCATTTTAACCAATCAAAAATGTATTGATCTTAACCAATACATTTTTATGTTTGTTTATTAGTCATATGCGTAGAATTTCTCCTTATTTTCGGTTCAGTGTTTTAGTGTTCACTGTTTTTAGAATAGTGTAATTTTAATTTTGCTAACAATTTGAATGTAGGCCCCTCTTGATCTTAAGGCCCTAGGCTGAAGCCTAGTTAGCCTATAGGAAAATCCGGCCCTGGTGGAACAGCTTGCCTTCAGAAGTCGTGGGTGCTCTAACACTGGAGGTTTTTAAGAAGAAGTTGGACAACCATTTGACTGAAATGTTATGGGGTTTCCTGCTTGAGCAGGGGGTTGGACTAGAAGACCTCTGAGGTCCCTTCCAACTCTGTTATTCTATTATTATTTGGCCTGGCCAAATGAGATCAATTTCAGCCTTGCAGGTCATTCCTGCAACCTATTCCTTTTTAAGTAAGAAGCAGCTGCCCTGGTCAGAAGGGTCTGAGTCGCCCCAGTTCCTCCATGCTGAGCCCTTGTTCTTTCTCTGAGTTTGCAGAGTGTCTCTCCCACAACACAGCCCAGGCTCAGTTTTACAGGATCGGAACTCAGAGCAGGGTAGAGAAGTTTCCCCTGCATGTTTATTTTCTCCATCTGATGATGAAGGAACATTCCCTTTAGAAGTTCTTCCAACAGCAACAAACCATGGATGAAATTTGAATGGGTTCATCTGTGGTGCTCATACATTTCTTTCATGCAAGTCATATATGAATGTGCTGGCCACACCATGAAGGAACTCCTTCCATGAACTTCTTCCAACAGAAGTTTTACTATTCTTGCTAAAGAGGAGACCACAGTAGGAGAACATCAAGGGACGCAGTGGCTCAGTGGCTAAGACACTGAGCTTGTCGATCGAAAGGCTGGCAGTTCAGCGGTTCGAATCCCTAGTGCCGCATAACAGGGTGAGCTCCCGTTACTTGTCCCAGCTTCTGCCAACCTAGCAGTTCGAAAGCAGGTAAAAAATGCAAGTAGAAAAATAGGGACCAGCTTTGGCGGGAAGGGAACAGCGTTCCGTGCGCCTTTGGCGTTGAGTCATGCCGGCCACATGACCGGAGACATCTTCGGACAGTGCTGGCTCTTCAGCTTTGAAACGGAGATGAGCACCACCCCCTAGAGTCGGGAACGACTAGCACATATGTGCGAGAGGAACTTTTACTTTTACCTTTAGGAGAACATCTCTTGTCCTCGGGGATTCAGAGAAATGTCCACAATTTCCCAGTCACTAAGTGGGTGGAAGACTAGAAGACAAGTAAGCTCAGAAAGTCGGTTAGCTCTCTCTGCACCAGGTCTGTACTGTGCTAGCCAGTTTTTCCTTGCTTGTACCAGTATTATTTCCATTAGATCACAATATTTGGTCCTCCTCATCTGCCCCCCCCCCTTCCAATTCAGGTGTTCTGACCTGGCTCCCAAACACGACAAGCCCTTTGTAGTTAATGTAACATTCCCCAGCAGCGGCTCTCTCACAGCAGGCTGTTGTTAGTCCCAAAGTTGTGTCCAACCCATTGCGACCCCATGGACAACATTGCTCCAGGCCTTCCTGTCCTCTACCATCCCCCGGAGTCCATTTAAGCTCATGCCAACTGCTTCAGTGACTCCATCCAACCACCTCGTTCTCTGCCGTCCCCTTTTTCTTTTGCCCTCCATTGATCCCAGCATTAGGCTCTTCTCCAGGGAGTCCTTCCTTCTCATTAGGTGGCCAAAGTATCTGAGTTTCCTCTTCAGGATCTGGCCTTCTAAAGAGCAGTCAGGGTTGATCTCCTCTAAGACTGACTGGTTGGATCGCCTTGCAGTCCAAGGGACTCGCAGGAGTTTTCTCCAGCACCAGAGTTCAAAGGCCTCGATTCTTTGGCGCTCAGCCTTCCTTATGGTCCAACTTTCACAGCCATACATTGCAACTGGGAAAACCATTGCCTTGACTGTACGCGCTTTTGTTGGCAGGGTGATGTCTCTGCTTTTTAGTATGCTCTCTCACAGCAGGCTATGAAGTCCCGTGGATAGTGACGCTCGCTCCCTTTTCCCCTGAACTGGCCCAAGAGTATCTCTTTCTCTCTTTCTCTCTCTTTCCAAACTTGCAAAAGAAGTCCTGGAAGGTGCACTTGCTTTCTTCCAGCAGTAGACACTCTCTCTCTCCCTCTCCCTCTCTTTCTCTCTGTCTCTCTCTCTCTCTCTCTCTCTCTCACACTCACACACACACACACACATACACACACAGAAGATGCTGCAGATTCCAAGAAGAATTCTGATAATTTCCAGACAGGATTCAGAAGTGCAAGCTATCAATGGCTGACCAGCAGGGAGATGAATAGTTGTCTGCCACATTATTCATCTCCATCCCCAGAGCTAGGGTGGGGTTTCGTTAGCAGCGGTGGCTCTTCTGTCCCAAGGACCGGCCCATAGATTTCCACTGCTCTCCTCTCCTCTGCCTACTGCACATCCGCGCATCAGGCACTGGACCCAACTGTTCCTCCTCTTCCTCATCAGCCACCTCCAGACCTGGGGGCTGTTGACTCTCCCACTGAGGGATGATGGACGCCCCAGGCTCCACCTTTGTCTGTCTCTCTCTCTCTCTGACAGCTCCATTCCCTCTTCCCCTTCAGAGCTCTCAGATTGCCTTGATGCTGGCCCTGACTCCCACATCTCCTCCTCATCTGATTCGGATGCTGAATGGGCCGGCGGCCGACACGCCACAACATCAGGACCTTGCCATTCCCAACCTGGAACCCAGCAGGTATATTTCCCCAGACTTTGTGAGGGTGACAAAAGAGTTACAGGAGTTGCAGTCCCAAGTGGTTTTGGGCTCAGAAGACTTAGTCACTCAACAGATGCTCTAGCTACACAGCCTGGATGCATAACAGCTGCTGATAGGCAATCCCATAAACTTGCCTCATTTGTTTGTAAAGCCATCTGCACTCTCCGACTTGTGTTTCTTCATTGTTTTGGAATCTGCCTTCCACACCTTGTTAATTCCTGCCCACTGGGGGGAAAAAAAAACCCGTGAAAAATCAATGACTGAATTGGAATCTGCTGTTTGCCAATGGAAGCGTTGGCACCGTAAAAATAAATTCATTTCTTAATGAAGCGGTGGGGGGGAGGGAGGGAGGGTGTTCCTTGGGAAATCAGATGCACATCTGGAATTCTAGCGTCTGTTCCCCCCACAGCTGCCACGCTCATTGAGTTGTGACGTTAAACAAGTTGATTACATTTTGCATATGTTTTAAGTGCAATTTTTTTTTTCTTTTGTGAATCGAAATGACAGTTGGATTCAACTCGTCAAAGAGCGTCAGGAGGGTCTAATCGCATTAACACAACTTGTCAAATCAACAGTTTGAATCAGATGCTGTATGATTTATACAAGACTATTTTACAAACTAAAATTGCTAGCTTCAGGTCACACAAACCCCCAAAACAAAACGCAGCATGTGGAATTGTGTTTGAATCAGGTCTGTAAAGACTGGAAATTCTATTCAGCCATTAGGTTAACAGATTAAAAGATTAACAGAGTTGGAAGGGACCTTGTAGGTCATCTAGTCCAACCCCCATCCTGCCCAAGCAGGAGACCCTACACCATTTCTGACAGATGGCAGTCCAGTCTCTTCTTGAAAGCCTCCAGTGATGAAGCTCCCACAACATTTGAAGGCAACTTCTGTTCCACAAATTGGTTGCTCTCACTTGTCAGAAAGTTCCTCCTTATTTCTAGGTTGAATCTCTCCTTGTTCAGCTTCCATCCATTATTCCTTGTCTGGCCTTCGGGTGCCTTGGAAAATACCTTGACCCCCTCCTCTCTGGGGCTGCCCCTCGAATATTGGAAGACTGCTGTCATGCCTCTCCGGTCCTTCTCTTCACTAGACTAGCCATGCCCGGTTCCTGCAACTCTTCTTCGTATGTTTTAGCCTCCAGTCCCCTCATCATCCTGGTTGCTCTTCTCTGCACTCTTTCTAGAGTCTCCACATCTTTTTTTATAGTGTGGGAACCAAAACTGGATGCAATACTCTAGGTGTGGTCTTAGTAGAGCTTTATAGAGTAGTATTAGTACCTCTCTTGTTCTTGATTGTATCCCTCTGTTAATGCAATTTAGGATTGCATTGGCTTTTTTGACTGCTGCTGCACACTGTTGACTCATATTTAGCTGGTTGCCTACTAAGACTCCAAGATCCCTCTCAGAGTTACTGCTATTAAGCCTGGTTTCACCCAGTCTGTATGTGTACTTTTGGTTTTTCTTGCCTAAGGTTAGATCCACCCCCCTTTCAGGGTCCCTGTCCCCCAACAGCAAATACTCCCATCAACGCGAGTAGGAAAAGAGACAGGCTGTTGACATCTGGCCAGATGGGAAGAGATGTGGTTAGCCTAGGTGAAAGCTAAAACTAATATACATGTGTTAATTCATTTAAATACATAAAGGGTAAAAACCCATTCAGGTTGTCCTCCTATTTATCGCTCAGGCTGAACAGAACAAGAGTTGGAAGGGACCTTGGAGGTCTTCTAGTTGAACCCCCTGCTCAGGCAGGAATCCCTATATCATTTCAGGCAAATGGTTGTCCAATCTCTTCTTAAAATCTTCCAGAGTTCACAACTTCTGGAGGCAGGTTTTTCCACTGATTAATTGTTCTCACTGTCAGGAAATTCCTCCTTAGTTCTAGGTTGCTTCTCTCCTTGATGAGTTTCCACCCGTTGCTTCTTGTCCTGCCTTCAGGTGCTTTGGAGAATAGCTTGACTCCCTCTTCTTTGGGGCAGCCCCTGAGATATTGGAAGACTGCTATCATGTCCCCACCAGAATTCAGAATTCTGAATTCAGATGCAGAATTCCCAGTGTGGTCTTACGTATCACAGGCCATTTTTGCTGATCCTTCAGCTCATCTAGCCGCTGACTCATCTACTTTTTCTTCCTTTTTAGAAGTTGGCAAAAGCATTTCCTTACATTCGAAACGGAAGGCTAGGTCTGACTGCAAACCATTATTATCTCAGTGGTCTGCTGGGACATGGAAAATGGGTTCAGGAACTGCATTATTCAAAGAGGTGTTTTCTCTCTTTGTTGCCCACAAAACAAACGTTTATTTGTTTGAAAGATTTGTGAGCCTTGGTGGTGCAGTATTTAGAATGCAGTATTGCAGGCTGATTCTGCTGACTGCCAGGAGTTCGATCCTCACAGGCTCAAGGTTGACTCAGCCTTCCATCCTTCCGAGTAAAATGAGGACCCAGATTGTTGGGGGCAATAGGCTGACTCTGTAAACTGCTTAGAGGAGGCTGTAAAGCATTATGAAGCAGTATATAAGTCTAAGTGCTATTGCTATTATTCTTCCTTTTCTTCTTCCTTCCTTCCTTTCTTCCTTTTTTCCTTCCTTCCTTCCTTCCATCCTTCCTCTCTTCCTCCCTCCCTCCCTTCTTTCCTTTCCCCCCTCCTTCCCTCCCTCTTTCTTCCTTCCCTCCTCCCTCTCTTCCTTCCTCCCTCTCACCTTCCCTCCCCCTCCTTCCTTCCTTTCAAGAAAAGATTGGACTGTCATTTGCCAGAAATTTATTATTATTTATTTATTAGTCATATTTCTATGCCGTCCACTCTCTGAGGACTCTTACACCAAAGACAGTATACTGAATAGCATATCGCCCCCAACAATCTGGGTCCTCATTTTACCCACCTCGGAAGGATGGAAGGCTGAGTCAACCTTGAGCCGGTGAGATTTGATCCGCTGATCTGCTGAACTAGCAGTCAGCTGAAGTAGCTGCAGTACTGCACCCTAACCACTGCGCCACCTCGGCTCTTTGATGTAGGGTCTCCTGCTTGGGTAGGGGGTTGGACTAGATGACCTATAACAGGGGTGGGTTTTACTTACCTTTACTATCGGTTCGCAACATGTGCAGAAACATGCCCAGAAGCATTTTGATGACATCGGGGTCGGTGGGCGGAGCCTCCCGATGGTTTTACTACCAGTTCTATAGAATTGGTGCGAACTGGGGGCAACCCACCACTGACCTATAAGGTCCCTTCCACCTCTGTTAATCTGTTAAATATAAGAACCAATAAATTTGGTGCCTCAGCCATTCTCCTGGGATGCCCCCCAACCAACCATCCTTAAGTCCCAATCTTGTCCTGGGGAAGAACCAGGGATTTGTGGTTTTTCTAGAGGTCTGGAGAGGTGGGGGCATGCCAGATCACCAGGGGAGGCTGTCCTACAGAGTAGGGTCCACCCGTACCTAAGCCCTGCAAGGAGACAGCATTTAAGAGAAGGGGCCTGGGTCACAACCACTCTATCTGACAATAAACACATCCCCCTGGGACACATTTGTGTTGAATATTTTGTTGTTTTGGGATTGTCCATAGCTATGAGGACACCTGAAGGTAGAGACTCATAGTTGAGACACAAAAATACCTCTTAGTTTAATGGATCTTTCAGTCTCATTGTAAGGATGGTGCAACAACCACGGAACTAATTTGCTCCACCAAAAACCCCTGGGGAGAGAAAGAGGAGGTCACCAACAGTGGGGTCTTCAGGCAAAATCTGACTGTCAGACCTGCCCCAGCTAGTTCCCTAGGAAAGAAAGACCCTCGACTCCATTTGGTTGAAGTGATGGGTTCTTTTATTAAGGATTACTGGCTGTAGTAGAAACAGGCTAGAACTAAAGTTTCCACGCAAAAGGTTACAAAATTGTCCCCTTGGTCCCGGCCCTCCCCCTGTGACCAGTTCATCTTCAGCCAATGATGAGCCACATAGGTGTTTTGAGAACTGCTCAGCTGTTTGGAGCAATCCACATTCCATTCTCAGCTTCATGGCCTTGAAGACTGGCACAGGCTGGGTTCTTAACCCTGGTCTCCCATCAAACTGTCATCCTCCCTCCCTTTTTCCCATCTATGCCCCATACATGTCTATTGCCCATCTGCTCTCCTTCCCTTCCCCTCCCCTCGAGCAACGGATGGCAGGATGCCAGCGAGGCGCCAAGCCAAAGATGGCAGAGCTGACACTGACTTGAATGATTGGACCAATGTATATTTGGTTCGGATTTTTTTGCTTTGATTTAGAAAAATTCAGCTCGATCCGATTCTGACAGCCCCCTCAGTTTGAGGAGAATAAATATGTACAGCACAGCAAAGGTTATCTGACTCGATTCATGGACTCCTCCGTCAGTCCAGTGCTTTGAATACACTTTCTAATTTAATTTGCTCCCTAATTTCCATTCACTGATTTAATCAACTTGGCTTCCTCTACGGTCGGTGGGCTGTTCGTTATCTGAGGCTTTTGCCTAAATCTGTAGTCTGTGTGTGTCAGCTAGACATGGTGCCTTTGGAACTTGAGTGTCCTATATTTGTAGCACTTAGTAAAAAAAAAAAGGGGGGGGCAACCTTTTTCAGATACAAGGGGGAACGTTTCCTTCTTTCCAATAATTGAAACGTGCTAGGAGATCTGTGTTTTGCACACCCACGGTGCAACCTGCAGGAAAGAACCTTTCCTGTTGCAGAAAACATCTTTGGATGATCTAGGTCAGTGGTGTCCTTTTACTCACCAAGTGCCAAACAGGTGTGTTCTTCATGCGCTTTCTGCAGCTCCTCCCCATGCGCTGCATGTGCAACCACACCGTCTGCCTATGCGCACAGCTTTTGCATGCATGCCCCGCCGTGCACTGCACACGCAACTGCACTGTCTTCGCATGCGTGCAGGTTTCGCGCAGCTCCCCCCGTGCACTGTGGGCACAATTACACCATTTGCACATGTGCCTGGTTTTCACGTGTGCAGTGCACATGCACGAATGCCACCTGCGCATGCATGCAGTATGCACCAGTACTGTCACACACATGCACGAATGTGCATGCATGCACAGGACAGCTCCGAAGACCAGCTTGGTCCCTTGAATTGTGTGCACGCGCACCGGAGGTTCGAACACTAGCTGGGGGGGGTGAGCGCATGTGCAGCTGCAGGTGAGTTTATTTATTTATTTATTATTTATTATTCAAATTTCTATACCGCCCTTCTCCTTTCGGACTCAGGGCGGTGAACAGCCAAGATAAAAACATCTATACAAACATCAGTTAAAAAATAAAGTTAAAATAATTTATAAATTTGGCCCATAATTTAAAACTTGTCAATTAAAATCAATATTAAAATATTAAAACTAACCCTAAAATCAAGACAGACCAGCTAACTGAAAAAAATAAGTTTTTAGGGCCCGACGAAAAATCCGAAGGTCGGAGATCACTCGTATCTCTGGGGGTAGATTGTTCCATAGGGTAGGTGCCACCACAGAGAAGGATCTTCTCCTGGGGATCTTCAGCCGGCATTGTCTGGCCGACGGCACCCTGAGGAGGCCCTCTCTGTGGGAGCGAACCGGCCGGTGGGAGGCTATTGGTGGCAGAAGGCGGTCCCGTAAGTACCCTGGCCCTAAGCCATGGAGCGCTTTAAAGGTGATCACCAACACCTTGAAGCGCACCCGGAAGTCCACCGGAAGCCAATGCAGCTCGCGCAGGAGAGGAGTCACATGGGAGCGCCCCGTCGCTCCCATAATCCCCCGCGCAGCCGCATTCTGCACCAGTTGGAGCCTCCGGGTGTACCCCAAGGGGAGCCCCATGTAGAGAGCGTTACAATAGTCCAGACGAGAGGTGACGAGTGCTTGAGTGACCGTGCGTAGAGAGTCCCGGTCCAGAAAGGGGCGCAAGAGTTGGTGGGTAGCTCGCATGCCTGGAAAAATGGCTTTGCATGCTACTTGTGGCACACGTGCCATAGATTCCCCATCACGGATGTAGGTTTTTCCCCCAAATGCTGGGGTATTTTTTCACTCCCCCTCCCTTCTCAGTCTGGCCCCCTGGGAAATGAACCAAAGGCACTGAGAATATTAATAACAAAAGAGAGGACTGCTTGGGCTAATAGATTTGTTTCCAGCCATGATCCTAACATGAAATTAAAAAGCCCAGTTTGGAATTGGAGAATTGGGCAGGCATTCCTGCAGATAAAGAGATGCTGGGCACAGAAGCAAATTAAATCTGCGAGAAGGATGGGAGGAAATGGATTCGTGTCGGTTGGGGGGGGAAGCATTGGCGGTCGTCTCTTTCCCTTCCTCCCACCCGGTGCCATTGGATGATATATCTGAAATAAGCGGGAACCTTGGGCCTTTGTGTTTAAATAAAACATGATCTGCCTGGAGTTTAAAAGCATGCTCCCACGCACCCACGGTTGGAAGGAACGCTGCAGCCTTGGCGTTCCTCAAAGGTGCTTTCACGGGCAGCTTCTGAAGGAGGCCGGCAGAGCTCGCCCGCCTTCCCCTTCAAACATCCCCTTGCGCCAAATGGATTCGTGCTTCCAAGAGCCCTTCAAATCATTTGGGGCTGAGCCAATTCCCAAGTTAGGCTTCTGCCAGGAATTCTGCAGTCAGCCACACAAACCCCTGTCCATTTCCGGAGCAAGAAACTCTTTCTTCTCTTCTCGGGGAAGTTAGCAAATTGTTATTGATGTACTTCAAAGCCGGGCCAGGAAAAGGCAGCATCTCCTCCTCCTCCTTTCTCCCGATTCAGGCAGAGCTTTGAAATGGAGGGTGCTCTGGTCTTTCCGATTTCAAAAAACAGAGAGGAAAGAGCTTGACAAGACCCAAGTCCCTAACGGGATCTCAGAGATGTTAAGCGTAAGAAGAAACCTTCTAGCTTAGGGGTCACCAACTTTTTGGACCTCAGGGACCACTAAATTCATAATTTTAAATCCTGCGGACCACTAATATGATCTGCCTAATGACCGGCTGGGTGGGCGTGGCTTGGTCATGTGACTGGTGGGTGTGGCCAACTTGATGTCACTTTCGTAGAGGGGGGCCTTGCCAGCGTCTACTCACCCCTCCCTTCCCAGCCACTCCTCGCCTCCCCAGGCTCCTTAGGGCCCCAATAGGAAGCAGTTGTTGGAGCTAAGCAGCCACCATGAGAAAAGTTGGCAAAACAGCTGGCTCAGTTCAATTGGATCTGACCGAGAAGGAGGCTCAGCAGAAGCACCTCACTGAGGACTAGGAGCATAGGCTTTCCAAGCAGAGGGAAGACCTGCGGGAGTACCGGCGCCTGTAGGCTCAGCGGGCTGAGATGGTCAGCCAGTTTCAGGCCATGAGGCAGTCCCACCGGAACGAGGCTCTCTGGCTCTTCGCCACCAGCGGCGCTTCCCTCCAGCCTTCACCCAAAGCCCAGACCAGGAGGCCGAAGCAGACCCCAAGTTGGAATTTCTGCTTCCCTCCGACTTGCACAAAAAGACCCCGAAGGGGGAGACTGTCAGGTTTCAATGTCATCTCAAATAAAATAAATTGCATTTCCAAACAAATAGTCTTTGAAGAAATTTCATTTTATTAAGCACAACAACCTGTCCCCGATCGTGGCGTAGCCAACACTGACTTCCTGACCCCAAACCTTCCCTTTCTGTTCCCCAATTCTCTGCGTCTCATTGGCCCTCTTCCAAATCATTCTCCCCATATCTACTACTTCAGCTCCCAGGAATGTCCCCCCTCCCATCTCATCTCCTAGGGGATATTATCTTCAGGGAAAATAAGTAGGTGAAGTGTCAAGCGTCCTCTTGCCAGCTGCCCCCTCTTCTCCTTCTTATGTCAGCACTAGAGTAAAGGCAGCAACAGAAATGTTCATTGCATGTATCTGGCCCAGGGGCCGTAGTTTGAGGACCCCTAATTTAATGCAATATAAAAAATGCAAATAATTTTTCTACGGACCACCAAAATTTTCTCGCGGACCACCAGTGGTCTACGGACCACCAGTTGGTGACCGCTGTTATAGCTGTCTTCTGGTCACTTGATTATTCGGTGCTTCAAGTGTCATCAGCAACAACACCAGAGGTGGGTTCTACTTACCTTATAGAACCGGTAGTAAAACCAGTGGGAGGCTGCACCCACCGACCCTGATGTCACCAAAGTGCTTCTGTGCATGCACAAAAGAGCGCACACATGGCCTCACTGCAAACCGGTAGTAAAGGTAAGTAGAACCCACCCCTGGTGAATGGGTCAGGAGAATGCACTCATGTTTGACTAAGTAGACTAGGATGAGCTGGCAGGGACCTTGGAGGTCTTCTAGTCCAGCCCCCTGCTCAAGCAAGGGACCCTATACCAGTGTTGGCAAACCTTTTCAGCACCGAGTGCCGGAAACAGGAAAAGCAGCTGCCCGATGCGCAAACGCGTGCTGGGAAAAGGATGTTCCAGTTTCCGGCATGCACATGCGCACTGGCCAGCTGTTCTTCGCGTGCGCATGCATGCCAGAAACTGGAAGATCATGTGGCCGGTGGGCATGCGCGTACCAGAACCCGGAAGAGCAGCCACTCGGTGCATGAAGACCAACTGGCTGGCACGGTGACGTGCTCGCATGCCCGGAGAGATGACTCTGTGTGCCACTTCCATCACATGTGCCATAGGTTCACTATCACGGACCTATACCATATCAGATAAGTAACTGTCTAGACCAGGGGTGTCATACTCAAGATCCGGGGGCCAGATCCGGCCCATGGGGTGCATAGATTTGGCTTGCAGGGCTGCCCTGGGAACAGAGAAGGACTGGTCCGCGGTGCCTCTGCCAGCAAAAATGGAGCTCTGTTTTTGCCGGCAGAGGGTTGCAAGAGGCTGTCGCAGCCAAAAACGGAGTTCGAGAGGAACGCCTGCAGCCCTCCTGAGCTCCGTTTTCTCTGGCAGAGGGTTGCAGAAGGCGGTCGCAGCTGAAAACTGAGCTTGGGAGCCCATGTTCACTGGCAGAGCATTCGGGCCACCAAAGATTGAAGCTGTTCACCTCAATGAAGCTTGTGAACATGGAACATAGAGTCATAGGCCTAGAAGGGACCACGGAGGTCTTCTTGTCCAACCTTCCTACTGAAGGCAGGAAATCCTGGCAAGATTTTGGAAATTCACATCTGAAAGGAGATCTGGGTGTTTGTGTGTGTGTTTTTTTTAAATCAAGTTTTATTGATTTTTTTTTCTTTCACACACACATACATATTTTATGAACAGTGTATTGACCATATCATATCTTACACAATTTATTGTATCCAATTTCATTTTACATAGTTACCATTTTTGCCAAAATACTATTTTTCCATACTTTTTTATCTTATCTTAATACTTCTATACTTGGGTATAGTGTAGTGTAGTGTCATCATGTGAGCTTTTGGCCATTTTATTTTATTTTTAAAGAAAAAATGCAAATGATTTAATGTGAAGAGGATTTATTTAATTCGTTTTAATTTATTTTAAATTTTGTATTCCTGTGTTTTATCTTCTGGCTGTTCACCGCCCTGAGTCCTTCGGGAGAAGGGCGGTATAGAAATTTAATAAAATAAAATAAATGATGAAAAAAAATAAATAAAGCTATTTAATGTAGATAAGGACATGGCTCAGGGCCAGGTTATCTTCAAGGCAGCCTTCTACCACATAGCTCCCAGCGACCGGTAAGATCCCACAGAGTTGGTCTCCTCCGGGTCCCATCAGCTAAACAATGCCGGCTGGCGTGCCCGCAGGGGAGGGCCTTCTCTGTGGCTGCCCCAGCTCTCTGGAACCAGTTACCTCCTGAGGTCCGGTGTCAGCACTCCAAACTACATTTGTTCCAGTGCTGACATAAGGAGGAGAAGAGGGGGCAGCTGGCAAGAGGACGCTTGACTTTTCACCTACTTATTTTCCCTGAAGATAATGTCCCCTAGGAGATGGGATGGGAGGGGGAACATTCCTGGGAGCTGAAGTACTAGATATGGGGAGAGTGATTTGGAAAATGGCCAATGGGACACAGAGAATTGGGGAACGGAAAGGGAAGGTTTGGGGTCAGGAAATCAGTGTTGGCTACAACGTAGTCGGGGACAGATTGTCGTGCTTAATAAATGAAAGATTTCATCAAAGACTATTTGTTTGGAAATGCAATTTATTTGAGACGACACCGAAACCTGACATCTGGACCATCCCCACCCTACTGGCCTTCCGAAAAGCTGTGAAGACCTGGCTTTTCCAGCAGGCCTGGTGCCGTTGATCTCGCTTTGCGATCTGGCGAGATCCGGCCATGAATGGTGTGAATGCATTCCAAGGTTTTTAATATTTTTTAATCTTTTTTTAAAAAAAATTTTTTTTAATTTGATTTATATGCCGCCCTTCTCCGGAGACTCAGGGCGGCTTACAATGCGTTAAGCAATAGCTTTCATTCTTTTGTATATTTTATACAAAGTCAGCTTATTGCCCCCACAAACTGGGTCCTCATTTCACCTACCTTAGAAAGGATGGAAGGCTGAGTCAACCTTGAGCCTTGGAGAGATTCGAACCAGCAGAAATTGCAGGCAGCTGGGTTAATAACAGGGTGCATTAAACCACTGTACTATCAAGGCTCTTGTGTTTAAATGTTTTTAGAATGGTTTTTTTAAAAAAATGTATTGTGAGGCGCCCTGAGTCTCCGGAGAGGGGCGACATATAAATTAATTAATTAATTAATTAATTAAATAAATAAATAAATAAATAAATAAATAAATAAATAAATAAATAAATAAATATGATAGATAGATAGATAGATAGATAGATAGATAGATAGATAGATAGATGGTAAACCATCAAATTTCCAGAGGACACTAAGCTGGCAGAAAGAGCCAACACCCCAGAAGATAGGCTCAAGGTCCAGATGAATCTTGAGAGACTTGAACACTGAGCCTTATCTAACTGAAATTCAGTGTAGAGAAAAATAAGGTCTTGCACTTAGGCAGGAAAAACCAAATGTATAGCTACAGATTGGGTGAAATCTGGCTCAATAGCAGTAACTGTGAGAGGGATCTTGGAGTCCTAGTGGACAACCACTTAAATAGGAGCCAGCCGTGTGCTGCAGCTGCCAAAAAAGCCAATGCAATTCTAGGCTGCATAAACAGAGGGATAGAATCAAGATCACATGAAGTGTTAATACCACTTTATAAATCCTTGGTAAGGCCACACCTGGAATACTGCATCCAGTTTTGGTCACCATGATGTAAAAAAGATGTTGAAAATTTGGAAAAGGCTCAGAGAAGAGCAACAAAGATGATTAGGGGACTGGAGGCTAAACCATATGAAGAATGGTTGCAGGAATTGGGTATGTCTAATCTAGCGAAAAGAAGGACTAGGGGTGACATGATAGCAATATTCCAGTATTTGAGGGGCTGCCACAAAGAAGAGGGGGTCAACTTATTTCCCAAAGCACCAGAATGCAAGACAAGAAACAATGGATGGAAACTAATCAAGGTGAGAAACAACCTGGAATTAAGGAGAAACATCCTAAGAACAATTAGGAACAGAAGTTGCCTTCAGAAATGGTGGGCACTCCATCATTGGAGGCTTTTAAGAAGAGACCGAACAGCCACTTGTCTGAAATGGTGTAGGGCACGGGTGTTAAACTTGCTGCATCACGTTGCCGTCATGTGACATTTTGCGATGTTTTTTTCCCCTTTGCAGAGCTGGGGTGGGTGTGGCCTGTGCGTGGAACATCTGGCCTGCGGGCCACCAGTTTGACACCCCTGTAAGACCTCCAAATTCCCTTCCAACTCTTCTGTTGCACTCCAAGAAATACTTCAAGGTGAGCAGAACAGCTGCCTGTCAGGGTTCCAAGTAACACCTCCAACGAAAGAAGTCCCCGAGGCTTGAGTTTCCTCAAAGTCCATTTCATTAGAGATGTCATTTTGGCACAAGGGATGCTGTGGCTCAGTGGCTAAGACGCTGAGCTTGTCAATCGAAAGGTCGGCAGATCAGCGGTTCAAATCCCTGGTGCCACATAATGGGGTGAGCTCCCGTGACTTGTCCCAGCTTCTGCCAACCTAGCAGTTTGAAAGCAGGTAAAAAAGGCAAGTAGAAAAGTAAGGACCACCTTTGGTGGGAAGGGAACAGCGTTCCTTGCGCCTTTAGCTTTGAGTCAGGTCGGCCACATGACCACGGAGACGTCTTCGGACAGCGTTGGCTCTTCAGCTTTGAAACGGAGATGAGCACTGCCCAGGGGTGAAATCCAGCAGGTTCTGACAGGTTCTGGAGAACTGGTAGTGGAAATTTTGAGTAGTTCGGAGAACTACAAATACCACTTCTGGCTGGCCCCAGAGTGGGGTGGGAATGGAGATTTTGCAGTATCCTTCCCTGCCCACCAAGCCACACCACACCCACTAAGCCACGCCCACAGAACTGGTAATAAAAATATTTGGATTTCACCACTGGCACTGCACCCTAGAGTCGGGGACGACTAGCACATATGTGCGAAGGGAACCTTTACCTTTATTAGCACATCTGGGAAAACCCAAATCTGAAAGTTTCCAGGTTTTCCCCACCCAAAGGAAAGTTCAAGACCCTTTCCCTGCACCCACATGTCCATCACATGGCCCAATCCAAGCACCATCCCAACTGGAGATGCCTCCCATTCCAGCCTTCCAGGTGCAGGGCAAGATGTCCTTGACTTTCTGAGAAAGGAATGTTATTATGACTATATATCACCCTGGCACCAGACAATCCCCCCTCCCAGTTTCCCACAGTAGTAAACGTGGCAGGCCTGAAGGCCCAACGAAAAAGACGGCTTCCAGACTTGATATTGCCACAGTTCCCCCAAAAAAGGCCATAAAGGGAAAAACTGGATCCCTTGGCTGATGGCGTCATAAGTTGAGTGAATGAGCCAACCAAGCTGAGATTTTTCCAGATGAGGGACAGAACTAAGCCTAAAAGGAGCTTTTCTGCCCAGGAAAACAGCACAAATGAAGTTAAATTTGGGAATTGACAAACGTTGCAAGGAAATCAAAGGGTGCATATTATAATAACCATGCGGTGTCCTGATTTCATTGTTCTCTAAATGGGGTTCTAATGATTACGACACATATTGAAAACTTGTTAAATATGAAAATATATGTCATTATAAAAATGCTGGGGGGAGAGAATGCTGAATTGTCTGAACGGCTGCATGAAAATATCTCTGTCGGCTTCTTTCACCCGAAAGGGCCCCCAGTTCCAAATGCTTCCCCAGAGCCCAATTTCAATAATTTAATCCGTTGTTTTACAACAGTCGAAACTTTTTGATAAAAGTTATCTTCCTTTTTGATACAGGGATCTTTCTGGCGAGCCACATGATTTACTTTTCTCCTGCTGATGCATCGATCTCGTAAATCCATAAAGCACAACTTTGGCTTCCGAATAAAGCCTCGGAATTGAACTGGCAGAGAAGAAGTTTCAAAAGTCGGGGTTTGCAGTTTTTAGATAGGGTGACTGTGGGGGGAAATGCACTCGTCAGAATTTCCTTTGCACTTTGCAAATGTGGAGTATGAACAAATAGGGTTATTCTCGGCTTACATATTCACAGCTTATTGAATCTCACACATTTCAGAGAAAGAATGTTAGCTTAGATCTCTTGATCAGGTAGAACAATAACACATTTTCACAAATGAAAGAGAGAGAGAGGAGAGGGGGAGGAGGACAAGAGAGGAGAGGGAGAGAAGAGAAGAGAGGGGAGAGGAGAGGGAGGGAAAGAAGAGGAGAGAGAGAAGATAGAGGAGAGGGGAAGGGAAGGGAGAGGAGAGAGAGAAGAAGAGGGGGAGGGAGAGGAGAGGAGAGAAAAGAGGAGAGGGTAAGGGAGAGGGAGAAGAGGGAGGGAAAGAAGATGAGAGAGAAGATAGAGGAGAGGGGAAGGGAAGGGAGAGGAGAGGGAGAGAAGAGGGAGGAGGGAGAGGAAAGAAGAGTGGGGAGGGAGAGGAGAGAGAGAAAAGAGAGGAGGGGAAGGGAGAGAAGAGAGGGGAGAGGAGAGGGAGGAGAAGGAAAGAGAGAGAAGATAGAGGAGAGGGGAAGGGAAGGGAGGAGAGGGAGAGGGAAGAGAAGAGAGAGGAGAGGGGGAGAGGGGAGAAAAAAGAGGAGAGGGAAGAGGGGAAGGAGGAGAGAGAGAGAAAGAGAAATTCTATAAAGAAATGGTCTTGAAATGTAGAAGAATGTAGCCTTGAGAAGGAAGAAGGAGAGCAAAATGGGTATTCAGTCCTGGGAAAGTAGAAAGTGTGAGAAAGAGACTCAAGACAATTCTACCTTGATCTTGAACTTCTTAGGTTTTCAACATTTTGTTAGTGCTGGAATCCCTGCGGGGCTTCTCTTGGTCTACCTTGAAGGGCTGGCACGAGATGACAGGTAATTCAGGCATTTCAGACCTGTGCTGAAGAGCAGGAGAAGAAGATTCCCACCCGCTTCAGGCTCACCTAGGTAACAGGATAACAGAGTTGGAAGGGACTTTGGAGGTCTTCTAGTCCAACCCCCTGCTCAAGCATGCAGACCCTATATGCCATTCCGGACAAATGGCTGTCCAACCTCTACTTAAAAAACCTCCAGTGATGGAGCATCCACCACTTCTGAAGGCGAGCCGTTCCACTGATGGTTAGGTCTTACAGAAGGGAGGAGCTTTCTCACTTGAAGAGATGGTGCCTCTTTGGCCAGTTTGATTAAGGCACCAGCTGGAAACTAGGAGACCATGAATTCTAGTCCTGCCTTAAGGCATAAAGCCAACTGGGAGAGTCCCTCTGTCAGGGGGTTGGACTAGAAGACCTCCAAGGTTCTTTCCAACTCTGTTATTCTATTCTATTCTATTCTATTCTATTCTATTCTATTCTATTCTATTCTATTCTATTCTATTCTATTCTATTCTATTCTATTCTATTCTATTCCATTCCATTCCATTCCATTCCATTCCATTCCATTCCATTCTATGCCCTAAGAAGCTGGCAATAGCAGATCACTTCCAAAAAAAAACCTTGCCAAGAAAGCTGCAGGGACTTGTCCTGACAATTGCCAGAAGTCAACAATAACTTGAAGTAACACAACACAACACAAACACACACACATGGAATGAACGAAGACCTTGAGATCCAGGTCTGACCTCTGCATTGGTTAGCAGTTGAATGTCACCCATTACTGATTGATCGGGGTGGGCGGGGGGGGGCATCCGTTCCAGGAAAAGAGAGAGAGAGAGAGAGATTTGGCTATTTATAAGAAATAATTTATTTATTTATTATTATTTATTTATTATTATTTATTTTTATTTATTTTATTTTTATTTTTTTTGATGTTTGATGCTGGAAAAACATTCCTGAAGTAGTTTCTCTAAAGCAGTGCGAAATTGTGCCTTGCAATTTCTCAAGCTTTCTCCTCCTGGAAATGATTCTTTAGACAGACAGACAGACAGACAGACAGACAGACAGACAGACAGACAGATAGATAGATAGATAGATAGATACACACCTTATTCTCAATGTGTTTAAGAATTTGTTTTGAATTCCTCAGTAGTGTTTTTACTGTCCATGATGGCTCTGTATAGTAGAGGTGGTGTTAGTGGTGCCTTTTGACTTTCTGGGACATGATTTGCATCCCAATCCTAACCCCCGGAAGGACTTGCTTTCTGAAATCTCCCCTTGGTTTTCAATAGCAATAGCCCTTAGACTGATATACCGCTTCACAGTGCTTTTACAGCCCTCTCAAAGCAGTTTATAGAGTCAGCCTATTGTCCCCAACAATCTGGGTCCTCATTTTACCAAAAGGATGGAAGGCTCAGTCAACCTTGAGCCAGTCAGTATCAAACTCCTGTCTCTGGGCAGAGTTAGCCTGCAATATTGCATTCTAACCACTGTGCACCATGGATGGATGGATGGATGGATGGATGAATGGATAGAAGGAAGGAAGGGGAGGGAGGGAGGGAGGGAGGGAAGGAAGGAAGGAAGGAAGCTTGCAATACTGCATTCTAACCACTGCGCACCATGGATGGATGGATGGAAGGATGGATGGATAGATGGAAGAAAGGAAGGAAGGAAGGGGAGGGAGGGAAGGAAGGAAGGAAGGTTGCAATACTGCATTCTAACCACTGCACACCATGGATGAATGGATGGATGGGAGGAAGAAAGGAAGGAAGGAAGGAATAGCAATAGCACTTATATACCGCTTCACAGTGCTTTACGGTCCTCTCTAAGTGGTTTACAGAGTCAGCCTCTTTCCCCCAACAATCTGGGTCCTCATTTTAGTGACCTCGGAAGGATGTAAGGCTGAGTCAACATTGAGCCAATCAGGATTGAACTGCTGGCAGTGGGCAGAGTTTGCCTGCAATGCTGCATTCTAACCACTGTGCACCATGGAAGGAAGGAAGGAGTAAAGGAATAGCAGTAGCCATAGCATTTAGACTTATATACCGCTTCACAGTGCTTTACAGCCCTCTTCTAAGCAGTTTTTACAGAGTCAGCCTCTTGCCAACAATCTGGGTCCTCATTTTACCCACCTCAGAAGGCTGGAAGACCGAATCAATCTTGAGCCTGGTGAGATTCGAACCGGCAAATTGCAGGCATCTGGCAGTCAAACCACTGCACCATCTTGGCTCTTATAGCACGAGATAGATATTTTGGCCCATTTTTAAAACTGGCCAGTCTTTTGCTGGTTTTTCCCTACAGAACACATTTGGTCCGTTCCATTGGGGTTTTCAAGAATGATCTGCAGATGAGCAGAGAGTCCTAAGCCTTTGATGTAATTGTTTCCAACGGGGTTTTTTTGGCTGAGAAGAGCAAAAATTGAGAACTGGTGTAAATAAAACATTCAAGTTATCAGAGCCCGTTGGGTCACTTCTCCAATTTCCATTCCATTTTTTCCACCAGAACATGGAATGGTCATTACCACTAGAGCAGATAATATATATCAATTGGATTACAGTCCCTCCAACACACTTTAGAAGGACTGATGGAAATTATTATTCAATTTTAAGGAGATTTACAATGCATATGAATTATGCATTGCTGACTCTTGGTGACTTGTTAAAATAGATTTCTAAAAAAATGTATAGCATGAGAGAGCTGCTGAATGTTGACTCATCAGGTTCAGGTCCCACTATTACCCAAAACATAGTGGTAGAATTTCTTCTTCTTCTTTTTTTTCTTTTTAAACAGACTTACAAAGTGAGAGAAACCAAACTTCCTAAAGGCCCCTGTTTTTGTGTGCGTGTAAGAGAGATGGAACCTGGTGGGTGACTGATATCATTCATTTGCATCGTAAATTCATTTTGAAGAATTTCAACAGTTTCATTCCAATGTTTCTTGGTGATATAGAAATTAAATTACAATACAGGTATTCATCAATTTATGACCACAACTGAGCCCAAAATTTCTTTTGCTAAATGAAACATTTGTTAAGTGACAAATTTTGCCTCATTTTACGACTTTTCTTGCTACAGTTGTTAAGTTAGTAACTCGGTGTCAAGTTTCGAGGTCGTCTCAAATAAATTGCATTTCAAACAAAGTCTTTGAAGAAAAACTCCTATTTATTAAGCATGACATTCTAGACCCAACTCCATCGAAGCCAACACTGACTTCCAGCCCCAAAACACTCCCTTTCCATTCCCCACTCCCCTGCACTCATTGGCCATCTTTCAAGTCATTCTACCCGTAATCTACTCCAGCTCAAAGGAATTTCCCCCCTCCCATCCCATCTCCTAGGGGATATTATCTCCAGGGAAAATAAGTAGGTGAAAAGTCAAACGTCCCTTTCCAGATGCCTCCGCTTCTCCTTCTTATGTCAGCACTAGAGTAAATGCAGCTTGAAATGCTGACATCCGGTTGTTAAGCGAATCTGGTTTCCCCATTGACTTTGCTTATCAGAAGGTTGTAAAAAGGGGACCATGTGACCCTGGGACACTGCAGCAGTCATAAATATGAGTCAGTTGCCAAGCCTCTGAAATCACGTGACCATGGGAATGCTGCAATTAGTGGATCAGGGAAATGCTATGGACATAGTAAATGTGGACTTGCAATAAGGCATTTGACAAAGTAGAGCACGACCTACTTGGTAGTCCCAAAGGTGCTTTTTTCAGGAGGCACCTGTACTTTCTTGTTTTTCTTTGAAGATGTTTTACTTCTCATCCAAGAAGCTTCTTCAGCTCTGACTAGATGGTGAGGAATGGAAGGATTTAGATTCCTTGCAGACAGCTGGTCATTTGCATCCTTTTAGAGGGTCGTTGAGGCCACTTGGAGGTTTGTCTGTCTCTTCAGGGTCACCTGAGTAGTGCAAACGGTTCCTATAGTCTGCAGTTTTTCTCTCTCTGGAAGTCCATTCCTACTCTCACACCATTCAAAGGGTGCTCATCCCAAATTGCATAGCTAAAAGTCTGTAGAGATTCTCAGTCATCCAGGTCATGGATGTCCCAAAGATGCTTTTTCAGGAGGCAACTGGACTTTCTTGTTTTTTCCTTGAAGACGTTTCGCTTCTTATCCAAGAAGTTTCTTCAGCTCTGACTGGATGGTGGGGAACAGAAGGATTGATACTCCTTGCAGACAGCTGGTCATTTACATCCTTTTAGCGAGCTGTTGTTGTGGTCTGTCAGCGGCCTGTGCAGCTAGTAGCTGATTCAGACAGCGAGGAGGCTGGTGTGATGCTGCGCCAGCAGCCTGTGCAGCTGGCACTCAAGTCGGACAGCGAGGAGGCTGGAGAAGATGTGGTGCCAGAGGCGGGGATTCAGCCAGGGCTGTCAGAACCTCCCATAAGTGAAGAGGATGAAGAGGAGGAGCCTCTTCTTGATGCATGGGAGCGCAGAGCTGCCAAAATGCAGGAGTGACTCCTCAGGAGGAGGTCTCCTCGAGAGTAAGGCTTGGGGCTAATTGGCCACTCCCTTAGTTTATTTAAGGAGGAACACCGACTGAAGCAATTTGCAGGGAACAACTTCATTCACATACCTTCTTGTCTTGTCTTTCTTATCAGCTTCCTGCAAATTGCTTCTGGGCATTCTGCCAACCACAGTAAGCTTTCAGTATTATTCTTTGAATTCTTGGCAGCTGTTAATGCAGTTAATTAACATTCGTTGTTGTAAAAAACTGGTTTATTTAGTAAACTAAGGTTTGTGTGTGCTGCGTTCTTTGGGGTCCGTAGCTGGGGCAGAACACTCATCCAATCAACCCATCCAAAGCTGCTCCATCAAGCACCCTCCGAGCCCCGATCCTGACCAACATTCGGCATCACATTTTCCTCTGGAGACTGCAAAATCTCCATTTCCACCCCACTCCAGGGGGAAGGATACTGTAAAATCACCATTCCCACCCCACTCCTATGGGAAAGATACTGCAAAATCTCCATTTCCACCCCACTCCTGGGGGAAGGATACTGCAAAATCTCCATTCCCACCCCACTCCAGGGGGAAGGATACTGTAAAATCCCCATTCCCACCCCACTCCTATGGGAAAGATACTGCGAAATCTCCATTTCCACCCCACTCCAGGGGGAAGGATATTGCAAAATCCCCATTCCCTCCCCTCCTGGGGAAAGGATACTACAAAATCCCCATTCCCACCCCACTCTGGGGTCAGCCAGAGGAGGTATTTGCCGGTTCTCCGAACTGCTCAAATTTTCTGCTACCGGTTCTCCAGAACCTGTCAGAACCTGCTGGATTTCACCCCTGGATGAGGAGGACTGGAAACTAAAGTGTATGATGAACAGTTGAGGGAACTAGGTATGTCTATCAAAGAGAAAAGATTGGGATGACACGATAGCAGTCTTCCAGTGCTTGAAGACCTGTCACAGAGAAGAAGGGGTCAACCTATTCTCCAAAGAACCTGAGGGCAGGAGAAGAAGCAAAAGGTGGAACATCATTACAGAGAGAGACAAATTAAAATTTCCTGAGAATGAGAACAATTAATCAATGCCATGGCTTTGTCTCCAGAAATTGTGGGTTCTCCTTCACTGTAGGTTTTCAAGGATAAACTGGATAATCGTTTGCCCAGGTTAGTTTTAAGGTCTCCCGTTCAAGCAGGGAAGACCTCCAAGTTCTCTTCCAAAACTATGATCATAGGTATTGTTGAAACATGGTGGAATGACACATAGAAGTGGAATAGAGTGTTGGAAGACTGTGATAGATAGATAGATAGATAGATAGATAGATAGATAGATAGATAGATAGATAGATAGAACCTGAAGGTCAGACAAGGAATAATGGATGGAAACTGATCAAGGAGAGATTCAACCTGGAAATAAGGAGGAATTTTCTGACCGTGAGAACAATCAACCCAATGGAACAGAAGTTGCCTTTGGAAGTTGTGGGAGCTTCATCACTGGAAGCTTTCAAGTGACTGGACAGTCACTTATCAGAAATGGTGTAGGGTTTCCTGCTTGAGCCACGGGTTCGACTAAATGACCTCTAAGGTCCCTTCCAACTGTGTTAATCTGTTAAAAGATGATAGATAGATAGATAGATAGATAGATAGATAGATAGATAGATAGATAGATAGATAGAGTAATCTCAGCAAAAAGAGGAGGAAGCCTTGCGTTATGGGTGAGGGAAATATAGGAGTCCACAGAAATTCAGGTTTCGGGGCATAGGAGCTCTGTTGAGAGTGTCTGGGCAAAAATTAAAAAAGAAATAAAAATGACATCATTGTGGGAGTTTTATTATAGGCCTCCAAGACAAACTGAAGAGGAGGAGGATTTTTTTTTTTCTGCACCAAATGACGCAACTACAAAGGAAGTGTGAGATTGTGATTACATGGGTGGTTTTAACAGATACTTGTTAGAAATCTTATTCTTGTCTTGAGTGAGAGTACTGAAGGAATGCTTACCAATGCTACAAAGCTGGTATCAGCATTCCAAGGAACGAATCCATCGAAAGCAGAACTCAGAGGCAGGTAGATTCCTCAATTTATTGAATATATCATATTGGCACAACTGGTGAAAACCGACTCTGAAAGTTCCTGTGGTTTTCACCTAATTAAAAAGTGAAAGTTCCCCCTTCCCCCCCCCCAGGTCATCGGTCATATTGCCCAATAGTGGTGCTGGCAGGTGTTGTGGCTCTGTTACCGGAGCCTGTGTCATCGGCAGGAGAGACTCCGAGAGTGAAGGAGAGGAGTTGGCAAGGCCTCCCTCTCCAGGACCCTCCTCTCTGGCAATGCCTTCGGTGCCTGCCGAAGGGCAAGAGAAAGGCCCGGGGCCAAGCACGTCCACGCAGCCACAGGTGGACAGTGATGAAGGTAATGACTCTTGGCTGGATCCTCAGCAGCGTCGCAGAGATAAGCGCGCGCAACAGAAGAAAAGGCGTGCCAGAGATTAAGCTGAGTCACTGGACCACACCCCACAGGGTATAAAAGGGGGTGAGGTGGCCATTCAGACTCTGTGACGGACAAAACTAACTACTATCGAGTCACATTGCATCTTTGGAAACAACTTTATTGGCCTTGGATTTATTTTATGAACTGGACAATTCTTGACTGTGTGTATTTTGTTTATGAGTGAAGTTCTTGGCAAGCAGCTACTGGGTTGCTACCAAGCTTCTTATCGGAAGAATTGGTTGTCTGCCAGTTTATTTAACCCCCGGCTGTCTGTTTATGTGCATGTGTGAGACGGGGACAGAACAGCAGGTTGCCTGGTTACTCCACTCCTCCTCTTCCCAGCCACCTGTTGGAATGACCTTGGTTCCCACAAGAAAACATTTTATTTTGACGTCCAAGCCGAGCTATCTAAAATTCCCCTCTCCCTTTCTCCCCTTTGCTTTGTGGCAACCATGAAGCCTCAAAAATGGCCTCAGCCAGGCTCACTTCAAGGTTGACAGCTGGGAGGAGAGGCTAATACTTGGGAGGAGGAGAGGGGGAGAAACAAAAAAGCATAGGCTAGAACAGGGGTCCCCAACTCTTGGGCTGCAGACCGGTACTGGTCCATGGCCTGGTAGGAACTGGGCTGTGCAAGTGGCAGGCAAGCAAGCAAAGCTTCATCTGTACATGCACAGGATATAGGTTTTACGCAAAACTATCCCTGCCCCCTGGCCCATGGAAAAATTATCTTCCACAAAACTGTTCCTTGGTGCCAGAAAGACCTCTGGAATTTTAAAAAACAGGCAATAAACAAATAGAATGAAATTAAATATTGTTCTGACCAGGTTCCCCAAACATGACAAACCCTCTGTAATCAATCAAAGATTCCTTTATTAGGAGTGCCAGCAGCCCCCGCAAAAAGTTTCTCTCCCAATGCAGGCTAACAAGTCCGTCCGGCAGAAGAGATGAATAGTTGTCTGCCACATCTATTCATCTCCGTCCCCTGCATTTTATCCCCAGAGCTAGGGTGGGGCTTCGCTAACAGCAGTGGCTCTTCCATCCCAAGGACCAGCCCATAGATTTCCATTGCTCTCCTCTCCTCTGCCTTCTGCGCATCAGGCACAGGACCCAGCTGTTCCTCCTCTTCCTCATCAGCCACCTCCAGACTGGGAGCCTGTTGACTCTCCATCTGAGGGCTGACGGACGGCCCAGGCTCTGCCTCTGTCTCTCTCTCTCTGACAGCTCCATTCCCTCTTCCCCCTCTGAGCTCTCAGGTTACCTTGATGCTGACCTCCTCCTCTGATTCGGCTGCTGACCCACAGGCCACAACCATATGGAGAAATCTAAAATCATGAGTCTAGGTAAGAAAAATGAAAGCAACAGGAATACGATGGGGAAAATCTGGGTTGAGCAGCATGTGTGAGAAGGATTTGGGGATGCTACTGGATCACAACATGTCCCAACGGTCTAATGCAGCTGCAAAGAAGGCCAGCAACACCTTGAGGAGCAGCAAGAAGTCTAGATTGTGGGAAGCCATTGTTCCAGAATACAGAATAACAAGAGTTGGAAGTCTAGTCCAACACCCACCCACCCGCCCCTGCTCAAGCAGGAGACCTTATACCGTTCCAGACAAATAGCTGTCCAATATCTTAAAAACCTCCATTAGAAGAACTTCTTCACAGGAAGAGCTGTCAATCTTTCACTGGTTATCGCCTGGAGTGTTCCTTTCCTTTCCCTGGAAGTTTTCGAAAAGAGGCGGCACCTGAAGGCCAGACCAGGAATAATGGATGGAAACTGAACAAGGAGAGATTCAACCTGGAAATAAGGAGAAATTTTCTGACAGTGAGAACAATCAACTCATGGAACAGAGGTTGCCTTTAGAAGTTGTGGGAGCTTCATCCCTGGAGGCTTTCAAGGGGAGATTGGACTGCCATTTGTCAGAAATGATGTAGGCTTTCCTGCTTGGGTAGGGGGTTGGACTAGATGACCTACAAGGTACCTTCCAACTCTGGTAATCTGAGTCTATCTAAGATGATCAAAGGCCTGGAGGCTAAAACATACGATGAACGGTTGCAGGAACTGGGCCTGGCTGGTCTAGTGAAGAGAAGGATCAGGGGAGACAGGATAGCAGTCTTCCAATATTTGAGGGGCTGCCACAGAGGGGAGGGGGCCAAGCTATTTTCCAAAGCACCTGAAGGCCAGACCAGGAATAATGGATGGAAACTGATCAAGGAGAGATTCAACCTGGAAATGAGGAGGAACTTTCTGACCGTGAGAACAATCAACCGACGGAACAGAAGTTGCCTTCAGGAGTTGTGGGAGCTTCTTCACTGGAAGCTTTCAAGAAGAGACCAGACAGCCATCTGTCAGAAATGGTGCAGGGTCTGCTGGACAGGAGGTTGGACTAAATGACCTACAAGGTCCCCTCCAACTCTTGTTAATCTGTATCTATGATGTAATGACAAGGAGTTGGACTTGCTTAACTCTTTGGTATAGATATAGATATAAATACATCAAACTCTTACTTTAAAATTAACAAAAGAGGAGCCGCAATGGCGTAGTGGTTAGAGTGCAGTACTGCAGGCTACATCTGCTGATCACCGGCTGCCAGCAGTTTGGCAGATCGAATCTCACCAGGTTCAAGGTTGATTCAGCCTCCCATCCTTCCGAGGTCGGTAAAATGAGGACCCAGATTGTTGGGGGCAAGAGGCTGACTCTGTAAACCGCTTAGAGAGGCTGGAAAGCACTGTGAAGCGGGATATAAGTCTAAGTGCTATTGCTATTGCTAATAGTCTGCATTATTTCTATAATCCCTTATAGTTCTAATGATCAAATCCCCAAATCATAATTTTATTTCTTTCATCTTCTGGCAGAAAGTCCAAATGTGGTTTCCAGATAGAAATTGGTCCCAGTCTTTTCTTGAATCAAAGCTGCCAATTTTGCCATCTTATCAGCTTAACCACCCATTCTTCCATTGTAGTATTTCTAAGTCCTACAGCTTTGGGCCATAAAGGACTCTTGCTACTGTTATCATGTATAAAAATAATTTTCCGTAAGGTCATTCAATCTGTTGGTCCATTAACCCCAAAAGGAAAGTCTCTGGTTTCAACTATACATTTATTTTTCAAATCTTCTGAATTAGAATAGATATTTGATCCCAATATTTTTAGCTTTCTCAACATGTCTACCAGAAATGAAATAATGCATCTTCAGTTTGATTACATTTTCAACCTATATTGGAAATCTCATTATACGTTTTTGACAATTTATCCAGTGGCAAGTCCGAATGATACATCATTTTATAAAGATCTCTTTTAAGATATAATTCAATGTAAATTTCAATCCATTTTTCCACATATTCTCCCATTGACCTAACTGTGTATTTTTTTTGTTCGTTTTATCATACAATCTTTAGCTTGTTCATCTTCCATTTTCATTTTTAATAGCAGTGTATATACATCTTAATAATAATAGGATCATCACTTCTCTACAATCCCACATCGAATTTAGTCTTATCGTTTTCAAACTTACAGTGCTTCTTATCAAGTTTAAATCTTTCCATTAACAGAACATAAGAAAACCAATGGCCCATGGCCCATTACTTTCAAAATACTTCCAAGTGCATTTGCAACATCCTTTTTATAGGGTGCTAAACAGGTTTAACTTGTTTATTTAAAAAAGCCTGCCACATATAGACCTGTAAGTGAAAAAGGGGATATTTGAATCAGCCAAACACATTAAAAGGGATGGGACTTTGATCAGATGTTCACAGCCATCATCTTAGACTTTTTCCATCTTCCTGAAAAAAATCTAAAGCTATGAAAAGGAGACCAAATCATTTTGCATAGTTATAGCTAGTTTTGAAATTGCTCTGTCTTCTTGTCTTTGACTAGATATAAATCTGTAGAGATTCTCAGTCATCCAGGTTATCCCAAAGGTGTTTTTTTTCAAGAGGCAACTGGACTTCCTTGTTTTTTTTTTCTTTTGAAGATGTTTCGCTTCTGATCCAAAGAGCTTCTTCAGTTCTGACTAGAATGGAAAGATTTACACTCCTTGCAGACAGCTGGTCATTTGCATTCTTTTTAGAGGGTCGTTGAGGCCACTTGGAGGTTTATCTGTGTCCTCAGGGTCACCTGAGTGGTGCAAACAGTTCCTGTAGCCTGCAGTTTTTTCCCCCTGGAAATCCATTCCTCCTCCCACACCATTCAAAGGGTCTTCATCCCAAATTGTATAGCTAAAAGTCTGTAGAGATTCTCAGTCCTCCAGGTCATAGTTGTCCCAAAGGGGCTTTTTCAGGAGGCAACTGGACTTTCAGGAGGCAACTGGACTTTCTTGGGTTTTTTTCTTTTGAAGCCATTTTGCTTCTCATCCAAGAAGCTTCTTCAGCTCTTATAGGATGGTGGGGGATGGAAGGATTTATATTCCTTGCAGACATCTGGTCATTTGCATCCTTTTAGAGGGTCCTTGAAGCACTAGTTTAGGTTTAGCACTAGTAGGAATGGATTTCCAGAGAAAAAGAAAAAAAATATTGCAGATTACAGGAACCATTTGCCCTACTCAGGTGACCCTGAGGACACAGAAGAAACTCCAAGTGCTTCAAGGACCCTCTAAAAAGGATGCAAAGGACCAGCTGTCTGCAACGAATATAAATCCTTCCATTCCCCACCACTCTGTCAGAGCTGAAGAAGCTTCTTAGATGAGAAGCAAAACATCTTCAAAGAAAAAACAAGAAAGTCCAGTTGCCTCCTGAATAAGCAGCTTTGGGACGTTGACTGGATAACAACCAAAAGCCTTTTTTTTTCCAGAGTGAAAAGTGGTACATTTACTTTGAGCAGTTGAGGTTCATTAATTGAACAGTTTTTTCTGGGATCTTGTGCCGTCCAAACTGAGAACCTTCTCTCGAAGTTAAATGACAAATCAACTGGGAAAAAAATATCCCATCCTGGCCTTTGCTTTCTCCTTAAACTTTCTCTGCCCCTATTTACCAACAGATCAGATGAAGTTAGGGAAAGGAAGTGTAGTCCATGCTCTTAAGTGAGGCTGCTGAAATCTAATCAATGATTGATGAGGGATCTCTTCTTTTTAAAAGGCTTGGACTAATGTCTGTTCTTGACAAGAGAGAGACAAAGAGTGATTAGGCTTTCCTTAGCCCTGTCACTTGTAATCTAGGCCCTTTGAGCTTCCTGAAGGTCATTTTGGGTAAAATGCATACCAGTGAGGACAGAGACAAATGAGCCAATGTAATTAAAGTGCATTTACCAAGAATGTATCTGAGCAAATCTTTCTCCGAGTTGGCCTATTATTGATGTTTTGTTATCAACTTCTGCCAAGCAAACTTATGAAACACACATACAGTAGTGGCCAAAATTGCAGAAACCTTTTGGGGAAAGTGTATTTTCTAAAACTAGCTAATAACACCACTTTTCTTTTCTTTTTTGGGAGTAGTAGTACCATAGAACTACATATCAACGGAAAGACAACTTAATCAAGAATGTAATGCAATAACCAGGGGTGAAATCCAGCAGGTTCTGACAGGTTCTGGAGAACCGATAGTGGAAATTTTGAGTACTTTGGAGAACCGGCAAATACCACTTCTGGCTGGCCCCAGAATGGGGTGGGAATGGAGATTTTGCAATATCCTTCCCCCAGGAGTGAAGAGGGAATGGAGACTTTGCAGTATCCTTACCCTGCCACGCCCACCAAGCCACACCACACCCACCAGGCCACGCCCACAGAACTGGTAGTAAAAAAAAATTGGATTTCACCACTGGCAATAACTTTTATGAAGGATTTGCTATAGCAGTTACAGTATAAAGTATACTGTATACAGTATACAGTATAAAGAAGAAAAGTGAAACAGGTAGAAAAAAAATGAAATATACAAAAATGATCCCCATAGAAAAAACAAGATATACAAAAATTATCACCAAGTCAGTGAATACTTCGTTGGGTAACCTTTAGCATGAATTACGGCCTTACAACGTCTTCCCATGGAGGGAACCAAGTTTTTGAGTTCTGCAGCTGTTATCATGTGAAACCAAGATGGAATGATGGCTTCTATTAACTAGGTTTTATTGCTGGGTCTCTTCTGACTAACAAGTTTCTTTAGTCGGCTCCATAGATTTTCATCTGGGTTGAGGCCTGGGCTATTCCCAGGCCATTCCAGCAGTGGAATAGAATTATCTTGAAACTCCCCAAAAAGTGGTGTTATTAGCCATCAAACCTCAAAAATACACTTTTCCCAAAAGGTTTCCACAATTTGGGCCACTACTGTATTATCATCTGGTGGACATGCCCAAAGGCAAAAAAAAATTTGGACGAAAATACATACATGATTAGAGTAAATGTTAAAGCAACATATAGATTTAAAGCCAGAAATATTTCTGTTAGGTATACTACCAGGAAAATATGACGAAGGGAATGTATATTTAATATTGCATGTTTTGACAGCAGCAAGAATTGTATTTGCATAGCACTGGAAAACTGAGGAAACTCCTACAGAGGAAAATATGATTTAAAAAATACTAGAGTGTACAGAAATGGATAGGTTAACACTAAAGATAAAGGACAAGGAAGATACAGAATATTTCTTAATATTTTATTTATTTATTTATTTTATTAGAATTTGTCAATCAAAAATGAGAACAAGAATAAAAGAATAAAAATACAATGAAGGGGCAATAGGCATGTTAGTGCACTTATGCATGGCCCCTCTGACCACTTAAGTATGAAGTAAGGTCCACAGAAGTCCATTTGTGACTGAAACTCTGAAAATTTGTAGCTGAGACAAATGGATCAGGTAGGGCATTCCAGACTTTGACAACTCTATTACAGAAATCATATTTTTACAGTCAAGTTTAGAACGATTTACATTGAGTTTAAGGCGGTTGTTCGTGTACTATTGAGTGTATTATTGAGATTAAAACAGAAAAAGTCATTTCCAGGTAAAGCATTACTATGTATAATTTTGTATGCAATAAGGGATCGGTTTTATCAATGGTTAGATAATAGAGGTGGAAGTTGGAAGTTGATTAATAACTCTAGAAAGAATGCAGAGAAGAGCAACCAAGATGATTAGGGGACTGGAGCAGGGGTGAAATGCTCCCAGATCAGATCGGACCGGATCACCCGATCCGAGAGCGATGGTGGCGAGTGGTTCGGAGAACCGGTAGCAAAAATCCCTATCCCCCTCCCCCCATGCCCAGCTGAACCGCACAATCATCAGAGGCTTTTTTTTTACTTTTAAAAGCATTTTTTCTGCAACGTCTTCAGCCAAAAAAATGCTTTTAAAAGTAAAAAAAAAAAAAAAAAGCCTCTGATGATCACGTGGCTCAGCTGGGATCGTCAGAGGCTTTTAAAAGTTTTTAAGAAGATGTTGGATAACCATTTGTCTGAAATGGTGTAGGGTTTCCTGCTTGAACAAGGGGCTGGATTAGAAGACCCCCAAGGTCCTTTCCAACTCTGTTATTCTAATATATATAAACAAATAATATTACCATTTTTATTATTATATATAATGTAAATTGACCCAGACAATACACTGTTTACTAAGCACTAATATGTGCTCTAGACAAATATATTTAAAAAATATGTTTAAAAAGAAACGTCGCAAGGATTCCGAATGTGCTAGCGAATTGGAAGGGAGGAACATCCATGGGGAGTCACCAAACTCTTCTCTTCGGTGCAAACCGTGGTCGTTTGGGAGAAGAACATGGCAGGTCCTTCCCTGGGGCCAGTGTTCATCTGAAAGTGTCATCTCACCTCCCAAGGCAGAGAGGTTTTTTTCCCATTCCCGGCTTTTTAAAATGTTAATTTAATCAGAGGAAGTGAGAAACGATACTGCTGTATTGCTTGAGAGGTTCACGCAACAGATTGGCTGATTTCGTTTTTCAGAAAGTCAGAAATGAGACACGGAGATGGTTATCTGCAAATGGCCTTCCTGGATCGGTAGTGTTTCCCCACCCCCAGTACAAAAGTGCCAGAGTTATGGTGCAAAAATGGCTTGGTTTTCAACAGTAGCATTTCGGGAGGGTAGAATTAAGAATGGGAAGCACATCATTCCACTACACCCTATATAGAATAGAATAAATAGAATAGAATAGAATAGAATAGAATAGAATAGAATAGAATAGAACCGAACCTGGAAGGGACCTTGGAGTCCAGCCCCCTGATAAAGCAGGAGACCCTACACCATTTCTGACAGAAGGCAGTCCAGTCTCTTCTTGAAAGCCTCCAGTGATGAAGCTCCCACAACTTCCGAAGGCAACTTCTGTTCCATTGGTTGATTGTTCTCACTGTCAGAAAATGTCTTCCTTATTTCCAGGTTGAATCTCTCCTTGTTCGGTTTCCATCCATTGCTCCTTGTCTGGCCTTTGGGTGCTTTGGAAAATAGTGCAACCTCTTCCTCTCTGTGGCAGCCCCTCCAATATTGGAAGATTGCTATCCTGTCTCCCCTGGTCCTTCTCTTCACTAGACTAGCCAGGCCCAGTTCCTGCAACGGTTCATCGTATGTTTTAGCCTCCAGTCCCCTCATCATCCCGGTTGATCTTCTCTCCACTTTTTCTAGACTCTCAACATCTTTTTTATAATGTGGTGACCAAAACTGGATGCAGTACTCTTTTTTTTTTTTTAAATGATTTATATGCCGCCCTTCTCCGGGGACTCAGGGTGGCTTACAATGCGCTAAGCAATAGCCTTCATTCTTTTATATATTTTATACAAAGTCAGCTTATTGCCCCCACAATCTGGGTCCTCAATTTACCTACCTTAGAAAGGATGGAAGGCTGAGTCAACCTTGAGCCTGGTAAGATTCGAACCTGCAGAAATTGCAGGCAGCTGTGTTAATAACAGGGTGCATTAAACCACTGTACTACCAAGGCTCCTCTTAAGTGTGGTCTTACTAAGGCTTTATAGAGAAGTTGTATTAGTACCTCCCTTGATCTTAATTGTTTCCCTCTGTTAATGCAATTTAGGATTGGCTTTTTTGGCTGCCGCCACACACTGCTGGCTCATATTTAATTGATTGTCCACTAAAACTCCAAGAACCCTCTCCCAGTGACTGCTATTAAGCCTGGTTTCACCCAGTCTATATGTGTCCTTTTGGTTTTTCTTGCCTAAGTGTAAGACTTTACTTTTCTCTTCTTCTTCCATGCAAACTCATGACCCTTTGGACTACTTTTAATTTTTATCCATGTATTATTATTCCTCTCCCAATCCACCCATCCCCCACCAAAAGCAAACTCTGCTGCCACCTATCTTACCTCTTTGGAATTGACAAAAGTGGTAGGGTTGACTTTTCTCTTGAGCTGGGTTGACTTTAAACAATCATCTTCTCCCCTCTGGCCGGATGCGGTCATTGTTTTGAAGGGGTCCAAACATTCTCTGGCAAGAAGGAGCCGGCCTTGTATTTTTGACTCCCCAAATCCTGAGCGCTGGGTCAACGGAAAGAGGTGAAGGCGTGACATCTCTGGAGGTGGATGTACTGACAAGGCCGATGACAATTGTCCTTCCTTCTCTTTTTTGAGCTGATCCTGGTAGGCAGTTCTCTCTCGTCGGGTTCTCATTTCTCCAAGAACTTCATCGCCTCTGACCTCTCATGCGGAATCGTTCTCATACGGAAAGTTTCAGTGACACGGCTTATGAAAGTCACAAACTTTTTTTTATAGTGGTGTTCCATCTGCAAGCTACTTTACACCGCCTCCTTCTGCTGTCTTTTGCTATCCCCAGATAGCTTAATGGGAGAGAACCAAGGGTGAAAATGGCAGAGTAGAAGATCCCTGCTTAACAGAGGATGGAGACCCTTTTCCCTCTCATCTGTGATCACTGGCGCAGTGGTTAGAATGCAGGATTGCGGGCAAATTCTGCCCACAGCCAGCAGTTCGATCCTGATGGGGCTCAAGGTTGACTCAGCCTTCCATCCTTCCAATCTCTGAATCAGTCATTTGGGTGTGACCCTGTCTGCACATTATTTCCATAGCAAGGAAAATAAATCAAGAATGGTTAAATTGATTACTTTATGATTGATTACATTATGACCTATGGTGGCGCAGTGGTTAGACTGCAGTACTCTAGGCGACTTCTGCTGCCTGCTGGCTGCCTGCAATTTGGCACTTGGAATCTCACCAGGCTCAAGGTTGACTCAGCCTTCCATCCTTCCGAGGTGGGCAAAATGAGGACCCAGATTGTTGGGGGCAAGAGGCTGACTCTGTAAACTGCTTAGAGACGGCTGTAAAGCACTGTGAAGCGGTATATAAGTCTAAGGGCTATTTCTATTTCTGTTGCCCTTCCTTCCTTCCTTCCTTCCTTCCTTCCATCCATCCATCCATCCATCCATCCATCCATCCATCCATCCATGGTGCACAGTGGTTAGAATGCAGTATTGCAGGCAAACTCTGCCCACTGCCAGCAGTTCAATCCTGACTGGCTCAATGTTGACTCAGCCTTACATCCTTCCATGGTCACTAAAATAAGGACCCAGAATGTTGGGGGCAAGAGGCTGACCCTGTAAGTCACTCGGGGGGGGGGGGGGTCTAAAGCACTGTGAAGTGGTATATAAATCTAAGTATTATTGCTATTGCTAAATGACAGGGTTTTTTTAAAAAAAAATAGAAAACATATGTCTCCGAAGACTTTCATGTCTATTTTAAGTGCCTCAAGGGTTTGCATGCTAAAAAGCAGAGACATCACCCTGCCAACAAAAGTGCGTATAGTCAAGGCAATGGTTTTCCCAGTTGCAATGGATGGCTGTAAAAGTTGGACCATAAAGGAAGGCTGAGCGCCAAAGAATGGAGGCCTTTGAACTTTGGTGTCGGAGAAGACTCCTGCGAGTCCCTTGGACTGCAAGGCGATCCAACCGGTCAGTCCTAGAGGAGATCAACCCCGACTGCTCTTTAGAAGGCCAGATCCTGAAGAGGAAACTCAAACCCTTTGGCCACCTAATGAGAAGGAAGGACTTACTGGAGAAGAGCCTAATGCTGGGAAAGATTGAGGGCAAAAGAAGAAGGGGACAGCAGAGAACGAGGTGGCTGGATGGAGTCACTGAAGCAATAGGCGTGAGTTTAAATGGACTCCAGAAGATGGTAGAGGACAGGAAGGCCTGGAGGAACATAGTCCATGGGGTCGCAATGGGTCGGACACGACTTCGCAACTAACAACAACAATGCTTATTTAATCGGAGACATTGTTTTGTTTTGCCTTATCCTCGTGTATTGTTTTGATGAGCTCAGAGAAGATCTGGTGGCGCAGTGATTAAAATGCAGTATTGCAGGCTAATTCTGCCCACTGTCAGGAGTTCGATTCTGACCTGCTCAACCTTCCATCCTTCCGAGGTTGGTAAAATGAGGACCCAGATTGTTGGGGGCAATAGACTGACTCTGTAAACTGCTCAGAGGGGGCTGTAAAATCACTGTGTATATAAGTCTAATTGCTATTGCTGGTTTTTTCTTTCTGTCTTGGCAGTGATCCAGGTATATTTGATAACAGAAAGAGTCCCTTGATGTTGATTGCGGTATGTGCTACAAGTATCATCTCTTGCCTGGCATTTTGCTAAAGGCTCCAGAAAGGTTCATTTCATGGGCAATTTTAGAAGATGCCACCTGGTCTCTAGCTGATCTGTGAAGTGCATTTTTCCGGACATTTATTTATTCATTTGCTGATGATCAAAGTTTCCCAGTGGTTTCGAATAAACAACAACTTTAGAATCAAGACATTAAAAACCTTTAAAACAGCAATTAAACAAGTGAAGCAAATAGAATTAATAATTAAAGGTAACAAATCCGGTGGTTAAATGCCTTAACAAAAAAGATGAGTTTTTAAGGGTCTTTTTGGAAGTTAATAGGCTTTTCAGCAAAATAGGGAGGGCATTTTGATCCTTAAATACCGGCAGGTGACTTCGCAGCAATTGTTGGCTGGGGAATTCTGGGAGTTGAAGTGCATCTACATCTTGAAGCTGCCAAGTTTAAACACTAGAATTTTAGAATAGAATAGAGCTGGAAGGGACCTTGGAGGTCTTCTAGTCCAGCCCCCTGCTCAAACAGGACATCCTATATCATTTCAGACAAGTGACTGTCTGGTTTTTTCTTAAAAACCTCCAGAGATGGAGTCCATCATTTCTGGTGGCAAGCTGTTCCACTGGTTAATTGTCCTCACTGTTAGGAAGTTTCTCCTTAATTCCAGGTTGCTTCTCTCACTGGTTAGTTTCCATCCATTGTTTCTTGTCTTGCCTTCTGGTGCTTTGGAGAATAAATTGATCCCCTCCTCTTCTTTGTGGCAGCCCCTCAGATACTGGAATACTGCTCTCATGTCACCCCTAATTCTTCTTTTCTTTGGACTAGCCAAACCCCAAATCCTGCAACCATTCTTTGTATGTTTTAGTCTCCAGGCCTTTGATCATCTTAGTTGCTCTTCTATGCACCTTTTCCAAAGTCTCAACATCTTTTTTGTACTATGGTGACCAAAACTGGATGTCGTATTCCAGGTCTGCCCTTACTAAGGCTTTATAAAGCAGTATTAATACAACAGATTCTCTGCCTCTGTTTAGACAACCAAGGATCATATTTGCTTTTTTGGCTGCTGTTGCACACAGCTGGCTCATATTCAAGTGATTGTCTGCTAGGACTCGATGGTCCCTCTCACAGTTACTGGATCAGTTTTTGATCCAGGCCTCGCCTAATCTGCACTTATACCTTTTATTTTTCCTGCCTAAATGTAAAACTTTGCTTTTTTCCACATTAAAATTCATTTTGTTGGATAGGGCCCATTGTTCCTTGTTCAGATGAGAGAAAGCAGAGGCAAAATGACAGCTTAAGAGGGATACAGAGGAAATACAAAGAATCAGGGGAGACATGTTAGCCGTGTTCCAATATTGGAGGGGCTGCCACAGAGAGGAGGAAGGGGGTCAAGCTATTTTCCAAAGCACCCGAAGGCCAGACAAGGAATCATGGATGGAAACTGACCAAGGAGAGATTCAACCTGGAAATAAGGAGAAATTTCCTGACAGTGAGAACAATCCACCAATGAAACAGAAGTTGCCTTCAGAAGTTGTGGGAGCTTCATCACTGGAAGCTTTCAAGAAGAGACTGGACTGCCATCGGTCAGAAATGGTGTAGGCAGGGTATCCTGCTTGGGTGGGGGGTTGGACTAGATGACCTACAAGGTCCCTTCCAACTCTGTTAATCTGAAATCTTTCACACTCTATGTGTAACCCCAGCTGAATCAATTTCGGAACTGAACTTGGAGAACTCAATCTATGCTGCCTTCTATTTACTTGTTCTCCAGTTGTGCCATGTGTGAACTGAATTTATCAACTTTTATATCCAGCAAAAAGAATGATTCATATAAACAAACATACCCTGCTGCTTGCACACATCTCCTCTGCTGTGCCCAATTCTTAAGAATTATCTAATTAAAATAAAAGAAACAGGAAAACGGACTCTTACCAAGCCCCAGCCTCTAGGCTCCCATTTATTTTCAGTCATCCTTTGGGCCTTTCAGAAATCTGACCAAGATGCTGGAGAACTTCTTAGGGACTAGAGATGTAGTCAAGAGAGATTTTTCGAACTGGCCCTTTTGGCATTGGCAGCCATTACTGTGACTTCCAATAACGGAGAAGGTTTGTAGCTCAGGGTTGAAATGAGGAGTCCTTGGTCCTCTCATTCTTGCAGATGTTTCATTACCCAACTAGGTTAACCTCATCAGTGCTTTGTTAGGAGGAGGAGGACCAGGGATGGGCTTCAAAAATTTTAGCAAGAGGTTCTCTGCCCGGTTGCTGGGTGGGTGTGGCCATGGGGGGCGTGGCTTAGTCAGCCTGCTACACCACGGTGGGGTGGGGGCATTTTTGCCCTCCCCAGGCTCCAGAGGCTTTCCTCGAGCCTCCGGGAGGGTGAAAATGGCCTCCCCAGGCTCTGGAAGCTGGAAACAGGCCCGTTTCCAGCCTTCCCAAACTTCCGGTAGGCTCGTTTTTCACCCTCCCTGAGCCTCCATGCATGCCCTGCACTTACAGGCCGCGTGGGGACTCCTGGGAGGGGCGAGGCGGGGTGGGAGGGACCAGTCAGGAGTCGGATTTGGGGGTTCTCCGAACTGCAGAGAACCTTAGCTAGAGGTTCTCCCGAACCCCCAACAGGCCACTCCTGAGGAGGACTGTGGAGTCCTTGGTGCTCTCTGAGCTTGGTTATTTTCTTACAGACATTTTATGACCCATCTAACAATATCAGTGCTAGAAGGGAGTGAGGTTTTCTGTCCGTTTATATTCTGGTGTTTTGCCTATCTGTGAGTGTGTGCGGGGGGAGATAAGTCTATGAGATTCTTTGGTTGGGCTGTTTACTGATGCCTCAGTTTCTTGCTTGGGGTATTGTTGACTTGATTGTCGGTCTCAGATTAACCTTGGAGTTCATCTATGCTGATCTGGTCAAGAGGTGTTGGAGTCTTTTTCCTCCCTTTTGGGCTGGTTGATTGTCTCTTTTGCATAGTGTGTAGTTGTTGTTAATCTCTATGTGTCTGTTGATGTGACTTGCCCATTCTCTTCAGGGATTCATTTTCTATGTCTGCCCCTGGGGATCTTCTCAATATTCCAGTTGAGCCTTTGCCCCCAAAAATGGCTTATCCCCCCATTAGTGTCTCTCCCACCCTCATGTCTTCTGTGATCAGCTCCAGGGAGGGATCTCTAGGGATGGCTGAGAAACCCTAGACATTGGATCCGATCTCAAGGCTGCTGTGAGCCTCTTTGTCCCTTGTTGGGTTAGGAATCAAGCGGGATACTTTTCATTCTTGCTAGCAAATAGCTCCCCGAGCCGGCAGACACGGTGATGAGTTAGGGGTCGTTTACTCCCTAATTAAGGTTATAATTCTTTACATGTTCCCAGCACAGTAGCTCTTGAGCAAATGAGTTAGAAAGTAATTAATTTCAGAAGCATCCTCCTCTGCTGTTTTTCCATTTCTTGAATTGCAATGAGCAGAGAGGGAAATAGTGTGGGAGGGAGCGTGCACTTGTGTACGTACGTGTATGTACACAACACGCCTACACACGGGCACACAAACACACCGGACAACCCGTGCCCTGGTGGGTCATCATCTCAGAGATATTTCCTTAGCTACACAGAGAAACAGAATGCCGAAGGCTTTGGCAGGAAAGCATTGGCAGTGGGACCAATGTCCAATTTCCTACCCGCTTCCCCATGGAGCTTTCTTGGGGGAAGCTGGCAAGGAGGGTTAGAAATGACTGTCGCCTGATCACAACTGACCGTAGTGTGGCAGCACAGCAACACTGGAGCAGCCACAACCTGGCCAAGTATCGAGCTGATACAAAGGAGTTGTGGGTCCTGTACTTTAGAAGGTACAATGATTCAAATGTTGTTGCCTACCAAACACCGTTTCGCTCATCGAAAGCTACAAACAGTCAGACGTGGGTGTGCACGCATGAATGCATGCATGTATTTTATATACCTGTATTTTTGGGAGTATAAGACGCACTTCCCCCCCCCCAAAAAAAAGTGGGTGGAAATGTCTGTGCGTCTTATAGAGCGAATGTTGCTGAAGCCCCGCCCGCCCGCCGGCCCTCATCTACCAGCCTCTGCCTCCCAGCAGTTTATCCTCCTTACAGCAAATAGCCTGGTCATCTTCAGCACAGCCTGATTTAGCACGAGCAGCTGATTGGCGGTTGGATCTGCCTCCCGGAATACTACCTATCAGCTGTTCCAGGCTGCAGGGAATCATTCCACCCATTACTGCTGTCTCCACCCATCACCGCTGCCACCTATTGCCGCCTCCACATGCCCCATTTTCGGCCTCCGCGCATCCCATTTTTAGCCTGTTATAGGGTGGGAATCCCCACTGCCTGGAACGGGCTGAAAACAGGACAGGCGGAGGCCAAAAAGGGGATGTGCGGAAGCAGCGATAGGTGGCAGCGGCAATGGGCGGTGGCAGACTGGAACAGCTGATAGGCGGTATTCTGGGAGGCAGATCCAACCGCCAATCAGGTGCTCATGCTAAATCAGGTTGTGCTGAAGCTGACCAGGCTGTTTGCTGCAAGGAGATAAATTGCTGGGAGGCAGAGGCAGATTTTTTTTCTTGTTTTCCTCCCCAAAGCTAGGTGTGTCTTATAGTCCAAAAAATATGGTATATCATCATCTTCTTTTAACGACCCCATAATCCTTTGCGGGATGGAGTCTGGGTAACTGAATGGAGCTGAGTGTTTACTGGCCGGATGCCCTTCCTGTTGCCAGTGCAGAGTTATATTCAGCAGATACATTTTCAATGTGCCCAGAGAGAGAAATATCTGCCTCTACCTAGGATCAAACTTTCTGTTTTGGTAGCAGAGGATGGTTTCGATCCATCGACCTCTTCCAGATTACGACAGACGATTCCTGTGGACTTTGGACAGTGGTGCAGTGTTGCATGTTACTTACAGAAAGGAACTTTTTACAGAGATGCACGAACCTGAACCTGAACTATGTGAACTTTATTCTTTTTCAAACCATCCTTGTGCTGGCTGAGGACCTCTGGGAGTTGAAGTCCGCAAGTCTTAAAGTTGCCAAGGTTGGAGACCCCTGATCTAGATGACCTCACCAACATGGCAGCAAATGTTCATTATCCCGTTGCTGCCATCTAGTGGTCATGCAGATTTTACACTCCCAGAATGGTAATCCTATTTGTAGGAAAACTGTAAGAAAACAGAATTGGATGGCCATTGAGGCGGGTGAGGAAAAATGAAGAGGAAGGCTCCTCAGCTTCTTCTACTGCCCCAGCTCAGCAGCAGGTGGGACCTTGAGCAGCCCCTCTTCCTCCCCAAAAGACTATCCTGTCCTCCTCAACTCTTAGGAGGGACCTCCTTTCCCTTGCCATCCCAAATATGGTCAGCCATGGATGGAGGATCATCCCAGAAGAGGAGAGGAGAGGAGAGGAGAAAATAGAAAATAATAGAATAGAACTGGAAGGTACCTTGGAGGTCTTCTAGTCCATCCCATTGCTCAAGTAGGAGACCCTATACTGTTTCAGACAAGTGACTGTCCAGTCTCTTCGTAAAAGCCTCCAGAGATGGAGCGCCCATGATTTCTGGTGGCAAGCTGTTCCACTGGTTAATTGTCCTCACTGTTAGGAAGTTTCTCCTTAATTCCAGGTTGCTTCTCTCTTTGGTTAGTTTCCAACCATTGTTTCTGCTCCTGCTTCTCTGGTGCTTTCGAGAATAGGTTGACCACCCCTCTTGTTTAAAAAAACAAGTATTTTTAACTTGTTTTTATTGCATTTAAAACTGCTTCTTTCTATGTGGGCTAAAATAAGTTTTCCCCCTCCCCTTTTGGAACGGTGTTCCTTTTAACTTGTTTTCACTCTGATTTAAACTTGCTCAAAGCCATTTTTGTTGAACTTCGCTCTTTTTGGTTGTTGTCGGTATGACGGCTTAGCGGTCTTTGAAAATGATTCCCCCAGAAATCTTTCTCCGCTGCTTTCATCAGCCTAACTATTCCTGGCTTCTCGGACAGTCTGAACCAAGATTCATGGTGGCTTTAAGTGACACTTTAAGTTTAATAAGCAGCTTAACTTTAATGAAGATGGCTGCTAGCTGTTAGAGAAGGGACTCTACCATGAAAGATTGATACCCACTCCTGCCTCACTTGGCCACCATATTATGAAACAAATTTAAGTATACCAGGCTTATTCCAGGAGAGTTTCATCAAAATGTTCCTCTCCTTTGAAAGGACATTTAAGGCAAAGTCTGTCCCCAACAGGCCAGTTGGGTAGGTCTTTGTTAGAGTTCTGGATCTCACTTTTGCTGTTAATCTGTTATCAAGTTAACAGATTAACAGAATTGGAAGGGACCTTGTAGGTCATCTAGTCCAACCCCTCACCCAAGCAGGAGACCCCACCGTTTCTGACAGATGGCAGTCCAATCTCTTCTTGAAAGCTTCCAGTGATGAAGCTCCCACAACTTCTGAAGGCAACTTCTGTTCCATGGGTTGATTGTTCTCACTGTCAGGAAATTCCTCCTTATTTTCAGATCAGTTTCAGATCAGTCTCCTAGATCAGTTTCCACCCATTATTCCTTGTCTGGCCTTCGGGTACTTTGGAAAATAGCTTGACCCCTCCTCTCTGTGACAGCCCTTCCAATATTGGAAGACGGCTATCCTGTCTCCCCTGGTCCTTCTCTTCACTAGACTAGCCATGCCCAGTTCCTGCAACTGTTCTTCATATGTTTTAGTCTCCAGGCCTTTGATCATCTTAGATAGATTCAAATTAACAAAGTTGGAAGGGACCTTGTAGGTCATTTTGACACCATTTCTGACAGATGGCCATGTAGTCTCTTCTTGAAAGCCTCCAGTGATGAAGCTCCCACAACTTCTGAAGGCAACTTCTGTTCCATGGGTTGATTGCTCTCACTGTCAGAAAATTTCTCCTTATTTCTAGCTTGAATCTCTCCTTGATCAGTTTCCATCCATTATTCCTTGTTTGGCCTTCAGGTGTCTTGGAAAACAGCTTGACCCCCTTCCTTGTCTCTGTGGCAGCCCCTCAAATATTGGAAGACTGCTATCCTGTCTCCCCTGGTCCTTCTCTTCACTAGACTAGCCATGCCCAGTTCCTGCAACCATTCATCATATGTTTTAGCCTCCTGTCCCCTCATCATCTTGGCTTCTCTTCTCTGCACTCTTTCTAGAGTCTCAACAGCTTTTTTATAGTGTGGTGACCAAAACTGGATGCAGTACTTTAGGTATGGACTTACTAAGGCTTTATAGAGTGGTATTATTACCTCCTTTGATCTTGATCGTATTCCTCTGTTAATGCAGTTTAGGATTGCATTGGCTTTTTTGGCTGCCACCACACACTGCTGGCTCATATTTAATTGATTGTCCACTAAGACTCCAATATCCCTCTCCCAATTACTGCTATTAAGCCTGCCTTCACCTAATCTATATGTGTACTTTTGGTTTTTCTTGCCTAAGTGTAAGACTTTACTTTTCTATACTCTGAATTTCCATTGAACTTGGATGGAGTTTGTCCAAGTTCTCAAATGATGCACACCAGGATGACCTGTGAGAAATTAAAATACAGGTAGTCCCTGACGTACAATTGAATGCAATTGAGCCGAGAATTTATGCTGCTAAGTGAGAATTTTGTGGAGTGAGTTTCATCCCGTTTTATGACTTTTCTTGCCACATTTGTTACGTGAATCACTGTAGTTGTTAAGTTAGCGACACGGTTGTTAAATTAATTGACTTTGCTTGTCAGAAGGTTGCAAAAGGGGAATCACAGGACCATGAGACACTGCAACCATCCTAAATACGAGTCAGTTGCCAAGCATCTGAATATAAATCATGTAACGGTGGGGATGCTGTAACAGTCATATGTGTGAAAAATGGTTGTAAGTCATTTTTTTTCAATGCTGTTGAAACTTTGGTCACTAAACGAGCTGTTATAAAACAAGGACAACCTGTAGAACAACTTTTGGAAACCAAAAATGTGGGTGTGCCACTTGTCCTTTTTCACATTTTCTGGGATACAGTTACCCTGCAAATGGATTTTTCCAGAATCATTCATTCCCATTCAGATATAATAATAATAATAACAACAATAACAATAACAATAATAATAAGTAGTCGTAGTCGTCGTCGTAGTAGTAGTAGTAGTAACAGAGTTCTAAGGGACCTTGGAGGTCATCCAGCCAGCAATTTAACTACCAATTCGCTCAAACCGGCTAAATCCCACCACTGTATACATCTCCTTTTTGGGGTGAACAGTTGACCGGAAGAAGCACCAACTCAGTTCTTCTGTTAAACCTCGTCCGTCTACCTAAAGCTGCACACAGGAGGGGCAATTTCTTGGAGTAACTTCTATTAAGATCCCTTTTGGGTGTGATGGGTAGCTGAAGTCCACTAAAGAGAGGATTACTTACCTATCCCCTGATAAGAGTGAAGCGCAAGAACCTGACATCCATCCCTGAAAATCTCACTGATAGTTTCTTCTAGGTGAAGGGGGGGGGGGAAGCAAAATGCAATTTATTTTCCATCAAGTAAATGAGTTCAGCTGAGAAAACAGTGCAGGATAACTTTCAGCGTGGCACTTGATATCACCCAGCTGCTCTCCTGTGTGTGTGCATTCACACACACACAATTGCAAAAGTCCACTAGTGCAAATCCACTTGGTCTTTGCTCCTTTGGACCCACCCAACTGAATGAGAGACAGTCTGGTGTAGACTAAGCTAGGCTAGGCTAGGCTAGGCTAAGCTAGACTAGAACAGAACAGAGTAGAATTCTTGATTGGCCAAGTGTGATTGGACACACAAGGAATTTGTCTTGGTGCATAAACTCTCAGTGTACATAAAAGAAAAGATACGTTCATCAAGAATCATAAGGTACAACACTTAATGATAGTCACAGGATACAAATAAGCAATCAGGAAACAAAATCAATATAAATCGTAAGGATATAAGCAGCAAGTTACAGTCAAATAGTCATAAGTAGGAGGAGATGGGTGATAGGAACGATGAGAAGATTAATAGACTGGGGGGGGGGGGTTAACATGTATTTTAACACGCTTTTATTCGGATATTTTATTGTTGTGAGCCACCCTGAGTCCTACGGAGATAGGGCGGCATATAAATAAAATAAAATAAAATAAAAATAATAGTAGTGCAGACTTAGTGAATAGTTTGACAGTGTTGAAGGAATTATTTGTTTAGCAGGGTGATGGTGTTCAGGAAAAAACTGTCCTTGTGTCTAGTTGTTCTGGTGTGCAGTGCTCTATAGTGTCATTCTGAGGGTAGGAGTTGAAACAGTTGATGTCCAGGATGCGAGGGGTCTGTAAATATTTTCCCAGCCCTCTTTTTGACTTATGCAGTAGACAGGTCCTCAATGGAAGGCAGGTTGGTAGCAATCATTGTTTGTGTAGTGGTTAAAGAGTTGGGCTACAAGAAGGAGAGCTAGGTTATGGAGCCTGACTCTCTCTCAGCCCATCCTATCTCACGGGGCTGTTGTTTTAGCCATAATATGAGAACTAATTCTCATGGAAGCTATCTTGAGCACCAGGGAGAAGGCAGGATGGAAATCTAACCAACTAATAAACATTTTTCAGACTACCGACTGTAGTAGCGGCTATTGCTGGAACAACCAGTAAATAGACTCACCACAAGGGACTCTTTATTTTCCCTTTCCAACAGAAATAATTATTTAGATAGGATAAAAGTCAGCTTAAGGCTCTGTATTGTTAGTACTTGTTCCTTTCAGGTTTATCTGTGTGACACAAAAATCCTTTTTAAGCCTACTAAGGTATTAGCATTAATATCTCAAACATCACTAAAGCTGTTGAAGTTTCTGATGGGTAAATAACTAGTTTGTTATGCAAAATGCCATGGAATTGGAGTTAAGGTACCTTAAGAATCATTCAGCTCATCCCCGCAGTGCAGCATCCCTGACAGATCTGCTTGAAGACTTTGAGCGAAAGTGTCAGGACTGCCCCAACTCGGACCTTAGAAAAGAAAGACCCTCGACTCCATTTGGTTGAAGTGATAGGTTCTTTTACTGAGGTTAAAAATGGTTGCGGCGAGAGAAAGGCTAGATCTAAAGATTCCTGTGCAAAACATAACATTTTCCCCCTTCCTCTGGCCCTCCCTGCTTGATCATTCCATCTCTGTCCAATGGCATGCTGTTTAGATATTTGGGGATGACCTGGATGGTTGGCGCCACGAAGCAGTTTCACATCCTGTTTCCAGGCCAGGTGTTCTGGAAAACTGGTATATGCCGGTTCTCACACCTTTGGTTTCCTTCAAGGCTGTCACCCCCCTCCCCTTTTATCTCCATTCTCTACTTTCCATTGCCCTCTTGTCGCAATTTATGATAGGATAACCAGCATAGTGTAGAAGCTGAAGATGGCAGATCTGATAGTGAAAGTGTCAGGACTGCCCTAACTTGGACCCTAGAAAAGAATGACTCTCAACTCCATTTGGCTGAAGTGATAGGTTCTTTTACTAAGGTTAAGTGGTTGCGGTGAAAGAAAGGCTCACCACTTCATGTGGCAGACTGTTCCACTGGTTGACAGCCTGAATTTGCTAACTTGTAGTTGCAACCCTTTAGTTCTGGACTAGACAGAAAAGTTTCCTCTGTCACACCTCCTCTCCTTTCAGGATTCTGCAAGCTAAACGCGCCCTAATCCGTTAACTATTCCTTGTATGACTAGGTGTGGAGGGATCAACATTCACAGACAGGAATCAGCCCTGGTCATTCATCCACTGTCTGCACAGCACACAAAACTGAACTGAAAAGAATAGTTGTTGATGGTTCAACCTGTTGTGCAACCCATCTAAGGCATGCCTAACTCCCTCAACCATTCATCATTGAGCTGTGCCGGTGCAATGGTTAGAATGCAGGATTGCAGGCTGACTCTGCCCACTACCAGGAGTTTGATCCCTACTGGCTCGACTTAGCCTTCCATCCTTCCGAGGTGGGTAAAATGAGGACCCAGATTGTTGGGGGCAATATGCTATTTAGTATACTGTCTTTGGTGTAAGCTGCCCAGATTCCTCGGAAAGTGGGCGGCATAGAAATATGAATAATAAATAAATAATAATAAATAAATTCTGTATACTGCTTAGAGAGGGCTGCAAAGCACTATGAAGTGGTATATTCAGTAAGTGTAAATGCTATTGCTGGAGTGAAGAGCAACAAAGATGATTAAGAGGCTAAAACATACAAAGAACGGTTGCAGGAATTGGGCATGTCTAGTTTAATGAAAAGGGGATGTGGTGGCTCAGTGGTTAAGATGCTGAACTTGTTGATCGAAAGGTCAGCAGTTCAGAGGTTCGAATCCTTAGTGCCACGTAACGGGGTGAGCTCCTGCTACTTGTCCCAGCTTCTGCCTACCTAGCAGCTCGAAAGCACATCAAAAAGGCAAGTAGAAAAATAGGGACCACCTTTGGTGGGAAGGGAAGAGCATTCCATGCACCTTTGGCTTTGAGTCATGTCAGCCACATGACCACGGAGACATCTTCGGACAGCACTGGCTCTTCGGTTTTGAAATGGAGATGAGCACCGCCCCCTAGAGTCAGGAACGACTAGCACATATGTGCGAGGGGAACCTTTACCTTTACCTTTTTAGTTTAATGAAAAGAAGGACTCAGGGTGACATGACAGCAGTCTTTCAATATGTAAGAGGTTGCCACAAAGAGGGGGTCAATCGATTCTCCAAAGCAACTGAAGGCAGGACAAGAAGCAACAGATGGAAACTAACCAAGGAGAGAAGCAACCTGGAATTAAGGAGAAATTTCCTCACAGTTAAAACAATTAATCAGTAGAACAACTTGCCTCCAGAAGTCGTGGGTGCTCCAACACTGGAAGTTTTTCAGAAGAGATTGAACAACCATTTGTCTGAAGTGGTATAGGGATTCCTGCCTGAGCAGGGGGTTGGACTAGAAGACCTCCAAGGTCTCTTCCAACTCTGTTATTCTGTATTGTGTATTCCATTCTGTATTCTGCTATTGCTATCATATGGCTTGACCTCAAGCCATATGATAGCAATATCCCCAGCTAGTTACAAATTTTTCTGGCATGGGTACTGTCTATCCCGCATTTTTCTAGCTTGCCAAGAAATACGTTGTGGTCTACTTTGTCAAATGCCTTACTGAAGTCCAAGTAAACTATGTCCACAGCATTTCACTGGTCCACTAATTGAGTCCCTTTATCAAAGAAACATGTAAGACATTCGTCTGTCATGGTCTGTTTTTAACAAACTCATGCTGGCTTCCAGTAATCACCTTGTTCATTCCTTGGTGTTCATAAATCATCCTCCTCATTATGTTTTCCAGGATTTTCCCAGGTATTGATGTCAAACTGATTGGCCTATATTTTTCTGGATCCATTTTTCCCCCTTTTTTTGCTGATTGGGACCACATCAGCTCTTCTTCAAGTCCTCTGGTAGTTTCTCTGTGCTAGAATGTGCTTTGAAAGATAACATTCCGTGGTTCTAAGATTATGCGAGCTCCTTCAGAATCCTGGGATACAAACCATCTGGTCCAGGGGATTTGAACTCATCCAGGGTGGATAGAACAGGTATACAGGTCAAAATAAGCAAGACATTGTAAGAAGAAGAGTATGAGCCGAAGTGGCGCAATGGTTAGAGTGCAGTACTGCAGCTACTTCAGCTGACTGCTAGTTCAGCAGATCAGCGGATCGAATCTCACCAGCTCAAGGTTGACTCAGCCTTCCATCCTTCCAAGGTGGGTCAAATGAGGACCCAGATTGTTGGGGGCGATATGCTATTTAGTATACTGTCTTTGGTGTAAGCCACCCAGAGTCCTCGGAGAGTGGGCAGCATAGAAATACGAAAAATAAATAAATAAATAAATAAATAAATAAATAAATAAATAAATAAATAAATAAATAAATAAATAAATAAATAAATAAATAAATAAATAAATAAATAAATAAATAAATAAATAAATAAATAAATAAATAAATAAATAAATAAATAAATAAATAAATAAATAAATAAATAAATAAATAAATAAATAAATAAATAAATAAATAAATAAATAAATAAATAAATAAATAAATAAATAATAAATAGAAAGAAAGAAAGAAAGAAAGAAAGAAAGAAAGAAAGAAAGAAAGAAAGAAAGATACCAGTTACCATTTCTTATCTATTTTGACTTGTATATCTGTTTATTTATTTTTTTTAATTTGATTTATATGCCGCCCTTCTCCAGAGACTCAGGACGGCTTACAATGCGTTAAGCAATAGCTTTCATCCTTTTGTATATTTTATACAAAGTCAGCTTATTGCCCCCACAATCTGGGTCCTCATTTTACCTACCTTAGAAAGGATGGAAGGCTGAGTCAACCTTGAACCTTGGAGAGATTCGAACCTGCAGTAATTGCAGGCAGCTGGTCTTAATAACAGGGTGCTTTAGACCACTGTACTATCAAGGCTCTTGTTCTCTTTCCCTCGGTGCTACTGTTGATAGGTTAGGCCCATGATGGCAAACCTATGGCATGCGTGCCAGAGGTGGAACGCAGTGCCGTCTCTGTGGGCACGCGAGCCGTCGCCCCAGTTCAGCTCCACTGCACATGTGCATGCACTTCCCACCAGCTAGCTGGTCTTTGGGTCTCTGCCACGCATGTGCAGGGGATGGAGCATGTGCAGAGGGACCGTGCACGCATGTATGAGGGCGGGGCACCTGCAGGGGGGCCATGCATGCATGTGTGTGGGGGCACATGCAAGGGCCTGTGTGTGCATGCACAGGGAGGGGGCCGCATTGCACTTTGGGAGTTTGGGCACGCGCATACATGCTTTGGGCACTCAGTGCGGAAAAGGCCATAACTGGGTTAGGCTATTTCTTCCTTTTACATAAAAACAGATGCAAAGAAGGAATTCAGCCGTTGGCCTGTCTCCTTGCCATCTACTCCCATTAGTGGAACTATCATTTCCTTGACTTTCTTCTTGTCCCTTACATATTGAAAGAAACTTTTCGTTGTTGTTATTTTTGGCATTAGTTGCCAGTCTTAGCTCATTCTGGATCTTAGCTTTCCAGATTCCGGCTGTTTGCTGAGATTCTGTTTTAGTTATGTGCCTCTCTTTTTTCCGTTTTTTATATTTGGCCTTTTTGGTCCCTCAATTTGTCAGAGAACTCTATATATCATCCAGGTAATGTCTTCAGTCAAAATGAAATTTTGGGTAGGCAGTCAGAAAGTCGTTGGAAAGAACCAAACCTTTGCCTTAAGGGTTGACTGCAGGGGGTTAGGGTTAGGGTCTCCCCAAAATGAAGAGCAATGTGTGAATGAAGATTCAGTCATCCACGCCAAAAGTATCTTAAAAGGTTAAAATCATGGCACCTGGACAGTGGTAAAATCCAATTTTTTTTACTACCGGTTCTGTGGGTGTGGCTTGGTGGGTGTGGTGTGGCTTGGTGGGCGAGGCAGGGGAAGGATACTGCAAAATCCCCATTCCCTCCCCACTCTGGGGCCAGTCAGAGGTGGTATTTGCCGGTTCTCTGAACTGCTAAAATTTCCACTACCGGTTCTCCAGAACCTGTCAGAATCTGCTGGATTTCACCGCTGCACCTGGACCAAAGTTTATTAAACCTGAGACTTTTCATATTTCACCTTTTAAGATACTTTTGGCCTGGATGATGGAGTCTTCATTGAGATAGGGCATAGAACTGCTTTTTGGAAGGGCTGAATGCCCTAGAGAGCAGGGGCAGTAATGCAAAATGGACAGGATCACCCTGGGCCCAGATCTTGAGCGGACTTTTCTCCCTGACTCCCTCCCTCCCCCGTGCTCGCCCCTGCATTAAAACTACTTTGCAATTTACTCATATGTTTTGAGTGTTTCCTCTCTCAGTTCTGCAGGAAGCGTTTCTAACCTGCGAGGGAGAGGGGCAATGAAGGCTATCCAAACCCTTGTGAGCACAGGTGGGCTGCTGGGGGTTCACGGGGGGTTCGGGAGAACCTCTAACTAAGATTCTGTACAGTTCGGAGAATCCTTAAATCCTGCTCTTGGTTGGCCTCACCCACCCCTCCCCTCCCCGGAGTCCCCAAGCGGCCTGTTTTGGTGCAGGTAAGTGCAGGGTGTGCACGGAGGCTCAGGGAAGGCAAAAAATGGGCCTACCAGAAGTTCGGGAAGGCCGGAAACAGAGGGTCTCTGGAGGCCGGAAACGGGTTTCCGGCCTCCAGAGGGCCTCCAGAGCCTGGGGAGGCCGTTTTTTGCCCTCCCGGAGGCTGGAAGAAAGCCTCCAGAGCCCGGGGAGGGCAAAAATGCCCCCCTCTGTGGTGCAGGAGGCCGACTAGGCCACACCCACCATGCTCACACCGACCCAGCAACCGGGCAGAGAACCCCTTGCTAAAATTGTTGAAGCCCACCCCTGCTTGAGAGGTGTTCCAGTGGTCTCTGGTTGCAGCACTGCTAAGTGAGGGTTCTTCTTATCTGGCAGAGAGCAAAACAGGGCCTGGTGGCTCAGCAGACTGATAGCATTGTGATTAACACCAGCTGTCTGCAATTACTGTAAGTTCGAATCTCACCAGGCTCAAGGTTGACTCAGCCTTCCATCCTTTCTAAGGTAGGTGAAATGAGGACCCAGTTTGTGGGGGCAATAAGCTGACTTTGTATAAATATACAAAAGGATGAAGGCTATTGCTTAGCGCATTGTAAGCTGCCCTGAGTCTCCGGAGAAGGGTGGCATATAAATCAAATTTAAAACAAAAAACAAAAAACCAGGATGCTTCCGTCCTGCTACCCAGGCCTGCTGAAACACCTTCTATTATGCGTGACATGGGTCCAGATCAGGGTTTCTCTGCCTTGGCAACTCTAAGCCATGTGAAATCCCCAGAAAAGTTGTCAAGATTGAGAAATGCTGGGCTGGAGGTTTCTACTCAGCTATACCACAACTATATGGTGCAAAGAGCAACAAAGATGACTAAAGGCCTGGAGACTACAACATATGAAGAACGGCTGCTGCAGGATTTGGGTATGGCCAGTCTAGAAGGACTAGGAGTGACATGATAGCAATAGCAGTTACTTATATACCGCTTCATAGTGCTTTTACAGCCCTCTCTTAAGTGGTTTACAGAATCAGCCTCTTGCCCCTGACAATCTGGGTCCTCATTTTACCCATCTCAGAAGGATGGAAGGCTGAGTCAACCTTGAGCCGGTGAGATTTGAACCGCCGAACTGCAGCTAGCAGTCAGCTGAAGTAGCCTGCAGTACAGCACCACTTCGGCTCTTGATTGCAGTATTCCAGTATTTGAGGGGCTGCCACAAAGAAGAGGTCAAATTATGCTCCAAAGCACCAGAAAGCAGGAGAAGAAGCAATGGATGGAAACCAATCAAGGAGAGACGCAACATGGAATTAAGGAGAAACTTCCTAACAGCAAGGACTATTAACCAGTGGAACAGAAGTTGCCACCAGAAGTTGTGGATTGCTCCATCACTGGAGGTTTTTAAGAAGAGACTGGACAACCACTTGTCTGAAATGGTATAGGGTCTCCTGCTTGAGCAGGGAGACCGCCGTGATTCCTTCCAGCTCTTTTCTGATTGATTGATTGATTGACTGACTGACTGACTGACATCTACAGATGTCGAGATGTCGTACAGAATTACGAGCCGAGGGAACTATAACAGACCATCCATAGAAAGCTTTTGTAAATAGCATTAACTTGGTTGAAACCCTACCCTTCAGCTCAGGGCCTCTTTGGAGTATGAAGCTTGTAAGTGCTGCTGACAGCGTTCCTTTTTAAGTGGCCCTAAAGTGGCCTGTTTAAGTCTCAACACCGTGTTTAATTCCACATCGATTAACTCCTCATTAGGCCCGGCATTATATTCTTTCAGGGTCAGTGGCACATTAACCAGATTGTCCCATTGCATTTAGGCCTTTCGGAAGAGTTGCATGCGCTCGTCCGAGGACTGGGAGGGGCGTATGAAGGGAGTGGGGGTCTTTGTTGAGATATAAATCCATTTGCTTTGAAGCCTTGGTTCCTTCTCTTGATTTATATGGGATTCTTGGGTGGCTGCTAATAATATTCTGCCATGAGACTAATGTAGTGGCCCGCCAGCGACCTGTGCGGATCGTGGTTGATCCCGACGACGAGGAGGCTGGTGTGGGGTCACGCCAGCAGCTTTGCAGCTGGCAGTCGCATCGGACAGCGAGGAGGCTGAAGAGGATGTGGTGCCAGAGGCAGAGACTCAGCCTGGGCCTTCAGAACCTCCAGAGGCTCCTTCAAGTGGAGAGAGCGAAGTGGAGGAGCCTCTCAATGCTCGAGCACGCAGGGCTGCCAAAAGGCAGGAGTGGCTACTCAGGAGGAGGAGGAGGTCTCCTTGAGAGTAAGGCTTGAGGATAATTGGCCACTCCCTTAGCCTATTTAAGTTGCACACAGTTAGTAATTTCTTACTGGAAACAACGTGTAATTATTACAGAGCATTTTGGAGAGTGAGTGTCTTATCGTATCTTGTTTTCTGGGCTGGTTGCCAACCTTTGCCGGACTTTGTTTATTTTATTTATTTATTTATTTTTCATATTTGTATACTGCCCTACTCCTGAAGGACTCAGGGCGGTGAACAGTCATAAATAAATACAAAGACATATAAAGTTAAAGACTATTAAAAACAGATTAAATAATTTAGGCTCAAAAAATTAAAACCAAAAACATCCAGATTTATCTAAAAGGGATCTAAAACCCGATTTAAAAACCCGATTTAACAGCCAATTTAAAAGGGAGAGTTAGGCCAGAAACGTTTTCAGGGCACTGCGGAAGATGTGTAAGTCTTGGATCCTTCGTAACTCCGGGGGAAGCCCGTTCCAGATGGCAGGTGCCCCCACAGAAAAGGCTCTCCCCCTGGGGACTGCCAGTCGACATTGTTTGACCGACGGCACCCCGAGGAGCCCCTCTCTATGGGAGCGTACTGGCTGGTGGGAGGCTATTGGTGGTAGCAGGCGGTCCCGTAGAGAACCAGATCCTAAGCCATGGAGCGCTCTAAAGATAGTAACCAAAACCTTGAAGCGCACCCGGAAGACCAGCGGGAGCCAGTGTAGCTCACACAGGAGGGGGGTCACATGAGAGCGCCACATTGCTCCCGTCACCACCCGCGCGGCCGCATTCTGGACCAGTTGGAGCCTCCGGGTGCTTGGTACGTTATAACTTTGATAAGGACCGTTGGTGTGTGTCACAATCCTTGGGAATCCGGAGCTGGGGCAGAACAACTAAGGACCGGTATGGGGTCTGAAATGGTGTAGGGCAGTGGTGGCAAACCTTTTACTCACCGAGTGCCAAACAGGTATGTGCTTCGTGCGCTTCGCGCGGCTCCTCCCCCATGCACTGTGTGTGCAAATGCACCATCTGCGTATGTAAACAGCTTTTGCATGCGTGCGCCACCGTGCACTGCGCACGCAACCGCAACCGTCTTCGCATGCACACACAGGTTTCGCACGGCTCCCCCGTGCAATGTGTGCACAATTGCAACATTTGCGCATGTGCATGGTTTTTACGTGCGCAGTGCACGCACGCGAATGCCATTTGCGCATGCACGCACTATGCACCAGTACTCTCGCACACATGCACAAACTATGGTACAGGGGTGAAATGTAAAATTTGTTACTACAGGTTCTGTGGGCGTGGCTTGGTGGTGGGGGTTTTAATGTGGTTGGGTGGGCGTGGCCAACTTTTTTTTTTTTTTTTACTTTTAAAAGCATTTTTTCTACAACCTCTTCGGGCAAAGAGGTTGTTAAAAAAATGCTTTTAAAAGCGTCTGACAATCCCAGCTGAGCTGTGCGATCATCGGAGGCTTTTTTTTTTTTTTTTTTTACTTTTAAAAGCATTTTTTCTACAACCTCTTCGGCCAAAGAGGTTTTTTAAAAAATGCTTTTAAAAGCATCTGACGATCCCAGCTGAGCTGTGCGATCATCGGAGGCTTTTTTTTCTTTTTCTTTTTAAAAGCATTTTTTCTACAACCTCTTCGGCCAAAGAGGTTTTTTAAAAAATGCTTTTAAACGCGTCTGACAATCCCAGCTGAGCCGCGCGATCATCAGAGGCTTTTTTTTTTTTTTTTTTACTTTTAAAAGTGTTTTTTCGGTCAAAGAGGTTGTAGAAAAAATGCTTTTAAAAATAAAAATCAAAAGCCTCTGATGATTGCGTGGCTCAGCTGGGCATGGGTGGGGGCAGGGAATTTTGTTACCGGTTCTCCGAACCACTCGCCTCCATCACTCCCGGATCAGGCGATCCGGTCCGAACCGGGAGCATTTCACCCCTGCTATGGTGACCAAAACTGGATGCCGTATTCCATCTTCCATCATAGGGCTTGTTTTCTACTCCTCCATTCTCCTCTTTTTCCTCCTCTGAACCTGCTTCAGTTTCTCCGAAACCATCTTTTAAAAGCACAAGGCAGAAAGTGCTTGAGTGTAATCTACACACAGCAAAGCGGATAATTGTTGCCTTCGGGTTGAGACTCTTCTCAAGCCCCAACAGTTCATGAATGGAGTTGCAAGATTTCTCAGGGAGCTTCATCAATCATCCTTTAACGCCAGGAAAAAAAGAGGGACTGGAGGCAGAATCTTGGAAATGGAATCCGTGACACCCCGGCTGCCATTCATTAGCGAACTCATTAAGGTGGGAGTCTCACTGAATCATTTCAGCTTCTTCCTCTCCGATTGCTTAACTGAGGTACTAATGGCTCTTATACCGAAATACCGCTGAGCTATCCATCTATTCTGCCCTAGTCATGCTTGGAAATGCTCCTTTTCTTTCTCAACTTTCAAGCATTCCCTTACAGCGGGGCTCTCCAACCTTGGCAACTTTCAGCCTGGCAGACTTCAACTCCCAGAATTCCCCAGCCAGCAAAGCGGACTTCAGCAAAGCTGGTTGGGGAATTTTGGGAGTTTATTTATTTATTCATTGGTTCGATTTATATGCCTCCCTTTCTCCGGAGACTCAGGGCGGCTTACAATGCGTTAAGCAATAGCCTTCATAGTTTTGTATATACCTGCTTAGTAGGGCTTTCGGCCTCCCCAAGCAGTGTTCTTTTTTTTTATACAAAGTCAGCTTATTGCCCCCACAATCCGGGTCCTCATTTTACCTACCTCGGAAGGATGGAAGGCTGAGTCAACCTTGAGCCTGGTGAGATTTGAACTTGCAGTAATTGCAAGCAGCTGGCAGCTAAGTGCTATTTACCAGCGCTTTAGTCCGCTGCTCCACCAAGGCTCCGTTGAAGTCCGCCAGGCTTAAAGTTGCCAAGGTTGGAGACCCCTGCCTTACAGTATACTTATATTGCCCTGCAAATAGGAAATACTTCTTGCTTTTGGACTGAAAGGGGTCTTCGCTTTGATGGAGAAGTTGAATTATATTTATAGCTTATATTGGTTTTTGTTTTTGTTAAAAAAAAAAGCCAAATTGATTCAGTTGTTCTTGGAACAGGCTGAGGAATTGTGAAAATCCCTGGCCAGTGAGAGACAGAACTTTATGCTTCAGCTTCTGCAGGGGGTTGGACTAGAAGACTTCCCAAAGCCCCTTCCAACTCTATTATTCTATGTTCTGTATCCGTTCTAATTCCGTTATTCTGGTATGCAGTTGGCCCCAATTGTCATGCTGATGGGCCAAGACGCTGATGTTTCCCTTCCTGGGTACAAAAAAAATATTCAGCAATCATATCGATAGACTTGAGAGGAAGATGTAACAGATTAACAGAGTTGGAAGGGACTTCGGAGGTCATCTAGTCCAACCCCCTGCTCACGCAGGAGACCTATACCAAGGATTCGAACTGCCAACCTTTCTGATCAACAAGCTCAGCGTCTTAGGCACTGAGTCAATGCGAGCCCCCTAATTCCTGGATCAAAGCTTGACTCTTTCTTCAAGATCAAAAATGGGATAGTGGCTTCACACATACACACACCCAAAAGATCCACATGACGGATAGGCTGAAATTCTCTGAGCCCAAGAATATAAATGAATGTTTCCAAAATATTGCACAATAGGGACAAGGGGTCATTGGTGTGGTGTCCTCCAAGCATGAGGAACGGGAAGATAGGAGCTTCAGCGTGGATATACGGCCTACTGTAGACATTTTGTAATTTTAATAAGGGTGGGGGTGGCTCGATCCATATTGTCGGTGTGAATATTTGTGTTTTATTATTGTTGACGTTTTGTGTGGTACGTTGGCTGCGCAGGGGTTTGTCAGATAGATTGGTGGTCCTACAAACACTGAAAATAAATAAGTAGATATGTGATCAGCACCTTTTTATTCACGGCCCTAGAGAGGACCTGAAGGGGTGCTCCATGATTTCAGATTAACAGATTAACGGAGTTGGAAGGGCCCTTGTAGGTTGTCTAGTCCAACCTCCCGCCCAAGCAGGAGACCCTACACCATTTCTGACAGATGGCAGTCCAGTCTCTTCTTGAAAGCTTCCAGGGATGAAGCTCCCACAACTTCCAAAGACAGCTTCTGTTCCATGGGTTGATTGTTCTCACTGTCAGAAAATTCCTCCTTATTTCCAGGTTGAATCTCTCCTTGTTCAGTTTCCATCCATTACTCCTTGTCTGGCCTTCGGGTGCTTTGGAAGATAGCTTGACCCCTTCCTCTCTGTGGCAGCCCCTCAAATATTGGAAGATGCTATCCTGTCTCCCCTGGTCCTTCTCTTCACTAGACTAGCCAGGCCTAGTTCATGTAACACTTCTTCATATGTTTTAGCCGCCAGGCCCCTCATCAGCCCTGTGGAATGAACTGCCCCCGGAAATACGCAAGATCTCCGACCTCCGGGTGTTCCGCTGCGCATTGAAGACCTTGTTGTTCCGCCAGGCAGGGCTGTCAATATAATCATTTAAAATTGGGGCATTTTAATTTTTAGAGTTTTAAATCAGCCAAATTTATTTAATTATTTTAATTTTTAATTATTGTTGTGTCTTGTGTTTTTAAACTGGCTGTACACCGCCCTGAGTCCTTCGGGAGAAGGGCGGTATAGAAATAAAATTATTATTATTATTATTATTATTATTATTATTATTATTATTATTATTATTATTATTATTATTATTATTATTATTATTATCATCCTGATTGCTCTTCTCTGAATTTTTTCTAGAGTCTCAACTTCTTTTTTATAGTGTGGTGACCAAAACTGGATGCAGGACTCTAGGTGTGGTCTTTTTTTCACCTTCTATCCTTGCCTGTCAATGATAAAGGCAAGGGAAGGCCATTGACTCAGCAAAAGGTTTCGTGCTGCCTCTGAGTCCCTTTATGCCCAGGCAGGAAAAGATTCTTATCGACTTTCTCCTGAAGGAAAAGTGCATCATCATATCTGCAGATCGATAAACTTGAGAGGAAGATGTGACAAATTAACAGAGTTGGAAGGGACCTTGTAGGTCATCTAGTCCAACCCCCCACCCAAGCAAGAGACCCTGACACCATAAGTTATCATGACTTCTGTTAGTTTTGTCAGCCAGTTGCGAATCCATCTGGTGGTGATCAGATGGATCACCACCATTTTTTTCTAGCTTACTGAGAAATATGTTGTGGTCTACTTTGTCGAATGCTTTCTGAAATCTAAGTATATTACGTCCACAGTATTTCGCTGGTCTACTAATTTAGTCACTATGTTGAAGAATGAGATAGGCTTTTCCTCTGTCACAGCTGGTGGAAAGGAAGGTGATGCATTCTCTTCCAGTTGCTCTCACTTCTCTTGAGTCACGCCAGACTTCATGGATACAGCAAAGGGTTAACCCTTGGCAGTTCAGGAGAACAAAGATCCGTTGTCAACTTGCCCAGTTCAAAACCAAGTCAAGATGGTGACCACTACCATGCAATCAAACTCTTGTCCTCGGTGAGCTGTGGATGGACAGGGCTTATCAGGTTGAGTGACTCATGGACCTCATGTTCTGCCCCAGCTCCGGATTTCTGAGGATATTGACACACACCAACGGTCCTTATCAAATTTATTAAGCTGCAAGAATAAACAAGACCGGCAAAGATTGGCAACCAGCCCAGAAAACAAGATATGATAAACCAAAATACTCTGATAATAAATACGAGTTGCTTCTAGCAAGAAACTTACTAAGGGTGTGTGACTTAAATAGGCTAAGGGAGTGGCCAATTATCCTCAAGCCTTACTCTCGAGGAGACCTCCTCCTGAGTAGCCACTCCTGCCTTTTGGCAGCCCTGCGTGCTCGAGCATTGAGGAGAGGCTCCTCCACTTCGCTCTCTCCACTTGAAGGAGCCTCTGGAGGTTCTGAAGGCCCTGGCTGACTCTCTGCCTCTGGCATCACATCCTCTTCAGCCTCCTCGCTGTCCGACACGAGCGCTGGCTGTGCAGGCTGATGGCACAACCCCACACCAGCCTCCTCGTTATCGGGATCAGCCATGATCCACGCAGGCCACTGGTGGGCCACAACACCTCAGGAGGTGGAACGGGGCATACTTATGCCATAGAGGAGGTACAAAGTGGGGAAGCCAAGATGGGTTACCAGGATAGTAGGCCACAGAGCGGCGAGGGGTTGGTATAAACTCAGTTTTCCAATAAAAGAGAATATTTGTAGCTCAGGGCTAAAATGAGGGGTCCTTGGTGCTCTCTGGGTTTGCTACTTTTCTTGCAGACGTTTCATGACCCAACTAGGTAACAGCATCAGTGCTAGAAGGGAGTTGGGTTTGTGGAGTGGCGGGGAAGGAAAAGAGGAAGAGGAGGACTGTAGGGTCCTTGGTGCTCTTTGAGCTTGGTGGTTTTCTTGCAGACATTTCATGACCCAACTAGGTAACAGCATCAGTGCTAGCCCTTATCTCAGTTTAGCTAAGCTCCCATTTCTTCTTTCTCTTTGTCTGCATTTGATGTGATGTGGAGCATCCTAAAAGGAAAGACTGGTTGGCCATAAATTTCAGAGTGCCAACATTTTATGGCTCAAAGCGGGAACATTTTTACAGTGTTCTGACCCTGCGGCATGTTTTCCCACCCCTCCTGTACACTCCAAACACCCCCTTGCACAATTTTACTCATTGCCTGCTCCCATCAGCTGCCCTCTCTACTCATTCTGCAAAAGTGTTGGCTGTGTCGCCTGCAAGGCAAGTATCATCCCCCCTCCCCAATCTCCCAGTAAAAGCCTCCCCCATCTGGCGCCCTGCAGATGTGCTGCTTTCAATTCTCCTTGTTCCCAGCTTTATTGTCATGAGATTTGTAGGCCCACATCTGGAGAGTGTCAAGACTGGAGAAAGATTTAGTAGGAAGGTGTGTGTGTTGGTGGGGGGGGAATCTGCGCCTTATGATGGATGAAATTATCACCAAAGGAGTCGTGCTAACTTGAAGGATGGCAAACCTCTTGGCTTAAAATAATGATTCTTAAACTGGGAATGGGTTATTAGGGCAAATCTTGGGGTTCTTGCAGCTGTTTGTAAATAGGTTATTTGTGGCTCAGTTTGGGACTTCCACAGGTAGTCCTCGACTTGCGACCCCAAGTGAGTCGGAAGGAAGGAAGGAAGGAAGGAAGGAAGGAAGGAAGGAAGGAAGGAATAGCACTTAGACATATATACTGCTCTATAGTGCTTTACAGCCCTCTCTAAGTGGTTTTACAGAGTCAGCTTGTTGCCCCCAACAATCTGGGTCCTCATTTTACCCATCTCGGAAGGATGGAAGGCTGAGTCAACCTTGACTCAGGATTGAACTGATGGCAGTGGGCAGAATTAGCCTGCATTACTGCATTCTAACCACTGCACACCATGGATGGATGGATGGATGGGAGGGAAGGAAGGAAGGAAGGAAGGAATAGCCATAGCCATAGCCATAGCAATTATATACCGCTTTACAGCCCTTTCTAAGCGGTGTACAGAGTCAGCCTGTTGCCCCCAACAATCTGGGTCCTCATTTTACTGACCTTGGAAGGATGGAAGGCTGAGCCAACCTTCTCAGCGCAGTGGCGCAATGGTTAGAATGCAGTATTGCAGGCTGACTCTGCCCACTGCCAGCAATTTGAATCTCACCAGGCTTCCATCCTTCCAAGGTGGGTAAAATGAGGAACCAGATTGTTGGGGGCAAGAGACTGACTCTGTAAACTGCTTAGAGAGGGCTGTAAAGCACTGTGAAGTGGTATATAAGTCTTAGTTGCTATTGCTAGCAGAGTGGAGTTTGGTGCCCTCATTACAGGGCAGGAGAAGGCTGGAGAAACCCTGTTTCTCTCACATGCGCAGCCCTAATGCCTAGCGTGACTCACCAAACTCCCAACGGATTTGTCTTTCCTTGCATTTTTGGCATCTTCTCCCCCCCTCCCCTTTTCCCCCCTCCTGGGGGGTAGAATAGCTTTAATTTCCCAAGAGAAGCCTCCTCCGTGTGACACGCTGTCAGCCGGGTGCTCGGAACCTGTGCCTTGTTTTGTGCCATACAATGGGGCTGGAGCGTGTCAAAACATGACAAGCAGCCAGCCAATGTCACCAGTGCAATCCAAATGCTCAGCCTTGAGGGGTTTTGGAAGAGCTTAATAATCTCAGGCACGGATTGTCCCCGCTTGCTGAGCAGGTGCCATCTCTCCTCCGAAGAGATCTCGCTCGGAGCCACGGCAGCTGCAGTTCTCTCTCTCCGACTGGCAGCTTCATTAAGCGCACCGAGTGAGTTATGATGGCAAGAGCACAGGCTTAGTTTTGGTTTCCCGGCGTTTGATTACCCGAAAGGGGGGACCGTCTTCGGTCTGATCCGTCCCTTGGTGCTGTACCCAATGCCCCGATAAAATATCTGAGCCATATCTATAATATTGACAGAGCAAATGATCGTAATTTATTGATGGAGATTTATAGCCCTTTATAGCAGGCTCGGAGATCTCTCCAAACGTATTCCTACCCTCACCTCTCTGCATACGAGAGGCTGGCTGCCAGTGGGGTGGAGCGGGGGTCTGTGGCCAACTCGCCATTGCCAACACTATAATACCACTCTATAAAGCCTTAGTAAGACCACACCTAGAGTACTGCATCCAGTTTATTTATTTATTGTTTATTTATTGGTTGGATTTATATGCCACCCTTCTCTGGAGACTCAGGGCAGCTTACAATGCGTTAAGCAATGGACTTCATATTTTTGTATATACCTGCTTAGTAGGGCTTTCGCCCCCCCCCCCCAGCAGTGTTTTTACACAAAGTCATCTTATTACCCCACAATCTGGGTCCTCATTTTACCTACCTCAGAAGGATGGAAGGCTGAGTCAACCTTGAGCCTAGTGAGATTCGAACTTGCAGTAATTGCAGGCAGCTGGCTTTACTTTAACAGCACTTTAGCCACTGCGTCACCAAGGCTCCTGTTTTGGACACCAGATTATAAAAAAGATGTGGAGACTCTAGAAAGAGTGCAGAGAAGAGCAACCAGGATGATGAGGGGACTGGAGGCTAAAACGATGAACGGTTGCAGGAACTGGGCAGTGAAGAGAAGGACCAGGGGAGACAGGAGAGCTGTCTTCCAATATTTGAGGGGTTGCCACAGAGAGGAGGAAGTGGGGTCAAGCTATTTTCCAAGGCACCTAAAGGCCAGACAAGGAACAATGGATGGAAACTGATCAAGGAGAGATTCAACCTAGAAATAAGGAGAAATTTTCTGACAATGAGAACAATCAACCAGTGGAACAGAAGTTGCCTTTGGAAGTTGTGGGAGCTTCATCACTGGAGGCTTTCAAGAAGAGACTGGACGGCCATCTGTCAGAAATGGGGTAGGGTCTCCTGCTTGGGCAGGGGGTTGGACTAGATGACCTCCAAGGTCCCTTCCAACTCTGTTAATCTGCATTACCTGCTGGTGTCTTGTCCCTCCTTTCCTTAAGGAGGCAGCATCGGTGTCACTGGAAGGAAGGCTGTGGTGGTTTTTTGTTTGTTTGTTTGTTTGTTTTTTTGCCTTTTGCTTGGCGCCCAAGTGCTTGCCTTCTTCTGCTCTCTCAAGGTCGTGGCAAAAATAGCTGTTCTCCTGTTATTGGGCTCTGTTTGCACGGCAGGCTAATCTGGGTCAGGAGAGGTTAGTGTGTTGTGCAAACAGGATCCGGTTAATTAACTCCTGCAGAAAACGGTAGTTAAACCTTCCCACCTAGTGAGCTGCATCTCCCGAATGAATCAGCAGCTCCCCTTCCCCAGGAGAGATCTTCCAAAAATGAGCCTTGCCGAGGGACTTCCTCCCTTACCAGCTGTGAGACTGTCTGTTTCTCAACCTCGCTGGCTAGGGAATTCTGGGAGTTGAAGTCCACCCATCTGAACATTGCCAAGATTGAGAAATGCTGGTCGGTTACCCTGGAATTAAAAGAAAAAGATGATTCGGAATTTTATGCAGTTTGGGGAAAATGGTACACTTGGATAGATAATAGAAATAAAAATTGGAAATATACATAAGGCTATTGAGGATTAGATATTGAATGTATATAATGTATATATCAGTGATGGCTAGCCTTTTTGCCATCGAGTGCTAAAAGCGGGGGGACGCAGGGAGGTCGCCCACATGCGCGCCCACACCTATAATTAAATGCATCCCATCCCCACGCGTGCCCCCACACGCCCTTGCACGCTTTTAACATGTGATGGCCTGGTAGGCCTGTTTTTCACCCTCCCCAGGCTTCAGAGCAGAGGTGAAATGTACAATTTGTTACTATCGGTTCTGTGGGCATGGCTTGGTGGTGGGGGGGGGTAATGTGACATTTTTTCTAATGCTTTGAAAAGCCTCTGCCGATCAGGCAACTCAGCTGGGATTGTCAGAGACTTTTCAAAGCATTTTTTTTTACCACTTCTTCGGCCAAGAGGTTGCAGAAAAAAAATGCTTTGAAACGGTGAAAGACAAACGTGTTAAATGACTGGAGTCCAGAATTTAGGAAAATCTGAAATCATGCTGCATGTTCTTGGTGCTCCAGATACTTGAATTGTAATTGTAATAAACATTTCTGTAACATCCTCCCCAAAGTAAAAAAAAAAAAACTTTCGTTTTGCATAAACATCTATTTAGGACAGTGTTTCTCAACCTTGGTAGCTTGAAGATGGGTGGACTTCAACTCCCAGAATTCCCCCAGCCAGCAGCGGTTCTCGGTTTTATTTTCATAAAGTATACTTCAAGGAAAGGTCACGATCCATTCTCTAATCAAGGTGCAATTACCCAAAAGCAGAATGGGATTAATTGCCACCCTGACACGTGGTAGCAGAGGATTCTACCACTGAGCGCTGCTGGCTGGGGGATTCTGGGAGTTGAAGTCCACCCATCTTCAAGCTTCCAAGGTTGAGAAACACTGATTTAGGACTTCAGTCAAACTTCCACAGGTGCAAGCAATGGGTTCCCCAACCTTTCTGACTTTGCAGATCAGTGGGAGGGGGAAACAGTGGAGATGGTCCCATGGGAGTGGCCAGGAAGCACACACACACGCAGCTCCATTTGCACAAATGTGGGGGAGCTTGCACAAATGGAGTTGTGCGTGCACACGCTTGCCCACTGCTCGCACAAGTGGAGGTGAGGTGCACATGGACATGCTCACCTGCCGCTTCCACGAATGGCCCAGGGGTTCGGGATCCCTGGAGTAAGACATCTCCTCTTCTTCTTCTTCTTCTTCTTCTTCTTCTTCTTCTTCTTCTTCTTCTTCTTCTTCTTCTTCTTCTTCTTCTTCTACTACTACTACTACTACTACTACTACTACTACTACTACTTCCTCTTCCTCTTCCTCATTCTCCTCCTCTTTTCTTCTTCTTCTTCCTCTTCCTCTTCCTCTTCCTCTTCTTCATTCTCCTCCTTTCTTCTTCTTCTTCTTCTTCTTCTTCTTCCTCCTCCTCCTCTTCCTCTTCCTCATTCTCCTTTCTTTTTCTTCTTCTTCTTCTTCTTCTTCTTCTTCTTCTTCTTCTTCTTCTTCTTCTTCTTCTTCTTCTTCTTCTTCATCTTCTTCTTCCTCTTCCTCATTCTCATTCTCCTCCTTTCTTCTTCTTCTTCTTCCTCCTCCTCCTCTTCCTCTTCCTCATTCTCATTCTCCTCCTTTCTTCTTCTTCTTCTTCCTCCTCCTCCTCCTCCTCCTAATCTAGTCCTTTTTATTCTTCTTCCTTCTTCTTCCTCCTCCCTCTCCTCCTCCACCTCCTTCTTCTTCTCATATTCCCGCAGACGCAGGGTCTGCTTTTCGGATCATCGGAAGCCATTTTGCATGGTCAGCTGCATCTTCAGGATGCAGGCCCACAGCTTGCATATCTTTGTTGAAGATATCTTGCCATCTCTGTTTTGGGTGCCCACAAGGTAACCAGCCATTGACTTTTAGTTGGTAGGCAGTCTTGGCCACAGTGGAAGGTGCTGCTCTCTGGATATGTCCATACCAGCAGAGCCGGCCTTCTCCCTCATCTTCTCTGTAATTGGGGCCACACTAAAATGGTGTCATTTGTGATGCGGTCAAGAAGGGAGATTCCCGATATCCAATAGAGCATTTGCATTTCCATGGCACGGAGAGAGCTTTCGTAAGAAATATACCTGTCGGGTTTTTTTTCTCTTTCCAAAATCTGTTGCTAATAATTGGCTCGAGGGAATTTCTTATTTCAATTGGGGTCGTTTTACTCATATTTGTCTAGGCTGGGTGCCGTTTGTCTAGTCTCTAATGCAGGAGTGTGAAACTCAGTTTCATTGAGGGCCACATGAGGGCTGTGGTTGACCTCAGGGAGCCGGGCAGGCGTGGCTGACTTGGTGGGCGTGGCCAGCTTGACATCACTCTCTGGGAGTGGCCAACTGGGTGGGTGTGGCCAGCTGGATGAGTGTGGCCAGCTTGACACCACTCACTGGGCCAACTGGATGGGCGTGGCCATCTTGATGCCACTCCCCAAACTGCTGGCATGTTTCCTCTTCGCATTGGGTAGACTGGGCCGAAGTGACATGGGCCGGCCCCTTACATTTTCCAGGCCAGCCCTATGGGCCGGATCCAACTACATCGCAGGCTGGATGCGGCCTGTGGGCCTTGAGTTTCACACCCCTGCTCTAGTGGTACCTTTCAAATGCCTCTGTTGTGAATGACAATGACGTGTCTGTCTCCAGGAATGATCTAATCTGCCTCTTCCTTTCTCTTTCTCCCCGTTCCTTTGGGACGTTTTTCAGGAAGCAAACTGCTGATTTTGGTGCTGTGCTTGAACTTCCCATCCGAAGTGGAGCTGTGTCCCGGAGCATGCGTGTGTTACAGTGAACCCAAAATCACAATCAGCTGCCAGCAGCAAGGGATCGCCACCATCCCCGTCGAGATCCCAGTCCAGACTCAGCGGATTTTCCTACACAACAACCGAATCAACCTGATCCAGTCCACCAGCTTTACTTTCTGCCGCAACATCTCCATTCTGTGGATCCACTCCAACAATATCAGTCTCATTGAACCCGGGGCGTTCTATGGGCTCGACAAGTTGGAAGAGCTCGATCTGAGCGACAACGTGAACCTGAAGTCCATCAATCCTTCTACCTTCCAGGGCCTTGTCCACCTGCATACTTTGCACCTGGATCGTTGCGGGCTCCTGGAGTTGTCCACGGGTCTTTTTCGGGGGCTTTTCTCCTTACAGTATCTCTACCTGCAGGACAACGACCTGCAGGAGCTTCTGGACGACACCTTCCTGGATCTTGCTAACCTCACCTATTTGTTTCTGCATGGGAACAAAATCAAGAGTTTGTCGGAAAACGTGTTTCGGGGGTTGACGAATCTGGATAGGCTGCTGCTGCATCAGAACAGGGTCAGCGTGGTCCATCGGAGGGCATTCCATGACCTGGGGAAAGTGATGACCTTGTACCTTTTTAATAACAACTTGACGGTGCTGACCGGAGAGACGATGGCTCCGTTGGGGTCTCTCCAATACCTTCGACTCAACGGCAACCAGTGGGTGTGTGATTGCCAGGCTCGGTCGCTCTGGGATTGGTTTAAGCAGTTCAAAGGGTCTTCCTCCGAACTGGAGTGCCACTTACCTGCTCAGCTGGCCGGAAGGGACCTCAAGCGCTTGCAGAGCACGGACCTGGAAGGCTGCCTCGACTCCTTCAACCAGGTCAGAACAAGCGTCTTCAGCACCAAAACCAGATCTGGCAAACGGCCCACGGCGGACCCGACGCTCGGTCCTCAGGACAACGGGCAGAAATGCTGCCAGCCAGAGATGGATAAATCTTTCATTTATGAAGCCAAAGCCAATCGGGCTTCTCCTAATAACCCACTCAAGGATAAGGAAAATATGGCCAAAACCAAGCATCAGGTGGAGGTGGAACTGCCCAAAAACGGCAGCAACAAGCACATCAACGACTCACCCTTTGGGACGTACCCCAGTGCAGCCGACCCCCCTTTGACCAACTTGAAACCCGAGTTCTTGGGTCCCGTAGAGCCCTCCACCGCCCCGACCAAAAGGAGGCAGGGGTGTTCTCGAAGGAATAAGTCCAGGTCTCAGTGCCGTATGGCACAGCCGGCTCCCAGTGCCAGTGCCAGCCCCCCGGTCCTCCCGAGCCTTCTTCTGCCCCCCGTCATGTGGAGTCTCTTTTGCTTCTCTTGAAATCGATCCAGCCTTTGCTTTCAGGAGAGGCTCCTGTCTTTAAGAGAGGAACAGGAGGTGGGAGAGGGGATGGGACGGGATGGGACGGGATGCAAAGCCTCGTCTCTCCAAAGGTTGTGAAGGAGAGGTTATGCCCAGAGAAAAACGTTACGATGCTAAACATTATACTGGATGCCTTTATAAACTCTCTCACACACACAAAATCAACAACAACAACAAAAAAAAGTGTAAATAATTTATTTCTTCCTTCTGGAATTTATATGTTTGATTTTGATTGGTTGATCTTACCTTTGTCCTTGGAATTACCCTTTTCCCAAAGAGAAAAAAGAGAGAGAGAGAGAGAGAGAGAGAGAGAGAGAGAGAGAGAGAGAGAGAGAGAGAGAGAGAGAGAGAGAGAGAGAGAGAGAGAGAGAGAGAGAGAGAGAGAGAAAGAAAGAAAGAAAGAAAGAAAGAAAGAAAGAAAGAAAGAAAGAATAGAAAAATAAGAGGTCTAATAACCCCCATATCTTTGTAATGTTTCCCCCCCACACCCTAAAAATCATTCCTTGTAATTTGAAGTCCTAAACGATATTGCACATTTTCCCATCTGCTGAGATCACATCAGTGGCAATTTTTTAAAAAAATTCCTACCTTTCTGAATTTCGAGGTTTTAACCTCCTTTTGTTTCCACCTGACTGGGTTTGCAGAAGGAGGCATTTGTTAAAGAATGCTCCCTTTTCATTCACTGAAGACTGCAGTATATATATAAATATGAATATAGATTATATATATATATATAGATATGCATTTTATTTTACTTGTGTACAAGTACAAAAAAAAAATACGAAATAAATATTTCTTTCTTTTTTCCTTGCGGTGTTATCACCTTCGCACGCACATACCGCTCACATCTCTTCCGGGGGTCCTTCGGTGTTGGAGTTTCCTTCCTGGATTTGCTGGTTTCTGTCTGTTAAGCTCCTGCAAAGATACCTGAGAGCCATTCCCTGCCGGAAGGAAAGGCAGCGACTGAGCCAGGCGGGGCCACTTTAGGCAATTTCCAGTTGGCGTCAGCAAAGGATTCCCTCCCAGAAAAGCCACTCTTGTTAATGGTGCAGTGCCCTCCCTGGCTCCCTGAAGGGTCTCTGCTCGCATGGTGAATATTTCAGAGTAGCTCAGAATAGCAAGCAAGGATGGAAATGAGGGCTCTGGCCAAGGCAGCTTAGACGCCAGAGGACAGGCAAGCACAAGCCAAGAGCCAACAATAACCCAAATAAGGAAAGAAAAAGAGAGGAAAATATCTCTTGCAGTCTATTAAAGCTGAACTAAATTGTGGTCTCTTTCTGTAGGGGTGTGTGTGTGTGTGTGTGTGTGTGTTGGGATGTCTAGTCTAGACTTCATATATATTTTTTTTTCTAGGAAATTTGAAAAGATTTCTTTGACAGTCTTCTGGAGACCACAGCTTCTCTCTACTCTTTGGTTCATTTTGCCACGGCCAATCCACCACAGCCATCTTGCCATGGCCAACTCAGTATGGCCATCTTGCCATGGCCAACCCACCAGCCGACATCCCACCGCCAACCCACCATGGCCATCTCACCATAGCCAACTTGCCACGGCCAACCTGCCAGAGCCAACTTGCCATGGCCAACTCGCCACGGCCATCTTGCCACAGCCAACTCAGTTCCCACGGCCAACCCACCACAGCCAACTCTAACCAAAGGTAGATGACCCTTGGTTGCCATAGCCAACTTGCCACAGCCCCACAGCTAACCCACCACAGCCAATTCGCCACGGCCAACTTGCCACAGGACAAGTTGCTGCATGACAAGAGTTACACTGATATAAAAAAAAAAATGGTACAATAGAAAGGATGCAAAAGGAGGAACAAAATGAAATGTGAACGGCAAAAGTTAAAACAATTTTTTCTGTATTTTCAATAATTAAATTGAATTGTTAAATTATGCCACGGCGAGTCTTCCCGCGGTGAGTTGGCCATGACAAATTGTCTTGCAGCGAGTTGGCCGTGGCAGATTGCCCCATTCCATCTTTTCCACCACCTTCCAGACTCCCCGAGTGTCTACTTTTTCTGAATTCCCCAGGGAAGAAAGTTCCCTCCTGGACGGGTGTTAAGCTGGGGAGACTGCAAGCAGCTGGAGAGAATTCTAAGGAGAGCTATGGGAAGGGAACGTCACGAGGTGGCAGAAGTCTCAATGACGGGGTTGCTTTATCTTTATCTTGATTTGATTTCTATACTGCCCTACTCCCGAAGGACTCAGGGCGGTGAACAGCCAAACAGTAAATACAAAATTTAAAAACAGGATAAAATCGAATTAAACAATTTGGCCCAGACAAATTAAAACACCCCAATCATTTAAAAAACAGATTAAAATTTGCATATTAAAAAGAAAAGAGGGAAGAGATTAGGCCAGGCCCGCCTGGTGAAATAAAAAGGTCTTCAAAGTGCAGCGGAAGGTGCGTAGATCCGGGATCCTCCGTATCTCCGGGGGGAGCTCGTTCCAGATCGTAGGTGCCCCCACAGAGAAGGCTCTCCCCCTGGGGGCCGCCAGTCGACATTGTTTGGCCGACGGCACCCGGAGGAGCCCCTCTCTATGGGAGCGTACTGGTCGGTGGGAGGCTATTGGTGGTAGCAGGTGGTCCTGTAGATAACCAGGTCCTGAGCCATGGAGCGCTTTAAAGGTGGTAACCAAAACCTTGAAGCGCACCCGGAAGACCACCGGGAGCCAGTGCAGCTCGCGCAGGAGAGGCATTACATGGGAGCGCCACATCACTCCCATTACCACCTGCGCTGTCGCACTCTGCCCCAGTTGGAGCCTCCGGGTGCTCCTCAAGGGGAGCCCCATGTAGAGAGCATTACAATAGTCCAGGTGGGAAGTGACGAGGGCATGAGTGATTGTGTGTAGGGAGTCCCGATCCAGAAAGGGATGCAACTGGCGAATCAGGCGAACCTGATGAAAAATCCTCCTGGTCACAGCCATCAAGTGCTCTTCTAAAGACAGCCGTGAATCCAGGAGGACGCCCAAGTTGCGCGCCCTCTCCGTGGGGGCTTTCCCTTTAGAACCCAAGTTCTCCGCTCACTAAGGCAGAAATGCCTTCCGCTTTTTACTAAAAACATTGCTGCAAAGCGACAAAGTGGCTGTTGGTTTTCCAGGTAACAGAGAAATGTACAGATGGCTGCAATTTACCTTGGAAATCTCTCTGTCTGTGGGATGGCGACAGCTTGATATCTACACACGTCCCTGGGCTGTTTGCTTAAGGACACTGCACTGCTTCCAAGAAAAAAATCTCTCTTCATATTTTAGCTTGGGAAAGGAAATTTGAAAGCCATTTCTGTTTCAGAGGCATTGTGGAACGTATGAATGGGTAAGTACAGGGTAGTCCTTGACTTACAACTCATCATTTAGTGACCGTTCCAAAGTTACAATGTCCTTGAAAAGAGTGACTTATGACAGCCTTTCAAATGGCCATTGCCGCATCCCCCTAGTCACGTGATCAAAATTCAGATGACTGCCTTGTCCCCGGCTCATGTGAGCCCCTTTTATTGTTTGGAAAAGATAATTTTTTTCTATATGACCCAGTGAAGTATTGCCTCAGATTACAGTCGTGGCCAGAATTGTGGAAAAAGTGTATTTTTGAGGTTTGATGTCTAATAACACCACTTTTTTTTCTGGAATTTCAAGATAATCCTATTCCACTGCTGGAATGGCCTGGGAATAGCCCAGACCTTCACCCAATTGAAAATCTAGGGAGCCGACTAAAGAAACTTGTTAGTCAGAAGCCACCCAGCAATAAAACCCAGTTAATAGAAGCCATCCTTCCATCTTGGTTTCACATTAGAACAGCTGCAGAACTCAAAGACTTGGTTCACTCCATGGGAAGACATTGTAAGGCCATAATTCATGCTAAAGGCTACCCAACGAAGTATTAACTGACGTGGTGATCATTTCTGCATATCTCCTTTTTTCTAGGGTGATCAGTTTTGTGTATCTCGTTTTTTCTACGCGTTTCACTTTTCTTCTTTATACTGTAATCGCTATTCTAATAGCAAATCCTCCATAAAAGTTATTGCATTACATTCTTGATTAAATTATCTTTCGATTGATATGTAGTTTTATCAAAAAAAAAAGTGGTGTTATTAGCTAGTTTTAGAAAATACATTTTTCCCAAAAGGTTTCCACAATTCTGGCCACTTCTGTAATCCTAGAATTATATCCTGATTTTGGATCTACACAGGAAGAGTAAACCAATGTAAACACGTTCCAAGATGATCAAAAGAACTGTGACATTTTATACTGCTGAAGAAAATAATAATAATAAAAAAAAGTTTACTACGTTTTCATATTTTTATTCCGGAAGTTGCTACCTTTATTTTTGTGCAGAGTCCTTCTTAAAAAAGAGAGAGATTGTATCTGCAATCTCAAGCGACACAGACTATTTCCCTGTTTATTCTCTGGAATAATAACTCTCCCCCATCAGTGCTGGGGAAATACAGTGCTTCTAATTCTGCTGCTTTTGCGTCGTAATTATAAAAGCTGAATTTTGACAGGTGGCAAAAAACATTGCTTATAGCAATAGCACACATACTTATAAACCGCTTCACGATGTTTTACAGCCCCTCTCTAAGCAGTTTACAGAGTCAGCATGTTGCCCCCAACAATCTAGGTCCTCATTTTATCCACCTCAGAAGGATGGAAGGCTGAGTCAACCTTAAGCTGGTCAGAATCGAACTGGCAGTGGGCAGAGTTTGCCTGCAATACTGCATTCTAACCACTGTGCATCATGGAAGGAAGGAAGGAAGGGCTAAGGAGGAAGGAAGAGCTAGGGAGGAAGGAAGGAAGGAAGAGCTAAGAAGGAAAGGGGAGGAAGGGAGGAAGAGCTAAGGAGGAGGAAGGAAGGAAGAGCTAAGGAGGAAGGGAGGGAGGAAGGAAGAAAAGGAAGGGGGAAAGGAAGAGCAATAGCAATAGCACTTAGACTTACATACCGCTTCACAATGCTTTACAGCCCTCTCTCTTGATTTACAGAGTCAGCCTCTTACACCCAAGAATCTGGGTCCTCATTTTGCCAATCTTAGAAGGATGGAAGGCAGAGTCAAGTTTGAGCCGGTCTGGATTGAACTCCTGGCAGTGGGCAGAGTTTGCCTGCAATACTGCATTCTAACCACTGCGCACCATGGAAGGAAGGAAGGAAGGAAGGAAAAAGGAAGAGCAATAGCACTTAGACTTATATACTGCTTCACGGTGCTTTTCAGCCCTCTCTAAATGCTGACAGAGTCAGCATTTTGTCCCCAACAGTCTGGGTCCTCATTTTACCCACCTCAGAAGGATGGAAGGCTGAGTCAACCTTGAGCCAGGCGAGATTATGAGATTGGCAGGGGCTCCTGTGGGGGGAGGGGGGGTAAAAAAAATTGAAAGATGGCATGAAGACTGCATGATTCAAGCCACCATCTTAACTGTTTTGCCTAGCAACCCTGAGTGGACACCCTGGGAATCAGAGCAAGCCTTTTGCAAGAGAAACTGTTCCTTTAGTGTTGGTAGTTGGAGTAGACCAAGAGTCAGCAACCTTAAACACTCAAAAAGCCACAAAGGTCCTAACCAGAAGCCCCCGCTCACTTCTGGAGCCAACCGGAAGTCCGGTTCCTCCATCATAGTCTCCTCCTAGTGTGGCGTCCTTTTTCCTCTGCTGACCGGAAGTCCAGTTCCCCCACCATAGGGTCTCCTCCTAGCATCCTTTTTCCTCTACCTGTCCTAACCGAAAGCCCTATCAATCATGGAGCCGACTGGGGACAGGGAGCCGCAGCAGAGGGATGAAAGAGCCACATGCGGCTCCAGAGCCACGGATTGCTGACCCCTGGAGAAGAGGCGGGGCAGCTGCTGCTGCTGCCAAAGCGTGTTTGCAGCAGGTCCTCTTGGTTTTGTTTTATTTTATCAATTTTTAGTATACCCATTGGAGCCTTTTTATTTAAATAATAATTTTTAGACTGACCCCTGGAGTAGACCTTTCTGTTTTCATCTGGCATAACATTTCCCTCCTTCACTGCTCTGGCTCCAAAAGACGTCATTTTGAAGCATCCATTGTACTTCCGGGCAGTCTTTTCCCTTTAACTGGTGTTACAGTAGAAGGAACAGATTCGTCTGAACTGAGAGGGTCAGTGTAAGAAGTGAGTTGGGGCTGGGACACGATGCAGGAGAAATTCGGTTCACAATCCGTTGGCTCAGTGGTGGTCGGTGATTGAAACACATAAGGGAATATCTCTCCCACCACCTTGAGTCCAGAAGTAGTTCCATAAATGGAAGGCGTAGACATTTTGGTGAGGCAGCAACGTTTAGTACTGTAAGGAGCCCCAGATTGCTCCTGAGTGAAGGAGTGGAACGTCTGCCAGTTTGAACTTGAGGTAACAGAATGTGAGGCAAGTGGCAGTTGGAACAGAGTTCCTTTCAGGTGGGGAGGGGGAGTAGAACATCTAGCTATTAGCACCAGGGTGTGTTAATATACTGAATATGAATATACTGTATATTAAATATTAATGATCTGATGGTCATTTCGAAAAATCATTTCTTAGCGAGCACCTAGAAGCCAAGAGGAATATACGTGCCAAATTTCAAGTTTGTAGGCTTTACAGTTCTGGAGATTTTGTGATGAGCAAATACAATGTGTGATTGGACAACATTACTCTGAAGGAATTGAAGGAGAATAAATACAGCACCCTCCGGCCACTTAGAAAAGGCCCACTTTTATTTATTTATTTTATTTATTTAATTGGACTTATATGCCACCCTATCTCCACAGGACTCAGGGAGGCTCACAACAATAAACAAAACAAACCGTTAAAAACAAAGTCCATGATAAAATTGACAAAAAATCCAATAAAACTCCATTAAGTTCTATTAAAAACCCCATCAGTCTAGGGCGACTAGATGAAATAGCCACATTTTCAGCCCACGGCGGAAGGAGCGAAGGTCCTTTTATGAATCAGCAACCATAATAATGAGGTGAATTATTGAGGGGCTGCCACAGAGAGGAAGGGGTCAAGCTATCTTCCAAAGCACGACAAGGAACAATGGATGGAAACTGAACAAGGAGAGATTCAACCTGGAAAGAAGGAGGAATTTTCTGACAGTGAGAACAATCAACCCATGGAACAGAAGTTGCCTTAAGAAGTTGTGGGAGCTTCATCACTGGAAGATTTCAAGAAGAGACCGGATGGCCATCTGTCAGAAATGGTGTAGTTTCCTGCTTGGGTGGGGAGTTGGACTAGATGACCTACAAGGTCCCTTCCAACTCTGCTAATCTGTTCATCTCTCACCCATGGCAGGAGGCCATAGATGAAGGATAATCTATGATCCATTGGAAAAGGGAAGGTCAACCATCCCCACTTCCAAAAAGAGGGGGCTTCACAACCAGGACTAGCCCTGCAAGCTGGAAAGTCCTCACTGAGCTACTGGGGAACCACAGAGGGCAAGTGCAGCCAGCTCTGAGGTTTATGATGCCACCGGATTAAGGACAAAAGGATGTCCAGAGGATGCTGTGTCCAAGAGCCAAAAGGAGAGGTCAAGACCACAAAGATATGCATTTGAATCACGCAAAGACTGTCGGAATGGTGAATCAACACACACCTGAGATTGTCAAAACAGAAAGATTGACATTCTGGAAGTGGAATGGGTCACTTCACACCCCCCAAAAAAAACTTATATTGTGGACCAAGAAAAAATGGTAGGAAAGAAGGAACAGCCATCTTTATAACTCAAAGGGTCGAGGTTGCTGTCAGCTGCAACTCAAAAACGATAGAAAGATCTCAATTCTGTTCCAAGGTAAGTCACCCAGAGCAGGTGTTCCAACTCGGTGCTCCAGCTGCAGGTGCAGGAATTGGGCGCTTCTAGGATGCCTCACAGCACCAAATAAAAGTCATATACTAAAAATGGATGGCTAGAATGCTAAAATAGCATTTGGAATCATGAGGCACAGATGGCTTTTAACAGATTAACAGAGTTGGAAGGGACCTTGTAGGTCATCTAGTCCAACCCCCCGCCCCCCAAGCAGGAGACCCTACACCAGTGTTTCTCAACCTTGGTAGCTTGAAGATGGGTGGACTTCAACTCCCAGAATCCCCCAGCCAGCAGCGCCATCTTCAAGCTTCCAAGGTTGAGAAACACTGCCCTACACCATTTCTGACCGATGGCAGCCCAGTCTCTTCTTGAAAGCCTCCAGGGATGAAGTTCCCAAAACTTCTGAAGGCAACTTCTGTTCCATGGATTGATTGTTCTCATTGTCAAAAAATTTCTCCTTATATCCAGGTTGAATCTCTCCTTGATCCGTTTTCATCCACTATTCCTTGTCTGGCCTTCAGGTGCCTTGGAGAATAGCTTGACCCCCTCCTCTCTGTGGCAGCCCCTCGAATATTGGAAGATGCTATCCTGTCTCCCCTGGTCCTTCTCTTCACTAGACTAGCCATGCCCAGTTCCTGCAACCGTTCATCGTATGTTTTAGCCTCCAGTCCCCTCATCATCCTGGTTGCTCTCCTCTGCACTCTTTCTAGAGTCTCCACATCTTTTTTTATAGTGTGGGGACCAAAACTGGATGCAATACTCTAGGTGTGGTCTTACTAAGGCTTTATAGAGTGGTATTAGTACCTCCCTTAATCTTGATTGTATCCCTCTGTTAATGCAAATTTGGAATTGAATTGGCTGTGGAAATAAAGCAGAAGACAGAGACCCTGCTAAAACATTGAGAGTTTATAGCAAACTTGTTCCACCAACCAACAAACCTACCAACAAACCAACCAATCAGAACACAGTTGGAAGGCAGCTTGGAGGTTTTCTAGTCCAACCCCTGCTCAAGCAGGAGAACCTATACCACTTCAGACAAGTGACTGCCTAGTCTCTTCTTAAAAACTTCCAGTGATGGAGCACCCATGATTGCTGGAGGCCAGCTGTTCCACTGGTTAATTGTCCTCACATCTATTCACCCCCTTGACATGACTTGCTCTGAAGGGTGGAGGATAGGATAGGATAGGATAGGATAGGATAGGATAGGATAGGATAGGATAGGATAGGATAGGATAGGATAGGACAGGACCGGACCGTGATGGTGAATCTATGGCACACATGCCACAGGTGGCACACGGAACCATATCTGTGGGCACACGAGCGTTGCCCTAGCTCAGCTCCAGCGTGCATGCGAACGCCAGCCAGCTGATTTTTGAGCCTTCTGGAAGTCAACAAACGGGCTGTTTCCGGCCTCCAGGGGGCTCTGGACGGGGGAGGAGACTGTTTTTTGCCCTCCCCAGGCTCCTAGAGAGCCTCTGGAGTCTGGGGAAGGCTAAAATGGGCCTTCTGGTCCCACCAGAAGTCAGGAAATGGGCCATTTCCGGCTTCCGGAGGGCCTCCTGGTGAGAGTGGGGAAGGCCGTTTTTGCCCTCCCCAGGCTCCTAGAAAGCCTCTGGAGTCTGGGGAGGGCAAAAAAATGGGCCTACGGGGCCTACCAGGCCATTGTGTGCCAAAAGCAGGAGGGAACGGGGGGGTGGGGGGGTCGCATGCACATGCGCGAGAGGGCGGGGCACATTGAATTATGGATGTGGGCACACACGCGCACGACCCCCCTGCACTCCTCCCTGCTTTTGCCACACGACGGCAAAAAGGTTAGCCATCCCTGGGATAGGATAAACAGAGTTGGAAGGGACCTTAGAGGTCTTCTAGTCCAACCCCCTGCTTAAGCAGGAAACACCACTTCGGACAAATGGTTATCCAATCTCTTCTTAAAATCTTCCAGTGTCGGAGCCTTCACAACGTCTGAAGGGAAGCTGTTCCACTGATTAATTGTTCTCATTGTCAGGAAATTTCTCCTTAATTCCAGGTTGCTTCTCTCCTTGATGAGTTTCCAACCACTGTTTTTTGCCTTGCCTTCAGGTGCTTTGGAAAATAAGTCTTCTTTGTGGCAGCCCCCCAAATACAGGAACACCACTGACATGTTACTCCCTACTTCTTCTTTTTTCTAGACTAGCCATACCCAATTCCTGCAACCCTTCTTTGTATGTTTTAGTCTCTGATCATGGAGAGAGTTAAAAATAGATGTAATAGATGAGATGCAGTAAATAAATAGTGGAAGAACTCTGGACTACAGTTTCTGACATTAAAGACTGAGCAAAAAAAGTTCTTGAGCTGAAAAAAGCCAAAAAAAAGAGGAAATGTTGATCTGCTGATACATCGAAAATCACTGAAGGAAAGTAAAAAAGGCACCAGAGAGCATAAAAAATTCAGCTCGAGATAACAAAAGAATCAAGAGTTGCCTTTAAATATACAATTAGAAATGAGAAGGACAAGAGGTTTATTTAAGACAATGATACAAACCAGGAAAATGTTCATTCAAAGATAGGCACAATAAAAAGATAAAAAAGGTGAACATTTTTTAGATCCTGAATTAATGATGCATGTGAAGATTTCATCATTGAACACAAGTCAGATACTCTGGAAGGTGAAGTTAAATGTGTCCTAAAAGAAATATTGCTAAGAACAAAACTCAGATATTCACGAAATGCCAGCAAAGCTGCTTAAAATCGTACACAGTAATGTAGTTAAAAGTCCTGTTTAAACAGATAATGGAAAACAAAGCAATCGCCAGGGATGGGGGAAAAAAATAGCACGAGCAATAGACTTATATACCGCTTCACAGTGTTTTACAGCCTTCTCTAAGTGGATTACAGAGTCAGCATTTTGTCCCCAACAAGAGCCTTGATAGTACAGTGGTATACGCACCCTGTTACTAACACAGCTGCCTGCAATTACTGCTAGTTCGAATCTCTCCAAGGCTCAAGGTTGACTCAGCCTTCCATCCTTTCTAAGGTAGGTGAAATGAGGACCCAAGTTTGTGGGGGCAATAAGCTGACTTTGTATAAAATATACAAAAGTATGAAGGCTATTGCTTAACGCATTGTAAGCCGCCCTGAGTCTCCGGAGAAGGGCGGCATATAAATCAAATTAAAACAAAACAAAACAAAAAACAAAACAAAACAATCTGGGTCCTCATTTTACTGACCTCAGAAAGAGGGAAAATTGAGTCAACCTTGAGCTGGTCAGGATTGAACTGTTGGCAGTTGGCAGAATTAGCCTGCAATGCTTCATTCTAATCACTGTTTACCATAGGAGGGATGGAGGGAGGGAGGAAAGGGAAGGGAAGGGAAGGGAAGGGAAGGGAAGGGAAGGGAAGGGAAGGGAAGGGAAGGGAAGGGAAGGAAGGAAGGAAGGAAGGAAGGAAGGAAGGAAGGAAGGAAGGAAGGAAGGAAGGAAGGAAGAGCAATAGCATTAGCAATAGCCGTTAGACTTATATACCGCTTCACAGTGCCTTACAGCTTTCTCTAAGCAATCAGTTTATGCCCCCAACAATCTGGGTCCTCATTTTACTGACCTCAAAAAGATGGAAGATTGAGTCAACCTTGAGCTGGTCAGGATCGAACTGTTGGCAGTTGGCAGAATAAGCCTGCAATGCTTCATTCTAACCACTGTTTACCGTAAGAGGGAGGGAAGGGAAGGAAGGGAAGGGAAGGGAAGGGAAGGGAAGGGAAGGGAAGGGAAGGAAGGAAGGAAGGAAGGAAGGAAGGAAGGAAGGAAGGAAGGAAGGAAGGAAGGAAGGAAGGAAGAGCAATAGCATTAGCAATAGCCGTTAGACTTATATACCGCTTCACAGTGCCTTACAGCTTTCTCTAAGCAATCAGTTTATGCCCCCAACAATCTGGGTCCTCATTTTACTGACCTCAAAAAGATGGAAGATTGAGTCAACCTTGAGCTGGTCAGGATCGAACTGTTGGCAGTTGGCAGAATAAGCCTGCAATGCTTCATTCTAACCACTGTTTACCGTAAGAGGGAGGGAAGGGAAGGAAGGGAAGGGAAGGGAAGGGAAGGGAAGGGAAGGGAAGGGAAGGGAAGGGAAGGAAGGAAGGAAGGAAGGAAGGAAGGAAGGAAGGAAGGAAGGGCAATAGCATTAGCAATAGCCGTTAGACTTATATACCGCTTCACAGTGCTTTACAGCCTTCTCTAAGCAATCAGCCTATTGCCCCCAACAATCTGGGTCCTCATTTTACTGACCTCCGAAGGATGGAAGGCCGAGTCAATCTTGAGCCGGTCAGGATCGAACTCCTGGCAATGAGCAGAGTCAGTCTGCAGTACTGCATTCTAACTACTGCACCATCACAGCTCTAAATAAATTTATGTTCTAATAAACATTTGTTGTGTGTTAGTGCTTAAGATTCTGAAATTTAGAGTTTAGCAATGACAACTACCCCATGCACAAAATAGATTCAGATGATGCAAAGACCTCCCCAAAATCACATCTAATGGTTGATGGAAAAGGCAGGGGAGAATTTTTAAAAATCTTCCTTGATTGTCTATGTGAACTACAATAAATTAGGAAAGCCTCTTTTAAAAAAAAAAAAAAAAAAAATGTCTACTGGGCCACCCAATCTGCCTATTAAAACAATGTCTATAACACCAGGAAGGGACATGGTGGTTCAGTGGCTAAGACGCTGAGCTCATCGATCGAAAGGTCGGCAGTTCAGCGGTTCGAATCCCGAGTGCCGCGTAATGGGGTGAGCTCCCGTGACTTGTCCCAGCTTCTGCCAATCTAGCAGTTCGAAAGCAGGTAAAAAATGCAAGTGGAAAAATAGGGACCACCTTTGGTGGGAAGGGAACAGCGTTCCGTGCGCCTTCGGCATTGAGTTATGCCGGCCACATGACCACGGAGACGTCTTTGGACAGCGCTGGCTCCTCGGCTATAAAACGGAGATGAGCACCACCCCCTAGAGTCGGGAACGATTAGCACGCAGGGGAACCTTTACCTTTACCTGGAAGCAACAATTGAAACGTATAATAAAACACTTAAATGGTTCAAAATTGGGGAAATAACATCCCAAATTTGTTGGTTTTCTTGTATTCGATTTTTATGCAGAATCTAAAATGGGAAATGTTGGATTAAGAAAAATTGGAATTAAAAAGTTGCTGACAAAAAATTTCAACAGTATCTTCCTGGCTCCACTTAGATGACTGGAACTGAGGGAGATCTAATTAATTTAACGAAGAAAGAGGTGGCTTATTCTGCAAAGCACCTGAGGGCAGGACCAGAAGTAACGGGAGGAAGCTCATTAAAGAGAGATGCTATCTAGAACTAAGGATATATTTCCTGACAATCGGAACAATTAATCAGCGAAATGGCTTGCCTCTGGAAGTGGTGGATGCTTCATCACTGGAGGTTTTCAAGAAGAGGCTGGACAGCCGTTTGTCGAGAATGGAATGGGCTCTCTTGCTTGAGCAGAGGTTGGTCTAGAAGACCTCCAAAATCCCTTCTGACAGTATTATTCTATGATCTAATGAATCTCACATTGAAAAGGAAAGAAGACAGCACAAACACCAATCTAATGTGAGACACCAGCATGTGTCTCAGACATTCAACAGGCACAGCCAACTCAAAGCAAAGAATTGGAGAAGTTGAAATAATAATAATAATAATAATAATAATTAATAATAATAAAAATAAAAATAATAATAAACCAACTTCATAGGTTCAAAAATTCAAAGGGATGATGATTTAAGCTTTGAAATAAAAGAGGGGTCCACCATTAGGGAGAAAGACCATAACAACAATAAGATTAGAGTGGAGTGGAGTGGAGTGGAGTGGAGTGGAGTGGAGTGGAGTGGAGTAGAGTAGAGTAGAGTAGAGTAGAGTAGAGTAGAGTAGAGTAGAATAGAATAGAATAGAATAGAATAGAATAAAATAGAATAGAATAGAATAATGACAGAGATAATAAGAGTGGAGTAGAGTGGAGTAGAGTAGAGTAGAGTAGAGTAGAGTAGAGTAGAGTAGAGTAGAATAGAATAGAATAGAATAGAATAGAATAGAATAGAATAGAATAGAATAGAATAGAATAGAATAGAATAGGAGTAGACTGGAAGGAACCTTTGAGGTCCTTATGGGCGGTAAAACATTTAGAGAGAAAAGTGAAAGTGAAGGTAATATACAGAAGAAAAAAAGAAGTCTTAGAGAGCAGAAGAGAGGAATGGGCAAAGAGGTAAAAAGGAATCAGTGAGTTAAGATTTATGGGAATATGTATAACTGTGTAATTGGATAATCACTACGAAACAGACACTTTAAATGATTGAATATATATAACTGTTTTATTGTATAATGTACTTTTTTTGTTGTGCTTTGTTATATATGTTTTGTGTGTGTTTTATTTATTTGTTAATAAAGTTTATAAATTTTTATAAAAAAATAGAATAGAATAGAATAGAATAGAATAGAATAGAATAGAATAGAATAGAATAGAATAGAATAGAATAGTAGACTGGAAGGAACCTTTGAGGTCTTCTAGTCCAGCTGCCTGCTCAAGTAGGAGAACCATTTCAGATAAATGACTGTCTAGAGCAGTGTTTCCTAACCTTGACCCTTTGAAGATGTATGGACTTCAATTCCCAGAATTCCTCAACCAGCCATACTGTCTGGGGAATTCTGGGAGTTGAAGTCCATGCATCTTAAAATAGCCAAGGATGGGAAACACTGGCCTAGAGACTCTAGACCTGTGATGGGGAACCTATGGCATGTGTGCTGCAGGTGGCACACAGCGCCCTCTGTGTGGGCACGCGAGCCATCACCCCAGTTCAGCTCCGTCACATGTGCGCACGTGCCTCCCACCAGCCAGCTGGTCAGCGGGTCTCTGCTGTGCATGCATAGGGATGGGGTGCATGCACACATGCGTGGGGGTGGAGCGTGCATGCATGGGGGAATGGGACAAGTGCAGAGGGGTGCACATCCATGGGATGGAGCATATGCAGGGAGCTATGCACGCATGCACGGGGGGGCGCATCCGCAGGGCCGCACGCACCTTGCATTTGGGGGGTTTGGGGACATGCACACACTTTGGGCACTCAGTCCGGAAAAGGTTAGCCATCACTGCTCTAGACTCTTCCTAAAAACCTCCACCAATGGAGTGCCCAGGATTTCTGGTGGCAAGCTGTTCCACTGGTTAATTGTCCTCACTGTTAGGAAGTTTCTCCTTAATTCCAGGTTGCTTCTCTCCTTGATTAGTTTCCATCCATTGTTTCTTGTCTTACCCTCTTCTGTGTGGCAGCCCTTCAATAATTGGAATACTGCTACTGCTCTCATGTCACCCCTAATTCTTCTTTTCTTTAGACTAGCCAAACCCTAAAATCCTGCAGCCGTTCTTCATATGTTTTAGTCTCCAGGCCTTTGATCATCTTAGTTGCTCTTCTCTGAACCTTTTTCCAAAGCCTCACCATCTTTTTTCTAGTAGGGTGACCCAAATTGGTTGCAGTATTCCAGGTGTGGCCTTACTAGAGGTTTATAAAGCGGTTTTGTAAAACAGATCTAGATAAATGATGGACGCCCAGAAACATTACACCGACAACAAAAGTCCGTGTTGTTAAGCCATGTTTCTCCCAAGTGTAGCAACTGCGAAAGCTGGGTATCAGGAAGAAGGTCTGTTGCCTTTCAATCTTGATGGTACAGTGGTTTAATGCACCCTGTTATTAACACAGCTGCCTGCAATTTCTGCTGGTTCGAATCTCTCCAAGGCTCAAGATTGACTCAGCCTTCCATCCTTTCTAAGGTAGGTGAAATGAGGACCCAGTTTGTGGGGGCAATAAGCTGACTTTGTATAAAATATACAAAAGGATGAAGGCTATTGCTTAACGCATTGTAAGCCACCCTGAGTCTCCGGAGAAGGGTGGCATATAAATCAAATTTTAAAAAAAAATAGTGTTTCTGGAGAAAACTGTGGAAAAGATCCAGGGAAGGGGGCAGTGGGGAAGTAATTCAATAGTAGTTGAAATAAAATCAGGTTTCTCACTAGAAGCACTGCTAATTAACTGACTGATTGATTATGTGCCATCAAGTTTATCCACCTTCCTGCTGTTAGTCCTGCTCTTTTCTTTCCTTTCCACCTTTCCCAGCATTAACGCTTCCTCCAGAGATTTGGGTCTTCTTATGATGTTCATGAAGTATGATCATTTGAAGTTGATCATTTATGCCACAAGTCAAAACTCGGGGCCAATTTGTTCAATGATCCATTCATTTATTTTCTTGGCTGCCTACGATAACTCTCAGGAGTTTTCTCCCACCCTAACATTCAAAACCATCAATATTCTTTCTACTCTGCTTTTTTCAGAGGGCAAACTTGCTTCTATAGAGTGTCCAGGAAATACAATTGTTTGCACTGTTGTGGTCTTCGTAGGCATAGAAACGTGATGGCATCTAAGTATGTTTCCCAAGATACTCTACCTAATGTGCGGTGTATTTCTTGATGGCTTGTTCTATCTATGTGCTGTTTGGTTGAACCTAAAAAACAGAAGCCATCTATCACTTAGAATAATGGGGATGGAAATGACCCTGGAGGTCTTTTAGTCCAACCCCCTGCTTAGGCAGGAAACTATAGCATTTCAGACAAATGGTTATCCAATCTCTTCTTAAAAACTTCCAGTGTTGGAGCATTCACAACTTCTGGAGGCAAGTTGTTCCACTGGTTGATTGTTCTAACTATCAAGATATTTCTCCTTAGTTCCAGGTTGCTTCTCTCCTTGATGAGTTTCCATCTGTTGCTTCTTGTCCTGCCTTCAGGTGCTTTGGAGAATAGCTTGACTCCCTCTTCTTTGGGGGAGCCCCTGAGATATTGGAACACAGCTATCATGTCTCCCTTAGTCCTTCTCTTCACTAGACTAGGCAGGCCCAGTTCCTGCAACCGTTCTTCATATGTTTTAGCTTCCAGTCCCCTAATCATCTTTGTTGCTCTTCTCGGCACTTTTTCTAGAGGCTCCACATCTTTTTTACATCATGGCGACCAAAACTGAGTGCAGAATTCCAAGCGTGGAATTCTTACCAAGGCCTTATGAAGTGGCATTAACACTTCACATGATCTTGATTCTATCCCTCTGTTTATGCAGCCCAGAACTGTGTTGGCTTTTTTGGCAGCTGCTGCACATGGCTGGCTCCTATTTAAATGATATTGCTGTGTCCTTTATCAGACCAACTGGAGGTTGGAACCTCCTCCTGAGTTCAAAGATTTTAAAAGACTTCTCCTGCTTTCCCATATCGGTTTCCATCTTCTGTGACTTTACGGATGTTGTAAAGTCTTGACCACTCCTTGGCTCTTCTAACAGCTCTCTGAAATTGGATTTCAGAAACCGATAAATACCATTACAACACTCTAGAACTCTGAAAGATCATCTGGCACTCATCATCATCATCATCATCATCATCATCATCATCATCATCATCACCATCATTCTACTGTTGTCTATCCACTGCAGGATGAAGATTTCTTCTGCATGTTTCCAACCCATATGGTCCTGAGCTTTCCTTTTGCCAGTTGGGCTCGCCATACTTGCTGATGTTGTCACTCCATCTTGTTTTAGGTCTCTTTCGTGGACGCTTTTGATCAAGTGGGATCCATTCTATGACCACCTTGGTCCACCTTCCCTCAGTTCTTCTTGCTCTGTGACCAACCGATTTCCATTTCCATTCTTTTACTCTCTTGATGGCATCATAGACATTTGTTTGTTCTCTAATCCATGTGCAGGTCTTTCTATATTGTCTTGCAATGCTGAGCATGTATGTGTAGGAAGTTAGCACCCACCCCTTTCCTAGAGGAATGAAATATTTTGGGAAATATTAAAAAGGCAAAATATTATATTTCCCTGGATGAGAAATGGAGAAGCATGTTTTAAAGACGAAGCAGCTCCCATCTTCCTGCCCCCCACCCTTTGTCAATGGGCCAGAGGCAGAAACTCAATTCCCTCCCAACTTTGTCAATGGACCATCATCTGCAATACAATAGGACCCATCTAGCAACAGAAACTAACACAATAGGACCCAACTAGCAACAGAAACTCACCACATGGCACCTGGGAAGATTACATCCCCCACCCCCTGGGAGTCTGACAACCAATCAGGATACTCTTTTGGGGCCCCAGGAAGTTCAAAGCCAGAGAGGGCATAAAACCCAGGGAATTGCTGCATCTCTTTTTTCTGTTCAGGAACTCAAACCATGTAATCCTATCCACCATTAAACCATCTTTCCAAGCAGTTTCCGTGTTTCCAGTGTCTTTTTCCCCACTTGGAGCTGAACCCAGAAGGGTATTTCTTCTAACATATGTTTTCATGGCTCATAGCTTTTGTACTGATTATGAGGTTAGTGTCCATGTTCCACGGGCATATTTTTTTTACAGTTTATTTACACATTGTTCTGACCTAAGCTTCACAAAAGCATGAAGCAGACTCCTTGTCCCGACAAAACCCCTTTTGATTAAGCTAATGTGAATTCCTCTCATTCGCACCCAGAAAAGTCCTGGCAAACAGTCTTTCCAGGGTGAATTTACAACCACAGACCTTATCAGGCTTGGAGAGCTGCCAGGCCGATATCTTACAAACTTGCAATGCTGTATAAGAAAATACTTGGCAAGGAGTCTCTGAGAGTCACAGATCTTCACACTAATGAAATGAATTAATTGTCTCCTGCAAACTCCACTCCCCTTTCGCTCCTCTTTATTCCCTATGGGAGGGGCCATTCACCGGCCACCTGTGCCTTTACTCCTGAGTCGGCCCTTGTTCCTTAACTGTTCCCTTCTCCTGGCAGCTCTGCGCATGCGCACGTCGGGAACAGGCTCCAGCTGTTCTTCTGCCCCACTGATGTCCGACTCCAAAGGCAGATGATAACTGTCAGGTGGCCCTGGCCCCGTCTCTGCCTCCAACGCAGAGCCCTCGTCAGAGCCTCCCCAGACTCCAGGACTGGCCCATGTTCCTCCCCAATCTCCTCACTGTCTGAATCTGTCTGAATCTGTCTGAATCTGCCACCAGAATCTGCTGGCTGTTGGCGGGCCACAACATATATTTTCATATTACATACATAGGTGCTTAGTGAACAACTTATTGTCTGGATCATTTTATTTATATATAATAATACTTTTCCCTCTCCTAATTTCTACCTCTACTGTCCAACTATTTGTAAAATGAGTCCCATGTTTATTTTAGTGTCAACCTCTTCATTTCTGCACAATCTAAAAAAAATAAATAATTACATCTTCTTCTGTTGGTGTTTCCTCATTTTTCCAGTACTGTGCATATACAATTTTTGCTGCTGTCAAAACATGTAATATTAAATGTAGATTCCCTTTTCTGGCATTATGCCTAACAAAAATATTTCTGCCTTATAGTCTACCATATATGCTGCTTTATCATTTTTTCTAACCATGTATGTACTTTTGTCCAGTATTTCTTTGCTTTTTCACATGTCCACCACATGTGATAGTATGTACCCGGCACCGGCATATTTTAGAGCAGGTAGCACACACCGATCGAAATATTTTCTCTTCAGGCATAAGGGGGAAGTTGTTCCTGAAAATTATGCTTAGCTTGCCAAATGCCTGCCAACCACATTTTAAGATGCTGGCACTATAACATGAATAATCATGCTTAACGCATTGTAAGCCGCCCTGAGTCTCCAGAGAAGGGCGGCATATAAATCAAATTTTAAAAAAATAAATAAATAATTATGTATTTTCTAACCATGTGGCTTTCGTGGTGAAAACACAGGAGTGGTTTCCCATAGCCTTCCCCCACACAATATGAATGGTCACCTTTGCAGTTGTCACCAAAGTGGTCATCAGCCTCTGGCATCTTCCTACCTTGATGAGACTTGAGTTATTTGAGCAGCTTGGGTGGCCTTCATGTTTTGGGTGACCCTGCTTCTTGGCCTCCACTCCCAACATTTTTCACTCATCCTCCCACCCAGTGGTGAAATCCAAATTTTTTTACTACCAGTTCTGTGGGCATGGCAAGAGAAGGATACTGCAAAATCTCCATTCCCTCCCCACTCCAGGGAAAGGATACTGTAAAATCTCCATTCCCTTGCCACTCCTGGGGAAGGATAATGCAAAATCTCCATTCCCTCTCCACTCCATGGGAAGGATACTGCAAAATCCCCATTCCCACCCCACTCCAGGGGAAGGATACTGCAAAATCCACATTCCCTCTCAACTCCTGGGGGAAGGATACTGCAAAATCCTCATTCCCTCCCCACTCCAGATGAAGGATATTGCAAAATCTCCATTCCCTCCCCACTCTGGGGCCAGCCAGAGGTGGTATTTGCCAGTTCTCCAAACTGCTCAAAATTTCCAATGCCAGTTCTCCAGAACTTGTCAGACCCCGTGCTCCCACCAACCCCCATCAACCCTGCCAGAATAAGAATTGAGACAACTCTTAGAACAGATTGAGAAAGTCAAAGGACCCTCAAAAGGAAGTCAGTATGCATTTCATTAGTTACAGAGAGGCTTTCAACTGTGTCAATCACATCAACCTGTTAAATGGGGTTAGAAAAATGAGAAAGCCAGAATAACTCATTGTCCTCATGCAAAATCTATATGCGGTGTGGAGGGAATAGGGAATGGCCTTGGGGGACAGAGGGAAGATCCGTTACCAAGGCAATGATGACATAAGCGAGGCTTCCTTCTGAAAACCCACTTGAGTAAATGTGTCAGGTGGGCCCTTCCCTTATTCACACAGAGATAAAGTGAAGGAACGGGAAAGCACCTTCAGGCTCGGTTGCTGTAACTGTTCTAATAAATAGCCAAAGCACTTAGACTTACATTCCACTTCACAGTGATTTACAGCCCTCTCTAAGTGGTTTACAAAGTCAGCATATCACCCTCAACAACCTGGGTCCTCATTTTACCAACCTTGGAAGTCAACCAAATCAACCTTGAGTCAGTCAGGATCGAACTCCTGGCAGTGGGCAGAGTCAGCCTGCAATATTGTATTCTAACCACTCTGCCACCAGATATAGAATAGGCGATGATAGATAGATAGATAGATAGATAGATAGATAGATAGATAGATAGATAGATGATAGATAGTTAGACAGACAAACATATATAGATAGATATAGACAGACAGGCAGGCAGGCAGACAAGACAGAGAGACAGGCAGGCAGGCAGACTGATTGACTGACTGACTGACTGACAGACAGACACAGGCAGACAGACGGGTAGAGCAATAGCAATAGGACTTATATACCACATCACAGTGCCTTACAGCCCTCTCTTGGGTCCTCATTTGACCGACCTCGGAAGGATAGAAGGAAAATCGAACTCCTGGCTGTGGGCAGAGTTAGCCTGCAATACTGCATTCTAACCACTGCACACCATGGAAGGAAGGAAGGAAGGAAGGAAGGAAGGAAGGAAGGAAGGAAGGAAGGAAGGAAGGAAGGAAGGAAGGGCAATAGCACTTACACCTATATACCGCTTCACAGTGCTTTTACAGCCCTCTCTAAGCGGTTTCCAGTGTCAGCCTCTTGCCCTCAACAATCTGGGTCCTGATTTTACTGACCTTGGAAGGATGGAAGGCTGAGTCAACCTTGATTTGGTCAGGATCGAACTCTTGGCAGTGAGCAGAATCAGTCTGGTTTTAGACTATATGGCAAAGGTTCCTTGGTCTGGTCTACCCTCTGAATCTGAGAATAGTCAGGAAGTCACAGTAGAGACAGAACATGGTGGAAGAGACCAGTTCCAGTTAGCAAAAGAGAGTGACAAGGATGTATACTCTACCCTTATTATTTCCGCCTGCATGGTGATTATATATTGAAAGAATCTTCTTCCTTCTTTCCTTCCTTCCTTCCTTCCTCCCTCTCCTGCCTTCCTTCCTTCCTTTCTTCTTTCCTACCTCCCTCCCTTCCTCCCTCCCTCCCTTTCTTCTTTCCTTCCTTCTCCTCCCTCCCTCTCTTCCTTCCTTTGTTCCTTCTGATTTTCTCCTGTTTGCAAATATATCAAGTTTAATTGATCAACACTGACATTCTTTTTTTCAAAATGGGGGTGGGGGAGAGGGCAGGCAAATCCATGCACATGTTTGTATTTTGATGTAACCTTCTTCCAAGAAGTTTCAATTTCTTCCTCATCCCTGAAACTGGGGCTGGTGTGAAAAAATGCCCCAAATATGTCCCCACCATCTCTGCTCCCCTCCCTCTCTGTTTTAATATCAAGTAATGTGAAGGCACTTTCCAAGGCCTGCAATACTGCATTCTAATCACTGCAATGAAGGAAGGAAGGAATAAGGAAGAGCAATAGCTCTTAGACTTATATACCGATTAACAGTGCTTTTGCAGCTCTCTCTAAGCAGTTTGCAATCAGCTTATTTCCCCCAACAATCTGGCTCCTCATTTTAGTGACCTGGATGGAAGGCCGAGTCAACCTTGAGCCAGTCAGAATCGAACTGCTGGCAGTGGGCAGAGTCTGCCTGCAATACTGCATTCTAACCACGGCGCATCATGGAAGGAAGGAAAGAAGGGGAAGGGGAAGGGGAAGGGGAAGGGGAAGGGAAGGGAAGGGAAGGGAAGGGAAGGAAGGAAGGGCTAAGAAGTAAGAAGGAAGAGCTAAGGAGGAAGGGGGAGGGAGGGGAGGAAGGAAGTAAGGAAGAGCTAATGAGGAAGGAAGGAAAAGCTAAGAAGGGAGGGGGAGGGAGGAAGGGAGGAAGGGAGGAAGGAAGGGCTAAGAAGGAAGGAAGGAAGAGCTAAGGAGGAAGGGAGGGAGGGAAGAAGGGTGGAGGAAGGAAGGAAAGAAGGAAAGAAAAAAGGAAGTGAAATAGCAATAGCCCTTAGACTTATATAACGCTTCACAGTGCCCTCTCTAAGTGGTTTACAGAGTCAGTCTCTTGCCCCCAACAATCTGGGTCCTCATTTTACCCATCTCAGAAGGACGGAAGGCTGAGTCAACCTTGAGCTGGTCAGGATTGAACTGCTGGCAATGGGCAGAGTTAGCCTGCAAGCTGGATATTCTAACCACAGCACACTATGGAAGGAAGGAAGGAAGTGTTATGTCCTTATAAGGACATCCGCCCGGATTGGCTGCCAGCCATCGGGCGGGAAAGTTTGAATCTCTGTCAGGGGCGGTGCGACTGCCAGAGCGAATATAAGGAGAGCTCCGGCAGTGCGCAGCCAGTCTTGTCTTGTCTTGTTACAGTAGCTAATAAAGTTACTTAATGTATCGAGCTGGTCACGTCTTCATTCCTGCGCCTGATCTAACACTGGCGACGAAGGACTAGAGAAGAGAACCTGAGCAAGACTCGTGGCACGATCGCCCACCGAGCTGAAGTCACTAAACCACAGCGACTCCCAGAATGGCAACTCCGCAAGCTCCGATTGCCGCACTGAACCCATTCAACCCATCCCGAGAGAAGTGGAGGTCGTACATGGTCCGATTCCGGCAGTTCCTGCGAGGCAATGGCTACCAGAACCTCGACGATGAGCGGAAAAGAGCCCTCTTCCTGGCTCACTGTGGATCGGACGTCCTGGAGATGGCGATTGACCTCGTGGCACCCAGGGACATTGAGGAGATGTCCTGGAACGACCTGCAGGAAGTCCTACAGGAGCACTACGCACCCACAGGCACCCCAATCGCCAACAGGTTCACCTTCCAACAGAGAAACCAGCGGGAAGGTGAATCCATCAAGGAATTTGTGGCAGCGCTTCGCCAAATCACTGCCAACTGCGAGTTCGACAATGTGGACAATGCCATCCGAGACCACGTTGTTTTTGGAATGAGAGATGTGGGTCTGCAGAAGAAGTTCCTCAGCCGAAAGAGGATCCCACTCAAAGACGTCCTCGACGAAGCAACAGCGGCTGAAACATCCGAGAAGGCAGCCGCCGCAATTGTAAAAGCTAGAGGGATCCACAAGATCCACAAGTCGGGCCTGGCCTCATCAGACGACTCAACCACGCAATCCGAGTCTGATGAGGAAAGGGCCGTCCACAAGGTTTCCAGCCTCCCCAGGCGGGAAAACCCACAGCTTGGTGACCGGGGAGAACGATGCGGCAGCTGCAAAGGCGACCACCCCAGGGCAACCTGCAGATGGAGGGACGCAACCTGCCGCCGATGCCTGAAGAGGTGGCACATCGCCGAGGCCTGCAGAGCAGCAGATCCAGTCCCGGAACCGCCCAGACCACGATTCCGCGAGAATCGCAAAGATAACCAGAGGACATCCAAACGGTCCTCGAACCAGCCCAGGCGCAGGGAGGAGGAATACCCCCGTAACAGAACTGTGCACCAGACCACCATCGCACACACAAGCGACGAAGGGACCACCAAGTTCCACGTGACGCTGCTGGCAGAGGGGTCACCTGCAAGATGGAGGTAGATTCCGGATCCGCCTACTCCATCATGGACTGGCAGCACCTACAGCAGCTGAAGCCATCCTGCAAGACCCAGCTGAAAACCCCGAAGTTGAGGCTTGTGGACTTCAACGGAAACCCCATTGGAATCCTGGGCAGAACCACCATCCACATCAAATACAAGGACTTTAACGGAGAGCTGCCCATCACCATCGTGGAGAACAGCCGACCGAACCTGTTAGGAGTGGAGTGGTTTAAGCCGCTGGGGCTTTCCATCAAGGGCATCCACGAAATCCATAGGGACGAACTCGACACCATCCTCGAAGAGTTCAAAGAAGTCTTCGATGGTAAGCTGGGGAAATTTGTGGGGAGGCCAATTTCCTTTAATCTGGACAAGGGAATCACCCCAATCAGGCTTAAGCCCCGCCGAGTTCCGTTTGCCCTGCGGCCGAAAGTAGACGAACAGCTGGATAAGCTGATCGCCCAGGGCATCCTGGAACCGATCGATCATGCCTCATGGGAGACCCCCATTGTGACCCCACTGAAGCATGATGGGTCTGTGCGCATCTGCGCCGACTACCGTTGTACCATCAACAAGGCGTTGGCACAAAGCGCATACCCAGTCCCAGTAGTGCAACATCTGCTGCATTCCCTGGGAACTGGCTCAATTTTCACGAAACTGGACCTGGCCCAGGCTTACCAGCAACTGCCAGTGGATGAAACAACGGCGGAGGCACAAACAATTGTCACGCACAGGGGGGCATTCAAATGTAACTGCCTCCAATTTGGAGTCAGCGCTGCCCCAGGCATTTTCCAATCTATGATGGAACGCCTTCTCCAAGGCGTTCCAGGGGTGGTGCCTTACTTCGACGATGTGCTAATCTCCGGTGTCTCTCGAGCTCAACTCCTGGAAAGACTCAGGCTTGTCCTGCAGCGTTTCAAGGCCAAGGGCTTGAGGGTCAGGCGGGACAAGTGCATCATAGGAGTACAGGAAGTCGAGTTCCTGGGCTACCTCATTGATAGCACTGGCATCCACCCCACCAAATCAAAAGTGGAAGCAATCCATGAACTCCAAGCCCAAAAAACAAAACGGAGCTTCAGGCATTCCTTGGGTTGCTCAACTTCTACGCAATTTTTCTAAAACAGAAAGCCACAGTTGCTGAGCCACTCCACCGCCTGCTGGGGAAATCGGCTTCCTGGAAGTGGGGCCAGGAAGAGGAAGCAGCATTCCGGGCCATAAAAGGACTATCGACATCCAAGAGCGTACTCATCCAATACAGCGAGACGCTCCCCATCAAGCTGACCTGTGATGCGTCGCCTTACGGGGGGGGGGGGGGGGCAGTTCTCAGCCATGAACTGCCCAACGGCACGGAAGCCCCGATCGCATATTTCTCGAAGACCATGTCCGGCGCAGAACGGAACTACAGTCAGCTGGACAAAGAGGCCCTGGCCATCGTGGCAGGAGTGAAGCGCTTCCATGAATACCTCTACGGAAGACGTTTCACCATAATCACTGACCACAAGCCACTCCTGGGACTCCTCGCAGGCGACCAACCCACCCCGACCTTCATGTCCCCGCGGATGACGAGATGGGCCATCTTCCTAGCCGGCTACTCCTATAGGCTCGTGCACCAGCCAGGCACAGCCATAGGAAACACAGACGCACTCAGCAGATGCCCATCGAAGAATCCGGTTGAAGACCCAGCCCCCACGCTCCACCTATTCCACATAGATGACGATGCCAGCTGTCCAGTCTCATCCGCAGATGTGGCTGTCCACACCCAAAAGGACCCCACACTCCGCCAAGTGAAGTCTTGGATCCTCAGAGGGTGGCCATCGGAAAAGACAGAAGAGAGGTTCAGCCCGTTCGCCAGGAAGCAGAAGGAGTTGTCCACCATAAAGGGCTGTCTACTATGGGGAGACAGGGTGCTGATCCCAAGCACTCTACAACGGCGGACGCTAGAGACTCTGCACAAAGGACATCCGGGCATCGTCCGCATGAAGGCCCTGGCACGGAGTTACGTCTGGTGGCCCTCCCTGGACAGAGACATTGAACAATGGGTCTCCAGATGTGATCCGTGCCAAGAAGTTCGCCCAGCGCCGCCGCAATCCGAAGTCGCGAAGTGGGAGACCCCCAGCAACCCCTGGTCGAGGATACACATCGACTTCGCGGGTCCGATGCAAGGGCGACACCTCCTCATCGTGGTAGATGCCTTCTCTAAGTGGCTCGAGGTGGTACCCATGGCATCTACCACAACAGAAGCGACGATCCGAGCCCTGCGCCGCCTTTTCTCTACACATGGACTACCGGACGTGCTGGTCTCCGACAACGGCCCCCAGCTCACATCCCTTGCCATGGAGTCCTTCCTGGCAGGACTGGGCATCCGCCACGCCCTGTCCGCCCCGTACAGGCCGGCCGGAAACAGACAAGCTGAACGCATGGTGAGGCTCACCAAAGAGGCACTCACCAAGATGGGCCCGGGAGACTGGCAGGAACGGATAGACAACTTCCTCCTCACCCAGCACATCACGCCGCATGCCACCACCCACAAGAGCCCGGCCGAAATGCTGATGGGCAGAAGGTTGAGGTCACCCTTGGACCAGCTGCACCCCCAATACAGCCCAGAAGTGACCGCAACCGCCAGCCGCCCGCTTCGCGCTTTCGGAAAGGGAGATTCAGTTTTCGCGCTGAATTTCAACGGCTCTCCTAAGTGGCTGAAGGGAAGAATTGACAGCGCAACCGGCCCCAAATCCTACACCGTGGAGTTGGAAGATGGACAGGTCTGCAGACGTCACATCGACCAACTCCGGAAAAGGTGGGGGGGAGCACATGAAAACCACCCAGACGAGGTAGGCCTACCACACCCCGGCGAGGTAGGCCTACCACACCCAGACGAGGTAGGCCTACAACACCCCGGTGAGGGAGGCCTACACCACCCCGACAAGGTAGGCCTACCACACCCCAGGGAGGCAGACCACCGCCATCCCATCAAGGCCGGCCCAGCACACTACCAGGCACTGTCACGTCAGCAGCCCAGCAAGGTAGACCGGGGCCAGCTGCACGGGGGATGGCAACACCAACCCAGCGAGGTGGGCACCTGGCACAACAGGGCCAGGGTCCACCAACCCAGCCCGCAAGTAGACCAGGACCTGTCCAGAGGAGAAGCATCGCACCCCACCAGTGACGGGAGCCTACGCCAGCCCGGCCAGGGAGACCGCAGTTGCAGGCGAGTAGACCGGGACCCAGCCAAGACAGGCACCCCACTACCCATGGGCGAGGGTGGTGCACGACCCCCCGGCGAGGGGGACCCCCGCCCATCTCAGAAGACAGCCAGGAAACAACAACCCGACCCAGATGACCCCAGGCACCAACCAGCGGTAGACCAGGGACTAGGGGGAAGGGAAAGCCGACAACAACCCGGCCAGGGAGACCTGTACCACCCCGGCAGGGGAGACCTCCGCCACTCCGCAGAGGTAGCCCCTCAACAACATCCCGACCAGGGCGACCACCGCCAACCAGATGGGGTAGACCAACGCCAGCCCAACTGAGGGGACCAACGCCACCCCTGCGAGGTCGAACAGCACGCCGCGAGCCAACACCACCCACAGCTGGCAGACCGGACCCAAGGGCACCGACCCGAACCACCCCCCAGACGACAACGATCCGAACCGCAGCCAAACCGCAGCGCCCGGGAGACCGGGGAGGAGCAAGTGACAGCCTGGGACATACCGAGACTCAGATGCTCTTCCCGGGTCGGAACCGAGCAACCGCAACGAGACGAGAGATCCACAGGCCAGGAGGAAGACCACCGGAACCAGCCATCCAGGGTTTGCGGTCCGGCCGGAGGCGCTGAGGGTGACCCCGCACACTCGCCAGCCGAACCGAGCCCAGTTCCGGGGAGGGAACCAGGAGACACAGGAGCCCCGTCCGTCCAGGTCGGGGACGAGGAAGAAGTGGGACTGCGCAGGTCAACTAGGGTGCCGAGGCGTCCTACGTACCTGCGTGATTACGTGACTTTCATTAATGAGAATTGACAGTTCCCGGACTAAGAGGGGAGGAGTGTTATGTCCTTATAAGGACATCCGCCCGGATTGGCTGCCAGCCATCGGGCGGGAAAGTTTGAATCTCTGTCAGGGGCGGTGCGACTGCCGGAGCGAATATAAGGAGAGCTCCGGCAGCGCGCAGCCAGTCTTGTCTTGTCTTGTTACAGTAGCTAATAAAGTTACTTAATGTATCGAGCTGGTCACGTCTTCATTTCCTGCGCCTGATCTAACAGTAAGTAAGTAAGTAAGTAAGTAAGTAAGTAAGTAAGTAAGTAAGGAAGGAAGGAAGGAAGGAAGGACAACAGAAATAGAAATAGCCCTTAGACTTATATATTGCTTCACAGTGTTTTACAGCCCCTCTCTAAGTGGTTTACAGAATCAGCCTCTTGCCCCAACAATCTGGGTCCTCATTTTACCCACCTTGGAAGGATGGAAGGCTGAGTCAACCCTGAAGATCAAACTCCTGGCAGTGAGCCGAATTTGCCTGCAATACTGCATTCTAATGCCGCATCACCACAATGTTGCAGTAGTCACGACAAATGTAAGCACCGTGTGGCTACCACCCACCAAATATTAACCAGCTCACAAAGGGATTAAATAGAACATTGCAAAGGTGTTCCTTGCTACCTACGAATCAAGTAAGAAGGAGCTCTGGTGGCTCAGCAGACTAAAGCACTGTTATTAACATCCACTTACATCTGCTGCCTGCAATTACTGCAAGTTCGAATCTCACCAGGCTCAAGGTTGACTCAGCCTCCCATCCTTTCTAAGGTAGGTGAAATGAGGACCCAGTTTGTGGGGGCAATAAGCTGACTTTGTATAAATATACAAAAGTATGAAGGCTATTGCTTAAGGCCTTATAAGCTGCCCTGAGTCTCCGGAGAAGGGCGGCATATAAATCAAATTAAAAAAAATAAAAAAATCTGTACTTTTACAGAGGAGAACAGCCCCCTTCCAAACAGGCTAAACATCCATCTCCCATGTCCACTTTTTTAATTTTTTTTTTTTTTAATTTTACTAATCCAAAGCATCTTCCTTCTGTCAGGAATTAATTTAGGTCTGTTCTTTCCCGACTATCGTATTATTGAACTTGAGCCCTGCATGAATTGATGTCTATGGCTGTGACACCCAAAATTAAAATGAAACCTACAACGCCGTTTGCATTCGGCAGCCAAGCTTTTCCCAGGCTCTTCGAGGCAGCCATAATTTGTTTCCCTGACTTGGTAACCCTGAATAGCACTTCCATTAAGAGCTCCTGGCCAACCATTCTGCCTGCTCAGATGTTTCTACAAGTTGCTGACTGGGAGATTCTTCCAGCTACAGGAACTGTTGAACGAAGCCTCAAAGTGGAAATAAAACCAAGTGATGCGCTCAAAGGAAAGTGTCTGCATTCATTCTTTTGACATCACCCAGGTGATGGGGTGACAGACATTGTCTCCTCCTTGTTTTATTTTGACATCACAATTTTGGAGGATGCTACAAGATGCCAGAAGTCACCGTGGGCATCCTGCCTTGAAGATCTGTGTGCAATGAATAGATGCCTCCTATTTCTATGAATCCACTTGGCCATAACTGATATGATCATGGGAATAATAATTCTTCTTCTTCTTCTTCTTCTTCTTCTTCTTCTTCTTCTTCTTCTTCTTCTTCTTCTTCTTCTTCTTCTTCTTCTTCTTCTTCTTCTTCTTCTCCTTCTCCTTCTCCTTCTCCTTCTCCTCCTCTTCCTCTTCCTCTTCCTCTTCCTCTTCCTCTCCTTCTCTTCCTTCTCTTCCCTTCTTCTTTTTCTTCTCTTTCTCCTTCTCTTCCTCCTCTCTTCTTCTTCTTCTTCTTCTTCTTCTTCTTCTTCTTCTTCTTCTTCTTCTTCTCCTTCTCCTTCTCCTTCTCCTTCTCCTTCTCCTTCTCCTTCTCCTTCTCTTCCTCTTCCTCCCCTTCTCTTCTTCTCCTTCTCCTTCTCTTCCTTCTCTTCCCTTCTTCTTTTTCTTCTCTTTCTCCTTCTCTTCCTCCTCTTCTTCTTCTTCTTCTTCTTCTTCTTCTTCTTCTTCTTCTTCTTCTTCTTCTTCTTCTTCTTCTTCTTCTTCTTCTTCTCCTCCTCCTCCTCCTCCTCCTCCTCCTCTTCCTCCTCCTCCTCCATGAGTTAGTATGGAGTGTGTCTGTGGGGTTCATTTTTAGAAGTCAGAGTTCTGATCCTCTGAGTTTTGCATGAAAATTCAACACTGCAGTGAATTCTATACTTGTTTACTTTCTGCTTTAATCAGAATAGAGCTGGAAGGAACTTTGGAGATCTTCTAGTCCAACTCCCTGCTCAAGCAGGAGACCTTATACCATTCCAGACAGATGGCTATTCAACCTTTTCTTAAAAAGATCCAGGGATGGAGCTTCTGAAGGAAAATTGTTCCATGGGTTAGAATAGAATTGAGCTGGAAGGGACCATGGAGATCTTCTAGTCCAGCCCTCTGCTCAAGCAGGAGAACCTATACTATTTCAGACAAGTGGTTCATCAGTCTCTTCTCAAAAACCTCCAGTGGCAAGCTGTTCCACTGGTTAATTGTCCTCACTGTTAGGAAGTTTCTCCTTAATTCCAGGTTGCTTCTCTCTTTGATCAGTTTCCATCCATTATTCCTTGTCCCGCCCGCTGGTGCTTTGGAGAATCATTTGTCCCCCTCTTCTTTGGGGCAGCCCCTCAAATACTGGAATACTGCTATCATGTCATCCCTAATTCTTCTTTTCTTTAGACCAGCCAAACCCAAAATCTGCAGCCGTTCTTCATATGTTTTAGTCTCCAGGCCTTTGATTGCTCTTAGTTGCAGCTAAGAGCATCTTAGTTGATCATCTCTGAACTTTTTCCAATGTTTCAACATCTTTAGTATGGTGACCAAAATTGGTTGCGGTATTCTAAGTGTGGTCTTAATTGTGTGGTTAATTGTTTTTCAATGTCAGGAAGTTCCTCCTTAATTCCAGTCTGCTTCTCTCCTTGGTTAGTTTCCATCCATCGTTTCTTGTCTTTGTCTTCTGGTGCTTTGGAAAATAAGTTGACCCTTCGCCTTTGTGGCAGCCCCTCCTCTTTTTCACCAGTTATGGCATTTCATTTTTCAATATTTCCCCACAACGTGGTTGCGTTTTTCAGGACTCTTTAGTTAACAATCCACCTGAAGTCCTGTTAAGAACACTCAGTTGCTGTTTACTTTTCCTGACTCCCATTTCAACCCAATCGAGCAAAGTTGTTCTTTGATTGATTTTAACTCTGAGTAATTAGCCTTTTAAAAGCCCAAAGTATATATGTTTCTTGTTTGGGCTGTCTTAAACTTGCAGAAAATGAATGTATGGCCATTAATGGTGTGGCAATCCAGCAATCACTAATGATTCACTGATCAATTCATCTTTGCCTGCCAGCTTGAAAACAGAATTACACTTCACAGAGGAAAGAAATATTTTGGGCAAAGGGGAGAAAACAATTATCTCGCCTCTCTTACAAACTCCCTACTAATTGTCAGATTTGGTCAAAAGGGAAATTTCAAAGTGAGGTCTGACAACCCAGCGCCCTCAGGACATCTGAGGAGAAGCAGCCACATTCTGAATTATTGTCCTTTCTTCCAAAAAATGGAAGATCAGCTATACAGAAATCTGCAATTCACCTTGCTTTGCCTCTGGGTTCTGGACCACTTGAAGCTTCCAATGAGATGCCCAATGCAGACTACATTGAATTAAGAGCCATGGTGGCACAGTGGTTAGAATGCAGTATTGCAGGTTAATTCTGCCAATTGCCAGCAGTTCGATTCAAGGTTGACTCAGTCAACTCGTTGTCAGTGCACAACATATGTACAATGAGATTGGTTGAGCTCCCTCAGTGCACCCACCCCCCAACACAATACCACTCACACTGAAGACAGAAAATCCCTAACCCAGGTGTCAGCAACCTGCGGCTCCGGAGCTGCATGCAGCAGAGACAGAGAGATAGAGATAGAGGGGGAGAGAGAGAGACATAAACAGATACAGAGAGGGAGTCATGTGACTGGTGAAAGTGAGTGACGTTGAGTTAGCCACGCCCACCAAGGTTTTGTGGCTCCCGGTGTTTCCTTTTCTGTGGGTCCAAATGGCTCTTTGAACGTTTAAGGTTGCAGACCCCTGCCCTAACCCAATAAATCATATTAACAAAACACCTACTCCTATTGCACCAGTGTGAACATGTTACACATTGCGTCGGCCCTGCAGTCCATCATACTACATAGTTATGATGTTATTTCTCATTCAGGAGTCTGACAGCCCACGAATAAGGTTGGTAAAATGAGGACCCAGATTGTTGGGGCAAGAGGCTAACTCTGGAAACCGCTCAGAGAAGACTGTAAAGCACTGTGAAACGGTATATAGGTGTAAGTGCTATTGCTCTTCTTTTTTCCTTCCTTCCTTCCTTCCTTCCTTCCTTCCTTCCTTCCTTCCTTCCTTCCTTCCTTCCTTGGTGCACAGTGGTTAGAATGAGTATTGCAGGCAAACTCTGCCCACTACCAACAGTTCAATTTTGATCGGCTCAAGGTTGACTCAGCCTTCCATCCTTCCGAGGTGGGTAAAATGAGGACCCAGATTGTTGGAGGCAAGAGGCTGACTCTGTAAACCGCTTAGAGAGGGCTGGAAAGCACTGTGAAGAGGTATATAAGTCCAAGTGCTATTGCTATCCTTTTAGAGGGTCGTTGAAGCACTTGGAGGTTTACCTGTCTCCTCAGGGTCACCTGAGATGTGCTCCTGGTTCCTTAAGCTGCAATTTTTCTTCTGGAAATCCATTCCTACTCCCCACACCATTCAAAGCGTGTTCCTCCCAAATTGTATAGCTAAAAGTCTGTAGAGATCCTCAGTCATCCAAGTCATGGTTGTCCCAAAGGGGCTTTTTTTCAGGAGGCAACTGTTTTTTCTGTTTTTTTCTTGTTTTTTCTTTTGAAGACATTTCACTTCTCATCCAAAAAGCTTCTTCAACTTTGACAGGATTGTGGTGATCCTGAGGACACAGATAAACCTCCAAGTGGCCTCAACGCTCTCTAAAAAGGTGCAAATGACCAGCTGTCTGCAAGGAATATAAATCTTTCCATTCCATTCCCCTTCCTTTCCATTCCCCACCATCCTGTCAGCACTGAAGAAGTTTCTTGGATGTGAAGCGAAACATCTTCAAAAGAAGAAAAAACAAGAAAGTCCAGTTTGCCTCCTGAAAAAGCACCTGGGATAATAGTTCTCAAAAAGTTATCATTCTTTGATGACTGAGACAACTCAGCAAGATGGTCACTGCTAAATAGATCTAACCACTGGTCATTTCCCTGGCCACTTTCATGACTCAGGAGGGACCCTGATTCTCCACACAGATGGCTAAACTAACAGCAAGTTCTTGCTGGCTGCCAGAAAGGAAAAAGCCCAGAATCGAGTGGATGTGATTCCACTGAGCTAGGGCTGCAGAAAAACCTTGGTTACGTAGGAAAAACCTGGCTAGAGGAAAAACATATAAAACCCTGACTAGAAAAGATATATATATATATATATATATATATATATATATATATATATATATATATATATATATCTCAATTTTCTTACTTCTTCGTAGGGTCTTTGTGTGTTTTTCTTCTAGCCAGGTTTTCCTACGTAGCTACAAAAAAACCTTGGCTACGTAGGGAAAACCTGGCTAGAAGAAAAACATATATATATATATATATATATATATATATATATATATATATATATATATATATATATATATATATATATATATATAATAAATATTTATTTATATATATTTATTTATATATATTTTATATATATATATATATATATATATATATATATATATATATATATATATAATTTCTAATGAAAGTATAAAAATAAGACATTTTAATTATATTTGGGGTTGCTCTCTCTTTTCCCTCTTTTCACAACAAACCTTCTTTTCCTTCTTTTTTTCCCTTCCCTCCTTTCTCTCCTCTTCTACTTTCTTCCTCCTCCTCTCCTCTCCTCCCCTACTTCCCCTTCCTCTCCCCCACTCCTCCCTCTTTTCCCCCTTTCTCACCTTCTCTCCTGCTCTTGTCCCCTGTCCTTCCTTCCTCTCCTTTCCCCTTTCTTCCATTCCTCTCTTTCCCTCTCCTCCTCTCTCCCTCTCCTCCTCTTTCCTTTCTTTCTCCATCAATCTTTGACTCGTTCCACCTGGACTGCATACAATAGAAGTCACACCGATATTGAGGATTGGGAGCTTGTCAAAACACGATTTGTACTTTTTTCCTCTCTGCTGGTTTCTGAAAAACTCATCTAGCCTTTCATGAGAAAGGTTTCCAAACAAGCTTGTCCACCAACGAACAGTGATTAATCTAATACCTGTTGAAATGGCATCCTTGCAAATCCTGGGTATGTGTCACGCAACTTGCCCCCAACCTAGAAATCTGCCAAGGAGCCAAAGTTACGTGAATCTTAGTCATGCAACTAAGAATGAATCTTAGTTGCATGACTGTTAAATGTGTTTCTTTTTTAATCTCTGCGACTGAAAGGAATTCAATCCCTTAATGCTGGTTTGGGAAGCCTATTTATTGGCCTGATTGGTATCGAGGGTTTATGATACAGCAGCAATTATTCCAAGAATTAGCAATCCTGGTGTTTCAGGCATGGAAGTAAACTGATGAGTGGCTTAAATTACACTAATATCTTTTCTGTCCAAAAGGGTAAAGACATTAATGTGTTTTTCCCAAAAGTAATGGGTGTAGCCTTTGAGGATTGTTTTTCATGTACACATTTTCCCAATGAGCAGAGAAAGGTAACATTTTTCAGCCTTGCATTCATATTATTATTTCTTTTATTCATTAAACATGAAACTCAGTCAACTGGACATTTAAAAATGCATCACAAATATCATTGACTGGCACTGATGGTTGATACGGGTTGCTGCCAGCATCCTAGGTATCGACCAAGTATCTTCTTAAAATGTATGATGTTCCGAGTAGTGCAGTTTTTTGAAGTTCCGCTGGTGTTATTGTAGGAAATTGCAATTTCTTGATGTATTTTGTAAAATTTGTGGACATGGTACCAAGTGCCCCAATGATAATGGGTATCACTATCACGTTTCATCCATAATCATGTCGTTTCGATGGCCAGGTCACGATATTTCGTGCTTTTTTTCTAGTTCTTTTTCTTTGACTGTGGTGTCTCCTGGTATAGCGATATCAATAAATTGTACACTTCGGTTTTCGATGACTGTGATATCTGCTGTGTTATGTTCTAAATGACGATCCATCTGTATTCGAAAGTCCCATAACATCTCCTCCTCCTCCTCCTCCTCCTCCTCCTCCTCCTCCTCCTCCTCCTCCTCCTCCTTCTTCTTCTTCTTCTTCTTCTTCTTCTTCTTCTTCTTCTTCTAATTTGATTTATATGCCGCCCTTCTCTGAAGACTCAGGGCGGCTTACAATGCGTTAAGCAATAGCCTTCATACTTTTGTATATTTATACAAAGTCATCTTATTGCCTCCATAATCTGGGTCCTCATTTTACCTACCTTAGAAAGGATGGAAGGCTGAATCAACCTTGAGCCTGGTGAGATTTGAACTTGCAGTAATTGCAGGCAGCTGATGTTAATAACAGTGCTTTAGTCTGCTGTGCTACAAGGGTTATTATTATTATTATTATTATTATTATTATTATTATTATTATTATTATTATTATCCACAGTGGTGCAGTGGTTAGAGGGCAGTACAGCAGGCTACTTCTGCTGAGCTGCAATTTGGCAGCTCAAATCTCACCAAGCTCAAGGTTGACTCAGCCTTCCCTCCTTCCGAGGTGGGTAAAATGAGGACCCAGTTTGTTGGGAGCAAAATGCTGACTCTGTAAACCGCTTAGAGAGGGCTGTAAAGTACTGTGAAATGGTATATAGGTCTAAGTGCTATTGCTCTTCCTTTTCTCCTTCCTTCCTTCCTTCCTTCTTCCATCTATCCATCCTTCCCTCCCTCCATCCATCCATCCATGGTGCACAGTGGTTAGAATGCAGAATTGCAGGCAAACTCTGCCCACTGCCAGAAGTTTAATCCTGACCGGCTGAAAGTTGACTCAGCCTTCCATCCTTCCGAGGTGGGTAAAATGAGGACCCAGATTGTTGGGGGCAACATGCTGACTCTGTAAACCACTTAGAGAGGGCTATAGAGCACTGTGAAGTGGTATATACATCTAAGCGCTATTGCTATTGTTGTTGTTGTTGCTGCTGTTGTCCTTTATCTCCTTTTAAGATTGGGGGAAGGGGGACTGTGGAGATTTAGTTGTGGGGGGAAAAAAGAGAGCAGAATTACCCATTAATAAAATTCAAAGCACAATCGTATGGAAGGGACCTTCAGAGGAAGGAAGGTTTCAGATATCCAAGTTTGCTCAGCCCACCATCGCATCGTAATTTTCCCAAGGATTCCCGGCATTTTGCTCCTGAATCAGGGATGAATTCATGGATAGCTGCAGTGTAGAATGTCAGCTTTCAAATTAAACATTCCGAGAAGCGTCACCAAGCCTGCCTAAATTGCAAAGAGTTATTGGCAGGAAAGTATCCCAAGCAAACAGCATCAGATTTAGGCAAAGTACACATTTCTTCAAAGCAATGCCAAAATCACTTATGCGTTTTTATTTTTAACAATGTTTCCTCCAGGCACAGAGTCCTTCATTTCCTCTCCTAGTTATTTTTCCTGGCCTCCTTAAGGAAATGGCCTTAGCCTGCCAGAGAGTAAAGCAGTGGGGGGGACTTTAGATTGATAAACTCCAGGACTAATTCTTGCTGACTTAAATCTCTCCGAGTCTGATCAAAACAGTGCTAGTGGCTGATGCTCTTCTGTGAAACATTATCTTTACTATGCTGAGTTTGCATCGCATGAACTTTTATGCTTTATGGGCAGCCTTAATTGTGGTGTGCTAATTTACTGGCAATTACCCGTACCGACAGTGAAAACAATATGCAGTTGTCCCTGGGTTTGGAGAGCATGTAGATATGCTCGCCTACAGGTCTCATGGAGACCATAAACATCAAGTGATCAACAGGGACCAGAAATCAAACTGTTGATTTCTGGTCAAGTGCAGATCTGATCAAGCCATCTTTACAATATGCTTACAGTAGTGGCCAAAATTGTGGAAACCTTTTGGCATTTTCTAAAGCTAGCTAATAACAACACTTTTTTTGGGAGTAGTTGTCAGGGTTCCAAGGAACACCCCCAACGAAATAAAGCTCTGAGGTTCCTCAAAGTTCCAATTTATTAGAGATATCATGTTGGCACATCTGGGAAAACCCGAATCTGAAAGCTTCCAGGTTTTCCCCACCCATCTTACAGTTCACAGCCCTGCCTCAAACCCACAAGTTCATCACATTGTCCAATCAACTTTTCACACTCAACTGGAAATAATCTTCCGGCAGTCTCCATCAAACACAGGCAAAAGTCCTTGAACAGTCCTTGAATGTTGTTATGACTAACTTTCTACCGCGCCAACAACAGCCCCCTCCCAACTTCCCCAGCCAAAATATGTGGCAGTTAAGAAGCAAAAAAGAAAATTGTCTTCCAAAAATTGTAGTACCATGCAATTATATATCAATGGAAAGATAATTTAATCAAGAATGTAATACAATAACTTTTATGAAGGAGTTGCTATTAGAACGGCAGTTACAGTATAAAGAATAAAAGTGAAACACATAGAAAAAAACGAGATATACAAAAATGATTACCGTGTCAGTTAATACTTCGTTGGGTAACCTTTAGCATAAATGACGGCCTTACATCATCTTCCCATGGAATGAACCAAGTCTTTGAGTTCTGCAGCTGTTATAATGTGAAACCAAGATTGAATGATGGCTTCTAATAACTGGGTTTTATTGCTGGGTTGCTTCTGACTAACCTGTTTCTTTAGTCAGCTCCATAGATTTTCAGTTGGGTGAAGGTCTGGGCTATTCCCAGGCCATTCCAGCAGTGGAATAGGATTATCTTGAAACTCCCAAAAAAAGTGGTGTTATTAGCCATCAAACCTCAAAAATACACTTTTCCCCCAAAAGATTTCCACAATTTTGGCCACTAATTTGAGCATTGGCCACTAAGAAATACCTAAGTTTACAAACCGGCCCCTACAAATAGCTAAGTTAGATCTACAGCTTATCATTTCCATGTACAGTAGTCCTCGACATACGACCACAACTGAGCTCAGAATTTCTATTGCTAAGTGAGATCGTTGTTAAGTGAGTTTTAAAGAGCATTTTACGACCTTTCTTGCCACGGTTGTTAAGTCTATCACTGCAGTTGATACGTTAGTAACCTGGTTGTTAAGTGAATCTGTCTTCCCCATTGAGTTTGCTTGTCAAAGCTTGCAGTAGGGGATCACATGACCTTGGGACACAGCAATGGTCACAAGGATGAACCAATTGCCAAGCATCTGAATTTAGATCACATGGTCATGGGGATGCTACAAAGGTGGTAACTGTGAAAAATAGTAATATGTCAAAGCCAAAGAATAGAATAGAATAGAATGGAATGGAATGGAATGGAATGGAGTGGAGTGGAGTGGAGTGGAGTGGAGTGGAGTGGAGTGGAGTGGAGTGGAGTGGAGTGGAGTGGAGTGGAACGGAACAGAACGGAGTAGAGTAGAGTAGAGTAGAGTAGAGTAGAGTAGAACGGAATGGAACAGAACAGAGTAGAGTAGAGTAGAGTAGAGTAGAGTAGAGTAGAGTAGAGTAGAACAGAACGGAGTGGAGTGGAGTGGAGTGGAGAAGAGTAGAATAGAGTAAAATGGAACAGAATGGAACAGAGTGGAGTGGAACGGAATGGAACGGAGTAGAGTAAAGTAGAGTAGAACGGAATGGAACAAACAGAACAGAACAGAACAGAACAGAGCAAGGACAAGCCCTTCCTGTTGCCAATGCGGAGTTTTATTCAGCAGATATATTCTCATTGTGCCCAGAGAGAGAAATATCTGCCTCTACCTAGGATTGAACTCACAACCTCCTGACTGTGAGGCGAGAGTTCCACCTCTAGGCCACCGCACCATCCCTGGCCTCTCCCGTATGCAGTGCAGGAATCCCCTCCTACGACCTCCTAAACAGATGGCCACCCAGCTTGTTAAACACCTCCGAAGGTGAGTCCATCAGCACCCACGACATTATATTGAATTGCTGAGCCCTCTTAAAGTAAGAAAATTCTTATTGATGTCCGACTCCATTGCCTTCCCTTGTAATTTGAATCTTTTGTTTCATATCTTCTGAGCAATTCTGCCCCGTCTTCTACATGTTACTCATCAAATATTGTTATGACACCTTTCTCGATGACTATTGTACTAATGTGACACATTTCTACATGACACCTTTCAAAGCTAACATGTTTTCCTGCAATCTTTTGTTCCCCAGGACAAGCATACCAAATCTTTCCATTGAAGCGTCTCATTGTCTTAGTCTCCTCTGGATATGCTGCAGCTTGTCAATATTCTTCCTAAAATGTAGTGCCAGAAATGGATTAACAATTTAGGTGACCAGTATAGACTAAGGGAAATAATGAGATCTCTTGATCTTGAACTTAATTCTTCTATTTATAAAGCTAAGATTTCAATTGCTTTCCCTTTTTTTTCTGGCAACTATATTATACTGTTGCCTCATATTCACATTTCAATCAATCAATTACAATAGAGTTGGCAGGGACCTTGGAGGTCTTCCAGTCCAGCCCTCTGCTCAAGCAGGAGTCCCTACACAATTGTAGACAAGAGGCTGTCCAGTCTCTTCTTAAAAACCTCCAGCGATGGAGCACCCACAACTTCTAGTGGCAAGCCATTCCACTGGTTAATTGTTTTCAAAGTTAGGAAGTTTCTCCTTAATTCCAGGTTGCTACTCTCCTTGATTAGTTTCCATCCGTTGTTTCTTGTCTTGCTTTCTGGTGCTTTGGAAAATAAATTAAGCCCCTCTTGTGTTAAATTTAAATATACCGACAAAGAAATAAAGGGAGACTAGTATAGCTATTTCAAGCTTTTTAGTGCTCATCATCTAGCCATACCCTTCTGGGATTCAAACCCAGACCACTTGCATATTAGACAGATGTATTAACCTCTAGGCCAGTGATGGCTAACCTTTTTGCCATCGTGTGCCAGGAGCGGGGGGGGGGGTCATGCACACGTATGCCCACACCCATAATTCTATGCACCCCGCCCCCGTGCATGCCCATGCAACCCCTCCCCCATGCTCCCACTGCTCCTGGCACACAATGGCATGATAGGCCCGTTTTTTGCTCTCCCCAGCCTCCAGAGGCTTTCTAGGAGTCTGGGGAGGGTGAAAACAGCCTTCCCCAACTCCTCGGAGGCCCTCCAGAGGCTGGAAGTGGCCCATTTGCCAACATCCAGTATGACCAGAAGGCCTGTTTTTTGCTCTCCCCGGCCTCCAGAGCCTTTCTAGGAGTTTGGGGAGGGTGAAAACGGCTGTTTCCTGCCTCCAGAGGGCCTGTGGGGGGGAGGCCATTTTCAACCTCCCCAGATTCCTAGAAAGACTCTGGAGCCTGGGAACAGGAAAAAAATGGGCCTTCCCCACCACCCCCCAAGGCCCTCCAGAGGCAGGAAATAGCCTGTTTCCCTATTTCTGGTGGGCCCAGAAGGCCCGAAAATCAGCTGCGCGCACCGGAATTGAGCTTGCGTGCCCACTGATATGGCTACGTGTGCCACCTCTTATGTCACGCGTGCCATAGGTTCACCATCATGGCTTTTTTTTTAATACCTGGTCCAGGTGTTAAATAAGCTACATGATGTATACGAATCCATTTTCGGGCAAGCTTTATAAATATTTGATACCGTTACAAAACCCTGAAGCCTTTTGACTTTGATACAGCAAGGTGGATTTTTCTTGCAAAGATCGGGCTGAGGTGGCGTAGAAAGATAATTCACAAAACCTGGGGCAGTCACAGTAGCTTTCCATGTCATTAAATTAATTGCAATTTGTCTAAACTATGTTGCCTTTCTAACCAATTTTTTTATTGCACTGTACATTCAAATATATTAAAAACGCGGTTTTGAGAATAAATGCTGAGCCATTTATGCAATACAATTTATTGTCCATGTTTATGAGCCCTTTTAATCAAAGTCTTTCAAGAAGAGGCTCACAGCAAGCATCTTTGCAGGCGTGGCGGTTATTGGTCTCATTGTTAGATTTATATTCCAGCATTTCTCCAATAATTTAAGGCAGCTTTCCTGCTGATCTCCATCCTTTGCTCTCCAACAACGTCCTGTGCCCAAAATCACAGCAGGATTTTCCAGGGGAACTTGAACTCGGGTCACCCACAAGCAATTCTTCTTCGTTGCAGAGAAGGGCAACAAAGATGATTAAAGGCCTGGAGACAAAAACATATGAAGAACAATTGTGGGAAGTGGGTATGGCCAGTCTACAGTAGAGAAAAGAAGGACTAGGGGTAGCAATATTTCAGTATTTGAGGGGCTGTCACAGAGATGGGGAGAGGGAGGGACCTATTCTGGAAAGCACTTAGGGCAAGACAAGAAACAATAAATGGAAGCTCATTAAAGAGAACTCCAACCTGAAGATACGCAGGAATTTCCTGACAGTCAGAATGATTATCCAGCTGAATGGCTTCACTGGAGTGTTTCCAAGAAGAAATTGGACAACCATTGGTCCAGAACGGTATAAGGCAGGGGTCAGCAACCTGCTGCTCTGGAGCCGCATGTGGCTCTTTCACCCCTCAGCTGCGGCTCCCTGTCTCTCAAAATATGCGTCACAACCGCCAATGTGCGACACCCTCTGGCACATGATTTATTGAGCTTTTCAACCCCCGGTAGGCCAACCATGGATAAATCCAAGAAAAGAAAAGTTTCAGAAGAAAACAGAACATTTAATTCAACTACATATGCTAGTTTTGTGGCTGCTTAGGAAATAGTCAGGCACGGGAAGGGTTTTGTGGCTCCCGGTGTTTTCTTTTCTGTGGGAAACGGGTCCAAATCAGGGGTGAAATGCTCCCGGTTCGGACCGGCTCGGGCGAGTAGGTAACAGAGTTTGAGACTAGTTCGCCGAACCGGGAGCAATGGCTGGCTGGCCGCGCCCCCGAACCAATCCACGGCCCGCGGTCCTGCCATGCTTGCCTGCCTTCCATGCTGGCGTCCCGGTGGCCAGCTTGTGAAGGCAGGCAAGCAGAAGTCCACGTGGAAGGCAGGCAAGCATGGCAGAGCTGCGGGGAAGGAGCTAGCAGCTTACTTCCTCCCCCCCTCAAGCAGCGGCTTCCCTGCTCAGTCCCGACAAGCTATGCATCCAGAGCAATGGGGTTGTTTTGTTCACCGCGTTGGTGCTTCAAGAGGGCAGGTGGACATATTCATTATAGTTGTCAGCTGCAGACGTCCGCCTGCCCTCCCGAAGTACCACCTCGGTGAACAAAACAACCCCATTGCACTGCGCCTCCTTCTGCAGCCAAATGCGCCCAGCCGTGTGTGCCCTTTCCTCAAATGGGCTGTGTTAGGATATGGTGTAAGTCTAACAAGTTGTCCAGGCAATATAAGTGTTCTATCACTTTAAATGAGTTCTGTAACTTTAAGATGTAATGCTGAGTCATTGTAATGACTGCTGACTGAATGCTGACTGCAATTATCATAATTGTACTGTTGAGTCATTGCACTGCTGACTTCACTTATCTTAAGTGGATAATTACTAGTGTAAATTGTATATAAGGAGGAAGCCGAACTATAGTCATTGTTGGACCTGCTCTCATCATTGCTTGACTTGCTGCTTGACTGGAACTATTGATTGGAACTGTTACTGTCGTGTGTGAAGACGTGGATAGATATGCTACCATCGTGATTTGTTACCAGCGTTGAATTGCTGTTTATTATCAGCTGCTGTTTGTCTGGTAAGAAGATATCTGTAACTTCAGACTGATTTGAACGGCTAAAGACTTGGATTGACTAAAAGACTATGCAATTGTTTTTCACTACAAAGTAAAAGCTTTGTTAAACCAGTTTGTATGTATTGTATTCGTTGCTCTCAGTACCGTTTCTCTGTGCACTTACTCTGCTGGTTGGTAACACAACAATATCCTGAACAGGCTGTGCACGGGGTGCTTGGAGAGATCTCTTGCTCGCTCGCTCTCCAACCTCTGTTTGTGTGTGTGTGTGTGTGTGTGTGTGTGTGTGTGAGGGAGCGATCTGAAGCCGAGGCACCCAAACTTCTGGCAGCCCTGGGACAGCTTCTGAGCAGCCAGCACCATCTGACCTACTCCCTGAGTCTCGTCGTTCTCCTGCCCCCCCCCCCCATCTCCACTCCCACTCAAGCAGCAGCAGGCTCTGCGGGACAACAGGACCTCTCATTTTTCCCACGGTGTACGCTTGCTACCTCTGCTTGTCTGCTTGCAAGCGATGAACTTCTCTGCTTCTCTTGGGATGCTGGTGCAGGCACCATGGATGCATAGCTTGTTGGGGCTGAGCAGGGAAGCCGCTGCTTGAGGGGGGGTGGGGGCAGGAGAATGGCGAAACTCAGGGAGTAGGTCAGGTGGAGCTGGATGCTCAGAAGCTGCCCCGCCACTGCCAGAAGTTTGGGTGCCCCGGCTTCAGATCGCTCCCTCTCTCCCTCCCTCCCACACACAAAAACAGAGGTTGGAAAGCTGTCTTGCTCGCGCTCTCTCCAAGCACCCCATGCACAGCAGAGTGATGTGAATGACGTCAAACTGGTCACGCCCACCCAGTCACATGACCACCTAGCCATGCCCACAAAACCAGTAGCAAAAGAATTTAGATTTCACCCCTGGTCCAAATGGATCTTTGAGTGTTGAAGGTTGCAGGCCTCTGGTATAAGGACTCCTGCTAGAGCAGGGGGTTGGACTAGAAGACCTCCAAGGTCCCTTCCAGCCCTATGATTCTACAATTGTATGTTGCCATATGAGGCCCCCACCCTCCTTGCCTGTCTTTGCCGGAGAGAGATTTTGCTGTTCATCTTGTGTTGCACAGCAGGCTAAAATAGTTTTTTGTGCGATGCACCACAAATTGATTTTTGTTCTCCTGGATAGATGGCAAAGCCTTCCTAATATGCTTTATTAATGGGTACAAATGTTGTTTTCTACACAACGACAGAGGGAGGCTGCTGTGTAACACAGCCCTTACCCCTGGGCTCCAGGAAGGTCTGGCTGAGATAGGAAATAAAGGTTTCTAAGAGAAATTGTGGTATCTTTTTGTTCCTGATTCCATTTGCCAAGAAAAACCCCCTGCAAAGATTTTACAGGATCTCATGGCCAACTGCTCACTTCTATTTTCCAAATGAGGGTAAAATCACCCACGTATCTGATGAGAAATTAAACAGAAATTGGGCTGGGGACAGCCTGAGCCTTTATTCCTCTAGATTCTGTGTTCACTCATTCATTAAGTTGTACATTTTTAAAATCACTATTGTTACAGATTACCCTGAAATTGAGATAATGCGCCTCCTTGTAAAGGAAGATTGGACAAAAAAAAAAAAAAAATTCCCATCCCTACTTTCATTTCTACACAGTATTCTCAGCAAATATAAAATGATCTTGCCCTGCTCCGTTCTTTCATTTGAGGAAAAAAAAAATCTACTCACCCGGCTTTTAACTATTTGAATATTTTCAAACGTTTCTTTTATAGCTAAGCCTTATGTCCCCTCTGGGCAATTTGGTGTGCTCTCTGTTGTGTGATTATTTTATATACGTGTGTACACAACACAATATTAAGATGATACATAGTGCATATTGGTAGGGCTCTTTGGAACTGAAAAAGCATACCGAAAGAGGTAAATAAAATTATTTCAAAGGCTGGAATAATTTCCTGGAGAGTAGAGGTACAGAGTTACTGCAATTTAGTTTAGGTAGAAATCGCAGAGCAATTTGTATAGCAAGTTTGTGATGCGGAGCCAAGCAATGGGGAATTTCCCCACATCCTTCAAAATGCAGAAACTCAGGCATTAACAATGAAGCAGAATTATGAGAGATTTAGGGTGGATTGAAATGCTTATTCACCAGGACTGCAGTTAAATTATGACTTTGGTTATTTATCATGGTGATTGTTAGGGCTGTGAGGAGGTTCGATTTGGAGATGTCGATTTGCAGGTGATTTGAATGAAACATAGCTTAGAATGGACTCCTCAAATCAAATAACAGAGTCAATTTAGTTATCAAATCAAATCAAGTGCATACGAATCAATCAGATGATTCAGTGGGCTTTTGGGGGATGCGCGCACAGAAATATATTTCAGTGAATCAAACCGTCAAAACAATTCAGTAAGAGAATAACAGAGTTGATAAGGGACCCTTGGAGGTTTTCTAGTCCAACCCCCTGCTCAGGAAGGAAGCCCTGTATCCAGGGGTGAAATGCTACCAGTCCGGAGCGGTTCGCCCGAACTGGTAGTAAAAAAATGCTTTAAAATATATTTTAAAAAAAGTTCTGATGATTGTGAGGCACAGCTGATCCTCAGAACTTTTTTTTTACTTTTTAAAGCATTTTTTTTACTACCTGTTGCCCGAACCGGTATTTTTGTGTAAAGTGTGATAGTTTGTTTTTGAGCTCTCTGTGAGGTTCCTGCTGGTTGCAGGGGCCATTTTGTGTGAAGTCCAGCTGTTTTTGCATTGTGTGTGAGTCAGTTGTGTAGCTTTTGTGTTATTTTTGTGTAAAGTGTGATAGTTGGTTTTCCCGGTCACATGACCAGCACACCACACCCACCCAGTCACATGACCACCAAGCCACACCCACCAACCCATAACCACCAAACTATGCCCACAGAACCGGTAGGGAAAATTTTTGAATTTCACCACTGCCTGTATCATTTCAGACAAATGGCTGTCCAATCTCTGCTTAAACACCTCCAGTGATAGAGCACCCAAAACTTCTGGAGGCAACTTCTGTTCCACTGATTAATTGTCCTCACTTTCAGGAAATTTCTCCTTAGTTCCAGGTTGCTTCTCTCCTTGATTAGTTTCCATTTGTTGCTTCTTGTCCTGCCTTCAGGTGCTTTGGAGAACAGGTTGACTCCCATTTAGATATTGGAATATTGCTATCATGTCACCCCTAGTCCTCATTTTCATTACATTAGACTAGGGGTGAAATGCTCCCGGTTCGGACCGGATCACCCAATCCAGTAGCAATGGCAGCAGGTAGTTCAGAGAACCGGTAGCAAAAATCCTTGCCCTCCACCCCCAGGCCCAGCTGAGCCACGCAATCATCAGAGGCTTTTTAAAATTATTTTTAACAGCATTTTTTCTGCAACCTCTTTGGCCGAAAAGTGCTTTTAAAAGTATAAAAAACCTCTGACGGTCAGGCAACCCAGCTGGGATCGTCAGAGGCTTTTAAAAGCATTTTTTACAACCTCTTCGGCAGAAAAAATGGTTTTAAAAGTTTTTTTTAAAGAAAGTTGGCCACCCCCACCCAATATCATTACCCCACCACCACCAAGCCACGCCCACAGAACCGGTAGTAACGCATTTTACATTTCACCACTGCACTAGACATACCCAATTCCAGCAACCATTCTTTATATGTTTTAACCTCCAGTCCCCTAATCATCTTTGTTGCTCTTCTCTGCACTCTTTCTAGAGTCTCAACATCTTGTTTACATTGTGGAGACCAAAACTAGATGCAGTATTCCCAAGTGTGGCTTTATCAAAGCAGTATAAAGTGGTGCTAACATTTCACATGATCTTGATATTATTCCTTTGGCACAGCCTAGGACTGCATTGGCTTTTTTGGTGGGTGCTGCACACTCCTGGCTCACATTAAGTGGCTGTCCACTAGGACTTCAATTTGGATCACAGATCTGAGTGGCTTCGCTTGCAGTTTGAGACGGTGGTGTTCCCCACCTTTAACAAGTGAGTCTTAAAGGTAAAGGTAAGGGTTCCCCTCGCACATATGTGCTAGTCGTTCCCGACTCTAGGGGGCGGTGCTCATCTCCGTTTCAAAGCCGAAGAGCCAGCGCTGTCCGAAGACGTCTCCGTGGTCATGTGGCCGGCACGACTCAACGCCAAAGGCGCATGGAACGCTGTTCCCTTCCCACCAAAGGTGGTCCCTATTTTTCTACTTGCCTTTTTTACCTACTTTCGAACTGCTAGGTTGACAGAAGCTTGGACAAGTCACGGGAGCTCCCCCCGTTACGCGGCACTCGGGATTCGAACCGCTGAACTGCCAACCTTTCGATCAACGAGCTCAGCATCTTAGCCACTGAGCCACCGTGTCCCTTTTTTTTGGGTAAGTCTTACATCGCAGCTGTTGTGGATCTCAAATAAGCAGGTGTATGTTGTGCTCATGTTCAATTTGTGGACTTTCCTAGGAACCTCAGTGTGACCATTATGGGAACCAGTAGCTGAGATGGAACTTGATGAATCAGCTGCAGAATATTTCTTCCACTTTTCCCCCTCCACTCCAAAAAACTCAAAATTTACACCACTATGTGACTTCAGCCAATGTGCATTTAACAGATTTGAATTCATAGTCTGTATTATCTTGGACTTAGAAGACAAACTTAAAAACTACTCCTCTGGCAATCTTTCTCTAATAACTTCTTCTTTTTAAAAAAATGTTTTATTTACTTTATTTGAATAACATGTAAAAATTCCATTTCAATCAAACAGTGTGTCATCTGGGTACAGTTGTTTTTAGGCAATCGTCATCAAAATGCTTACAACAACATTCATCACAATAACATTGATACTATAATAACAACAATATTTAGCTGGCCTATTTTATCAAATTTCCATTTTAACATTTATCCTTTTTATGTCCCTGCATTTCTAACATCTGTTTTTATTGCCTAACTGTTGGTAAAATAATCCCTAATAACTTCTATTTAATCTTGAATATTTTTTTTTTGCAAAACTCTTTCAAGCAAGCAAACGGTAGTGATATTCTTATAGTTGGAGTCTGAAGTTTTCATTTTCGCTTTCACTTTCACTTTCAGATTCGGGGTTAATATCAGAGTTTCAGGTAACCGTCCCACAACCATAAAAGATTCCTCAAAGTTCCATTTTATTAGAGATGTCATATTGGCACATCTGGGTAAACCTGAATCTGAAAGTTTCCAGGTTTTCCCCACTCAAGTGAAAGTTCAAGTCCCTGTCCAGCACCCACATGTCCATCACACGGTCCAATCATCCACCGTCCAAACTAGAGATACCTCCCATTCATTCGACTCCAGGTGCCAGGGCAAGGCATCCTTGACTCTCTGAGAAAGGAATGTTATTTTGACTACATATCACCCATACTCTATGCAATCCCTACTCCCATTTTCCCACAGTAGAAAATGTGGTAGGCCTGAAGGCCCAACATAAAAGATGGCTTCCAGACCTGACACTATAGGTATTTAGGCAGTTATTTAGCAACGAGGGGATCAAGACATGTATGCAAAGGCCACATATTTCCCTGAAAATAGTCCTTTCTCCAGCCTTCTTGGATTACCACATGTCCCCCGTCCCATCTTGGTCAATAGAAAAGAAAGCCTTCCACAGCCATGGCAGTTAAAAGTATACTATCAATTCTGAAGCGAACTTTGCTGACGTGAACCTTGTCCTGCCTCACAGTTGCCACGAAGCCTGAGAGTGTCAGGCCTGGAAGCCATCTTTACAAGACCGCCTACTACCACAAACAGCCTCCCACCGGCCGGTACGCTCCCATAGAGAGGGGCTCCTCCGGGTGCCGTCAGCCAAGCAGTGTAGACTGGCGGCTCCCAGGGGGAGGGCCTTCTCTGTGGGGGCACCTACTATCTGGAACGAGCTCCCCCCCGGAGATACGGAGGATCCCGGATCTCCACACTTTCCGCCATGTTCTTAAGACCCTCCTATTCCAGCAAGCCAGCCTGGCCTAATTTTCTCCCCTTTCTTTTAAATTTTTAAACTGAAATTTTAATTTGTTTTAAATTACTGGGATTTTTAATTGTCTTGGGCTAAATTATTTAATTTGGTTTTAAAATGTTTCTAACTTTTGTATTTATGTATTTTATTCTGTGCCTGTTCACCGCCCTGAGTCCTTCAGGAGTAGGGCGGTATATAAATTTAATAAAACATAAAAGAAACAAAACATCTTTTGTATTAGGCCTTCAGACCTGCCACTTTTACAACTGTGGGAAACTTGTTGGGGGGATTGTATGGCGCCAGGGTGATATATAGTCATAATAACATTCCTTTCTCAGAAAGTCAAGGACATCTTGCCCTGCAACTGGATGGATGAAACTGGGAGGCATCTCCAATTGGGATGGTGCTTGGATTGGACCATGTGATGGATTTATGGGTGCAAGGGAAGGGATGTGGACTTTCTTTTGGGTGGGGAAAACCTGGAAGCTTTCAGATTCGGATTTTCCCAGATGTGCCAATATGACATCTCTAACAAAATGGAACTTTGAGGAACTTCAAGACTCCGAGTTTTCTTTCATTGGGGTTGTTACTTGGAACCCTGACAGAGAGAGGGAATGGAGGGGGGGGAGTAAATAGCCCATCTTACAAGTCAAAATAAAAAGTTTTTCTGTGAGAACCAAGGTCATCGTAACAGGAGGCTGGTGAAGGAAGAGAGAAGCCTACCAGCCATATTCATTGGACAATGTTACTGATGACACCTGGGAGCGAAGGGAAGTATTAATTTTTTAATTAGGTGAAAACTGTGGGAACCTTCAGAGTTGGTTTTCACCAGTTGTGCCAATATGATGTATCCAATAAAATTGTCCTTTGAGGAATCTACCTGCCTCAGAATTCTGCTTCCAATGGGTGCATTATCCGGAACACTGACTTTGCTAAGGCCAAGTGGTTATGGAGTAGTAAAGCCAAGTCTAAAGTTTCCCACCAAAACCAAGCAGTTAACTTTTCCCTTGGGATCCATCCCCCTCCCCATTATCAGTGAAGGTCCAAATTCTTTAAAATAAATTGTTTTGGTAAGAGTACCCAGCTGTGCAGACTTGAATGTGTTGTGTTCCATTGGGTGACCTTGGAACAGGCTGTAGCTTCTAAGGAATGGTAGGAAGGATTTGGTTTCCATTCCTCATCTGCTTCACCTCCCTCGCCCACCCCAGAGCTTTCCCCATGACTTATGACAGCCTGACAGAGAAGACCAACCAAGATGATGAGGGGACTGGAAGCTAAAACATACGAAGAATGGCTGTCGAACTGGGCATGGCTAGTCTAGTGAAGAGAAGGACCAGGGGAGACATGATAGCAGTCTTCCAATATTTGAGGGGCTGCCACAGAGAGGAGGGAGTTGAGCTGTTTTCCAAAGCACCTGAAGGCCAGACAAGGAATAATGGATGGAAACTGACCAAGGAGAGATTGTTCTGTCCCCGTCTCACACACGCACACAAACAAACAGTCGGAGGTTAAATAAACTGGCAGACAACCAAATTCTTTCGATAAGAGGCTTGGCAGCAACCCAGTAGCTGCTTGCCAAGAACTTTACTCATAAACAAAATACACACAGTTCAAGAATTGTCAAGTCCAGTCCGTAATTAAATCCAAGGCAGATAATGTTGTTTCCAAAGATGCAATGTGATTCGATAGTAGTTAGTTTTGTCCGTCACAGAGTCTGAATGGCCACATCACCCCTTTTTATACGCTGTAGGGTGTAGTCCAGTGACTCAGCTTCATCTCTGGCACGCCTTTTCTTCTGTTGCGCGCACTTATCTCTGCGACACTGCCGAGGATCCAGCCAAGACTCATCTCCCTCATTACTGTCCTCCTGTGGCTGCATGGACATGCTTGGCCCCGGGCCTATCTCTTGACCTTCGGTGGACACTGAAGGCATTGCCAGAGAGGAGGGTCCTGGAGAGGGAGGCCTTGCCAACTCCTCTCCTTCACTCTCAGAGTCCTCTCCTGCCAATGACACAGGCACAGGTAACAGAGCCAGAACAGAGATTCAGCCTTGAAATAAGGACAAATTTTCTGACAGTGAAAACAATCAGCCAATGGAACAGAAGTTGCCTTCAGAAGTTGTGGGAGCTTCATTACTAGAGGCTTTCAAGAAGAGATTGGACTGCTAGGGTTGGACGATGACCTACAAGGTCCCTTCCAATTCTGTTAATCTGTGAAGGAGGACGGTTGCATGGCAGGTCTGACACCAGCCACCCTTCACCCCAAAAGGAGAGATGCGGGGGCAGCTCCTGCAATGGGGAATAGGGGCAGCTGCAATGGTGGAGAAACCATGCCACAGGACATCCTTTCTCCACAACCTACATCCTCCGTGGCTTCCCACATTTCCATTCCACCCCAAGGAGAGACTTCGGGAGGAAACTGCTCCAAGGAATCCTTTTTTTTTTTTTTTAAAGTCTGGGGAAATCTCGTCAACCCAGGATGCTCCACAGAAGGTGGCTTCCGTAGTAGTCCTCTTCTCTGATATCTCTAGCAGCATCGGAAACACCCCTGAGAGAACCTAAAAGACACTTTCAAGCTGAGAAAACAAACAGAAACATCTTCCACTTGGGAAGAAGTTTCAGCAAAATTGCCAAGAGCATCTTTCACGATGAGCTCTTCTGCCTTCTCTTCCCCTCCTCATTTCTTCTGCCTCTGGTTCCACCTTGTGGGAAGAAATATCCATCTGGTTCAGTTCCAAGCCAGGATAAAGACACTGGAAACATGGAGGCTGATTGGAAAGATGATTTAATGATGAACAAGACCACCAAGCATATGGTTCTGGTGCAACTGACCACATGGAGTTGAGAGTGGGGTTTTTTTTACACCTTCTCTTGGGCTTTGCACTTGAGCTTCCTGTTCCTGTGCAAGGACATGTATTCTAGTGGATGTTGTAGGGGTTATGGAGAGGTCATAGCTGGCTCTATAGGCAAAGTACAACTACTAGGTGTTTGTCTGAGCTAAGTTTGGTTGAAGTTTGGACTGCTCTGAGGGTATGCAATAATTCCTATTGTGGCTTAATAGCTTTGTCCTGTGTTGGATCTTGAGTGAGGGGCTGCCTCTAATCCTACCAATTCTGCCTTTGTTTCAAAATACCCTGTCTTGAATGGATTACCCAATCTGCATTTCTAAAAGGTGGCTTCCTCAGCTTCTGTTTGGGGGCAGGGAGACGGGGGGCTGGTTTCTGAATAGGCTGGCCCAATCTTTCTTAATGGGCACAAGATATCTGCTGGGGGCTATTAAGAAAGACTTGGAGGCTGCTTTCTGTCTCCAAGAGCATGTTTCGCCACTTCTCTCTTTGGGGAAATATAATAATCTGTCTTTTTTTTAAATATTCCTCAAAATATTTCATTCTTCTAGGAGTGGGGTGGGGTGGCTTCCCACAACCTTTAACAGCCATTTGTGAAAGCCAGGTATCTGCAAGAGCCCTTCAGGAGCCTGCCTATGCTCGGCACGTGTTGTGGGGCTGCTTTTCCCCTCTCAGAGAAATCCGAGAGAGCAGAGCTCAGAACCAGGCTGAGGATGTCTGGCCGTTGCTCCAGCAGAAATCAATTAACAGCCCCGAGAATTGAGAAAGAACTGCTTGGAAATCAGATTCCAAAGACCTCAGCCCGACTGCAATCCTAAAAATAAATAGTCCCCTGTCGCTCGCCTGCCATATAAATTTAGGAAGGAGCCAGAAAGAGAGGGGGTGAGAGTGTTGTAGAGAAAACTTGGGGGGCATCTGATTCCTTTTCGTTTCCTGGGGCATTTCTGGGCTTTGATCCTGGATGGGACTGGAGACCAGAGGCAAGCCTGGCCTCTCCCCCTCTGCCCCACCTTCCCACCCTCCTTTTTCACCTGGCCTGGTGATGGAGGAGCAGGGTTTCCCTCTCCGAGCGAGCGAGGAGAAGAGCAGAATTACAATTTCAGTGGCTCTGCCTGAAGCCAGCCCAACATCCTGCTGCTTGTTAAAAGGAAGAAGGCTGTTGTCTAAGTAGCGTCTCCAGGGAGAGAAGAGGGCTGCCGTGTGTGTGTAGAGGTGTGGAGAAACCACACACGTACGCACAACTACTTAGCTGAGAAAGCAAGTAAAGGTCTCTCACACCGGGCTGGCGGGGGGTGGAGTGGGAGGAAGTCTGGGCTGCCGAAAGCTGCTATGGCCTGAATCAGTTCGTTGTTCGTAATGGGATTGAATGAAGCTCAAAATTGGTGTCATCTCAGAAAGCCTCCATTGGAGAGGGTCGTGTGGGAGCTTGCATGCAAGGTTCCTGCAGATGTGTTGTGGTCCACCAGCAGCCTGCAGAGCTGGCAGCGGAGTCAGACAATGAAGAGGCTGGGGAGGAACATGGGCCAGCCCTGGAGTCTGGGGAAGGCTCGGACGAGGGCTCTGCGTCAGAGGCAGAGATGGGGCCAGGGCCATCTGGAGTGATGCATGGACTCCGGAGCTTCCAGAGTCAGACATCGGAGAGGCAGAGGAACAGGAGGAGCCTGTTCCCAGTGCACGCATGCGCAGAGCTGCCAGAAGGCACGAACAGTTAAAACAAAAGGGACGACTTGGGAGTAAAGCCTGGAGATGATTGGCCCCTCCCAAAAGGCTTAAAAGAGGAGCAAAGGCACGTGGGCACTTTGCAGGAAAGCAACGTTGTTAATTCTGTTCCCAGTTGGCATCTCTTTTTGATTCTGGAAATCATGTGGCTTTGCCAAGTAGGTCTTTGGCAGTGTGTCAAGGGAGATAAAGGTTGGTGATTATCTCTACACCACTTCAGATAAATGGTTATCCAATCTCTTCTTAAAAATTTCCAGTGTTGGAGCATTCACAACTTCTGGAGGCAAGTTGTTCCACTAATTAATTGTTCTCACTGTCAGGAAATTTCTCCTTAGTTCTAGGTTGCTTCTCTCCTTGATTATTTTCCACCCGTTGCTTCTTGTCCTGCCTTCAGGTACTTTGGAGAATAGTTTGACTCCCTCTTCTTTGGGGCAGCCCTTGAGATATTGGAAGACTGCTATCATGTCTCCCCTGGTCCTTCTTTTCATTAAAATAGACAAACCCAGTTCCTGCAACCATTCTTCATATGTTTCAGCCTCCAATCCCCTAATCATCTTGGTTGCTCTTCTCTGCACTCTTTCTAGAGTCTCCACATCTTTTTTACATCGTGGTGACCAAAACTGGATGCAGTATTCCAAGTGTGGCCTTACCAAGGCATTATAAAGTGGTATTAACACTTCACGTGATCTTGATTCTATCCCTCTGTTGATGCAGCCTAGAACTGTGTTGGCTTTTTTGGCAGCTGCTGCACACGGCTGGCTCCTATTTAAGTGGTTGTCCACTAGGACTCCAAGATCCCTCTAACAGTTCCTATGACTGAGTAAGATAATGAGCAGAACCTTTTGACAAAAATAGCATTCCACAAATGCAGAGAGAGAGAGCATTGTTTTTCTACCAGAACATGCATCCCTGAAAGTTTATCCATCCTTTTTCTTATCTTTAGGGAAAGACAATCAAAGCACACATATTCATCTACTTGTTCTAATTTTTGTTTAATTTATGTATAAAGTGCAATTGTTGACTCCATTTTCTCTGTCAAATACAACTACCTTGGTCTCTGATACATTAATTAATTAATTAATGCTCCTCGTTGCATCATGTCATCTTAACATTTGCTGCCTATAATTCATGTTTTTAGCCAAACAATACAACATCATTTGCATACTAAAGTGCATCCATGTCTCTAACCAGCTTGTTAGTTACATTACATTTGCTTATACTTCCATAGAATCATCGAATGGTGGGATGGATTGCAAGGATCATCTACAACATCAATGAAACCATCCTTGAGACACTTCTTCAAAACCTTTAGATGTGGAGCAGGGGTGGGCTTCAAAAATTTTAGCAAGGGATTCTCTGCCCGCTTGCTGGGTGGACATGGCCATGGTGGATGTGGCCTAGTCGGCCTCCTGCACCATGGTGGGGAGGGTAAAATTGCCTCCCTGGCCTCCAGGAGGGTGAAAACTGCCTCCCCAGGCTCCAAATGCCCTCTGAAGGCCGAAAGCAGGCCGGAAACGGGCCGGGAATGGGCCTACCGGAAGTTCGGGAAGGCTTTCCTGAACTTCCAGTAGGCCCATTTTAGGACTCCACTTTAGCAGGTAAAGTGCGCCTTGCGCTTACCTGTATTGAAAATGGGCTGCGTGGGGACTCCTGGAAGGGGCGGGGTGGGGCCAGCCAGGAGTGGGATTTGGGGGGGGTCTCCAAACTGCACATAATCTTAGCTAGAGGTTCTCCCAAACCCCTGCGAACCCCCATCAGCCCACCCCTGACATGGAGACCGCCCCCCCAACCCTTTCAGATAGATTGGTCCATTGCTCCACTTTGCATTTATGCACCAAGGAATCAAAGGCAGATCAATAACCTTGTCTTATTCTGTGGTGCAATGATGAACGATAAGTAGACTATTAATTCTCAGCCATCTTTATTGTATGATGAAAGTAAACTGCTCTCTTATCACACTGAGAAACCAGCCAAGAATTCTCATTCTGCTGTACACTTTCTCTACATGGACAAATGTACAATGCATTTCCTCACATTTGTACATTTTTCAGTGCCCTAATGAAGAGTAAAAATGTGGTATCTGCCATGCACTTCCAAAATTTGGCACTATCAGGCCTTGTACTCTTTGTGCCAAACAGCGTCTCAGAAATTCTTAACAAATCACACACAAGGAGAGAGAGGGAGAGAGAGAGAGTGGGAGGGAGGGAGAGAGAGAGAGAGATTGCATTCATTCTTGATATCAATCTCTATGTTTAAGGGAACAGTAACTGCATTCTTTAAATAATTAGGTATATATTAAGTCTTCACTCATATATTAAACAGGTCACACAGCTACTCCATAAGCAAATTATATTCACATTTTAATATAATTAAGCACAGCTTAATGGGTGAAAAGCTCAGTGGCTGCCATTAATAGGAATAGCCACAGCAGCACTTAGACTTATATACCGCTTCACAGTGTTTTCCAGCCCCTCTCTAAGCAGTTTACAGAGTCAGCCTCTTGCCCCCAACAATCTGGGGTCCTCATTTTACTGACCTCGAAAGGATGGAAGGCTGAGTCAACATTGAGCCAGTCAGGATTGAACTACTGGCAGTGGGCAGAGTTTGCCTGCAATACTGCATTCTAACCATTGTACACCATGGAAGGAAGGAAGGAAGGAAGGAAGGAAGGAAGGAAGGAAGGAAGGAAGGAAGGAAGGAGGGAAAATAAATAGCAATAGCACGTAGACTTATATACTGTTTCACAGTGCTTTACAGTCAGGGGTGGGTTCCATTTACCTTTACTACCAGTTCGCAGCAGGAACGCACTTGTGTGCTTCACCCATGATGATATCGTGGCAGGTGGCCAGAGCCTCCTGCCGATTTTACTAACGGTTCTGTAGAACCGGACCGAACCAGGAGCAACCCACCACTGTTTACAGCACTCTCTAAGTAGTTTACAAAGTTACATCTTGCACCCAACAATCTGGGTCGTCATAAGGAGTCCAGATCATGAACAAGGATCGTTTCATTCTATTTGACTTGGTCAGACCCCATTTGGAGTCCAACTCTGCACATGACTATTTAAGAAAGAAAGCAACAAATTAGAGGAGGCCTTCCAAGATTGTGAAGATTGTCTGGAAACCCGGGCCAATGGGAGAAAGTTTTGGGTATACTATATTTAGTACCCAGAAGGAGACGGAGAATGACATAGAAGAGCAGTTTCCAAAAATCTTAAGAAGGAGTGGATTTCTCCGTTGCTTCAAAGCAGGGGTCTCCAACCTTGGCAACGTTAAGACTTGTAGACATCAACCCATTCTGGGAGTTGAAGTCCACAAGTCTTAAAGTTGCCAAGGTTGGAGACCCCTGCTTCAAAGAACAGGACAAAACCAGGGGTGAAATCCAGCAGGTTCTGACAGGTTCTGGAGAATCGGTAGCGGAAATTTTGAGCAGTTCGGAGAACTGGCAAATACCACCTCTGGCTGGCCCCAGAGTGGGGTGGGAATGGAGATGTTGCAATATCCTTCCCCTGGAGTGGGGTGGGAATGGAGATTTTACAGTATCCTTCCCCTGCCACGCCCACCAAGCCATGCCCACCACACCTCAACACGCCCACCAAGTCACGCCCACAGAACCGGTAGTAAAAAATTTGGATTTCACCACTGGACAAAACCCTTGAATGTTTTGTGTGTGTTCTAGTTAGGACTAGTTAGTTAATTAGGTTAGGTTAAGTTAAGTTAGGTTAGGTTAGTTAGTCTAGTTAGGAGTGTGTTCTAGTTAGGTTTTTAGGAAGGCATCTTGGAGATCACCTAGTAAAGACCCTTCAGGATAAAAACGCACAGCAATTCTAACAGGTAGCTGTCAGAAGTGGGGGGAAGGAAAACAGGTTAGGACCTCTCACACACCCAACTGCAAATAATTTATTTTAACCCTGATTCTAATTAAGAACAGAGAGCTGGCTGATACGAATAGCCATCCATTGGGTATTTAATCATTTCCCTCTGGAGGCAGGTTAAAAATTACATTTGACGGTTAGTAGTTGGGAATTGCCTCCAGAGCTCTGGGGAGAATTCTCCCCAGATGTAGACCTGGGTCCTTCATTTACATTCCTCTCACTTTCCAGGGAGAAAAGTCCTTGGCAGGCAATATTTGAAGTCTTCTCTTCCAGCCCTTCGAATGCAGCCTAAATCATGGCATTCGCAAGACACCGGCTTCTTCTTCAATTCTCAGGTGGAGCTAATCTATCTTGCTGGAATCCCAGGAGCTTCTCAATATTTATTTCTTAAAAGAACACTTCATCTGTCAGCAGCCAATTGATATTCTCTCAGCTGCTTACAAAGGAGAATAACAACAGAAGAAATGGGAAGCAAAACAGATTTTTGCAAAAAGCAGCACAAGGTATTTTTTTCAAGAAACAAACACTGTCGATGAGGATCTCAACTTCAAAGAGGTACCTGAGATGATAGAAGAAGGCAAGGAAATAATGAAGGTACTCCCGGGAAGGACTTCCCACCAGTGAGGTGCTGTGATTGGAATCTAGAAGATACGGTCTTAATCAGTCTGTGTCCACAAGGAGGAAGAGGTGCCATGCTGCACTTTTGAGAAGAATCTGCTATCATGGAAGATCAAACAGATTAACAGAGTGGGAAGGGACCTTGTAAGTCATCTAGTCCACCCCCACCCCCCCAAGCAGGAGACTGTCAGAAATTTTCTCCTTATTTCCAGGTTGAATCTCTCCTTGATCGGTTTCCATCCATTATTTCTTGTCTGGCCTTCAGGTGCTTTGGAAAATAGCTTGACCCAGTGGTGGGTTTCAAAATTTTTTACTACCAGTTCTGTGGGTGTGGCTTGGTGGGCATGGCAGGGGAAGGATACTGTAAAATTTCCATTCCCACCCCAATCCAGGGGAACGTTACTGCAAAATCCCCATTTCCTCCTGATCAGCTGGGACTTGGGAGGCAGATAATAGATGGGGGCGGGGCCAGTCAGAATTTTTACTACCGGTTCTCTGAAGTACTCAAAATTTCCGCTACCGGTTCTCCAGAACTGGTCAGAATTTGCTGAAACCCACTTCTGGCTTGACCCCTTCCTCCTCTCTGTGGCAGCCCCTCAAATATTGGAAGACTGCTATCATGTCTCCCCTGGTCCTTCTCTTCACTAGACTAGCCAGGCCCAGTTCCTGCAACCGTTCATCGTATGTTTTAGCCTCCAGTCCCCTCATCATCCTGGTTGCTCTTCTCTGCACTCTTTCTACTCTCAACATCTTTTTATAGTGTGGTGACCAAAACTGGATGCAGTACTCTAGGTATGATCTTACTAAGGCTTAGCCCATTCTCGTGCTGGCTGGTGCTGGAGCCCATCCTCAGGGAACATGCAGGGAACTTTCTATCTGCCCTGCAAAAATGGCAAAAGGATGAAAGTTGTCCTTGGGAGGGGAACGGTATTCAATGACACTTAGAGGACAGAAGATTCTCTAACTTCATCACCAGATTTTAACATTTATCTCCTCCTCTCTATTCCTTTTTTGAGGTAGAAGAGGGGGGTTTTTTCCTCTTTTTTCCCCACTTAACATTTAACGTACTAGCACGGCAGGTTAATGTGCAAACACATTTTCAACTGTTCAAATGTTCAGCCTCACGATTTATCAATAAATTAAGGGAGGAAGTGGAAAGCGAGAAATGTTCCCACACCTTTCCTTGCCCTTCTCACACTTTCTTTTGATTTATTTTCTTTTGTTTTTTTGCAAATCTTCCCTTGCAACTTCAGGAGAAGCGGGGAAGATCAGCTAATGAATAAAATCTAATTTGCATATCACGGAAGGCTTTCTAGCAGGCGGCATCAGAAGCAATAAATTAATAAATCAGCAAATGCATTGAAAAGAACAAGGCAAGAGTATTCTTTCCTTTGTGTTGTGCTGGGTTTTTTTGTATGTTTTTTTTTGCACACAAAACACCATTTTGTAATGGGCAATTCTAGCAAGTGTATCAGCATTAGTAAACAGAGCAATCCACGCAGCAATCCATCAGTATACAATTGTGTTATATGCAAATAGACAAATAGACAAAGGAGGCATGTAATAAAAAGTTGGGGAATTATGAGATGCGTAGGAAAAAAAGAGTTGTTTGCTTCTCCACAAATATGGAAGGGTGTGAGTTATCTAGAGATGAAGAGTAATGGGAAATTCAGATTTGAAAAGGCCGTGCATTGTGACACAACAGAGTTAAGCTGTGAAACTCACCACAGCTAGTCCTCGGCTTACGACCATAATTGAGTTCAAAATGTATGTTGTTAAGTGAGACATTTGTTAAGTGAGTTTTGTCCCATTTTACAACCTTTCTTGCCACGGTTTTTAAGTGAATCACTGCAGTTGTTAATATTTGTACCCTATGACTATCATTAAGTGCTGTACCTTATGATTCTTGACACATGTATCTTTTCGTTTATGTACACTGAGAGCTTATGCACCAAAGACAAATTCCTTGTGTGTCCAATCACATTTGGCCAATAAAAAAATCTATCCTATCCTATCCTATCCTATCCTATCCTATCCTATCCTATCCTATCCTATCCTATCCTATCCTATCCTATTCCATTCCATTCTGAGTCCTTCGGGAGAAGGGCGGTATAAAAGTCTAATCAAAGTTAAAGTTAAAGTTAAAAGTTCTATTCTGTTCTGTTCTGTTCTGTTCTGTTCTGTTCTGTTCTGTTCTACTCTACTCTACTCTACCCTACCCTACCCTACCCTACCCTACCCTACCCTACCCTACCCTACCCTACCCTATCCTATCCTATCCTATCCTATCCTATCCTATCCTATCCTATCCTATTTGTACCCTATGACTATTACTAAGTGTTATATCTTATGATTCTTGACGAACATATCTTGTCTTTTTATGTACACTGAGAGCACCAAAGACAAATTCCTTGTGTGTCCAATCACACTTGGCCAATCAAGAATTCTATTCTATTCTATTCTATTCTATTCTATTCTATTCTATTCTATTCTATTCTATTCTATTCTATTCTATCCTATCCTATCCTATCCTATCCTATCCTATCCTATCCTATCCTATCCTATCCTATCCTATCCTATTTGTCCCCTATGACTATCAATAAGTGTTATACCTTATGATTCTTGACAAACGTATCTTGTCTTTTTATGTACACTGAGAGCATATGCACCAAAAACAAATTCCTTGTGTGCCCAATCACACTTGGCCAATAGAGAATTCTATTCTATTCTATTCTATTCTATTCTATTCTATTCTATTCTATTCTATTCTATTCTATTCATGACCTTTTTTTTCATAATTAAGAATTTGCTTTTTTTAAAAAAAATAAGCTTCTAGTTTTCTGGGTTTAATCCAGTGTTCATCACATCCAGTGTCACTGTGGTATGATGGATGGTTATATAAAATGTTGAAATAAATGAAATATGATGAAAAGTCTGTGCTGTTGGCTTTGAAGACCCATTTGTGTCAACTTTGACTTCTCTCTGATGACTGGCTGACAACCCTACTCAATGACCCTTACGTAAGGTCAGAGCTGGCTTGCTGTCAGGGTTCCGGAGGATGCCCTAATTAAATCATGAGCCTCAAGCTAAGCTTCAAAAGAAATCCAGTTATTTATTAGGAGCTTCATGTTGGCACGTTCCCAAGTGAAGCCAACTCTGACCCTACATAATTTATGCCCCCATCGTGACCCTGTTTCCCCTCTCCCCCCAGGGTGTGTCGTCAATCACATTCTCCAACGGAGCAATTTCGCAGGTTGTAGAGATCACTCCCCTCCGGCCACTGTGGGTAACCGTGGAAGACAGCCTTGAGAGAGATAAGTCTGGAATGTGCATCTGTCTTTGGCTGCCGTGCCATTTCGTCAGTTTCCCATTCCCTCTTGCTTATGGCAACTCGAGAGCAGACCAGGGATGCTTTGCGAGTTGACATTGTGCTTAATGGTACTGCATCCACATGTAGAGAAGTAAGGAGTGGAGTACCACAAGGTTCCATCTTAGTACTCTTCATAAATGACTTAGATGAGGGAACAGAAGGAGAACAAGGATAACGTCGGGCTATAATTTCTTTTTTTGGTGAAGACCGATTCAAAGAATGAGTTTAGCAGCTCTGCTTTCTCCCTACTGCCTGTTACTTCCTTGCCATCTTCTCTCCTTAGTGGCCTGACTGTTTCCTTGACTTCTTTCTTGTTGTTAATATGTTGAAAGAAACTTTTTTGGACTTTTGTTGCAAGTCTTTGTTCCTTCTGAGCCTTTGCTTTCCTGACTTCCACTTTTATTACAGGCAGTCCTTGACTTGTGACCGCAATTCAGCCCAAAATTTCTTTTGTGAGACGTTTGTGTAAGTGAGTGTTGTCCTATTATACAACTTTTCTTGTCACATTTGTTAACTGAATCACTGCAGTTGTTAAGCGAATCTGGCCTCCCCATTGACTTTGCTTGTCAGAAAGTCGCAGAACGTGACCCAAGGACGCTGCAACCATCATAAATAGGAACCAGTTGCCAAGCATTTCTGACAGTGGGAGCAATCAACCCATGGAACAGAAGTTGCCTTCAGAAGTTTTGGGAGCTTCATCCCTGGAAGCTTTCAAGAAGAGATTGGACTGCCATCTGTCAGAAATGGTGTAGGGTCTCCTGCTTGGGCCTAGATGACCTACAAGGTCCCTTCAACTCTGTTGGTCTGAATCTATCTAAGACAATCAAAGGCCTGGAGACTAAAACATATGATGAACGGTTGCAGGAACTGGGCATGGCTAAGTCTAGTGAAGAGAAGGACCAGGGGAGACAGGATAGCCGTCTTCCAATATCTCAAGGGTTGCCACAGAGAGGAGGAAGGGGGTCAGGCTATTTTCCAAGGCACCCGAAGGCCAGACAAGGAATAATGGATGGAAACTGACCAAGGAGAGATTCAACCTGGAAATAAGGAGAAATTTTCTGACAGTGAGAACAATCAATCAATGGAACAGAAGTTGCCTTCAGAAGTTGTGAGAGCTTCATGACTTGGAGGCTTTCAAGAAGAGACTGGACTGCCATCTGTCAGAAATGGTGGAGGGTCTCCTGCTTGGGCAGGGGGATGGACTAGATGATCTACAAGGTCCCTTCCAACTCTGTCAATCTGTTAGTCCGAATGTAAATTATGTGACCATGGGGATGCTGCCAAGGTCATAACTGCGAAAAACAGCCATAAGTCACTTTTTCCAGTGCCATTGTAACTTTGAACGGTCACTAAACGAACCGTCGTAAGTCCAAATTGTTCCATCATTGCTCACTTTCTCGAGATGCACCCTGCACCCTCCTTCCCGTTCCATAAAGCGAACAATAAATTCCCTGCTGGGGTCTCCTTTTCCGGGAAAATATGGGAGCCAGGTAGGGTTCAGACGGCTGGAAAAAGTCTCCGATGGAAAATAGACCATCTCCTCATCACCAGGTACATGCCAGAATAACAGTCACCGCACAACGGCATTTCACCCCCCAAAAAATATCCTTCTTTTCTTTAAAGCACACTTCAAACGTGCAGTTCTTCTCTTTTATCCTGCTGAATCAGAGCTGACAATAAAAGACCCAGATTTTATCGGCACAGCCCAGCGTTTCTGCAAGCTCCAGTTCAACCCACTTCTTAAAATAGACGAAATCTTTGCAAGGAATCTTTGCTGTTTCCACCAAAACCACAGAGAATCTCAGTCCCGCATCCATTCCGTTCTTCTTGTGCCTTCCAGGGTGAGATAAGAAGAAGAGAGAGGAAGTTTGGGGAGGGAACAGCCTCCCCCACCCTCCCCGAGATAAATTCTTCTTGTTTCTAAGAGAATGCATAAACAGGTCGTCCTCGGCTTACGACCATAATTGAGCCCAAAATTTCTGTTGTGAAGTGTTGGAGAAATGTCCTTCTGGGTTCAGTTCCAAGTGGGGAAAAAGATCCTGGAAACATGGTGGCTGATTGGAAAGATGGTTTTTAATGGTGGACAGGATCATATGCCTTGAAGATCTTGGGTGAAGAAGGAAAAAAAAACAGAGAAGAGATGCTGAGAGAGCCTGAGTTTTATACCCTCTTTGAGCTTTTGAATTTGAGCTTGTATTCTGATTGGTTGTCAGACACCCATGGGGCCATGAAGGGGTAACTTTGTAGGTTGTCTGTGTCCCAGGCTTGGTTGACTCTTGCTGGGTGATGACGTAATGAAAGGGTTTTGGGCAATTCCTAGCATGGCTCTGCCTGAAGGAGGCAGAAATTTGTTATGTAGAATAGACTGGCCCAGGCCTTAATGGACCATTGACAAAGGTGTGGGGGGGGGGGGCTGAGTTTCTGCCTCCCTTTTAGGGGAAATATTCTGCCCTTTTAATATCTCCTAAAATATCTCATTTTCCTAGGTGAGGGGTGGGTGCTAACTTCCTACAGAAGTGACACTTTGCCCCGTTTTACGACCTTCCTTGCCACTGTTGGTAAGTGAATCACCATCACCCTGCCAATCTTTTGCAGCTCGTCTCCTAGGCCCTTCTCTTCTAGGAGAGGCAGTGACCAAGAAAAAGCAACGGATGGGTTTTTCCCACTCGCACGAAAGGCAGGAAGATGAGTGGTGAAGTGGCCTTGAGATGGAGCTCTCGCCTCACAGTCAGGAGGTTGTGAGTTCGATCCTAAGTAGAGGCAGATATTTCTCTCTCTGGGCACAAGGAGAATATATCTCAGATTTATTCTATAATACTGATAGATCGAATAAATCTGAAAAGAAATTGAAAGAAAGTATATACTATTAGAATACAGGAGTTGCTTGGATACCAAACAAGGAAAATATTCCACAGCAAAGAAGATAGAAAGGAGAGAGGAGGGGGGTAGAAAGAGGAGAGGGAGGGAGAGGAATGGAAGAAAGGGAAAAGGAGAGGAAGGAAGGGTAGGGGATAGGATAGGAGAGAAGGTGAGTAGGGGGGAAAGAAGAGAGGATTGGGGAAAGGAAGGAGAAGTAGGATGAGTTAGGAGAGGAGGAAGGAGAAAGTAGGAAGAGGAGAGGGAGGGAGAAGAATGGAAGAAAGGGAAAAGGAGAGGAAGGAAGGGTAGGGGACAGGAGTAGGAGAGAAGGTGAGAAGAGGGAAAAGAAGAGAGGAGTGAGGGAAAGGAAGGGGAAGTAGGATGAGGTAGGAGAGGAGAAAGGAGAAAGTAGGAGAGGAGGGAGGGAAAGGAAAGAGGAGAAGAAGGAGGAGGTTTGTTGCAAAATAAGGGAAGAAAGGGTAGAAAAGCAACTCCGAATGTAATTAAAACGCCTTATTTTAATGCTTTCTTTAAGGAAAACATGTATATGTATGATTAATTATGTATAAGAAAATGTACATTTTATATTACGTGTATAAGAATTAAAACTGAAAAACTTTTCAAAAAAAAAAAAGAGAGAGAGAATATATCGGTGGAAAAAAACTCTGCATTGGTGACAGGAAGGGCATCTGGCCAGTAAAGACTCATCTCCATTCAGTTTCCCAGACTCCACCCCGCAAGGGATTATGGGGTATTAAAAGAGGATGATAATTAAAGGCAGGAAGACTGGGGCAGAGCAAACCCTGGGATTTCCATCCTCCCCTTGCTTTGAAGTCCATCTCTTTCCAAATGCCATTCCCCACCTAAGTTGAAAAAAAAACCCAGGTATGATTTCAGCAGAGGCTGCGCCAAAGTGCTAGATGGGAAATATTTTAGCCTGCTTTGTTGTTGGGTGATATAACAGTGGACGTTATATCTTGACATCCAAGCGATCAAAAAAGCCAAGGCGGCAACTACAGCTACCCAACAAAAGCTCTGCCCTTTTTATACTGCATCACATTTTGATCGTTTTTCGATCATTTTTCAAGGGTGACACCCTCTCCTGTAACAGCAAAGGAGAACCATTACTGGAAATGGCCCCAGGGAAGGTTCCCCTTCGTGTTTGTCCTTGGGACTGAATGGGAGGGTCAGGACTAGCCAAGGAGGCTGTTGGTTGGAGAGCCACCAAGATGGAAGAATATTTGCACAAGGTTCAGCCCTCCCTCTTGTCAAGATACTAACAGATTAACAGAGTTGGAAGGGACCTTGGAGGTCATCTAGTCCAACCCCCTGCCCAAGCAGGAATCCCTACACCATTTCTGACAGATGGCAGTCCAGTCTCTTCTTGAAAGCCTCCAGTGATGAAGCTCCCAGAACTTCTGAAGGCAATTTCTGTTCCATGGGTTGATTGTTCTCACTCTCAGAAAATTTCTCCTTATTTCTAGGTTGAATCTCTCCTTGGTCAGTTTCCATCCATAAACCACCACCATCCCATCACTAAAGACAGTGATGCTCTTCTCTGAAAGAATTTCAAAAGAATATTTGTTTTCGTGAGACGGAATGAGAATCGGCAGAGCCCAATGCAGGCTGGACCCTTCTCTGAGTTCTGCCCACCCCAGGTGTGTGAATCTTAACACCTGCTGGCATTTTCAAGCCGCTTTTGATGCTTTTGTTCTTTTTTCCCTGTCTTGTTCCTTTTGCTGCTGACATTTAAATGTTTCTTTTTTTTCTCCTTCTGCAGGATTCCTTCAATGATGAGTCCACTCAATTCGCCGATTGTGGGTCATCAGCAGCTTTGGGTCAAACGGACCCTTCCATTTTAAGTCCGCCAGCCAATTTTTAAAATTTATATATATTTTTTAGTCCGTGACTGAAAGTCATTAAGCAGAATTCCCAGCCAAAGTGAAAGGATTGTTAACTCATGTAATTATCCAGCATGAAAGAGGAAAATGTCTTTTTGCCCATGATACGTAATTTTCAAATCAGAGCAATCAAGGATGAAGAGAGGGGGGAAAAAATGGGGACAGAGAGGGTCGATTCAGCGAACAGAAAAATTACTCTTCTCATGTGGCTTGTTAACAATCATTAAAAAACTTCAATAATATATTAATAATAAAGACCTAAATAAGGAGCACCACTGTTTTAATTAGAATTTGACCCTTTTTATAAACAGATGGGGATAAATGAACTCCCTGGAAGACCGGGAAAAAGAAAAAATTAATCAGGCAAAAAAAGCAAATGACGTGCAATTTATTTAATCTAGCGAAGTAATTTAAAGTTTTCTAGATTATTTTTTCCCTTGCTTTTAAACCCTTTGAAAAGGTGGAGGAGAGGGACCTCTCATCAATCTTGTAAGGCTAACAAATGTAAGTGCAACTAGCACCGTCAATATTGAGAAGAAGTTCTCTCCCATGACCCATACTAAGATCCCCATACTAAGATCCCCATATTGAATACTAGGTGGATACCCGTGCTTTGCTACTTATGGCCAATTTTCACACTTACGACCATTGTCGCATCCCCATGGTCATCATCACCAACAAACTATATCTGGAGAAATGAAGGCTGTTGCTGAGGCCTCGCCATGATACTCCCAGAGGTGGGTGTCAGCAGGTTCTGACCAGTGGTGGGTTCCTCCCGGTTCGGTCCGGTTCGGCCAACCTGGTAGTGGTGATGATATGATGTCACCGAACCGGTTCTCCCCCCCCCCGCCCTCCAACCGCCCCACCCCCCCCACGTTATTCTTACCTTTTATTTGGTCCCACCCCCAATCTATTGCTGCCTCCTGAGTCCCAGCTGATGACTAGAGGGAAAAAAAACTGTTTATACTCTTGCCCGGGGCTTCAAAGGGCCGTCCTACAGCTGATCAATGTTAAAAGCAAATAAATGAGTCAGGTCGTAAGTGCGAGGACTGGTCGTAAGTGCGAGGACCTTCCAGAAATGACTCTGACCAGCTAGCCATGCCCACCTAGTCACATGACCTCCAAGCCACACCCACAAAATAAGCCACGCCCACAGAACCGGTAGTAAAAAAATTTAGAACCCACCCCTGGTTCTGACCAGTTCTGGAGAACCGGTAGCAGAAATTTTGAGTAGTTCAGAGAACTGGTAGTAAAAATTCTGACTGGACCCGTCCCCATCTGTTCTCTGCCTCCCAAGTCCCAGCTGATCGGAAGGAAATGGGGATTTTGCAGTAACCTTCCCCTGCCATGCCCACCAAGCCACGCCCACAGAACCTGTAGTAAAAAAAATTGAAACCCACCACTGGATACTCCCTATCCTGTGGTAGACTGCCCCTGCACTTTGAATGTTGGCATAAAATTTCCCTCCTTCACCTCTCTGGCTCCAAAAGACGTCATTTTGAAGCATCCGTTGTACTTCCGGGCAGTCTTTTCCCTTTAACTGGTGTTACAGTAGAAGGAACAGATTCGTCTGAACTGAGGGGGTCAGTGTAAGAAGTGAGTTGGGGCTGGGACACGACGCAGGAGAAATTCGGTTCACAATCTGTTGGCTCAGTGGTGGTTGGTGATTGTAACACATAAGGAAATATCTCTCCCACCACCTTGAATCTGGACGCAGTTCCATAGGTGGAAGGCGTAGACATTTTGGTGAGGTAGCGACATTTAGTACTGTAAGGAGCCCTAGACCACTCCTGAGTGAAGGAGTGGAACGTCTGCCAGTTTGAACTTGAAGTAACGGAATGTGAGGCAAGTGGCAGTTGGAACAGAGTTCCTTTCAGGTGGGGAGGGGGAGTAGAACGTCTAACTCCTTAGCATCATAGCATGTTAATATACTGAATATGAATATACTGTATATGTGTCACGAGTGTTTCCAGGACTGCTGTGGCTACTTGCCTATTCACAAACAGTATGGTTTTAATCAAGCCATCTCCTGTTTGTAATTACCTGCAAGCCTTCCCCGCCCTAGTTAATTGCAGGTTAACTCCCCATATAAGCAAGGATCTTTTCGCTTGCTACTTGGGCCTAAACCTTGGTTTTAGGCCTAGATGCAAGAGCTCTTGCTGGAAGCTGCAAGCAGGGCTCAGTGCAATGTCGCAGATGGGAGAAGAAGCACAGATAAGGACTCTGGACGCTGTTACAGAGAAACGCCTACGGACGCTTGCCTTTTGCTGTTTTGAAACATGCAAGCTATCATCGGGACTGCTGCTGGACATTCTTCCTCCCACACACTTCAAGCTACGTTTGCTGTTTGAACTGTTTTTACTTCAGGTGACTTTTAGCTGTGAAGTTTGTGCTGCCCCCACTTTGATTCCCTTGATGATGTATTGACGCCGAAGCTGCTTACCTTCATGTTAGCTTTATTCTCTTGTGAACTGTTTCGGTATTGTGGAGAGGGATCTAGGGAGATAGCCTTGCTTCACATACCCAGATAAGACTTTGTTTTAATGTACTTTCTTAAAGACATAGTGCTTTTTAAATGTTTTAAAGTAAATTATATTTTTACACAAGACGCCTCTGTCAGAATTATTTCAGTCTCAGTGTGTTTGCTCATGAGCTGGTTCACAGTCCGGAGTACCCCTCAACCCCATTCCCCAACAATATGAAATACTAATGATCTGATGGTCCTTTCGAAAAATCTTTTGTTAGTGAGCACCTAGAAGCCAAGAGGAACATACGTGCCAAATTTCAAGTTTGTAGGGTTTACCGTTCTGGAGATTTTGTGATGAGTGAGTGGATTTTGCTTTTATATATAGAGAGATAACATTCAATATCAAAGCAGTCTCTGGGGTGTTTTTGTTTTGTTTTGTTTTGTTTTTAATTATATTTCTGAGAAATTGGGAAAGGAGATATTTGTTCCCTGCTGTGAAAAAATGAATTGCAGCAGGCTGGATTGCAGACCGACGAACCCCCCCCCCCCCCCCGCCCACTCCCTAATTTGAAGCTACTAAAGCCAGCAAGATATAAATACAAGGATGATAAACAATTAGGAAAAGGAATCAGCAGATGGCAAGCACCATATAATATTGGATATTGAGATCAGGATAGTAAAAAAATCAGGGACCCTAGGTAAGTTTGCAAAATGCAAAGATTTTTTTACCAGCAGGGAGCAAAGAGGCTGGATTCTCATCATCATATGAAAAATTCTAAAGCTGGTTTAATAAAACCCTGTTTTCGTTTTCTGCTCATGGCACATGCTATGTTCAGATGACAGAACAATTGTTGTATGGGTTCAAAGGATAGCCTGTTTTACCCGACTATTAAGACAAGAGATGGATTCCAATAATAGCTTGAGCCCAGGGGTGAAGTCTACTTAGCTTCCCTACTGGTTTGGAAGTGTGCGTGCCATCTTCACGTCCGATTTTAGACCCTCTGTCCATGCACAAAGCCTTCTGCGCGTGCTCAGAGGGTGAAAAGCAGGTTACTCCCTGGTTGTAACGATGTCGGGGTGGGTGGGTGGACATTTGATTTTATGGCATCATAAAAAGTGGCAGCCAATTCAGCTCCTTTCTAAAGGGCTGCGAAGAGAGAGGTCGCTATGCTTCTTACACATTCAGAGTCATAGCGGGAGGCAAAGATACCAAGGTGGGCATCCCCATCTATTATATTTAAAAAGGGGGCATAGCATTGACTGCATCTCAATTTTTCTTATTTCCCCTGAAAACATACCTGCAAGTCCACATTGTACAGCAGACAGGCAATCCAGACACAATACATAATTAAAGATATAACACTTAGCACTTAGGCATATATACCATTTTAGAATGTACTTTCCAGCCCTCTCTAAGCGGTTTACAGAGTCAGCCTCTTGCCCTCAACGATTTGGGTCCTCATTTTACCCACCTTGGAAGGATGGAAGGCTGAGTCAACCTTGAGCCCTGTCAGGATCAAACTGCTGGCAGTGGGCAGAGTTATGGAAGGGAGGGAGGGAGGGAGGAAGGAAGGAAGGAAAGAGAAAAAGAAAAAGAAAAAGAAAAAGAAAAAGAAAAAGAAAAAGAAAAAGAAAAAGAAAAAGAAAAAGAAAAGCAATAGCACTTAGACTTATATACCACTTTATATACCACTTTATGGTGCTTTTACAGCCCTCTCTAAGCAGTTTACAGAGTCAGCCTGTTGCCCCCAACAATCTGGATCCTCATTTTACCCACTTCGGAAGGATGGAAGGCTGAGTCAACCTTGAGCCGATCAGAATTGAACTGTTGGTAGTAGGCAGAGTTTGCCTGCAATACTCATTCTAACCACTGTGCACCATGGATGGATGGATGGTTGGATGGTTGGATGGATGGATAGATGGAAGGAAGGAAGGAAGGAAGGAAGGAAGAACAATAGCAATAGCCCTTAGACTTATATACTGCTTCACAGTCCTTTACAGCCCTCTCTAAGCAGTTAACAGTGTCAGCTTGTGCCCCCAACAATCTGGGTCCTCATTTTACTCACCTCAGAGTGGGAAGGCTGAGTCAACCTTGAGCCAGTCAAAGTTGGCAGTGGGCAGAGTTAGCCTGCAATACTGCATTCTAACAACTGCACCACCACGGCTCTTATAACCTCTTGATATGCCAAGGAAGCACTGAAAACAAGCTCCTGTCTGTCCAGGGGCATAAAGTCAAGATGGCAGCAGTACAATACATGGTTATAGTTGCTCTCTTGACAGGCTGAGTCAACCTTGAGCCTGGTGAGATTCGAACTGCCAAATTGCAGGTAGCCATCATTCAGCAGAAGTAGCCTGCAGTACTGCACTCTAACCACTGCGCCACCGTGGCTCATATATTTTATTGTAATTAGTAAGACGGATAATTAAGACTGATGTTCTTCATAACATTCTTTTCAACCTTCAGAACGAAGAGAACAATATGTGGCAACGTCACTGCCAAAATACCAGGAGGGGATTGGTTAAGATTTGGGACAAAAATACCTGAAGACCTTTCTCTCTTTTTTTCCCTTAACCAAAGCTCCCTTCCAATCTCACCGGGGTGCCTAGGTTTGTTGTGAAACCTGGAACTGTGAATCGATTTGCAAACTTTTGTTACTATTTTCAACATTCCTTGTAGGTTTGCTTGAAATTTGGCTGTTCTTTCCTTTGAGGAAACTCCAAATCTTATTTTGATGAAGCTTCAGCAAAAGGCCAGCTTTTTCCAGCAAAACTACAGCTGACTGGGCAACTGGAAGCCAAAACGACCAGATCATTCTTTAGCCCAGATAAACAACACAAAATACTATGTCTGCCATTTTATTGGCCAGATACAAAACTGTTTTCTGGGTTTTTTGAGATACGGTGAACATCATAAAGAATTAATCGGTACTTTGCTTGTCCGGTAACTTGCAGCCCAACCGTCTCACCTCTGTCATCATTTGTAGAAAACAAGCCCAGTGATTTGGTCAAATACCCTACAGGTTAAACATCTTTCTTTTTCTTTGGAGATTGCAGCTTGAATTGTCTCTCGCAAAAGCACCCTGGCTTCACTTCTGTTGTGTTTGATGTATCGTAGATTGAGGCTTATCTCTGCTTTGCACACCTATGCCATGGATTTGTCAACGTTTCACCTTCAAACTTGAATCACAGGGACTGTTGGCGGTTTCGTTCATAATCCGAGTCTTGTGAAGAATGTCGAACAAGTCCCCAAATGTTTTGCTTGATCTGTACAGGACGGAAATTAATTCAGGTCTCTGGTTTCCAGTTATCGGAACTTCCCAACATGCTGCCTTTTGCAGAGGCTGGGTTTTTCGTATAAATATATTGCTCCAGGAAGCTGCGAGCTGTGAGCCCATCCACAATTTCCGCTGAATATCACCTCTGAATCTAACCCAGAGGTGTCAAACTCAATTTTATTGAGGGTCACATCAAGGCTGTAGCGGGGGATGGGGGGCTGACTGGGTGTGGCCAACTGGGTGGGCATGGCCAGCTTGACGCCACTCACTGGGCACAACTGACTGGGTGGGTATGGCCAGCTTGACGCCGCTCCCAAACTGCTGGCATGTTTCCTTTTTGCAATGGGTAGACTGGCCGAAACAATGCGGGCCAGACCCTTACATTTTCCAGGATGACCCCATGGGCTGGATCTGACTCAGGGGTGGGTTCTACTTACCTTTACTACCCATTCGCAACAGGATCGTGCGCGCTTCACTCGCACGTGTGCCTTACTTCTGCACATGCGCAGATTGCCGATGATGATATCCGGGGCCGTGGGCGGGGCCTCCCGCCGGTTTTACTAGGGGTTCTTGCGAACTGGTCCAAACCGGGGGCAACCCATCACTGATCTGACCACATCACAGGTCGGATCCGGCCCACGGGCCTTGTGTTTGACACCCCTGATCTAACCCATTCTAGATCATTCAGGAAATCATGCTCATGAACATTTATCTTCATAGATTTTCACGCACCTACAGACAATATTAGGAACCATCGTGAGTAGCACAGCATGCAAGGAAGATCTGGATGTCTTGGTGATTCACAAGTTGAACGTTGGCCGAAATCCTAGGCTGTATCAACGAAAGTATATGTTTGTATAATTAAAAGAAGCCACCTCTCTTTTCTAGTTTGTATTGTTCAGGCCACATTTAGAATAGGTTGAAGGTTCTTTCTCCAAGATTGTGGGTTGGTTTCTGAATGTTTGGTTAGATGTTAGGTAACATCTTCAGCAGACTTGAGGGGATGTCAGTGTTCTTCTGTTTATAAGAGCTTCAGGTGTAGGTGTGTCAAGTGAGGGTCTTGTGATGGGTCAGGTGTGAGTCATCAGTGAGTCTTGTGATGGGTCTTGTGATAAGTGTCAGGGTTCCGATGGATGCCCTAATAAAATCATGAGTCTCGAGCCAAGCTTCAAAAGAAATCCAGTTATTTATTAGGAGCTTCATGTTGGCACATTCCCAAGTGAAGCCAGCTCTGACCCTACATAATTTACGCTCCAATTATGATTCTGTTCCCCCCCCCCCCACAGGTGTGTCATCAATCACATTCACCAACGGAGCAATTTCTCAGCTTGTAGAGGTCACTCCCCTCGGCTGCTGTAGGTCACCCCGGGATATAGCCTTGAGAGAGATAAGTCTGGAATGTGCATTTGTCTTTGGCTGCTGTGCCATTTTGCCATTTTCCCATCCCCCCTGGCCTATGGCAACTCGAGAGCAGGCCAGGGATGCTTTGCGAATTGACATTAAGGAGGTTACATTAGGTCAGGGTCACTGGGGAGGTGAACTGCTGGTGGAGGGAGTCTTGCATGGGTTGGTTGTGAGTCGGTGCTGTCTCTGGTTGGCTGTGTGGTTGATTTGGATTCTGTGGGGTTCATAGGCTGGCTGTAGGACAATGTGTCTGTTGATTGAATTTCTTGTTGGAGGGCCAGGCTTCGATGAACTCATGAGCGGGACAGGTGGTAGTGTGGCCGATGATATTTGTGTTGCTCCAATTGAACTGGTGCTGTTTGGTGTCAGTGTGGGTAAAGATTAAGGATTTGGGATCGTGGCATCTGAGACTGCCAGCTGGTGTTTGGGGATCTTAGTTTTTAATTGACATGAAGTTTGTCCCACGTAGAATTGGTTGCAATGGTTACTTACAGTTCATTTTGTAGATGACATTCTTTCTTTCATTCTTTTGTATCTTGTCTTTGGTTCTGGATATGTTCTGACCCAGCTCCCAAACACGACAAACCCTCTGTAGTTAAATCAATGATTCCTTTATTAGGAGAGCCAGCAGCCCCGGCAAAAAGTCTCTCTCACACACACACAACAGGCTAACAAGTCTGTCCAGCAGGGAGATGAATAGTTGTCTGCCACACCTATTCATCTCCGCCCCCTGCCTTTTATCCCCAGAGCTATGGCTTTTCCATCCCAAGGACCGTCCCAAAGATTTCCACTGCTCTCCTCTCCTCTGCCTTCTGCACATCCGCACGTCAGGCACTGGACCCAGCTGTTCCTCCTCTTCCTCATCAGCCACCTCCAGACCTGGGGGCTGTTGGCTCTCCATCTGAGGGCTGATGGATGGCCCAGGCTCCTCCTCTGTCTCTCTCTCTCTGCCAGCTCCATTCCCTCTTTCCCCTTGGAGGTTTCACATTGTCTTGATGCTGACCCTGACTCCCACACTTCCTCCTCCTCCTCCTCTGATTCGGCTGTTGGAAGGTCCGGCGACCAACAGGCCACAACACTCCTGGCGGAGTGTGGCTGTGTGTTTGTGGGCTATTGCTATTCCTAGGGGTTGGAGGATTCTGGCTGTCATTTCCGACACCCCTTTTGTGAATGGTAGGTTTAGTTTTTGTGTGGTGGTTGGCTATGTGGTGTGGTGTACTTTGACTGCTGTGTGTCGGAATATGAAGTTTTTTTTAATAGCCGTTACGGCCAGGGCTGACTGCTGGGGGTTCGCACGGGTTCGGGAAAACCTCTAGCTAAGATTCTGTGCAGTTCGGAGAAGCCCCAAATCCCATTCCTGGCTGACCCCGCCCACCTCACCCCGCCCCTCCCAGGAGTCCCCACATGGCCTGTTTTTGATGCAGGTAAGTGCAGGACACGCACGGAGGCTCGGGGAGGGCGAAAAATGGGCCTACTGAAAGTTTGGGAAGGCCAGAAATGGGCCTGTTTCTGACCTCCAGAGGGCCTCCGGAGCCTGGGGAGGCCATCTTCGCCTTCCCAGAGGCTGGAAGAAAGCCTCCAGAGCCCAGGAAGGAAAAAAAAACGCCCCCTCTGCCGTGGTGCAGGAGGCCAACTAGACCATGTCCACCATGGTCATGCCCACCCAGGAACTGGGCAGAATTTTTGAAGCCCATCCCTGGTTACGGAGAAAGACGTCAAGCAGCTGTTTCTCTTCGGCTTTTCTTAGAAATACTTTAGAATACTGTTTCTCGTTCTGGGTGCTGCAATTCTGGAAAGACATTGATAGAGTGGAGCAGGGGGATGGGGAGCATATTCACAAGACGTCAATTCCCCCCCCCCCCAAAAAAAAGGACAAGGAGCCTGAAGGGAAAATTGTGAGGAACGATTAGAGGCATCAACTGGGTATGTTTAGCCTGGAGAAGAGAAGATGTGGGGAGATGCTGTAGGAGCTGAAGGAGGTCATGTAGAACTTGGGGCAGAATTGTTCAGAGTTATTCCAGAAGACAGGAAAAGAAACAGAGGGGTTAAATTACAAGGAGGTATATTTAGGTTGGACGATCAGAAAACTTTCTTATGTATAAGAGTTATACAACAACAGAACTGTCTGTCTCAGAAGCTATTTCAACAGAACCTACTTGACTCCCTGCAGATACAATATGTTATAGTCTAGCACAGCACAGTTATGCTGGATGATGCCCAAGATCTCACATTTACATTCTGTTATTGAGTTCTTGTGTTGGAAGGTCAGAATAGAACTGGAAGGGACCTTGGAGGTCTTCTAGTCCAGCCCCCTGCTCCTGCTCAAGCAGGAGACCCTTGTTGTGGCCCACCAGTGGCCTACGTGGATCGTGGCTGATCCCGACGAAGAGGAGGCTGGTGTGGTATCGCACCAGCAGCCTGCACAGCCAGCACTCGCGTCAGACAGTGAGGAGGCTGAAGAGGATGTGGTGCCAGAGGCAGAGACTCAGCCAGGGCCTTCAGAAACTCCAGAGGCTCCTTCAAGTGGAGAGAGCGAAGTGGAGGAGCCTCTTCTCAATGCTCGAGCACGCAGGGCTGCCGAAAGGCAGGAGTGGCTACTCAGGAGGAGGAGGTCTCCTTGAGAGTAAGGCTTGAGGATAATTGGCCACTCCCTTAGCCTATTTAAGTTGCACACAGCTAGTGCTTTCTTGCTGGAAACAACTAGTATTTATTATCAGAGTATTTTGGTTTATCATATCTTGTTTTCTGGGCTGGTTGCCAACCTTTGCCGGTCTTGTTTATTCTTGCTACTTAATAAATTTGATAAGGACTGTTGGTGTGTGTCAATATCATCGGAAATCCAGAGCTGGGGCAGAACAACCCTATACCCGTGAGGGCAAACCTATGGCACGTGTGCCCCATATCTGTGGGCACATGAGCATTGCCCTAGCTCAGCTCCAGCGTGCATGCGCACGCCAGCCAGCTCATTTTTGGGCCTTCCAGGCCCACCGGAAGTTGAGAAATGAGCCATTTCCAGCCTCCGGCAGGCCTCCATAGTGGCAAGGAAGGCCATTTTCACCCTCCCCAAGCTCCAAGAAAGCCTCTGGAGCCTGGGGAGGGCAAAAACAGGCCTACCGGGCCCACAGTGCCATCACGTGCCAAAAGCGGGGGGGACGTGGGTGTCGTATTCGCATGCATGAGGGGGCGGGGCATGGGGGCCAAAAGCAGGGGGAGCATGGCAACCCCCCCCCCACGCTCCCCCACGCTTTTGGCACACGACGGCAAAAAGGTTAGCCATCACTGCTCTATATCATTTCAGACAAGTAACTGTCCAGAAGACTGTCTCTTCTTAAAAATCTCCAGTGATAGAGCCCCCACAACTTCTGTTCCACTTGTTAATAGTCCTAGGAATTTTCTCCTTCTCTCTTTGGTTAGTTTCTATCCATTTTTTCTTGTCTTGCCCTCTGATACTTCGGAGAATAATTTGACCCCCTCTTCTTTGTGGCAGTCCCTCAAATACTGGAAGACTGCTAGAGGGAATTAGAGGGAAGACCCCTCTACTTCTTCTTTTCTTTAGACTAGCCAAACCCAAATCCTGCATCCATTCTTCATATGTTTTAGTCTCCAGGCCATTAATCATCTTCGTTGCTCTTCTTTACACTTTTTCCAAAAGTCTCAACATCTTTTTTGCAATGTGGCGACCAAACTGGATACCATATTCCAGGTGTGGCCTTACTAAGGATTTATAAAGCGGTATTAATACTTTACGTGATTTTGCTTCTATGCCTCTGTTTATACAACCAAGGATTTTATCAACTTTTTTGGCTGCTGCCGCACACGGCTGGCTCATGAACTTGGGCATTTGATTGCAAACATTGCATTACCCAACTAAGTAATATCATCAGTGCGAGTAAATGAGGGGTTTCCTGCCTGTTTATATGCAGTAGCTTGACCTACCAGTACTTTCCTCCTTGGTGGTTCCTTGATTTTAGCAGGGGTGAAATGCTACCAGTTCGGGGCGGTTCGCCTGAACCGGTAGTAAAAAAAATGCTTTAAAAAGTAAAAAAAAGTTCCAACACGCAGCACAGGTGATCCTCAGAACTTTTTTAAAAACTTTTTTTTACCATTTTTTAACTACCTATTGCCCGAACTGGTATTTTTGTGTAAAGTGTGATAGTTTGTTTTTGAGCTCTCTGTGACTCTGTGAGGTTCCTGCATGTTGGAGGGACCATTTTGCGTGAAGTCCAGCTGCTTTTGCATTGTGTGTGAGTCAGTTGTGCAGCTTTTGTGTTATTTTTGTGTAAAGTGTGATATTTGGTTTTCCCAGTCACATGACCACCAAGCCACACCCACCCGGTCACATGAACACCAAGCCACACCCACAGAACTGGTAGGGAAAAATTTTGAATTTCACCACTGGATTATGGTATTAATTTATGCTGGAGGAGATGTTCTACAGTCTTTTTCTTAGTGGTGTTTTTTTTAAAAAAGTTGTGTCTTTCGATTGATTTTCTGCCATCAAGACATTTGCAATGCCTGGCAACCACATAGATAGATTTTCTCCAAGACAACCTATCCTTAACCAATTCTTTCAAGTCTCCCAGTGTATCCATCACAACTGTAACAGAGACACACCCTCCCTCCCTTGGTCATCCTCTGTTCTTTCTTCCCAGTCCTTTCCCAGTCTTCTCCAAGATGCTGGGTCTTTGCATAAGGTGTCCGAAGTAGGATAAGTTGAGTCTGGAACATTGGTGCCTCAAGCGAGAACTCTGGATCAATTTATTCAATGATCTACTTGTTTGTTTTTTCTTGGCTATCCATCGTATTCTGGGGAGTCTTTTTTAAACACCTTTGAAGGGTATGTAAATGTCTCTTTTGAATGGTTTATCTCTATGGGTCTATTGAAGGCTGATTTGTTAAGCTTCCAGGAACTCCTTAGCATTTTTTGCATTTGGCCTGGTCAGGCATTTTTTTTTGTTTGATAAAGTTGCATGGGTGTCCACTAGAGTCATCATTGTCTTTTAATGGCCCCATAATCCCTTGTGGGGTAGAGTCTAGGCCAGGGATCTGCAACCTTAAACACTCAAAGAGCCATTTGGACCCGTTTCCCACAGACAAGAAAACACCGGGAGCCACAAAACCTGGGTGGGCATGGCCAACTCGATGTCATTCACTTCCACCAGTCACATGACCCCTTCCCTAGCCATGCCTACCCAGCCGGTCATTAGGGCAGAGAATCAGTTGTTAAAAAACACAAAGAACCACAAAACCCTTTTGACATCTCTCTCTCCCTCCCTCCTCCCTCTCTCCCTCTCTCCTCACCTCTCTCTCTGTCTCTCTCTCTCTCCCTCTCTCTGTATCTCTCTCCCTCTCTCTCCAACTCTCTCTGTGTATCTCTCTCTGTCTCTCTGTCTCTCCCCCTCTCTCTGTATCTCTCCCCCTCTCTCTCCCCCTCTCTCTGTGTATCTCTCTCTGTCTCTCCCCCTCTCTGTGTATCTCTCTATCTCTACTGTGGCCACTTCTCCATCACCTGCCGTCGCCCTTACCTTCTCAGGCCAGGTGAGGAGTGACTGGGAGGGGAGGGCAAGGGGCAGGGCCAGCCAGTGGTGGGATCACCCGACAGGGAGCCACAGCAGAGGGCCCAAAGAGCTACATGCGGCTCCGGAGCCGCAGGTTGTTGACACCTGGTGTAGGCAACTGAATGGAACTGAGTGTTTTCTGGCCGAATGCCCAACTCAGTGCAGGCCAACTCGCCTTGGGACCACTTACTGAAGGACAATTTGACGATTCTATTTAATTATTCAAAATAAAAGATGATTTTAGTTTTTGCAATTCACGTTTCATTCTGTTCCTTCTTTTGCATCCTTTGTTCAAGGATTCCATTCCACTATTTCTATTTCTATTAGTGTAGCTCTTAGTCCCGCGGCGAGTTGTCTGTGGCGAACTGGAGGTGGCAAATTGTCCCAGGAATGGCTTTGACTTGTGTACGAAATCATGAAGGTAAGTCAATAGATAAACCAATCAGTGCCAATGTAAATCAATAAATGATAAACAGGTCTAGCTTGAAAAATGGCACTTCACAATTGAAGCTCGATAAAACTGGCTTTAAATGACGAAATTGCTCTCTTTAAAGCTTTTGAAAGTTACAATTACTTATATCTAGAATCTGGCTGACCTCCGACGCATCTCACTCTCGTTATAAAATTGCTTGGCTATCAACCTGCCATGACACCATCACCGGATTAAGAGCAGTCTTCATTAGTTATTTTTAGTGTCACCACACAGCACAACAACCCCAATTTCCCCACCACACTCCTAGGCAGCATATGATGGAGCTGCCTCATCCCCAGACTGAAAATTAATGCAGCCTTCCCTGCTCTTTTCTGTTTCCCAGATGAGGTGCCAGATACAAACACAGATGGTACTGAAGAGATTCGGGCCTACACATCATTAGGATATTTTTCTATCATCACAGACGGCTCTTCAGTGCCTGCTGTTGAGTGCGGTGCATTTTTAATTATGGGGAAGGTTGTGGCATTCTCAAACTGGAAAGCAGGGGTGAAATGCTCTGAAATCTGCTACCAGTTCGCATGTGCACAGCAGGAGTCGGCAAAGGTATTTATTTATTTATTTATTTATTTATTTATTTATTTATTTATTTATTTATTAAATTTTTATACCGCCCCCTCTCCCGAAGGACTCGGGGCGGTGAACAGCCAGAATTAAAAAAAACACACAATACAAATATTAAAATACATTAAAAAAAAATTAAATTATCTTAGGCTTCTCCAATTTAAAACTCCTTACCCATAAAATTCACCCAATTAAAATTTTTAACCCAGCCCGGCTTGCTGAAATAAAAAACTCTTCAGGGCCCGGCGGAAGGTCCGGAGGTCCGGGATCAGTCGTATCCCTAGGGGTAGCTCATTCCAGAGGGCGGGTGCCCCCACAGAGAAGGCTCTTCCCCGGGGGGCCGCCAGCCGACACTGCCTGACAGACGGCACCCCGAGGTAAGTAGAAAAGCAGGATTACTAGCAAATATAAATCGTGTGGCACAGCTGATTGTTGGAACTTTTTTTTTTACTTTTTAAGCATTTTTTTACTACGGTTCATTGGAACCAGCAGTAAAAAATGCTTAAAAAGTTTTAAAAAAAAAAAGTTCCTACGATCAGCTGTGCTGCATGAATGTCGGAACTTTTTTTTTTTTACTTTTTTTAGCATTTTTTTACTACTGGTTCTTGCAAACTGGTAGTAAAAAAAACGCTTAATTTTTTTTAAAAAAAGTTCCAACAATCAGCTGTGCCACACGATCATTGGACTTTTTATTTTTACTTTTTTAACATTTTTTTTACTATCAGTTCGGGCGAACCAGTAGCATATTTTTACTACCAGTTCGGGTGAACCGGCCCTAACTGGTAGCATTTCACCCCTGCTGGAAAGGCTTTACCCTGTGTGTGAATCCAGACCATGAAGGGAGAAGAAAGCAGAAAACTTTGGAAGACAAGCTGTTCCATTGATTAATCATCATTAATCATCATTAATTATAAGCTGTTGTAGTTTGTGAACCCTATTAGATAAACCATGGAGTGGTGCGGTGGCCTAGAGGTGGAGTTCTCACCTCACAATCAGGAGGCTGTGAGTTCAATCCTAGGTAGAGGCAGATATTTCTCTCTCTGGGCATGATGAGGATATATCTGCTGAACAAAACTCCGCATTGGCGACAGGAAGGGCATCCGGCCAGTAAACACTCAGCTCCTTTCAGTTGCCCAGACTCCACCCCCTCAAGGGATTATGGGGTCGTGGAAAGAAGAATTGGATAAACCATGGTTAGACAATTATATTCTGACATAGTGGAAAAATCTAAGCAGTTTTTCATTATCAGCTTCTTAATCACCTTTGCCAGCATTCCTCAAGGTGGACTTTTGGATATTTAATTGATTTCAATTTCAAAATTCTGAGCAACGCTCATGTTGGCTGAAGAATTCTGGGATCCATGCATCTGGAGAACACCTAGTTTGGAGAAGATTGACTTCAACTTTGAGGACATTAAAAAAAAAAGAACCAGTTTTGTTCTCTTTTTTTGTGGTGTTGTAAAAATATTCCAATGAAAGAAACAGGAAACAGCAATACAATAATAATTCTTACTTTAAGATTCAGAGGTTTATTTCATGAGCAATTTAGAACATAAACAGTTATTATAACACAACTTACAATAATAACCCATTGCAATGAGGTCCACTGACATAGCTGAGTCCAGCAAGGAGTAGCTACGGCCAGTGGCCCTGATCTCATCCCAAGACATTCTTTTTATACTTTTCGGCACGTATTTCACAACCTATTTCCTTGTTCTTTCTTACTGACAGACAGTCTCCACATATACCCGTGTACCAGGGGTGAAATCCAGTAGGTTCTGACAGGTTGTAGAGAACCGGTAGCGGAAATTTTGAGTTGTTCGGAGGACCGGCAAATACTACCTCTGGCTGGCCCCAGAGTGGGGTGGGAATGGAGATTTTGCAATATTCTTCCCCCAGGAATAGGGAGGGAATGGGGATTTTGCAGTATCCTTCCTCTGCCACACCTACCAAGCCATGCCCACCAAGCCACACCCACAGAACCAGTAGTAAAAAATTTGAATTCCATCACTGCCATGTACATCTCAAACTTCTATCCATCGGCTCCTTTCAGTTCCCTATTTCTCACAGTTTCAACGTTCTGATTCCAAATATCTTTCAAAACTACGTCCTTTGCAAAATCACATCTCACAGCAACAGCTCAGCAGGATTACAAATAGCTCTGATACACTTTGAAATCTTTCTATCTCAAACTTTGGTTCATGTAGCTTTTTTGTAGGCCTGCTATCCTTCTGGGACCTATGGACTCTGGTGGTCCAATAGGCTATTTGTCCATTTCTCACAGTGGGAATTACTTTCTACCTGCGTGCTGATCTTGTTAACTCATTCGTGGGTTCCGACAACCGAGCCAGGACAGTGTCAAGTTTCGAGCTCATCTCAAATAAATTGCATTTCAAACAAAGTCTTTGAAGAAAAACTCCCATTTATTAAGCACGACATTCTAGCTCCAACTCATCGCAGCCAACACTGACTTCCAGACCCAAAACCCTCCCTTTCTGTTCCCCACTCCCCTGCACTCATTGGCCATCTTCCAAGTCACTCTACCCCTAATCTACTGCTCCAGCACAAAGGAATTTCCCCCCTCCCATCCCATCTCTTTGGGGATATTATCTCCAGGGAAAATAAGTAGGTGAAAAGTCAAATGTCCCTTTCCAGAAAACCTCCGCTTCTCCTTCTTATGTCAGCACAAGAGTAACTGCATCTTGACATACAGCTTGCTTCCTTTCCTCCCTTCTGCCCAGGGGTGAAATGCAGCAGGTTCTGACAGGTTCTGGAGAATGGGTAGTAGAAATTTTGAGTAGTTCGGAGGACCAGCAAATACCACCTCTGGCTGCCCCCAGGAGTGGGAAGGATATTTTGCAGTATCCTTCCCCTGCCATGCCCACCAAGCCACGCCCACAGAACCGGTAGTACAAAATTTTAGATTTCACCACTGCTTCTGCCCAATAATTACAACATGCAGAAATAAACAAATCAGAAATGTTCTACCACTTGGTACCACTTGCACTAAAGAGAAAGGAAACTAATTAGGAAGGAAAGAGGAGAAAGTAGACGCACAGCTCCTGCGAAGAACAAGAGGAAACTTAAAGGCTGCAGGCAAGAAAGAGATTTTGTTCACTCACCTGACAATCAATAATGAATGGCAACGGGTGACATGCAGCAGTGACACCAGCATTGGCCATTTTTTTTTTCTTTTTCTTTTATCAGCACCAGAAAAGAATTCATTTTCTGTTCTTTATTTCTGGTCCCTATTTTTCCAAAAAGGCCTATCATCATCATCTTTTAATGACCCCATAATCCCTTGGCGGTGTGGAGTCTGGGCAATTGAATGGAGCTAGCAGAGTGTTTAATGGCCAGATGCCTTTCCTGTCACCAATGCAGAGTTTTGTTCAGCAGATATATATATATATAGAGAGAGATGGGTGCATTTGCATGCACGCATGCACTCCAGTTTCAGCCCTCAGTGCCGGAAAGATTAACCATCACTGGTATAGGGTCTCATGCTTGAGCAGAGGGTTGGATTAGAAGACCTCAAAGGTTTTTTATACTCTATTCTAATTGATTGATTGATTGATTGATTGATTGATTGATTGATTAATGGATCTGGATGGGGAGGAATAGGCTCAGGCTCAACCCATCCAAGACCGAGTGGCTGTGGTTTCCGACGTCCCGATATAGTCAGCTGGTGCCATCGCTGACTATTGGGGGCGAATCATTGGCTCCCACAGAGAGGGCTTGCAACTTGGGCGTCCTCCTGGATTCACGGCTGTTTTTAAAAGAGCACTTGACGGCCATGACTGGAAGGATTTTTCATCAGGTTCGCCTGATTCGCCAGTTGCATCCCTTTCTAGATCGGGACTCTCTATGCACAGTCACTCATGCCCTCGTTACCTCCCGTCTGGACTATTGCAACGCTCTCTACATGGGGCTCCCTTTGAGGAGCACCCGGAGGCTCCAACTGGCGCAGAGTGCGGCCGCATGGGTGGTAATGGGAGCGTCGTGGCGTTCCCATGTAACACCTCTCCTGCGCGAGCTGCACTGGCTCCCGGTGGTCTTCCAGGTGCGCTTCAAGGTTTTGGTTATCACCTTTAGAGCACTCCATGGCTTAGGACCTGGTTATTTACGGCACTGCCTGCTACCACCAATAGCCTCCCACCGGCCAATACGCTCCCATAGAGAGGGGTTCCTCCGGGTGCCGTCAGCCAAACATTGTCAACTGGCGGCCCCTAGGGGGAGAGCTTTCTCTGTGGGGGCACCTACTGTCTGGAATGAGTTCCCCCCGGAGATACGGAGGATCCCGGATCTGCGTACCTTCCGTCGCGCGCTCAAGATTTTCTTATTTCATCAAGCTGGCCTGGCCTAAATCTTTTCCCCTTTTAAATGTAAATTTTAATGTTTTTAAATTATTGGGTATTTTAAATTTGTCTCAGCCAAATTATTTAATTTGTTTTTATTCTATTTTAAATTTTTGTATTTATGTGTTTTATTCTGTGGCTGTTCACCGCCCTGAGTCCTTCGGGAGTAGGGCGGTATATAAATCCAATAAAAACAAAACAAAAAACAAAAATCAAACAAGTAGAATCTTCTGCTTACCCAATTAAAAGCAAAAAGTCCAGAGTTCTAAAATATTAACATTTATTGACATATATTAACATTTCGGATCTCAATTTTCAACCAAACCACATTTAAAAGGCGTAAACATCCAGATATCCTAATCTGTTTCTTTAATAATCAAATCTTTAAGATTATATGGTAAAATCATAGAATAATAAAATAGAAATTTCCATATGATTATAGTATATCATATTATAGGGGGCACAATGACTCAGCAGTTAAGACATGAGCTAATTATTTGCAAAGCCAACAACCCAGGTTTGAGACTCAAGCCGCGCGTGATGGGGTGAGCTCCTGTTACTTGCTCCATCACCTGCCAACCTAGCAGTTCAAAATATGCAAATGTGAGTAGATAAATAGGTGGGAAAAGTTACTGCGCTCTGTATTTTCCTGCTGGCCACATGATGATGGGAACATCTCTCGGACAACGCAAGGTCCCTCGGCTGAGAATCGGAGGGGCGCACTGCCCCCTTGAGTCAGTCATGACTGGACAGGGGAAATCTTTTAAATCTTTACTATCACATTATAATATTTCACAGAATGGATCATCCTCATCCTCATAAACAACCCCATAATCCCTTGTGGGATGGAGTCCGGGCAACTGAATGGAGCTGTTTACTGGCCGGATGCTCTTCCTGTTGTTGATGTGGAGTTTTTTTCAGCAGATATATTCCCAGTGTGCCCAGAGAGAGAGAAATATATGCCTCTACCTAGGATCGAACTCACAGCCTCCTGATTGGGAGGGGAGAGCTCCACTTCTAGGCCACCATACCACTCATATTTCATAGAATAGATAAAAAGGGCAAATTGATTTTGACATTTCCTTTTTCCTGATTTAAATAAACACATGACCAGCAAACACTCAACAGTACTTGGATCTAGCTAGACAGAGGTGCTGTAGAGATATAACTACCCCGTGGTTTTTTTCTTCTTCTATCAATATGCCAAAGTCTGCTCTTAGGAAGACAGACGTTGCTCACCCCAGAGACACCTGCTTCTCCAAATTACCGTTTCATCCACCAAATGAGTCTGTTCTCTTCAAAATGTCGGCTGTTGAAGGAAGGTTTCAGTTCCGAGAAGTTGTTGTTTTGATTTTTAATTAAAGGTTGATTGGAAAAAAATCAAAATGGCACACCCAGGGGTTGTGTTTCATTTAAAAACTTCGTGAAATACAGTACTCGGTCTGTCCCTCATTCCTCTTTGACATTGCCTGAAGTGGCTGCTGTTATTTCAGTTTAGATGCTGCTCCAAAGGCTCTGAACCAGGGGTGAAATGCTACCAGTTCGCACCGGTTTGGGCTAACCAGTATTAAAAAAAAAATCTACCGGTTCGGTCGAACTAGTAGTTTAAAAAGCTACTGGTTCTCCCGAACCGGTATTTCTGATGATCAACTGTGCCGCATGATTTATATTCTAAATCGTGTGGCACAGCTGTTCCCCCGCCCCCACTGTTCTACTTACCTTCTTAAGCCTCCTTTTTCCGTGCGCAGCGTGTGAACTGGTGGTAAACTGCAGAGGATTTCACCACTGCTCTGAACCGTTTGTAAAAGACAGAGGGAAGGGAAATAAGAATGACAGAAATGATATACTGATTCTTTGGTGGTAGAATGACCTTCCATCTCTGCGCCAAATGCCCTCCAAAAAAGCTATGATTTCAACCCTTTTCAAGAGGGAAAGGCAGTCCAATATTATTTAAGGGGAGCTATTTAGGGCAGAGGGGCCATCTACAACAATTCACTGCAGCCAACTTGCCAGAACCAACTCAATTCACCACATTCAACTCGCTGTGAGCCATCTCACCATGGATCAAGAGTTACAGTAATGTTGAAGAAATAACAGATTAACAGAGTTGGAAGGGACCTTATAGGTCATCTAGTCCAACCACACTGCCCAAGCAGGAGACCCCACACCATTTCTGACAGATGGCAGTCCAGTTTCTTCTTGGAAACTTCCAGTGATGAAGCTCCCTGTCAGGTTTCAATGTCGTCTCAAATAAATTGCATTTCCAAACAAATAGTCTTTGATGAAATCTTTCATTTATTAAGCACGACAATCTGTCCCCGATTATGTTGCAGCTAACATTGACTTCCTGACCCCAAACCTTCCCTTTCCGTTACCCCATTCTCTGCATCTCATTGGCCATCTTCCAAATCACTCTCCCCACATCTACTACTTCAGCTCCCAGGAATGTCCCCCCTCCCATTCCATCTCCTAGGGGATATTATCTTCAGGGAAAATAAGTAGGTGAAAAGTCAAGCGTCCTCTTGCCAGCTGCCCCCTCTTCTCCTCCTTATGTCAGCACTGGAACGAATGTAGTTTGGAGTGCTGACACTCCCACAAGTTCTGAAGGCAAGTTGTTCCATTCAATATAGAATAACAGAGTTGGAAGGGACCTTGTAAATCATCTAATCCAACCCCCTGACCTAGCAGGAGACCCTACCTACACCATTTTTAACAGATGGCAGTCCAATCTCTTCTTGAAAACTTCCAGTGATGAAGCTCCCACAACTTCGGAAGGCAACGTCTGTTCCATGGGTTGATTGCTCTCACTGTCAGAAAATTCCTCCTTGATTTCCAGGTTGAATCTCTCCTTGATCCGTTTCCATCTATTATTCCTTGTCTGGCCTTTAAGAAAGGATACCAAAGGAAGGGACAAAATGAAATGTGAATAACAAAAAATTAAAATATTTTTTAAATTATTTGAAATGATTAAATTGAATAGTTGAATTGTTCCTGCAGCGAGTTATCCTGTGGCGTATTTGGCCATGGCCAGTTGTCTGCAGCAAGTTGTCCCATTCCACCCAGGAAGTCTTGGCAGCTGGGTCCTCTCCACAAGCCCTCTGTCTCTGGTCTCATCAGATCAGGCCTGTCACAGCCATCTTTCTGCTTCTTTTTTTATTTTATTTTTTTATTTTTTATTTTTTTTTAATTTGATTTATATGCCGCTCTTCTCCGGAGACTCAGGGCGGCTTACAATGCGTTAAGCAATAGCCTTCATCCTTTTCTATATATTTATACAAAGTCAGCTTATTGCCCCCACAACTGGGTCCTCATTTCACCTACCTTAGAAAGGATGGAAGGCTGAGTCAACCTTGAGCCTTGGAGAGATTCGAACCAGCAGAAATTGCAGGCAGCTATGTTAATAACAGGGTGCATTAAACCACTGTACCATCAAGGCTCTTGGGTTGCCACACTGTATGGGAGGGGGGAGAAGCTTGGAACGTAGACCAGACAAAAACAAGCAAGAAAAACCAAAAATATGCATACAGACTGGCTGAAACTAGGCTTAATAGTGGTAACAGTGAGAGGGGTCTTGGAGTCTTAGTGGACAACCAGCTAAATATGACCCAATAGTGTGGGACAGAAGCCAAAAAAGCCAATGCAATCCTAAATTGCATTAATAGAAGGATACAATCCAGATCAAGTGAGGTACTAATATCACTCTATAAAGCAGGGGTGAAATGCTCCCGGTTCGGACCGGCTCGGGCAAGTAGGTAGCGATGGTGGTGGGCAGTTCGGAGAACCGGTAGCAAAAATCCCTTCCCCCCCGCCAGCCTCCAGCTTTTTTACCTTCGCACACCTGCCTTGCTTAGCTTGCTGTAATCCCTGCAATCCATTGCATCAGCAAGCAACTGAATCTCCTTGCCTGCAATCAAGCTTATTGGTGAGCAGCTCTTTCTGCCTGCCTGCCTGCCTGCCTGTAAATTTTTTTCCCCTTTGGGAGCTTTAAAAAAAATAGCTAATTAGGGTTTTTTTTAGTCGTTCTTTTTTTATTTTTTTTTTTATTTTTTTATTGCAAAAGTTTTACAGTTACATTTTCACTCCTTTCCCCCCCCCGCAACCCACCCCAAACTTCCCAGCCTCCCTAACCCACCCTAACCCTCCCCTCCCCCCAGACTTCCTCACAGTATACTCATGTCAAATAAAAGGAAAAACCCTCCTTTGTATATAAAACTTGAACCCCTCCCTCCCCCTTACAAATTTTCATCCTCATTACATTAACCTATTTCAATCTTAATATAACATTTTCAAATAAATTTTCATCCTAATTACCTTAAAAATATTTCTATCTTGATATAACATTTTCTAGCAAATTTTCATCCTCAACCTTAAAATATTTCAATCTTAATATAACATTTTCAAATAAATTTTCATCCTGATTACCTTAAAAATATTTCTATCTTAATATATAACATTTTCAAATAAAAGCTATTTGATACTTCCTAGTTTGATATTTATTCTGAACATAATCTATCCATTTCTTCCATTCCCACTCATAAGTCTCTTGAGAACAATCTTTTAAATATGCTGAAATCTTCGCCATCTCTGCAAAACTGGCCATCTTCAAAGTCCATTCCTCAATCGTAGGCAGCGCTTCATTTTTCCAATATTTACCTATCAACAATCTTGCTGCTGTTATCATGTACAATATCAATTTTGTTTCACCCAATGTAAAACCCTTAACTATACCCAATAAAAACAGTTGTGGAGAAAATTGAATTTTTTTCTTCAAAACATTCTGCATGACCCACCAAATTTTTATCCAAAAAGCCTTAACTTTCTTACAGGTCCACCAAACATGATAATATGTAGCGTCTAGACAATCACATCTCCAACATTTAGGCTGCACATTAGGGTACATACACGACAATTTTTTGGGGTCTAAATGCCATCTATAAAACATTTTATAGAAATTTTCCCTCAGATTCTGCGACTGTGTAAATTTAACATTCTGAACCCAGATTTTTTCCCATGTTTCCAACATCACTGGTTCCTCAAAATTTTGTGCCCACTTAATCATGCAGTCTTTAACTAATTCAGTTTCTGAATCCCTTTCTAACAAAACATTATAAAGTCTTTTAATATGCATTGGGCCTTTCTCTTTTATGTGTCTAACTAATTCTTCCTCATACATCATAATACCAGTTTTTTGGTCCTCTTTCCATCTCAATTGCAATTGATTATATTGTAACCAAGTTAGATTAATCCCTTCAACCAACAATGTCTGTAATGTCTTCAGCTGCCATCTGCCCGCGTCTGTAAAAAGAACCTCTTTGTATAAAAACCCCCCGAGTGACATTATATTTGTATTCCACAAAGTATGACCAAGATCCAGCCATAGCGGTATTTTATAATCCCAATTGTTTCGGTGCTTCTTCCAGACTCTCAACAATGAATCTCTAAGTATATGGCTTTTGAATACTTTATCCACTTTACTGTCATAAAATAAGTAAGCGTGCCATCCAAATTCCAAATCAAAACTTTCTACGTTTAGTATTCCAGTCTTTTTTCCTCCAAACCAATCACTTACTAAAGTCAAGGCTGTTGCATCATAATATAATTGTAGGTTTGGAAGTTTAAGACCTCCCCTTTCTGGAACGTCTTGCATGATTTTCATTTTTACTCTTGGTTTTTTCTCGTTCCAGACAAACTTGTTCACACCAGTTTGCCATACTTTTAATTGTTTATCATTTTTGAGCACCGGAATCATTTGAAACAAAAAAAGAAATCTAGTCATTCTTTTTTTAGACCTAGCCATTTAAAGTTTAGGAAATTTTAAATTTAGCTGCTTTTATATAAAAATAAAATAAAATAAAATAATATTTGTGCAGCTTTCTGAAATTTTGTGTGTTTCTGTAGTGTTTCACTCTAACTACACAAACACACAAAATCTCAGAAAGCTGTATGTGGAATTTTGTGTGTGTAAAGTGTGAAAGTTGGTTTTTTGGGCTTTTTGTGGCTGTGTGAGGTTCTTGTTTGTTGCAGGGGCCATTTTGGGTCTAGCACAGCTGCTTTTACATTGTGGGTGAGCCAATTGTGTTGTGTTGTGTTTTATAGGTTAAAAAAGGGCAAAGAAGTGACGTTGACTTGGCCACGCCCACCTGACCAACAAGCCACGCCCACCCAGTCACCTTACCAAGCCCCGCCCACTAATTAAGCCATACCCACAGAACTGGTAGTGAAAAATTTTAGATTTCACCCCTGCTATAAAGCCTTAGTAAGACCACACCTGGCATACTGCATCCAGTTTTGGTCCCCACACTATAAAACAGATGTTGAGACTCTACAAAGAGTACAGAGAAGAGCAATCAAGATGATTAGAGGACTGGAGGCTAAAATATATGATGAACGGTTGCAGGAACTGGTCATGGCTAGTCTAGTGAAGAGAAGAACCAGGGGAGACAGGAGAGCAGTCTTCCAGTATTTGAGGGGCTGCCACAGAGAGGAGGGGGTCAACCTGTTTTCCAAGGCACCCGAAGGCCAGACAAGGAATAATGGATGGAAACTGATCAAGGAGAGATTCAACCTACTATCCCATGGGAACCAAGATCATCCCAACTGATGCTGGCAAGAGATTGGAAGAGGTTACCAAGGAGATGCCAGAACACCTAATTGGACAGTGTGACCTGTGACAATAGGGGAGGGAGCAGAGGTGGGTGTCAGACCTGGAAGTCATTCAGGGATGTTACTTGGACCCCTGACAGTGGGCTTCACATGCTGTTAACACCAGTTCACCCAGCACCGGAAATATGAGTGTGTGCGCCACTGATGGGTTGCTCCCGGTTCAGCCCGGTTCGGCTGAGCCGGTAGCAGTGACGATGTGATGTCACCGAACCGGTTCTCTGTGACTTGGAGCTGGGCCCGCCTGACCACCCTCGCTTTATTCCTACCTTTATTTTCTGGTTTTTAGCCCGGCTGATAGGTGTGGCAGAGTGGATTGCCGCACCTCAGCTGGCCAGAAACCCAACGCGCTTGCGCAAAGCGGCAATCGCGTGCAAAGTGTGTGCGCAAAGAGAACCGGTAGTAACACCGGTTCGAACCCACCACTGGTGTGCGTGCACACACTCGCTTTGCTCTCATGTGTGCCATTCATGCATACGTGTGGGGTCACAAAACATGGCAATTTGCTTGTGCACGCCGTCCACACATGCATGCGACATGAAACAACATGGCAATTCATGTGTGTGCTCCTCATGTGCGTGTGGCATCAAAAACACAGTGATATAGGACTTCCGGTTTGCTGTTTGTCCCCGCTGGACGCTCCTTTGGGATCGTCGCACCCACTGCCTGTAAAGAGCCGCCTTTATAGCGGAATGGCGGCTCGAAAAAACTCTGTTTCCATGAGGAAACGGAGATAGAGCAGGCTGGGGTGGGTTGAGTCCTCTGCCTAATCCCAAAAGTTTTTTTTTTACTTTTGGGACGGAGCGGAAGAGACTCCCCGTATCCCCAGCCGATGCTCCGGGCTCTGGGAGATCTCTGCTACATGCAGAGCTAAGGGGCAAGAGCAAGCCTGTAAATTTGTTAAATTAACTCAAGAAGACGTCAGTTGGACCTCTGATCCTGAAGCGCAAGTATTCTTTTTATTGGAAAAGTTATTGAAGTTGTTTAAGAAGTGAAAGGAAAAAAGATTTTTAAAATGGCGATTGCTGCTGCGACTGCTGCGGCTTGAAGAGAGGCTGAAAGGGAAAGTCCTTCCGTTTTCTATTACAAAGTAGCGGAATGAATACTTCTGGCCGTAATTGAGGCAAAACCTCACTCTCACTCTTGCTTTTTTTTCCTTTTTTTTTTCTTGGGGATCTGATATTGATCTTGGTTGGAAACAAGCTTTTTTTTTTCTCTCTTTTCCACTAAATCTTGTCTGTGTGGGAAATGGCACCGGGACTCACACAGCTAGACAAACAGGGGGGGGGAATCTCCCCCATTAATAAATTACACCAACAAGTTTTAACTCTCCAGTGTCAGAAACCTGATTTTAATATAATAGAATTTCTTCTTGAAGAGATTGTAAGAAGGGATGAGATTGTGAACCAGCAACTCGAAAAATTTAAGCAGGAAATTAAAGAAATTGGTGAACTGGTGAAATCAAAGTTTGACTTTTTGAATCGAAAGATTTTAAAAACAGCTAATGGTTTATCAGACTTTCTGATTCGGGTGGATGCAAAGACTAAATTATTAGAGTCTAAAATGAAGGAAACTGAGGAGAATTTGGATGACAAGATTCAAAAAATTAAAAAGGATTTGGTAAACATTCAGGATAATAGCTCAGAAGACAAACCTAAATTGGAGGTTGACCAAAAGACTGGTAATGAAGAAAATGTGCAACAGAGGATTGAAAGAGAAGTTTTAATGATTCAATATAATTTTACAGAATATGCAATTAGACTGAGAGGTTTGCAGGAAAATAATAGAGATGACTTAAGGAAAATATCTTCTGAAATTCTGGCTGGGATTTTAAAGGTTCAACCTGATGAAGTGTTTTGCAGGATTGATAGAATTTACAGAATAAACTCCTGGTTGGCAAAGCAAAGGCAATTGCCTAGAGATGTGGTGATCTATTTTACAGATAAAGAAATTAGGAATAATATTGTGCAGAACTCTTTTAATTCTACTTTGCAATTTCATGGAAGAAAGATTTGGATTTTTAAGGAGCTCCCGACTAAGATGTTAATGGAGAGGAAGAAATTTGGCTTTCTAGTGACTGAGTTAAAAAAAAGAAATATCCTATTTAGGTGGAATGCCCCAGTTGGTTTAATATTGAGACACCAAGGAGTAAGATATCAACTGAACACTGTTGAAAAAGCGGAAGAATTTTATCAAAAAATTTTAAAAATGAATTTAACATCTTTAGGCACAATACAGGATAAGCAAAAGGAGTTGGAAACAAAAGGCAAACATCAAATTACAGAGGCTGTGGTGGATAAATTGTCTTTGGACTCCCTGGATACCCCAGCTGGACTGTCTATAAATAAGAGAGCAGTGTCATCCGACTCCAATGTGATGAACCATCAAGTCACAGACAAGTGCGCAAATCAACCAGTTGATATACAAGTGATGGAGAAGAAAGATGAGATGATAAAACTAACCCAACAAGATCAACTCACAAAGCAGAATGAAAATCGATCAGCCGATACACAATTGGTAGGCACGAAACGAGGATGGAAATTCAACCCGCAAAAGAAAAAGAAAAGAAATAGATCTCATAGAAACAGCAATTTCTAAACCAAGCAACAGTGAAGCCAGGGACTTTAAAAAATGAATGAACATCTGAAAAGATAGTGGAGGCGAACAATTGTTTAATACTATCCTGAGGATTGTGGCAGATCTCTGTAATGCCGTGATTTTGGGATGTGAAAAGAGCCTTACCTTGTTGGATTTGAATTATCTACTCTGGATTTCTTTTACTGGTGAATATATTATGATTATTTTGAGTTACACGGCAAGAGAGTCACGCTGGGGCATGCAGAAGATCTGGTTGTTACCCATTAGGATGATGGGAATCAACAATCCTGATGAATACCACAACTATAACTATATGGATATAATTATAATGTCACTCGGGTGGTTGTTTTTACTTTTTTATATATACGAGGATATCTACTACTGATGGGGGCAGAAGATGATTGAAGATTTTGAACAAACTGTTGCACCAGCATGTTATTTTACCCTATTATGGGTGATGGATTTAACGATCCAGTGGAAAGACATCAAAGAAGATATTATATGGATTATAAATTTAAAGTTATTGTCTTTTTTTTTTTTTATAAAATGGAATGCATATATAGATATGTGTATATTTTAGTAAAGTGGGCAGTGGGTTATATTTAGAATTGTATTGCATGATTTTGTAGGAATTGAAGGGTTGAAATAGGTTAGTTTACTGATTGATTAGTCTAAGAAAAAGGATCCTTAAGTCATATATTTAGGGGAGTGGAGGAATTGGATAGAACTGAATAAACGTTAAATCTGGATGTAGGGAGAAGGCTGCTTTAAAATGTTATATTAATATATATAAAAGATTAAATGTTAAATTGTAATAATACACTATAAGTTTAGGGGAGGAGAAAAAGGGCAGATTATCGTAAAAATGGGAGTTATAAGAATAATATGCTAAGGGTCAGTATTCTGAGGAGGGAGTAAGGGAAAGGAAAGATATTATGTATGTAATTAGTTATGAAATAGCCTATTGTTGTGAAGAAGTCACAGGGGGGGATGGGTGGTGAGGGGGGGTTAGGGAAGAGGGGGGGGAAAAAGGGGGAAAAACTTGTATTTGAAAACTTTTTCAATAAAAAAAAAACAGTGATATAGTGTCAGGTCGCTACTACCGGTTCACCCGAACCGGTCTGAACCAGTCTGAACCAGTCCGAACCGGCTGAATATCACCTCTGGGAGGAAGTTATCCATTCTTTCATTATACTGAAAGCACAGGAATGAGTCAGAGCTGACTTCGTTTTCATTCGTGCCGAAATGATGTCATCAATCAAACAGTTCTTTGAGAAAGTAAGAAGGGTCAGAGTTGCCGAATTGGTTGAGTTCATTACTCAGAACCTTGACGCCATGTTTGTATCACCTGATCATGCCAGAAACACCTTGGAAAAAGGCTCCTTCGCCACAGAGGCCCTATCAGTGTTGAAAGACCATCCCCTTTTGTATCAATCAAACATTAATCAAAGGGACCTCTTCACCACATGGCCTAGAAGCCATCTTTTGCAATGGGCCTTCAGGCCTGCCACATTTACTACTGTGGGAAACTGGGAGGGATGATTGTATAGAGCCAGAGTGATATGTAGTCACTGTTAAGGATATTCTTGGCTCATAACCGATGTTATGGGTTATTGAGCAGAGTATCCCTTGAGTATGCACATGAAAGCGGCTGAGAGTAAATAAACACAGTTAATATACTGACACACTGATATGTGGTAGTCTTTTATTTTTTGGAAAAAAAGTAAAGCAAAGTCCAATAACAGTCTAAGTCATACATAGATAAGGCAATAGTTAAAATATCAATTCAGGGATATTCCAAGTACAAAGTCTTCTTACCAGTTGTTCTCATTACACAATAAAACAGTTCTTCTTGAGTTTCAAACAGGAACAAGTTCAGTATTAAAACTTTCAATAAATAGTAGAAAGCAACAAGTAGCAATGATCAAAGCGCTCCATGGCATAGGGCCTAGCTATCTTCGAGACCGCCTGCTGCTAACGACGACCTCCCATCGACCCGTGCGCTCCCACAGAGAGGGCCTCCTCAGGCTGCCATCAGCCAGACAGTGTAGGCTGGTGGCCCCCAGGGGGAGAGCCTTCTCTGTGGGGGCACCTACCCTCTGGAATCAGCTCCCCCCAGAGATAAGGAGAATCCAGGACCTCAGTGCCTTCCGTCGTGCCCTTAAAACCCATTTATTTAAACAAGCCGGGCTGGCTTAAGATGAAATTTTTAACTGTTTTAAATGTTTTAAACGTTTTAATTGGTAATGAGTTTTAATTGGGCCAAATTTATATATCTTTTAATTGTTTTTTAATATTTGTCTTGCATGTCTTTTTAATTCTGGCTGTACACCGCCCTGAGTCCTCAGGGAGAAGGGCGGTATAGAAATTCAATAATAAATAAATAAATAAATAAATAAATAAATAAATAAATAAATAAAATCAAACAGTGATCATACAGAGAGAACAGGTAGAGAATAACAGCAAATAAGCAGATAAAATGGTGTAGTGTTCACAAGCCATGATTCAGGCTTCCCCTTAAGTACATTGGCTACAGAGCTTAGCCAATCAGGATACAGGATGATGCAATACAGTCTTAAAGCAATATAATACCTTTTGACAAACATGTATTGATAGTTTATATATTGCCTGACCAACTAGTTAGACAATAGCCATTTCCTAACAGTCATAATAACATTCCTTTCTCAGAAAGTCAAGGACATCTTGCTCTGCACCTGGAACGCTAGAACTGGGAGGCATCTCCAGTTGGGATGGTGCTTGGATTGGACCATGTGATGGAAATGTGGGTGCAGGGAAAGGGACTTGGACTTTTCTATGGGTGGGGAAAACCTGGAAGCTCTCAGATTCAGGTTTTCCCAGATGTGCCGCTATGACATCTCTAAAAAAGTAGAACTTTGAGGAAACTCAAGCCTCGGAGGTTTATTTCGTTGGGGGTATTACTGGGAACCCTGACACATGGCCCATTTTAGAAGGTTGTACTGCCATCCATTCCACTCTCAGCCTGACACATTTTTATAGATTTTCAAATAAGAAAACCAATATGAAAATTTGGCTCAATTGCACGCCAATTAAATAGAGTGGATCTACTCTTGCCTGCTCACTTTCCAACCCTCAAGCTCTTTGGACTAGATTACAATTTAAAACCATCGATTATGAGGGCCGGTGAGCCTGATTGCTTCTGCTTTGCAAAAATGACAAACTCTGTCTCCACTCCCACCACCTACCCCACCCCACCCCCAAGACTGTGTTCAGGACTCAAAAAGCGGCCATCAGTCTGATAAACTCTTTTGTTGGAGGCACGTTGTTGAAAGAGGCTCAGCAAAGAAGCTGTAATTTACGCAATTAAAGGGAGAAAGATGCCGCTTCATCTGCTAATGCAATGCCGTACATTATCGGGCCAAGCTATTAAGAGAGTTTCTTGTTATCGTTTGCCTCTTAATGTCTTATTGCTAAGAGGTTTATGAGATATTAGGCAACAAAATGTTAATAAACTTTATGGGCAACGTTCCATGAAAGACTGGGTTTTAGGCCCATTGGCATGGCTGCGTTAGCCTGATTAAAGGAGAGCTTAGAATCGTTTCCTTCTGGCTGGCCCTGTTAGCGTTTTCGGATGTTCGCAGAGCTGGAGAAACATTTCCGAAGTATGTGGGATTCAATTTGTGTGGTTTTTATTGCACATGGAGGTGAGCGTGCTACTGGGCAAATCTTCTGTATATCATGGCACTCTACTTTGGCTTATTGTGCCGGAGAAGTAGATTAGCATCTCTGACTTAAATGGGAATCAACAAAATAGTTTTAAATCAGACAGATTTAAATTGCAATAAAGTTTGTTTTTTTTTAAAAAAAAAAAAAAAGCCTGTCACTTCTCACACTTGCTATAAATATTTATAGCGCTTAAAACTGGTTCACCGATAAGTTTAGCTGCCCTCCGGAAGGTCCAGCTTTTGGTTTGAAATTGTGGAGGTGGCAGTTTCTAAAGGAAGAGTATAAACAGACTCCTAGTATTCTTAAATTGGAAGGTTACTGTGAGGCAATGGTGAAATCCAATTTTTTTTTTACTACCGGTTCTGTGGGTGTGGCTTCGTGGGTGAGGCTTGGTGGCCACACCTATCAAGCCACGCCCACCACGCCCACCATGCCTTGGTGGCCGTGGCAGGGAAAGGATACTGCAAAATCTCCATTCCTACCCCACTCCAGGGGAAAGATACTGCAAAATCTCCATTCCCACCCCACTCCAGGGGAAAGATACGCAAAATCTCCATTCCCACCCCACTCCAGGGGAAGGATGCTGCAAAATCTCCATTCCTACCCCACTCCAGGGGAAGGATGCTGCAAAATCTCCATTCCTACCCCACTCCAGGGGAAGGATGCTGCAAAATCTCCATTCCCACCCCACTCCAGGGGAAGGATATAGTAAAATCTCCATTCCTACCCCACTCCAGGGGAAGGATACTGCAAAATCCCCATTCCTACCCCACTCTGGGGCCAGCCAGAGGTGGTATTTGCTGGTTCTCCGAACTACTCAAAATTTCCGCTATCAGTTCTCCAGAATCGGTCAGAACCTGCTGGATTTCACCCCTGCCGTGAGGTCACCTAGAAATCTAAATTCAAGCATTTCTGCCAGGCTTCCCTTTGAAGGCATCCATGGAAGCCTACCACCTCACTGGCTCCCCAGTTCCTCCGTCTATCTGCCCTTGCAGAAAAACACCTGTTAATAATTTTCTCAACATTCAATCAAAATCTGCCTTTGTGTAACTATTCTGTGCCCTGCATTTTACACAAAATGTTAGAGAAAAAATGATGTCAGGGATAAACATTCCCATTCCTTCAACCTCCCTACATACAAGTAGTCCTCGACTTATAACTGTTCATTTAGTGACCATTGTAAAAAAACACTAAAAAAATTATTGGATACAAATTTACTGAGGGAATAAAAACTAATTTCAGAGAAATTTCTGATTTGGTAAAAGTACCTTGTAAAGAAGAGACAAGTAGTAGGTGTCATGGATTATCATCTTTAAGACTGATTTTTCACACTTATGACCGTTGCAGCATCCCCAGGGCCATGTAATCAAAATTCAGATGCTTGGCAACTGATTCATCCTTATGACCATTGCTGTGTCCCAAAATCACATGATCCGCCTTTGTGACCTTCTGACAAGCAAAGTCCCATGGACTTTGAAGCCAGATTCACTTAACAACCGTGGTAAGGAAGTTAAGTGAACTTCCTTATCTACCTACACTAACTTATCAACTGCAGTGATTCACTTAACAACTGCGGTAAGGAAGTTCGTAAAATGTGGCAAAACTCACTTAATAAAGATCTCCCTAAACAACAGAAATTCTGGACTCAATTACCGTATTTTTCAGAGTATAAGGCGCACCTACCTTTTTGGGTGAGGAAAAGAAGAAAAAGAAATCTCCCTCTGCCTCTGAGGAATTTTGCTTCCTCGCAGCAAACAGCAAGCAGCCTGCTTTACTTTCAGTTTCGTTTTCAGCATAGCTTGATTAGCAAAGGGAAAAAAAATCTGCTCCAGCAATTTACCTCTTTGCAGCAAGCAGCAGAGCCATGCGCAAAACAGTTGAGAGCAAATCAGCTGAGAGTTGGGAGGCCGATCCAATCAACTTGTGTTAATTAGGCTGTGCTGAAGCTGAAAGGAGCTGTTTTTTCTTGCTGTTTGCTTGCAAGGAGGTAACTGCTGCGAGGCAGAGGGACACCAAAGGGTGGGGGCCAGTGGGTGGGTGGGGCTACATTCAGTGTATAAGATGCACCTAAATTTTCACCCCCTTTTAGGGGGGAAAAAGATGCGTCTTATACTCCGAAAAATATGGTATGTTCGTAAGTCAACTTTCTGATCCTCAATCATTCTTGTTGCCCTTCCTTAAGCTTCTTCCATTTTGCCTGATTCTGGGGTGTTTTCCAAGTGGGGGGAGGGGGTGTCAAAAAAAGTCAAGGTGACCCCAAGAAGAATTTCTGGCCCTCTTTGACCTTCATACGTTGACGAGACAAACGTAAAAAGAGAGAGGACTTCAATCACACACTTGCAGCCGTGTGGTGGTTTGTGGGGTGAGTTTTTGTTATGGACATGGGTCTTTTTTAAACTATACTGAAAGCCAAATCCGGCCTTAGGTTCTGCCTCAGTTTACCTCCCCAATAAGCAACTGAGTTAGAAGATTGTTTGTTTGTTTGTTTGTTTGTTTGTTTGTTTGTTTACAAATATTTAGACACTGCCCTTCTCCCAAAGGACTCAGGGCGGCAAACACAAGTTAAAAAACATACAATAATAAAGGAAAATCCTAATTAAAAACCAATTAAAATAAATAATAAAACCCAAGAATCAGAATCAGCCCATTTGTTGAAACAGCCAAATCTTTAGGCCTCGACGGAAGGAGCGGAGATCAGGGGCCGTCCGGAGCTCGGTGGGTAACTTATTCCAGAGGGCAGGAGCGCCCACAGAGAACGCTCTACCCCTGGATGTCGCCAGCTGACATTGTCTGGTTGACGGTACCCTGAGGAGGGCAGCCCTGTGTGAGCGGACAGGACGATGGGAGGCAGGTAGGAGATGGTCCTGCAAGTACCCCGGACCTAAGCCATTTAAACACAGTTTATTGGGGTACCCTGATAAAATGGGATCGCTTGATGAAAATGGAAGAGAAACAAACCCCAGCTGCATGTTTCCCTCCTTTTTATAGTTAACACAACAAAGAAAATGCAAGAGGAAAGTTGAATATACAGATTGCAGATTAACAGAGTTGGAAGGAACCTTGTAGATCATCTAGTCCAACCCCCCACCCAAGCAGGAGACCCTACACCATTTCCTGGAGAAGACCTGGCTTTTCCGGCAGGCATGGGACCGTTGATCTCGCTGTCCAATCTTGCAAGATCTGGCCATGGATGGTGTGCATGTGTTCTAATGTTTTTAAAATGCTTTTATAATGTTTTTTAAAAAAAAAATATGTTCATTGTTTTTCTTATTTTTGTTGTAAGCTGCCCAGAGTCCCTTGGGAGTTGGGCGGCATAGAAATATGATTGATTGATTGATTGATTGATTGATTGATTGATTTTTATATGCCGCCCTTCTCCAGAGACTCAGGGCGGCTTACAATGCGTTAAGCAATAGCCTTCATACTTTTGTATATTTATACAAAGTCAGCTTATTGCCCCCACAAACTGGGTCCTCAATTTACCTACCTTAGAAAGGATGGAAGGCTGAGTCAACCTTGAGCCTGGTGAGAATTGAACTCGCAGTAATTGCAGGCAGCTGGATGTTAAATGCTGCCTTAGTAGGAGGCATTAGCCTCCTACGCCACTCAGGCTCAAATTAAATTAAATTAAATTAAATTAAATTAAATAAATTAAATTAAATTAAATTAAATTAAATTAAATTAAATTAAATTAAATTAAATTAAATTAAATTAAATTAAATTAAATTAAATTAAATTAAATTAAATTAAATTAAATTAAATTAAATTAAATTAAATTAAATTAAATTAAATTAAATTAAATTAAATTAAATTAAATAATTAAATTAAATTAAATTTCTGACAGATGGCAGTCCAATGTCTTTTTGAAAGTCTCAAGTGATAAAGTCTCAAGTGATCAACCCCCATGCCAATGCCCCATGTCCACCAGCAGCCAATAAAATGCCACAAAGGTTTTTTGAAAACCCCAAGGCTGGATGATAAGAAGAGGACTTCCTCAGAACGCCGAAACCTTGAGGGAGTCTGTGTAGATGGCTCATTCTCCCTCCCTAAACTAAAACCCTAGTAAGGCCCCATCTGCAATACTGCAACCAGTTTTGGTCCCCATACTACAAAAAAAGATGTTGAGACTTTGGAAAAAAGTTCAGAAAAGAGCAACTAAGATGACCAAAGGCCTGGAGACTAAAACATATGAAGAACGGCTGCAGGATTTGGGTTTGGCTAGTCTAAAGAAAAGAAGAATTAGGTGCAGGGATGGTATTCACTTACCTTCGCTACCGGTTTGCAAATGTGAGCGGCTCATTTCTGAGTCATGGTCTAATTTCAGCAACAACAGCCAACCAATCAAACAGCCCAAATACAAACCATGACTCAGAAATACCCAAACAAACAACATGCAGACTAATTTTCATCTCATAAAAATGGTTTTCATCTCATAAAAATGACCGACGAGCACAACTCAAAACGCACTGATGATGTCTCCTCGAATGGTGACAAAATGTTTTGCAACCAAATTGCCAAGCTTGGAGCTCAAACCAACAGCCTAACAAATCAGTAAAACCCAAAATCAGAGTTTCATTTTTTTTCCACCTCGAGCACAAAGCCCAGAAGTGGTTTCCAAGTAGAAACTGAAATACTTGTGTCTGTTTTTTCTTTAATCAGAGACGTCAATTTAGCCACCTCTGCTAACTCCATCACTTTCTGCAGCCATTCGTCCATTGTGGGGATTGAAATGTCCTTCCATTTCTGTGCACAAAATAGTCTTGTTGATGACAATATATATAACATCAAAGTCCCAATTTTTTCCCCCAAGTCTTTTTCCATTAAACCCAAGAGAAAGGTTTCTGGTTTTATCTTTATGTTCACTTTAAGAATTTTCTGTATTAGGATATTAGAAATATTGCCCTACTCCAATATTTCTTTGCTTTAACGCGTGTCCACCATCTTTTCTTTTATCTATATAAAAAAGGCTGTATGTATGTATGTTCCAGCATAACTCTGGAACGCCTCGAGCAATTTCAACCAAACTTGATACATTGATGAGTTACTATCTGGAAACAAATACTGTGAGGTGTGTGTCTCTGTGTGTGTGTTCCAGCATAGCTGTGGAATGTCTGGGCGGTTAAGGAGAGCGAGTATGGGGTCCTAGAGCAGCAATTGTTTGTGATGTCATGGGAGGAGGAAAGGAGAGCCTTGGCCATTAAGGAGAGCGAGCACGGCATCCTAGAGTGGCAATTGTTTGTGATGTCAGTTCCTTCGCAGCTTCCTCTGGAAAGGCAGCTGTGACATTCTCTCTTCAGTGGAGTAATGGGGAAGCGCCTGATGGATTTGGGGCAACATGCCAGGATTGTAGACAGGGCGGGAAAGAGGAGCAGATGGGAGGGGGGAGGGAGAGGGCAGAGATGATGGGCATAGGAGTATGGGGAAGAAAGGCCCCTCTCAACGGCTCCGTCAAAGGCTTTGACGTCTATAAATACCCAGGCAACACTGGGTTACCAGCTTGTAAATGATAAAAGATCTCGACTTTACATTTACATTTCCAACATTTACTTGAAATACCAACAGTATATACATTCTGGACAACTTTTTTGGTATTAAATACCAGCGATACATCATCTTACAGAAATTTTCTTTTGTAATTGGTAATCTTCTAGATCCTTTTTCTTTTTTTTTTTCCTTGCCAGGAAAACATTTGCCCTTTTGGAGTCATTATGATATCCATTCTCCAGGATTTTGAAAGATAATGCAGAAATGTTCAATCAGATAATCAGTTAATACTTTCAGGGCACTAGAATGCAGCTTATCTGATTTAAACTCCTTCAAAATTGATATTCCTTGAACTGTGTGTTTCCGTTGGGGTTGTGCAAAGCTCTGGCTGATTTGATTTGATGAAACTTCAGTCAAAATGCCCCATCAAAGCAAATTTATTTCAAGGGGCTGGCCAACTTCTCTTAATGAACTTAACTAACCAACATGGAGCATTCCAAGCAAACCTCCACTGCACCAATAAAGGAGAATATTTGTAGCTCAGGGTTGAAATGAGGGGTCCTTGGTGCTCTCTGAACTTGGTTGTTTTCTTTGTGGCATTGATGACGTTGCCTAGCTGGGTCATGAAACATCTGCAAGAAAACAAGTAAACTCAGAGAGCACCAAGGACCCCACAATCTTCATTCTCCTCTTCTCCTTCTCCACCACTCCACAAACCCCACTCCAGGGGTGAAATGCTCCTGGATCGGACTTGATCGCCCGGTCCGGTAGCGATCTTGGCCAGTGGTTCGGCGATCCGGTAGCGATGGCAGATCAAAGCTCCGCCCACCCACCCGGGTGTTTTTTACCTTCTACATATGCGCAGAAAGTCTTTGCACGCATGTGATGCACACACAAGCGCGCTTCTGAACCGGTAAGGAAAGTAAGTAGATTTTATCCCTGCCCCACTCCCTCCTAAGCACTGATGATGTTACCTAATTGGGTAATGAAATGTCTGCAGGAAAACGAGCAAGCTCAGAGAGTACCAAGGACCCTACAGTCCCCTTCCTCCTCCTCCTCCTCTTCCTCTTCTTCTCTGCCACTCCACAAATCCCATTCCCTTCTAAGTATTGATGATGTTACCTAATTGGGTAATTAGGTAAGAGCCTTGGTGGCGCAGCAGACTAAAGCGCTGTTAAGGGGCACCAGCTGCTTGCAATTACTGCAAGTTCGAATCTCACCAGGCTCAAGGTTGACTCAGCCTTCCATCCTTCCGAGGTAGGTAAAATGAGGACCCGGTTTGTGGGGGCAATAAGCTGACTTTGTATAAAAAAGAACATCGCTTGGGGGGGGGGCGAAAGCCCTACTAAGCAGGTATATACAAAAGTATGAAGGCAATTGCTTAATGCATTGTAAGCCGCCCTGAGTCTCCGGAGAAGGGCGGCATATAAATCGAACCAATAAATAAATAAATAATGAAATATCTGCAGGAAAACGAGCAAGCTCAGAGAGTACCAAGGACCCTACAGTCCCCTTCCTCCTCCTCCTCTTCCTCCTCCTCCTCCCCCTCTTCTTCTCCACCATTCCACAAACCTCACTCCCTTCCAGCGCTGATGATGTTACCTAGTTGGGTAATGAAACATCTGCAAGAAAACAAACAAGCTCGGTGAGTACCATGGACCCCTCAAACCTCCACTGTGATCCCATCAATTCCTGCCAAGGATGGTGAAGGGGCTGGGCTGTGTCTTGGGAAATGTGAGGGTTACAGCTGGCCTACCTGCTATGTCAGCCTTCTGGGCTTCCCAGAAACCCAGCAAAATACAAGCTTGTTGTAACCCCGGAAAGGAAGAGGGAAGGCATAGATTGCTTTCGAAATTTCTACAGGCAGTCCTCGACTTACGACCACAACGGAACCCAGAATTTATGTTGATGAGAAATTTGCTAAGTGAGTTTTGCCTCATTTTGCAACCTTTCTTGCCATGGCTGCTAAGTGAATCACTGCCCTTGTCAAATTAGTACAATGGTTCTTAAAGCGAATCTGGCCTCCCTACTGACTTTGTCAGAAGGTTGCAAAAGGGAATCATGTGACTCCGGGACACTGCAACCGTCATAAATACAAGTCAGAGGCCAAGCATGTGAATTCTGATCAGGTGATCAGGGCGATGCTACAAGGGTCGTAAGTATGAAAAATAGTCATAAGTCACTTGTTGTGGCCTGTCGGCTGCCGGCCCCTCCAACAGACAAATCGGAGGAGGAGGAGGAGGCATGGGAGTCAAGGTCAGCATCAAGGCAGTCTGAGAGCTCCGAGGGGGAAGAGGGAATGGATCTGGCAGAGAGAGAGAGAGAGAGAGAGAGACACCGAGGCAGAGCCTGGGCTGTCTGTCAGTCCTCAGATGGAGAGTCAACAGCCCCCAGGTCTGGAGGTGGCTGATGAGGAAGAGGAGGAACAGCTGGGTCCAGTGACTATGTGCAGAAGGCAGAGGAGAGGAGAGCAGTAGAAATCTATGGGCCGGTCCTTGGGATGGAAGAGCCACTGCTGCTAACGAAGCCCCACCCTAGCTCTGGGGATAAAAGGCAGGGGGCGGAGATGAATAGATGTGGCAGACAACTATTTATCTCCCTGCCAGACAAACTTGTTAGCCTGCTGTGTGTGTGAGAGAGAGAGACAGAGAGAGAGAGAGAAAGAGAGAGAGAGGGAGAGAGAGAGAAAGAGAGAGAGAGAGAAAGAGAGAGAGAGGGAGACAGAGGGGGAGAGAGAGAGAGAAAGAGAAACAGAGACAGAGGGAGAGATAGAGAGAGACAGAGAGAGAGGGGGAGAGAGAGAGAGAGAAACAGAGAGAGAGAGACAGAGACAGAGACAGAGAGAGAAACAGAAGGAGAGAGAGAGCGAGAAAGAGAAACAGAGACAGAGAGACAGAGACAGAGAGAGAGACAGAGACAGAGGGAGAGAGAGACAGAGGGAGAGAGAGAGAGAGAAAGAGAAACAGAGACAGAGAGAGAGAGACAGAGGGAGAGAGAGAGAAACAGAGAGAGAGAGAGAGAGAGAGAGAGAGAGAGAGAGATAGAAAGAGAGAGAAACTTTTTGCAGGGGCTGCTGGCGCTCCTAATAAAGAGAACATTGATTTAACTACAGAAGGATTGTTGTGTTTGGGGAGCCCGGTCAGACCATCGCTTTTTTTTTTCAGTGCCGTGGTAACTTTGAACAATCACTAAACAAACTGTTGTAAGTTGAGAACTATTTTTAAAAACTGGATTAGGATATTTTCTGCTTTTTTTTCCCAGCCAGATTCTCTGTGGGCTCTTTGCTGTTTGGAAGTTATTGTGCTGTCCTTTCTGCATCTTTGTTATCTCTGCCCTGAAGGAGGTTGCGGGGGATATTTTGAAAAAAAATATTGTGGGAACTTGTCAACCATGCCTGCTATTTTCATCTTGTTCGGCTAACGAGTAGAGCCGCTTCAGGCACTTTCAGTCTTCCCCAATTGTGTGTGCAGAGAATACTTTTCTCCAAATTGAATCGTGAATCTCAAAGTGAATCAAATTGATTTCGCAACAGGCACTTGAATTATATCATTGCCCTCTGTAAATCTTGAGTTGGTTGCTTGATTGGAATCTAGAAAGATTTCCAAGAATTAGTTTCTCTCCATCTTAATGTGAGAAGTTTTATATCCAAATACGAACAGAATGGAATGGAATGGCATGGCATGGCATGGCATGGCATGGCATGGCATGGCATGGCATAGCATAGCATAGCATAGCATAGCATAGCATAGCATAGCATAGAATAGAATAGAATAGAATAGAACAGAACAGAACAGAACAGAACAGAATGTAGAGTAGAGTAGAGTAGAGTAGAGTAGAGTAGAGTAGAGTAGAATAGAATAGAATAGAATAGAATAGAATAGAATAGAATAGAATAGAATAGAATAGAATAGAATAGAATAGAATAACAGAGTTGGAAGGGAACTTGGAGGTGTTGCAATGCTGCGATGGTCATAACTGCGCACCATGGAAGGAAGGAAGGAAGGAAGGAAGGAAGGAAGGAAGGAAGGAAGGAAGGAAGGAAGGAAAAATAGCAATAGCCCTTAGATTTATATACCGCTTCACAGTGGTTTACAGCCCTCTCTAAGCAGTTTACAGAATCAGCCTCTTGCCCCCAACAATCTGGGTCCTCATTTTACCGACCTCGGAAGGATGGAAGGCTGAGTATTCAGTTTTCATTTTAGAAGAGAAAACCTCATCTTTGAATTTGTCAACCAGAAAGGTCGGCAGTTCGGCGGTTTGAATCCCAAGTACAAATCTCCTGCGTGAGCAGGGGGTTGGACTAGATGACCTCCAAGGTCCCTTCCAACTCTGTTACTGTTACAATTTATCCCACTTCGCTGGCGAAGAGTCCTGTGTGGTCCCTTTGTTAGTTTGCTCAGGCTACTTACTACCTGGGAGAATGTAGCCTTTACATTCGTCCTGCAGTCTCCTGCTTATTCAGCATGAGTTTATCATTCCTAACAAATCCAATGAAATCTGCAGCCACGTGACATGCGCACCCATCGTAACAGGCCCATGGCTGCCTTTTGTTCATGTTGATTGTTGCTGCTACATGTTTGCTCTAATGAACTTAATAGATTCAAATGTAACTTGATTGAATGTTTGACTTGCAACTGCATTCCCAGCTGAATTGCAAATGCTTCCACACACCCACCGAGAAAGCCTTTTTCCAAATCAATTCAGACACCCACGTCAAATCAGTCTTTGTTCAATTATTGGATTCCAATAGGCAAATCAAACCCGCTGATTTTTTCCCCCCAAATGGATTGAAATTGTTATCCACAATTTTCTGAATCCAGGACTATCTATCGCCAACCTCTGCCACCGAGAAGGGTTTTCTTTTTTAATGTGATATGTGGTACAAAAAGCATGCTTAGTGCTTAGTTTTTTCTCTTGGAATTTTACAAAATGCTTTCCTTTAACAAATGTGAATTTTTAGAAATTTAGGGATAACGAGCACACCACCTGCAACTTGCCTGAAACATTATATATAAAGCCTTAGTAAAACCACACCTAGAATCCTCCATCTAGTTTTGGTCACCACACTATAAAAAAAGATGTTTGAGACTCTAGAAAGGGTGCAGAGAAGAACAAGCAGGATGATGAGGGGACTGGAGGCTAAAACATACGATGACTGGTTGCAGGAACTGGCCCTGGCTTGTCTAGTGAAGAGAAGGACCAGGGGAGACAGGATAGCTGTCTTCCAATATTTGAGGGGCTGCCACAGAGAGGAGGGGGTCAAGGTATTTTCCAAGCCACCCGAAGGCCAGACAAGGAACAATGGATGGAAACTGATCAAGGAGAGATTCAACCTGGAAATAAGGAGGAATTTCCTGACAGTGAGAACAATCAACCGATGGAACAGAAGTTGCCTTCAGAAATTGTGGGAGCTTCATCCCTGGAGGCTTTCAAGAAGAGACTGGACTGCCATCTGTCAGAAATGGGGTAGGGTCTCCTGCTTGGGTGGGGGTTGGACTAGATGACCTACAAGATCCCTTCCAATTCTGTTAATCTGAATCTATCTAAGATGATCAAAGGCCTGGAGACTAAAACATATGAAGAACGGTTGCAGGAACTGGACATGGCTAGTCTAGTGAAGACCAGGGGAGATAGGACAGGAGTCTTCCAATATGTGAGGGGCTGCCACAGAGAGGAGCAGGGGGGTCAAGGTATTTTCCAAGGCACCCGAAGGCCAGATAAGGAATAATGGATGGAAACTGATCCAAGGAGAAATTCACCCTGGAAATGAGGAGGAATTTTCTGACAGTGAGAACAATCAACCCATGGAACAGAAGTTGCCTTCAGAAGTTGTGGGAGCTTCATCACTGAAGATTTTTAAGATGAGACTGGACTGCCATTTGTCAGAAATGGGGTAGGGTCTCCTGCTTGGGCGGGGGGTTGGACTAATTGACTTGCCATCATCCTTGGTTCATCTGAGACTTAAGGACCAATGCAGGGTCCATAAGGGAAAATTCAAAACACCAGTTCAGCCTGTTTTTACACCGAGATCTCTGCACTCAGCAAGCCTGTGCTGAAAATTTGCCTACTTAGTAACTTTGGGGGCTGTGGTGTTATGTATCTAATCTTTATTGGAATTTGTAGCAGTGATTGACTCCTGAGAGGATCAATGGAAGAATTGGCCGTATTTTTTATCTTAGGCTGCCATCGATCCTTCCCAGCCTGTGAAAATGCCATGAGAGGAAGGATGCATATAAACTAGGAAGCTATAATGCTAGATTCTTAGCGCAGCCAATTCCTCTGAATTACTGACCAGAGAAGATGGATGTTGTAGTAGAATTCCTCTGTCAAGGCCCAGATTAAAGGAGGTCTTTTAAACCTATTTTCTGCCATGATGGTTTTGGGTTTTTTTTTTTTAATTCCATGGTCTTCAGCTTTCTGGCATTAAAGAAGAAAAACAATCCACCTTTTAACAAGCCTGACATTATTAAAGTTAGTATTACAGGAATGCTTATTTTAATAGCTACTTTTCCATACAGTCTTCCTAAGAAAAAGAGTTTTTTATATATCAGCTTCCCTCTTAAAAGAATGCAGAGTCGGGGAATATAATGTGAACCTGATGCACGCATACTGTCTCTTATAAGTAAATTTGTAGTCATCTATAAAATAATAATTTCCTTCAAAGCTTTGCTGCCTCTTCTTTTTTTTAAAGTGCCGATTCCTATTAATATGCAAATCCATCTATTTGAGCATTAATTTTCTCACTCCCTTCCCTGCTTAGGTTGAAGTTGCAGATGCTGTGAGCAGAGCTGTGAAAAGCCACAAATATTCCCAGCAGAAGGGGCAAAGCACGTATGGCCCCTATTCTGGGGCTGCGGGACTCCAAAGAGCATGCTGCTGAAATTCTGCCATGAAAAAAATTCACAGGTGGGGTTTTTTTTCCCCCACAGGTGGGGGTGGGAGAATTAAAAATGTGCGGGGAGATGTACGAGGGGATCAAAAACAATGATGCATGTAAAATAGGGGCAGGACTTCATAGTTGGACACCCCTGCACACAGGTGTGAAACTTCCGACCAATCTAATACTTCCTAAGCAATCATTTCCAATAATCATCCCCCAGGTAAGGGAAAACCTTCTCCTCGTTTCCAGTGAAATCACCCTGTGACCTTTAGAGTTGACATTAAACAATGCAATCCCTCAATAAATAAATTAAAGAGTTTTAAAAATATTTTATTTGTAAAATTGGCATGCCATCCTCAGATAGATAGATAGATAGATAGATAGATAGATAGATAGATAGATAGATAGATAGATATAGATTTATATATAGATAAAAGTAGATAGGTAGGTAGGTAGATAGATAGATAGATAGATAGATAGATAGATAGATAGATAGATAGATAGATAGATAGATATAGATTTATATAGAGATAAAAGTGGATAGATAGATAGATAGATAGATAGATAGATAGATAGATAGATAGATAGATAGAGATTTATATATAGATAAAAGTGGATAGGTAGGTAGGTAGGTAGGTAGGTAGGTAGATAGATAGATAGATAGATAGATAGATAGATAGATAGATAGATAGATAGATATAGATTTATATAGAGATAAAAGTGGATAGATAGATAGATAGATAGATGTAGATTTATATATAGATAAAATGGATAGATAGATAGATAGATAGATAGATAGATATAGATTTATATATAGATAAAAGTGGATAGATAGATAGATAGATAGATAGATAGATAGATAGATATAGCTTTATATAGAGATAAGTGGATAGATAGATAGATAGATAGATAGATAGATAGATAGATAGATATAGATTTATATAGAGATAAAAGTGGATAGATAGATAGATAGATAGATAGATAGATATAGATTTATATATAGATAAAAGTGGATAGATAGATAGACAGACAGACAGACAGACAGATAGATATAGATTTATATATAGATAAAGGTGGATGGATGGATAGATAGCTAGACAGACAGACAGACAGACAGACAGATAGATATAGATAGATAGAAGCTATCTAGATGGCATGCAAACTTTACACACAGACACACACACATACATATACATATACATATACATATACATATACATACACACACACCAGACAATCTTGCTAAGATATGTAATTAGCCAAAATATTTGCAGAGATTTGTATATGAGGAAAAAGAGATTATGTAGGAAGAAAAGTGCACAGAAATGGACTATAAATCAGGTTTTAAATCACATTTCAAAAATAAAACCAGAGATCTGGGATTCAAATTAACAGAGTTGGAAGGAATAGAATAGAATAGAATCACAGAGTTGGAAGGGACCTTGGAGGTCTTCTAGTCCAACCCCCTGCTTAGGCATGAAACCCTATACCATTTCAGACAAATAGTTATCCAATCTCTTCTTAAAAACCTTCAGTGTTGGAGCATTTACAACTTCTGGAGGCAAGTTGTTCCACTGGTTAATTGTTTTAACTGTCAGGAAATTTCTCTCTAGTTCCAAGTTGCTTCTCTCCTTGACTAGTTTCCACCCACTGCTTCTTCTCCTGCCCTACAAGGAAGGGACCTTGTAGGTCATCTAGTCCAACCCTCGCCCAAGCAGGAGACCCTACACCATTTCTGACAGATGGCAGTCCAGCCTCTTCTTGAAAGCCTCCAGTGATGAAGCTCCCACAACATCCGAAGGCAACTTCTGTTCCATGGGTTGACTGTTCTCACTGTCAGAAAATTCCTCCTTATTTCCAGGTTGAATCTTTCCTTGATCAGTTTCCTTCTATTATTCCTCTTATCAAAAGTATCAAAAGGAGAAGATAAATGATTTGTTGGTCTTGAACCTGGAAGCAATTTGGAGGCATCTGGAACACCAAGGACCTCATCCCCCGAGAACATTCAGAGGAGGTGGGGGATTCTTTAGGCACCCCTTTTCCTTCTTTTAAAACCCAGCCAGGCCTCCCCACAAAGCAAACCTTAGTTTTGGGACTACCCAGCCCAGAAATGCACCTGCTACACCACGGATGACATTCTGTTCTCCCTTTTTAACCCAAGGATGGCTTTTAGCTGCTGTGATGAACATGGGCAACCTTATATTTCCCCATTTTACTTTGCCAAAAATGACAGCGAAGGGCTACATTAGACCTAGTTCAAGGTGGAGTCTGCATTGCTGCATTTCCTCACATTTCTCATTCCGTTTGATGAAAGCGGATTTTGCTTTTGAGGTTCCTTTCAAAGGGAAACCGCGTTGGCGAGAAATGCTCGCAAGTAAAATGTGGTATTCTTGCACCGCTTAATGAATGCAAGAATACGTAATGAGCTCACGTCCTGCCTTTCTCCATAATCTTTCCTCTCGCCAGCACTCTGCGGCCCTTCCCCCCCACTCCCATTTCATCTCCGGAGGAATTGAACAAGGATCATTCCACACACAGATACCCTCCCCCCCACACACACACACACACTCCATCGCAAAGAAGCAGGCTTCCTGGTCCACAGCTCCAGCAGCCCTGCTTTTAAAAAACAGTTAATCCGAATAGAGCTGGAAGGGACCTTGGAGGTCTTCTACTCCAGCCCTCAACTCAAGCAGGAGACCCTCTGCCATTCAATCCGAATAGAGCTGGAAGGGACTCCAGCCCCCAACTCAAGCAGGAGACCTTATACCAGTGATGGCGAACCTCAGGGGTGAAATGCTCCTGGTTCGAATTTCGAGGTTCTTTTATCGTATCTGGTGACAGTAAAAGTAGCATTCCTGAAATCCTTGCGGTCTCTATTTCCTGTCCTGACTGATCTGGAAGAACTGTCGGAGGAGACCCACAGCTAGGAGAAAATGTGGGTGAACTGGTGTCAGACCTGCCCCAGTCAGGTCCTTAAGGAAAGAAAGACCCTCGACTCCATTTGGTTGAAGGGACAGGAACTTTTACTAAGGATTACTGGCTGCAGTAAAAGGAGGATAGAACTAAAGTTCCCTCACAAAAGGTTACAAACTTTTCCCCTTCACCCTGGCCCTCCCCCTGACCAGTCTTTGGCCAATGGAGAGCTGCATGGGTGTTTTGAGAACCCACTCAGATGTTTGGAGCAAGCCACATTCTTTTCCCAAGATTCGTGGCCTTGAAAGGTGGCACAGGCTGGTTTCTTACACCTCTGGTCTCCATCAAGCTGTCATCCCCCTCCCTTTTTCCCATCTCAACCCCATACATGTTTGTTACCCCTTTACTCTTCTTCCTCTCTCCCATAACAGTTGCTGGGAGGATGGAAGCAAGGTGCCAAGCCAACAATGGAAGATTGAGATTGAGATTGAGATTGAGATTGAGATTGAGATTGAGATTGAGATTGAGATCAAGATCAAGATCAAGATCAAGGTCAAGGTCAAGATTAAGATTAAGAGAGTTGGAAGGGACCTTGTCCAGTTCCCTTCTTGAAAGCTTCCAGTGATGAAGCTCCCACAACTTCTGAAGTTCCATTGTTGTTCCATTGGTTGATTGAAAATTGACATTGGTTGATTGACAGCAGAGCTGACAATCGGCAGAACATGAACCTTAGTGTCAATGGAGGCAACCTGCAATAACTTCTCAGCTTTGAACTCCTACCTAATACTGCCAAAACGCCATCTGAGTAAACAATTACTATTTCCTGTATCTCCAAAAATGCTGCCCAACCATCTTGGAATTCAGACCTCTTTAAGACTAACTTCAAATTGAGATTCAACAGGGCCTTTCTTCCAGTGGTGAAATTCCATTTTTTTTTACTCCCAGTTCTGTGGACATGGCTTGGTTGGCTTGATGGGCCTAGCTTGGTGGGCGTGGCAGGGGAAGGATACTGCAAAATCCCCATTCCCTCCCCACTCCTGGGGGAAGGATACTGCAAAATCTTCATTCCCTCCCCACTCCTGGGGGAAGGATACTGCAAAATCTCCATTCCTACCCCATTCCAGGGGAAGGATACTGCAAAATCTCCATTCCATCCCCACTCCAGGGAAGGATACTGCAAAATCTCCATTCCCACCCCACTCTGGGGCCAGTCAGAGGTGGTATTTGCCGGTTCTCCAAACTATTCAAAATTTCCGCTACCAGTTCTCCAGAACCTGTCGGAACCTGTTGGATTTCACCCCTGCTTTCTTCCCCTTAGCTTGGATGATGTCAAATCTTGCTCGGTGCAGAGTTCTGGAGGAGTTGCATGCTGTTTTGCACCACTGTGGATGATCTGAAGGAAAAGATCACCGCCCATCCATCTAAATACCAAACTTGTTAGCTGTGAATGAATGAGGGAGGGACAAAAGGGACAAGGCTTGAATTGTGATGCTGCAGTTTCTTTCTTGCTTATTTTGACCTTCCAAATGATGCTACTGGAAGCTCTTGTGCCTGGGAAGAATGCTTTAGAGAAAAGGTCAGGGAGCTTCGAGATGCGTTCTGCATCGATATTGTTAGAAGAAAGGAGAATGGGCAGGAATGGGGGTTTGTTTTAGTCAAGCTTTCAGGCACAAATTGGCGATGAAAATAACATGATGAACCTTGAAATCTGGTCTCTTGGTGTCTGTGTTTTCCTAAGAGACTGTTGCAATTGTTGATTATGTTCGAACCGAGAATGGATAAAACAATCTCAACAGGTTTTGGGTGGGGAAAATTGGGAAATGGGGATGGGGAAGGAATGAGATGGGACGGGACGGGACGGGACGGGACGGGACGGAACGGAACGGAACGGAACGGAACGGAACGGAACGGAACGGAACGGAACAGAACAGAACAGAACAGAATAGAATAGAATAGAAATATAGGATAGGATACGATAGGATAGAAATATAGGATAGGATAGGATAGGATAGGATAGGATAGGATAGGATAGGATAGGATAGGATAGGATAGAAGAGTGAAAGGACCTTGGAGGTCTTCTAGTCTAATCCCTTGCTCAGACAGGAAACTGTATACCATTTCAGACAAACGGATGTCCAGTCTCTTCTTAAAAATCTCCAGTGATGAAGCCCTCACAACTTCTGAAGGCAACTTCTGCTCCATTGGTTAATTGTTCTGACTGTTAGAAAAACTCTCCTTAGTTCTAGGTTGCTTCTTTCCTTGTTTAGTTTCCATCCATTGTTTCTCGTTTTCTGCCTGTGCTTTGGAGAATAGGATGACCCTTTCTTCTTTGTGGTAGCCGCTCAAATATTGGAAGCCTGCTCCCATGTCACCTCTAGTCCTTCTCTTTGTTAGACTAGACTTACCCAGTTCCTGCAACCGTTCTTATGTTTTATCCTCCAGTCCCCTAATCAAGTTTTCTTGCTCTTCTCTCCACTCTTTCTAGATTCTCAGCATCTTTTTTGTATTGTGGTGACCAAGTGTGATCTCACCAGTGCAGTAAGGTGCCTCTTAAGCCAAATCAAAGTGCACAAACATTACAGCAATGGGGGACACAGCTTTTGAAGGTGGACACATGTATGACATCTCACCAGATTTTTCTTGATAGACAGGAACATGCTCTGTGTTGCTATGGGCTCAGAGTGTCACATAGCAAACGGAAGTCTCTTCAAGAGACTTCTCTGCAAGATCCGGAGATACTGAAGAGTATGCCTGATCTTGTTTAGCAGTCTAAATAAGAGAATTGATTTATTTAGATGCATATTCTGCCCATTTTCTCCAAAACAGCAGCCCTGTGAGGTAGACAAGAGAGAGACAGAGAGAGAGAGAGGGGGAAGGAGGGAGGGAGGGAGAAAGACACACACAGAGAGAGGGAGGAAGAGAGAGGGAAGGAGACAGAAAGAGAGAGAGAGAGAGGAAGGGAGAGAGACAGAGGAAGAGAGAGGGAGAGAGAGGGAAGAAGACAGAGAGAAAGGAAGAGAGAGAAGGAGAGAGAGAAAGAGGGAGGGGGGAGGGAGAGAGGGGAGCGAAAGAGAAAAAGGGAGAGAGGGAGAGGGAAGGAGACAGATAGAGAGGAAGAGAAAGAGAGACAGAGGGGGGAGAAAGAGGGAGAGAGGGAGAGGGAAGGAGACAGAGAGAGGGAGAGAGAGAGGAAGAGGGACAGAGAGAGGGAGAAAGAGGGAGGGAGAGAGGGAGGGAGGGAGACAGAGAGAGGGGGGAGAAAGAGAAAGAGGGAGGGAGGGAGGGAAGGAGACAGAGAGAGGGGAGAGAGAAAGAGGGAGAGAGAGAGAGAGGGAAGGAGACAGATAGAGAGGAAGAGAAAGAGAGACAGAGGGGGGAGAAAGAGGGAGAGAGGGAGAGGGAAGGAGACAGAGAGAGGGAGAGAGAGAGGAAGAGGGAGGGAGACAGAAAGAGGGGGAGAGAAGAGGGAGAGGGACAGAGAGAGGGAGAAAGAGGGAGGGAGAGAGGGAGGGAGGGAGACAGAGAGAGGGGGGAGAAAGAGAAAGAGGGAGGGAGGGAGGGAAAGAGACAGAGAGAGATAGAGAGAAGGAGAGAGAGGGGAAAAGACAGAAAGAGAGGGAGGGACAGAGAGAGACAAAGGCAGAGAGAGAGAGAGATTCAAAGTCACCCAGCCGGCATCCCTGGTATAACCTGGGCTCTCCTGCCCGGCTTCCTCTGTGCCAGCCTGCCTTAAACCCCGCGGCCTGGGGGATGCCAGCAAGAAGCTGGACTTGCCCTTCCGAAAGCAAGTTTTGCTCAGCTCGCGAGAGGCGGAGCAAAGGAGGAGATTGCTCTGCTCTTCCCGCAGTTGCCGTCCGGTGGAAGAGAATTTCCTTCTGGGATTCCTTTCCCGGGAGAAGCGAAGAGAGAGAGAGAGAGACCGCCAGTTCATCGGCTGCGCTTCTTTGGGCGCTTCTGCCCCGCTTTGGAAGGAGCTCCCGAAAGCCCGCAGCCTTGCAAAGATAAGCTGCTTTCTTTAGGGGGAGGGTGCCGTAGTAGCTCCGTTTCCCCATTAGAGGGCACTCTTGCTTAAAGCCTCTGCAGGGACCTTCCGTAGCCTTTCCGTTCCGCAGAAGTGGAAACCTCTTGAAAAGGCTGCAAAACGAGGGGGGAGGTATGGACCAGGGAACCCCTCTGAATCCACTCCTGGAACCGATCTGGAACAGGCTATCCAGATGGGCATCTTTCGGCCTCTTTCCCTAACTTCCTGCATTTTCATTTGGTCACAAGGATCTGGACTGAACTCTGCCTGGGCGGCTGCTGTAACTCCTGCAGAGTTGCTCTGCCTTGAAAAATGGTTGGATATTTTTTTTTTTTGGGGGGGGTGTCTTTTTCTTTGGAAATCAGAGGAATCATCCAGCCAATTTTTGCCCACAGAATTTCAAAAGCCCACTGATGATGCCCGATTCTTGCTTCAGCTGGACTTCTTTTCCTCCGTCTAGCTGAGAGATTTATTGGCATTCCAAAAATGCTTTATATTCACAATTTCCCCCAAGGATTTAGTAGCGTGTGAAGTCAGTTCATATATAGATGAGCATAATCTGATTTATCTACATTTAATGGCCTGTTGCTAAACATGTGAAATTATGCCATTAAACAGCACTAAATTTTTTTTTAAATTCTATTTTATTTTATTTTTTAAAAAAGTTAAAATATAGATACAAATTCAAAATTCCAAAAATTTAAAAAAAAGAAAAAGAAAAAAAAAACCAAAAAACCCCAAGACATTTTAAAAAGTGCATAAAGAAAACATATAAACATATTATCCAGGGTGAAATCCAGCAGGTTCTGACAGGTTCTGGAGAGCCGGTAGCGGAAATTTTGAGTAGTTGATTAGTGTGGCTGGCCCCAGAGTGGGGTGGGAATGGAGATTTTGCAATATCCTTCCCCTGCCACGCCTACCAAGCCACACCACGCCCGCCAAGCCACACCCACAAGAACCGGTAGTAAAAAATTTTGGATTTCACCACTGATATTATCCCCCTAGTTGAATATGGATTACGATCATCATCTTCTTTTAATGACCCCATAATCCCTTGCAGGGTAGAGCCTGGACAATTGAATGGAGCTGAGTGTTTACTGGCTGGATGCCCTTCCTGTCGCCAATGCGGAGTTTTGTTCAGCAGATATATTTTCATTGTGCCCAGAGAGAGAAATACCTGCCTCTACCTAGGATCGAACTCACAGGCTCCTGATTGTGAGGCAAGAGCTCCACCTCTAGGCCACCGCACCACTTGAATATGGATTACTATATGTTCTGTCCCCGTCCCACACACATACTTCCACAGACGGCCCGGAGTTAATAAGCCACACGACAAAGTATTTGAAGATAAAGCTGGCAGCAACCCAGTGGCTAGCTGCCAATTCAGACTTTACTCACACAAAACAAAGATTAGACTGCAAGCATTCTGATAAAGCAGGCAAAGTTTCAGCAATACAAGGATTAGTCCAAATGCAGTCCGACAAGGCAGGCAGAAGTCCAGTAACGCAGAGATCATGGATTATTTCTAGTTTTTGCTTGTCACAAACTGAACCGGCCACCACACCCACATTTATACCCTGTGGGGTGTGGTCCAGTGACTCAGCTAATTTCTGGCACGCCTTCCCCTCTGCTGCGCACACTTCTCCCTGCGCCGCTGTCGAGGATCCAGCTAGCACTTATCTCCTTTGTCGCTGTCCACCTGTGGCTGCGGGGACGTGCTTGGCTCTGGGCCTATCTCTTGGCCTTCGGTGTCCTCCGGAGGCATTGCCAGAGAGGAGGGTCCTGGAGAGGAAGGCCTTGCCAACTCCTCTCCCTCACTCTCAGAGTCTGCATCTGTCGATAGCTCAGGCTCAGGCAACGGAGCCACAACACTATATTACAACAATATTTAATTTCCCACACCTTGCAGAAAAGGCCAAATAGCACTAAGTCTGACCTTCTGTGAAAGTTTTCCCCTTGAAATCACATCTAGAAGGGTCCACTCGCCCGCTTGGTCATCACCAGGGGTGGGCTGCTGGGGATTCACAGGGGTTCGGGAGAACCTCTAGCTAAGATTCTGTGCAGTTTGGAGAACCCCCAAATCCCACTCCTGGCTGGCCCACCCTGCCCCGCCCCTCCCAGGAGACCCCATACAGCCCATTTTGGATGCAAGTAGGTACAGGGGGCACACGGAGGCTCGGGGAGGGTGAAAAACGGGCCTACTGGAAGTTTGGGAAGGCCAGAAATGGGCCCATTTGCAGCCTCCAGGGGGCCTCTGGAGCCTGGGGAGACTGTTTTCACCCTCCTGGAAGCTCAAGGAAAGTCTCTGGAGCCCGGGGAGGGCAAAACACACACCCCCACACACACCACACTGTGGTGCAGGAGGCTGACTAGGCCATGCCCACCATGGCCACGTCCACCCAGCAATAGGTGCCCAGGGGCAGGACGTTCTCTGTGGGTGCTCCCACCCTCTGGAATGAATTACCTACCGAGCTCCGGACGGCTCCTGATCTCCATTCCTTCCGTCAGGACCTGAAGACTTAGTTATTCAAATAAATAGGCTGATTCTGATTCCGGGCTTTATTATTTACTATTAATTAATTATTTGGCTTAAAATGGGATTTTATTGTACTTGTTTCTTAACTTGTGTTTGCCGCCCTGAGTTCTTCAGGAGAATGGTGGCATATAAATACATGTAATAATAATAATAATAATAATAATAATAATAATAATAATAATAATAATAATAATAATAATAATAATAATAAACAATAAACAATAAAGATTCCAAGCTTGGAAGAATCACCATGAGCCATTCTCCATTTTTGGCCTGACAGGTTGAGAATCACAGATGCAAACTTGAAATATCACCTGCTGGAAAATAGCAGCTTGTCTGGTTCTAGAAATGATGTTTGCACACATACACAAATGAATAAAATTAACACCAGCCAAGTTAACAGCCGGAGCAGACAGTTGTTCACACTTTCACTAACCTGGTTAAATACATTGTGTGAACACACAGCCCCGGATGTGGGTTCCCACAACAGATTTAACCTGCTAATTAAATTAATTTATTTCCTTAGTGGGCCCAATGCCCAGAACCATTAATTCCTCAAAAGGGGTCGAATTTTAAGGGTTTTCTACACCACTCAGACCAAAGTTAAAACTACTGTATTTTTCGGAGTATAAGATGCATCTTTTTCCCCCTAAAAGGGGGTGAAAATTTAGGTGCATCTTATACACTGAATGTAGCCCTGCCCACCCACTGGTGCCCACCCTTTGGCCTCTGCCTCCCAGCAGTTTACCTCCTTGCAGTAAGCAGCAAGAGGAAATCGCCCATTTCAGCTTCAGCACAGCCTAATTAGCACAAGTTGATTGATTGCCTCCCGACTCTCAGCTGTTTTGCTCTCAGCTGTTTTGTGGGGCCTCTGCTGCTTGCTGCAAGGAGGTAAATTGCTAGGAGCAGATTTTTTTTCTTGTGCTAATCAAGCTATGCCGAAAACGAAAATGAAAATAAAACAGGCTATTTGCTGTTTGCTGCAATGAGGCAAAATAGCTGGGAGGCAGAGGCAGATTTCTTTTTCTTGTTTTCCTCACCAAAAAAGGTATGTGCATCTTATAGTCCGGAGCATCTTATACTCCGAAAAATACGGGCACTGAATTCCACATATACAAACAAAGTGACAGAATCACTTTTTTTGTGCTGTGCTGCTGAGGTCCCAAAGAGAGAAGAAATGGGGCTTTTGTAACTGGATTACAGAGGGAAATGAATAATCCAATTAAGGCAGCAAGCCCTCCGGGTATTTATTTTGGTATTAAACTCAATTTATGTGGTGTCCTCCCCACTTTTCCATTACGCCTGTGATTTTATGGCAGAGTACAGCTGCAGTTGCCATCTGCACTGGCACTAAAAGGCTCTTCATTGACACGCCCTTTCCGAGGCTGCATTAATAGAGGGACAGAATCAAGATCACGTGAAGTCTTACTACCGCTTTACAAAGTCTTAGTATGGTCACACTTGGAATATGGCATCCAGTTTTGGTCACCACAATATTAAAAAAGATGTTGAGACTCTGGAAAGCATACAGAGAAGAGCAACAAAGATGATTGGGGGACTGGAGACTAAAATATAAAAAGAACGTTTGCAGGAATTGGGTAAGTCTGGTCTAGTGAAAAGAAGCACTAGGGATGGCACGATAGCAGTGTTCCAATATCTCAGGGGCTGCCCCAAAGAAGAGGGAGTCAAGCTATTCTCCAAAGCACTTGAGGGCAGGACAAGAAGCAACGGGTGGAAACTAATCAAAGAGAGAAGCAACTTAGAACTAAGGAGAAATTTCCTGACAGTGAGAACAATTAATCAGTGGAACAACTTGCCACCAGAAGTTGTAAATGCTCCAACACTGGAAGTTTTTAAGAAGAGGTTGGATAACCATTTGTCTGAAGTGGTGTAGGGTTTCCTGCCTGGGCAGGAGGTTGGACTAGAAGACCTCCAAGGTCCCTTCCAACTCTGTTATTCTATTCTATTCAAGATGATTAGGGAGCTGGAGGCCAAAACATATGAAGAACAGTTGCAGGAATTGTGTATGTATGTTGGGTATATTGGTTGTCCAAAAACATTTCCGTGGTCATGTGATCAGCACGACGTCACGGAATGCTGTTACCTTCCTAAGTGGTACCTCTTTATCTACTCAAATTTGCATTGTTTCGAATTGCTTGGTTGGCAGGAGTTGGGGCAAGTAAGCTTGTCGCAATGGTGCTCGGGTCTCGAACCCAGGCTGCCGGCTTGCCAGCTGACAAGCCCAGCATTTTAACCACTGAGTCACCACACTCCCCCGCCCCCTCACTAAATGCACATAATAATGAGCAGAAGATTCTCTGAAGAGGAGTTTCCTCACTTTCCTCCGCTGGCTTGCTCTTTGCTTTCAGGGTTTGAAGTATAGCAGGCTTTAACAGATTTAACAGAGTTGGAAGGGACCTTGTAGGTCATCTAGTCCAACCCCTGACCCAAGCAGACCCTACACCATTTCTGACAGAAGGCAGTCCAGTCTCTTCTTGAAAGCTTCCAGTGATGAAGCTCCCACAACTTCTGAAGGCAACTTCTGTTCCACTGGTTGATTGTTCTCATTGTCAGAAAATTCCTCCTTATTTCCAGGTTGAATCTCTCCTTGATCAGTTTCCATCCATTATTCCTTGTCTGGCCTTCTGGTTCCTTGGAAAATAGCTTGACCCCCTCCCTCCTCTCTGTGGCAGCCCCTCAAATATTGGAAGATGGCTATCATGTCTCCCCTGGTCCTTCTCTTCACCAGACTAGCCAGGCCCAGTTCCTGCAACCGTTCTTCATATGTTTCAGCCTCCAGTACCCTAATCATCCTGGTTGCTCTTCTCTGCACTCTTTCTAGAGTCTCCACATCTTTTTTATAGTGTGGTGACCAAAACTGGATGCAGTACTCTAGGTGTGGTCTTACTAAGGCTTTATAGAGTGGTATTAGGACCTCCCTTGATCTTGATCGTATCCCTCTGTTAATGCAGTTTAGCATTGCATTGGCTTTTTTAGGGCTGCCACCACACACTGCTGGCTCATATTTAATTGATTGTCCACTATGACTCCAAGATCCCTCTCATAGTTAGTGCTATTAAGCCTGCCTTCACCTAATCTATATGTGTACTTTTGGTTTTTCTTGCCTAAGTGTAAGACTTTACTTTTCTCTACATTGAATTTCATTTCGTTAGATAGGGCCAGAGGTGGTTCTGGTTCAGGTTCTGACCAGTTCTGGAGAACCGGTAGCAGAAATTTTGAGTAGTTCGGAGAACCGGTAGTAAAAATTCTGACTGGCCCCGCTCCCATCCATTCTCTGCCTCCTGAGTCCCAGCTGATCAGGAGGAAATGGGGATTTTGCAGTAACCTTCCCCTGCTACGTCCACCAAGCCACGCCCACCAAGCCACGCCCACCAAGCCACACCCACAGAACCGGTAGTAAAAAAATTTGAAATCCACCACTGAATAGGGTCCAAAGTTCAAGTCTGTCAAGATCCAACTGGATCTTTATAAGTGACAGGAGGACCATTTATCATCCTTCTGACTGGGCAGCTGACTCCTTTTTGTTACCAAGTAGTTGGGCCCCATCCTGGCGCTTTGAGATCAGACATGGCACCATCTCAAGCTGCAGCAGGGCAAGGAGAGAGGGAAAAAAATATCCAGCAAAATTCCTGGTAGTTTTGGATGAAAATAGCCGACACCAACTTGTACCGACTTTGCAAAGTCTGTGAGGGATGTATTTTAGGCTTCAAATGAGTGTTATGTTCACTGGTCCTGCATTTTCCCAGCTGGTCTATTTTCCTCTTTTTTTCTCTCAATCAAATAGACGTGTGTGTTAATATCTGCCACCTGGATCCAACCCATCCCAACTTCCTCCATCTCCTCAGGTCAAACAATGGAGCCAAACTAATCCTAGTCCTCGTGAAACCAATTAAAAAAATGTTTAGAGAATCAAAGCAGAGTGATGAATGGCCTTGAATGGTCTATTCTGGGCTATTTGGACTAAAACAAACATCAAAAACGGTATTGGAGCAAAGATGGAAGTTTGGCTAACAAAATGAGTTTTGAAAGGCGCTAAATGGGTATAACAAAAGTCCTATTAGGAAAGATTGTGCATTTCAAAGTGCTCTGTGAAAAGAAAATTGCATTGTTTCTCTGGCCTTGCCAGATCTGAGATATCATCAGATATTCATGGATTTTGTCTTCTGTCACTTCGTCTCTGAATGTTGTGAATGTTCAGATGAACAATAATAACAATAGTAACAATTATTCTTACTACTACTACTATTTGCCTTCATTCATTGTTATTATTAAGCGAGGGGTGGCTCAGGGGCTAAGACGCTGAGCTTGTCGATCAGAAGGTCGGCAGTTCAGCAGTTCGAATCCCTAGCGCCGCCTAATGGGGTGAGCTCCCATGACTTGCCCCAGCTTCTGCCAACCTAGCAGTTCGAAAGCACGTAAAAAATATAAGTAGAAAAATAGGGGCCACCTTTGGTGGGAAGGTAACAGCGTTCCATGCGCCTTTGGCGTTGAGTTATGCTGGCCACATGACTACGGAGAGGTCTTTAGCGACCAGTAGCCTCCCACCGGCCAGTCCGCTCCCACAGAGAGGGTCTCCTCAGGGTGCCATCAGCGAAATTATGTCGGCTGGCGACACTCAGGGGGAGAGCCTTCTCTGTGGGAGCCCCTGCCCTTTGGAATGAACTGCCCCCAGAAATGTGTAACATCTTCACCTCTGTGTATTTCGCTGTGCCCTCAAAACCTTGTTGTTCCGCCAGGCCAGGCTATCAATATAAAGATTTTAATTGGTTTTAAATGTAGAATTTTAAATTTGGGGGTTTTATAATTGAGCCAATTATTTAATAATTTTAATTATTTTTAAATTTTGTCTGTCTTTGTGCTTTTAATCAGGCTGTACACCGCCCTGAGTCCTTCGGGAGAAGGCGGTATAGAAATAAAATTATTATTATTATTATTATTATTATTATTATTATTATTATTATTATTATTATTATTCGTACAGTGCTGGCTCTTCGGCTTTGAAATGGAGATGAGCACCGCCCCCTAGAGTCAGGAACGACTAGCACATATGTGCCAGGGGAACCTTTACCTTTACCTTATTGTTATTATTGCTACTGCTTCCAGTAAACAATAGTAACATTTTATTCATTGATTAGTCTTATGACCTGATCAAAGAAAAATAGAATAAAATCGGGGATTTAATTCCAGGGTAAAATAGGTAAAAGAAAATATAATACATATGTGGTAAATACAAAGAAGCAGCATTGAGATAAATGCATCACGTCTGAACCTCCAATCTGTTCAATATAACTCATTCTTAGCTCAACCTTAAGTGATCTTAGCAGTTCTGCTCACTATATATATAGATTAGAGCCCAGGAGGAAATAGGAAATCTGTGATTCAGATTCAAGCAGAGATGTTAAATATCTTAGCCTAAAAAGAGGCATAAAGCTGACAGTTGTTGGAAGAAATATCCGTCTGGTTCAGTTCCAAGCCTGGAGAAGGACACTGGAAACATGGAGGCTGATTGGAAAGATGGTTTAATGATGAAGCAGAACTACCAAGCCAGCGGTGAAATCCAGCCAGATCTATCCGGCTTGCACAATCTGGTAGGGCTGGCGGCGGGAGGCTCCGCCCACCCACCCGGATGTTATCACGTCCCGTTTTTGAGCATGCGCAGAAGAGGAGCGTGCAAGCGTAGCGAGCACGCACATGCGCTTATACTTCCGATCCGGTAGCGAAGGTAAGTGCATTTTACCCCTGCACCAAGCACATGGTTCTCTAGTGCAGCTGAACACTAGGGGTTGAGAGTGAGGGGTATTTATACCTTCTCTTGGGCTTTGCACTTGAACTTCTTCTTCCTGTGCAAGAACATGCACTCAAGGCTGTCTCCCAGGGTTACCTACAGCGGCCGGAGGGGAATGATCTCTACAACCTGCAAAATTGCTCTGTTGGCAAATGTGATTGATGACACACCCTGGGGAGAGAGGGGAAATAGGGTCATGCCTGGGACGTAAATTATGTGGGGTCAGAGTTGGCTTCACTTGGAACGGGTCGACATGAAGCTCCTAATAAATAATTGGTTTTCTTTTGAAGCTTGACTCAAGGCTCATGATTTAATTGGGGCATCCGTCGGAACCCTGACATATGTATTCTATTGGCTGTTGTCAAACTCCTATGGGGCTATGTAGGGGTCATGTTTGTCTGAGCCAAGTTTGGTTGAAGTGTGCTGGATGATGTAATGTTCTTAGGAGATTGGGCAATGCCGTGAGCTCTACTACTAGATGGGTTAGTCCCATTATGTCCTGGAGGGCCAGGTCTTAATCCCATCACCCTGGAGCCCAAGGTCTTTTGTTTTGGCCTGGCCCAGTCCTGCTGGGGCTATTAAGAAAGGTGGGGGCTGCTTTCCAAGAGCATGTTTCTCCTTTAGAGAAATATAATATTCAGCCTTTTTAATATTTCCCAAAACATTTCATTCTTCTAGGAGAGGGGTGGGTGCTACCTTTGTACACAGCCAAACAAAACGTGACCAATATCTTCAAAGGCCGGGGGTACCGTATATACACATCCTTTTATGATGTGGCAGGTGGTCAAAACACCCATAGTTTAGAATGGGACAACTCGCTGCGGGACAATTCAACAATCAAGTTTAATTATGTGAAATAATTTCAAAAATATTTTAGTTTTTGTTGTTCACATTTGATTTTGTCCCTCCTTTAGCATTGTCTCTTGAATAGAATAGAATAGAATAGAATAGAATAGAATAGAATAGAATAGAATAGAATAGAATAGAATAGAATAGAATAGAATAGAAATGAATTTAGCATGGAATGGAATGGAATGGAATGGAATGGAATGGAATGGAATAGAATAGAATAGAATAGAATAGAATAGAATAGAATAGAATAGAATAGAATAGAATAGAATAGAATAGAATAGAATTTAGCATGGAATGGAATGGAATGGAATGGAATGGAATGGAATGGAATGGAGTAGAGTAGAGTAGAGTAGAGTAGAGTAGAGTAGAGTAGAGTAGAGTAGAGTAGAGATGAAATGAAGATGGAATAGAATAGAATAGAATAGAAATGAATTTAGCATGGAATGGAATGGAATGGAATGGAATGGAATGGAATGGAATGGAATAGAATAGAATAGAATAGAATAGAATAGAATAGAATAGAATAGAATAGAATAGAAATGAAATGAAATGAAGATGGAATAGAATAGAATAGAAATGAAATGAAATTAAGATGGAATAGAATAGAATAGAATAGAAATGAATTTAGCATGGAATGGAATGGAATGGAATGGAATGGAATGGAATGGAATAGAATAGAATAGAATAGAATAGAATAGAATAGAATAGAATAGAATAGAATAGAATAGAATAGAATAGAATAGAATAGAATAGAATAGAATCCTAGGGCTGGAAGGGACCTTGGAGGTCTTCTAGTCCATCCCCCTGCTCAAGCAGGAGAACCAGTTGTGAAGCATCTGAATTTTGATCACACAACCACAGGGATGTTATAACACTTGTAAGTGTGAAAAATGAGTTGTAAATTGAGGACTAGCTGCATGGGCATGTGAGCACAACCTCTCCCTCCTTCATTCATGATCTCGGAGTAGGTAGGATCACACCCAAATGTCTGATTCAAGGACTGGAAATAGTAACACTTGTGCCAACGAAACAGCTGTCATGATACAGCTGTTCAGAATTGGGAGAGAAAATGATTGCATGATGCCTTTCATTCCCCCCACCCCTCACCCCACCCCCATGGAGGAAAACATCCACCCAACAAAAATAATTGGTGTTGATTGAGTGTACAAACTCAGGTGACAAACAGGAATATTCTAAGAGAATTCAAGAAGAGAGAAGACAAAACAAAGAGAATGCCTTTTGAAAAATTGTGTGCTCGCCTCTAAGGATCAAAAGATTATCTCTTGAATTGCAAAGGATATGACCTGAAAACTCCTGATACTGATTGTGGGTGACATCTTGCTGAATAAGTTGAGACTATAAGAGGAATATAAATCAGCCAGTTTATATATAGAGAAAGAGAGAGAGAGAGTGAGAAAGAACGGAGAAAGCTACTAGAGAGAGCTAATAGGAGTTTGTCAGAGAAGTATGTCAGGGGAAGTTCAAGGAAGACATCCTAAGACATTTTGCCATCTCTAAACAAATCACGGACGCGGTAGCTCAGTGGCTAAGATGCTGAGCTTGTCGATCGAAAAGTCGGCAGTTCAGCGGTTCGAATCCCGAGTGCTGCGTAATGGGGTGAGCTCCTGTGACTTGTCTCAGCTTCTGCCAACCTAGCAGTTCGAAAGCACGTAAAAAATGCAAGGAGAAAAATAGGGACCACCGTTGGTGGGAAGGGAACAGCGTTCCGTCCGCCTTTGGTGTTGAGTCATGCCGGCCACATGACCACGGAGACGTCATCGGACAGCGCTGGCTCTTCGGCTTTGAAACGGAGACGAGCACAGCCCCCTAGAGTCGGGAACAACTGGCACATAAGTGCGAGGGGAACCTTTACCTTTAAATAAAGGCTACCTGAGAAGGAAATTAAAAATAAAGTTTTTCTACACTTGGTCTCTTGATAATTAGATGTGATGTGAATGGATAAATATACCCATTGATTATCTAATATTATCCAGTGCTTGGTGCCCTAGACCACACAAGGCGAACTATTGAAGATAATATAGATCGACATTTTCAGACTAAGGTCATTTAGCATCCATATTTAACAAGGAAATCAAGCCATAATTCGAACACTACTTGCTTTCAAAATTATACGCACCGCATGGTTTGTTGGGAATGCGACTGCTTGAGGGCTCCTGGATTGGAGCTGAAAGGCGAAAGGGAAGCAGTATGTTCCCTCCCATATTGGGGTAGACCAGGTGCTTCGATAGAAACACACACACACACACACACGCAAGTCTTGGTGTATTCGGGTCTTTTCCCGTGTAAGATTGAGAGTATCTTGGCAACGTTTCGACGAGGTCTCACTCGTCATCTTTAGGCTGGTGTCTTCGGCTTTGTGCTTGTGCAAGGTAAGCGTGATCGGAGCTGCCGTCTCTCTATAAATACTGGTGGGGAGGTGTGGGGTGCTGACTTTGTGGCTGTGAGCGGGCTGTGAGCCTGTGTTGTTACATCTTGATTGGTTGATGGAGTTAATGTTTGCAGATTAGTCAGCTGCTTCGTAACATCCTGTGTGGGTGAGGTCCTTGATGTGTGCCCATTAGTCTTTTGTGTTTTAACAACCTGGGTAATGGGCTGTGTGTGTTAACATCCTGAGTTCTAGTGTTGTGATATCCTGAGTTTTTTGATGTAATGTCCTGAGCAGATGGCTGTGATGCCACATCCCGGGCTTTGGTTTGGCTCCGAGTTTGAGGTCTTGCCATGTGTTCATGGCGTGTGTCAGTTTGCTTTGTGTGGGGATCAGAGGGGGATGCAGCAGCTGGTGATGCTGCCGTGGTCTGGCTTCTGGATGGTGGTTGTATTTCATCTACGGGATGGGTTTGGGTTTGAATCTGGTGAGGATGATTGGTGGTGGTGTCATGTGTTATCTTGGGTCTGGTGTTAATCTTCGTGGCTGGGACTCTTCTGTTGACTAGGGCTAGTTTGGAAGCCATCGAAATAGAGAAATACCCCCATAAGATGAATAAACGTGACGATACCTCCTGCCTACCAGACATCTGGAAACTAGATCTAGTCAGTTTGCCGAAGACATCAAAGATTGGTGATAAGGCTTTAGGACTGGTTATGAAGAATTTGTTTTAGTCTAAGCTGAGAATGAATTAATTCTCAGCTGTTTTAATAAAATAAGTTTGTTCAGGACTGAATTGGGTTTGGTAATCACCACGTGGGCCTTGGTCACAACACTAGGCTCGAAATTCTTGGCTTGGATAACTTAGAACTGCATCGCTTGCAGTCAGACTTAGGTATTGCATATAAAATTGTACGTAGTAATGTTTTACCTGTAAACAACTTTTTCTGTTGTGATCGCAATAATAAGCGTGCGAACAACCGCTTCAAACTCAATGTAAATCATTCTAAACTTGCCTGAAAAAAAAATATGATTTTTGTAATAGCGTTGTCAAAGTCTGGAATGCTCTACCTGACCCAGTTGTCTCGGCTACAAATTTTCACAGTTTTAGTCACAAATTGACTTCCGTGGACCTCACTTCATCCTTGAGAGGTCCATAGTGGAGGCACGCATAAGTGCACAAGCACGCCTATCGTCCCTTTATTGTATTTTTAGATTATTTCTGTTTTCGTTTCTGTTTGACAAATTGCAATAAATAAATAAATGTCTAGGAATCCTGGTCCAGATGGAGATGTGTTGCCTTGGTCCTTCTACTGAAGTACCGGAAGGGATATGAGAGGCCTTGGGTCTCCACACAGCAGCCAAAAAAACGAATACAATCCTTGGTTGTATAAATGGAGGCATAGAATCAAAATCATGTGAAGTATTATTAGTACCGTTTTATACAATCTTAGTAAGGCCACACGTGGAATGCTGCTCCCAGTTTTGATTACCACATTACAAACAAGAAGCTAAGACTTTTGGGGTGTGGGGGAAGTGCAGAGAAGAGCAACTGAGATGATCAAAGGCCTGAAAACTAAAACATATGAAGAATGGTTGCAAGATTTAGGTTTGGCTAGTCTAAAGAAAAGAAGGACTAGGGTTGACATGATAGCAGTAGTATTCCAGTATATTTGAGAGGGTGCCATGAAGAAGTGGGGGTCAACCTATTTCCAAAGCACCAGAAGGCAAGACAAGAATCAATCGATAATCAAGGAGAGAAACAACCTGGAATTAAGGAGAAACTTTCTAACGGTGAGGATTAATTAACCAGTGGAACAGAATTTGCCTTCAGGAGTTGTGGGTGCTTCATCACTGGAGGTTTTAAGAAGAGACTGGGCAGCCACTTGTCTGAAATGGTAGAGGGTCTCTTGCTCGAACAGGAGGTTGGACTAAAGACCTCCAAGGTCCCTTCCAGCTCTATTCTGATTGATTGATTGATTTTTTTAAAAAAATTGATTTATATGCCGCCCTTCTCTGGAGACTCAGGGCGTCTTACAATGCGTTAAGCAATAGCCTTCATACTTTTGTATATTTATACAAAGTCAGCTTATTGCCCCCACAATCTGGGTCCTCATTTTACCTACCTTAGAAAGGATGGAAAGCTGAGTCAACCTTGAGCCTGGTGAGATTCGATCTTACTTTAATTGCAGACAGCTGGTGTTAAATTACAGAACTCTGTCTGTCGAGCTATCCAGGCTCCTAAGACCTGATTATGAGAGGTCTTGAATTCCATCTTGTGAAGTTTGTGAGGCCCCGTTGTGAACCGGTAGTAAAGGTAAGTTCAACCCCCCGTGGAATTGCCCAACAGGCCCCTTCATTGCATAAGCCAAACATCAACCAAGTTTGGCTCAGACAACCTACAGAGCCAGCTATGACCCCTACAATAGCCAATAGAAGACTTGTTCTTGCTCAGGAACAGGAAGCTCAAGTGCAAAGCCCAAGAGAAGGTATAAAAGCCACCCACTCTCAACTCCATGTGTTCAGCTGCGCCAGGGAACCATGTGCTTAGTGGTTCTGCTTCATCATTAAACCATCTTTCCAATCAGCCTCCATGTTTCCATGTCTTCCTCCTGGCTTGGAACCAGGGTGGATAAAAATCAGTGAATTTTTTAAAAAAAAATAAAAAAAATCAGACTTTTTTTTATTTAAATCGGATTTTTTTTATTTAAATCGGATTTTTTTTATTTAAATCAAATTTATTTTAATAAAAAACTTTTGGGGTAAAAATCTATCGTAAGATAATTTTCTATTTAAGATACATAAATAATTTAGTTTATTTAGCATGAAAAGGAGCTTACTTATGTAGCATGAGGCTGTATATTCTGCAACACTGGGACTATCGGTGAGTCAACAGTGGGTCAAAGGAGTAGCAGAGATGACAGTTGCTCTTTAAAAATTATGATTTAAATCGAGTTGATTTAAATCAAGCCTTTTTACTAGTGATTTAAATCATTTACTAGTGATTTAACTCGATTTAAATCAAATCCACCCTGCTTGGAACTGAACCGAATGGCAATTTCTCCCAACATGCCATAGTTCTTAATTCTGCAATAAACTTACATTTCTTCAATAAAAGATTCTGGATATCCATCTTTTCAATAGTCACGTAGGGCTATCCTTCATGTGGGTTTTCATTTCAATAATGTCGTTATCTGATTTCAGTTAAAAGATCTGCACTCCACATGTCACTTCCTTGATAAAGCTTGTGTCAATTTAAACTAGGTTATTTCATTTAATCTGGGAACATTCTCCTGTCACACAGATGCACAACAGGCTATTTTGACATCACTAATATCTTAATTTAGTAAAAAGAAAAAAGAAGGAAAGAAAAGAAGGAAAGGGAAATGCTTTCAACTGGTAATGATATATAGCCCAACAATTAACCTCCTTGTCTTTCTTCTCCCAAATTAGCGCCTGCCCTCTGCTTGTTCCCATGAAGTGATTTAACAACTTCATTTCAAACAAATCATGTCCATAAGAAGCTTACAGGAAATTTTGTGGTTAGGAAACCGCAAGAAAGCCTTAAACTGGGAAGCAGATTTAATTTGTAAAAAGATACTCCTTTGTTTTACAAAACAGTCTGAATATAAGCAGGAATCTGGCTGGCTGGCTTTCTTCCATGAACAGAATTCCCTTAGACATGTTGGAAGAAATGTCCTTCTGGCTTCAGTTCCAAGTGGGGAAAAAGACTCTGGATTCATGGAAGTTGCTTGGAAAGAAGGTTTATAGGAGGTCCAATTTTATGGCGGAGGAGATTGTAAAGGACACGATGATTGCCTGGGGGAGAAATATTGGAACAACAATTCAGCTTGATGCATGGCAAAATGTATGGAACAAAACTATGAAACTGACCCTTTCTTCCCCATTCAAAGAAAACCTTTATAAAATGATCTACCGTTGGTATCTCCCCCTCCGCCAGAATCGCTAAGATGTTCCCAGGATCTTCTGATAGATGTTGGAAATGTGGGTCGGCCAAGGGTACTTTCTCCCATCAGTGGTGGATTTGTCCGTCAGCTAGATGCTATTGGGGGAAAATACAGCAGTGGCTGCTGGAAATAACAGGTGTGAGCTTTCCCCTTCACCCAGACCTCTACTTACTCGGAATAAGACCGGACTACATCGACAAGAAGGATTGGTATATATTTGTCCATGTCTCAACAGCGGCGAGAATGGCATTTGCTCAACTGTGGAAAGATGAAGATACGCCCTCTGACCATCTGATAATAAACAAGATTCTTCGATGTGCTGAGATGGACAGACTAACGTATATCTTAAAAGACAAGAAAGATTCAGTATATAATAGAAGTTGGGACAGATGCTTTATCTGGCTCAAAAGAAGGTCAAACTTAGGAGAAGGGTGATAAGATTGTCTAATTAGATTAACTAGATATTTACTAGGCTTTATAACTCTTTATAATTTTGATAAAAACAGACCAATTGTTTTGGAAAAGACTCTAGTGTTTTGTAGTTAGTAAAAAGAACTTGATTGCATTGAAATGTTTGGCTAGGATGATATTAGTTAATATTAATTGGAGAGTGAGCTTAACTCTCGGTTAGTCATGTTTGTTGTTTTGTTTTAGTCCTGTGTTTATGGGTTTCTATATTTTGCTTCCTATATTGCTTTTCAATTATTATTGTGTGTTAATTTTATTGTAAATATTTAATAAAGATTATTTTATTAAAAAAAAGAAAGAAAGAAGGTTTATGGATGAACAGGATCAAATCGCTTGGAGATCTTGGATGAAAAAAGGGAAGAGATAGCAATAGCCCTTAGACATCTATACCACTTCACAGTGCTTTCCAGCCATCTCTAAGCAGTTTAGAGAGTGAGCCTGTTGCCCCCAACAATCTGGGTGCTCATTTTATCCACCTCGGAAGGATGGAAGGTTGAGTCAACCTTGAGCCGGTCAGGATTGAAGTGCTAGCAGGGGACAGAGGAAGGAAGGAAGGAAGGAAGGAAGGAAGGAAGGAAGGAAGGAAGGAAGGAAGGAAGGGCAGCAGAAATAGAAATAGCCCTTAGACTTATATATTGCTTCACAGTGCTTTACAGCCGTCTACAGAGTCAGCCTAAGTTTGGTTGAATCTTGCTGGGTGATGCAATGAAGGGCAATTAAATGTAGATGTTTGTTATGTAGAATGGACTGGCTTAGGCCTTAATGGCCCATTGACATTCTGCTTTGCTTGCCACTTGACAAAGGAAAGGAAGGGGGTGGAGCTACCAGGATGATGAGGAGACTGGAGCAGAGGTGGGTTTCAGGAGGTTCTGACCAGTTCTGGAGAACCGGTAGCAGAAATTTTGAGTAGTTCGGAGAACCGGTAGTAAAAATTCTGACTGGCCCCACCCCCATCTATTCTCTGCCTCCCGAGTACCAGCTGATCCAGAGGAAATGGTGATTTGCAGTAACCTTCCCCTGGAGTGGGGTGGGAATGGAGATTTTACAGTACCCTTCCCCTGCCACGCCCACTAAGTCATGCCACGCCCAGCAAGCCGCACCCACAGAACCGGTAGTAAAAAAATTTGAAACCCACCACTGTACTGGAGGCTAAAACATAGGATGAACGAACTGGGCCTGGCTAGTCTAGTGAAGAGAAGGACCAGGGGAGACATGATAGCATCTTCCAATATTTGTGGGACTGCCCCAGACAGGAGGGAGTCAACCTATTTTCCAAAGCACCCAAAGGCCAGACAAGGAATAATGGATGGAAATTGAACAAGGAGAGATTCAATCTGGAAATGAGGAGAAATTTTCTGACAGTGAGAACAATCAACCAATGGAACAGAAGTTGCCTTCAGAAATTGTGGGAGCTTCATCCCTGGCGGCTTTCAAAAAAAGACTGGACTGCCATCGGTCAGGACTGGTGTAAGATCTCCTGCTTGGGCAGGGTGTTGGACTAGTTGACCTACCAATTGACCCTTCCAATTCTGTTAATCTAAACTGGAATGCAAGGGTGATGGGAATGGCACCCAAACATTGTCGGTTCCTTAAGGAGCATCTTAAGGAGATGCAGCACTTACTTTCGCATTCTGCCCTTCCTTCCTTCCTTCCGTCCTTCCTTCCTTCCTTCCTTCCTTCCTTCCATCCTTCCTTCCTTCCTTCCTCCCTCCCTCCCCACAGTTCATGGCAATCTGACACCACAGTCTGTCACCCTAACCCTAACCCTAACCCCCACCCCATCAACATGGCAATAACACACACTCGTACGAGCCATTTAATGAGCTCCCTCCCACTCTGGGTTCCCCAGGTCCACTGGCAGAACCAGGTCTTCAGCGCCTTCTGGAAGAGTGTCAGAGTGAGGCGGGGGGGCAGTCTAATTTCTGGAGGGATGATGTCCCAGAGAGAGGGAGCCACCATGGAGGAGGCCCTTCTTCTGGGTCCCACCAGGTGTATCTCTCTAGGGGATGGACCCTCAGCATTCCCTGCCTCCCTGCTCTGGTGAGTCAGGTAGATGTGACTGGCAAGAAACGGTCCCTCAGATAACCTGATCCCAAGCCATGAAGGCAGAGGTGGTATTCAGCCAGTTCAGCTGAAGGCAGAGGTGGTATTCAGCCGGTTCGGACCAGTTCACCCAAACAGGTAGCGGAATTCACATTTTAGGCACGTTTTTGAGGCCGGAAACATGTGTGGATGTACACACGTTCACATTTGCGAACCAGTAGGGAAAGTAAGTGAATACCAGCCCTGCATGAAGGGCTTTAAAGGTGACAAACAGCACCTTGAATTGCACCTGGAAGCAAATTGGCAACCCATCCAGCTCCTGCAAGAGAGGTGACACATGTGCACACCAAGGTCTGCACAAAATCATGCGGGCTGCTGCATTTTGCACCCACTGGAGCTTCCGAATGCTTTTCAAGGGCAGCCCCATGTAGAGCCAAAATATAAGCCATTGGAGAGTCTCAGGCAACACAAAAGTCCAGCAATACATCCTTGACCACCAGGTATTTCCAAAAAGGGAGATTTGTGTTAGCCGCTTCACACTAACTCTTAGGCTGACGTAGGGAAGGAGATTTACTGGCCTTTAAAAGCTCTGCCAGTCCAGCAGCCAACTGTTGTTTGTGTAGCAAGGAGAGATATACAGGTTTAATCTCTTTGCAGAATCTCTTGGGAATGGCCAGCTAATGAATTAAACGATTAAGAACTTCCACCTGTCTCACCACCAGCAAGGGCAAAGAGTTGGCAAGAAAATATAACTTGGATGAGAGCACCTAAATATTAGCTGGACCAAGGCGGAGAGTGGGGTGGGGTGGGGGGCTCTTTCATCACAGAATGTAGCATGATTAAAATAACCTGCTGCTCTTTGCAGCTTTTTCATTGTTTGTGAGGTGGAAAAAAATGCTGAGTTGAAATACGACCACAAAACAGGTGGTCACAATACACTGAAAGAAAGTTATGATTAGATTAGATTAGATTAGATTAGATTAGATTAGAAGAGTTGGAAGGGACCTTGTAGGTCATCTAGTCCAACCCACTGCCCAAGCAGGAAACTCTACACCATTTCTGACAGATGGCCATCCAGTCTCTTCTTGAAAGCTTCCAGTGATGAAGCTCCCACAACTTCTGAAAGCAACTTCTGTTCCATTGGTTGATTGTTCTCCCTGTCAGAAAATGTCTCCTTATTTCCAGGTTGAATCTCTCCTTGGTCAGTTTCCATCCATTATTCCTTGTTTGGCCTTCAGGTGCTTTGGAAAATAGGCTGACCCCCTCCACTCTGTGGCAGCCCCTCAAATATTGGAAGACTGCTATCCTGTCTCCCCTGGTCCTTCTCTTCACTAGACTAGCCAGGCCCAGCTCCTGCAATGGTTCATCATATATTTTAGCCTCCGCTCCCCGAATCATCCCGGTTGCTCTTCTGTGAACTCTTTCTAGAGTCTCAACATCTTTTTTATAGCGTGGTGACCAAAACTGGATGCAGTATTCTGATATGCTCCAATATGTTCAATGATGAGCAGCTCCGGGGATGCTGTGTGTCATTTCTGATGTCCTGCAAATTTATAGGGACATCCTTCAAATCCTAAAGGTACTCTGGCAGTCCAATTCACATCCAGAATTAATTGAAAATGCAGATAGTTTTCATGTGGCCCTTTTATCCAAGAGTTTCATCACTGCACTTTTTATTTATGTTTTAATGTTTATTTTTTGCCTTTTTCTACATATTCCACTGTTGTATAGTTACATTTGTGCAGTAAATGCAGACCTGTCAAACAGCACATCTTCTGAATGGACTGCTCCCATATTAGTTTGTAACTCTACTCAAATGTTCTTCATTTGAGCCACCGAGTAATCAATCTCTCTTTCTTTGTCAAAGCATTTTAACAAAGATTTGCTTTTGAAATAATTCATCAAGGTTAGAATGCAGCATTGCAGGCTAATTCTGCTGCCTACCAAGAATTCGATCCTGACCAGCTCAAGGTTGACTCAGCCTTCCACCCTTCCGAGGTCAGTAAAATGAGGACCCAGATTGTTGGGGGCAAGAGGCTGACTCTGTAAACCACTTAGATGTCAAACTGGATTTGATTGAGGGTTGCATCAAGGTTGTATTTGACTTCGGGGGGCCAGGGTTGGCATGGCTAGGGGGGCATTGCCAGCTCAACATCACTAAACGTCAGCTCAACGTCACCTCACGTGGCCCTCTCGAGCCCTGTTTTCATTGGCAGAGGCACCACGGGACAGTCCTTTGCTGTTTCCAGGGTGGCCGCGCGGGCCAGATCTAAGCATCCCCGTGGGCCGAATTGACACCCCTGGCTTAGAGAGCACTGTAAAACATGAAGTGGTAAAGGTAAAGGTTCCCCTCGCACATATGTGCTAGTCATTCCCAGCTCTAGGGGGCAGTGCTCATCTCCATTTCAAAGCTGAAGTGCCAGCGCTGTCCGAAGACGTCTCTGTGGTCATGTGGCCGGCATGACTCAACGCCAAAGGTGCACGGAACACTGTTTCCTTCCCACCAAAGGTGGTCCCTATTTTTCTACTTGCATTTTTTTTATGTGCTTTCGAACTGCTAGGTTGGCAGAAGCTGGGACAAGTCACGGGAGCTCACCCCGTTACGCGGCGCTAGGGATTCGAACCGCTGAACTGCTGACCTTTTTGATCGACAAGCTCAGCATCTTAGCATGAAGTGGCATATAAGTCTAAGTGCCGTTGCTACTGCTATTAATCCAGGAAAAGAGATAGGAGGTAATTCCTTCCAGGAGACTTTTTCACATTCCAAAAAAGGAGCAGCCAGAGGGAGATAGAAATATATGCCAGATGAAATCCTCTCCCCTTGGGACTACCACCTCTTGGCTTCCCACACTTCCATGCTGTCCTAGGAGGAGCAATCAGGTGGAATCTCATCCCCATGGGCTCGTTCACTCATTGCAACAGATCGGTCCCGTCCTTGGGAACTGCTTTGCAGAATTTCGTTGTTACCCTGGAGGGATTCCGATAAATCTTTTATCCAGTTTCTCTGCCCAGAATTCAGCAGAGAATGTGGAAAGGCCAATTGCTCGGCTGTTGGGTTTATTGCTACTTTTTTTGCAAAGCAATTCACTGTTTGCTATTTATGGCTTTGGAGGGGTAGGGGGACACAAAATTGCTACTTTTAAATGAAAGGGTTCTTTTTTTTTTTGCTTGCGTATCTCTTTTGAAAAGCATAAATATCTGGACCCATAAAGAGCAGCCGAGGTACTTAGATACCTTACGAGTTCATTTCTGTGTATTCTCTCTCTGGTTTCTATTATGCTCCATGGGCCATTTAGAAACTGCTTCAGAGTCTCCATTTTCAAACAAGCCCTTCAGAGCCCATTTTTCTCTGGGCCACTCTCCATCTCAATCATCACCTGGTGGCAAACGCCATTCAGAGGCATCTGTCACCACCAAAGCAGAACCTTCCACATTGGCGAGGAGCTAAACATCAAAAACTATCTCCTTTCTTTGAAAATAATCCAGTAGCCCAGAGCTACTTGAAAATGTCCTAAGATAAGATTGCTGGACAATCTACTTCTCTTAACTGCCCATTTCAGTTAGACCATTCTTGGAGTTCAGGTAGCTATGAAGGGGGACTCATCCAATTGGCAGATGGCACTAAGCTGGCAGGAATAGCCAACATCTCAGAAGACAAACTCAGGATCCCAAAAGATCTTGGCACTTGAACAATGGGCCCTATCCAACAACATGAAATTTAATGTGGAGAAAAACAAAGTTTTACACCTGGGCAGGAAAAAACCCAAAGGTACAAGTACAGATTAGGTGAAACCTGGCTCAAAAACAGTAACTGTGAGAGGGACCTTGGAGTCCTAGTGGAGAATCACTTAAACATGAGCCAGCCGTGCGCGGCAGCAGCCAAAACAGCTAATACGATCCTGGGTTGTACAAACAGAGGCAGAGAATCAAAATCACCTGGAGTATTAGTACCACCTTATAAATCTTTAGTAAGGCCCCACCTGGAATACTACATCCAGTTTTGGGTCACCACATTACAAAAAAGATGTTGAGAGCGGTGTCTTCCAATATTTAAGGAGCCTGAGTGGCGTAGGAGGTTAATGCCTCCTAAGGCAGCATTTAACATCCAGCTGCCTGCAATTACTGCGTGTTCAATTCTCACCAGGCTCAAGGTCGACTCAGCCTTCCATCCTTTCTAAGGTGGGTAAATTGAGGACCCGGTTTGTGGTGGCAATAAGCTGACTTTGAATAAATATACAAAAGTATGAAGGCTTTTGCTTAACGCATTGTAAGCCGCCCTGAGTCTCTGGAGAAGGGCGGCATATAAATCAAATAAAAAATTTTTAAAAAAATTTGAGGGACAAAGAAGGAGGAGTCAACCTATTTTCCGAAGGCAGGACAAGAAACAATGGATGGAAACTAAACAAAAAGAGAATCAACCTAGAACTAAGGAGAAACTTCCTGAGAGTAAGAATAATCAACCAGTGGAACTTCTTGCCGTCAGAAGTTGTGGGGGCTCCAATCCTGGAGGCTTTTAAGAAGGGACTGGACAACCATTTGTGGAAACGGTATAGGGGCTCCTGTTTGAGCAGGAGGTTGGACTAGAGGATCTCCAAGATCCCTTCCAACACTGTTCTTCTGATAAGAAGGCAGGGAAGTTGCTGATTGCTAGAGAGCACAAGGCCCTGGGTATCATTCCATGGAATAAATGAAAGAGCTCTCTATTCCACTTAGAGATCTTTCTCCAAAGCAACTCTTTCTTCACCAAATTCCAGAATGAGAAATAAAGGCTTTTTTTTTTTTTTTTTGGAAATAAAAATAAAGGCAATTTTTTTGTGCACAACATCCTCAAGATTTGGCACAGTAAAAACAGTGGAATCTCTTTCTCAATCAGTTTAGTCCCTGATAATCATTACCCGCCAATCTCACTCAAAACAAACAAAAAAAAAAAAATCCTGTTCTGGAATTGTAAGAAAGAATGGTGGCAACTGGGCTGCATTTTCTTTTCCCGCTGCCCAGAAATTGCTACACTGAGAGGTTGTACTGAATTGTCTTGGACTTCAAACTGCAAAAGTGGAATCTGTTTCCTATTAGGAAGAAGCCACTTTAGGAAGACACGGTAAATACAACACAGAGATTTGTAGCTCATCATCACTTCTGGGATCTGAGAGCCTGGAGGCTTTTTTAAATAATGGCCATTTATGCCAGCTGGTCCTTTCATTAAAGGGAACAGGTTTTCCTCAGTGATCAAATATTATTTACACATCCTTCTCCTGCCAAAATAGGAAGGGGGTGGAACTCAGCATCCCAGAAGATTTGTATGCTAACTATGCCAGTAGTAGAAGTGTGGGGGGGCTTGGTAAAAACCCCTTGTGCACATCGATATGCAAACAGGTTTTGCATGGAAAATGACAGACCATGAAACAATATTTGTTTCTTGCCTCTGCAGGATAAGATTAAGATTAAGATTAAGATTAAGATAAGATAAGATAAGATAAGATAAGATAAGATAAGATAAGATAAGATAAGATATAAGGTAAGGACATGTGTGACATTGATGCCTCCTTGGTGGTTAGGAGAATCTGGAAGGTACACTTAACCTTAGCCTCCTCTTACCCTCTTTTTCCTTTCTCCCATGGTATCGTCACAAAAATAAAGGGAGGGAGGGAAGGAAGGAGGGAGGAAGGAAGGAAGTAGGAAGGAAGGAAGTAGGAAGGAAGGAAGGGAAGGGAAGGGGAAGGAAGGAAGGAAAGAAGGAAGGGAGGAAGGAGGAAAGAAGGAAGGAAGGAAGGGGAGGGGAAAGGAAGGAAGGAAGGAAAGAAGAAAGGAAGGAAGGGGAGGGGAAAGGAAGGAAGGAAGGAAGGAAGGAAGGAAGGAAGGAAGGAAGGAAGGAAGGAAGGAAGGAAGGAGTAGCCTGCAGTACTGCACTCTAACCACTGGGACACAATTCTTAAAATTGTTTGGAGAGCAATTGGAGGGGTGTCTTCTGACGTTGGAGAGGTGTCCTCCGAAGTATGAACTGCTAAAGCAAAACTCCTTCTGGAACATTGTTCATTTGTAATTTTAAACCCATCTCTTGGGCTGTAAATGTTTAACTGAAGGTTGCCAGTTAAGAGCAATCCTCTTCTGAGTTAGTGGGTCATAAATGGCACCCATAAATTATTGGAAGGCTCATTTGTTGCTTGGTTTTCAAAGGAGAAGTTGGCAGTTCCAGCAAAGGGAGTGTCCCTAGGTGTCCTTCATTCAGATAATATGAATGTTCATGATGCTTTTAATGGTCTCTTTCCTTTAGAGTTGGTGGTATTAATTAAGACATGAAGGGAATAAAAACACTGCTTAGTTTCACCACTTTGAATGGAAAACTTTACGGTTGCATCACGAAGTGAGAACAATCAACCGATGGAACAGAAGTTGCCTTCGGAACTTGTGGGAGCTTCATCCCTGGAAGCTTTCAAGAAGAGACTGGACTGCCATCGGTCAGAAATGGTGCGGGGTCTCCTAATTGGTTGGGGGGTTGGACTAGATGACCTACAAGGTCCCTTCCAACTCTGTTAATCTGAATCTATCAAAGGCCTGGAAACTAAAACATACAATGAACGGTTGCAGGAACTGAGCATGGCTAGTCTAGTGAAGAGAAGGACCAGGGGAGACAGGATAGCAGTCTTCCAATATTTGAGGGGCTGCCACAGAGAGGAGGAGGGCGTCCAGCTATTTTCCAAGGCACCTGAAGGCCAGACAAGGAATAATGGATGGAAACTGATCAAGGAGAGATTCAACCTGGAAATAAGGAGAAATTTTCTGACAGTGAGAACAATCAACCAGTGGAACAGAAGTTGCCTTCGGAAGTTGTGGGAGCTTCATCACTGGAGGCTTTCAAGAAAAGACTGGACTGCCATCGGTCAGAAATGGTGTAGGGTCTCCTGCTTGAGTGTATGGGGAGGGGGGTTGGACTAGATGACCTACAAGGTCCCTTCCAACTCTGTTAATCTGTAAAGATTAACTGACAAATTCAGACTCGATTCAAGGCTGACTAAATATGTATTTTTATTATAAATTTTCTACTTCACACCTGTATTTGTTTTTTTTTTGAAAAAAAAACTGTTTTCCCATATATTATTTGGTTACCTTCCTTTTCACTGAAGTTTACATTTCTTTTTCTTCGGCATGTTTGGGCAGAAGGTCCATCTTTTGATGTTTAGAAAAGCGAGACAAGCTTCTGGCAAGTAAACATGGCACTCATTTTCTTTTAATATTTTTTGAGGAACCGAGGACTGGGAAATATGTTGGCCATATGTTGCATGGAGGGAGATTTATTTAGCTTTTACTTTTAGAACATATAATACAGTTTCCATTTATCTTTCACCTCGTTATGATGCAAAGAGCACCTTTTCGTTTTCATCATTCGGGTTCTGTCGGAGATCCAAGGACAACGGAAAGGGGCTTTGAGTCTAAATATCACTCTGTGGGAAGCCCCCCCCTGCTGTTAGAAGCCTCCACCCCACCCCACCCCTAGAAGAATCAAATATTTTGGGAAATATTAAAGAGGCAGAATATTATATTTCCCCAAAGGAGAAATGGAGAAATATGTTCTTAGAGGCAAAAAATAAACAGCCCCCGTCTTTCTTAATATGCCACAGCAGATGCCAGCATTTAAGAGATAATGAGCCGGTGAGAATTGAACTGCTGGCAGTTGGCAGAATTAGACTTGCAATGCTGCATTCTAACCACTGCGCACCAAGGAAGGAAGGAAGGAAGGGAGGGAGGGAGGGAGTGAGTGAGTAGGAAGGTAGGTAGAGGAAGGAAAGGGAAGGGAAGGGAAGGGAAGGAGAGGAGAGGAGAGGAGAGGAGAGGGGAGGGGAGGGGAGGGAGGGAGGGAGGGAGGGAGGGAGGAAGAGGGAGGAAGGAAGGGAGAAAAGGTAGAGCAACAGCAATAGCAATAGCCCTTAGACTTATATACCGCTTCAGTACTTTACAGCCCTCTCTAAGCAGTTTACAGAGTCAGCCTCTTGCCCCAACAATCTGGGTCCTCATTTTATCAACCTCGGAAGGATAGAGTCGGAAGGTTGAGTCAGCCTTGAGCCAGTCAGGATCGAACTGGTGGCAGTCGGCAGAATTAACCTGCAGTCCCGCATTCTAACCACTGCGCTGCCATGTTACAATTAATCTCTATAACTTCTTGTACTGATGTTAGTCAGTGTATGTTTTAATATCCACCAGCTGTGCTTGTGGTTCCTATGTGAGAAGGGAATATAGTAACATGATTGAAAATAAGGCCTTCTCGATGGTGGCTATGGATACTATGGATGTTATAAAGGGACGTGGCGGCTCAGTGGCTAAGATGCTAAGCTCATCGATCAAAAGGTCGGCAGTTCGGCAGTTCGAATCCCGAGTGCCACCTAATGGGGTGAGCTCCTGTGACTCGTCCCAGCTTCTGCCAACCTAGCTGTTTGAAAGCACATAAAAAATGCAAGTAGAAAAATAGGGACCACCTTTGGTGGGATGGGAATAGCATTCTGTGCGCCTTTGGCTTTGAGTCATGCCAGCCACATGACCACGGAGACGTCTTCGGACAGCGCCGCCCCCTAGAGTTAGGAACAAGTAGCATGAATGTGCACGGGGAACCTTTACCTTTATGGATGTTATAAAAAAATATTCACAAATTCTGCTAGAAGAATATGTGGGCATTATGTTTCTACTGGTTTTCGATAGTTCGTTAACATTGATCTTTTCAGATTAAAAAAACTACAGAGAAAAGTTGCACACAAACGTTAGCAATTATGGTGCAAAGTGAACCTGTATTGGCGAAATTTGCATTCTAAATACCTGAATCAGAAAATTGTACATACGAGACAATGAAGGAAAAGGTACTTAAGTATGGATTTAATTAAGAGGTGTAGAAAACCCCTTTATGTGATATTAAAAAAAAATCTCCATAAACTAAAAGTACTAAAAGTCTTAGCTGCAGAACAGCAAAATCACTTAAATTTTCTGCCATAAGCAAGACAGCGAACAAATTAAGGTAGATTTGATATACAGATTAACAAAATTGGAAGGGGCCTTGGAGGTCTTCTAGCCCAACCCCATTGTTCGGAGACCTTATACCATTTCAGACAAATTGCTGTCCAGTCTCTTCTTAAAAGCCTCCAGTGATGGAGGAGCACCCACAGCTTCTGAAGGCAAGCCATTCAGGGATGGGCTGCTGGGGGTTCGCAAGGGTTCGGGAGAACCTCTAGCTAAGATTCTGTGCAGTTCGGAAAACCCCCAAATCTCATTCCTGGCTGGCCCTACCCACTCCACCCTGCCCCTCCCAGAAGTTCCCACGCGGCCCGTTTTGGATGCAGGTAAGTACAGGGTGCACACAGAGACTCAGGGAGGGCGAAAAACGGGCCTACCGGAAGTTTGGTAACGCCGGAAATGGGCCCGTTTCTGGCCTCCAGGGGGCCTCTGGAGCCTGGGGTGGCCATTTTTGCCCTCCTGGAGGCTCAAGGAAAGACTCTGGAGCCCGGGGAGGTCAAAAATGCCCTCCCCCCATCATGCAGGAGGCCAACTAGGCCACGCCCACCACGGCCACATGGCCTAGCAAGTGGGTAGAGAACCCCTTGCTAAAATTTTTGAAGCCCGCCCCTGAAGCCGTTCCATAAAATGAACAATACCATAAAATAAACAACAAATCAAACAAACCCCTGGGTTAAGAAGAAAAGGAGACAATAGTTTAGCCCACGAGTGTGAAATCTGATACCGGTAGAAGCCAGTTGGACATCGGAAAAGTAACAGAGGAGGAAAAACTGACTGCAAAATGTATTTAGAGGAAGCTCAGATGTGAATGCTGATATATTTTTCAGCACAATCAATGGTGCTTATTAACCAACCGTAATTTGAAATCTAAATGGTATTGATTTTATATCTAAAGGGACTAGGAATCTTACAACAAGAGGCTGAGACAAAAGGTGATGGGAGTGAATATTGGTTAAAGAAATGTTCCTATATAATTTATCGTGGCATTTATCTAGCACCTAGAGTGGTGCGGTGGCCTAGAGGTGGAGCTGTCGCCTTGCAATCAGGAAGCTGTGAGTTCGATCCTAGGTAGAGGCAGATATTTCTCTCTCTGGGCACGATGAAGATATATCTGCTGAACAAAACTCCGCATTGGTGACAGGAAGGGCATCTGGCCATTCAAACACTCTGCTAGCTCCATTCAGTTGTCCAGACTCCACCTCGCAAGGGATTATGGGGTCGTTAAAAGAAGATGATGATTTAGCTGGCACCTATTCTATTAAAGGAGAGTAATAAAATGTAGCAAGCTGAAATGGAGCTGATGAAGAAGCCACAATCACAGTGTGAGAGTCCAATGGACACTGAGGCCATTCTGATGTGGAGAAGCCGTATGTCGACACTAAGAGCTAAAATATACGCTGCACTTGTTTAAGGTCTACATAAATGATCTCATGACCTATTTAGTGAATTTGGATTTTTACCCTCCTAAATTGCTAAAACAAAGAAAACAAACTTGCTGGAGAAATATTTCCTGAGCATCCTGAACCCTTACCCCATAGTCCTCGGCTTACAACAGTTTTGCTCAGTGTGTTTTAAAGAGACAGTGTGTTTGCCTACCTCCTCTCTTAATCGCTTTAGGAAGTTTCTTGTTACTAATTTCTTTAGAGTTAAGAACATTCTGAAAAACAAGATGTAAATACACCAGGAGTTTTTTCTTCTATTATGGATGAAAGAAACTTTGAGGATTAATAAGAGAGGTGTTAATTTTTTTGGGGGGGCAGCTAAAGTGGGTTTAGAATGTTGATTTTGGAAAGTTAAGGGGCTAGATGGACTTGAAACAATATTTCCTGTGGGTGTTTAAAAATTTATACATGAAGTTTTTGAAATTAAGGGTAAGGAATTCTCTTAGGGGTAAGTTTTGCTGACTGGAAAATAAATAAGAGAGGACTTGAAGGCTGGCTGCAGGAACCCAGAAAGATCAAAGAATTGCTCTTAAAGGCGAACAGACTCATCAATACAATGGAGCAATACTATTTGACTGTAGCATAAATTAAAGCTGTTTGGGAACATTTTATTTGGTAGTTAGTTACAAGCTGACATTATAGCAGAGGATATAGTGATAGCGGTAGCCCTTAGATGTCAGGGTAAATGTCTAATTCTCCCAGGCAGGGGCTGGCACCTCCCCATATCCCATCATACCCTCTTATCTCAGACTCCTCCCCGGTATATAAAAGGGTCCTACATGTGGGCATCCAGCAGTTCCAGATGTGTGCCTGCAAAGACAAGACAGAGGTCAGTGACCTTTACCCTGAATTGGGCCTAGGAGGACTCCAGGCCTAGAATAAAGAATCAATGAAGAGATACCATTGTCTCCTGTGAGTTATTGGGTTAGATCCATCCAGCATTAACATTAGACTTATATACCACTTCACAGTGCTTTACAGCCCTTTCTAAGCAGTTTCTAGAGTCAGCCTCTTGCCCCCAACAATCTGGGTCCTCATTTTACCCACCTCGGAAGGATGGAAGGCTGAGTCAACCTTGAGCCTGGTGAGATTCCAAGTGCCAAATTGCAGGCAGCCAGCAGGCAGCAGAAGTCGCCTAGAGTACTGCAGTCTAACCACTGCGCCACCATAGGTCATAATGTAATCAATCATAAAGTAATCAATTTAACCATTCTTGATTTATTTTCCTTGCTATGGAAATAATGTGCAGACAGGGTCACACCCAAATGACTGATTCAGAGATTGGAAGGATGGAAGTCTGAGTCAACTTTGAGCCGGTCAGAATCGAACTGTTGGCAGCTGGCAGAATTAGCCTGCAATACTGCATTCTAACCAGTGTGCAACATGGAAGGAAGGGAAGAAGGAAGGAAGGAAGGAAGGAAGGAAGGAAGGAAGGAAGGAAGGAAGGAAGGAAGGAAGGAAGGAAGGAAGGAAGGAAGGAAGGAAGGAAAGAAGGAAGGGCACTAGCAATAGCCCTTAGACTTATATACCACCTCCATACTGCTTTTACAGCCCCCTCTAAGCGATTTACAGAGGCAGCCTACTGCCCCCAACAATCTGGGTCCTCATTTTACCGACCTTGGAAGGCTGAGTCAACCTTGAGCCGGTCTAACTGTCGGCAGCCAGTAGAATTAGTCTGCAATGCTGCCTTCTAACCACTGCACCATCACGAATCTAATTGGATATCAAAGAACAGATTTTATTTGACAAAACAGACACAGAGTGTCAGAACTTTCACTTCACTTTCACCTTACACTTTTGCTTTGGTGCCAGTCTGACAAATAGCTATTCAAACAGAACAATCAATGATTTTGCAGGTAGATAAATATGTCCAAATGTGTGACCATATGTACGTTTAACATTTGGGAGGAGACTAAGGTATACCACATGGGTAGAGTCCTATCCTAAACAACAGGCAGGTGGAAGAAAGGAAGGAAGGAAGGAAGGAAGGAAGGAAGGAAGGAAGGAAGGAAGGAAGGAAGGAAGGAAGGAAGGAAGGATTATTTTCATCGGGAAAAATACACTTGAAGAAAGGGTTGAGGGAGCAGTGTTTGTGTGTGTTTTGTGTGTGTCAGTGGAGAGAGAGAGAGAGAGAGAGAGAGACTTCGTATAGTTTCCTTCTGGAAAAAAGCAATTGAAAACAATGTGAAACTTCATTTATTCAAGGACTATGACCAAGATCACATAGATCTGTTTTTTTTTCTTCTTCCGAAAGAAACTTTTATTAAGAAGAGACTGGACAGCCACTTGTCTGGAATGGTATGGGGTCTCCTACTTGAACAGGGAGTTGGACTAGAAGACCTCCAAGGTCCCTTCCAGCCCTAGGATTCTCTTCTCTTCTCTTCTCTTCTCTTCTCTTCTCTTCTCTTCTCTTCTCTTCTCTTCTCTTCTCTTCTCTTCTCTTTTCTCCTCTTCCCTTCCCTTCCCTTCCCTTCCCTTTCCTTCCATTTTCTATTCTATTCTATTCTATTCTATTCTATTCTATTCTATTCTATTCTATTCTATTCTAAGGGACGCAGTGGCTCAGTGGCTAAGACTCTGAGCTTGTCAATCGAAAGGTAGGCAGTTCAGCGGTTCGAATCCCGAATGTCGCGTAAGGGGGTGAGCTCCAGGGACATGTCCCAGCTTCTGCCAACCTAGCAGTTCGAAAGCTCGTAAAAAATGCAAGTAGAAAAAATAGGGACCACCTTTGGTGGGAAGGTAACAGCATTCCGTGCACCTTTGGCATTGAGTCATGCCGGCCACATGACCACAGAGACATCTTCGGACAGCGCTGGCTCTTCGGCTTTGAAACGGAGATGAGCACCGCCCCCTAGAGTCAGGAACGACTAGCACATATGTGCAAGGGGAACCTTTACCTTTACCTTTTCCTTTACTTTACCTTACCTTACCTTACCTTATCCTATCCCATCCCATCCCATCCCATCCCATCCCATCCCATCCCATCCCATCCCATCCTATCCTATCCTATCCTATCCTATCCTATCTTATCCTACTCTACTCTACTGTTTAACTTCTATTCTATTCTATTCTATTCTATTCTATTCTATTCTATTCTATTCTATTCTATTCTATTCTATTCTATTCTATTCCATTCCATTCCATTCCATTCCATTCCATTCCATGAAGACTCTTTTAAACAGAAATATAGCTCTTATAGGAAATGCTTTTCTTATTTAATATTGGCATTAGCCATTGGTCTCGTGGTTTGACTCCCTTCTGAGGGAGTATTTACAAGGGGATTTGGACGCCTTGCTGAATTTCTCACCGAGATGCATTTTAAGGATTTGTAATAGAAATTCCTCAACGAATGCAAAAGCCGTCAAATTTATAACGGCACGTTACACATCCTTACATTCAAAGAAATAGAGTCAGAATGATAAGTTATTTTCATGATTCCAAAAAAAAGTAATTCCCTTTTCTGTGAAATTATATTCCTTTCTATTGTTTTTCCTCAATAAATGAAACTCAACCTTCCGTAACTACTAAATGTCACCCTTCCTTATTCTATTAATTAATAGAATAATCTTCTAAAAGAATAGATAAATAGACTGAATTAATCTTCCAGTTTTAGATTATCTCGGATTCTCTTTCATAGATTGATTTCAGAAGTGCTCAGTGAATCAATTTTTTTTTTTACAGAAATATACATCAAAGCAAATTTTCTCCTCCTCTAATCAGCCCTTAGGTTTGGCTAAACTTGCCCAAAAACTGCCTTGTGAGATTCTCCATCAAACATACCAGCAGAGGAATCGCAGACAAAAGAGACCTTCTCCAAATATTTTTCCATGGAAGGAATTCCACATAACAGATATACCACTATTGAAATAGCCCTAGATAGATCTCTTCTGAGATCTTCAGCTGATAAAATTATCTCTTTTTGGAACATGACCTCCCAAACTGTGTCTATTTAAAGAGTTTGAGTGTTTTCTAAGGACTTAGAATGGATACAAATCTGTTGTGGCCCGTCAGCGGCCTGTGCAGCTAGTAGCTGATTCCGATAGTGAGGAGGCTGGTGTGGTGCTGCGCCAGCAGCCTGTGCAGCTGGCGCTCGAGTCAGACAATGAGGAGGCTGGAGAAGATGTGGTGCCAGAGGCGGGGATTCAGCCAGAACCTCCAGAAGCTCCCATAAGTGAAGAGGATGAAGAGGAGGAGCCTCTTCTCGATGCACGAGCATGCAGAGCTACCAAATGGCAGGAGTGGCTCCTCAGGAGGAGGTCTCTTCGAGAGTAAGGCTTGGGGCTAATTGGCCACTCCCCTAGCCTATTTAAGGAAGAACGATGACTGATGCAATTTGCAGGAAACAACTTCGTTCATATTCCTTAGCGTCTTGATTCCAGAAACATTTGATTCGGCTCTTGTCTCTCTCTTGTCAGTTTTCCTGCAAATTGCTTCTGAGCATTCTGCCAACCACAGTAAGATTATGGTTATCTGAAATACTGTGCCTCAGAATTGAGTTATTATTCTTTGGATTCTTGTCAGCTGTTAATGAAATTAAAATTAACAGCCCTTGTTCAGAAAAGACTGATTTAAACTGTACTTGTATTCGAGCAACTACTAAGAAAGCTCATTAGTAGTCCTTAATTAGTAAACTAAGGTTTGTACGGACTTTGTGTGTGCTGCGTTCTTTGGGGTCTGTAGTTGGATAAAATCGGAGGTGGTATTCAGCTGGTTTTGACCGGTTTTGGCAAACCAGTAGCGGAAATTTTGAGTAGTTCGGAGAACCGGCAAATACCAGGCTCCGCCCCCAGTGGTGGGAGTCAGCCAGTTCACATCACTTTGGGAGAACCAGTTGTTAACTTTCTGAGCAGTTTGGTGAACTGGTTGTTGGAAGAAATCATTAGGGCAGAGAACCGGTTGTTAAATTATTTGAACCCCACCACTGCCTGCCCCCATCTATTCACTGCCTACCGAGTCCCAGCTGATTGGCTGGGTCTTCTTTTGTTGCCCTGCGCAGGAGAACGGAGCTGGAAAGCAGGTTAGTGGGGTAGGGAGGGAATGGGGATTTTGCAGTATCTTTGCCCTGGAGTGGGGTGGGAATGGAGATTTTGCAGTATCCTTCCCCTGCCATGCCCACCAAGCCATGCCCACCAAGCCACACCCCGCCCACAAAACCTGTAGTAAAATTTTTTGAATCCCACCACTGACAAATGACGAGCTTAGCTCAGTGTATGTACAGGCCATTGACGGTTTCTCAAGAGGAGAAACATAGAACATAAGATAACAGGATTAAAAGGGACCTTGGAGGTCTTCTAATCCAACCCCCTGCTCAAGCAGGAGACCCAACCCCATTCCGGACAAATGTTGTCCAATCTCCTGAAAACCTCCACTGATAGAGCAACCAAAACTTTTGAAGGCAAGCCATTAGTTGTTCTAGGCTGGATATTGCTCTAATGATCTTCCACCCATTCCTTCTTGTCCTGACCTCAAATGCTTTGGAGAATACGTTTCCCCTCTGTGACAGCCTCTCAAGTATTGGAAGACAACTAACATGTCATCCACATGTTAGTTGTTAGTTGTGTTGTGGCTCCGATCACGGAGCCTGTGTTATCAGCAGGAGAGGACTCCGAGAGTGAAGGAGAGGAGTTGGCAAGGCCTCCCTCTCCAGGACCCTCCTCTCTGGCAATGCCTCCGGTGTCCTCCGAAGGCCAAGAGATAGGGCCAGGGCCAAGCATGTCCACGCAGCCACAGGTGGACAGTGATGAGGGTAATGAGTCTTGGCTGGATCCACGCCAGCGTCGCAGAGGAAGAGCCGTGCCAGGGATTAGGCTGAGTCACTGGACCACACCCCACAGGGTATAAAAGGGGGTTCAAGCTCTGTGACGAGCAAAAACTGATATTTTTTTTTTATTGCAAAAGTTTTACAATTACATTTTCACCCCCTTTTTTTCCCCCCCCACTACCCCCCCCCAAACTTCCCAACCTCCCCAGCCCACCCTAACCCTCCCCTCCCCCCAGACTTCCTAGTATGCTCATGTCAGATAAAAGGAAAAAACCCTCCTTTGTATATAAAACTTGAACCCCTCCCTCCCCCTTACAAATTTTCATCTTCATTACATTAACCTATTTCTATCTTGGTATAACATTTTCAAATAAATTTTCATCCTGATTACCTTAAAAATATTTCTATCCTAATATAACATTTTCTAACAAATTTTCATCCTTAACCTTAAAATATTTCTATCTTAATATAACATTTTCTAGCAAATTTTTATCCTCAACCCTAAAATGTTTCTATCTTATATAACGCTTTTAAATAAAGGCTATTTGATACTTCCTAGTTTGATATTTGTGCTGAACATAATTTATCCACTTCTTCCATTCCCATTCATAGGTCTCTTGAGAACAATCTTTTAGATATGCTGAAATCTTCGCCATCTCTGCAAAACTGGCCATCTTCAAAGTCCATTCCTCAATCGTAGGCAGCGCTTCATTTTTCCAGTATTTACCTATCAACAATCTTGCTGCAGATATCATGTACAGTATCAATTTTGTTTCCCCCAATGTAAAACCCTTAACTATACCCAATAAAAACAGTTGTGGAGAAAATTGAATTTTTTTCTTTAGAACATTCTGCATGACCCACCAAATTTTTACCCAAAAAGCCTTAACTTTCTTACAGGTCCACCAAACATGATAATATGTAGCGTCTAAGCAATCACATCTCCAACATTTAGGCTGGACACTAGGGTACATACATGACAATTTTTTTGGATCTAAATGCCATCTATAAAACATTTTATAGAAATTTTCCCGCAGATTCTGCGACTGTGTAAATTTAACATTCTGAACCCAAATTTTTTCCCATGTTTCCAACATCACTGGTTCCTCAAAATTTTGTGCCCACTTAACCATGCAGTCTTTAACTAGTTCAGTTTCTGAATCCCTTTCTAACAAGACATTATAAAGTCTTTTAATATGCATTGGGCCTTTCTCTTTTATATGTCTAACTAATTCTTCCTCATACATCATAATACCAGTTTTTTGGTCCTCTTTCCATCTCAATTGCAGTTGATTATATTGTAACCAAGTTAAATTAATCCCTTCAACCAACAATGTCTGTAATGTCTTCAGCTGCCATCTGCCCGCATCTGTAAAAAGAACCTCTTTATATAAAAACCCCCCGAGTGACATTATATTTGTATTCCACAAGGTATGACCAAGATCCAGCCATAGCGGTATTTTATAATTCCAGTTGTTTCGGTGCTTCTTCCAAACTCTCAGCAAAGAATCTCTAAGTATATGGCTTTTAAATACTTTATCCACTTTGCTGTCATAAAATAAGTAAGCGTGCCATCCAAATTCCAGATCAAAACTTTCTGCATTCAATATTCCAGTCTTTTTTCCTCCAAACCAATCACTTACTAAAGTCAAAGCTGTTGCATCATAATATAATTGTAGGTTTGGAAGTTTGAGACCTCCCCTTTCTGGAATGTCTTGCATGATTTTCATTTTTACTCTTGGTTTTTTCTCGTTCCAGACAAATTTGTTGACACCAGTTTGCCATGCTTTTAGTTGTTTATCATTTTTGAGCACCGGAATCGTTTGAAACAAAAAAAGAAATCTTGGCAAAATGTTCATCTTAACTGCTGCTATTCTTCCAAGTAAAGACAGCTGCAGTTTTTTCCAAGTCTCCATATCTTTTTGCACCTCTCGCCACAACGCCTCATAGTTATTTTGAAACAATTTCATATTTGATTCTGCAACCTGAACTCCTAGATATTTTACCTTTGGTACAATCTCAAAACCTGCCCTCCTTTCTAACTCCAGTTTACGATCTTGTGTCATATTTTTAACTACCATCTTAGTTTTTCTCTGATTCAATCTGAAACCTGAAACTTTACCAAAGTCTTGTATAATGTCCTTCATCTGGATTATCGATTCCATTGGCTGTGTTAGGGTAACAACCAGATCGTCTGCAAATGCCTTTATTCTGTAATCCTCTTGCCTTATCATTATACCTTTCAATGTGTTAGAATCCCTTATTGTATTTAACAAGACTTCTAGTGTTAAAATGAACAACAATGGGGACAGTGGACATCCCTGTCTTGTTCCTTTTTCAATTTTAAACTCTGTTGTCAAACTTCCATTGATAATGATCTGTGCCTTTTGCTCTTGATAAATTGCTGAGACCGCCTGTATATATTGGTCCCCAAAGTCCATCTTTTTTAATGTCTTTAATAGAAAATTCCAATCCACTCTATCAAAGGCCTTCTCTGCATCCAGAAAGACCAGCACTGCAGGGATCTGTTTATTCTTCTCAAGATATTCCAATAAATCTATTACTTGCCTTACATTGTCCTTCATGTGCCTACCCTCAATAAATCCCGCTTGGTCATCATGAATCACCTTTTGAATTACTGGCATCAGTCTGTTGGCTAATACTTTTGCGTAAATTTTATAATCCGTATTCAAAAGAGATATTGGTCTGTAATTCTCCGGTTTTTTAGGACCTGCTTGCTCTTTTGGTATCAAAGAAATATAAGCTGTAGTCCATGATGGAGGTACTTTTCCCCCTTGTTGTATGTTGCAAAATAAGTCTCTGAGTTGTTCCACCATTTCTGCCTGTAAAGTTTTATAATACACTGCTGTCAGACCATCCGTTCCAGGAGCTTTGGCTGTTTTTAATTGTTTTATTGCTGCTATTATCTCCTCCTCTGTTATGGGATAATCCATTCTTTCTTTTTGTTGCTCAGTGATTTTTGTAACTCTTTTATTGTCCAAATATTTTTCTATAAGTCCGTTCTGCACCTCCTCTCTGGCATATAATTTAGTGTAATATTGAAGAAAAGCTTCTTTTATTAAATTCTGTTGAAAAACTTCTTTCCCCCCAATATCAACACTATCAATAGTCCGTATGCTTTGTTTCTTCCTTAATGTGTAAGCCAACCACCTGCCTGGTTTATTAGCATTGCAGAATGTATTATGCTTCGCATATTGTAAATTTGTTGCAACTTGTTCCGCTATAAGCATTTGAAATTGGTCTTTCAGAAGTTTTATAACACTAAGTATTCTTTCATCTGTTGGATTTTTAATAAGTAACTGTTCTTTGTCCTTTATTTCTGCTTCCAATTCAAGTCTTTTCTTTTGTCGAATCCGCTTGTGTTTAGAGTTCATATGTATAAGCACCCCTCTCATATAAGCTTTGCTTGCGTCCCACACAATTTCCATTGGGGTGCCTTTATTCAAGTTCATTTCAAAAAACTCTTTCAGATGCTTTTTAAGTTCTATTATATTTTTCTCATATCTAAACAAGTTTTCATTTAATCTCCAAGAGCGTCTCTCATTCTTACAAGTCTCGATTTCTATCCAAACTGGGCTATGATCAGTCAAAGTTCTTGGCAGAATCTTTGTTCTTTTTGTCCTAACAAATAAATCATCAGACAACAAAATAAAATCAATCCTGGAAAAGGATCTATGTCTGTCAGAGAAGAAAGTATAGTCCAGTTCTTTTGGGTTATATATTCTCCAAATATCTTTTAATTCCAGGTCTTCTTTCATATCAAAAAAAGTCTGTGGTAATCTAATTCTTGATTTTGCCAAAGTCTTTTTATCTAATTTAGAGTCAATTACTCCATTCCAGTCTCCCATAATTAAAATAGATCTATAATCCCATTGAAGTATTTTAGTATGCAGCATTTTATAAAAATAGTCCTGTTGTTGATTAGGAGCATAAATTCCTATCAGAAGAATTTGACTATTAGCAGAAAGTAATTCAATTGCTACAAACCTACCATCTTGATCAGCTTCTATAAGTTTGGCTGTTAATTTTTTGTTTACATAAATGACCACACCATTCTTTTTTTGGTTAGTTGAAGATATAAAATGTGTTCCTAATTTGGAATTTTTCAAATAATTTTGATCTTGAACTGTAATATGCGTTTCTTGTAAACAAATTATATCATTATTATGTTGTTTTAGATATGCAAATACTTTCTTCCTTTTTTGTGTTACATTCAACCCATTCACATTCCAAGATAAACATTTAATCATCATTATTCTCCTTCTGGAGCGAAGCGCAGAACCTTAGGATTTCATCTGAGACCCTCTGTCCTGCATTTCCCACAGCCCCAGCCTTGTCTTGTCTCTCCTGCTGTAACTTTTCTTTAAGTTCCTTGGCTTTTGCTCGAGTTATACGCTGATCCTTAACTTCAGCCGCCCAAGCCAGCTCCGAGATTGGGGAAGGTTCCAGCAAGGGCTCATCCAGAAAACCTCCTTCAGCACCCTTCAACTCTGCTAATTCCTCCTTAGATTGTTGTTGCCATTCTTGAGGTTGCTTCTTATCCCTCTCTTTAATCTCCAAAACTGTAGATGTGCGTGGGGATGGGGTTCTTTCTTTAAAGATGTCATTATAAAATTGCTCCGCCTTCTCCACAGTATTCAGACGGTGTTTCTCTCCCTTATATCTCAAAATTATGCCAGTTGGGGCGTCCCAACGAAATGGGATTTGATTACTCTGCAGTTCTTTAACAAGAAAACCATACTCTTTTCTAGATTTCAACATCTTAGGTGGGAGCTCCTTGTAGACTGTAATCTTGGATCCGCTCACTTGCACAGAAGTGAGAAAAGATTTTTGCAAAATGTCATTTCTTATTGCTCTGTCTGTAAAATATATGACCACATCTCTAGGCAGTTGTCTTTGTCTGGCCACCCACGAGTTAACTCTATAGATTTTATCTATTTTACAAAAAACCGTCTCAGGTTCAACTTTTAAAATCACAGCTAGGGCTTCGGCACAGATCTGTCTCAAATCTTGTCTCTCCTCTTCTCTAATTCCTCGAAGCCTTATAGCAAATTCCATTGCACGAAATTGCATCATAACAATATCATTCTCAACTCTCTGCATCTTGTCATCAACATCAAGAAATTTATGATCATTATTTTTCATCTTAGCATTAACTTCTAATTTAAATTCATCCACTTTTGTCTCAACTTTCATAATAAATCCTGCCAGACCAGACGCCACATCCGTTATTTTTTTGGTCACCATCTTTTGGCTCTGCTGCATTTCCTGCATAATTTCCTGTTGTGACTTTTGAATCTTTTCATCTATTTTATTTATTTTATCATCCATGTCTTGAAATTTCTCATCCAAAATATTTGAAATGAATGCTTTTAATTCTCCCATATCCAAATCTTTTTTTTGGGCTTGTGACTGCGTATCCTGCTTACGTGGGGGGGATCCCCCCCCCTGTTTTGCCTTCCTGCTTTTTTGAAGCCATCCTGCCACGTAAGCTAGCTTTCTTAAAAAGGGAGGGTCCGCCTCTTCTGCCACCTCCACAATACCTTCTAAAAAAGTCCCCCAGAATTACTCAAGACAAAGCTATAATGCAGCAAAGACAAGTAAAAGGGAGAGATTTTCCTCTTATTTCTGTTGCAGCCGGAGCAACTCTGTAACAACTTTTTAACTTTGTAGCAAGACAAGATAACTTCACCAATCCACACCCACTAATTCATTTGCTGAGCGCCATATTTTTCCAATCACTTTCACTCATTCCGAGACTTTCACTTCAGTAAAAAAGTTCAGCAAAGAACTAATACTTGCAGTTCAAAATTTCAGGGTTCAGGTGGATTGCGGATGTTTATTTGAGTTATTTCCTCGCTCTTTAAAGGTTTCCTGAGGTCGGCTTGTTCTGCAAGAGCAGAAGACGTCCCACGCCGCCCGGAGTTTCAGCAGGTTGTAAGGGAGCCGCGCCTGCTTCCTCCCCAGAAACAGTTCCCTGGGGGGGTTGCAGGGGCTCTACCTGTGCCCTGCTGCCTCTTCTTCTTTAATCCTAAGGATTTCGAAGATTTCAAGCCGCTTCGCAGTCAGGAAGCGGCTCTACAAGCGGCGGGGGTGGCGGTGCTAAAAGAAAGCACCGTCGCCGCCGAAGACGAGGAAACCGGAAGTCTGAGCAAAAACTGATATTGAACAAACCTCTCTGTATTGCTGGACTTTCTGAATATTCTCTTATCTGTTGTGTATTGGCTTTGAAAAACACTCCCTTTGTAAGTAAAAGATTCTTGGCAGCCAGCCACTGGGTTGCTGCCAATTCTGCTCTTGGAGAAACTTTTGTCGGCTGGTTTATTTCACTATTGACTGTCTGTGGGGGTGCGTGTGTGAGACGGGGACAGAACAAGTTGTAACATTTCAGTCACAGTCAGCAAGACTTGTCCAAACAGTTTTTCAAAGGAATATTTATCAACACAAACCTTATCTTGCTTGGCAAGCTGCCAGGTAACTGGTTTCCAAACACAGAGTAAGGCAAAACTTGGCACAGTCTCTTAGAGTCACGAACAGAACTTTCCACTCCTGAAACAAACAAACAAATGAATTGTTTCCTGCAAAAGCCCCCTCCCTGTTCGCTCCTCTTTTGTTTCCTATGGGAGGGGCCAATTACTTCCAAGGTGTGGCTTTACTCCCAAGACGACCCTGCTTTCTGAGTTGTTCTTGTCTTCTGGCAGCTCTGAGTATGCCCACACTGAGAACGGGCTCCAGCTGTTCCTCTGCCTCACTGCTGTCTAACTCCCTCTCTGCCTCTGACGTAGAGCCCTCATCCGAGCTTTTCCCAGCCCTCAGGACTGGCCCATGTTCCTCCCCAATCTCCTCACTGTCCAACTCTGCTGCCAGGTCCACTGACCGCTGGCAGGCCACAACATCCTTGTGGCACATGGCCTGGTGTTTTTTGCCTCCAAGTTTGCCTAGGCCGCTCTCGGCCCCTCTGCTGCACTTTCTGCTTTGATAAACCTGCAGGCTGGTTGGAAGGAGTAAATAACCCGCCCTTTTCTAGCCTTCATTGATCTGCCTGGCAGGACAGGAATGCAATGTAAAAGTACCACTTGGCTTCCCATTGATTTTTCTGTTGGATGCACAGTCCTTGGATTGTCAGCAGAGACGAGGGAGCCTTGATGAATAAAGATCCCTGGACATTTTATTTATTTATTTATTTTGCTGGATTCTGCTTGCATCTCTATTACCTACAGACAGTCTTTTATATGTTAGGCTAGAAATAATTAAACCACAGGTTAATGCTTGCTGTTCATCTTGTAAAGTTGAAGCTCTCCAAAGGAGCTGCTTAAAGATTCTTTTTCTTGACACTGAAGGGCTTATAAGTAGCACCCCGGGAATATTAGGGTACTGCAGCCTGTCTTTATGACAAAGGAGGACTTTTACTGTCTGGTGATCCATGAAGAGCCTTCTGCAAAGAAATTTAAGTCAAATTAAATCAAACTGTTTTTAGGAGATAGTATAGTTTTTGTTTTTGTTTCTTTTGTAAATAATGTGAGAATGATCTTGGAAGATAGGAAAGTGGAAGGGAATGGAATAGAATAGAATAACAGAGTTGGAAGGGACCTTGGAGGTCTTCTAGTCCAACCCCCTGCTTAGACAGGAAACCCTACATCACTTCAGACAAATGGTTATCCAATATCTTCTTAAAAACGTCCAGTGTTGGAGCATTCACAACTTCTGGAGGCAAGTTGTTCCACTGGTTAATTGTTCTCACTGTCAGGAAATTTCTCCTTAGTTCTAGCTTGCTTCTCTCCTTGATTAGTTTCCACCCATTGCTTCTTGTCCTGCCCTCAGGTGCTTTGGAAAATAGCTTGACTCCCTCTTCTTTGGGGCAGCCCCTGAGATATTGGTAGACTGCTATCCTGTCTCCCCTGGTCCTTCTTTTCATTAAACTAGACCTACCAAGTTCCAGCGACCATTCTTCATATGTTTTCGCCTCCAGCCCCCTAATCATCTTTGTTGCTCTTCTCTGCACTCTTTCCAGATTCTCAACATCTTTTTCACATCGTGGTGACCAAAACTGAATGCCAAATTCCAAGTGTGGCCTTACCAAGGCCTTATAAAGTGGTATTAACCCTTCACGTGATCTTGATTTTATCCCTCTGTTTATGCAGCCTAGAACTGTGTTGGCTTTTTTGGCAGTTGCTGCACACGGCTGCCTCCTATTTAAGTGGTTGTCCACTAGGACTCCAAGATCTCTCACACAGTTACTGCTATTGAGCAAGATACCACCTATACTGTACCTGTGCATTTTGTTTTTATTGCCTAAATGTAGAACCTTGCTTTTTTCATCATTGAATTTCATTTTGTTAGAAAGTGCCCAATGTTCAAGTCTGTCAAGATCCCTCTGTATCTTCAGCCTATCTTCTGGAGTGTTGCTGCCTAGGGACGTTGCTGCCTGGAAGATGCAGCGTAGGGATTGATCAGATAAGAGAGGGAAGAGCCCACAGCTGCATAACAGACAGAAAACTCAGGAAGGAACCTCTCTAAAGTCTCAGACCATAAAGGTGAGTGGGGGGAGATGTCCTTACAGTTTTTTCAATTTTTTGTTAATGCAGCTGTCAACCCTGAAGTGAACCTGGCTGGCTGAGGTCATCTTTGAGGCTTCATGGTTGCCACAAAGCGGAGTGGGAGAAAGGAAGTGAGGGAAATTAGAGAGCTCGTCTTGGCCGTCAAAATAAAAAGTTTTCTTGTGGGAACCAAGGTCATTCTAACAGGTGGCTGAGAAGAGGAAGAGTGGAGTAACCAGGCAACCTGCCAGCACCACAATTGGACAATGTGACCGATGACTTGGGGGGAAGGGGGGACTTTCACTTTTTAATTACCCATATTTTTCAGAATATAACACTCTCCTGAGTATAAGACACACCTTAGTTTTGGAGTAGGAAAATAAGAAAAAAAAATTCTGCCTCTGCCTACCAGCATCCATCGGCATTCATTTGGCTAACGTCCTGTCAGTGTATGAGACTGTTTGGAAACTGAAACAGTATTTGCTGTGTGAGCAACAAGGAAGGAGACAGCAAGGAGCCTTGATGTGACTTAGGTCAATTGTTCTAAAGCTACATGCTGTGCTGATCTCTGAAACTAAAATTGAAACTGAAACTCCTCTCCTCTGCTTGTGTTTTGCTTGCTGCTGCAAACTCTGACAGTCCTTGCAGCAAATAGCAAACAGCCAGGTCAGATTCAGCATATTATTGCAGCCTGATTCAGCATCAGCAGCTGATTGGCGAAGTGGATCGCCTCCCGGAATACCCCGAATCAGCTGTTCCAGGCTGCAGGGATTGCCATAGACTATCACTTCCTCTGTGCCCCGCATTTTGGCTACATTCAATGTATAAAACGCACCCAAATTTTCACCCTCTTTTAAGGGGGAAAGTGCATCTTATACTCCAAAAAATATGGTAGGTGAAAACTGCGGGAACCTTCAGAGTCGGTTTTCACCGGCTGTGCTGATATGATATATCCAATAAATTGTTCTTTGAGGAATCTACCTGCCTCAGAGTTCTGCTCTGCATGGATGCATTACTTGGAATGCTGATGGCAGCCTTATAATAAATTAGAATTAGCTTATCTGGTTGTGTTCCCTATTTGATTCACGATATCAAATCGCATCAAAGAATAAACTGGACTCTTGAAAGTCCCTAATTAAATATATTACTTCAGTCATGAATATATTGTAGTAAGTTACCAGGGAAAATGTATTTTCATTAGGGGACTGGACTCAAGGCTAAAACATATAAAGAATGGTTGCTGGAACTGGCTAGTCTGATGAAAAGAAGGACCAGGGGAGACATGATAGCAGCGTTCCAATCTCTCAGGGACTGCCCCAAAGAAGAGGGAGTCAAGCTATTCTCCAAAGCACCTGAAGGCAGGACAAGAAGCAATGGATGGAAACTAATCAAGGAGAGAAGCAACTTAGAACTAAGGAGAAATTTCCTGACAGTTAGAACAACTTGCCTCCAAAAGTTGTGAATGCTCCAACACTGGGAGTTTTAAAGAAGAGATTGGATAACCATTTGTCTGAAATGGTGTAGGGTTTCCTGTCTAAGCAGGGGGTTGGACTAGAAGACCTCCAAGGTCCCTTCCATCTCTGTTATTCTATTTCTATTTCATCCCATCGCTGTTGTGATTCCAGCATGAAGCCAATGAACGTACTGTGCATTGCTTCAAACATTTGTGGCAATGGAATAGTCTATAAAACAAATAGCTTCCTGAATCTACACAGAGCTATAAAGCCATGCCAATTTGCAAATTTTATTTAAAAAAAAAAACAAAAACATAAAAATCAAGGCCTCTTGCTTATTTATGGATCCTCCTCTCTGTTTTATGGCTGTTCCTGGCCAAGATTTCTAGAATTGTTGCAAAATGCTGCAAAATGACCAGATATTCACTTGCCTGTTTTCCTTCCTTCCAAAGACATGTGTGTGTATGTGTGTGAGAGAGAGAGGTGTGTGTGTTTGTGTGGTAACAATCTTTGGCTGCCAGGAGGAATGTCTCTTGAGGTTCTGACATAATTTGGCAAGTGCACCTGCAGCAAAATAAAAACATTCACTGTGTTGCCGTTTTTCTGTTTGTAGAATCTCTTCCCTGTTTAAGCTTCTTTTACGATATTTTATTTTCTTTGCCATCTGATTGTTTGTATTTCGTTACTTCGAAGGATCTGTTGTCTGACTGTGGGAAAATCAAGCTCAGGAAGAGACTATCAGGAAGAGAGAAAGTGTGGCTTGTGCCAGGAGGATTACAGATCCAAATACAGATCCAAATACAGATTAACAGAGTTGATAGTGATTTTATAGTCATCTAGTCCAACCCCCACTCCCCGTCCAAACATATCCTGTCCGTGTAGGCGTCCACGCATGTCCGTGCGTGCACACACAGTTTGGGCACTCAGCAGTGATGAAATCCAAATTTTCTTACTACCGGTTCTGTGGGCGTGGCTTGGTGATGGCCGTGGCATGGTGGGCATGGAAGGGAAGGATGCAGGGATGGGTTGCCCCGGTTCACACCGGTTCTATAGAACTGGTAGAACCCACCCCTGGAAGGATACTACAAAATCTCCATTCCCAAGTAATAAACTACAGAGCGAAATGTTGATTGATTTTGTAAAAATTCTAAGAGAAAAGGGAAATAAATTTTTGATAAGATTTGGATATTAGTTGTGATCAAGAAGAGGTGAAATATAGATTTGGTGTAATGGGTCTTAAATTGAGAAATGTATATGAAATATTGATTGTTAAAATGATAGAGATTTAGAATGGTGTTTATAGTCTAGAATGTTGGGCGAAATAATTGAATGATAAATGTTTAGAATAAGATTTTTTTTATTTATTTTTAATTTTTTAAAAAAGATGTAATTGGATAAAAATGGGAACAAAATTGATTGTGGGAATCTTAAGAATTGTACTTACTATATGACAGAACAAGCACCTGCTCTAAAAAGATGTATTTTATGTTTTGTGTTTTGAAAAATAAAAAAAAAATTGGAAAAAAAAATCTCCATTCCCACCCCACTCTTGGGCGAAGGATATTGCAAAATCTCTATTCCCACCCTACTTTGGGGCCAGCCAGAGGAGGTATTTGCCAGTTCTCCGAACTACTCAAAATTTCCGCTACCGGTTTTCCAGAACCTGTCAAGAACCTGCTGGATTTCACCCCTGGCACTCAGTATCTAAAAGATTCGCCATCACTGGTATGGTGTCTTCTGCTTGGGTGGAGGGTTGGACTAGATAACCTCCAAGGTCCCTTCCAATTCTGTTAATCTGAGTAAGATAACCTTGTTACCAAACAAGGCAGGAGGAAGTCGAGCACCCACATTTCATCAGAATTCATTTCTCTTTTGAAACGGATTCAAAAGTAAATTCGCCTTCATTAAATTAAATGAAAGCCAGCGGGAACAAAAATGATTTTTTTTTTCCTGCCTGTGCTATTTGAAACAGCTTTCCTAAGACTTTCATAAGAAAACTGCCTGCAATCTGTTTTGCGTCTTCTACTTCTTTTTGACTGAAAAGGGTCATTTAATTTCCATCCTGCACATCAAAGTCTTCAATTCCTTAATTGGAAATAGGCAGGTGAAGATCTAAATAACTTGATTTTCCAGTCCCTGGCAATTGCTAAAATTGAGGGGAACTTAATCTTGAGCAAGATTACTAGATATTCACTAATAATAATTCTCTCCTCTGAAGCAGTTGGCTTTTAACAGCTTCCATCGCTGGGACTAAATGCGCTATTTAGAAAGCCACAAATAATAGTGCACGTTCTTTCCCAGAGGGAATCTCATGGTGCTTATTTTTTTGGGGGGGGGGTGTTTGTTTTGTTTTTGATGAGGGAAAATATTCTACAAGATCCTTTTTTTTTGCAAAGCAGGAGGGAAAAGAAAAACAAATTGTATCTTGACTTTGTGACAGCAAAGATTTTAAAGAGAGAAGAACAGATTTGGGGGCTGGAAGGTAGAATCCTACGTCTTATATCTTAGGGTTTTGCACCATTTTATCTTTACACTTACCAGCTAAAATTTGGCAGGACATTTTTTTTTTGTTTCCGGTACAACTTCAGTTTATGCTGGGGGATATTATTGAATTTTTAAGCCAAGAATCTGAGAGCATAAAGTGAGGTTCCCCTTTTAATGTAGATAGGTAAATGCAGGTCCAGCTGGATGATCACTGAAGGGCCCTCTTTATTCATAGCATTGTAGGAAAAAAAATGTGCTTGCAAATTAACCAGTTGAGACAGTACAGAGGCAGAACAAAAGTTCCTTTGAAGTAGAAACATTTACAGAGGGGCCCCTCAGTTGTCAGAGATAAGAGACATTTGGTGATATACAGTATGAAGGTTAAAGAGATCAAGTATGACCACATGTAATATTAACAAAAGATAATTTGAATCTATGCTTCAGTAATTGGCAAAGACTTATGACTGTTGGCAAAGAATAAAATAACGGTAATTGGGAAGTGTCAATTAAATATGACAAATGTATATGATCACATAAACTGCTGAGTTAACAGAATCCTTTGTCTAGAAGGGTATAAAAACCATTGTACCTAATTTCTGTCTTTGTTCAACGCTTCATGTACAGAGCTTTGAACCTATTGCGCAATATACATTGTCTCTGATTAACCCCAAAAAGTTGTGTTGGTCTTATTAAATCCACAGCACTTTGCCCCTGTTGAGTTCTCCTACTTATTCTATCCCCCAAACTCTCCTTTGCAAAAGAGAGAGGATGTATTTTTTTCTCACTATCAGTGGTGGGTTGCTACCAGTTCGCCCTGGTTCACACGAACCGGTAGCAGCAGCGGCAGAAGGCTCCACCCACCTGCCCGGACATCATCAAATACGCTCTGCGCATGCGCAGAAGTGGCACACACATGAGTGAACCAGTAGCAAACGTAAGTGAAACCCACCATATATATGTGTGTGTGTGTGTGTGTGTGTGTGTGTGTTTCTTCTAGACAGGTTTTCCCTACGTAGCCAAGGTTTTTTTTTTTTTATTGAAAAAGTTTTAAAACAAACACAGTTTCCCCACAACCCTCCCTCCCAACCCCCCTCCCCCTCCCCGACTTCCCAGAGCAGAACACAAGGTATTTCTATTGACCTTTAACAATAAACTAAATTACATAACCAATCATCAAACTAACACCCCCTAAAAAAAAAATCCTTAACCCCCCATATATAAAATCTTATTTCTTAAACATAATACTTCTAATATCACTTATATAGCTCTTATACAAATAAAAGAAATCATTCATAAGCTATTTGATATTTTTTGGTCTGATACTTATTTTGTATATAATCAATCCATCTTCTCCAGTCCTGTATATACCTTTCTTGTGTGTGATCCTTCAGATATGCTGAAATTTTAGCCATTTCAGCTAAATTAGTTACTTTCAATATCCAATCATCAATAGTAGGCAAAAAGTCCTTCTTCCAGTGTTGTGCTACCAACAATCTTGCTGCTGTTATCAAGTTCAAAATCAATTTAGTCTCTGCAACTGTACAGTCCGTAGTTATACCCATTAAGAACAACTGTGGAGTAAATTTCAGTCTCTTTTTAAAAATATTCTGCATCACCCACCAAATCTTTATCCAAAATGCTTTGATTTTTCTACAAGTCCACCATATATGATAATAAGTTGCATCATCACAGTCACATCTCCAACATTTAGCTTGCACATTAGGATACATACATGATAATTTTTTGGGATCTAAGTGCCATCTATAGAACATTTTATAAAAATTTTCTCTTAAATTTTGTGCTTGTGTAAATTTCACATTTCTAATCCAAATCTTTTCCCAAGTCTCCATCATTACTGGCTCTTGAAAATTTTGTGCCCATTTAATCATACAATCTTTAACCAATTCCGTCTCAGAATCTATTTCCAATAAAGCATTATACAACCTTTTAATATGCATTTGTTTTTGATCTCTAATTTGTTTTACCAAATTCTCCTCATTTTGCACAAAGCCAGTTTTTTGATCTTCCTTCCATCTAGCTTGAAGTTGACCGTACTGAAACCATGTGTAAATTATACCTTCTTCTCTCAGTGTATCTAAAGATTTCAAATACATTACCCCCCTTTCCATAATAAGAAGCTCTTTATAATTAATCACCTCCTGTTTTTGTTCTATACTTATATTTTCTATTGCATGTCTAGGAGTGGATGGACAAGAGCTGGTGGTCCTGAAAGAGCTTCCTCCTAAAATGTTAAGAGATAGAAAGCAGTTTGGTTTTTTGGTGAATGAACTAAGAAATCAGCAGCTCCAGTACAGATGGGATGTCCCCTTTGGGATAATAGTGACATATGCTGGGCAAAGACATCGCTTAAACACAGTTGGAAAGGCAAAAGATTTTTATGTCAATGTTTTAAAGGCTGGAAGGCCACCCTCACCAGGGGGTGCTAGAAAGCAATTGGAAACGACACAACAAGAGAAAGATGGAGGGCAACCACAAATTTACGCTCAAGCTCTAGCTGGAGGAGCTAATTTGGAAGAAGATTTACTGCTGAGTGGGGGTCCACCACCAACCCTTGAGTCATTAACGATGATACAGCTGCCAAAAGATCAACGACTGACAAGAGCTACTTACAAACAACATCTGGCACGACAGCCTCAAGATTCAACCCAACAAGTTCAAAAAACACAAGCAGTGGGAGGAGCTAGGCCGAAGTATAATATGGCGGAGGAGGTTCAGCTGATGCTCTCAAAGCTTGGAGCGCCAAGAGATGGCAAATAAATTCTTATCTTGGAATGTCAATGGTTTAAATTCTCCACAAAAAAGAAAGAAAATATTTCACTACTTGAAGCAATTTCAGAATGATGTTATTTGTTTGCATGAAACGCATATTAAATCTTCAGATCAAAAGTATTTGATAAATTCGAAATTAGGTACACATTTTGTGGCATCAGCACCAGAGAAGAAAAATGGCCTAGTTATATACATTAAAAGAGGTTTAGTGGCTAATTTAATTGAGGCTGATACTCAAGGTAGATATATTGCAATTGAATTAACAACACAGAATGGGAAGCTGCTTGTAATTGGAGTATACGCACCTAATCAACAACAAGATAAATTTTATAAACTTTTACATACTAAAATATTACAATGGGATTATAGATCTTTACTTCTAATGGGTGATTGGAATGGGGTAATAAATACCCAGAAAGATAAAAAAAGTCTATCTAAGATATCCATGCGTGCTAAGTTGCCTAAATCTTTTTTTGATATTTTGGAGGATATGGAGCTCAGAGATATTTGGAGAGAAAGGAATGTATCAGAAAGTGATTTTACTTTTTTTTCAGATAGGCATCAATCTTTCTCTAGGATTGATTTTATATTAACTACAAATGATCTTTTTTCTAGGGTGAAGAATACGAAGATATGTCCAAGATCTTTAACTGATCATAGCCCGGTTTGGGTGGAATTAGAGCAGGAAAGAGGGGAAAGGAGGTCTTGGAGGTTAAATGAGAATTTATTTAGATATGAAGATAACTTGTGTGAGCTTAAAAAACAAATGAAAGAATTTTTTGTTAACAATATGAATAAAGGAACCTCGATGGAGATGGTATGGGATGCGAGTAAGGCATATATGAGAGGAACATTAATTTTTTTGAACAATAAATATAGACTAAAACAACAAAACAGACGGAAAGAGATAGAGGAGGAAATTAAAAAGAAAGAACAATCGCTTATAACTAACCCGGGAGATAAAAAGGCAAAAGATATGATCAATATTTTAAGAGAGCAACTTAATATGTTATTGGCTGGGCAAGTAGCAACTAGCATACAATATGCCAGACATAATACATTTTGTAATGCTAATAAACCTGGGAGATGGTTGGCTTACACGATGAGGAAAAAACAAAAATCACGTGTTATAGATAAGATAGAATTTAGAGGTAAAGAAATTTATCAACAGAATTTAATAAAAAAGGCTTTTTTGGAGTTTTATACAAAGTTATATGCTAAAGATGTGATTCAAGATGTTGATATTGATAGATATTTAAAGATGGAGATTCCTGAATTAACACTGGAACAGAGAGAGAGATTGAATCAGCCAATAACGTCCGAGGAAATTGTTGGGGCAATTAAACAATTAAAAATAGGTAAGGCTCCAGAAACAGATGGACTAACAGCTGTCTATTATAAACATTTACAATCTGAAATGTTAGAACCACTCAAAATTTTATTTAATAAAATACAAGTAGGAGGAGGAGTACCACCTTCCTGGAAAACAGCTTTTGTCTCACTAATTCCAAAGGAGGACCAAAACTCCATTAAACCTGAGAACTTCAGGCCAATTTCACTTCTGAATACTGATTATAAGATTTTTGCTAAGATATTGGCTAATAGATTAATGCCAGTTATGCAACAAATAATTCATAATGATCAATCAGGGTTTATAAAAGGGAGACAAATGAGATATAATGTTAGACAAATCGTAAACTTACTGGAATACTTGGAAAAAAATAATCAAGTCCCTGCAGCGTTTATATTTTTGGATGCAGAGAAGGCATTTGATCGTTTGAACTGGCAATTTTTGTTTAAAATAATAGAGAAAATGCATTTTGGGGAATATTTTACACAATCAATTAGAGCGATATATCAGCAGCAAACAGCACAAATTATAGTTAATGGAGGTTTAACAGAGGCTTTTAAAATTGAGAAAGGAACAAGGCAGGGGTGTCCTCTGTCCCCACTATTATTTATTTTGACTTTGGAGGTACTATTGAACAAGATACGGGACTCAGAAAAATTGAAGGGTATTGTAATTAGACAACAAGATTATAGATTAAGAGCATTTGCAGATGATTTGGTTATTACCTTATCCCAACCTATAGAGTCGGTTCTATATATATTGGATATAATTGATCAATACGGGAAAGTATCAGGATTTAAAGTTAACCCACATAAGACAAAGATGATAGTTAAAAATATGACTATACTGGAAAGAGATAAACTGGCAAGATTAACAGATTTTGAAATAGTTAAAAAGGTTAAATATCTAGGGGTATACATAGCAGCTTCAAATACAAAATTATACAAAAACAATTATGAGGTTCTTTGGCAGAAGGTACAGAAGGATATGGAAAATTGGAAAAAATTACAGTTGTCTTTATTGGGAAGAATTGCAGCAATTAAAATGAATGTCTTACCTAGATTTTTATTTTTGTTCCAAATGATACCTGTGCTTAAGAAAGATGAGAATCTGAGAGAATGGCAGAAAGGTGTTAATACTTTTATTTGGGCTGGGAAAAAACCCAGAATAAAAATGAAAATTATGCAAGATACACGTGAAAGAGGGGGTCTCAAAATGCCTAATTTAAGATTATATTATGAAGCAGCGGTTTTATCACAAATTAGTGATTGGTTTAATTTAACTGAGGGGAGAATTTTGAATTTAGAAGGTTATGACTTGTTATATGGATGGCATGCCTATTTGTTATATGACAAAAAAGTGGATAAAGTATTTAAGGCTCATATATTAAGAAATGCTTTGTTGAGGGTTTGGAAAAAATATCAATATAAGTTAAATTATAAGATACCCGTAGCCAAGGTTTTTTTGTAGCTCCAGCTCAGTAGAATCACATCTACTCGGTTCTGGGCTTTTTTCATATATATATATGCAAGTTTTGGCGTATTTGGGTCTTTTCCCGTGTAAGATTGAGAGTATCTTGGCGACTTTTCGACAAGGTCCCACTCATCATCTTCAGGCTGGTGTCTTCGGCTTCGTGCCTGTGCGAGCAAAGCGTGATCGGAGATGCCGTCTCTCTATAAATACAGGTGGGGAGGTGTGAAGTGCTGGCTCTGTTGCTGTAGGTGGGTTGGTTGGGTGTGTTGTTACATCTTGATTAGTTGATGGAGTTGATCTTTGCAGATTAGTCGGCTGTTTCGTAACATCCTGTGTGGGTGAGGTCCTAGCTGTGTGCCCATTAGTCTTTTGTGTTTTAATGACCTGGGTAATGGGATGTGTGGTAGCATCCTGAGCTCTATTGTTGTGACATCCTGAGTCCTGCACTACAACATCCTGGGTAGTTGGCTGTGTTGTGGCATCCTGAGCTTTGATGTTGTAAGATCCTGAGTTCTGTGATGTATTGTCTTGAGCAGATGGCTGTGATGCAACATCCTGGGCTTTGGTTTGGCTCCGAGTCTGAAGTCTTGTCATGTGCTCATGGCGTGTGTTAGTTTGCTTTGTGTGGGGATCGGGTGGGGGCGCAGCAGCTGGTGATGCCACCGTGGTCCAGCCCCTGGACATTGATTGCATTTCGTCTATGGGATGGGATTGGGTTTGAGTCTGATGAGGATGATTGGTGGTGGCGTCATGTGTTATCCTGTGTCTGGTGTCAATGTTTGTGGCTGGGGCTCGTTTGTTGACTAGGGCTAGTTTCCAGATGTCTGGTAGGCGGAGGTATCGTCACGTTTATTCATGTTATAGGGGGGGTTTCTCTATTTCAATGGCTTCCATGATTATTCTCTTGTTGAAGTGTTCAGTTTTGGAGATTAATTTGGTTCCTTCAAAATCAATTTCATGTCCTGTTGTTTTAAGGTGCTGGAAAAGGGAGGAAGTTTTTTCTTCTTTTCTGACTGTGTTCTTGTGTTCTGCGATGCGTGCATTTATTCTCCTATTGGTTTGTCCAATGTATGTGGCTGGGCAGATTTTTCATGGTATTTCATAGACTCCTTGGTTTTCTAGCTGGATCTTGTCTTTGGGATTTCTTAAGATGTTGGCTATTTTTTGGTCAGGGCAGAAGGTTGTCCTGATGTTGTGTTTGTGGAGAATTTTGCTGATTTTATCTGTGGTGCCTTTGATGTAAGGGAGGAGGGCGATGCCATTGTCCTGTTCTGTGTCTCGGTTCTTGGGGGGTGTCTCCCTGAGGATTAGGTTGGTAATTGTGTTTTGGAATCCATTAGAGATGAATATGTTTGTGAGAGTGTGTAATTCAGTTTTCAAGTGGTCTTTGTCGGCTAGGCGTTTGGTTCTGGAAATGAGAGTCTTGGCTACGGAGTTGATCTGTGCAGGGTGATGATGTGATTGGGTGTTTAAGACACAGAACAGGGCAATGGCATCACCCTCCTTCCTTACATCAAATCACCCATGATGATGACATGGCAGGTGGGCGGAGCCTCCCGCCAGTTTTCTACTGGTTCTATAGAACCGGTCTGAACTGGGGGCAAACCCACTACTGGTTTTCACTCTTCCACTGCTGTGCATACACAATTCTTGCTGTGGTCAAGATGTGTAATATGAGGTATATTGTCCCTTTATCATAGCCATCTGATATAATACCTAATAAAAATAATTCTGGCTTAAACTCTCACAGTTCTCTTGAGATATGTAAATGAAGAGTCCATCATCTAGAACAGGGATGGCTAACCTTTTTGCCATCGCGTGCCAGGAGGGAGGGCGGGGGAGGTTCTCTAGGAGTCTCTGGAGGCTGGGGACAGCAAAAAAACATCACTTCCTGTCCAACCGGAAGTTGGGAAACGGGCCATTTCGGGCCTCCGGAGGGCCTCCGAGAGGGTGGGGAAGGCTGTTTTCGCCCTCCCCAGATGCATAGAGAGGATCTGGAGCCAGGTGAGAAAGAAAAACGGGCCTCCCCCCACCCAGGCCCTCCGGAGGCAGGAAACAGCCTGTTTCTCTACTTCTGGTGGACCCAGAAGGCCTGAAAATCAGCTGGCCAGCGTGCAGATACGCGCCAGAGCTGAGCTGGTGTGCCCACTGATATGGCTATGTGTGCCACCTGTGGCACGTGTACCATAGGTTCACCATCACGGATCTAGAACAAAAGTATCTCAAAGGGTTAAATCGTGGCAACTGGAGCAAAGTTTATTAAAACCGAGACGTTTCGTTACCCATCCAAGTAACTGCTTCAGTCAAAATGAAGATTTGGGTAGGCAGGGAATCAGCAAGTAATTGGAAAGAATCAACTCCTGCCATACAGACTGCAGGGGGTTTCTCCCCAAAATAGTTCTTTCCAATGATCCTCTGCCTGGTTTACATGATAAGTCCTGGAGAAAAGCAAAAAAACATCTTAACATGACTTTAGCCTGCTTCTTTCCGAGGCTGGAGATAAGACACAGGGAATATTATGAATACACATAGTCCTTGACTTACAACAGTTAGTTTATTGACCGTAGAAAGCAGGGGTGAAATCCAGCAGGTTCTAACAAATTCTGGAGAACTGGTAGCAGAAATTTTGAGCAGTTTGGAGAACCGGCAAATACTATCTCTGGCTGGCCCCAGGAGTAGGGTGGGAATGGAGATTTTGTGGTATCCTTCCCCTTTCATGCCCACCAAGCCACTCCCACCAAGCAACACCACGCCCACCAAACCACGCCCACAGAACCGGTAGTAAGAAAAATTGGATTTCACCACTGGTACAAAGTTAATAGATTAACAGAATTGGAAGGGACATTGTAGGTCATCTAGTCCAACCCCCCGCCCCCCAAGCAGGAGACCCTACACCATTTCTGACAGATGGCAGTCCAATCTCTTCTTGAAAGCTTCCAGGGATGAAGCTCCCACAACTTCTGAAGGCAACTTCTGTTCCACGGGTTGATTGTTCTCACTGTCAGGAAATTCCTCCTTATTTCTAGGTTGAATCTCTCCTTGGTCAGTTTCCATCCATTATTCCTTGTCTGGCCTTCGGGTGCCTGGAAAATAGCTTGACCCCCTTCCTCCTCTCTGGGGAAGCCCCTCAAATATTGGAAGACTGCTATCCTGTCTCCCCTGTCCTTCTCTTCACTAGACTAGCCAGGCCCAGTTCCTGCAACCATTCATTGTATGTTTTGGCCTCCAGTCCCCTCATCATCCTGATTGCTTTTCTCTGCACTCTTTCTAGAGTCTCGACGTCTTTTTATAGTGTGGTGACCAAAACTGGATGCAGTGCTCTAGGTGTGGTCTTACTAAGGTTTTATAGAGTGATATTAGTGATTGATCTTGATTGTAGCTCTCAGTTACAATGGCACTGCAGAATGTGACTTATGACCATTTTTCACAGTTACAACCTTTGCAGCATCTCCATGATCATGTGCTGAAAATTCAGTTGCTTGGCAACTGGTTCATATTTAGGACCATTGCTGTGCCCCAAGGTTATGTGATCCTCTTTTCTGACCTTCTGACAAGCAAATTCAATGGGGGAGCCTGTTTCATTTAACAAGCAGATTAGTCACTGAATCACTGCAATGATTCAGTTAACAGCTGTGGCAAGAAAGGTGGGATAAAACTCACTTAGCAAATGTCTTACTTAACAACAGAAATTTTGTGCTTAATTGTGGCCGTAAGTTGAGGGCTACTTGTATATATCCTTTGGGAACAGCTGGTAAGCATCGTGGTGCTGTGGTTAATAAGCTGGAGACAGAGTAGAGTAGAGTAGAGTGGAGTGGAGTGGAGGGGAGGGGAGGGGAGGGGAGAGGAGAGGAGAGGAGAGGAGAGGAGAGGAGAAGAGAAGAGAAGAGAAGAGAAGAGAAAATAGAACAGGAATAGAATGGAATGGAATTAGAATTAGAATTAGAATTAGAATTAGAATTAGAATTAGAATTAGAATTAGAATTAGAATTCTTTATTGGCCAAGTGTGATTGGACACACAAGGAATTTGTCTTCGGTGCATAAGTTCTCATTATACATAAAAGCTGTAAGTGATAAATCGTGATCATAGTCATCATAAAAACACATTCATCATAAATCATAAGATACAACACTTAGAGATAGAATCAACATAAATTGTACTAGGAAACTAAATAAAACAATATAAATTGGAAAGATCCAAACAACAAAGTTATAGTCCTAAGTAGAAAAGGAGATAGGTAATAGGAAAGATAAGAAAGAACAATATTAATGCAATCTTACTAAATAGTTTGACAGTGTTGAGGGAATTAGTTGTTTAGCAGAGTGAAAGGTTCACATTGATAAAAGAAATATTAAAAAAATCTGAGGCTTTATCCCTATTTCTTGGTCTCATCCCTATTTCTTATTCCTGCAGCTAAATTCCCATCTAACACTTCTGTCCCTGCCTATCAGTCACAATTCAAAAACTAGAATCACAAACTGTAAACTCTCTCGGGTAAGGGAAGCTGGCAGCTTTACTCCAGCTGTATTCATATCTCAGGTGCATCCACGCAATATATATTATGCTTGGTTAGCTTTCTGTGTGATAGTGTGAGTGTAGCCTGTTGGAGGATTTATTTATGCTACCCTGGCAATTTTAGTAACGAGGAAAAAGCATATTTAGTTATAATATTCTGTTATAATTTTCTGTTGAGTCGTTATCTAGGCCACAGTATCAAAGTTTATTTGTTTGTAGAAGCTGGGGCTATTTTATTCCTTTGCTTTCTTTTTTGACATTTAAGGCAATCCTAATGCAATCTGGTTGGGGAAATTATGACCTCATTAGACTGAGCTGTGGCAAAATTTGGATGTTGGTTTTTAGAAGATTTGAAAGATTTAAGTGGGAATTTCGGTGTTAAGACATTTTCCTCTCCCTCCATCAAAAAAGGAACAATTGGTCCAATTTTGGAGTATATGTAAGTTGCCAAGACAACCCAGCCTTTTAGACTTTTTTGTCCAATTTTGTCTACTTAGCATTAGAACTTTACTATAATTTGCCTGGACTTACCTTTCGAAACGTATCTACCATATTTTTCAGTGTATAAGATGCTCTGGACTATAAGACGCACCTACCTTTTTTGGTGAGGAAAACAAGAAAAAGAAATCTGCCTCTGCCTCCCAGCAATTTTGCCTCATTGCAGCAAACAGCAAATAGACTGCTTTACTTTCATTTTCGTTTTCAGCATAGCTTGATTAGCACAAGAAAAAGAAATCTGCTCCCAGCAATTTACCTCCTTGCAGCAACCAGCAGAGGCCCCACAAAACAGCTGAGAGTCGGGAGGCTGATCCAAAGGACAGTTAACTTGTGCTAATTAGGCTGTGCTGAAGCTGAAATGGGCTGTTTCTTCTTGCTGCAAGGAGGTAAACTGCTGGGAGGCAGCGACCAAAGGGTGGGGGCCAGTGGGTGGGCGCGGCTATGTTTGGTGTATAAGACACACCTAAATTCTCACCCCCTTTTACCGTAGTTTCTACCTGCTGACTGGCTTCTTTAAATAGTCCTGCTTATGACTGAGAGTAATATGTCTGCAGGACCCATCCTAATACTGCCATTCTGTAGTCTGAAAAGTTGAATAATCTGAGTTCTGATAGGCTTGTGACTTACCATTGCTCAGTTAATTCTTGGAAACAAAGTAGTTTACAGAGCTGAAAGTTAATTTTTTAAAAATTAGTTCCAGAAGGCAACAAACCTTTCTTAAAGATCTTTCTGAGCATGGCAGAAAAAAATGAAGAATAGAATAGAATAGAATAGAATAGAATAGAATAGAATAGAATAGAATAGAATAGAATAGAATAGAATTGGAAGGGACCTTGGAGGTCTTCTAGTCCAGCCCCCTGCTCAAGCAGAGACCCTATACTATTTCAGACAAGTGACTGTATAATCTCTTCTTAAAAACCTCCAGTGATGGAGCACCCACGATTTCTGGAGGCAAGATGTCCCACTTGTTAATTGTCCTCACTGCTAGGAAGTTTCTCCTTAATTCCAGGTTGCTTCTCTCCTCAATTAGTTTCCATCCATTGTTTCTTGTCTGGCCTTCGGGTGCTTTGGAGAATAATTTGACCCCCCTCTTCTTTGTGCCAGCCCCTCAAATACTGGAAGACTTCTATCATGTCACTCCCAATTCTTCTTTTCTTTAGACTAGGCAGACTCAAATCCTGCAGATGTTCTTCATATGGTTTAGCCTCCAGGCCTTTGATCATCTTAATTGTTTTTCTCTTAACTTTTTTCCAAAGTCTCAACATCTTTTCTGTAATATGGTGGCCAAAATTGGTTGCAGTATTCCAGGTGGGGGTCTTACTAGGGTTTTATAAAAATGGAATTACTTCAGCAGGGATCTTTTAACAAAAAAACAAACACACAGTCCTTACAATATCACATTTCTTGATACCAGCAGCATAAACAAACAAGCAATAAGTAAGAAAAGAGCTTCTAAATCATTTGAATCATCACTTGGTATTGAATCTCTGTGTTTTTACTGTCTGCACCGAGATTCCTCTTTTACATATTGCCACTTTCTCAACAGACAAAATGTAAATGCTTTGATGACTCATTATCATTTAAAAAAATGTCTGTTATCCAATTGCCAAGTGCCTGTAGATCCAACAGTGGGGATGGATTTTCTGATTTTCCTCAGTTTATCCCCCCAACATTTTCAAATTCATTTAACACATCAGATTGCCTACCATTTTTTCAGAGTTCACAGGAAAATTTGTACATTTTCTGGATGTATTTCTCTCAGCGTTGTGCATTGTTGTGCAAACTTTTCCTCGTTTAAAAGTCTCCCTTTTTTTTTTAATTTAAAGAACTACATCACACAATTTGGAAAGTTCCAGATAATCTGCTTCAAAAGAGAAGATTTTAATTAGAAAAAATCTTCCCCAAGGGTTCCAGCTGTTTAGCCATGGACAAACTGCAACAGGAGATAGAGGGCACTTGAGTGAAGGATTTTTAAGGACAGGATTCCCGAGGGAATCCCCCACAATGGCCTGTTATTGTACACAATGATTTTTTTGAGTTGAAGTCCCTTCAGTTCTGTTTTCTAATGCAGGTATGGGGACATCTGTAACCTTGGGAAATTGATGAATGACAGCGCCCCTGTATTTCAACAACACACGGAGAAAACAATGTCTTGCCTGATTTAGTGATTTCTAGAACCAGGCACAGTTAGGATGGAGGGAACAACAGTTCCTTATTAATCTTATTCTTTCATAAAATCATAGGGTTTAAAAGGAGCTGGAAATCTTCTAATCCAACCCATGTCAGGGTTCTAGCCTCGAGACAAGCTTCAAAAGAAATCCAGTTATTTATTAGGAGCTTCATGTTGGCAGGTTCCCAAGTGAAGCCAACTCTGACCCCACATAATTTATACCCCAATCATGACCCTGTTTCCCCCCTCCCCCACCCTCAGGGTGTGTCATCAATCACATTCACCAATGGAGCAATTTCCCAGATTGTAGAGATCACTCCCCTCCCGCCAGTGTGGGTAACCCTGGGAGACAGCCTTGAGAGAGATAAGTCTGGAATGTGCTCCTGTCTTTGGCTGCCGTGCTGTTTCCCCTTTGCCTATGGCAACTCGAGAGCAGGCCAGGGATGCTTTGCAAGTTGACAACCCACTGCTCAAAACAGGAGTCGCTGCTACCAGTTCGCCTGAACCGTGCAAACCGGCTGAATCCCACCTCTGGTGTAAGGTCTCCTGCTTGGGCGGGGGGTTGGACTAGATGACCTACAGTACAAGGTCCCTTCCAACTCTGTTAATCTGTTATTTATTGATCTGATGGTTCACCAGGACACCTAGATCTCTCTCACAGGGGAATGGGTGTCACAGTTAGGAGCCCCCTCGTCACCGCCAAGTTGTCTCGGCCACCTCACTGCCACAAGGTCATTGCAGGACAACTCAACATGAGTATCCCAAAGGTGCTTTTTCAAGGAGGCTACTGGACTTTCTTGTTTTTTCTTTTGTTGGAAAAAATGTCCTTCTGAGTTCAGTTCCAAGTGGGGAGAAAGACCCTGGAAACATGGTGGCTGCTTGGAAAGATGGTTTAATGGTGGACAGGATCACATGCCTTGAAGATCTTGGGTGAAGAGGGAAAAAAAGGGAAGAGATGCTGAGAGAGCCTGGGTTTTATACCCTCTCTGGGCTTTTGAATTTGAGCTTGTATTCTGATTGGTTATCAGACTCCCATGGGGCCGTGTAGAGATAACTTTGTGGGTTGTCTGTGTCCCAGGCTTGGTTGACTCTTACTAGGTGATGATGTAATGAAAGGGCTTTTGGATTCCTACTATGGCTTTTCCACAAGGAGGTAGATCTTTGTTATGTAGAATAGACTGGCCCAGGCCTTCATGGCCCATTGACAAAGGTGTGGGGGATTGAGTTTCTGCCTCCCTTTTAGGGGAAATATTCTGCCCTTTTAATATTTTCTAAACTATCTCATTTTCCTAGGGTGCTAACTTCCTACACTTTGAAGACATTTTGCTTCTCATCCAAGAAGCTTCTTCAGCTCTGACAGGGTTAGAAAGGAGGCCATTTTGAGGAGACTGATTTACCAGAGAGCATTCCGATGTGCTTTCTGCCTCTCTTGACTGCTAAGCCACAAGTATGTGCGAGGCGACAATGATAGGCTTTCAAAAGTGGGTGAAAAAGCATAGCTAATCCTTCTTAAACCCCATTGGATTAATTATATTCAGAGAAGAGATTAGAGTTGATCAGGAGCTAAGTGGATTGAAGTGGATCACAAGATTTCATGTTGTGCTTTTGTAAAAAAGGGAAATTTGGCAATCGGGAAAAGGAACTAGAGCAAACAATAGCTAATTGAAAAACCATGATCAGCATGGTTCCAGCTATAAAAGCAGGAGAGGGGTGGTTTTTTTTTTTTAAGCAGCTGCTTCTTTGCAAACTGCTGATAGGGCATCTTCAAAGCACCCAACCTTTCCGTTCATCTCCAACATGAAAGATCCCAGAACGAGGGAAACTCAAAATAGCTTTGGAACAGATACAATTTTGTACCTAGCACCTGCTGAGAACCAACAGATGGAGGTTGGAAATTCATATTCCTTCTGCGTTTACAGAGATAACAAAAATAAAGGGGGGGGGGGGGCAGCCATGCATTTAAAGGAGATTTGTTCCACCATGCTGTGATGGTTCTGAGCCTGTCTGTCAACAATCATCTATTTTTTATTTTTTTTTTGGTGGCGGGGGGCTTTCAGTTCTGGCTTTTTTTAAAAAAAATTCCAGCAACTTTAGTGTGGCTGGAGCAATGAAAGGAATACCAAGCGCCTCCAAGAACGGAGAAGAAATTTTGGGCGAATAGTTGGAAACCAGATTTGGGTGGAGAAGTAGTGGGCGTTGACTTCAATCTGTTTCCCCAAAAAATTAGTCTTTTCCGCATCGAATTCTCCAGAGGCAAATGCAGGATTTTCAGGCTGGTCAAGAAAAAGAGAAAATGATTTCCATATGAATATGATATGAAGGTGGTCCTTCATATATTTTTAGTCTCCAGCAGTGGTAGGATCCTGCCGGTTTAACAACAGGTTTGGTGATCACGCACGTGTGCACAGTTTTACAAAAACTTACCTTCTGCGTTACTGCTGGGGAGTAACACAGCTGAGGTGTGGCAATCCGCTCTGCCTCTGTTGTGACCTGGGCCCACGTAGTTAATATTAAATGCAAAACAGTTCCAACAAACAAACAGATTTTATTAAAACAGCTGAGAATTAACACGTTCTCAGTGTATTCCAAATTAAATGAAAGCAAAGACCTCAAAACACCAGTCTTTAGTTTATCTCTGAACTTGGGATAATTAGGCAAACTGCCAAAGGCTTCTCTTGGCAACAGTTCAGGAACAGCAAATCTCTCAACTGTTGTTTTCCGGCAAAGAGCCCAAGAGCCGTTGCTGGTCTTTTAAGCCTTATGGGAGGGGCCAGTCATCTCTTGGCCCTACTCCCGAGTCGTCCTCTCTGCTTTAGCTGCTCCTGCCTTCTGGCAGCTCTTCTCATATGTGCACTAGGAACAGGCTCCTCCTGTTCCTCTGCCTCTCTACTGTCAGCCTCTGGAGGCTCCAGAGTCCACACCTCACTCCCAGATGGCCCCATCTCTGCCTCCGATGCAGAGCCCTCATCCGGGCCTTCCCCAGCCTCCAGGACTGGCCCATGTTCTTCCTCAGCCTCATCCCTGTCTGACTCTGCTGCCAGCTCCGCAGGCTGCGGGCGGACCACAACAACCGCACGAATCAGCTGAGAAGATATAGGTCAGTAAAACACAGGAGCAGGCAGGTGGGCCCACCTGATTATTGGAGTTACCGGTTTTCCCGAACCAGTCCGAACCGGTAGAATCCAGGCCTTTAATCATCCTAGTTGCTCTTCTCTGCACTTTTTCCCAAGTCTCAACATCTTTTTTGTAATGTGGTGACCAAAATTGTATGCAGTATTCTAGGTGTGGTCTTACTAATATCAAGGATTGTATTAGCTTTTTGGGCTGCTACCACACACTGATGGCTCATATTTAAGTGATTGTCTACTATCACCTTTAAAGCGCTCCATGGCTTAGGACCTGGGTACCTACGAGACCGTCTTTTGCCACCAATAGCCTCCCACCGACCAGTTCGTTCTCACAGGGAGAGACTACTCAGGGTACCGTTAGTCAAATTATGACGACTGGCGACTCCCAGGGGGAGGGCCTTCTCTGTGGGGGCTCCAACCCTTTGGAATGAACTGTCCCCGGAGATACGGAATATCCCTGATCTCCGTGCTTTCCGCCGTGCCCTCAAGATCCTGATGTTCCAACAGGCGGGGCTAAGCATACGAACATGTGAATGATTTTTTTTTTAAATGTTATCTAATTCTGGGTTTTATTTAATTGACCAAACTAAGTAATAATTTTAATTAGCAATTTTATGATGTTTGTGTGTCTATATTTTTCTTGACTGTACACCGCCTTGAGTTCTACGGGAGAAAGGCGGTATAGAAATATAATTAATAAATAAATAAATAAATAAATAAATAAATAAATAAATAAATAAATAAATAAATAAATAAATAAGATCTGCCTCCTTCAGGCAGAGCCATAAAAGGAATTGCCCAAAGCCCTTTCATTACATCATCACCCAGCAAGGCTCAACCAAGCCTAGGACACAGACAACCTACAAAGTTACCTCTGCATGGCCCCATGGGAGTCTGACAACCAATCAGAATACAAGCTCAAATTCAAAACCCCAGAGAGGGTATAAAACTCAGGCTCTCTCAGCATCTCTTCCCTTTTTTCCCCTCTTCACCCAAGATCTTCAAGGCATGTGATCCTGTCCACATCTTTCCAAGCAGGCACCGTGTTTCCAGGGTCTTTCTCCCCACTTGGAACTGAACCCAGAAGGACATTTCTTCCAACACAACCGTGGGAAATTTTCCAGTCTGACTTGGATTTGAGCCGGGAAAGCATGTCAATATGGAATTTAGAACACACATAATACTGCTGAATTGCTCAATGACATCCAAAGCTTTCTGAATCCGTTTTGGTTTATGATCTGCTGTCCTCTGAAGATATTATACAGAAATGCAAATCAAGTTGTCAGACTGAGAGTCCAATTGGAATAATTGCAGAGACCAACTACAGACCCCTTTCTAAATCTGCAGTGTCCCTAAATAACATTCAGCATGGGGGAATGTATCCACCCCATATTCTCCCTTCTCTCTTATTTCATGTCATTTTTTCTCTCCACAAAGGGTTTACAGCTATTTTCCAGCTGTAAGATTCACTTGGTTTTTCAGGAGGAAGAAGGAGCAAGTGCTGAACAGATAATGAAGAACCAGAGCACAAAATGAATTTACTTCAATGCAATTATAATTCAGACTCCTTGCATATTTAGTAATTTCCTGCTTCTTGAAAATGCTTGTTAGACTACCCGTGTTTCAACGAAAATAAGACCCTGTCTTATATTTTTTTTAACCCTGAAATAAGCGCTTGGCCTTATTTTTGGGGAGGTCTTATTATTTTGCCCCTCCCCGGAAATATTTAAATGCATGAGCAACTGGTCCCCGCCATTTCCTCTGGTTTCCTCCATAATAATAATAATAACTTTATTGTTATTGTATATGTGTACACAGTATACCCATACAACGAAAATGGATGTTAAGTGAATTTCATTGTATGGTATACTGTGTATATATGTACAACGACAATAAAATTATTATTATTATTATTATTATGGAGGAAACCAGAGGAAATGGCGGGGACCAGCTGCTCATGCATTTAAATATTTTTGGGGAGGGCTTATTTTCAGCGAGGGGGGCTTATTTTAGTGCATGCATTCAAAAGCCCGATTGGGTTTATTATCAAGGGGTGTCTTATTTTAGGGGAAACAGAGTATCTTGGTTAATCCAAGATTTCGGGGGACTACATGCTCTATTTGGCTTCAAGGTGGTACCTGTACTCACTGAATTTAACAACCGGTTCGCCCCAGCACCAAAAATCTGAGCATACGTGCGGCCTTCTGCAAATGCACTTTGCTTGCATGCGTGTTTGCACACATGCGTGCAGCTTAAAAAAACGGCTAAATAGGACATCATAGCGCCGGGGCAGGAAAGCAGGCCCACCCTCAGGTCACAAGTACCGGTTCGCCCAAACTGGTACAAACCGGCTGAATCCCACTCCTGCCTGTACTTGTTTAAGGTCTTGCACAGCAGAAAAAAAAAAATTGTGATCCCACCTCTGCAACATTTGGCAGTTCACTCCTTTCCCACAAAGTAACTAACAATTCATATATTTTTTCCGAGCTCACTTGAACTGCGGTGTAATGATCGTTGCTTTGCACGTCTGGAGACCTCTGAATTATGCATTTAATAGGAAGCGTGCACAGTTTGGAGACAAAATAAAATGAAGCAACAAATCATCAAATTAAGTTATTAAATTCAAAGCAAGGGAAGCGTCTTCTAGTAGCAGTGAGGGACCACTCCTTGCTGAAGAATCCAAGAAAGTTCCCTCAGCTGATGGTTTCTTTGAAAGCAAAGCTGAGGAATTTGAATTGTTGCTTTAATTCCTCTTTTAGCTGCTGTGACTTTCCATTAAATGGGGCGGGGTGTGTGGCGGGGGGGGGTAGACTTCTTTCTAAAACAGATTTATGTTTCCTCGCTTTTTATTAAATCAGTAAAGAAAAATCTGAATCACAGAGCCCATTAAATAATTTATGATTGAGCCAGAAGGGAAAGCCAAAATAAAAAAAAAAAACACAAAATACAGGCATTTTGAAGGAACACAACATAAGGGGTGTTTGGCAAGGTGGAATTGGCAGATAAACTGTGGATACATAAATTGACATCGTGGAAGGAAAAAAAAAATCAATTCTGTTCTGATTTTGGTACATTGTTCTGTACAATGTTCCTGTTGTGGCCCCGCCCTCTGAGCCTGTCCCATCGGAGGAAGAAAGCTCCGAGCATGAGGAAGAGGAGTCAGCCAGGCCTCCCTCTCCAGGCCCCTCCCCTCTGGCATTGTCTCAGGTGCCGGCTGAGGGAGAGGAGATTAGCAGGGAGACAGCTGGTTCGTCTCAGAGTGACGAAGAAACATCATTCCTGGACGCACGCCTCCGAAGGCGTGATAAACGATTACAGCAGTTTAGGAGGCGTGCTAGGGATTAGAACTGAGTCACTGGACCACATCCCAGAGACTATATAATAGAGGGTAGTGGTCAGTGATCCGTGTGACGAACAAAAATAAACCTTGGATAGTCACTAAAGCCTCGTCTGGAACTGCTGAGAGGAATATTATTTCTGCTTGGACTTTTTTGTACGTTAGTATCTTATCTTTCTGTTTGTGAAAATAAAGGCATTTGGCAGACGGTGTGTCTATCGCTGCCAAGTGGGAGATAAGACCTGGGTGCGTTCCAAAGTGTTTCCTTAACCCTCGGCTGGCTGTGTTTGTGTGTGTGGGGGGACGGGGACAGATCAGTTCCTCTTCACGGCCTTGGAAGAAAACACAAGTATTTAGACCCAAAGTGCCAAAGTGGAAGCTCACCAAAATAACTCATGTTGGCCCAAACATTGTTCTGAGATGCATGCAGAGGTGATTCTCAGCCGGTTCGTGTGAACCGGTAGCGGCGATTGCAGGAGGGCCTGTCCACTCACCCAGATGTAATGCCGTCCTTTTTAGCTATGTTTTCAAGGCTGGGCGCATGTGTAGAAGGCACACACCAGTGGTGGGTTGTTCCCCAAGAGTAGTTCGGAGAACCAGTAATAACATTGGCTGGCCACACCCCCGAACCGGTCCCCGGCCCGATCGCCACTCGCTTACCCTGCCCACCTCATCAGAGGCTTTTTTTTTTTTTTACTTTTAAAAGCATTTTTTTCTACAACCTCTTCTGCTGAAAAAATGCTTTTAAAAGTTAAAAAAAAAAGCCTCTGATGATCGCACGGCTCAGCTGGGATCGTCAGTGGCTTCTAAAAGCATTTTTCCCTGCAACCTCTTCAGCCGAAGAGGTTGTAGGAGAAAAAAAATGCCTTTAAAAGCCTCTGGTGATCCCAGCTGAGTTGCCTGATCGTCAGAGGCTTCTAAAAGCATTTTTTTTTCTGCAACCTCTTAAGGTTGCAGAAAAAATGTTTTTAAAAGTAAAAAAAAAAAACAAAAAAGCTTGGCCACGCCCACCCAGTCACATTACCCACCACCACCAAGCCCCACCCACAAAATAAGCCACGCCCACAGAACCAGTAGTAAAAAAATTTAGAACCCACCCCTGGCACACACATGCACAAAGTGCACGCCCAGCGAACCAGTAGTAAGCCTATGTGGAACGCACCGCTGGATGCATGCAATCCCACCCTTGCTCCAAACTCCATTTCCCATCCCTGAAATAAATACTCTGTCTGTTTTCCGTAAGATTTACAGAATTATAGAATAACAAAGTTGGAAGATGGCAAGAAAGGCCATAAAATGGGGCAAAACTCGCTTAACAAATGTTTCACTTGGCAACAGACAATTTTGGACTCAACTGTGGTCAAAGGATACCTCTAGTTACTATCTCTCTAAGGGAAGGAGTGATAATTCTCACACTGAAGGGGATGATTTCTGTAAATGGTATGTGGGAATGACCTTGGAAGACAAGAGTGGGGGAAAGAGATGCTGTATAGGGAGCAATCAGATTGGGGAGGGGGAGCCTGACGCTGTATAATGGAACACAAAGAAACTCAGTCAAGAACCTTTTGATTAGATTAACAGAGTTGGAAGGGACCTTGGAGGTCATCTAGTCCAACCTCCTATCCAGGCAGGAGACCCTACACCATTTCTGACAAATGGCAGTCCAGTCTCTTCTTAAAAGCCTCCAATGATGAAGGTCCCACAACTTCTTGTGACTAAATTCGAGGATCTGACTCAATAACAGACATAGACTTATTTATGATTCAACAAGAAATAATTTATTTACAGATATTCATCTTCATCCACAGGATATCTCAGGAAGAATGCCCCAGAAGCAGCACGATCTACTTTATATACTTGGGAGGCGGATCTAAAGGTAAGGAGTGGCTTAGGAATGATACATTTGGGAGGAGAGTATGAATTAACCCTGGCTGTTCCCTATTATCACCTTCATTCAATATGAGTGAGGCATTTATACATGACAAATCCCCCTCTGAATGCCGAGCCGATACATAACAATTGTGACATTCAGATATAGGCCATGGTTGAACACATAACTTTGACACTAAATACATATGTTGTTTCGCTTGCAATGGTTTGGTCAATATATCAGCTATTTGATCTTGTCACAATGCATAGTTTTAACGAAACCATTTTTTGAGAGTTGCCTTACATGTTTATATTTTATGTCTATATGTCTAGACCGTTGTCCAATGGCATCTGCCCTTGATATTTCAATTGCAGCCTTATTATCTTCATATATGACAATGGGTTGTGATGGTGTTCCCCAAATGTTAGTTAATAAATCATCAAACCAAATGAGATTATTAGTGGCTTTGGAAAGACAAATATATTCAGCTTCCGTAGTTGAAGTTGCTACTAAATTCTGCTTTCCCGTATACCAGTGAACTGGACAGTTGTTGAGAAAGAATATGTATCCGGATGTACTCTTCCTACTCTTGGTATCACCCGCCCAGTCAGCATCTGCATAGCATGTAAGGATTGGTCTCTCAAGTTTGTCTGGTTCTAATAATAAACAAAAATCTGAACTATATTTTAAGTATCTTAACACTCTTTTTACTGCTGCCCAGTGACAGACCAGCGGTTTGCTTACATGTCTAGATAATAAGTTAAGTGGTAAAGCGATGTCAGGCCTAGTCCAATTTGCAATAGACAAAAGGGAACCAATGACCGACCTATAGAGTGTATTGTCCTTAAATTCTGGAGACGGATTGTTCATATATTTTAGAAAGTCCGTTTGCATGGGGGTATCACAAGGTTTAGCGTCAATCATATTACATTTGTTTAAGAGTTCAATTATTTTCTCCTTTTGCGATAAACAGAAACCCTTATCAGTTTTATTAATGTGCACTCCCAGGTATTTATTTATCCTGCCTAGTGATTTTAACAAAAAATGTTCTCCTAATTTATTGGCAAAAACATCTCTTTTATCTTTATGTTTACCAATATATAAAATATCGTCCACATATATCAACACAAATTCTGGTGACTCATCTTCTTTTCTGATGAAGAAACAATTATCTGCTGCAGTGGCATTAAATCCTATAGTTTTGAGTACATCAACCAGACACTTGTACCAATGTTTTCTGGATTGTTTTAATCCATATAGACTTTTGTTAAGTAACCATGTGTCATTTCTGTTTGTGTTTTTACTGTGTGGTGCCCTTACATAAATCTCTTTGTCAAGCTTTGCATGTAGATACGCTGTCTGTATGTCATACTGAAAAACCTCTAGATTTAGTGCTGAGGCAATTACTAAAGCTGTTTTGCCAATAAACAGTGGTGGGCGAGGGGCGGGGGAGCCAGCAAACGGTTCGGTGTTTTTTTGTAATTTTATTGGTCCGTGGAGCTTCAGCATAGGCTAATTAGCCCTTGCTTAGATTGGCTCCCGACCCCCAGCTGATTTGCTCTCAGCTGTTTTGCTCACGGCTCTGCTGCTTCCTTGCAAAGAGTCCTGGAACAGATTTTTTTTCCCTTAGCTCTGCTGAAACACGAAACTGAAACTGCTTTGCTGTTGCTGCAAGGTTGGAAAATTAGGCAGGCAGAATTCTTTTCTTTTTCCTCACCAAAAAAGGTAGGTGCAAACAATGGGAAATTTAGGGAAAAAGAGGAGAGTTCAGGATTTTAAAACACAAAAGAAAAAAAGCTCTATTTAACTAGGGAATTGTAATAATTGAGATACTATTAATTGTATATTGTGTTGAAAGCAGAAATGGTTAAGTTGTGGTTTGGAGGAATATATGAGGGAAATTATTGGATTTATTATTATTGGTAAATATAATTAATTTTGTAAGAAATTGGATTGCATGGAAATAATTGGAATATTCATGTTCATATTGATTAATATACAAAAAAGATAGTTATATAACTAATTGATTTATATTAAAATGTTGAATTTATATTAAACAACTGTAATATTACATAATTAACCAATGTGAGAATGGATATAAAAATAGATGACAATGGGAAGGGGTATAATATAGAATAGAAGGGAAAAATTGAATTTGATTAAGATTAGAGATGAGGATGAAGGGTAATATTGGTTTTTTACAAAAATAGATGAGGAATAAATATGGCAAAAAGGAAATATAGAAATTGTAAATTTAATTGAAATGACTAAACACTATTTAAATTTGTGAACCGGCTAAATACTCTGTTCAAAGAAAATACATTGCATGTTTGTATGTGTGTTTCTAATTATTGTTATTTATTCATATTTGTTCTCTTTTATTCTTTAAAGTTTAACAATTCATTCTTTATCTTAATATCTTTATATTTGTTTGGGGTTGGCTTTCTTCCCTTTCATCTTTTTTATTGTACAGCAATCTTTCTCCTCAAACCTACCACCTCTCTCTTTTCTTCCCTTCTTACTTTCTCTTCCTCACCCTCTTCTTCTCCTCCCTACTTCCTCTTCCTTTCTCCTTCTCCTCCTCTCTTCCTCCCTCTCTTACCCTCACTCTTACTCTAATTTCCCTTCCCTTCCTTCCTCCCTTCTCTTCCTTCCCTCTTCCATCTCTCTTCTCCTTCCTTCATCTCTCTCTATTGCTGTATCCTTTTATGCATATGGACTACTCAGAGGGCTGAAAAAGTTATTTTTGACTGGTCCTCGCACTTTTGACCAGTCCTCAAACTTACGACTGTCCTCACATTTTACGTTTTTGCCCTATCTTGTCACCATGGTGAAAAGAAGCAGTTGTGAAATGAGTGACATGGTTGTTAAGAATGCTACAATGGGCATAAATGATGACCAGTCATAAGTGCGAAGACTGGTCAAAAGTGCAAGGACCTTTCAGAAATCACTTTTTTCAGCCCTCTGGGTAGTCCTTTTGTGCATATGGACTACTCAGAGGGCTGAAAAAGTTATTTTTGACTGGTCCCCGCACTTTTGACCAGTCCTCAAACTTACGACTGTCCTCACATTTTATGTTTTTGCCCTATCTTGTCACCATGGTGAAGAGAAGCAGTTGTGAAATGAGTGACATGGTTGTTAAGAAAGCTGCACGGACATAAATGTGAGGATGGTCATAAGTGTGAGGACCGGTCAAAAGTGCGAGGCCCAGTCAGAAATGACTTTTTCAGCCCTCTGAGTAGTCCCTATGCACATAGCCACGCCCACCCGGTCACATGATGAGCTAGCCACGCCTACACAGTCATGTGACCAGCTAGCCACACCCACCCAGTCACATGATTGCCAAGCCACACCCCCAACTAAGCCATGCCCACGGAACCTGTTGTTAAAAAAACTGAATCCCACCAGTGCCTCTCTTCATGTAACGTAGGATTGCATTGGATTTTTTGGCTGCTGCTGCACACTTTTGGCTCATGTTTATCTGGTTGTCCACTAAGACTCCAAGATCCCTCTCCCAGTTACTGCTATTAAGCCTGGTTTCACCTGGTCTTTATATGTACTTTTGGCTTTTCTTGCCTAAGTGTAAGACTTTCCTTTTCTCTACATTGAATTTCATTTTTTATAGATTGTAGAGCCAATTGCTCCCTGAGGGGTGCTGCAAAGGTTTGTCCCCCTCTTTAGTGAAGTTGGGGCAGGTTACACTTGTTGTGGAAATAGCTAGTAGAGTTTGTCAGAACCAGCTCCCACTGTTTCACGTTAAGGGTCACCAACCTGAGCCATTTGGGTATGTGATAAAAGTCCTGATCTGGTTTCAGAGGCCGTGAAGGACTCAGTGGGTGGAAAAAATAATTGTAAATTATGGCACCGAGATACCTGATGGATTGCCTAGTCTGGAGGGAAATGACCCATGCAGTTCATATTCCCTCCCCTTCCCATGAGTTCAGAAGAGGAGAGAATGGGACACGCTGCTTCTCTGTACAGGCCACCATTTGTGGAACCTCTCATCTCCAGAAGCAAATGGCAGCTTCCCAGACAATTTTGCCGAGAGCTCTGAACCAAGGTTTAATGGGGGAGGAAGAAAGGAGGAAATATGATGTTTAATGAAGGGTAAAAATAGTTTTTACATGTTATGTTTCCATGGCTTTTGCAATTCAGGAATATTTCTGTACTCAACTGCATAAAGTAAGGTGACCAGACGTCCCGCTTTTGGCGGGACAGTCCCGCTTTTGAGCAATTTGTCTCGCGTCCCGCGGCGTTTTAAAAAAGTCCCGATTTTTCATTCTGCCTCCTGAATCCCCGCTGATGGCTAGAGGGAAAAAAAACTCTTTAAACTCTTGCCGCGGGGCTTCAAAGGGCCGACCTACAGCTGATCAGTGTTAAAAAAAAAATGAATAGACCCATGCCTGCAAAAATAGAAAAAACAGCCCCTGTTAACAGCTTCCGCTAGGTTAATTAGCTGCAAAAAGCTGCAAAAAGTTCCTGGAGCAGATTTCCCCCACCACTAGCTATACTGAAAACAAAGGCGAAAGCGAAACTAAACCTGCAACATGACAAAATGAGGCAGAGAGAGATTTCTTTCTTTTTCTTTTTCTTTTTCCTCACCAAAAAAGGTAGGTACAAAACTGCAAACAATGGGAAATTTTGGGCAAAAGAGGAGAGTTCAAGATTTTAAAACACAAAAGAAAAAAAGCTCTATTTAACTAGGGAATTGTAATAATTGAGATACTATTAATAATTGTATATTGTGTTGAAAGCAGAAATGGTTAAGTTGTGGTTTGGAGGAATATATGGGGGAAATTATTTGGATTATTATTATTGGTAAATATAATTAATTGATTTGTAAGAAATTGGATTGCATGGAAATAATTGGAATATTCATGTTCATATTGATTAATATACAAAAAAGATAGTTATATAACTAATTGATTTATATTAAAATGTTGAATTTGTATTAAACAACTGTATTACATAATTACATAATTAACCAATGTGAGGATGGATATAAAAATAGATGACAATGGGAAGGGGTATAATATAGAATAGAAGGGAAAAATTGAATTTGATTAAGATTAGAGATGAGACTTATGAATGTGGATGGAAAAAGTGGATAGATTATGTGCAGAACAAATACCAAACCAAGAAGTATCAAATAGCTTTTCATTGATAGTATTATATTATATTAAATAGAAATAGTCGAACTATGTGAAGATGAAAAATGACATGGGGGTTGGGGGGGTTTAAGGTTTTTGTATAGGGGATAATGATATTCTATGGAAGTCTGGGGGGGAGGGGAGGGTCAGGGGGGGTTTGGGAGGGTGGGTTGGGGAGTTTGGGGAGGGTTAGGGGGGTGAAAATGGGGTGAAAATGTAATTGTAAAACTTTTACAATAAAAAAAAAAGATTAGAGATGAGGATGAAGGGTAATATTGTTTTTTTTAAAAAATAGATGAGGAATAAATATGGCAAAAAGGAAATATAGAAATTGTAAATTTAATTGAAATGACTAAACGCTGTTTAAATTTGTGAACCAGCCAAATATTCTGTTCAAAGAAAATACATTGCATGTTTGTATGTGTGTTTCTAATTATTGCTATTTATTCATATTTGTTCTCTTTTATTCTTTAAAGTTTAACAATTCATTCTTAATCTTAATATCTTTATATTTGCTTGGGGTTGGCTTTCTTCCCTTTCATCTTTTTTATTGTACAGCAATCTTTCTCCTCAAACCTACCACCACTCTCTTTTCTTTCCTTCTTACTTTCTCTTCCCCCCACCCTCTTTTTCTCCTCCCTACTTCCTCTTCTTTTCTCCTTCTCCTCCTCTCTTCCTCCCTCTCTTACCCTCACTCCTACTCTAATTTCCATTCCTTCATCCCTCTCTATTGCTGTATCCTTTAATGCATATGGACTACTCAGAGGGCTGAAAAAGTTATTTTTGACTGGTCCTCACACTTTTGACCAGTCCTCGAACTTACGACTGTCCTCACATTTTACATTTTTGCCCTATCTTGTCATCATGGTGAAGAGAAGCAGTTGTGAAATGAGTGACATGGTTGTTAAGAATGCTGCATGGGCATAAATATGAGGATGGTCATAAGTGTGAGGACCAGTCAAAAGTGCGAGGACCTGTCAGAAATGACTTTTTTCAGCCCTCTGGTTAGTCCTTTTGTGCATATGGACTACTCAGAGGGCTGAAAAAGTTATTTTTGACTGGTCCTCACACTTTTGACCAGTCCTCGAACTTACGACTGTCCTCACATTTTACGTTTTTGCCCTATCTTGTCACCATGGTGAAGAGAAGCAGTTGTGAAATGAGTGACATGGTTGTTAAGAATACTGCACGGGCATAAATGTGAGGATGGTCATAAGTGTGAGGACCAGTCAAAAGTGTGAGGACCTGTCAGAAATGACTTTTTTCAGCCCTCTGGTTAGTCCTTTTGTGCATATGGACTACTCAGAGGGCTGAAAAAGTTATTTTTGACTGGTCCTCACACTTTTGACCAGTCCTCGAACTTACGACTGTCCTCACATTTTACGTTTTTGCCCTATCTTGTCACCATGGTGAAGAGAAGCAGTTGTGAAATGAGTGACATGGTTGTTAAGAATACTGCACGGGCATAAATGTGAGGATGGTCATAAGTGTGAGGACCAGTCAAAAGTGTGAGGACCTGTCAGAAATGACTTTTCAGCCCTCTGAGTAGTCCCTATACACATAGCCATGGCCACCCGGTCACATGACCAGCTAGCCACGCCCACCCAGTCACATGGCCTCCAAGCCATGCCCACACAATAAGTCACGCCCACAATGGTGTCCTTCTTACCAATGTTAAAATCTGTTCACCTTACCCTATACGCATAGCCATGGCCACCCAGTCACATGACCAGCTAGCCACACCCACCCAGTCACATGACCAGCTAGCCATGCCCACCCAGTCACATGACCAGCTAGCCATGCCCACAAAATAAGCCACGCCCACAATGTCCCTCTTTACCAATGTTAAAATCTGGTCACCTTAGCATAAGGGGAGGAGAGGGCATGGAAGGGCATAGAAGAGAAGGGCATGGAAGGGAAGAGATGGGGAGAAGAGAAGAGAAGAGAAGAGAAGAGAAGAGAAGAGAAGAGAAGAGAAGAGAAGAGAAGAGAAGAGAAGAGAAGAGAAGAGAAGAGAAGAGAAGAGAAGAGAAGAGAAGAGAAGTGAATAGATGGGGGAGGGAAGGGAAAAGAAGTAAATAGATGGGGAAGGGGAGGGGAGGGGAGAGGAGAGGAGAGGAGAATAGGGAAGGGAAGGGAAGGGAATGGGGAAGGAAAGGAAAGGAAAGGAAAGGAAAGGAAAGGAAAGGAAAGGAAAGGAAAGGAAAGGAAAGGAAAGGAAAGGAGTGAAATTGCAGTCCCTACATGCAAAACAAAACAGAACTCTCTCCTCCATCAAAGCGGCTAACTTTCCCCTTTTCTCCTTCTCTTTCCCAATCTGTCAGAAAGTTTTACCAACAGACTCCTTGGCTGGTTGTGAGTTACGGCACTTCCCCCTCCAGATTTGCCATCCAAAGAGGTGGGAGAGGACGGTTTGTAGGGGGGGTGAGGGGAGAGAGATTCCGAAAAACAGAGATGAGTGCCAAGTTGGGGCTGGTGCAATCCTTCCCCTCGCAGAAGCGATAATGAGAGCCAATGTTTAATAAATAGCAAACACTGCGTGCCATCCATTATTCATGGCCAAATATTACTAAAATATTCAATATAAACTGCCTTGTGAATATTTCATGCAATTATTCATTAATAAACATTTGTCAGCACCATGCTTGTGATGGGGAGTTGGTGTAGGGCACAAAAGGGTATATGGAGCCAAGCGTCAGGGAAATAAAGACACCAAATAGCCCATAATTGCCAGAACTGGTCCCAAAACTGGAAACACAGGAACTTGAAGCCTGTCTGGACATCTAGCAAAAATGCCCGTTGGAGAACACCTCCCTTGTTGTAAGCATCGGAGGTTGAAATTAAATGTTTTGTGAGTTTGAGAGAGTGACAGGTTGATCTCTTAGTCGGGCTCCCATCTTAACACCATCCAAATGGATTCAATCCAGGTTCCAAAAAAAACCAAAAAAAAAAAAAAAAAACCTTCCTCTATTTGTTTGGTTTTTTTCCTCCCATTCGTTTTGATTAAAGAGAATTGGCTTTTCAAATTTCATTCAGAGATGAAAGAGGGAAGGTAGGACATTTCTGTGGGTGGAACGGGGAGAGGAGTGAGTTCTGAGATGGCCGAAGTTGTGTAGATGGACGCCTTTGCCTTTTTTGTGGTACAGTTCTTTCGGGGGGGGGGCTTTAGAAGATGCTGCTTTCCCCCCTGGTTTATCCCAGACTGGGGAGCTTTTTCAAATTAGGAAATAGGAAGAACTAGAGAGCTGCAAAGGAGAAAGTGAGGGAAAGCAATAGAAGAAGCAGACTTTCCTCCATGGGCTGCAGTCAACAAAATCAATCAATCAGAATAGAGCTGGAAGGGATCTTGGAGGTTTTTAAGAAGAGACTGGACAGCCACTTGTCTCAAATGGTATAGAGCGGGAGTTGGCAACCTGTGGCTCCGGAGCTGCATGTGGCTCTTTGGGCTCCCTGCAACCCTGTCGTGGCAGAGGGATGAAAGAGCCATCGTCGGGTCGCGGCAGTGACATGGTCAGAGTCTGAGTGCAGGAGCGAAGCTAATTAGTGATGGCTAACTTTTTCCAGACCGAGTGCCCAAAATATTTATTTATTCATTTATTTATTTATTTATTTATTTATTTATTTATTTATTTATTATATTTCTATACCGCCTTTCTCCCGTAGGACTCAAGGCGGTGTACAGTCAAGAAAAATATAGACACACAAACATCATAAAATTGCTAATTAAAATTATTACTTAGTTTGGTCAATTAAATAAAACCCAGAATTAGATCACATTTTAAAAAATCATTGACATGTTCGTATGTTTAGCCCCGCCTGTTGGAACATCAGGGTCTTGAGGGCACGGCGGAAAGCACGGAGATCAGGGATATTCCGTATCTCCGGGGGCAGTTCATTCCAAAGGGTTGGAGCCCCCACAGAGAAGGCCCTCCCCCTGGGAGTCGCCAGTCGGCATAATTTGACTAACGGTACCCTGAGTAGTCCCTCCCTGTGAGAACGAACTGGTCGGTGGGAGGCTATTGGTGGCAAAAGACGGTCTCGTAGGTACCCAGGTCCTAAGCCATGGAGCGCTTTAAAGGTGATAACTAACACCTTGAATCGCACCCGGAAGACCACCGGGAGCCAGTGCAGCTCGCGTAGGAAAGGTGTTACATGGGCGTAACGAGCTGCGCCCATAATCACCCGCGCGGCTACATTCTGGACCAGTTGGAGCCTCCGGGTGCTTTTCAAGGGGAGCCCCATGTAGAGAGCATTACAGTAGTCCATACGGGAGGTAACTAGAGCACGAGTGACCGTGCGCAAGGCGTCCCGATCCAGAAAGGGACGCAACTGGCGGATCAGGCGAACCTGATAAAAGGCCCCCCTGGCCACGGCCGTCAAATGATCTTCTAAAGATAACCGTGAATCCAGGAGGACACCCAAGTTGCGGGCCCTCTCTGTGGGGAGCAAGATCTCATCCCCTATTGTCAGTGATGGTACCAGCTGACTATACCGGGACGCCGGAAGCCACAGCCACTCAGTCTTGGAGGGGTTGAGTCTGAGCTTGCATGCACGTGTGCAAATGTGCACACAGGCACCCGAACCCCCAAAATGCAATGCACGTGTGGCCCCCCGTGCATGTGCCCTGCCCCCCACGCATGTGCACAAGGGGCCCTGTATGCACCCCACTCCGTGCATGTATGCGCCCTGCCCCCTGTGCAGGCACGGCAGAGACCCGAAGACCAGCTGGCCAGCAGAAGGCGCACACACATGCGCAGCAGAGGTGAACTGGGGCGACGGCTCACGTGCCATCAGAGAGGGTGCTGCGTACCACCGCTGGCACACATGCTGTAGGTTCACCATCACGGGTATAGAGCAGGGGTGGGTTCTACTTACCTTTACTACCGATTCGCATTGTGCCCATGTGCTCTTCTGCGCATGCCCAGATCTTCTATTATGACATCCGGGTCAGTGGGCGGAGCCTCCCACCGGTTTTACTACCGGTTCTTGTGAACCGGTCTGAACCGGGGGCAAACCCCCACTGGTATAGAGTCTCCTGCTTGAGCAAGGGGTTGGACTGGAAGACCTCCAAGGTCCCTTCCAGCTCTATCCTGATTGATTGATCACAATGCATATGGTTTATTCCCCAGCATGGCATTCTAGGAAATTCTAGGTGTTGGCATCCAGTTATCTTAATGTGGCCATGGTTGTTCTAACTCATCATATCCTTGCAACTGACCAGGATGTATCAATAAACAGATTCCTTACAGCATGTACACACAGGGATAAAAAAAAAATCACACAAGGCAGGTGCATTTTCTCATAGAACTTGATTATAATTCCTGGTGTCAACTGAGAGAAAGCAATGCAAAGACAACCAGGCATGGCATCATTCTGACCTCGGGCACTTCTTGTACAGTACTGAAAAAGAGGTAAAACACTATCCCCAAAGAAGGTATTGCTTTGCATGGGATTTGCACATGTGCCCTTCTTTATAAAGAAGTGTGGATGTAGAACCTACTGTATATTTAAATAGAATCCCAAAGATAAGTTAACACAAATGCTGATCCCAATAGAACTGGCATTTGAACAAGTTGCTAGGCTTGGTTGGGGTGAACCCAGATTAACCCAGGTAGGTTGCTTATGATATAGTCTATTACCTAAATCAATTTAAGACATTACTTAGTAGCTAGGTTAAATATGTTGCTTGACTGCAACCACAGCATCTACACATTAAGGAAGAATTGAAAAAATATTGGAAAAAAAAAATACAGGAAAAAAAATTGGTTACAGGAATTAACTGGCATCCAAATAGAATACACTCCAGAACTGCTTCTTCTGGGGATAACGAAAAAGAAATACGACAAAACAAAAACAATGTCCATTATTTTACATATAATAATGGTGGCAAGACTAGCCTTTGCACAGGGTAGTATATTTGTGCAAAGGAGAAACACAAATATACCCTCGGAAGACTTAATAATTAAAAAAAGTCTTGGACTGCGCTGAAATGGATAAGATGACACTTGAGCTGAAAGAATTGATGGATTTGGAATATTATATAATATGGGAGAAGTGGTATATATGGATTGAGAATAGAAAAAAAATTAGATAAAGTAGGGTTGAATTTAGTTAGAATGTATAGAGTATAAGTGAAATATAGTAATATCTCATGTAAATGGTCACAGTTATGCACAAACTTTCTTCTTTTTGTAGTTGTTTTTTTTTTTAATTTGATTTATATGCCGCCCTTCTCCGGAGACTCAGGGCGGCTTACAATGCGTTAAGCAATAGCCTTCATACTTTTGTATATATTTATACAAAGTCAGCTTATTGCCCCCACAAACTGGGTCCTCATTTCACCTACCTTAGAAAGGATGGAAGGCTGAGTCAACCTTGAGCCTGGCGAGATTCAAACCTGCAGTAATTGCAGGCAGTTGGTCTTAATAACAGGGTGCTTTAGACCACTGTAATACCAAGGCTCTTTAATTGTTGAAAATCAATAAAATCTTTATTTAAAAAAAAAGAAAGATGTGAGTTAGATAGCATCACAACCAGATCAATTCATAACTGTCACACCAACAGCACTCGATGTATAGCCTTTGATGGAACGACATGAAGGAAAGCAAGTACTGGGGTACTTCAAAGTTCTGTCTTAGGCCCAGTACTCATCAAGATCTTATTAATGTCAGGGTTCCAAGTATGAAAGAAGACCCCCTGCCCAACACTCACAGGTCCATCACATGGTCCAATCAATGCATCGTCCCAACTGGAGATGCTTCCCAGTCACACCCCTCCAGGTGCAGGGCAGAGTGGCCTTGACTCTCAGAGAAAGGAATGTTATTTTGACTATGTATCTCCCAGCTCCATATAATCCCTCCTCCCAGTTTCCCACAGCACTAAATGTGGTAAGAAATGTAAGGTTCTTACATTTAGACAAAAAAACGAAACAAAAACAAATGCACAGATATACTGTAGATAGGTGGTTCCTGGCTCAATAACAGTAACTACGAGAGGAGAAATTTTCTGACAGTGAGAACAATCAACCCATGGAAGAGAAGTTGCCTTCAGAAGTGGTGGGAGCTTCATCACTGGAGGCTTTCAAGAAGAGACTGGACTGCCATCGGTCAGAAATGATATAGGATCTCCTGCTTGGGCAGGGGGTTGGACTAGATGACCTACAAGGTCCCTTCCAGCTCTGTTAATCTGTAATCAAAGAACCAACCTAGAAATAAGGAGAAATTTCCTGACAGTCAGAACAATTAACAGTTTCTGTGTCAGCATTCTGATGCTACCATAAAAAGGAGGAGATGAGGCTTGACATTTCACCTACTTATTTTCTCTGTAGATAATATCCCCTAGGAGATGGGATGGGAGGGGGGACATTCCTGTGGGGTGAGGTCAGAAGCTGGGGAGACTGACTTGGAAGATGGCCAATGAGAAGATGAGAATTGGGGAACGGAAAGGGAAGGGTTTGGGGGTCAGAGGGTTAGTATCGGCTACGACGAAGTCGGGGCCAGATCTGTAGTACTCAATAAATGGAATATTTCAGCAAAGATTAATTGTTTGGGAGTGCAATTTATTTGAGATGACATCGAAACCTGACATTCTGTACGTGCTCTATCACTGGAGGTTTTTAAAGAAGAGTTTGGACAGCCATTTGTCTGAACTGGTCTGAAGTCTCCTGCTTGATAGGGGGCTGGACAAGAAGACCTCCAAAGTCCCTCCCCATTCTGTTATTCTGTTAAGATAAATCACAAGTCTGGCAGTAATTCTTCATGCTTTGTGAACATGCAGTGTACCTACCATCGGAATTAATCCATTTAATCAGGGGACTCATCCAAGAAGAGACAGAGCACTCGTGAGCCCAAGTATGCAGTTAACCTTTCGACTCTTATTTTCAATCTGCATGTTCTCCAACTACTGTAGATCGAGATGTTCCAGCCCCATGAGCCTCCTGAGATCTGATTCCCCCTCCCTCAAGATTTTTTCCCCCACTACCTGCTCGATAGGCTTCATAAAATATGAAAACCTTTTATAAATGTTTCTGCCTGCTGCACAGAAGCCACACAAACTGGAGCTGACTCAGCCCCATCATTAGCTTCTACTGGCTTCTTTGTAGAGTTTTTGTCACCTGTAAAATTGGAAGCGAAAGAGGTCTCCTATGGGCACAGCCTGTCTTCTCCCATAAATCCAAGCTTACAATTATTGTATGTTAGTCCTTCGGGTTCAAAGAAGACGTGTCATTCTGCAGTTCATCTGTGGAAAGGTCTTTGCGGTCACAATTTAGTTAGGGATCCTCAAACTTTTTAAACAGGGTGTATTTGCACAAAATTGGAAGGTAGGAAAAAATCCCCATCAGAAGGTGAAGTAATAAAGAAGATTTTAGATTGTGCAGAAATGAACTGCCAACCTTTCGCTCAACAAGCTCACCATTTGAGCCACTGAGCCACCGCGTCCCCTTTGATATCAGATATGTACCAATATGATATTTGCAATATTTATTTATTTTTTTATTTATTTGTTCTTATTTCTATACCGCCCTTCTCCAAATAGGACTCAGGGTGGGGAACAGCCAAAGTAAAAAACAATACATACAAAATTTAAAAGCAGTTTAAAATAATTAAATATTTTGGCCGTAAATTAAAACAACCCAATTTAAAATCAATTTAAAATTTAACTCAAGCCAGCCCAGCTAGTTGAAATAAATGGGTTTTCAGGGCCCGACAAAAAATCTGGAGGTCTGTTATTGTACGTATCTCTGGGGGGAGGTTGTTCCAGAGGGTGGGCGCCGCCACAGAGAAGGCTCTCCCCCTGGGAGTCGTCAGCCGACATTGTCTGGCAGACGGCACCCTGAGGAGGCCCACTCTGTGTGAGCGTACTGGCCGGTGGGAGGCTATTGGTGGCAGAAGGCGGTCTCGTAAGTATCCCGGCCCTAAGCCATGGAGCGCTTTAAAGGTGGTCACCAACACCTTGAAGCGCACCCGGAAGACCACCGGGAGCCAGTGCAGCTCGCGCAGGAGAGGTGTTACATGGGAGCGCCTCATCGCCCCCACAATCCCCCGCGCGGCCGTGTTCTGGACCAGCTGGAGCCTCCGGGTGCACCCCAGGGGGAGCCCCATGTAGAGAGCGTTGCAGTAGTCCAGGCGGGAAGTGACAAGTGCCTGAGTGACTGTGCGTAGGGAGTCCGATCTAGAAAGGGGCTCAACTGGCGTATCAGGTGGACCTGATAAAAAGCCCCCCTGGCCACGGCCGTCAAATGATCTTCTAAAGACAGCCGTGCATCCAGGAGGACGCCCAAGTTGCGAGCCCTTTCCGTGGGGGCCAATGATTCGCCCCCAATAGCCAGCGATGGCATCAGCTGGCTATATCAGGACGCTGGAAGCCACAGCCACTCGGTCTTGGAGGGGTTGAGTGGGAGCCTGTTTCTCCCCATCCAGGCCCGCACGGCCTCCAGGCACTGGGACATCACTTCAAGGGCATCGTTGGGGTGGCCTGGGGTGGAGATGTACAGCTGGGTGTCATCAGCGTACTGATGGAACTCCACCCCAAAGCCACGGATGATCTCACACAGCGGCTTTACATAAATGTTGAACAGAAGGGGCGAGAGGACCGACCCTTGTGGCACCCCACAAGCAAGGTGCCTCGGGGTCGACCGCTGCCCCCCTGTCAACACGGATTGCGACCGGTCAGAGAGGTAGGAGGAGAACCACTGCAAAACGGTGCCCCCCACCCCCAACCCCGCCAACCGGCGCAACATGATACCATGGTCGATGGTATCAAAAGCCGCTGAGAGGTCTAACAGGACCAGGATAGAGGAGCAACCCCTATCCCGAGCCCTCCAGAGATCATCCACCAACGCGACCAATGCCGTTTCCGTGCTGTGCCCAGGCTGGAAGCTGGACTGGAGCGGGTCTAGATAGACAGCTTCATCCAGGTACCGGGGAAGCTGTTGCGCAACCACACTCTCAACAACCTTCGCAACGAAGAGAAGGTTGGAGACTGGACGATAGTTGGCCAAAACAGCCAGATCCAGAGAGGGCTTCTTGAGGAGGGGCCTCACAACCGCTTCTTTCAAAGCGGTCGGCAGGATCCCCTCACTCAAAGAAGCGCTAACAATCTTCTGGAGCCAGCCTCGTGTCACCTCCCGGGAAGCCAGTACCAACCAGGAGGGGCACGGGTCCAATAAACATGTGGTCGCGTTCAGCCGTCCCAGGACCCTGTCCATGTCCTTGGGAGCCACAGGATCGAACTCCCCCCAGATAACACTCTCAAGACCTGCCTCAGTCATCCCGTCCGGACATACCCAGTCAGAGGCCAGCCCTTCCCGAATCTGAGCGATTTTGTCATACAGATACTGCACAAAATCCTCAGCACGACCCTGCAATAAAGGTATTCTTTCAGAAATCTACCTGCCTCGGAGTTCCTGCTTGCAATGGATCTATTACTTGGAATCTTGACATTGATAGAGATTTGCAACTCCACGTAATGTACGCAAGTGAGGTGAGACAATGGAAGACACATGTATGCACACACAAATAACACCTGCCTTTTTTTAAAAAAATTATTTATTTATTTATTTAATTTGTATACCGCCCTTCTCCCAGAAGGGACTCAGGGCGGTGAACAGCCAAAATTAAAAAACATACAAATGCAAAAGTTAAGATAATTAAAAGAATTAAATCACTGGCTACCCAATTTAAAACCCCAAATCCATAAAATTTAAAATCCCAATTTGGTGGCATATATATAATTTGGTGGCATATATATATGCACATATATATATGCATACACACACACACACACACACACACACACACACACATATATATATATATATATATATATATATATATATATATATATATATATATATATATATATATATAAAACAGGGTCTTTTATTTTATTTTAGGTTTTTTATTTTATTTTTAAAAGCATTTTTTCTACAACCTCTTCAGATCCAAGCCTCTGACAATCCAAGCTGAGTTGCCTGATCGTCAGAGGCATTTCAAAGAAAAAAAGCCTCTGCCGATCAGGCAACTCAGCTGGGATCGTCAGAGCCTTTTGAAAGCATTTTTTTACAACCTCTTCGCCGAAGAATTGTAGAGAAAATGGTTTTAAAAGTAAAAAAAAAAATTGGCCACTCCCACCCAGTCACATTACCCCACCACCACCAAGCCACGCCCACAGAAACTGGTAGCAACAAATTTTAGATTTCACCACTGGAAAAAAAGGATTTTTCCGACCTAAGATAGAAGTGTCAATTTGTTCTGGAATTAGATGTTGCGGTTTGAAAAACAGTAGAAGACAAGGGGAGAAGAAATGCAGACGGGTTATTTACAATGAGCTCATTCTGTTCTGTCCCCGTACCACACATACACCCAACCAGCCAGCCGAGGGTTAAATAAACTCTTCAAACACTCAACGTCAGTGATAAGGAACTTGGCAGCAACTCCGTGGCTGCCTGCCAAGAACTTTTACTCCGATAACACAGACAAAAATACACACAGTTTGAATAGTCCAGTTTGTAATTAAATCCACAGCAAATAGGTGTTGTGTCCGAAGGTGCAAGTGCCTCGCCAGAGATTAGCTTTGTCTGTCACAGAGTTCGAATGGCCACCACACTCCCTTTTATAGCCTGTGGGGTGTGGTCCAGTGACTCAGCTTAATCTCTGGCATGACTCCTTTTCTGCTGCGCCTGCTTGTCTCTCTGACGCTGGCGTGGGTCCAACCACAATGTTTTTTTGTTACTACCGACGGCTCGGAAACACCTTGCTCCTGGCCAATCTCTTCTCCTTCGGGAGACACCTGAGGCATTGCCAGAGAGGAGGGTCCTGGAGAGGGAGGCCTGGCCATTCAGTGCCTTCTTCCTCCGATAAGATAGGCTCGGAGGATGGAGCCACAACACATTTTCACTTATAATACTGCTTCCCGGATCTGAGCAGCCGTGCTGCTTCCTTTCCCCATGGCAGCTTTTCTGGCCTGTCAAGGGGAAATGGCCTGATGAACTGCATCACAAGATGGAGCACATCACCTCTAGATCTTTACTTCAAACATTGACAGTGAATTATGTTACCGCCAGCGCTCACAGCGAAGAGCCAAGGCAAGGTCGCGCCTCCTTTACAACTTTACTAGTTGTAACAGCGTAAAAATACCTGCGGCTGTTTCGACGTTAGCAGTCTGAGAGGAAATTAACACAAATGTGGACTTTCTTTAAACAGAGTTGGAAGGGACCTTGTAGTCCAACTCCTAAGCAGGAGAACCTATACCAGTGATGGATAACCTTTTCTGGACTGAGTGCCCAAAGCACCTGTGCACCTGAAAAAAAAAGTTTGCCTCACCCACCCAGTCACATTATCCCACCACCACCAAGCCACGCCTACAGAACCGGTAGTAACAAATTTTACATTTCACCACTGGCTCTGAGCTAATTTCATATTTCTGGTTGTTTGTTTCTTCAGCAACAGCAGGATATTCAGTCATCAGCAAGCAATGACTCAAGACTATACTCAGTCTTAATAGTTAAGTGTTAATCTTGCCAATTAATGTCTCTTTCACGTTAAAGTTGTTGATTTTCTCTTTCGACATGGAATATTTGATATTTATCCAATTCAGTCTGAAGGAGTTGCCTCATGTGGGCAGCTTTCTTCTCCTTCAGCTGAGCTGGTTGGAGAGGACATCAGGTGGAACAACGACTGGTGACTTCCTTTTACCAGTCTACGATAGAAAGCATCCTCACATATTGTGTTATTGCAGTGGTAGGTGTCACATATTCTTATCACCAGTTCACCCCGTCTGCCAGTAGTGAAATCTAAAATTTGTTACTACCGGTTCTGTGGGTGTGGCTTGGTGGGGGGGGAGTAATGTGACTGAGTGGGCGTGGCCTTTTTTTTTTTTTTTACTTTTAAAACCATTTTTTCTACAACCTCTTCAGCGAAGAGGCTTTTTTAAAAAGCCTCTGCCGATCAGGCAACACAGCTTGGATCATCAGAGGCATTTAAAAGAAAAAAAGGGGTTTTTTTTTCTTTTAAAAGCATCTGACGATCCCAGCTGAGCCGCGCGATCATCAGAGGCTTTTTTTTTTTTACTTTTAAAAGCATTTTTTTTTGGCCAAAGAGGTTGTAGAAAAAATGCTTTTAAAAGTTAAAAAAAAAAAGCCTCTGATGATTGTGCAGCTCAGCTGGGCATGGTGGGGTGGGCAGGGATTTTTGCTACCGGTTCTCTGAACCACCTGCCTCCATCATTACCGGATTGGGCAATCCAGTCCGAACTGGGAGCATTTCACCCCTGCTGTCCGCGCGCGCTCGCTTCACGCACATTCGCATCTTCCGCGCGTGTGCCCAGACTCTAAAACATGGCTAAACAGGATGGCATTACGCCGGGGCGGGTGGGTGGTTGCCACTACCGATTCGCCTGAACCGGTCCAAACCAGCTGAATACCTCCAGTGATGGAGCAGCCACAAGCTCTTTCATTTATTACTATCCCTCTCAGGAAAATTCTCCTTCGTTCCAGGCGGCATCTCTCATTAACAAAGCGGCCTCTCTTTGCCCTTCAGTGCAATGAGCCTTGTGCAGCTGCATTTCTCTGATACAAACTTGGCCTTCTCTTCCTCTCTCCCTCTCCCTTTTCCAAACCCCTTGCCAGCTAGCAGGACTGCCACTGCTTCAGGAGCACGTCTGCCAATCGTCCTGCACCTTCCGGGCCGGATTCCGCCACTTGTTTGCTTTGCTGACATTAAAAAGTTACTTGGGAAAACACAGCTATCTCTTAAGTAATTAGAGTAATTAGAGTGATTATTTGCCAGCACTTAGCTGGGTCTGTGCACTGGAAGTGGTATCTACATCTTCATTACAGGACAGGTTCATTTCGGAGCAGAAAACCAATGTCAGTTCCTGAATTGTCAGCAGGAGCTTAGAGCCATCTGGTGAGATTCCAGAAAACAGCAAGCAAAAAATAGCCATGCCTTCGATATTAGTGTAACTCTTGTCCCGTGGCAAGTTGGCCATGGCAAATTATCCCATGGTGAGTTGGCCACGGCACGTTGGCTGTGATTGATGGCTCTACTCAAGAGAGGGGCCAATGTTGGAGGCAGCCTTTTCAGGAACCAAGCAAAGGAAATCTGTTATTTCTTTCTCTCTCTTGACTCTCATTCAATTGAATAAAATAAGATTTGTTTCTGAGACCGCCTCCCAAAAGGAAAAGAGTTCTCAGAACTTTTGTCAAGGATACACAGTAACAGATTATTAACAGATTAACAGAGTTGGAAGGGACCTTGTAGGTCATCTAGTCCAACCCCCCGCCCAAGCAGGAGACCCTACAACATTTCTCATCGATGGCAGCCCAGTCTCTTCTTGAAAGCTTCCAGGGATGAAGCTCCCACAACATCCGAAGGCAACTTCAGTTCCACGGATTGATTGTTCTCACTGTCAGAAAATTTTGCCTTATTTCCAGGTTGAATCTCTCCTTGATCAGTTTTCACCCATTATTCCTTGTCTGGCCTTCGGGTGCCTTGGAAAACAGGTTGACCCCCTCCTCTCTGGGGCAGCCCCTCAAATATTGGAAAATGCTATCCTGTCTCCCCTGGTCCTTCTCTTCACTAGACTTAGCCATGCCCAATTCCTGCAACCATTCATTGTATGTTTTAGCCTCCAATCCCCTAATCATACTGGTTGCTCTTCTTTGTACTTTTTCTAGAGTCTCAACATCTTTTTTATAGTGTGGTGACCAAAACTGGATGCAGTACTCTAGGTGTGCTCGTAATTGGTAATTAGTTTCCTTGCCTTATCTCTCAGTCATTGTCAAAAATTAGAATTTTTTTTTTTTGCTAATATTCAATCCAGTGGTGAAATCCATTTTTTTTAACTACCGTTTCTGTGGGTGTGGCTTGGTGGGTGTGGCTTGGCTTGGTGGGCGTGGCTTGGTGGGCATGGCAGGGGAAGGATACTGCAAAATCCCCATTCCCTCCCCACTCCAGAAGCAGGATACTGCAAAATCTTTATTCCCTCCCCACTCTGAGACCAGCCAGAGGTGGTATTTGCCGGTTCTCCAAACTACTCAAAATTTCCGCTACCGGTTCTCCAGAACCTGCTGGATTTCACCCCTGATTTAATCCAAACTTTGCCACCCCATATCTTAAAGCCAGTTTTCCAGACCCTGCAATCTGGGATAATAATAGTAGTAGTAGTAGTAGTAGTAGTAGTAGTAGTAGTAGTAGTAGTAGTAATAATAATAATAATAATAATAATAATAATAATAATAATAATAAATACTTGCAGTCTGGAAGACACAAGCTTTCTCTTGCAATTACTGTTAGAACTGGTACTAGGCAGGACTGTTAATCTACAACTGAGAAATGCCTTCAATCTGTCTGGGATATGCAGTTGGGAGCATTTGGACCTGGGGGTTAGTTGCATATCTGTCCTGAATTGTAGAGTTTGCAGTTGCGTTGGCATTCTGCTCCAATTACAACATTCCCAGTATAAAACTAGATAAACACACACAAAATTTGTCCTTGAATCTCTTCCTTCTAGCTGGAATATTGGTCTGGAGGAACAGAATAGAAATAGAAGGATGGGGACTTTGGCAGGTTGCACAGGAGGAGAGGAAAATTCCATTCATTCATTCATTCATTCATTCAACCTGAATGCTGCCAGATCCTGTAGGGTGTTCAGCACTTAACAATGTTGTTAGATAAATCATCCATGGTAAATTCAATTGATATAAAATAAATATCCATGTTCATGTGGCTTACAAATTAAATATGATCACACCATAATAAACACACCTCAACAATTCATCTATTTATTCAGTCAATCCCAAAATGCCCTAAGAGAAAATCTTAATCTTGAGCGACTTCCTAAATAAAATAAAAGTCAGAGAAAATCTTATTTCAACCAGATTTTGAAAGGGTGATTATTAATACTAAAAGGTAATAGCTCCGGGTTTGGTCCTACCTCATTTCATGGAAACGGGGTGCGAATCCCCAAATTCTTCCTGAAAGATAAGGAGGAGGACCTGTTGTCCCATGAAATAGATAACCAGTTAGGAAATAGATAACCAGTTAGGAAATAGGTAACCAGTTGCCAGGCCACGCAGAGCCTTATCGGTCAAAACCAGCTCTTTGAACTCCTCCCTCAATCTCCTGGGAGGCAACTCAAGATGAAGCATCAAAAGACGAAATCTAGGAATCCACACATATTCCTCATGATCTTCATATTCCTCATCCATCTCATAATGAACCTGGAATTAAGGAGAAATTTCCTAACAGTTTCTTCTAATGTGAATAAAGTAGGAATCATACAGGGTCAATTACATGAACACTAAAGGACCCTCTCTATTCACATTATTATAAGGGAGAAATGTGCTTGTTTGGAGATTATATTAAAAACCAGCTAAATCCCATTACTGGTAATTTATCTTCTGATGAGGCCTAGCTGTCACGGAAGGACAGCCATATGGAAAACATCTGAGGGGCCTCACTGTCAAAGACACAAGGACATGTATGTTACAAAGAGTTACTTATTACCTAGGGACAGCAATAAATCTCCCGTATTAGTAATTACAGAACTAAGGAAGGTTGTCTAGCTAAAGATAATCTTATAAACTAGAAAATAATGGTTTAGTAATTAGGAAGTGTCATATAACAAGTGTATGTTAACCATATATGGAAAAATGCATGTGCTCACCAAACCCTTTGTCTTGGAAACATATATAAGCAGTTGTATCAGAGCTTTCCAGGGTTCAGAATTTCAGGTACAAATCTGGCTCTGAACCTGCGCAATAAAGTGTATCTGGCTGACCCAGGAATGTTTTTCAGTCTTTCATTCCATAACACTTCCAACATATAAATAACAAGAAAGAAATCAAGGAAACAGTTGGTCCACTAAAGAGAGAAGATGGCAAGGAAGTAGCAGGCAACAAAGAGAAAGCAGAGTTGCTTGCCTTCGGAAGTTGTGGGAGCTTCATCACTTGAGACTTTCAAGAAGAGACTGGACTACCATTTGTCAGAAATGGTGTAGGGTCTCCTGCTTGGGCGGGGGGTTGGACGAGATGACCTACAAGGTCCCTTCCAACTCTGCCAATCTATAATTTGTATATTTTTGTTATTTGTAATATAGGCTGGTTTTATATGACAGGCTCATTCCTGACTGTGTAAACTATGGTTTTATAAATTAACCCAATTTCAGGGGTTTGCGTGATGCACAGAAATGCAAATTGATAACAAAGGCCCTTTTCTGCTTGGCTAGCTTATCTCTCCATAATACGATGCAAATTTAATTATGGCACGATTTTCTCGATTTCTCCAATGTTGAGGTTCAGCTTCTTTCCAGGAAGACTCTTAATTTGAGTAACTAGCAGCCAAGACCGGCCAATCCAATTTCTCTCAGCCAACCTACTTCTGACAGCTGCACTGTCATTTCACGGATAAGCAAAAAAAAAAATCATGAATCTCCAGAGAGAAGGCTGCACTTTTAGATAATGCCTTAATAATGTGAAGATAGATTTTTCTGCTGTGATGATGGCAGAAGATGTTCTTCTGACTTTAAAGGAGGAGGAGGAGGAGGAGGTCATCTTTACTCTTGCGCTAGAATTATTTAAATTATTTATCTCCAGCAGCAAAAAAATAAGCAAAACAGGCATTCCAAGTTGACTGAACTCTGGAGGAGGAGAAAATGCTAGACCAGTCATAGCTAAGCTTTTTGCCATCAAGTGCCAGGAAGGAGGAAGGGCAGGGGAGGTTCACACGCACACATGCCCACACCTATAATTCTATGTGTCCCACCCTGCGTATGCACACACGACCTCCCCACCCCCACCCCTCGCTCTTGGCAAGTGATGGCCTGTTTTCCTTTCTAACCTGGCTCCAGATCCTCTCTGTGCATCTGGGGAGGGCGAAAACAGCCTTCCCCACCCCCTCGGAGGCCCTCTGGAGGCCCAAAATGGCCCATTTCCCAACTTCCAGTTGGATAGGAAGTGATGTTTTTTGCTGTCCCCAGCCTCCAGAGACTCCCAGAGCTAAGTTGGTGTCAGCGTTCCAAATTAGTCTCTCTTCCAGTTCTGACATGAACGAGATGAAGCAAAGACCAGAGGCGTTGATTTATTGCTGAGATGAACTTTTACCTAGTTTTCTGTATGCAACAGATAGGGTTTCCTGGGAGACGAGGGTGGGGGCCACATTCCTGTGAAAAGAACGTGCCGGGACGTAGAGATGGATCTGGATGATGGCCAATGGGACATTGGGTTGGAGAGCGGAAGAGGAGGGGGTTGGAAGGAGGAGCCAGTTTGGCAGCAATTAGAGTCAGGAATGTCGGTTTTATTTCTGTTCTTAAATAAAAATGATTCGTTAGAAGTTTTGTGCTTGAAAATGAAGCTTATTTAAGATAGCACCGAAACCTGACAGACCCCTGGTATCGGGACAATCAACATCTCTTGACAAAAAGAGATGAACTAGCATGGAGGGGGTCAAAGCTCTATGTCCCACAGAGCTTACGCATCCTGATTCTCAAGAGGAGCCATGACGTTAAACCAGCAGGACACTTCGGGTTCCTAAAGACTCTGCACCTAGTACGAAGGCAGTTCTGGTGGCCACACATGAGAAAGGACGTAGACAGTTATGTAAAGAGCTGCATCACTTGTGCCACGATGAAAACAAGACCAGGGTGCCCGCCTGGATTGTTGCAACCAGTAGCTGAGCCAACAAGACCATGGGAGGAGATTGCAATGGACTTTATAGTTGACCTACCGAGGAGCAGTGGAAATACAGTGATCTGGACTGTAATAGACTTATTCTCCAAACAGGCACATTTCATTCCTTGTAGTGGACTACCTTCAGCCCGTCAGTTATCCAAACTGTTCCTGAAACACATTTATCGCCTACATGGAGTCCCCCGGAGAATCATCTCCGACAGAGGGGTCCAGTTCACAGCAAAGTTCTGGAGGGAGTTTCTACGATCTATAGGTTCATCCCAAGGGCTCAGCTCAGCATTTCACCCGAGCACCAATGGGGGGGCAGAAAGACTGAACGCTATGATAGAACAGTATTTAAGATGCTACGTCGACTACCAGCAGTCCAATTGGGCAGACCTCCTATCTTTTGCGGAGGTTGCATATAACAATGCTGTCCACAGCACCACGGGGCTAACCCCGTTCAAAATAGTGAGTGGCATGGATTTTGTCCCCATGCCAGAATATCCGAGGGAGCCCCCTTCCTCAGTTAGTTTGACCGACTGGATGGCAACGTTGAGACAAACTTGGGAGAATGTTAAGAGGGTGCTGGCAAAGGCGGCTCAATCTTATAAGGAACAAGCAGACAAGCACCGAACTCCCCAAAGACCATTTCAGCTGGGAGAGAAAGTTTACCTTTTCACCAAGTACTTGAGACTTAGACTCCCAAGCAGGAAATTGGGCCCAAAATTTATAGGACCATTTCCTATAATAAAAATGATCAACCCCGTTACAGTGCAATTGCAGTTGCCACAGCTTTTGGGGAAAATTCACCCCGTTTTTCACAGTAGCCTTCTAAAACCTGTAGTGGGGTCTACTTTAAGGCCATCGCCACATAAACCCCCTGGACCCTTGGTTGTTGGGGGCCAAACACACTACGAAGTGCAGCGGATTCTTAATTCAAGATGGCACAGGGGTCGCCTTCAGTACCTAATTAAATGGAAGGGCTACCCGTTGTCAGAGGCTTCCTGGGTGAAGAGCGCAAACATCCAAGCAGACCGCCTTATAGCAAAATTCCATGCAGACCACCCGGGGAAGCCGGGAGGGGGGGTACACAGCCAAGGAGTTGCTAATGAGATTTATCTTGTTGTGTTTTTTCCCTATGGGATAGGTGATGTCGCAGAAGTGAAGGGAGAGGGGCCGGATGTCAGCGTTCCAAATTAGGCTCTCTTCCAGTTCTGACATGAACGAGATGAAGCAAAGACCAGAGGCGTTGATTTATTGCTGAGATGAACTTTTACCTAGTTTTCTGTATGCAACAGATAGGGTTTCCTGGGAGACGAGGGTGGGGGCCACATTCCTGTGAAAAGAACGTGCCGGGATGTAGAGATGGATCTGCATGATGGCCAATGGGACATTGGGTTGGAGAGCGGAAGAGGAGGGGGTTGGAAGGAGGAGCCAGTTTGGCAGCAATTAGAGTCAGGAATGTCGGTTTTATTTCTGTTCTTAAATAAAAATGATTCATTAGAAGTTTTGCGCTTGAAAATGAAGCTTATTTAAAATAGCACCGAAACCTGACAGTTGGTGTGCCAGGCGACATGGCTCCACGTACCACTTGTGGCACACGTACCATAGGTTCCCCATCACAGTGCTAGACATTTAGAAATTGTTGGGTACAAACACTTTTCTTATAGCAGGGCTGTAGGGGGGAAGGATGCCTAGCATTGGTGGGTTTCACACTTGGTGGGCATGGCATGGCTTGGTGGGCGTGGCAGCAGAAGGATACTGTAAAATCTCCATTCCCACCCCACTCCAGGGGAAAAATATTGTAAAATCTCCATTCCCACCCCACTCCAGGGGAAAGATACGGTAAAATCTCCATTCCCTCCCCAATCCAGGGGAAGGTTACTGCAAATTCCCTATTTCCTCCTGATCAGCTGGGACTTGGGAGGCAAAGAATAGATGGGGGTGGGGCCAGTCAGAATTTTTACTACCGGTTCTCCAAACTACTCAAAATTTGTACTAACCATTGGTTAGTACAAACCATTTATATGGCCTCATAATCAGGGGTGAAATCCAGCAGCTTCTAACAGGTTCTGGAGAACTGGTAACGGAAATTTTGAGTAGTTCAGAGAACCGGCAAATACCACTCTGGCTGGCCCCAGAGTGGGGAGAGAATGGAGATTTTGCAATACCCTTCCCCTACCATGCTCACTGAACCATGCCCACCAAGCCACACCCACAGAACCGGTAGTAAAAAAAATTGAATTTCACCACTGCTCCTAATCCATCATTTAAACATGCTGAGTTAAAATCCATTTCTGCCAGCTTTTCACACAAGGAGGCAGCTTATTCCCTGGAAATGGTGCAGCCTGGAGTTTAAAAATTTCTCCTGATCTGCCATGACTTGGTCGGTTCAAGAGAATGAAAGAAATGGGTTGTTTCGTGCATTATATTCTCTTTGATTGAGTGGCACGAAGTTCTTACATGTTATCCTGACTGCCATGAGGATCTTGTGATGGGTCAGGTGTGAGTCAGGTGAGGGTCTTGTGATGGGCCTTGTGATGGGGAGGTCACGGGGAGGTTCATTGGGAGGTGAGATGCTGGTTGTTGGAATTTCATGAAGGTTGGTGCTGTCGCTGGGAAAAAAATTTTTTTTTCCTTTCTGGGATGTTTATCTTTTCTTTCTTAAGCTCAGAACAGACTTCTCTGTCACTGCATTCCAGGAAATATGCATCAGTTAGTTAGTTAGTTAGTTAGTTAGTTAGTTAGTTAGTTAGTTAAGCATATATAAGATAACAGGTAAAAGTGAAGTGGTTCGGGAATAACGAGAGGCACAAGCAAGCAAGTGACAACAGCTCTTTAATATATAGTGAGACTTCAGCAAAAACTCAGAGGCTGCAGCCCTCCTTATATACAATCCAGGAGGGACTGTCAGCCAATCAGAAACGTAGGCAGGTTTGAAACTCCCGCTCAAAAAGTATCAATACATAACACCCCTCCCTTCCCAGAAGGCACTAACATTCAGAAATTTACATATGTACACACAAAATCTCGCAGGTGCTTAGGACGAGTTCTCTCTCTAGTTGACCTGCGCAGTTCAGTGTCTGGTGGGGCGTCGAGCTGGTCGGAGGGACTTTCAGTCTGTCCCGGCTCCGCCAATAGAACCTCCTGGATTTGGTCCGGGGCGTGGTTATCCCCGGCTGGGAGTGGCGACTCGTGGGGCAGCGCTGGAACCAGGGCTTGTCAGCTAAGTATTCTCGCGAACCCGGGCTTGAGTTAGCTGTTTTGGGGAAGTTGTTGTAGTTAGGTTCGGAGATGTCTAAATTGATGTTAGCCTCGCCGACCACCCTTTTTCTAAGTTGGTCTATGTGGCGCTTCCAGAGTCTGTCCACCCCTACGTCTACCGTATACGATTTTGGGCCTGTTGTGCCCACTATGGTTCCTGCGACCCATAGAGGTCCACTGGCATAATTGCGAGAGAACACTGGGGACCCAACCTGAAACTGTCTAAGTCCAGAGGTTTCTCCCTTAAAATTTTCGTGCGAGTAGTTAGGGTGAAGTCTATCTAATACGCATCGAAGCTTCCTGCCCATGAGGAGCTCTGCTGGGCTTCTCCCTGTGGCTGTGCATGGTGTGGCATGCTGGACAGCTAAGAATTGGTCTATCCTGGCCTGCCAGTCCCCGTTATCTAGTCTGGACAGTGCCTCTTTTGCCGTCCTTACAAATCGTTCGGCCAATCCATTAGAAGCCGGGTGGAATGGGGCCGATAGGGCATGGCGGATGCCCAGTCCGGCCAAGTAGCCCTCGAATAGGGTCGCTGTGAATTGAGGGCCGTTGTCAGATACTAAAGTATCCGGTAGGCCATGTGTGGCAAATAGCTTGCGAAGGACCTTAATGACTGCCTCGGCTGTGGTAGAGGGCATTAGGATTATTTCGAGCCATTTTGAAAAGGCATCGACTACGATTAAAAACGTTTGCCCATGGAAAGGGCCGGCAAAATCAATGTGGATCCTCCCCCATGGCCCTTTTGGTTTCTCCCACTCTCGGATGGGCGCTACTGGGGGATCGGGACGAGACTCCTGGCAGGGTCTGCACTTCCCCACCCACTCGAAAATGACTTGGTCCATGTTGGGCCACCAGACATAACTGCGGGCTAAGCTTTTCATTCTAACAATGCCCGGATGCCCTTCGTGCAGCAACTCTAAAACCCTATTTCGTAGTTTCGTTGGAATTACCACCCTGTCACCCCACAGCAAGCAACCCCCTTGCATAAACAGTTCGTTACGTTTGTTGGCATAACCTTGGTATTCCCCCCCGTCCACCTTGACCGGCCACCGCTTCAGCACCCAACCCATAACAGTGCGGATGATTGGGTCTCTAGCCGAGACTTTTGCTACCTCGCAAGAGGAGATAGGGCCCAAAGTCAAAGTGTCCAACAAAAGAACGGAGGCTTCAGGCGTTGGGTTGTCAAGTAGGTCGTGTAGGGGGCAGCGGCTGAGAGCATCCGCGTGACCCAAGGTTCGGCCAGGTCGATGGACGAGCTGATACGAGTAGGCCGACAGAAAAATGGCCCATCTGGTCAAACGAGGGGAAAGGGCAGCGGGGGTTGGCCTATCGCCCGCCAAAAGTCCTAGCAAGGGCCTATGATCAGTCACAAGTTCGAATTTTCAGCCATAGAGGTATTCGTGGAACTTTTTAACCCCCGCAATTGCAGCCAGAGCCTCTCTGTCCAACTGACTATAGTTCCGCTCTGCGCTGGACAGGGTGCGAGAGTAAAACGCAATGGGTGCCTCTAGGCCGTTCGGCAGTCTATGGCCTAGGACGGCACCAACTCCTACGGGGGAGGCGTCACAAACTAATACAAGTGGCAGCGCTGTGTTGTACTGAATCAGGAAGCTGTCCTCAGACAGGAGTCTCTTCACTGCCTCAAAAGCGGCTGCCTGTGGTTTCCCCCAGACCCATGGTACATTCTTCCCTAAAAGTTTGTGTAGGGGATCTGCAACCGTGGCTTTGTCCTTCAGGAACATGGAATAAAAATTGAGCAGTCCAAGGAAGGCTTGGAGCTCCACTTTGGATTTGGGGGCAGGTGCGCTCTTAATAGCTCTCACCTTGCTTTCGGTAGGGTGGATGCCTGTGCCATCCACCCTGTACCCCAGAAATATCAACGGAGGGGAAAGCAATCATACACTTGTTTTTCTTAAGTTTGAGTCCCGCTTCTCTGAACCTGGACAGGACGTTCCTTACTCTGTCCCCTAGTTGACGTTCGTCCTGAGCGCTGACTAGAACGTCATCGAAATAGGGCACCACTCCTGGGAGTCCTTGCAGAAGGCGCTCCATGGTGCTTTGAAATAGGCCGGGTGCGACGCTCACCCCAAACTGGAGCCTGGTGCATTTGAATGCACCCCTATGAGTTACAATTGTTTGCACCTCTGCCGTGGCATTGTCAACTGGTAACTGCTGATAGGCTTGGGCCAGGTCTAATTTGGCAAAAAATTTTCCGGGCCCCAGGGAGTGTAGTAGATGATGCACGATCGGCACCGGATAGGCGCTCGGCTGCAAAGCCTTGTTGATCGTGCACTTGTAGTCGGCGCAAATTCTTATTGAGCCGTCGGACTTTACTGGGGTCATTATAGGGGTTTCCCACTTGGCATGGTCAATGGGAGCCAACACCCCTTGTTTAATTAATTTGTCCAGTTCCGCATCGATCTTCGGTTTCAATGCGAACGGCACCCGTCTGGCCTTAAGTCTTATTTGGGCTACGTTGGGGTCTAAGTTTAGTGAAATAGGGGTCCCCACATACTTGCCCAACGTGTCCCCGAAGACGTCCTGGAACTCGGTCAGGAGACTGTCTTTTAGAGTTGATTTGGACATCAGGTGGACGCCGGTAAAGCCCATGCCGAGGTCTCGGAACCACCCCATGCCCAGAAGGCTAGGGAGCTGCTTCGTGACGATGGTCAGCGGCAGGTCTCTTTCGTAGTCTCCGTAGGTGACTCGGAACGTGCCCACGCCTTCGAGGGGGACTCGATTCCCCTGGTAGTCTAGGATGCGCAGTCTCTGCTTGGAGAGCTGGTCCTTCCGGAACGACGGCAGGAGGGTCTTTAGGGTCGCCCACGACATTATGGAGAGAGCTGATCCGGTGTCGATCTCCATCGAGCATGGCTTGCCGTTGATTTCGACCACCGTGCTGACTTTATCCTCGATTGCCATGCTGGCCTGGTCGATGTATATGCTGTGGCCATCTCACGGTTCAAATTTGCGCCGTCTTTTTGCGCCGCCTTCTCTCGTTGGCTGCTTCTGGCGCGCTGATTCCGGTTGGCTGCGGCGCTCACGTGATTGGTGTTTCCTGGGCAGAATGGCTCTACAGACTCGCGCCAAGTGCCCTTTTTTCTCGCAACGCCTGCAAATAGCCTCTCTGTATTTGCAGGACAGTCTATCATGGTGCCCGCCACAGCTGGGACAGCTTTGCCGGGGGCTGCCAGTGTCTTTTCTCTGGTGCTCCGTTCGGAAGACATCATCATCCGACTCAGACTCCGAGCTGGATCCGGCGTCTTCTCTGTGCACCGGGGCAGACTTGGGGCTGTCTTTGCTGGTCAGCGGACGCTGCAGCGTTTCTGCGGCTTTTGTAGAGGCTTCGTGAGGCCTGGCCTCGTCTAGGGCTCCAGCAAGTGTCAAATCAGGCTTGGCGAGCAGGCGCTGTTGCAGCCTAATGTCCCGAACACCACAGATAAGTTGCTCAAGCAACGCATCGTCCAAGTCTCTATAGTCGCAATGGGTTGCGGCTTTTCTCAGGCTGGCCATGTACGCGCTGACCGGCTCTCCCTCTCATTGAACGCGCTGTCTGAGTTGGTATCATTGCACGAACTTGGAGGGGACGGGAGCGTAGTGAGCCCGGAGAGTTGCCATCAGGGTGTCCCAGGAGACGGTTTGAACCGGCGTTGGCTCGCACAGTGACTCGGCCATCTCAAACACGTCCGGTCCGCAGTGGCTTAGGAAGAGGGCTCTCTTTCGGTTAGCGGAGAGGCCCTGCATTTCGCTGGCTTCGAGCGAGCATTCGAACCTGGTTAGGTACGAGACCCATTTTTCGCGGGTCGGATCAAAAGGCTTGGGCGGAACGTAGGCAGACATGTTCGTATGCCTCCTGTGGTTCGCCTCGTCGCCTAGCTGAAGCTCGTGGTCTCACTGGTCGGCTTCTTGTGGCCTCTATCCCACCTTCGTCGCCAATGAAGTGGTTCGGGAATAACGAGAGGCACAAGCAAGCAAGTGACAACAGCTCTTTAATATACAGTGAGACTTCAGCGAAAACTCAGAGGCTGCAGCCCTCCTTATATACAATCCTGGAGGGACTGTCAGCCAATCAGAAACGTAGGCAGGTTTGAAACTCCCGCTCAAAAAGTATCAATACATAACACCCCTCCCTTCCCAGAAGGCACTAACATTCAGAAATTTACATATGTACACACAAAATCTCGCAGGTGCTTAGGACGAGTTCTCTCTCTAGTTGACCTGCGCAGTTCAGTGTCTGGTGGGGCGTCGAGCTGGTCGGAGGGACTTTCAGTCTGTCCCGGCTCCGCCAATAGAACCTCCTGGATTTGGTCCGGGGCGTGGTTATCCCCGGCTGGGAGTGGCGACTCGTGGGGCAGCGCTGGAACCAGGGCTTGTCAGCTAAGTATTCTCGCGAACCCGGGCTTGAGTTAGCTGTTTTGGGGAAGTTGTTGTAGTTAGGTTCGGAGATGTCTAAATTGATGTTAGCCTCGCCGACCACCCTTTTTCTAAGTTGGTCTATGTGGCGCTTCCAGAGTCTGTCCACCCCTACGTCTACCGTATACGATTTTGGGCCTGTTGTGCCCACTATGGTTCCTGCGACCCATAGAGGTCCACTGGCATAATTGCGAGAGAACACTGGGGACCCAACCTGAAACTGTCTAAGTCCAGAGGTTTCTCCCTTAAAATTTTCGTGCGAGTAGTTAGGGTGAAGTCTATCTAATACGCATCGAAGCTTCCTGCCCATGAGGAGCTCTGCTGGGCTTCTCCCTGTGGCTGTGCATGGTGTGGCATGCTGGACAGCTAAGAATTGGTCTATCCTGGCCTGCCAGTCCCCGTTATCTAGTCTGGACAGTGCCTCTTTTGCCGTCCTTACAAATCGTTCGGCCAATCCATTAGAAGCCGGGTGGAATGGGGCCGATAGGGCATGGCGGATGCCCAGTCCGGCCAAGTAGCCCTCGAATAGAGTCGCTGTGAATTGAGGGCCGTTGTCAGATACTAAAGTATCCGGTAGGCCATGTGTGGCAAATAGCTTGCGAAGGACCTTAATGACTGCCTCGGCTGTGGTAGAGGGCATTAGGATTATTTCGAGCCATTTTGAAAAGGCATCGACTACGATTAAAAACGTTTGCCCATGGAAAGGGCCGGCAAAATCAATGTGGATCCTCCCCCATGGCCCTTTTGGTTTCTCCCACTCTCGGATGGGCGCTACTGGGGGATCGGGACGAGACTCCTGGCAGGGTCTGCACTTCCCCACCCACTCGAAAATGACTTGGTCCATGTTGGGCCACCAGACATAACTGCGGGCTAAGCTTTTCATTCTAACAATGCCCGGATGCCCTTCGTGCAGCAACTCTAAAACCCTATTTCGTAGTTTCGTTGGAATTACCACCCTGTCAGCCCACAGAAAGCAACCCCCTTGCATAAACAGTTCGTTACGTTTGTTGGCATAACCTTGGTATTCCCCCCCGTCCACCTTGACCGGCCACCGCTTCAGCACCCAACCCATAACAGTGCGGATGATTGGGTCTCTAGCCGAGACTTTTGCTACCTCGCAAGAGGAGATAGGGCCCAAAGTCAAAGTGTCCAACAAAAGAACGGAGGCTTCAGGCGTTGGGTTGTCAAGTAGGTTGTGTAGGGGGCAGCAGCTGAGAGCATCCGCGTGACCCAAGGTTCGGCCAGGTCGATGGACGAGCTGATACGAGTAGGCCGACAGAAAAATGGCCCATCTGGTCAAACGAGGGGAAAGGGCAGCGGGGGTTGGCCTATCGCCCGCCAAAAGTCCTAGCAAGGGCCTATGATCAGTCACAAGTTCGAATTTTCAGCCATAGAGGTATTCGTGGAACTTTTTAACCCCCGCAATTGCAGCCAGAGCCTCTCTGTCCAACTGACTATAGTTCCGCTCTGCGCTGGACAGGGTGCGAGAGTAAAACGCAATGGGTGCCTCTAGGCCGTTCGGCAGTCTATGGCCTAGGACGGCACCAACTCCTACGGGAGAGGCGTCACAAACTAATACAAGTGGCAGCGCTGTGTTGTACTGAATCAGGAAGCTGTCCTCAGACAGGAGTCTCTTCACTGCCTCAAAAGCGGCTGCCTGTGGTTTCCCCCAGACCCATGGTACATTCTTCCCTAAAAGTTTGTGTAGGGGATCTGCAACCGTGGCTTTGTCCTTCAGGAACATGGAATAAAAATTGAGCAGTCCAAGGAAGGCTTGGAGCTCCACTTTGGATTTGGGGGCAGGTGCGCTCTTAATAGCTCTCACCTTGCTTTCGGTAGGGTGGATGCCTGTGCCATCCACCCTGTACCCCAGAAATATCAACGGAGGGGAAAGCAATCATACACTTGTTTTTCTTAAGTTTGAGTCCCGCTTCTCTGAACCTGGACAGGACGTTCCTTACTCTGTCCCCTAGTTGACGTTCGTCCTGAGCGCTGACTAGAACGTCATCGAAATAGGGCACCACTCCTGGGAGTCCTTGCAGAAGGCGCTCCATGGTGCTTTGAAATAGGCCGGGTGCGACGCTCACCCCAAACTGGAGCCTGGTGCATTTGAATGCACCCCTATGAGTTACAATTGTTTGCACCTCTGCCGTGGCATTGTCAACTGGTAACTGCTGATAGGCTTGGGCCAGGTCTAATTTGGCAAAAAATTTTCCGGGCCCCAGGGAGTGTAGTAGATGATGCATGATCGGCACCGGATAGGCGCTCGGCTGCAAAGCCTTGTTGATCGTGCACTTGTAGTCGGCGCAAATTCTTATTGAGCCGTCGGACTTTACTGGGGTCATTATAGGGGTTTCCCACTTGGCATGGTCAATGGGAGCCAACACCCCTTGTTTAATTAATTTGTCCAGTTCCGCATCGATCTTCGGTTTCAATGCGAACGGCACCCGTCTGGCCTTAAGTCTTATTTGGGCTACGTTGGGGTCTAAGTTTAGTGAAATAGGGGTCCCCACATACTTGCCCAACGTGTCCCCGAAGACGTCCTGGAACTCGGTCAGGAGACTGTCTTTTAGAGTTGATTTGGACATCAGGTGGACGCCGGTAAAGCCCATGCCGAGGTCTCGGAACCACCCCATGCCCAGAAGGCTAGGGAGCTGCTTCGTGACGATGGTCAGCGGCAGGTCTCTTTCGTAGTCTCCGTAGGTGACTCGGAACGTGCCCACGCCTTCGAGGGGGACTCGATTCCCCTGGTAGTCTAGGATGCGCAGTCTCTGCTTGGAGAGCTGGTCCTTCCGGAACGACGGCAGGAGGGTCTTTAGGGTCGCCCACGACATTATGGAGAGAGCTGATCCGGTGTCGATCTCCATCGAGCATGGCTTGCCGTTGATTTCGACCACCGTGCTGACTTTATCCTCGATCGCCATGCTGGCCTGGTCGATGTATATGCTGTGGCCATCTCACGGTTCAAATTTGCGCCGTCTTTTTGCGCCGCCTTCTCTCGTTGGCTGCTTCTGGCGCGCTGATTCCGGTTGGCTGCGGCGCTCACGTGATTGGTGTTTCCTGGGCAGAATGGCTCTACAGACTCGCGCCAAGTGCCCTTTTTTCTCGCAACGCCTGCAAATAGCCTCTCTGTATTTGCAGGACAGTCTATCATGGTGCCCGCCACAGCTGGGACAGCTTTGCCGGGGGCTGCCAGTGTCTTTTCTCTGGTGCTCCGTTCGGAAGACATCATCATCCGACTCAGACTCCGAGCTGGATCCGGCGTCTTCTCTGTGCACCGGGGCAGACTTGGGGCTGTCTTTGCTGGTCAGCGGACGCTGCAGCGTTTCTGCGGCTTTTGTAGAGGCTTCGTGAGGCCTGGCCTCGTCTAGGGCTCCAGCAAGCGTCAAATCAGGCTTGGCGAGCAGGCGCTGTTGCAGCCTAATGTCCCGAACACCACAGATAAGTTGCTCAAGCAACGCATCGTCCAAGTCTCTATAGTCGCAATGGGTTGCGGCTTTTCTCAGGCTGGCCATGTACGCGCTGACCGGCTCTCCCTCTCATTGAACGCGCTGTCTGAGTTGGTATCATTGCACGAACTTGGAGGGGACGGGAGCGTAGTGAGCCCGGAGAGTTGCCATCAGGGTGTCCCAGGAGACGGTTTGAACCGGCGTTGGCTCGCACAGTGACTCGGCCATCTCAAACACGTCCGGTCCGCAGTGGCTTAGGAAGAGGGCTCTCTTTCGGTTAGCGGAGAGGCCCTGCATTTCGCTGGCTTCGAGCGAGCATTCGAACCTGGTTAGGTACGAGACCCATTTTTCGCGGGTCGGATCAAAAGGCTTGGGCGGAACGTAGGCAGACATGTTCGTATGCCTCCTGTGGTTCGCCTCGTCGCCTAGCTGAAGCTCGTGGTCTCACTGGTCGGCTTCTTGTGGCCTCTATCCCACCTTCGTCGCCAATGAAGTGGTTCGGGAATAACGAGAGGCACAAGCAAGCAAGTGACAACAGCTCTTTAATATACAGTGAGACTTCAGCGAAAACTCAGAGGCTGCAGCCCTCCTTATATACAATCCAGGAGGGACTGTCAGCCAATCAGAAACGTAGGCAGGTTTGAAACTCCCGCTCAAAAAGTATCAATACATAACAAAAAGTATAAACATAATTTGAATACATGAAAAGAGTAAAGGTAAAAAGGAATATTAAGACAGGGACGGAAGGCACGCTAGTGCTCTTACAGACCCTTACAGACCTCTTAGGAATGGGGTGAGGTCCACAGTAGATGGTCTAAGATTAAAGTTTTGGGGGTTTGGGGATGAAACCACAGAGTCAGGTAGTGCATTCCAGGCATTGACCACTCTGTTACTGAAGTCATATTTTCTGCAATCGAGTTTGGAGCGGTTTACCTTGAGTTTGTATCTATTATTTGCTCGTGTATTGTTGTGGTTGAAGCTGAAGTAGTCATTGACAGGAAGGACATTGTGGCAGATAGTTTTATGTACTATGCTTAGGTCAGACTGAAGTCGGCGTAGTTCTAAATTGTCTAAGCCCAAAATTTGGAGTCTGGTGGAACAAGGTATTCTATTGTGAGCAGAGGAGTGGAGAACTCTTCTCGTAAAATATCTCTGGACTCTCTTGATTGCATTTATGTCCGATATGCAGTGCGGGTTCCAGACAGATTTGGAGATGCTTGTAGAACTGTTGCATTTATACATCTGCACATGTTTGTTTGTTCAAACAGCAAAAGAAAGAACAGGAAATTGGATCAACCAATCAGCACGCAGGTGAGCACCTCCGCACAATGCCCAATTGGGGTTTGGGAGATGTCTGGGTTGGCCTGTTTGCAGCCATCTGCAACCTAGGCTTACACCTCAACCAGTTTGCAAGTGTAGGGATGCAGCTATGCGTAGCTGCAGAAAACTCTAAACCAGGTTTTAGAATGGTACGTTCTAAAGAGACCATTGTTGAACTACCAATTGTAAGCTTCCTCACTGTTAGTAAAATGATGTGGTTCTTCCTCAAATCACAGAAAAGCAGCTAGAAATATTTTTTTTTTAAATTTGATTTTATATGCCGCCCTTCTCCGGAGACTCAGGGCGGCTTACAATGCGTTAAGCAATAGCCTTCATACTTTTTGTATATTCATACAAAGTCAGCTTATTGCCCCCACAAACTGGGTCCTCATTTTATCTACCTTAGAAAGGATGAAAGGCTGAGTCAACCTTGAGCCTGGTGAGATTCGAACTTGCAGTAATTGCAGGCAACAGATATAAGTGGATGTTAATAACAGTGCTTTAGTCTGCTGAGCCACTAGAGCCCCAATGTAGACAGGAAAACATGGATCTAAAAAAGAAATACTTCAATTTCTAGATATTCTGCATTTCTACCCCCTTTATCGGAATAAATAAATCTTGCTAAAGAGAACTCTTGCTTAGAAAAAGAAATGGCAGTCTAGTTTACGGCTGGGGATTATCCGTCTTTGAGTTCTCCTCTCCCATAGAGGCTTTTGACAATATGACGCCCTATAGATTCTACACTGTCATTTCCTTGTGTTTCTCACCTTCCACATTAACAGAGTTGAAAGCAGTTGTGGGTTCCTCCCGGTTCGACCCGATTCGGCCGAGCTGGTAGCGGTGACGATGTGACGTCACCAAACTGGTTCTCTTTGTCTGGGAGCTGGGCTCTCCCACCCGCCCCCGTGTTCCTACCTTTATTTCTTCTTTTTTAGCCCAGCTGATAAGTGTGGCAGAGTGGATTGCCACACTTCAGCTGGGCAGATACCTAACATGCTTGCGCAGAGCGCAAGAGAACCAGTAGTAAAGCTGGTTGGAACCCACCACTGGTTGGAAGGGACCTTGTAAATCATCTTCTAGTCCAACCTCCCACTCAAGCAGGAGACCCTACACCATTTCTGACCGATGGCCGTCCAGTCTCTTCTTGAAAGCTTCCAGGGATGAAGCTCCCACAACTTCCGAAGGCAACTTCTCTCCATGGGTTGATTGTTCTCACTGTCAGAAAAGTTCTCCTTATTTCCAGGTTGAATCTCTCCTTGATCAGTTTCCATCCATTATTCCTTGTCTGGCCTCCAGGTGCTTTGAAAAATAGCTTGACCCCCCTCCTCTCTGTGGCAGCCCCTCAAATATTGGAAGACGGCTATCCTGTCTCCCCGGGTCCTTCTCTTCACTAGGCTAGCCATGCCCAGTTCCTGCAACTGTTCTTCATATGTTTTAGTCTCCAGGTCTTTGATCGTCTTAGATAGATTCAGACCAACAGAGTTGAAGGGACCTTGTAGGTCATCTAGTCCAACCCCCAACCCAAGCAGGACACCCTACACCATTTTTGACAAATGGCAGTCCAATCTCTTCTTGAAAGTCTCCAGTGATGAAGCTCCTACAACTTCTGAAGGCAACTTCTGTTCCATTGGTTGATTGCTCTCACTATCAGGAAATTCCTCCCTATTTCTAAATAAATCTAAAGATAATATGTATGATTAACAATGGATAAGAGACTGTACATTTAAGTATGTTTATGAGAAATAAAAATAAAAAACTTTTAAAAGAAAAGAAAAGAAAATTTCTCCTTATATAATTAATGATAATAGGAAAAAAATTGGACAGGAAATAGATTCCTCAAATGAATTCCTTTGAAATTTTCTTTTCCAGTGAACTGAGTCACTGACCATATCTATGCCCTCCCCCCTTCCATTACTTGCAACAATAGTTATTTTTTCTGCATTTATTGATGTATTGGAAACCAGGCAGGTCAGTGCCTCCGAAAGACTCCTCCATTTGTCAGAGGAATTGATCCTTGCTTCTCCCTTTGATTTACATCTTTAATCAAGCCTACCGAGCTGAAGTCGGAGTCTGCAAAACACCTCCAGAGATCATCACAGCTTCCTTGCACAGCAATAGTTTTCCTAGCACCTGCCAGTCACCAAATGATTCAGGCTGCAGAAGCACTACCGTGAAAAATTCACGAGAAGCCTCATTAAGCATGACCGGTGAAGTGGTCGATGACAGATCCTTCAAACTGGGAAATGGATGATCCCATTTTGAACAAAAATAATATTAATAATAAAGAATTAACCAGTGGAGGCTGCTGTATGCATGAAATGACATAGGTTGACATCAGGAAGAACTTCCATACCAGGGGTGAAATGCTCCCGGTTCGGACCGGATCGCCCGATCCGGCAGCGATGGAGGCAGGTGGTTCGGAGAACCGGTAGCAAAAATCTACCGGTTGTGCGAGCTTCATCACTGGAGGTTTTCAAGAAGAAATTGGATTGCCATTTGTCAGAAATGATGTAGGGTCTCCTGTTTGGGTGGGGGGTTGGTCTAGATGACCTTTAAGGTCCTTCCAACTCTGATAATCTAACAGAAGTGGCGCAAAGAGCCATGGAAAGATACGTGCTTGACATCACAAGACAAGATACACATCTATTCCATCTAGCCGGACTGGCTTGACCCCATCCTTGCGGTTTTAAATTTATAATTGGTTTTAATTGGGTTATTTTAAATTGATGGCCAAAATTATTTAATGTTTTTTAAATTGTTTTTAAATTTTATATGTTGTGTTTTTACCGTGGCTGTTCACCGCCCTGAGTCATGTTGGAGAAGGGCAGTATACAAATAAAATAAATAAATAAATAAGATAGAAAGACCTGCACATGGATTAGAAAACAAAGGAAAATATACGATGTGATCAAAAGAGGAAAAGAATTATCAGAAAAATTTGATAAGAGGAGTATATATTTAGTATTACATGTTTTTACAGCAGCAAGGATTATCTTCATTTGCACAATATTGGAAAGATGAAGAAACACCTCAAGGTGAAGAGATAATTAAGAAGATAGTAGACTGTACAGAAATGGACAGACTTACATTGAAAATCAAACAGAAAGAAGACACAGAATAGTATCAAACGTGGAATTTATTTTACCAGTGGTTGGAAAAAGGGGTGGAGAGTAAGAAGGGAATTTCTATTGTTAAGTAAATTAAATACTCAGACAACATGATGTTTATTAAGCACCAAGGACTATAATTAATAGAAAATTCATAGATTTTTTTTTTAAATAAAGAGTATAAGAATTGAAATGGAAACTTTTGGATCACATAGCAAGAAGAACTGAGGGCAGGTGGACCAAAGCAGTCATAGAATGGATCCCACTTGATTTAAACATATCCACAAAAGAGACCTAAAACATATCTATGTAATTTCCTCATTTGACACAAGTATAAACAATTTTAACAACTTAACACCTTCTCTGAAAATATAAAAAAAAATGGTCTATTTATTTATTTATTTATTTATTTATTTATTTATTTATTTATTTATTTAAAATTTCTATACCGCCCTTCTCCCTGAGGACTCAGGGCGGTGTACAGCCAAAATTAAAAAACATGCAATACAAATATTAGAAGCAATTAAAAGATATATAAATTTGGCCCAATTAAAACTCACTACCAATTAAAACATTTAAAAATTTTTCTTAAGCCAGCCCAGCTTGCTTGAAAAAATGGGTTTTAAGGGCACGACAAGGCGAGTAGTAGTCAAGGCGAGAAGTGACGAGGGTGTGAGTGACTGTGCACAGGGAATCCCGATCAAGAAAGGGCCGCAACTGGCGAATCAGGCGAACCTGATAAAAGGTCCCCCTGGTAACAGCCGTCAGATGTTCCTCCAAAGACAGCTGCCTATCCAGGAGGACTCCCAGATTGCGAGCCCTTTCTGTGGGGGCCAAAGACTCGCCCCCAATAGTCAGTGATGGAGTCAACTGACTATATCGGGATGCTGGGAGCCACATCCACTCAGTCTTGGAAGGGTTGAGCTTGAGCCTGTTCCTCCTCACCCAGATCCGCACAGCCTCCAGGCACTGGGACATCACTTCAAGGGCATCGTTGGGGTGGCCTGGGGTGGAGATATACAGCTGGGTGTCATCAGCGTACTGGTGGTATCTCACCCCAAAGCCACAGATGATCTCACCCAGCGGCTTCACATAAATGTTGAATAGAAGGGGCGAGAGGACCGATCCCTGCGGCACTCCACAAATGAGAGGCCTCGAGGTCGACCTCTGCCCCCCTGCCAACACAAACTGCGACCGGTCGGAGAGAAAGGAGGAGAACCACCGCAACACGGTGCCTCCCACCCCCAACTCTTCCAGCCGGTGCAGCATGATACCATGGTCGATAGTATCAAAAGCCGCTGAGATGTCTAACAGGACCAGAACAGAGGAGCAGCCCCTGTCCCGAGCCCTCCAGAGATCATCAACCAATGCGACCAATGCCGTTTCTGTGCCGTGCCCAGACCTGAAACCCGACTGGAACGGATCTAGGTGAGATGTTTCCTCCAGGAATTGCGGAAACTGTCACGTGACCACACTCTCAACAACCTTCGCCATGAAGCGAAGGTTGGAGACAGGACGGTAGTTGGCCAATATTGCCGGATCCAGGGATGGCTTCTTGAGGAGAGGCCTCACCACTGCCTCTTTCAAGGTGGCGGGGAAGTGGCCCTCACTCAACGAAGCATTGATAACACCCTGGAGCCAGCCTCGTGTAACCCCCTGGAAGCCAGTACCAACCAGGAGGGACACGGGTCCAGTAAACATGTGGCCGCACTAAGTCTCCCCAAAATCCTGTCCACATCATTGGGAGTCACAGCGTCAAACTCCTACCAGATAACATTCTCAAGACTATTCCTCGTCACTCTGCCCTGATCTATCCAGTCAGAGTCCAAATCCCCCCGTATCTGAGCAATTTTGTCATACAGGTATTGTCCGAAATCCTCCGCCCTGCCTTCCAAGGGATCCTCCCACACTCCCGGATGAAGCAGGGAGCGGGTCACCCTGAACAGGGCGGCCGGATGATTCCCTGATGATGCAATAGAGACGGAAAAGTAATTAAACTTTATTTATTTTTATTTTTTTATTTTTATTTGATTTATATGCCGCCCTTCTCCAGAGACTCAGGGCGGCTTACAATGCGTTAAGCAATAGCCTTCATACTTTTGTATATTTATACAAAGTCAGCTTATTGCCCCCACAAACTGGGTCCTCATTTAACCTACCTTAGAAAGGATGGAAGGCTGAGTCAACCTTGAGCCTGGTAAGATTCGAACCTGCAGAAATTGCAGGCAGCTGTGTTAATTACAGGGTGCATTAAACCACTGTACTACCAAGGCTCAACTTTGCCGTCTTTATCGCCACTAGGTAGACCTTATTATGCGACCTTAACAGTGTTCGATCAGATTCAGCAAGACTGGCCCTCCAACCGCTCTCCAGGCATCTTTTCCGGCGCTTCATTTTCCTCAGCTCCTCAATGAACCAAGGAGCCACACGGGATCGGCACCGGGTCAGAGGCCGCAAAGGCACGACTCGGTCCAAGGCCCCACCAGCCGCCCGGTCCCAGGCGGCTACCAGGTCTTCGGCCGAGTCATGTGCTAGAACCTCAGGAAATGGCCCAAGCTCCATCTGGAACCTCTCAGGATCCATCAGGCACCTGGGGTGGATCCATCTAATTGGACCCGCCTCCCTGCGGCGGGGGGCAGCGGTTCGAAGATCCAGGCAAAGGAGTGAGTGGTCTGTCCATGACAAGGGTTCCATGTCTATATCCCCAATAACAAGACCACTCAACCACTGGCCAGAGATAAAAATCAGGTCCAGAGTGTGACCTCCTCTGTGAGTAGGGCCATGAACTAACTGGGTCAGGTCCATGGCCGTCATGGAAGCCATGAACTCCCAAGCCATCTCAGACGTTTCACCAACAGATGGCAAGTTGAAATCACTCATGACTAAAAGCCTGGGTGTATCTACTGCCACCGTGGCTATCACGTCAAGTAGCTCAGGTAGGGCTGTTGCCACGCGGCAGGGAGCCAGGTACGTAAGCAACAAGCCCATCTGAACCCCATGACCCCACCTCACAAGGAGGGACTCACATCTGGCTATCTGAGGCACAGTGGTCTCCCTCGGACCCAGATCCTCATTAATAATAACCGCCACCCCCTCGCCCCTCCCCTGGGCCCTCAGCTGATGGAATGCTCTGAAGCCTGGTGGGCAAATTTCAACCAGAGGGACGCCGCCCTCCGGGCCCAACCAGGTCTCCGTAATACCCGCCAGGTCCGCTCCTCCCTCTTGTATAAGATTGTGAATGATGGGGGCCTTATTTACCACTGACCTAGCATTACATAACATCAGCCGAAGGCCCAGATCCTGAGTGTCTAAGCCACCTAGTCTCTGAGAGGAGCCATGGGGACCGGGGCAAGCAATTGCTCTCAAACAGCGAGTGCGAGCCCCCAACACATGATATGGTCCCCTGCTCCCGCCATATTTGCCCCTCCGATCTACTGTGCTGATGGTACAGACCTCATAGGTATCGTCCCCCATCCCTTTCCCAATCCCTCGACCAGAACCCCCCGAATTGTTACCCTGTGCCGGGCTCGGCTCTGACCCTGGTGGGTTTCCCCCTCTCCATCCCCCAGAGTCTTCTTCCCAATTTCTCTAAAAAGATCATTACAAACCCCCCTCCCAGAACCTCTTAAAATCTTAAAAAATTTCCCTAAAAAACCCCACAAGTTCTTCCTTGCTCCATGCCATCTCTCTGGACTCCAAAGTCCGTCATCGAGATAGGCCCTCGATAATGTGGAGGGCCAAACCTGCGAGAGGGGAGAATCTCGCAGGGCGAGGAGTTCCGACACCAAGTACATATAATCATCAGGGGAGCCAAAGTCCAAGGGAAGGGGGTACCGCCGATGTTACAAACATAGGGAAAATTCTAGTCCATGGTCAGGCCACCAAGCCCATTGTCCTCTCACGACAATGGCAAGGAGGTGCGTATCATTCGACCCCGGAAGTTTCCAGGGCAGCCATGCTCTCACCTAGGCCACCCATGGAAATTCTGATGGAAACCCGGGCGTGAAGATAGCCATATTCCGCCTCCAACCGGCCTCACGTCCATAGAACCAGTAACCCTCCTGGGATTAGTAGCATCCGGGAGTCCAAGTATCCTGCTCAGAAGGAGGTTTAAGTTCGTAAATTCACGTCAAAGAGATTTTACATGGCAGGGAGTTCAGACAAGCTAGGTAGAAAAGGGGGAAATTAGGAATAATTCAGCAGGCCAAGATAAGAGCCTTGATAGTACAGTGGTTTAGTGCACCCTATTATTAACACAGCTGCCTGCAATTTCTGCTGGTTCAAATCTCTCCAAGGCTCAAGGTTGACTCAGCCTTCCATCCTTTCTAAGGTAGGTGAAATGAGGACCCAGTTTGTGGGGGCAATAAGCTGACTTTGTATAAAATATACAAAAGAATGAAGGCTATTGCTTAGCGCATTGTAAGCCGCCCTGAGTCTCTGGAGAAGGGCGGCATATAAATCAAGTTTAAAAAGATAAATAAATAAATAAATGGGTAGCTGTAGCCGTAATAAGGCCCATAGGTCTAAACTCGGTCCAAAGGAAGGAGGAGGGAGGGGAAATTCAAACCGCATAAGTTTATAGTCATTTTCCGACTCCTAAATCCCGCCACCTTCCAGTCTGATGGATAATGCTGCCCTATTTCATCCCCCCCCCCATCCAGCTCGCTCTGGGGGGGGGTCTCTGGGTCTCCATGGTGGTAACCCTTCCCCCGAGGGTCCAACACTCTCCAATCATCCAGGACTCGGTCTAAGGCTGCCGTTGAAGAATCCTATGCTGTCAGTAATCAGGTCTGCAGGCCTTTGGGAACCGCCCTGACACCAGCCACCATCACTGCAGTCACTGCCACGGCCGCCACCGCCACCATCGCCAGCATCCCATGTCTAATCTCTTATCTATAAACAGATTCTTAAAACCTTATCATTCAGTCCTGGTCCACTTCATATTATTATGAAAAAACCAAAAGTTGTGATTTGGTGTTAATGCCTTATTTATTGCAACAGAGAGAATCGGGAGTCCAGTGTTTCTTTTTCTCTCTCTCTCTCCTATCCTTCATCACTTCTCTTCCCCCTCTTCTCCTCCACCATTTTCCTATTTACTTTGGTACTTCATATCCTATTTTATCTTTTTTTTTCCAATTTTTTTTTTAATTTTCTTTTAATACAAACAATCCATCTTCAATTAAACAGTGTGTCGTCCGGGTACAAATGTCTTGTGCAATAACAATTAAAATTTACAGCCATATTCATTATTTGTCTACTCTTAACTTAATATTGATATACATAGCATATCTGTGGCAACCCTCTTCTTAATTTATTTGATTCTATTGATTTATTTTCTATATTTCACTAATCTACCTTTATTTCCAACTTTCATATTTATTCTCTAGCCATCGGTAGAATAGTTCCCATATAATATAATATTCAGTTTGTTCCTTCTTTTTGACTGCAGGTGTTAACCAATTCATTTCTGCACATTCTAATATTTTCCTAATCACATTCTCATCCGTAGGAATCTCTTTTCTTTTCCAATTTTGTGCAAATACAATTCTAGCTGCAGTTATTACTTATTTTATCTTATAACCCAATAAAAATGTTCAACCAAAAAAAAAAAAAAAAGAACTGGACCACCTTTTGGTGGAGACACAAATTTGACATTTGGGTCGAAGATTCAAAGGCAGCTTAAAACATTTCCATATATCTGGAAGTCAGGAGTTTGGCTAAGCATACAGGGTGCCCATCAGAGGTGGTATTCAGCCGGTTCACAACGTTTCGCACGAACCGTTGGCAGAAATTTGGCCAAGGTTGCCGAACCGGTAGCGATGGCTAACTGGTCACACCCCCAAAACGGTCCCCTGGTCACTGCTTGCTCACCCTGCCCACCATGTTCGGCACAGCCATGTTCTTCATGTACGCGCATCCCATTGCCTTGTACATGCGTGAAGAACATGGCGGTGATGGCAGCAACTTTTTCCGTGTCCTCTGGTACTTTGCCAGCCTCTTTCCAGCAGCGGCAGCTGGCTGGGGGCCGCCGAAAACTCCGGTCAGCTTGCCTTCCAGACTCTGGACCTGCCGCTGCAGAAAGTAAGCAGCCTGAACAAAGAGGCGGTGGTGGGGTAGGAAGCGGGGCTAGGGCCGGGGCCACTAAAGGAGGAGAAATGGGGGCGAGTAGCAAAAGGAGGGCGGGGATAGATAGGTGGAAATTCCCAAAATTTTTCTACCTTTTCCTGAGGGTGTGGCTAGGTGGGGGGGGGGTCATGTGACTGAGTGGGCATGGGTGTGAGTGATGTCAAGTTGGCCACGCCCACTCAGTCACATGCCCCGTCCACCTACCCACGCCCACCGAACCAGTAGCCCATCCTACTTTTAATAGAGCCAAGGACATATTTCACTATGATTCTTCACTTGCGACGCAACAGATTTGACAGTGTTTCAAGTATAGCAATTTAAAATTATGCAAACAAGGCCTGCAGGCAACATCTAAGAGGGTTTTGTGTCAAGTGGAAGCAAATCTTCAACGCAAACCTGAGCAGATGGCATTCCAGAATATTTGGACAATAATAAAGTTATTTTGAGGCTACCCAAAGGAGCAATAAGATCCTTTTCAAGCGATTGCTGGCTTGGAGGCTTCCTTAACTGAGCCACTGGATCGTGTCTTCTTGGCTTGGCCATATGTTTGGAGTGCCTGAGCAAATATGGCTTATGCCAAAGCAGGTTTTTGCAACAAGTTGCTTTTTTAAAAAAAATTGGTTTCTATACGGGGGACAGATCTTACTCTGCACCATAGAGAGCAATTAGAAAAGGCACTGCTTAGTTTTTGATTCCGCCAGCTTCGGGTTGCTCTTATTTGTGACGACAGCGTTAACCTTCTCATCACTTCAAATGCACAGTTGTAAATTGACCTTACAAGAACCAGCTAGAGAGATCTCAGCAATGCAGTATATAAGTATACATATATTGCTGTTGCCCTTCCTTCCTTCCTTCCTTCCTTCCTTCCTTCCTTCCTTCCTTCCTTCCTTCCTTCCTTCCTTCCCAGTGAATAGAATGCAGTATTGCAGGCTAATTCTGCTGACAGGCAGCAGTTCGATCCTGAATGACTCAAGGTTGACTCAGTCTTCCATCCTTCTGAGGTCAGTAAAATGAGGACCCAGATTGTTGGGGGCAATAGGCTGACTCTGTAAACTGCTTAGAGAGGTCTGTAAAGCACTGTGAAGCGGTCTATAAGTCTAAGTGCTATTGCTATTATAAAATTTTCCCAATACCATCAATAGCTTTCTCCACTCAAGATCATGCCAACATTAATATCTTCCTCCTTATTTCCAGGTTGAATCTCTCCTTGTTCAGTCTCCATCCATTATTCCTTGTCTGGCCTTCAGGTGCTTTGGAAAATAGCTTGACCCCCTTCCTCCTCTCTGTGGCAGCCCCTCAAATATTGGAAAGTGCTCTCATGTCTCCCCTGGTCCTTCTCTTCATTAGACTTAGCCATGCCCAGTTCCTGCAACCGTTCATCGTATGTTTTAGCCTCCAGTCCCCTCATCATCCTGGTTGCTATTGGTCTAGGATAGGGGTCTGCAACCTTAAACACTCAAAGAGCCATTTGGACCATTTCCCACAGAAAAGAAAACACCGGGAGCCACAAAACCCTTCCCATGCCTGACTTATTTCTTGAGCAGCCACAAAACTAGCATATGTAGTTGAATTAAATGTTCTGTTTTCTTCTGAAACTTTTCTTTTCTGGGATTTATCCAAGGTTGGCCTACCGGGGATTGAAAAGCTCAATAAATCGCGTGCCGGTTGTTGTGGCTCCATTACCGAGCCTGTGTCATGGCAGGAGAGGACTCCGAGAGTGAAGGAGAGGAGTTGGCAAGGCCTCCCTCTCCAGAACCCTCCTCTTTGGCAATGCCTTCGGTGTCCGCCGAAGGGCAAGAGATAGGGCCGGGGCCAAGCATGTCCACGCAGCCACAGATGGACAGTGATGAGGGTAATGAATCTTGGCTGGATCCACGCCAGCGTCGCAGAGATAAGCGCGTGCAACAGAAGAAAAGGCGTGCCCGAGATTAGGCTGAGTCACTGGACCACACCCCACAGGGTATAAAAGGGAGCATGGTGGAAGAAACAACCCCCATCGCCATTGCCGTCTCCAATGTACTGTACATTAGTTGGCAATTGGGCTGAATGGCAGATGCTCTTTCAGTCTGAGAACAGGCTCATTCCCTCCTTTGGACAACAAAGCAAAACAGACCATAAACCACATGGCAACCAACTGCTTCCAGCTTTCCAAATCTTTGCTGCCAATCTCCTCCCCAACCCCTAATCAGCCACTCCAGGCAAATACCCCAGACTTATCTAAAGCAACCAAATCACCTTGTACATGCAGCTTAATTTTAGTAGCGCACATAATGATAATGTAGTTGTCAGCACTTCAAGCTGCATTTACTCTAGTGCTGACATAAGAAGGAGAAGCGGAGGCATCTGGAAAGGGACATTTGACTTTTCACCTACTGATTTTCCCTGGAGATAATATCCTCTAGGAGATGGGATGGGAGGGGGGAAATTCCTTTGAGCTGGAGCAGTAGATTAGGGGTAGAGTGACTTGGAAGATGGCCAATGAGTGCAGAGGAGTGGGGAACGGAAAGGGAGGGTTTGGGGTCTGGAAGTCAGTGTTGGCTGCAATGGAGTCGGATTTAGAATGTCGTGCTTAATAAAATGGGAGTTTTTCATCAAAGACTTTGTTTGAAATGCAATTTATTTGAGACGACCTCAAAACCTGACAGTAGTATATATTGGGCTTCCAGCAAAGCACGGGAAAAAATTGTTGGGCAGAACCCGACAAAAGTAGAGCCTTAGCTTATATATATTGAGCCTGTCTCAACTCGGGCTTCCAAGTAAAAATGATCCTTAACTCCATTTGTTGATAAAGGTATAATTTACTAGAAGTCAAGTGAATGACAGCAGTGTACAGCCCGAGTTCGCCAATTGGACTTTGCCAATTAACTTTCCTCCCTTGGTCCTTTCCCATTGTTTATCTCTCACTAGCTGATAACCTGTATAGACATCAAAGCCTTTGTCTGACAGGGAGCTATTGAGAGGGGCTTTCTTCCCCCTACTCCCAAGCCCATCATCCCTGCCCTCTCTCTTCCCACTCCCATGTGCTCCACTTTCCCGCCCTGTCTATGATCCTGGCACTTTGCCCCAAATCCATCAGGCACTTCCCGATTGCTCCACTGGAGGGCAAACATCAGGGATGGCTTTCCAGAGAAAGCTGCAAAGGTGGGACTGGAAGTTGGCAAATTGGGGCATTTTCAGCCTCCGGAGGGCCTCCTGGGGGGTGGGGAAGGCCATTTTTACCCTCCCCAGTCTCCTAGGAAGGCTCTAGAGGCTGGGAAGAGCAAAAAATGGGCCTACAGTGCAGTGGTGAAATGTAAAATTTGTTACTACTGGTTCTGTGGGCATGGCTTGGTGCGGGGGCGGTGTTAATGTGACTGAGTGGGTGTGGCCAACTTTTTTTTTTAACTTTTAAACCATTTTTTCTACAACCTCTTTGGCCGAAGAGGTTGTAAAAAAATGCCTTTAAAAGCCTCTGATGATCCCAGCTGAGTTGCCTGATCGTCAGAGGCTTTTTTTTCTTTTAAAAACATTTTTTCTACAACCTCTTCGGCCGAAGAGGTTGCAAAAAAAAATGCTTTTAAAAGGCTCTGACGATCCCAGCTGAGCTGCACGATCATCAGAGGCTTTTTTTTTTTTTTACTTTTAAAAGCATTTTTTCGGCCAAATATGTTGTAGAAAAAATGCTTTTAAGAATTATTAAGAAGGCAGAATATTATATTTTCCCTAAAGGAGAAGAAACATGTTCCTTAAGACAGAAACTCAGAGCCTCAGCTCTCTGCCCCAAGTAGAAACGAAGGGGCCAACTTTTAGAAATGCAGATTTGCTAATCCATTGAAGACAGGAAATTCTGAACAAAGGTAGGACGAGCTCTCAGCCACAATAGGAATTGCCCAACAAGCCCTTTCATTGCATCAGCACACTCCAACCAAACTTGACTTCAAGACAAACATGACCCCACATGGCCCCATGAAAGTCTGAAAGCAACCAATAGAATAAATGCTCTTGCCACAGGAACAGGAAGCTCAAGTTCAAAGTCCAGAAAGCGTATAAATAATCCACACTCTCCACTCCATGTGGTCAGTCAGCTGCCCATGACCTCAAACCCTTGTGGTTCTGCTTCACCATTAAACCATCTTTCCAATCAGCCTCCATTTTTCCAGGGTCTTTCTCCTGGCTTGGAACTCAATCAGATGGATATTCTCCCAACAACGTTCAGTTGTCTCTATTGACTGAGGAGGGGGGTACGGACCTGGTAGGTATTACGGAGACCTGGCTGGGCCAGGATGGGGGAGGTACCCCTCGTTGAGATGTGCCCACCGGGTTTCTGCGCATTCCATCAACCAAGGGCCCAGGGGAGGGGCGGGGGGGGTGGCGGTTCTTGTGAAAGAGGGTCTCGCCCCAAGAGAGGCCACTGCACCTCAGATAGCCGGATGTGAGTCTCTCCTGGTGAAGTGGGAACAAGGGAGGCAGATGGGCTTGCTGATTATGTACCTGGCTCCCTGCCACGTGTCGGCTGCCCTGCCCGAGCTACTCAACGTGATTGCCGAGGTGGTGGTGGAGACCCCCAGGCTTATGGTCATGGAGGACTTCAACCTGCCATCTGTCGGCAAAACGTCTGAGGTGGCTCGGTAGTTCATGGCTTCCATGACGGCCATGGACCTGACCCAGCTAATTCATGGACCCACTCACACAGGAGGGCACACACTGGACTTGATTTTTGTCTCTGGGCAGTGGATGAATGATCTCGAGATAAGGGCAGTAGCGATTGAGCCCTTGTCATGGTCGGATCATTCCCTTCTTAGGCTTGACTTTCTAACCGCTACACCCCACCGCAGGGAGGCGGAACAAACTAGATGGTTCCACCCCAGGCGCCTGATGGATCCTGATAAGTTCCAGATGGAGCTTGGGCCATTTCCTGAGGCTCTGACTCATGACTCGGCCGAGGAACTGGTGGCTGCCTGGGATAGGGCGGCCGCTGGCGCTTTGGACCGAGTCGTGCCTTTGTGGCCTCTGATCCGTCGCCGAGTCTACTTGGCTCCTTGGTTCTCTGAGGAGCTGAGGGAGATGAAGCACCGGAAAAGACGCCTAGAGAGCATTTGGAGGACTAGTCAGTCCAAATCTGACCAAACACGGGTAAGAGCTCATATTAAGACCTACCTAGTGGTGATAAAAGCGGCAAAATTTAATTATTTTTCCGCTCTTATCGCATCAGCAGATAACCGCCCAGCCACCCTGTTTAGGGTGACCCGCTCCCTCCTCCATTCGGGAGCGTGGGAGGATCCCTTGCAGGGTCATGCTGAGGATTTTGTTCAGTATCTGCACTATAAAATCACTCAGATTCGGGAAGGCCTGGTCTCCGACAGGGTAGGTACAGACGGGATGATGGAGGCCGGTCTTGAGAATGTCATTTGGGAGGAGTTCAATCCTGTTGCTCCCGAGGACGTGGACAGGATACTGGGGCGGCTGAATGCGACCACATGTTTATTGGACCCGTGTCCCTCCTGGCTGGTACTGGCCTCCCGGGAGGTTACACGAGGCTGGCTCCAGGGTATTATCAACGCTTCCTTGGGTGAGGGTGTCTTGCCATCTACCTTGAAAGAGGCGGTGGTGAGGCCCCTCCTGAAGAAGCCTGCTCTGGATCCAGCTGTTTTGGCTAACTATTGTCTGGTCTCCAACCTTCCCTTCGTGGCGAAGGTTGTTGAGAGTGTGGTGGCACGACAGCTGCCTGGGTACCTGGATGAAGCTGTCTATCTGGATCCATGCCAGTCCGGCTTCAGGCCTGGGCACAGCACAGAAACGGCATTGGTCGCGTTGGTGGATGATCTCTGGAGGGCTCGGGATAGGGGTTGCTCCTCTATCCTGGTCCTGTTAGATCTCTCAGCGGCTTTTGATACCATCGACCATGGTATCATGCTGCGCCGGTTGGAGGGGCTGGGAGTGGGGGGCACCGTCCTACGGTGGTTCTTCTCCTATCTCTCCGACCGGACGCAGTCAGTGTTGGCAGGGGGGCAGAGGTCGACCCCGAGGCGCCTTATGTGTGGGGTGCCGCAGGGATCGGTCCTCTTACCCCTTCTGTTCAACATTTATGTGAAGCCGCTGGGCGAGATCATCCATGGCTTTGGGGTGGAATTCCATCAGTACGCTGACGACACTCAGCTGTACATTTCCACCCCAGGCCATCCCAATGATGCCCTTGAATTGATGTCCCGGTGCTTGGAGGCCGTGCGGATCTGGATGGGGAGTAACAGGCTTAGACTCAACCTCTCCAAGACCGAGTGGCTGTGGCTTCCGGCATCCCGATATAGCCAGCTGGCGCCATCGCTGGCTATTGGGGGCAAGTTATTGGCCCCCACGGAGAGGGCTCGCAACTTGGGTGTCCTCCTGGATGCACGGCTGTCTTTAGAAGAGCATATGACGGCCATGGCCAGGAGGGCTTTTCATCAGGTTCACCTGATTCACCAGTTGCGTCCCTTTCTGGATCGGGACTCCTTATGCACAGTCACTCAGGCACTCATCACTTCCCGCCTGGACTACTGCAATGCTCTCTACATGGGGCTCCCCCTGGGGTGCACCCGGAGGCTCCAGCTGGTGCAGAATGCAGCTGCGTGGGGGATTATGGGAGCGAGAGGGCGCTCCCATGTGACACCTCTCCTGGGTGAGCTGCATTGGCTCCCGGTGGACTTCTGGGTGCGCTTCAAGGTACGCTCCAACAGAGAGGGACTCCTCAGGGTGCCGTCAGCTAGGCAGTGTCAGCTGGCGACCCCCAGGGGGAGGTCCTTCTCTGTGGCAGCACCTGCCCTCTGGAACGATTTGCCCCCGGAGATATGGAGGATATCAGATCTCCAGGCTTTTCACCACGCCCTAAAAACTTTTCTCTTCCATCAAGCAGGGCTGGCGTGAACCCCCCACCCCCACCCCCACCCCCACCCCGTTTTTGAGATATTAGATTTTTAATTGTTTAATGGGTTTTAGTCATAAGGTTCTTAATTTTCGGCCAAAGGGTATAATTCTTTTAAATTTTTAACTTTTGTATTGGATGTTTTTTACTTGGCTGAGTCCACCAGGAGAAGGGCGGTATACAAATTTAAATAAAATAAATAAATAAATCTGCATGGACATTTAGTTTCTTGAGCTAAGCTTTCTGCCCTAAAAGGAACTATGGTAGGATGTAACTGTAATTCAACTTTATTAAACAAGAGGTTTATGTTGAAATAAATCAAACAGTTCCCAAAGCTTGTGATCTGCTTACTGGACATTTGCTTCTCTAATGTCATATTTCAATCCTGTGGCAACCACTTTAGATACATGAGCTCTTTCCAAATATGATAGAGACTCAGGCTGTGTCAACATGGATAGCCTAGGGGTCAGGTTAATTTTAAAACAAACGCAAAGGTCAGTTAGAAGCTGCCTCTGCTTCTGTCCCTGGGCTTTCAAAATAGCCTAAGGCAAACTTTTAACATTTGTTTTTAGATCTGTCCCAGATTTTCTCTAGCCAAACCATTAATTCCTTTCAGAGATGTTTAATTTTCCTCCTTATCAAACACAGCCAGTTTACTCCACCACAGCAATCACCTTTCGATCTAGATAAAGACATGAGGTGGTGATAAGCCACCTGGGAAAGCGGCTTTGAAATCATCAAAACCATAAAAAAGCGAAAGTTAAAATATTTCGGACATGTGAAGCAACACCCGGAAAAATACGACATCCTTCACTTAATCCTCCAGGGAAAGATTGAAGGCAAACGAGGTCCAAGCCAAAGAAGAACATCGTGGCTTCAAAATCTAAGGGGCTGGTTTGGACAAAACTCAGCAGCACTTTTTTCATGCGGCTGTTGCAGAGATGGGATACTGTAGCCACCGGTGTGCCCAGTACCAGAAATGTATGCGTGCACCATTTGCGCATGCATGCGACATCAAACAACACGGCAATTCGCTCATGTGTGCCATCCACTCATCTGTACAGCGTCAAAGCCAAAGCAATATTGGATGGGATTGCACCAGGGCAGTTGAACAGAGTGGTTGAATACTAATCTGGGTGTCAGCACTTCAAGCTGCATTTACTCTAGTGCTGACGTAAGAAGGAGAGGCCGAGGCGTCTGGAAAGGGACGTTTGACTTTTCACCTACTTATTTTCCCTGGAGATAATATCCCCTAGGAGATGGGATGGGAGGGGGGAAATTCCTTTGAGCTGGAGCGGTAGATTAGGAGTAGAATGACTTGGAAGATGGCCAATGAGTGCAGAGGAGTGGGGAATGGAAAGGGAGGGTTTTGGGTCTGGAAGTCAGTGTTGGCTTCGATGGAGTCGGATTTTAGAATGTCGTGCTTAATAAATAGGAGTTTTCCTTCAAAGACTTTGTTTGAAATGCAATTTATTTGAGACGACCTCGAAACCTGACACTGGGCTGTTGATAAAAATAGGATCACCAACATACGGCACAAGAAGAAGAAGTAGTATACTAAGTGTGGCAACCTCCATCTATTGGAACCCATGTGGGACACCTTCAGTAGGCAATGCTTAACTTACAAACACCATCACGGTACTGAAAATCTAATGCTTTCTTTGAGAAATGAAGGGCAAGAGTTAAAATCTCATTTCCTGGGGGAAGGACGAGAGAAAAACAGAAAGAGAGAGGCAGAGGTGTGTTGTTTAAAAAAAGCCACAGAGTCAGAGTAAGGGATAGGGATTGATTTTACTCAACATTCCAGTCACAAAAGGAGAGATGGTCAGAATGCCATAGAAACAAGGAATCCCATAATTTGACCAATGAGGATGTCATGTTTAACAGATTTAACAGATTAACGAAGTTGGAAGGGACCTTGTAGGTCATCTAGTCCAACCCCCTGCCCAAGCAGGAGACCCTACACCATTTCTGACCGATGGCAGTCCAACCTCTTCTTGAAAGCTGCAAGGTTGCAGGAACTGGGTATACCTGGTCTAGTGAAAAGAAGGACCAAGGGTGATGTGACAGCAGTCTTCCAATACTTACAGAATTTATAGATTTAACAGAGTTGGAAGGGACATTGTAAGTCATCTAGTCCAACCCCCCGCTCAAGCAGACCCTACACCGTTTCTGACCGATGGCAGTCCAGTCTCTTCTTGAAAGCCTCCAGGGATGAAGCTCCCACAACTTCTGAAGGCAACTTCTGTTCCATGGGTTGATTGTTCTCACTGTCAGAAAATTCCTCCTTATTTCCAGGTTGAATCTCTCCTTGTTCAGTTTCCATCCAATATTCCTTGTCTGGCCTTCAGGTGCTTTGGAAAATACCTTGACCCCCTCCCTCCTCTCTGTGGCAGCCCCTCAAATATTGGAAGACTCTATCCTGTCTCCCCTGGTCCTTCTCTTCACTAGACAAGCCAGGCCCAGTTCCTGCAACCGTTCATCGTATGTTTTAGCCTCCAGTCCCCTCATCATCCTGGTTGCTCTTCTCTGCACTCTTTCTAGAGTCTCAACCTCTTTTTTTATAGTGTGGTGATCAAAACTGGATGCAATACTCTGGGTGTGGCCTTACTAAGCCTTTATAGAGTGGTGTTAGTACCTCCCTTGATCTTGATTTGTTCTGGAACTTTTAGTCCAAAGGCCAAAACGAGCCCTGTTTTGGAGAAAACTAGTGCAAGCTCCAATTTCATAGGGGTCCATGTAGAATTTGCTGAGAAACCCAAGAAAAAAATAGAGAATAAACTGAATGGGCCATCACCTGCACACCCCAGCAACCTTACACACTACAGGTAGTTGTCGACTTACAACAGTTCATTTAGTGACCATTCAAAGTTACAACAGCACTGAAAAATATGACTGATGACCATTTTTCACACTTACGACCGTTGCAACATCCCCGTGGTCACATGATCAGAACTCAGGTGCTTGGTAACTGGCATGTACTTATGACAGTTGCAGTGTCCTGGGGCCGTTTTGCGACCTTCTGACAAGCAAAATCAATGGGGAAGCCAGATTCACATATCAACCAAGTTACTAACGTAGCAATTGCAATGATTCACTTAACAAGTGTGGCAAGAAAGGTCGTAAAATGGGGCAAAACTCAGTTAACCAATGTCTCACTTAACAACAGAAATTTTGGGCTCAATTGTGATCATAGGCCAAGGACTACCTGTATTTTTAAACACTGGCTTCTCCACAGTGGTGAAATCCAAATTTTTTTACTACCAGTTCTGTGGGCGAGCCTTGGTGGGCATGGCGTGGCTTGGTGGGCGTGGCTTGGTGGGCATGGCAGAGGAAGGATAGTGCAAAATCTCCATTCCCACCCCACTCTGGGGCCAGCCAAAAGTGGCATTTGCCGGTTCTGCAAACTGCTCAAAATTTCCGCTACCGGTTCTCCAGAACCTGTCAGAACCTGCTGGATTACACCCCTGCTGCTCCATTTTATTTCTTATAAATAAAATGGCTGGTAAAAGCTAGAGATTTGCTTTAATCACTAGAATTGTCTTGGTTTTTGGCTAAAGGTGTAATTTTAGAGAGGAAAATAGGCAATAAAATATAAGGTCCGGAAACTTTTCAGTGACGGTGGAGATTTAAACAAACATGTTTTTATGTAAATTAAAAAATGCCATCTCAGCTGTTTAGTACTTCAGCATGATATATAATTATAAAAGAGTTACCATCTGTGAAATAGTATCTGGCAACACTTAATAATAACATTTTATTTTCATCTGTCTGAATTTCATTTTGCACTCTCAGCAAATTCATCAGTTATCTGGACCTAGTTATTTCCTTTTCCATCGCAATTCTTTCGCTTTCGATATATTAACTTTCCCGTCTGAAAAAGCCTTTTTGCTCCTTTGAGCTCTCTGCATGAAGGGTTTTCTGTAACATTCATTTGAAGTTTCCAAATTGGGATTCGCTGTTGAATAATTGAAGTAAAGCTGTTTTGGGATTATTTTTTCCCCCCAGAAATTTAAAGTAGAATATTGTAATTATGGTTTCTGTTTGTATTTAAATTTATGAAATTTCTTGTTTTTTCTTTGAAGACGTTTCACTTCTCAGGTGACCCTGAGGACACAGATAAACCTCCAAGTGGCCTCAACGACCCTTTAAAAAGATGCAAAGGACCAGCTGTCTGCAAGGAATATAAATCCTTCCCTTCCCCACTATCCTGTCAGAGCTGAAGAAGCTTCTTGGAAGAGAAGTGAAACGTCTTCAAACAAAAAACAACAACAAGGAAGTCCAGTTGCCTCCTGAAAAAAGCACCTTTGGGATATAGCTGCATTGACATTCAGAGAAATGTAAGGATGTCTCTTGTGAGTCTACTCAGTTTACCACTTTGGAGTCCTGGGAATCGTTATTGGAAATTCTTCCAATCCAGGCAAATTGAGATCACAATATAAAATAGACACCAAGCAAATCAAATTGACATTTGCGCAATCTATAACTAAGAAATGCTCCAAGTCTTCAATACAGTGGTGGGTTTCAAAATTTTTTACTACCGGTTCCGTGGGTGTGGCTTGGTGGGCGTGGCATGGCTTGGTGGGCGTGGCTTGGTGGGCGTGGCAGGGGAAGGATACTGTAAAATCTCCATTCCCTCCCCACTCCAGGGGAAGGATACTGCAAAATCCCCATTTCCTCCCAATCAGCTGGGATTTGGGAGGCAGAGAAGAGATGGGGGCGGGGCCAGTCAGAATTTTTACTACCGGTTCTCCGAACTACTCAAAATGTCCGCTACCGGTTCTCCAGAACTGGTCAGAACCTGCTGAAACCCACCTCTGCTTCAATAGCAAGATTTATTCTTCTTGTTGTTGTTACAGTTATTGTTGTTATTAATTTGTTAGTGGTATATACAAATTGCTTTTTCAATCCACTGGCAGGGGTGGGTTTCACTTATCTTTGCTACTGGTTTGCTCGTTTCTGCGCATGTGCAGTGTCACTGCATTTTTGTATTTACCAGATGAGCTCTTATTTTTGAACTTTCAGACTTACCGTAGCTTGCCAAGTTCTTATCAGTAAGATAACTGCACATGTCCACATTCCTTCATCTTTCTTCTAACTTTCTTTGTTCTCCGGCTAAGGGAGGTCCGGAAGGAAAGCTGCCAAGATGTAGTTAATTAGCCAGTAAGATGTTTTATTTTTCTTTATAACAAATAAATGAATTTTTCTTAGAAAATATATCTTCGGGTTTATTTTCTTAAAGTATACTTCAAGGAAATGGTCACGATCCATTCTCTAATCAAGGTGCAATTACCTAAAAGCAGAATGGGATTAATTGCCACCATGACACGCAGATCATATTTGATGACATCCAGGTGGGTGGGCGGAGCCTCCTGCCACCGCTGCTACCAGTTTGCCTGAACCGGGGCGAACCAGTAGCAACCCACCACTATCCACTGGAGAATGAAAAACAACCCTCCATTTTTTAAAAGATGTAACATAATATCCATCGTAACAATGTAAAAAAACAACAACAAAAAGCCCTAAGAATAAAAGATTGTAAAGAAGATATTAAAATTCATCAGCTATCATCGAAAACTTGGAGACCTACTTGAAAATGTGATCCTGTTATAGAAAATGCCTCGGTGCCTTTGGCCTCATCTCCCTTGGCATCAGAAGAGAATAATGAAGTTTGTATTTTCTACAGACAGACTTTTCAAGAATGTAAAAATTCTCTGAGTCCCTATCTGTTTAAGATGGGATTCTTTGTTATTTAAAAAATACAGTTTGTAGAAACTAAAATCTGCAATTCACTGTAGTTATCCAGTAAAGGATTCTTTCATCATTTCATAGACAAAAATCATATCATACATGTACGTATGTATGTATGTTTATGTGTGGGTATGTGTGACTATATATATATATATATATATATATATATATATATATATATATATATATGTAGGTCTTTGGTTATTCGGGTCTTCTCCCACGTAAAATTGGAAGTGTCTTGGCGACGTTTCGACACTTCCAATTTTACGTGGGAGAAGACCCGAATAACCAAAGACCTACATACAAACACCCGCGAAAACCTGAGAAAATATATATATATATATAAAAAGTGTTTTTCTGTCGAAGCACCTGGTCTACCCCAATATGGGAGGGAGCATACTGCTTCCCTTTCGCCTTTCAGCTCCAGTTCAGGAGCCCTCAAGCAGTCACATTCACAACAAACCATTTTATACCAAATTTATATTTGCTTTATTTCTTTATCATTGTTGTGGCTCCGTTACCTGAGCCTGTGTTATCGGTAGGAGAGGACTCTGAGAGTGAAGGAGAGGAGTTGGCAAGGCCTCCCTCTCCAGGACCTTCCTCTCTGACAATGCCTTCGGTGTCCTCCAAAGGCCAAGAGATAGGCCCGGGGCCAAGCACATCCATGCAGCCACAGATGGACAGTAATGAGGGAGATGAGTCTTGGCTGGATCCTCAGCAGCGTCGCAGAGATAAGCGCGTGCAACAGAAGAAGAGGCGTGCCCAGGATTAGGCTGAGTCATTGGACCACACCCCACAGGGTATAAAAGAGGGTGTGGTGGCCGGTTCAGCTCTGTGACAAGCAAAAAACGGATATCGGATGACCTTCTTTGTATTTACTGGACTTTGTTGATTATTGTGTATTGGCTTTGTTCCCGGCCAGCAAATCATTGGCAGGAGAGTAAAATTTTTCTACTGGGCAGCAGCCATCTCGGGGAGAGAGGAGATCTGTCCAACTGACAAGCTGAGTGTGTTTAACCACTGAGCCCTGGTGCCCCCTGTTCTTTGCATGTATTCAGCTTTTTAGCCTCAGGAGAGACATGGAGAAATGATCCATTTCATTCAACATCCCTGGGGATCTCCAATGCTCTTGCCTTCCAGCCTGTCAACATACAATGGATTAAAGAAAATACGCTTTTCAGCTTAACCTGGTTCACAAACATTTCCATCTGCAAACAAACAAACAAAAAAGAGTAATTACCATTTTGCGAACAGCTTTATAAAATTTTAGAATAGAGAGAAGAAATCCCCTCTTAAGCTACTATTTCCTGTCTGAGATTGTAAGTGAAGACATAAGGAAATTCCTCCTTAGTTCTAGGTTGCTTCTCTCCTTGATTAGTTTCCACCCGTTGCTTCTTGTCCTGCCCTCAGGTGCTTTGGAGAATAGCTTGACTCCCTCTTCTTTGTGGCAGCCCCTGAGATATTGGAAGGCTGCTCTCCTGTCTCCCCTGGTCCTTCTCTTCACTAGACTAGCCAGGCCCAGTTCCTGCAACCGTTCTTCATATGTTTTAGCCTCCAGTCCCCTCATCATCCTGGTTGCTCTTCTCTGTACTTTTTCTAGAGTCTCCACATCTTTTTTACATCGAGGCGACCAAAACTGAATGTGGTATTCCAAGTGTGGCCTACCATTCTATTCTGTTCTGTTCTGTTCTGTTCTGTTCTGTTCTGTTCTGTTCCGTTCCGTTCCGTTCCGTTCCGTTCCGTTCCGTTCCATTCCATTCCATTCCATATTTCCATTCTCTTCTCTTCTCTTCCATTCCATTCCATTCCATTCCATTCCATTTTCTATTCTATTCTATTCTATTCTATTCTATTCTATTCTATTCTATTCTATTCTATTCCATTCCATTCCATTCCATTCCATTCCATTCCATATTTCCATTCTCTTCTCTTTCATTCCATTGCATTCCATTCCATTTTCTATTCTATTCTATTCTATTCTATTCTATTCTATTCTATTCTATTCCATTCCATTCCATTCCATTCCATTCCATATTTTCATTCTCTTCTCTTCTCTTCTCTTCTCTTCTCTTCTCTTCTCTTCTCTTCCCTTCCCTTCCCTTCCCTTCCCTTCCCTTCCCTTCCATATTCTATTCTATTCTATTCTATTCTATTCTATTCTAAGGGATGCAGTGGCTCAGTGGCTAAGACTCTGAGCTTGTCAATCGAAAGGTAGGCAGTTCAGCGGTTCGAATCCCGAATGCCGCATAAGGGGATGAGTTCTATTCTATTCTATTCTATTCTATTCTATTCTATTCTATTCTATTCTATTCTATTCCCTTCCCTTCCCTTCCCTTCCCTTCCTTTCCCTTCCCTTCCATTTTCTATTCTATTCTATTCTATTCTATTCTATTCTATTCTATTCTATTCTATTCTATTCTATTCTATTCTATTCTATTCTATTCTATTCTATTCTATTCTGTATCACAGGCCCTGGAAAAGGTATTCTCCCCACAGGATGCAATGTCCAATATAGATCTCAGGTTGACCGTGCGAGACGCAATCAAAACACAGCAGCACCCCTTTCAGCTCTTTTTGGCACGCTGGTTTATTCGCGTCCGTAGACGGCTACACGCTGTGACTCGTAAAGACGAATGAAATCGGCATTACAGTGTACGGGCGTTTATATAGCCCTCCCTTCTCATTAACCCTTTTAAACCCCCCCCCCCCCCGTTTATCACCACACCCTTGTTAGCGCAGAAGCGTCTCAGCTGGTTCTCGAAGGTGCTGGTTGCAGCGTCATTTGGAGACGTCCTAAGCCAGTCGCACCCGATACCACCTCCCCTCGCCCCGCAGACAGCCGCCTGCACCCAGTGCCACCACCACCAAGTATGTATATGTCCATCGATGCTTTCAACACGCATTAGCGGTGTCGAGCAGGTTGCTAGGCTCAACAGGCGGCTCCCCTTTCACCAAGTGTCCTTCTGTAAGAGACAAATTACACATATTATTAGATTGTTATGGTTTGTGAGGATATAGTTTATGAAACCGTCGAACTATACAACTCGCGTTCATATTGCTCTGCGGTATCCAGGAAGCTTCCTCTATTGGATAGCCCTTCCATTTAACCAGGTAATGGAGGACCCCCCATTTCCATCTAGAGTCTAGGATGTCATCGACCTCGTAATGGCCCTCTGTAATCAGACCAGGACGTTCAAATGTTTGGGTGTGGGTGGCGGGTTTGAGAAGACTACTATGAAATACGGGGTGGATCTTTCCCAGTAACGGATGTAACTTTAGAACTACAGTCACAAGATTTATTGTCCTCACCACTGGGAATGGGCCTAAATATTTTGGTCCCAGTTTCCTACTAGGAAGTCATAGTTTGATGTACTTGGTGGAGAGATATACCATGTCCCCCACCTTAAAAGTTTGGAATGGTGCATGGCTTTTATCCGCCTGGGTTTTGTATGTGATAACAGATTTATCCAATGCCTCCCTGACCTGGGGCCATACTGTCCTTATTCTGTCGGACCACTCTTGGGGCATTGTGGTAGCTGTTGATGAATGACTCAATTCAGGTATCGCTACGAAGTTCCGTCCCATCACCAACAAGAAAGGGGTAAGACCCGTACTGCTATGAACCGTGTTGTTATAGGCGACCTCTGCAAAGGGCAAGAGTGATGACCACTCGATCTGTTGATATGAAACATAGCAATGGAGGTATCGTTCTATCATTGCGTTTGCTCTTTCTACAGCCCTGTTGGTACTGGGGTGAAACGCCAAACTAAGTCCTTGTGTTGACCCGATAACTGAGAGGAAGTTTCTCCAAAAGCGAGCAGTAAACTGCACCCCTCTATCAGATATAATACAGTGGGGCACCCCATGTAGCCGGTATATGCGCTGTACAAACAATTTAGATAACCTACGAGCTGACAGCAACCCCTGGCAAGGAATGAAGTGAGCTTGTTTAGAGAACAAATCAATAACAGTCCAGATAACTGTGTTCCCATTGCTGTTTGGTAGGTCAACTATAAAATCCATCCCTATTTCCTCCCACGGTTGGGTAGGGGTGGCTACAGTCTATAACAACCCTAATGGTTTTCCAGGGCGGGACTTGGCTTTGGCGCAGACAGAACAGTTCTGTGTATATGTTTCTATATCTTTCCTCATATGAGGCCACCAAAAGTGCCGCCTTGTTAGATATAGTGTTTTGAGGAAACCATAATGGCCAGCCATTTTATTGTCATGGCATCGGTGTACCACTAAGCCCCGAACCCCTTCAGGCACATATATCTTGTCCTCTTTCCATGAGACCCCGTCTCTGTGCATGAGCAAATGTTTGTTTTCTCCAAACCATTTATCAGTATCTAACTCTCTTTGCATCAACTCTTTCCACTTTGTCGAAGACTCCGTTGTTATGGCTGCTACAGTTCCCCTATCCTTGCCTGGTATCATAGCTTGCACTACCTTGTCCCTTTTGCTTTGGAACTGGGGCATCCGAGACAGAGCATCGGCCAAGAAATTCTTGCCTCCGGGCACGTGTTTTAATGTGAACCGGAATCGCTGGAAGTGATGAGCCCAACGGACCTGTTTGGGGGACAGTCTTCTGGGTGTTTGCAATGCTATAAGGTTGTGATGATCCATCCACACCTCAAACAGCACCTGCGCTCCCTCCAATAGATGTCTCCAGGTGAGGAGAGCCCAACGGATAGCAAACACCTCCTTTTTCCAGATAGCCCAGCCCCTCTCCATGGAACTGAACTTTTTGGAGGTATATGCACAAGGGTGTAACTGACCTTGGACATCAGTCTGCAATAACACGGCACCTACCGCAACGTCGCTGGCGTCTACTTGTACTATGAACTGTTTCGCCTGGTCAAGATGCTGCAAAATGGGTGCCTCTGCGAACTGGCGCTTCAGGGTTTCGAACGCCGTTTGGCACTCCAGTGTCCAAGCCAAACGACGGCCCGGTCGCTGAGGCCCCTCCCCCTTTGTCCGTAGTAAGTTTGTTAAGGGCAAAGCAATTTGCGCGAATGTTGGGATGAACTGACGATAAAAGTTGGCGAAGCCAAGGAAGCTTTGTAATTGCTTTCTAGTCATCGGTGCTACCCAGTCTAATACTGTTTTTACTTTTGCAGGATCCATAGCTATGCCATCCTTAGATATTCTATATCCCAAATAGTCTAGTTCTGTGTGATGGAATTCGCACTTGGATACCTTAACGTACAGTTGAGCTTGTAATAACCGTTCCAACACCTAGCGTACCAACACGATATGCTCCTCCATAGACTTGGTGTATATCAAAATATCGTCTAAATACACCAATACCCCTTGGTATAAATAATCGTGTAACACCTCATTGATTAGTTGCATAAAGACTGCGGGAGCGCCTTGTAACCCAAAAGGCATAACCCAAAACTTATAACTGCCCAATGGGCAGTTAAACGTGGTCTTCCACTCATCGCCTTGTTTCACTTGTACCCTATAGTAGGCCTCCCGCAAGTTCAATTTCGTAAAATATTTGCCGGTCGCCAAAGCAGCAAGTAGATCTTTCATTAACGGCAACGGATACACCGGTTCCATACTCACTGCATTTAAACCGCAGTAGTCTATACATAAACGAAGGCATCCATCCTTCTTCTCCCTGAACAGAACCGGAGCAGCCATACGTGACCAACTGGGTTGTATGAATCCCTGAGCTAGGTTTTTATCGATGTATTTCCGTAACTCTTCCACCTCCCGTGGAGTCATGGCATACATGCGTGGCTTCGGGAGCTTCACCCCGGGTATTAGCTCGATAGCACAATCAGTGGGTCGGTGTGGGGGTAGCGAGTCACACTCTTTCTCGTCAAACACTGCTGCTAAGTCCCCATAAACGGCAGGTACACCAATGAGACATGTATTGCTATCTATCCCCAAAGCCACCCCTTGCTCTTTTGGGATCTTCTGGATATCCGGGTCTGGACCTAGCGGCAAACAGAGTTTCCTGAAGTCCCCCTCCCACCAGATCGTGGGTTTCCATTTGTCTAGCCAGGCCAGACCCAGGATCACAGGCTCGATCATCGTATCCACCACCACAAATCATATATACTCCCAATGGGCCCCTATTTCCATCTTTACCAACTCCATGACCTGGGTTACCGGAGCTGCCCCTAACGTGGACCCATCCATTTGTTCGAACGTTATCGGGGGTTTTAGTGATCATAACCGGATACCCAAACAGGTGGCTACAGCATGTCTCATCAAGCATCGTGTACATCCAGAATCAATAAGGGCCTCGTGTTGTACCCGTCCCGCCCCCTTTAACGGGATTAGTGTGATGGGTATGAGGAAGGGACGAATGGGCTCACTTACCATCGGGTCGCTGGTATCCTCATCCTCATCACTATCAGCCACTATCACAGGGACTACACCAGGGAGTATAGCAGGACCTGGTCCCCCTGTGTTGGTTCCAGTTGGACTCTGTCTTTGCTGCGACAGGGCTCTAGTTTTCTCCGGAGATGGTCGCCCACGAGGCTTCCCACTGGTTGTCGGAACGTTTGGCCCAGGTGGTTGAACCGGTGGCCACGGGCACTCCAGAGCCCTATGGCTGGGCTGGTTGCATCGGAAACAGCGTAATGGTCGGCGTGTGGAGTTAACCACACGGGGATCGAGCTCCCCTTTCCCTACTGCTCTGACGGGACCCGGTTGGTCTGGCTGGCATCGGATGGGGATTGCGCTCACAGCACCCTTCACCCGAAACTCTCTCAATCCCACGTCTAGGTCGATGGCCGCTTTACACAACTCGGACAGGCGGGGTGGCATGCCCCGATATACGCAGGCTTATCTTAGTTCACGATCCAAGCCAAGATGGAATTGATGAACAAGCATGCGTTCGGGTCAACCCCTCACCCTCCCTGTGAGCCGTCGGAACTCCTTTACGTAATCCTTTGCTGGACGTTCCCGTTGTTTCAGGGCTACGAGCCCCCCCTTGGCCACCTGGGTTCATGTATCATCCTCAAACCGCACCCTGAGTCCTTCCAGGAACAGACCAACATCAGTGAGCTCTCGAGCATGATCATTGTGAAGGTCCGCTACGCAGTCAGCAGCTTCCCCTGTTAAGGTTGTTGTTATGGCGACTACCATGGACCACTGGGTTGGATACAGGCGCCCATATAGGTCGAGGTAGCTAAGTACCTGGCTCAGGAAAAGGGCCACATGGTCTGGGTTGCCATCAAACGTGGTCTGCAGGGGAGGCAGTCCCCAGACCGGTTGGGGCCCCCACACCCCAGCCTGCCCAACCGGCACAGCTGGATAAGCCATCGGTCCAGCGGTCGGAGCCGTACCTGGGCCTGAAGGGCCCCGCACTGAGCCAGACACTGTCCCTGTAGCCACGCCTCCCAATGGCCCAAATGGCTGAGTTGTAGCAAAATAGGTAGCCGGGGGTCGGGTATCGCTTTGGGAGGGACCCCAACCGCAGCTTGGGGCTAGCCAATCAAAACCTAATCTCTGTCCCTGCGGAAGACGCTGGCCAGCCTGGGCTGGGCTCCGCCCCCGCCATCCATGGTTGCCAAGACTGCGCATCCCGGAAGCTAGCTTCCCCAAAACGCTCTCGAAGGACTTCTATAGTTGAGTGGCCCAAACCTGTTGAATAAACCCACTCCCCGTCGTCATCATCCACCCAACGACGCTCTCTCCAGCGGTGGAAACGTTCGCTGTAAGGGAGCGATGCTTGGCCCTTCGGGGCTCCTATCAGGGCTGCCAAGGCAGGACTCTGCCACCACTCCCCCAACTCCATCGGGGAGGGGGGCCTCCTCTTTGCCGTGACAGCATTCTTCCCCTCCTCTCCCTTGCTGCGACTTCGGCAGCGCTCTTTCGGACGAACCACAGGTGGATCCTCAGCTGGGTTTTCTCCCGATGCCGGCGAGTCCTCCTCCTCTGAGGGCTGTGTTGCAGCAGCGGTCGGGTCCACCCCCTCCGCCATCCCGCTGAAGCAAGTATTAAGAGCAGCGCCAATTTCCTCTCAGGTTGACCGTGCGAGACGCAGTCAAAACACAGCAGCACCCCTTTCAGCTCTTTTTGGCACGCTGGTTTATTCGCGTCCGTAGTCGGCTACACGCTGTGACTCATAAAGACAAATGAAATCAGCGCTACAGTGTACTAGAAACGGACGTTTACATAGCCCTCCCTTCTCATTAACCCTTTTAAACCGCGCCCCCATTTATCACCACACCTTGTTAGCGCGGAAGCGTCCTAGTTGGTTCTCGAAGGTGCTGGTTGCAGCATCATTTGGAGATGTCCTAAGCCCGTTGCACCCGATACCACCTCCCCTCGCCCCGCAGTCGGCTGCCTGCACCCAGTGCCACCACCACCAAGTATGTATATGTCCCTCGATGCTTTCAACACACGTTAGCGGTGTCGAGCTAGTCTCAACAATAGAAATATTTGATGTCCCTAGAAAAATATAATTCCAATGGTCCTGACTGCTAAGAAAGTGAAAGAAACAGAAATATTCCTCCTGTATTTCCCCCAGAGAAATGGCTAACAGCCATTTAATTGGATTTATAGGAGTGATAGCACTTACAGTTCCACTTACTTTATTGCCATCCTATTTTGCTTTAGTTTAGTTTAGGGGCCCTGTGATTAAGGAAGATCATAAATATGAATGTTTCCTCACAGGGAGCACAGGAGTTCAAATCAGATTCAGACTGGAGATTTTTCTTTCTTTTCTTTTTAGCAGAAAGTTAGCCCCATGTTTCCTTCTAAAACAACTTATTCCAAGCAGAAAAAGATTATCCTGCATTTTTTTCCTACCAATTATTCAATTTGATGAAATAGAAATTGGAGAAAAGGTTTCAGACAAAGTTCCATGAGAAGTGTTCTTGCAATTTATTTAGTGGAAATATTTTTATTTTTAAATCTATCATCTGTTTATCTACCTATCTACCTATTTATCTATCATCTAATCTATCTATGTCTGTCTGTCTCTGTTTTTCTATAATCTATCTATCTATATCTATCTATCTATTTTATCGTCTGTCTGTCTGTGTCTATCATCTATCATCTGATTGTCTGTGTTTATCTATATCTATCTATCTATCTATCTATCTATCTATCTATCTATCATCTGTCTATCTTTTTCTATCATCTATCTATCTATCGCCTGTCTGTCTGTCTGTCTATCATCTATCATCTATCTATCTTATCATCTGTCTGTCCATCTGTCTATCATCTATCATCTATCTATCTATCTATCTATCTATCTATCTATCTATCTATCTATCTATCTATATCTACCTACCTACCTACCTATCTATCTATCTATCTATCTATGTAGGGTCAAGATTTTTTGTTTTATTTCAACACTAGCCACAAGAGGGCGCATAAGACTAACATTTAAATACTACCGTATTTCAACATTAACTACAAGAAGTAGCAAAAAAATCAATTTTTAAAAGAAGGAACCCAAAAGACACAGCATTGGAAAGATTTAAAAATTAAGAATTCACATAAACCAATTTTTAAATATTTTATATATATATTTAATTTTTGGATGTTTTAACATTTTTTAAAGGCTACAAAACAGTTAAAGGAAAGAAGGCACACCTCTTCAGTATTATTACAGCTATTTTTCTATAATATTTTACATTAACTGCAAGCTGAGATCCTATTTTTCTTTTCAGCTGAGTTTTTTTCTTTCTTTCATTCTTTTATGTATCTATGGATTACAAACTATATGTTGGTGACCCTGTTTGCATTTAAATTTTACTTCAACACTAGCCACAAGAGGGAGCAAAAGACCAACTTTTAAGAATTGAAATACACACATATACATACATACATACCTACACACATACAGTGTGTGTGTGTGTGTGTGTGTGTGTGTGTGTGTGTGTGTACACATATATCTTTAGCCAAGTTCTTCCTACATAAACCAAGATTTTTATGCAGCCCTAGTTCAGTGAAATCACAATCCATTAGTTTCTAGGCTTTTTTCAAGCAGCCAGCAAGCACCCTGCTGCCCATTGGGAGACTAAGGAGACTAAGATAGATCTATTTCAGACTTATTAGTCCTCATCAGTTAGCCACATCCTTATCCCATGTATCCTCCCTGTAAAGGTACAGTATTTGTTTTCTTTTCTTTTTGTAGGCCTTTATGTGTATTTCTCTTTAGCCAGGTTCTTCCTACATAAACCAAGACCACCAGCCGTCATCACTCCCGATTTGGCCGAACCGGTCTGAACCGGGAACATTTCACCCCTGCCCTGATCCTTTTAGAACAGGGGTGTCAAGCTGGTGACCTGTGGGCCAGACGCGTCATGCGCAGGTGACGCCCACCCCTGCTGCGAAATGGGGGAAAAGTCGCGAAACATCACGGGACAGCAACGTGATGCCGCAGGTTTGATGCCCCTGTTTTAGAAGAATGCATCTGGTAAATGAGCCACTTCTCTCGCGACACGTGCATTTATAGTAAGGATGAATGGCTGAGAAGCATTGGTGTTCCCTTTTGCGTTTAACTAGGAAACAGTCCGTTTGGTGATGATGATCGAAATTCTATCTCCAGCAGACTTAAGTCAGTCCAGGACGATGACTTTAAAAAGGATTTCATGCTCTGGAGAGTTAGCTGAAGAAGAAGCAAAAAACAAATTAAAGCAATCGCTCTGTAAAGCGAATTCCACACTGTTTCTATTATTTTTTGTGTTCTGCACAAATTACTGTTTATCTTTTAGGGTTTTTTTTTTTCCCCCAGCACTTTCCGAAGCTAGAGTTTTCCCTGCTACCACAGGGACTGTGCTACTACGCACTGTTCTAAATTCATAGCAGCTCCATCTCCCATTTTGATGGATACGCATGAACAGATACTTCCAAAAGGTTCCATGGATGTGAACATGAAGTTGGCTGATTTATTTCTTTCCAGGTTGTGAGGCAGAAGTAAGTGGAAAGAAATAAGTCTACCCTGAGGCGATTGCCAGGTTCCTTACAGGTAGAGGGTATCAGAATCTTGGAGAGCTGCTCTCTCAGTGCCAATCTTAGCATTACTGAGAATTATCGGGGCATTCTGTATTGTGGGGCCATGTTCCTATCATGTACTAAAGGTAAAAGGTCAGGGTTCCCTTCACACATACGTGCTAGTCGTTCCCGACTCTAGGGGGCAGTGCTCATCTCCGTTTCAAAGCCGAAGAGCCAGAGCTGCCCGAAGACGTCTCCGTGGTCATGTGGCCGGCATGACTCAATGCCAAAGGTGCACGGAACGCTGTTACCTTCCCACCAAAGGTGGTCCCTATTTTTCTACTTGCATTTTTGATGTGCTTTCGAACTGCTAGGTTGGCAGAAGCTGGGACAAGTCACGGGAGCTCACCCCGTTATAGGCGGCACTAGGGATTTGAACCGCTGAACTGCCAACCTTTCGATCGACAAGCTCAGCATCTTAGCCACTGAGCCGCCACGTCCCTCTATCATGTACTAGAACCCATCAAACATTAGATGGTGGTAATTCTTCTTAAGAATTGCATCAAACTCACTGACAATTATTTTTCAAATTGGAAAATAGTTTTATTCTTAGCCAGCGAATTTAAGGATCTAATAATGGCTAATGGAACAGTCTTTCTCTCTCTCTCTCTTAATTTCTCCCCACCCTTCCTCCAAAATGTGATTGGATAAAATATAGTAGTCTCAGCATGTAAAGATTGATTTTGATTTGAGAACAGGACTGGCTCCAATATTTCCCTTCTAACGAACACACTTTGTTCAAAAGTGTTGTAGATTTTTGTCAGTTTTGAGCTTTTCACTGAGGTGTCAAAACAAAAGGAACCTTGAATTGTCCTGATTTACTGACGATACATGAGTTCCTTGTTGAATGATGACTCAAGCTGTGTATTGTCAGAGTATGAATATTCATAGACTGGAATAGGTCAGCCAATGAATAGGCATAGCAACTGGGTCAGCCAATGAGGGTTTGTAAGAAGTCTGGGTGTGGCTTAGCCCAGCAGCTTCTGAGTCTGTGCAGAGAAAGTGAAACCAGTCTGCTCTGCTGAAATGAAACTAACTGTTCTCTCCTGCCTTGTGTTTTGCTTGTAACTGCTACTACATTGAAGAAGAATCTATATTGGTATTGTACATTTATCTTCATGTATTATTTTATTTTTATTTTTTATTTTATTTTGAATTTGTATACCGCCCTTCTCCCTGAGGACTCAGGGCGGTGAACAGCCAAGTAAAAACATCAAGTACAAATATTAAAATACAATTATATATATCACCAGCTCAAATCCCCCTGCAACTCAGACTAAGCTGAGCACAACCAAGCCCCCACCCAAACAGAACACACCCCCAGCCAATCAGAGCACAACGAACCCCCCATCCAATCAGAGCACAGCCAAGCCCCTAACCAATCAGAACACACCTCCACCCAATCAGAACACGGCCAAGTTCCCACCCAATCAGCTCACACCCCCACTAGCAGTTAAAAGGAAGAGACAGCTGCGATCTCACATTGCTCCTGGAAGCACGAAGCCGAGAACACCAGCCTGAAGATGACGAATGAGACTTCGTCGAAACGTTGCCAAGACACTTCCAATTTTACGTGGGAGAAGACCCGAATAACCAAAGACCTACATACAAACACCCGCGAAAACCTGAGAAAATATATATATATATATATATATATATATATATATATATATATATATATATATATATATATATATAAATTTGGCCCCATTAATTAAAAACGATAAACAAAACACTTAAAAACACTTTAAAAATTAGGCCAGCCCACGGCGGAAGGCACTGAGGTCTTGGATTCTCCTTATCTCTGGGGGCAATTGATTCCAGAGAGTAGGTGCCCCCACAGAGAAGGCCCTCCCCCTGGGGGTCACCAGCCTACATTGATTGGCTGATGGCACCCTGAGGAGGCCCTCTCTGTGGGAACGCACGGGTCGATGGGAGGTCGTCGGTGGCAGCAGGCGGTCTCGAAGATAGCTAGGCCCTATGCCATGGAGCACTTTAAAGGTGATAACCAACACCTTGAAGCGCACCCGGAAGACCACCGGGAGCCAGTGCAGCTCGCGCAGGAGCGGTGTTACATGGGAGCGCCATGCTGCTCCCGTCACTACCCGCGCTGCTTTATATGTATATAAAGAAGTTAATGACTCTTGCTGCATCAATTATCTATGTGTGCTTTTCTGGATTTGATTTTCTACTGCAAACTCTGATATGTATGATATATATGAATCATAGAACTGAAAAGTTAGTATCTTAATAAATACTGCATGCTTTTGAAAGTGGCTTAATGAATCTATGATATTCACAAACACACACACACCCCAGATTGGCCACGTGATTATCATCGCATTCCACAGCATGATCTCTGCTTGGCACTAACAAACCAGGAAGGCAGAATAAACTAAAATATTGATGGGAAATAGTTCTGAAAAAGCAGAGATGTTCTCCAGGGTTATTTTGCAGCCTGTGTGGATCTGTCCAAAGTTGTCCATCAAAATTCAGAGCAAGTCACCAAGTAACAATAGCAGAATTTTCTGCCATTCTTCAACTAAATGTGAAATAAGCGAGCTAAACTCCCCAGAGGCCTTTATTTCAAAAGCCACTTTGAAAAGGGAGAAAGGCAGAAAAGAATTATGAGAATGTACCTTGCAGCCTCTGGAAAATAGCTCCAAAACACACCCTTAAATGTAGCTACCCTGTTTCCCCCCCAAATAAGACATTCCCCTGATAATAAGCCCAGTCGGGCTTTTGAACGCATGGCAATAAGGCCAAGCGCTTATTTCAGGGTTCAAAAAAATATAAAACAGGATCTTATTTTCGGGAAGACACAGTATTAGCAGTATCTACATTGCTTTTGCTCCTGTTTTGTGTGGGGGAGATGGGACCACACTGGAGAAGGCAGGCAGCAGCAAATACAATTCCCACGAAGTGTTTATCAGTTTTATACTGTCTGAAATAGCTATTTTCCTCCATGGAATGCAGAGAATATTTTTTCCTTTGTGTTATGGAAACAAGTACAAAAAGGCAACGCTTCTATTTTCACAGGCAATTGCCCTAAATGCAAAGATGAGAAGAGACATCCTTCTGAAGTTGCCTATACTCCATCCTGTTTTTTTTTTTAAACCTCCCTCCTTCCCATTATCTTGAAATCCTCTTCTGTTTCCATCCCCATTCTGCAAGGACTTTCTCCAAGCCACACTGTCAGGGCTCCAAGTAATACACCCATAGCAAACAGAACTCCAAGGCAGGTAGATTCCTCAAAGAATAGTTTTATTGGATATATCAGATTGGCACAGGCTGGTGAAAACCGACTTTGAATATTCCTGTGGTTTTCACCTAATTAAAAGTAAGAGTTTTTTTCCCTTCCCCAAACAGTAAGTCACATGGTACCATCAAGGTACCATCCGGTTGCCTGGTAACTTCACTCCTCCTCTCTCCGACTACCTGTCCTTGGTTCCCAGGAGAAAGTATTTTGTTTGGGCTACAAAACGCCAGCTATCTCTATTCCCCGCTCCCTATCCCTCAGCTCCAGATGTGGGTTTCAGCAGGTTCTGTCCAGTTCTGGAGAACCGGTAGCGGAAATTTTGAGTAGTCCGGAGAATCGGTAGTAAAAATTCTGACTGGCCCTGCCCCCATCTATTCTCTGCCTCCCGAGTCCCAGCTGATAGGGAGGAAATGGGGATTTTGCAGTATTCTTCCCCTGCCACGCCCACGAAGCCACACCCACGGGACTAGTAGTAAAAAATTTTGAAACTCACCACTGCTCAGCTCCAGTGTGGCAACCCTGAAGCCTCAAAATGGCCTCAGTCAGCTCAGCTTCAGGGTTGACACACACATCAAATTTGCTCATTTATTTGTTCATTTTTTCTTCCTCAATTCTGCTCAGCCAACTCTGGAGCTTAAGTCTCCATGCAAATATTCAAATCTGACACTTTCAGGGAAAAAAAGTACACGTACTGAAATCCACATTTTCTTCTTGGTAGACAATTAACTCTGCTTTGCAGTTTTCCCTTTTTTTCAAATGCATCCAAAATTCATCCCCACCTGTGCTGATCCATTACAGAACTGAAAAGAAATTATTTCTTAAGATGAAAGTACGTGTGTAATTAAATTTAATCTCAAGGAAGAATAGAAATCCCATCAAAAAAAAACCCCTTAAGTATTTAGGCTGAATCGTTCATATGACAAGAAGTTTTATCCATAGTCATCGTTTTCATTCTTAGATAGGTATAAAATCATAGTAAGCCACAGCTCCTGCCTTTTATTAAAATAGATTTTCCATTGCTGGAAATTTTTATTCTGCAAGACACGTCTGAGGGGTATAAGTCTGAAAAGTAGCTTGACAGTGTTTCGACAAGAATGGAACAGATGAAATACATTTTATAGCTAGCTGGCTATCATGAAGTTGATAAATCAATGGCCTCAAATCAGGTTGTAATTCCGTGGTCACCCAGCAGAAAGAAGAACGGCATGGCATTAGTCACTTGGAGTTGCTCTGCTGATGTTCTGACATAATCCCTTTAAGTCTGCCCTCTCCTAATTTTAGCGATACGGGACTGGGTGAAAATACAGAATACAGAATAACAGAGTTGGAAGGGACTTTAGAGCGAGTTCAACCCCCTGCGCAGGCAGGAAAACCTATACCAGTGATTGCTAACCTTTTTGCCATCACGTGCCAAGAGCTGGGGGAGAGTGGGGGGTCACGCGTGCGTGTGGCCACACCCATAATTCTATGCAGCCTGCACCCCTGCGTATCCATGTGCAACCCCCCCATGCTCCCCCCATTTTTGGCACACAATGGCACGGTAGGTTTTTCGCCCTTTTCAGGCTCCAGAGCCTTTCTAGGAGCTTGAGGAGAGTGAAAACGACCTTCCCTACCCCACCCCCCCTGGAGGCCCTCCAGACGCCAGAAACGGCCCGTTTGCCAACTTCTGTTGGGACCGGAAGGCCCATTTTTCATTCTCCCCAGGCTCCAGAGCCTTTCTAGAAGCACGGAGAGGGCAAAAAACAGGCCTTCCCCACCCCCCACCAGGCCCTCCAGAGGTTAGAAACAGCCTGTTTCCCTGCTTCCAGTGGGCCCAGAAGGCCTGAAAATCAGCTGGCACACGCCGGAGCTGAGCTCGCATGCCCACCGATATGGCTCCATGTTCCACCTGTGGCACACCTACCATAGGTTCACCATCACGGAATTATACCATTTCAGACAAATGATTGTCCAATCTCTTCTTTAAAACTTCCAATGTTGATGTCAGGTTTCAATGTCGTCTCAAATAAAATAAATTGCATTTCCAAACAAATAGTCTTTGAAGAAATCTTTCATTTTATTAAGCACGACAACCTGTCCCTGATTGTGGCGTAGCCAACACTGACTTCCTGACCCCAAACCTTCCCTTTCCGTTCCCCAATTCTCTGTGTCTCATTGGCCATCTTCCAAATCACTCTCCCCATATCTAGTACTTCAGGTCCCAGGAATGTCCCCCCTCCCATCTCATCTCCTAGGGGACATTATCTTCAGGGAAAATAAGTAGGTGAGAAGTCAAGCGTCCTCTTGCCAGCTGCCCCCTCTTCTCCTTCTTATGTCAGCGCTTGAGTAAATGCAGGTTGAAGTGCTGACAGTTGGAATATTCTGGAGGTTAAGTGCATGCGTGAAAGGTACGCGCAAAGCAAGCATGTGCGTGCAGGGTGAACCAGTGGTAACAATATTAGAAACTTGCCATTGGGTATGATAGAAATCAGGGCTTAGTCTACATTGACATATCTACCGGTTTTTGAGATAATAATTCTTTCTCAAGGTTAAATTTACCCAATCCCCTTTAATCTCTTGGATTTAAAATTAAGTTTTTAGTGCCTTGAAGGCTGCCCTTCTCAGAACTTGTTCAAATGTCATTGAATCCTCCTCTATATGTGGTACTCAGAACCAGACATAATACTGGGGTAAAATCTGATCAATGTACAATTAAGCTATTGTTTCCCATGATTAATAAATTATGCTATTGTTGATGCAGCGTAAACTGCATTTACCTTCTGTATGTAGTAGGGCTGTAGATGGTAAGTGGGCCAGGTGGATGTAAGACGTAAGAACACCAGGTGGGCACAAAGAGCTAGGAATCAGAGCTCACAAGTGGGTGTTGTGGAAGTGCTTCACCCTCAAAGTTGTTGTGGGTTTGAATCAGTGGTGAAATCCAAATTTTTTTTTACTACCGGTGGTTTGGTAGGTGTGGTGTGGCTTGGTGGGCATGGCAGGGGAAGGATACTGCAAAATCCCCATTCCCTCCCCACTCCTGGGGGAAGGATATTGCAAAATCTCCATTCCCACCCCACTCTGGGGCCAGCCAAAGGTGGTATTTGCCGGTTCTGCGAACTGCTCAAAATTTCCGCTACCTGTTCTCCAGAACCTGTCAGAACCTGCTGGATTTCACCCCCGGTTTGAATCTAAAAACAACATTTGGAGCTTGAAATGGCTGTTTGCAGCAGAGCAATCCATTTCAAACTCAAAACAAGCGTTTTAAACAATTTTAGCGTGAGACATTTCAAATTCAAAGTGTTCTGCCCAGGCATAGAAAAATTTCTGTTTCCCTAAGACAAACTCATACAGTTTCTTCCAACTTCCCATATTATTTCTGCTTCAGCTTTCTTCATTTTTTTCTCCAGGAGCAGCCGCACCAGACTGTAGCCATTGCTGTATTTATTTTTCTAAATATACCCCTGAGGACTCTATGGGGTGCAGAAGCCTTTGTGGAAATTAGAAACGAAATTGGAACTGGATGCTTTGCTTTGAAGCGTGCCTCCCCGTTTTTTCTTGTTGGTGTTACTGCAAAAAACCTAAGAAAAGAAGCAAGCCGGTGGGCATATCCTTGGCTATTGACAAACCTGAACAATGGGCCCTAGCCAACAAAATGAATTTCAATGTGGAAAAAAGCAAACTTTTACATTTAGGCAGGAAAAAGCAAGGATACAGATTAGTGCAGAGAGGAGCAATCAGGATGATTTATTTTATTTATTTTTATTTTTTATTTAATTTCTATACCGCCCTACTCCCGAAGGACTCAAGGCGGTGCATAGCCATGAAATAAAACACATAGATATACAAAATTTAAAATCGAATAAAATGAATTAAATGAGCCTTGGTAGTACAGGGGTTTAAGGCACCCTGTTATTAAGCTGGTTATTAAGACCAGCTGCCTGCAATTGCTGAGCACATTGTAAGCCGCCCTGAGTCTTCGGAGAAGGGTGGCATATAAATCAAATTTAAAAAAAAAAAAATTACTGCAGGGTTCGAATCTCGCCAAGGCTCAAGGTTGACTCAGCCTTCCATCCTTTCTAAGGTAGGTGAAATGAGGACCCAGTAGTGGGGGCAATAAGCTGACTTTGTATAAATATACAAAAGGATGAAGGCTATTGCTGAGCACATTGTAAGCCGCCCTGAGTCTTCGGAGAAGGGCGGCATATAAATCAAATTTGAAAAAAAAATTAAATAAATTTGGCTGAATTGATACCCATAATTTAAAATACCCATATTTTAAAATATAGTAAAAATTTAAAATTTACACTTAAAAGGGAGAAGATTTAGGCGAGGCCATGATGAGGGGACTGGAGGCTAAAACATACGATGAACCATTGCAGGAACCAGACATGGCTAGTCTAGTGAAGAGAAGGACCAGGGGAGACAGGACACCATCTTCCAGAAGCTAAGAAGAGGTTGTGGGAGCTTCATCACTGGAAGACGAGACTGGACTGCCATCTGTCAGAAATGGTGTAGGGTCTCCTGTTTGGGTGGGGGGTTGGACTAGATGACCTACAAAGTTCTTTCCAACTCTGTTAATCTGTAACCAAGATGATTAGGGGGCTGAAGGCTAAAACATATGAAGAACGGTTGCAGGAACTGGGCCTGGCTAGTCTAGTGAAGAGAAGGACCAGGGGAGACAGGAGAGCAGCCTTCCAATAGTTGAGGGCAGTGGTGAAATCCAAATTTTTTTACTACCGGTTCTGTGGGCGTGGCTTGATGGTGTGGTGTGGCTTGGTGGGCATGGCAGGGGAAGGATACTACAAAATCCCCATTCCCTCCCCACTCCTGGGGGAAGGATATTGCAAAATCTCCATTCCCACTCCACTCTGGGGCCAGCCAGAGGTGGTATTTACCGGTTCTCCGAACTGCTCAAAATTTCCATTACCGGTTCTCCAGAACCTGTCAGAACCTGCTGGATTTCACCCCTGTTTGAGGGGCTGCCACAGAGAGGAGGGGGTCAAGCTATTCTCCAAAGCACCAGAGGGCAGGACAAGAAACAATGATTGGAAACTGATCAAAGAGAGAAGCAACCTGGAATTAAGGAGAAACTTCTGAACAGGGAGGACTATTAACCAAGGGAACAGCTTACCACCAGAAATCGTGGGCGCTCCATCACTGGAGGTTTTTAAGAAGAGACTGGACAGTCACTCGTCTGAGATGGTATAGGTTCTCCTGCTTGAGCAGGGGGTTGGACTAGAAGACCTCCAAGGTCCCTTCCAGCTCTATTCTATTCTAAGGAAAGCATCCTAGCAGAATGGCAGCCATGACAGTTAATTTCATGGATTTCCATAAGAAAAACAGAAGGGGGGAAAAAAGAGAGAGAAAAAGTGGCTAGTCCCTGAAGTGGACCTGGGATAATGCTTTGGCACTCTGAAATGTCTCCTTCAATGGTGAGAAGGCATCTGAGATGGTGTCCTTGCCATGAAAAGTTTAGAAAGAGCTTCTGTTGGCTCCATAGGAGCATCTTTTACCTGAACAGGTAGCAATAGCCCTTAGACTTATATACCGCTTCACAGTGCTCTACAGCCCTTTCTAAGCGGTTTACAGAGTCAGCCTATTGCCCCCAACAATCTGGGTCCTCATTTTACCCATCTCGGAAGGAAGGATGGAAGCAGGGGTGGGATTCAACGGGTTCAGGCCAGTTCGGCTGAACCAGATGTTAATTTTAATGTGGTTTGCCGAACCGGTAGTTGCAAGGACTGGCTGATCCCGCCCACCTAACCGCGCCCCTCCCAGGAGTCTCCACACAGCTCGTTTCGGATGCCAGGTAAGTGCAGGGCCCGCATGGAGGCTCTGGGAGAGTGAAAAATGGGACTCCTGGAAGTTTCAGAAGTCCAAAAATGGGCCCATTTCCGGTCTCCAGAGGACCTCCAGAGACCAGGGGAGGGCATTTTCACCCAACTGGAAGCTCAAGAAAAGCCTCCAGAGCCTGGGGAGGCCGAAAAACAAACCTACTGGAAGTACCGGAAGTCTGAAAACGGGCCTGTTTCTGGTCTCGTGAGGGTCTCAGGAACCCGGGGGAGACTGTTTTCGCCCTCCTAGAGGCTCGAGGAAAACCTCCGGAGCCTGGGAAGGGCAAAAACGCCCTCCTCCCATGATAAAGGAGGCTAAGTAGGCCACCCCACCATGCCCACGCCCACCCAGCAACCGGGCAGAGAACCGGTTGCTAAAATTTCTGAATCCCACCCTGGATGGAAGGCTGAGTCAGCCTTGAGCCTGGTGAGATTCTAACTGCCAAATTGCAGGCAGCCAGCAGGCAGCAGAAATAGCCTTAAGTATTGCCCTCCAACCACTGCGCCACCACAGATACCCACTGGGCAAGATATTCCTGCCAAATCCTCCCCCCCCCCATTTTGCTGTATTGGACCCTTGTGAAGAGGGCTACTTTATTTTCCTCCAAGCTGATTCTTTTTCTCCCACCAGATATTTTCTTTTAAGAGATACCCTGTTGCATCTCAACTGCAGAGTAAAGCTGGGAAAACGCTTTAAATGGTTTGATCGATAGCACATTCAAGCTGCCACTCACTCATTCCCGGCCTATTTATCTCCTTTTATGGGAAACGGCGGTCATTAGAAGGCGCCTTTCATCTCAAAGACATCCAGCAAATCCCTGGGGCTACTGATAATAAAATAATAATTCACAGCTTTGAGGCTCCATGGATAGATCACCAAGCATTTAGGGGAAAAATGGCGATGGCTGGAAAAAAAGTTGCCATGCAGGGAAAGAAATATTATCCTGGACAGCTTCTTGGTCTAATTGCTCCTCAAAGCCTATTAATCCGTTTACAGATTAACAGAGTTGGAAGGGACCTCAAAGGTCATTTAGTCCAACCCCACGACCAAGCAGACCCTACACCATTTCTGACAGATGGCAGCCCAGTCTCTTCTTGAAATCTTCCAGTGATGAAGTTCCCACAACTTCCGAAGGCAGCTTCTGTTCCACGGGTTGATCATTCTCACTGTCAGGAAATTCCTCCTTATTTCCAGGTTGAATCTCTCCTTGATCAGTTTCCATCCATTATTCCTTGTCTGGCCTTCAGGTGATTTGGGAAATAGCTTGACCCCCCCCCTCCTCTCTGTGGCAGCCCCTTAAATATTGGAAGATGCTATCATGTCTCCCCTGGTCCTTCTCTTCACCAGACTAGCCATGCCCAGTTCCTGCAACCGTTCATCATATGTTTTAGCCTCCAGTCCCCTCATCATCCTGGTTGCTCTTCTCTGCACCCTTTCTAGAGTCTCAACATCTTTTTTATAATTTTATTTGCCGAACACAAAATGGAGACTTTGCTAAATCATCCTTACAGACACCAGATGTATGTTGTGTAAGATTTCCAGCACAAAGCATTCAAAAATTAAGAACAAAAATGCAATAGAACAAAACGAAACAGAACAAAAATGAAGCATTGATCCAACATCTGATTAAGGAGGAGAGGGATTTTACTTTTTTTAATTTGATTTATATGCCGCCCTTCTCCAGAGACTCAGGGTGGCTTACAATGCGCTAAGCAATAGCCTTCATCCTTTTGTATATTTATACAAAGTCAGCTTATTGCCTCCACAACTGGGTCCTCAATTTACCTACCTTAGAAAGGATGGAAGGCTGAGTCAACCTTGAGCCTGGCGAGATTCGAACCTGCAGTAATTGCAGGCAGCTGGTCTTAATAACAGGGTGCTTTATACCACTGTACTACCAAGGCTCTTTATTACTTTATCTATAGCAATGGAAGATGATCCATAGGTATTGAAACCTAGAACGGCATGCAACCGTTCATCGTATGTTTTAGCCTTCAGTCCCCTAATCTTGGTTGACTTATTTCATGGACACTTCCAAGAGCTGTTTTCTCCAGACATGTGCTATAAACTCTCTACTCTCTATTAGTTGAAGATCAGGTATCTAGCTTAGTGTAAAACCATTGAGTCAAAGGGTTGGAAATGACCTCAAAGGTCTTTGCTTCCATGCAATCTGAGCCAGGGCCTGTGGGACAACCCTGCCATGCAGCAGAGTGGAATACAGAATAAAAGAGTTGGGTTGGGACCTCTCAAGCCAGAGACCCTATACCAGGGGTGTCAAATGTAACATGTAGCCTACTTAAATTTCATGTAGCCTACTTAAGAGTAACAGAGTTGGAAGGGACCTTGCAGGTCATCTAGTCCAACCCTCTGCTCAGGCAGGAGACTGTACTAGGGATTCGAACCGCCGAACTGCCAACCTTTCTGATTGACAAGCTCAGTGTCTTAGCCACTGAGCCAACTAATCAGGCTTGATTTCATTGAGGGCCACATCAGGGTTGTGTTTGACTTCAAGGGGCTGGGGTGGGTGTGGCTGGGGTGGGCGTGGCCAGCTCAGCATCACTCATGTCAGGGGCGCCTGTGGTGGCTCAAATGCTCTGCAGGTGAAAATGGGTTCCCGAGCTCCGTTTTCAGCTGCAACAGCCTCCTGCAACCCTCTGCCAGTGAAAACGGAGCTCGGGAAGGCTGTGTGTAGCCCTCCCAAGCTCTGTTTTTGCTGGCAGAGACACCATGGGCCAGTCTTTCACTGTTTCCAGGGCAACCCCCAGGCCAGATCTAAGCACCACACAGGCCGGATCCAGCCCCCAGGCCTTGAGTTTGACACCCCTGCCCTATACCATTTGAGACAAGTGGCTCTCCAAACTCTTCTTAGAAACCTCCAAGGATGGCGCATCCACAATTTCTGGAGGCAAGTCGTTCCACTGATTACCGTATTTTTCGGAGTATAAGATGCTCCGGACTATAAAACGCACCTACCTTTTTTGGTGAGGAAAAAAAGAAAAAGAAATCTGCTTCTTCCTCCCAGCAATTTTGTCTCGTTGCAGCAAACAGCCTGCTTTACTTTCATTTTCGTTTTCAGCATAGCTTGATTAGCGCAAGAAAAAAAAAATCTGCTCCCAGCAATTTACCTCCTTGCAGCAAGCAGCAGAGGCCCGTGCAGCAATAGGCAATGGCAATCCCTGCAGCCTGAAACCACTGAGAGTTGGGAGGCCGATGCAATGGACAATCAACTTGTGCTAATTAGGCTGTGCTGAAGCTGAAATGGGCTGTTTCTTCTTGCTGCAAGGTGGTAAATTGCTGGGAGGCAGAGGCCAAAGGGTGGGGGCCTGTGGGTGGGAGGGGCTACATTTGGTGTATAAGACCCACTCAAATTTTCACCCCCTTTTAGAGGGGAAAAAGGTGCGTCTTATACTCTGAAAAATATGGTAATTGTTCTCATTATCAGAAAATTTCTCCTTAGTTCTAGGTTAGAACTCGATACATTTCATGTCCTGCCCTCAAATGCTTTGGATAATAAGTTGACCCCCTCTTCTTTGTGACAGTCCCTAAAAGATTGGGAGACTGTTATCATGTCAACCCTAGTCCCTCTCCTTGTTAGACTAAACATCCCCAGTTCCTGCAACCATTCGTCATGTTTTAGCCTCCAGTCCTCTAACTATCTTTGTTGTTCTTCTTTTAACAGAATAGAAGAGTTGGAAGGAACCTTGGAGGTTGCAACATCCAATTTTGGTTGGTCACTGGGACGAGAGGCTTCCTCTTCCAAGCTTTCGGACTCATGCTGGAGCCGCAGGGAACTTTTCTCTAGCAGAGTGTATGCTTTGGGCTGTTCTGTGTGTGGTATTTATATGGTGCCTGATTCTGTGTGACTCCCTAGCTGTTGACTGAGATATTGATGGCCGACCACTAAGTTGTTGGCTCTTGTTTCCTTGTGTTGAAAAGTCTTCAGCTCCTAAGTACCTGATAAAATGATGGGTAAATCAGCACTCCTATTGACTAACAAAGGGCTTGTTTCTCACGCTTTGATCATTTCTCTGGCTATGTTTGTACCTGCTTGGCCAACAATCTCAGTAGCTTTGAAATTTAATTATGTCCTAAGGGTCTTGACACTCTGTTTCTTACTTCAGGCATTGAGAGAAGACAATGTAGGTGAGAGCAAGGTAGTTCCAGCTGTAGGAGGCTCAGAAATACTCATCCTAAACTTCTATTTCAAATCATGCCTTGGTGCTCCTTGTCCTGTTGAGCTTACCTGGTCTTCACTGTCGTAAAAATATCCCAACAAAAGAAAAAGGAAACAGCAATACAATAAACAATTCTTACTGCAAGATTCAGAGGTTTATTTCATGAGCAATTTGGAACATGAACAGTCATCATAACACAACTTATATCAACAACCCATTGCAATGAGGTCCAGAGACAATAGCTAGGTCCAGCAAGGAGTAGCTATGGCCAGTGGCCCTGAACTCATCCCAAGTCATTCTTTTTATACTTTTCTGCATGCATTTCACAGCTTACTTCCTTGTTCTTTGTTACTGACAGACAATCTCCACATACTCCTGTGTACACCTCAAACCTCTATCCATCCGCTACATTCAATTCCTTATTTCTCTCTGTTTCAACGTTCTGATTCCAAATATATTTCAAAACTACATCCTTTGCAAAATCACATTTCACAGCAGCAGCTCAGCAGGATTACGAATAGCTCTGATGCACTTTGAAATCTTTCTCTCTAAAACTTTGGTTCATGTAGCTTTTTAAGGGCCTGCTAACCTTCTGAGACCTATGGACTCTGGTAGTCCAATGGGCTATTTGTCCATTTCTCACACCATGAAGTTCATTTGTTCAATGGAATGGAATAGAATGGAATGGAGAGAGAAGGGGCATTTCAAGCCAGTTATTAAAGGCTTGCTGTCTCTCACCTGCTATCTCTTGGCCAGGGCTTCATTTGAGGACCAATACGGTGGTGGAGAGAAGACATAATGCTGTAGATGAAAGGTTGCTCACCTTGATTTGAGACTGGTTAATCTTGGAGCTTCCTATCTTCTGTCCTCCTCTTTCTCTTGAACTTCTTTACCTCAAAGGGCTGTTGGGAGAGGCAATACACCCTTTCCTCAAAACTTGACCTGTTTGTGGCTTCCTCTTCCCTTACTTTCATCTTCTTAAACCTCATGTCAAGATTGAACTGCTTTGCTCCTTTCAAACCTTAATGCTTTTCAACTTGCCGATGAACAGAAGGGGGAAATGGAATGCAAAGAGCGTGAGAGCCTGGAAACCATCAATGTCACTGCTGCAGAGATGGACTGTTCCCATAAGAAAAGGACAACCCATAATTGGACAATGTGATCACCCAGGGGTGGGAGAAGGGAAAGCTATTGTTTAACTAAGCAAACATTTGTGCGGGGAAACCAGAGTTGGTTTCATTTCTTCAGTACCAACATGGTGTATCCAATAAAGTTTTACTTTTGGGAATTCAAATCTCCCAAGAGTGTTTCCTTGTTTTGGGTCCGCTAATGGGACAGTTGACACCTCATCTCTTTGGACAGACTCACCTCGTCAGCCTTTTCATTTCTTAGTAATCCCACTCGGTCTCTGTGTTGAGTAGAAAAAGAGAGAGACGGTAGTTCCAGATTTGCACATCAAAAGCAAGCCATGGTGCTACTTGAAAAATTAATAGAAAGTATGAGTTTCAATTAAAATTAGAGATTATGAGAATCGATTAAAAATACTCTTGACTAAGTACGTTGCGCTTCGACCCAGTTTAAATAGAATTGCTTCTACAAGAATTATTATTTCTCGTTTCTCATTTTCTGAAAAGAAAAAAGCAGAAACCCGTCAAACTGCGGCGTGCACACATCTCACTTCCCAACTGGTGGAAAAATTCAACTGCTAGAGGAAAACAGTGTGAGATCCTGTCAGGCACTGAAAAAGTGCGGCAAACTAGGGACACAATAGGTTTTCATCATGAAAAAGGAATGTGTGTGTAGGTGTGTGTAGGTAGGTACAGGAAGGTATGTCAGTTTAATCCGAGTACAGCTTTATTGAAGTGTTTGTGGTTTTTCTCCACTGCAGCAGAGGGACAGGGGAAGTGTGCCCTTAAAATGTGCTTTTCATTCTCTTCTTTCTCCCATCAGCTGCTTATTGGCTCTTCATCCTTTTCCTGGGGATGCTGAACCAATTATTAGAGTTGCATTTCATGTGCTTCTCACAGTTCTGAGCATCAGGGAAAACCTTCGACAGCAGCTCTGCCGATCACCTTGGGCTAGAAGAAGAAGAAGAGAAAGATAAAGCAAGGATGAGTGGCTGGGAATTTTGCCCAACTACTGGCAAAATACCAAGTCCCAGACTTGTCAGGAATTCACAACATTTTGCACATGATGCCAATGTCTTATCACTGGCCCTGGCAATCCCACTGGTTTTCTCAGTGAGAACAATCAACCGATGGAACAGAAGTTGCCTTTGGAAGTTGTGGGAGCTTCATCACTGGAGGCTTTCAGGAAGAGACTGGACTGCCATCTCTCAGAAATGGTGTAGGGTCTCCTGCTTGGGCAGGGTAGGGGTTGGACTCAGGGGTGAGTTCTAAATTTTTTAACTACCGGTTCTGTGGGCGTGGCTTATTTTGTGGGTGTGGCTTGGAGGTCATGTGACTAGGTGGGCATGGCTAGCTGGTCAGAGTCATTTCTGGAAGGTCCTCGCACTTACGACCAGTCCTCGCACTTACGACCTGACTCGTTTGTTTGCTTTTAACACTGATCAGCTGTAGGGCGGCCCTTTGAAGCCCCGCGGCAAGAGTTTAAACAGTTTTTTTTCCCTCTAGTCATCAGCTGGGACTCAGGAGGCAGCAATAGATTGGGGGTGGGACCAAATAAAAGGTAAGAATAATGTGGGTGGGTGGGAGGTGGGAGGGCGGGGAGGAGGAACCGGTTCGGTGACGTCATATCGTCACCGCTACTGGCTCAGCCGAACCGGACCGAACTGGGAGGAACCCACCACTGGTTGGACTAGATGACCTCCAAGGTCCCTTCCAACTCTGTTAATCTGCTCTGAGAATAGTCATGATGCAAGCATGCAGGAGGGATCCTTCTGTGGTTCTAACTGGCATGTTATAACGGTCTCCCTCCATTTTTGTGCTTTTAATAGCAAAATAGACTTGTATGTAGGAAGAATGTCAACCCTGAAGCTGGCCCAACTGAGGCCATTTTGAGACTTCAGCACTGACACACTGGAGAAGAGGGGCAGGGATGCGGGGAAATAGAGATAGTTGGGGTGTTAAAACAAAACAAATAGTCAAAACAAAATTCTTTCTCTTGGGAACCAAGGACATTCCTGTAGGTGCTCAGAAGGAGGGGTCTGGAGTCACCTAGCAACTGATTGGACCATGTGACTGATTGTTTTGAGAAAGTGAAAAACTTCTAATTAGGTGAAAACCACGGGAATAGTCAGTCAGTTTTCACCAGCCTGTACCAATATGACATAGCCAATAAAATTAGCCAAACCACTCTTCTTCATTACCATTGTAGTCTCCTGACTAATGTAACATCACCATACGCTGAATAAATAAAATACCGTATTTTTTGGAGTATAAGACGCATCTTTTTCCCCCCTAAAAGGGGGTGAAAGTTTAGGTGTGTCTTATACACCAAATGTAGCCCTGCCCAACCACTGACCCCCACCCTTTGGCCTCTGCCTCACAGCAGTTGCCTCCTTGCAAGCAAACAGCAAGAAAAAACAGCTCCTTTCAGCTTGAGAACAGGCTAATTAGCACAAGTTGATTGGATCAACCTCCCAACTCTCCGCTGATTTGCACTCAGCTGTTTTGCACATGGCTGTGCTGCTTGCTGCAAAGAGGTAAGTTGTTGGAACCGATTTTTTCCCCCCTGTGCTAATCAAGCTATGCTGAAAACGAAAATGAAAGTAAAGCAGGCTGTTTGTTGTTTGCTGTAACGAGGCAAAATTTCTCAGAGGCAGATTTCTTTTTCTTGTTTTCCTCACCAAAAAAGATAGGTGTGTCTTATACTCCGGTGCGTCTTATACTCCGAAAAATACAGTAGAACAGCCTGCCCCAGTCTGATGGCCTCCAGATATTAACTAATGCAGGCTCCTGATTCATGGTTAGTAACAAATAAGGCTACCTTCCTCCGAGAAGGGGGATCCAGATGTGCTTGCCAACACTGGTGCTGCTCCATTTGTAGACTTGGAGACTGGACTTTTCAGGTTGTGTCTGCTGCTGCAGCCTTGGGAGACCAACAATAAAAGGGGACATCCTCAACATTGTGACCAGATCCTTGGACTTTCACTTGGACCGGTAGCTCAGAGTAACTGCCAATGCCCCTCTCCTTTTTAACAGCATCTCAGTTATCTGGATCTTGATGGAGAGACCACAGAAATGGCCTTTTGATCTGCAACATTGGAAGGAGAAAATGGTTGGCCTGATTGCTCAAGGAAATCCTGGCATTCCCCAGGATTTGATCAAAATTCAGAGGCTTGGCAACTGACTCATACTTATGACGGTTGCTGTGTGCCAAAGGCCTGCGATCACCTTTTGCGAACTTTTGACAAGCAAAGTCAATGGAGAAGCCAGATTCACTTAACAACCGTGTCACTAACTTATCAGCTGCAGGGTTTCACTTAACAACAAGATAGGTCGTAAAATGGGACAAAACTGACTTAACAAATGTCTCACTTGACAACAGAAATGTTGGCCTCAATTGTGGTCGTAAATCGAGGTCTGCTGGTCTATGCATAAAAAGCTATCATTGGAAAAAGAATATATTAGAAGCAATGCTAATTAAGTCATATGTTCCGGCCTGTTGAGCCAACCACAATTTAAACTAAGATGTCTGGGCAGCACAGATGCTGTTGTTATCATTCAAATCTTTAAGGCTTATTTTATATGCTCCATTTGGAGTCCTGCATGTCCTTAGCCATCGAGAGCTTCTTATGTACCACAAACCCAAAGATCTCAGATTTCCTGCTAAACCTAAAGCTGATTATGGCTACAAATCTGTGCCATATGGTGCTGGTTCTATTTGTGCCAAAAGTTGCAAAGGCCAATTAACCCCCTCGCTCCAAGTTTGATGGTTCCAGTCTCAATGATGTTTCTCAGAAAGTGGGGTGGCTGCTGCAATTGGAAGCAGGGAATTGCCTGGGTTTGCATCTTGTGGAGAAAGAGGAGAGGAGAGGAGAGGAGAGGAGAGGAGAGGAGGGAGAGGAGAGGAGAGGAGAGGAGAGGAGAGGAGAGGAGAGGAGAGGAGAGGAGAGGAGAGGAGAGGAGAGGAGAGGAGAAGAGAAGAGAAGAGAAGAGAAGAGAAGAGAAGAGAAGAGAAAATAGGAAAGGAGAGGAGAGGAGAGGAGAGGAGAGGAGAGGAGAGGAGAGGAGAGGAAGAGCTTTATTGGCCTTGTGATTGGACACCCAAGGAATTTATCTCCAGTGCATAAGCTCTCAGTGTACATACCAGCCACAAGTAATAAATCATGATCATAAAATACAATTATTATAATTCACAACACTCAGTGTTAGTCATAAGATACTAAATATAAGCAATCAACATAAATCACAACAGGATACCAATAAAATCAGCATAATTCATAACAAACAACAAAGTTATACTCCTAACATGATAAGCGAAGGAACTAGATAATAGGAAAGATGAGAAAGATAATAGTAATACAGCTCTCTATAGATACATAACAGATGATGTAAATTTTACAATACCAATAACAGAGTTATTTCAACGTGGTAGAAGAATAGAATAGAATAGAATAGAATAGAATAGAATAGAATAGAATAGAATAGAATAGAATAGAATAGAATTTAGGATGGAATAGAAATTAGGATGGAATGGAATGGAGTAGGGTAGGGTAGGGTAGGGTAGGGTAGGGTAGGGTAGAATAGAATAGAATAGAATAGAATAGAATAGAATAGAATAGAATAGAATAGAATTTAGGATGGAATAGAAATTAGGATGGAATGGAATGGAGTAGGGTAGGGTAGGGTAGGGTAGGGTAGGGTAGGGTAGGGTAGGGTAGAATAGAATAGAATAGAATAGAATAGAATAGAATAGAATAGAATAGAATAGAATAGAATAGAATAGAATAGAATAGAATAGAATAGAATAGAATAGAATAGAATAGAATAGGAGTTGAATTCTTTATTGGCCAAGTGTGATTGGACACACAAGGAATTTGTCTTTGGTGCATACGTTCTCAGTGTACATAAAAGAAAAGATACATTTGTCAAGAATCATAACGTACAACACTTAATGATAGTCAGGATAGGATAGGATAGGATAGGATAGGATAGGATAGGATAGGATAGGATAGAATAGAATAGAATAGAATAGAATAGAATAGAATAGAATAGAATAGAATAGAATAGAATAGAATTCAATTCTTTATTGGCCAAGTGTGATTGGACACACAAGGAATTTGTCTTGGTGCATACGCTCTCAGCGTACATAAAAGAAAAGATACGTTCTACTAGGTGGTTTGACATCTCAGGGCATAAGACAGTGTTGTGGGAATTGGTTATTTAGCAGAGTGATGGCATGGCTGGGGGCGTGGGGGACTGTCCTTGTGTCTAGTTGAATAAAGGCCTGGCTGACTTAAGCCAAGTTCAGAAGTGGTCACGTGATTTCTGAAGCATCCCTGAATCTTTTTCAAAACACGTTCATCTCTCTCAGGTAGTGTTAACCAAGATAGGCAGAAACAGGGTCTCCTGAGCAGCGGGGGTTGGGTTTCACATTATGTTATTACCAGTTCGCCGCATGAACACACGCTCACTTCATGCACATGTGCGCCCAGGTTGTGTGCACCCCCACCTTACGCGCATGCACCCGACCTTCCACGCATGCGCCCGGCCTCAAAAATGTGCCTAAATAGGAGATGGCATAGAGCCGCGGCGGGAGGGGCAGGAGGGTGAGCCCACCCGTGATTTCAGCTACTGGTTCATGTGAATATGTCCAAACCGGCTGAATACCACCTCTGCTCCTGAGCATGATTTTCCTAAACGAGATGTGTCAGTGTAGATATATTCATGTACTGGAATAAGCATAGCAGCAGGTCAGCCAATGAGGGCTGTTTGGTGACTGAAACAGTTTGGAGCCTGGGCGTGGCTTAGCTCAACTATACTGTATATAGGAGAAGTCCTACCTCTGCTGTCACCGGCCTGTGTTTGTACCTACTTACAATCTCTTCTCTCTACCACGTTGGGAAATGAATCCTGCCGAATTGTCTGGTTGTGTGTGCTGCAACAAACTCTGACAAGATGGGCCTGTGCAGAGTAATCCATGGCGCAATCCTTTCTTGCTGCTGGCCACGCAAAGAGGGCAGAGGTTGCTGGGGAGAAGCCTGGGGAACAAGCAGGCTGGACATCCTGTTGCAGGAAGGTTTCCTCCAGCTGTTTTGGATTGCTTTGCAACTTCTACAATTTCTAACCAGCCAATGTAAGGTGTTTTTTTTTTTTTTTTAAATTCCCCATACTGGGTGAAGAATGCTGGGAACTGCAATTTCAGCAGATCTGAAGGATGGTCATGGAACAGGCTTCTCAAGAGCACCCTTCTGTGCTGGGAAAATAACTCCCCCAAGATTATCAGTCAATCAATCAATCAATCAATCAGAGTTGGAAGGGATCTTGGAGGTCTTCTAGTCCAGCCCCCTGCTCAAGCAGGAGACCCTATACTATTTCAGACAAATGGCTGTCCAAACTCTTCTTAAAAACTTCCAGTGTTGGAGCCCCTACAACTTCTATAGGTAGACGAGTCCACTGATTAATTGTACTCATCGTCAGGAAATTTCTCCTTAGTTCTAGGTGGATTTCTCCTTGATAAATTTCGAGTTATCAAGTGACTGTCCAATCTTTTCTTAAAAACCTCCAGTGATGAAGCGCCCACGACTTCTGGTGGCAAGCTGTTCCCCTGGTTAATTGTCCTCAGTGTTAAGAAGTTTCTCCTTAATTCCAGGTTGCTTCTCCCCTGGATTAACTTCCACCCATTGTTTCTTCCCTCAGGTGCTTTGGAAAATAAGTTAACTCCCTCTTCTTTGGGGCAGCCCCTTAAATACTGGAATATTGCTATCATGTCACCCCCTAATTCTTCTTTTCTCTAGACTGGCCAAACCTCCATCCTGCAACCGTTCTTCATATGTTTTAGTCTCCAGACTTTTAATCGTCTTAATTGCTCTTCTCTACACTTTTTCCAAAGTCTCAACATCTTTTTTTTATAACATGGTGACCAAAACTGGATGCGGTATTCCATCTTACATCATCCAAGGTCTTTGTTGCTCCCTCCTGATGGTGTTGCTGATCATCTTGGACTGGCCAGAAGAGGTTTTTCTTACTGTGTCCCAGAACAAAAGATGCTAGTTTGGACTGTAGTACAGTAGCTGCATTGCCCCATATGTTCTACTTTACACCATCGTTTTTTTAAGCCCAATTTTCTGGTGGTCCAATATGTAAGAAAGATAGGTTCAGGGGTGGGATTCAACTGGTTCAGACCAGTTCTGGTGAACCGGATGCTAATTTTACATCCGGTTTGTCAAACCGGTAGTTGAGACTGGCTGGCTCCTCCCGCCCCGCCCCTCCCAGAAGTCTCCACATGGCCCGTTTTGGATGCCAGGTAAGTGCAGGGCCCGTGCAGAAGCTCTGGGAGGGTGAAAAATGGGCCTACTGGAAGTTTGGAAATGGGCCCATTTTCGGCCTCCGGAGGGCCTCCAGAGCCCAAGGGAGGCCATTTTTGCTGTCCTGGAAGCATGAGGAAAGCCTCCGGAGTCTGGGGAGGGCAGAAGTGCCTCCCCTCCCCACCGTGGTGCAGGAGGCCAAGTAGGCCACACCCACCATGGCCACGCCCACCCAGCAACCGGGCAGAGAACCGGTTGCTAAATTTTTTTAATCCCACCCCTGGATAAATTCAAGTTATTGCCATATATTCAAAAATCTCTTTTGTGCCTCTGCATATTAGTTAAGCCACTACTTAACAATTGCAGGCATGTTTTGCTCTCTTTGAAGTATTCCTCAAGCTTCCTTGGGTATCAGATATGTAGCATTTATCTTTAAATCATTTTAAAGATTTAAATCATTCCTCAAGGCAAAAAGTGTCTTTCCTGCATTTTCTCATCCCAGACTTCCGTGGCAAGTTGAAACCGGCCAAAAAGTTTTCAAAGTTAGTTTAACAGAGGAGAACACCGACACGCTCAAATCACGAACACATTTCTAGATCGAGGTTTGAAAAGTGAGTTATTTATCCTCCTGAAACCAGATATAAGCAAGAAGGAAGTTTTTTCCCCAGTCTCACTTTTCTAACTGGAAGCATTGGAGAAAAGAATCCAGAAGGCAATAATAGCAAGCTAAGAAAGCAAGAGAGAGATGACCACAACGTCAAGAGGCAATGGCTTCCATTTAATATTTAATATTTAATATTCATCCATGTTAACCCGTGGTGGTGCAGTGATTAGAATGCAGCATTGCAGGCTAATTCTGCCCATTGCCAGGAGTTCAATCCTGAGCGGCTCAAGGTTGACTCAGCCTTCCATCCTTCCAAGGTCAGTAAAATGAGGACTCAAATTTTGGGGGCAACATGGTGGCTCTGTAAACCACTTAGAGGGGGCTGTAAAACAGTATGGAGGTGTTATATTAGTCTAAGGGATATTATTAGTGCCCGCCCTTCCTTCCTTCCTTCCATCCATCCATCCATCCATCCATCCATCCATCCATCCATGGTTAGAATGCCGTATTGCAGGCTAACTCTGCCCACTATCAGTTCAATTCTGACCAGTTGAAAGTTGACTCAGCCTTCCGTCCTTCCGAGGTCGATAAAATGTGGACTCAGATTGTTGGGGGCAAGAGGCTGACTCTATAAACTGCTTAGAAAGGGCTGTAAAGCACTGAAAAGCGGTATATAAGTTACTAGACACAAGGACAGTTTTTTTCCCGAATGCCATCTCTCTGCTAAACAACGAATTCCCATAACACTGTCAAACTATTTACTAAGACTGTATCACTTTTATTATTCTCATCCTTCCTATTACCTATCTCCTCCCACTTATGACTATAACCTTGTTGCTTGTATCTTTACGATTTATATTGCTTTTTTTAGTATGATTTGATTGCTCATTTAATATCCTATATCACTAAGTGTTGTATCTTATGATTCTTGATGAATGTATTTTTCCCTTTTATGTACACTGAGAGCATATGCACCAAAGATAAATTCCTTGTGTGTCCAATCAAATTTGGCCAATAAAAAATTCTATTCTATTCTATTCTATTCTATTCTATTCTATTCTATTCTATTCTATTCTATTCTATTCTATTCTATTCTATTCTATTCTATTCTATTTCTATTCTATTCCTGTTCCAGTTCTAATTTCTATTCTATTCTATTATTCTATTCTATTATTATTATTTTGTGTTTCCACTGGAAATATTTCACCTTATAGTAAAATCTGGAAAAAGTCAAGCTTCCTGGTTCCTAGTTCAGTATAGTGGCTGTTTGGGAGAGGGGGGCGGGCAGCCTTTGGGGCACAGAAGAGGTGGCACTTTTGCTTTGCATTTCTGTTTTGCTCAGCCTCTGTTCTTTGCCATCATGGCTGGAAAGGGTCACCTTGTTCTTTTAGGCTGGGAATCCTTTAAGTCTCATAGAAGGTGCTGCATTCCCTTTGCTGAGTTCAGGAAGAGCCTCCCAAATCATTGCTCACGGTTGGAACATGAGCGCCATCTGGTGCTAAACTGAGACAAGAGCTTGCTTAGGAGGAGAAGGAGGCGGCATGAAATCCAGGGTTAGCTAATCACTGCAACTCAGCCAATCACCAGACCAAACTAAAGCCCTCCAAAAGATCCTCCCTTCCTTTCCTTCCTTGGTGCACAGTGGTTAGAATGCAGCATTGCAGGCTAATTCTGCCGACTGCCAGCAGTTCGATCCTCATTGGCTCAAGGTTGACTCAGCTTTCCATCCTCCCCAGATATTGCTCTTTTTTTCCCCTTCCTTCCTTCCTTCCTTCCTCCCTCCCTCCCTTCCTTGATGCACATTGGTTAGAATGCAATATTGTAGGCTAATTCTGCCGACTGCCAGCAGTTTGTTCCTCATTGGCTCAAGGTTGACTCAGCCTTCCATCCTCCCCAGATATTGCTCTTTTTTTCCCTTCCTTCTTTCCTTCCTTCCTTCCTCCCTCCCTCCCTTCCTTGATGCAATTGGTTAGAATGCAATATTGTAGGCTAATTCTGCCGACTGCCAGCAGTTCGTTCCTCATTGGCTCAAGGTTGACTCAGCCTTCCATCCTCCCCAGATAGTGCTCTTTTTTTCCCCTTCCTTCCTTCCTTCCTTCCTTCCTTCCTTCCTTCCTTCCTTCCTCCCTCCCTCCCTCCCTCCCTCCCTCCCTCCCTCCCTTCCTTGATGAACATTGGTTAGAATGCAGCATTGCAGGCTAATTCTGCTGGCTGCCAGCAGTTCGATCCTGACCGGCTCAAGGTTGACTCAGCCTCCCATCCTTCCAAAATTGGTAAAAAATGAGGACCCAGATTGTTGGGGGCAACAGTGACTCTGTAAATCGTGTAGAGCAGGCTGCAAAGCACCATGAAGCATCATATAAGTCTAAATGCTGTTGCTCTGCTAATACATTAATATAGGCCTAAAGCTGCTTGGAGTGTCATTAGGCACGACCTATTGTACAACAAGAACTGAGTAGAGGAGCACAAGGCTAATACAGGGTGGGCTTCTGAGGAGTTTGGCGGGATTTGGGTCTTGAGGCAGTTTTGCAGTAGTTCTTCTTCCTTCTGTGAGCAGTAGCTACATAAAATCAATATTTGAGGACACCCAACTCTAAGGGAAGGGACGCAGTGGCTCAGTGGCTAAGACGATGAGCTTGTCGATCGAAAGGTTGGCAATTCAGCGGTTCAAATCCTTAGTGCCGCGTAAACAGGGTGAGTTCCCGTGACTTGTCCCAGCTTCTGCCAACCTAGCAGTTCGAAAGCACGTAAAAAATGCAAGTGGAAAAATAGGGACCACCTTTGGTGGGAAGGAAACAGTGTTCCGTGCACCTTTGGCATTTAATTATGCCGGCCACATGACCACGGAGACGTCTTCGGACAGTGCTGGCTCTTCGGCTTTGAAACGGAAAGGAGCACCACCCCCTAGAGTCGGGAACGACTAGCACATATGTGCGAGGGGAACCTTTACCTTTTAACTCTAAGAGAAGAATAATTCGTACTGATCAGTGCCTGCTTTCACTAATGGATAAGACAAGAGAGATACAGGTTGAGATTAATTCCAGACAAGACAAGCATTCTTGGGGCAGCAGAAACCAGATTCTAGGATTGAATGACGTCTTCTGAAATGGCCGGTGTACAGACTGGCGGAGCTGACCTTCGCGATCTCTCGTTTCCAAAAGCAGCGGTGAGGAATATATTGGCACAAGCATTTAGCGCATTGTTCCCGCGGTGGTCAAACCAAACAACAGTTCCTCTTGCCTTAGTTACATCCTGGCTTGGTCACTGCAAGGCATTCTACCTGAAGTTTTCCATGAGGGCAGCCTGGCGACTCCCATGGGGGGCAAAATTTGGTAGCCAGATTAGTAAACGGCAGCATACGCCAGCTTTGAAAGATCTGGCAAGTTGTTTCATTGGCATAATTTAAAGTATTAATTTGATCTTTAAACCAGGGGTGGGCTTCAAAAATTTTAGCAAGGGGTTCTCTGCCTGGTTGCTGGGTGGGCGTGGCCATGGTGGGCGTGGCCTAGTCAGCCTCCTGCACCGACCGGGGGGGGGCGTTTTTGCCCTCCCTGGGCTCCAGAGGCTTTTCTTGAGCCTCCGGGAGGGCGAAAACGGCCTCCCCAGGCTCCAGAGGCCACCTGGAGGCCTTCCCTAACTTCTGGTAGGCCCATTTTTCACCCTCCCTGAGCCTCCATGCATACCCTGCATCCAAAACGGGCCACGTGGGGACTCCTGGGAGGGGCAGGGTGGGGTAGGCAGGGCCAGCCAGGAGTGGGATTTGGGGGTTCTTCAAACTGCACAGAATCTTAGCTAGAGGTTCTCCCAAACCCCTGCAAACCCCCAGCAGCCCACCCCTCCCCCAAACGGCTTGACCGCTTGCTGTTTGAAAGACTACCTGTCTCAGAATCAACTTGTCTAAATCATTAAGGTGAGCAGAAGCGGCCCCGTCAAAGATACCTCTGATTGAGAGGACTATATGTAGGCCTAAGGGTCTTGTCATGCAGCAGTCCTAAGCAGTGGAAGGCATACACCCTCAGGACCCCACACTTTCCACTGTTAGGAAAGATCTTCAGTTACTTGCAAATTAAACTGATTTTCCATATAAACCTGCTGTCAGGCCTGCCCCAATTTAGATCTTTAGGAAAGAAAAACCCTCGACTCCATTTGGTTGAAGTGATAGGTTCTTTTACTAAAGTTAAGTGGTTGCAGCGAGAGGAAAGCTAGATCTGAGCACAAAGGTTACACATTTTCCCTTTCCTCTGGCCCTTTCCCCCCTGACAAGTCCATGAGTACGCCGTCTTGATGTTTCGGGAACCGTTTTGCTGCTTGGCACCATTCAGTGTAGTTTTGCATTCTGTTCCCAGGGCAGGTGTCCTTGGCGGCTGGCTTATTCTGGTTTGGCGCCTCTGGTTCTCATCAGCTTGTCTCCCTCCCACATCAAATGCCCGACCTTTGCTTCCCCAAATTCCTTTCCCCCACCCCCTGCATTTAGAGCATGATGCCAGCCGAAGCAAAGAAGCTGAAGATCCCTGCCCACTGATTAACCACCACCCTTTAAGCACTGTGTGAGGAAAAAGGCAGAAAAACCTTTCCAGCAATCGCGTCTGGAAAAGATCTGAAAAGAAGAGCACAAAATGGCCTTTTGTTAAGTCATGGCTATTAGGTGTGTTGCGTTTGGGGGAGATGAGGGGAAAGCAACAAGGGGAGTCCCTTCGTCCAGGCCCCAGATGTGAGGACAAAAGCCGGAGGGCAGCTTGGAAAGGGAGAGAAGTGTCCCATCAGGCTCACAAGCCATCTTCCTCTGCTCCCTCCTTCCGCCACCTCAGGGGGAAAAAAACCACGGCCGCTTCCTTTGCTGGGCCAGAACCGCGGCTTTCGCCTCATCTCTTCTTGACTGACGCCAAGTAGGCGAACCACAAGACGGCAACGAGGTTTCCGAAGAGCACCTGGAACTTCCAAGAAAAGAAAAGGACACCCAGTTAACAAAGCTGAGGAGAGCAGGGCTCCATAAAAATAAACTCAGTGAGAACGTCACGGGTCCTTAAGTAGAGAAGCAACATTAGAACATCTCTCCTCCTTTCCAAATGCAGTTTGTGGCAAGAGGAGCCCCATCTTGCTCCACGTGCCCCAAAATAATAAAACCTCCCCGAAAATAAGGCCAAGTGCTTATTTCGGGGTTCAAAAACATATAAGTCTTATTTTCAGGGAAACACGGTATATATGGGCAAGTTTCATCATCTTCTTTTAACAACCCCATAATCCCTTGAGGGGGTGGAGTCTGCGCAACTGAATGGAGGTGTCAGAGTGCTTTAATGGCCGGATGCCCTTCCCGTTGCCAATGCGGAGTTTTGTTCAGCAAGAGCCTTGGTGGCGCAGCAGACTAAAAGCACTGTTAAGTAGCACTAGCTGCCTGCTATTATTGCAGGTTCAAATCTCACCAGGCTCAAGGTTGACTCAGCCTTCCGTCCTTCCGAGGTAGGTAAAATGAGGACCAGGATTGTGGGGGCAATAAGCTGACTTTGTATAAAAAAGAACACCGCTTGGGGGGGGGGGCAAAGCCCTACTAAGCAGGTATTTACAAAAGTATGAAGGCTATTGCTTAAAGCATTGTAAGCCGCCCTGAGTCTCCGGAGAAGGGCGGCATATAAATCGAACCAATAAATAAATAAATAAATATATTCTCATTGTGCCCAGAGTAAAATATCTGCCTCTACCTAGGACCGAACTCACAGCCTCCTGATTGTGAGGCGAGAGTTTCACCTCTAGGCCACTGGACCGCTCCATGTATGGACAAGTTTGATTTCCATTTAAATTTGAGGTGTGGTTTTCACACCCGCCATGAGTGGAGTGACCCCTAGGTGATTATAAAAATTCTTTTCCTCAAACCGTGTAATGGAAAGACTCCCTTGCTGGAAGCTCGGCTCTCAGAGATCACCGCACTATAAAAGAGATGTTGAGACTCTAGAAAAAGTGCAGAGAAGAGCAACCAAGATGAGGGGACTGGAGGCTAAAACATACGATGAACGGTTGCAGGAACTGGGCCTGGCTAGTCTAGGGAAGAGAAGGACCCGGGGAGACAGGAGACAAGTCTTCCAATATTGGAGGGGCTGCCACAGAGTGGAGGGGGTCAAGCTATTTTCCAAAGCATCTGAAGACCAGACAAGGAAGAATGGATGGAAACTGAACAAGGAGAGATTCAACCTGGAAATAAGGAGGAATTTTCTGACAGTGAGAACAATCAACCGATGGAACAGAAGTTGCCTTCAGAAGTTGTGGGAGCTTCATCACTGGAGGCTTTCAAGGAGAGACTGGACGGCCATCTGTCGGAAATGGTGTAGAGTCTCCTGCTTGGGCGGGGGGTTGGACTAGATGACCTACAAAGTCCCTTCCAACTCTGTCAATCTGTAACCAAGATGATGAGAGGACTGGAGGCTAAAACATATGAAGAACGGTTGCAGGAACTGGGCCTGGCTAGTCTAGTGAAGAGAAGGACCAGGGGAGACAGGATAGCCGTCTTTTGTTATTTGAGGGGCTGCCCCAGAGAAGAGGAGGGTCAAGCTATTCTCCAAAGCACCTGAAGGCCAGACAAGGAATAATGGATGGAAACGGATCAAGGAGAGATTCAACCTGGAAATAAGGAGGAATTTTCTGACAGTGAGAACAATCAACTGATGGAACAGAAGTTGCCTTCGGAAGTTGTGGGAGCTTCATCACTGGAGGCTTTCAAGGAGAGACTGGACGGCCATCTGTCGGAAATGGTGTAGAGTCTCCTGCTTGGGCGGGGGGTTGGACTAGATGACCTCCAAGGTCCCTTCCAACTCTGTTAATCTGTAAGTAGATGCTTCCTTTAATTTCCCAGCCACAAGGCAGAAGTGGTTTGCCTCTTTCCTGGATGATGATTCTCGACTTCGCAGTCTGGCCCACAGCCCTGCAGTTTCCTTGTGGTCTCCCATCCACTCATGAGATTTGATATTTCACAACTACGGCTGCCTTAGCCAGTGAAAGTGGACTCACCTACACAACCCAATGAAGTATTCGGTGTGGAAATGAAATGGGAGGAAAGAAAGGGAAGCCCTTACCTGCAAAGGGACATAAGTGAAGTTAATAACCTGGACGGGAGTCCATACTTTCCAGTTCATCTTTAAGGATGTCCAGTAACCAGATTTTATCTTTTTGGAGAACTCAGACATGTCCTTCCCCTGAAAGAAAACGGTTATCAGTGACATGCAAAGGAAAAAGATACTGTCCCTGCCCAGCACCCAGGAGGTACCAAAACACCCCAGAAAGAAATTCTTTTCTTATACAATAGAAAAGCACTACGGAAGTCCTGGGGGTGGGTGGTTGGGGGGAGGGGGTGGGAGGGGGAGGGGGAGGAGGGGAGAAAATTGTTGTATTGATTATTAAAACTTTTTAAATAAAAAAAAGATTTTAATTGATTAATTTTATGGGTAAGGGGTTTTAAAATTGGAAAGCCAAATTGGATTTAATTATTCTTTTAAATTATTTTAATTTTCATACTGTATGTATTTTAACCCTGGCTGTTCACCGCCCTGAGTTCTTTGGGAGAAGGGCTGTATAAAAATCTAATAAATAAACAATCCTGTGAGGTAGGACGGGCCAAGAAAAATCAGAGGCACACAGTGAGTTTTGTGGCTCTATAAACATGTTTACTCAGGTTTTCTTTGGAAAGTGATCCAACGTCTACAGAGGAATTATTGAGTCTGTCATCTGCACCTCCATAACTGTCTGGTTTGGTTCTGCAACTCAACAAGAGAGACACAGACTTCAGAGATTAGAACTGCAGAAAAAAACCATGGCTACCAACCTGTCTTCCATGGAGGACCTGTACACTGCAGGAGTCAAAAAGAGGGCTGGGAAAATATCTACAGACCCCTCGCATCCTGGACATAAACTGTTTCAACTCCTACCCTCAAAAACGACACTGTAGAGCACTGCACACCAGAACAACTAGACACAAGGACAGTTTTTTCCCGAACGCCATCACTCTGCTAAACAAATAATTCCCTCAACACTGTCTAACTATTTACTAGGTCTGCATACTATTAATCTTCTCATCGTTCCCATCAACCATCTCCTCCCACTTATGACTGTATGACTGTAACTTTGTTGTTTGTATCCTTACGATTTATATTGTTTCCTAGTATGATTGCTTATTTGTACCCTATGACTATCATTAAGTGTTGTACCTTATGATTCTTGACGAATGTATCTTTTCTTTTATGTACACTGAGAGCTTATGCACCAAGTCCAATCACACTTGGCCAATAAAGAATTCTATTCCTATTCTATTCCTTGGAAGCCCTTCCAATGTTTGGAAGGAAGTAAAAAGGGAACCCCCAAATCTGTGAATTTGGGGGCACGGTTTTGAAAGATCCTTATGCGCTTTCAGCCTCCAACTCTCTCTCTCCCACTGATCTGGAAGTTGTTGGGCAACCGGAAACACTGTTTGCATTCCTGATGGATTTGAAAAGCACTTTATTCAGGACCCCCCATGTCCTGAAGCAAAAAAGTACTGGACTAAGAAACAAGAATGGCTACAAGAGATAATAAAATGTCAAAGAGATCCAAACCCGGAAGCATTTCTCCTGGGAATACTTAAAACTGTTGTGGCCCGTCAGCGGCCTGTGCAGATTGTAGCTGATTCCGACAACGAGGAGGCTGGTGTGGTGCTGTGCCAGCAGCCTGTGCAGCTGGCGCTCGAGTCGGACAATGGGGAGGCTGGAGAAGATGTGGTGTTCAGTCAGGGCCTTCAGAACCTCCAGAAGCTCCTTTAAGTGAAGAGGACGAAGAGGAGGAGCCTCTTCTCGATGCACGGGCGCGCAGAGCTGCCAAAAGGCAGGAGTGGCTCCTCAGGAGGAGGTCTCCTTGAGAGTAAGGCTTGGGGCTAATTGGCCACTCCCTTAGCCTATTTAAGGAGGAACACCGATTGCAGCAAGTTGTAGGGAACAACTATAGTTCACTCTCCTTCGCGTCTGGATTCTCTGCAAAATTGCTTCTGGGCTTTCTGCCAACTCTAGGAAGACTGTGATTACCTTATCTTAGAATTCTGGTAGGCTGTTAAGACAGTTCGTTAACAGCCTTTGGTTGATAAAAACTAAGTTATTTGAGTAAAATAAGCTTTGTATAGAGTTTGTGTGTGCTGCGTTCTTTGGAGTCCGTAGCTGGGGCAGAACAAAAACAAAATTTGATAAAAAGATAAGATATTTGATTCTACACATATTAACAACGGCAAGAACTGCGTTCGCGCAATACTGGAAGGAACCCAATACACCACCAGAGGGATTGATCATCCAGAAGATATATGAATGTGCCAAAATGGATAAACTTACCCTAGAACTAAAAGAAAAAGATGATTCGGAATTTTATGTGGTTTGGGGAAAAATGGTATACTTGGATAGATAATAGGAATAAAAATTGGAAATATACATAAAGCTATTGAGGATTAGATATTGAATATATATCATGTATATATTGTATGGAATGTTGATCCGAGGTATACAAAAATGACACAGTCTGTTGATTATGTACTAGAGTTGTGTAAAGGAAAAGTGTAATAAAAATTATTTCAAAAAAAAAAAGGAAAAAAAAAAGAAAAGCACTTTATTTTACTGTAGCTTTTGGCCCATGCGGTTTTATTTTGATGCCTTCAAATCGGGGGCTTTTTTGGACTCCTGGTGACTTCCTGAACAAGCACCTAAAGTTTTCTTGGCAAGATTTGCCATTGTTTGCTGCCAAGGACTGAGAAGGGAGGGACTGACCTAAAGTCACCCAGCTGTTTTTGTGCAGGACTAAAACCCGGGGTCACGTGATCGCAATTTTGCAACCTTCTGACGAGCAAAGTCAATGGGGGAAAGCCGGATTCGCTTAACATCCGGGTTGCTAACTTATCAACCACAGCTGTGGCAAAACAGGTCGCAAAATGGAGCAAAACTCGCTCAACCACAGAAATGTGGGGCTCAATTATGGTCCTAAGTCAAGGACTACCTGTACTTATCACCCTGCGGAAAGGCAATTGAACTCTCAGAACGAAACAGGCCAACCTATGAATTGGGATGAGTAACCCTGGCTTGTGAATTTACCCCTTTGCTCTAAGAAGGCAGTATGTTTCTCAAACAGAACAACTTCAAGACTGAAATTCCCAGAATTTTCCAGCCAGCATCTGCTGGTCCTGATGACTGAAATACCCTATCTATACTGATTACCGTATTTTTCAGAGTATAAGACGCACCTTCGTTTTTGGGGAGGAAAATAAGAAGAAAAAAAAAATCTGCCTTTGCCTCCATCGGTATTCATCTGGCTAGCATCCTGTCAGTGTGTGAGAGAGTTGAGGGCTGTTTGGAAACTGAAACAGTATTTGCTGTGTGAGCAACAAGGAAGGAGACAGCAAGGAGCCTGGGCGTGGCTTAGGTCTGCAGCTCTGAGTCTGTGCTGAACTAGTCTAAACTAGTCTGCTGCTCAAAACTGAAACTCCTCCCCTCTGCTTGTGTTTTGCTTGTATTTGCTACCACGTTGGAAAACCTGCTTTTGGTATTGTATATTTACTTCATGTGTTATGTTACATATAAAGAGAAATTATTGAATCCTGCTGAATCAGTTACTTGTGTGTGCTTTCTGGATGTGATTGCTGCTGCAAACTCTGACAGTCCTTGCAGCAAACAGCCAGGTCAGCTTCAGTACATTATTGCAGCCCGATTCAGCACAAGCAGCTGATTGGCGGGTGGATCAGCCTCATGGAATATCCCCAATCAGCTGTTCCAGGATTGCCAAAGACCATCGCCACCTCTGTGCCTCACATTTTTGGCTACATTCGGTGTATAAGACGCACCCAAATTTTCACCCTCTGGGGAAGGAGGGAGTGAGTCTTATACTCTGAAAAATACGGTACCTGAAAGAAAGAAAAAAAACAAGCCACTCTTCCCAGTAAGGACAGTAGAACTGGATACGTCCAAGCAGAAACTGGACAACTATCCATCTAGAGTCTAGCAAGGGGAACAGGAGTTAAACCAGCTGCCCTTGCTTCTAGGAGCCCTGGATCATCTCGGATCATCCCTAAGCAAGATCCTACCTCCAAAAAGTTCATGACCAGGAAAAAGAGGGCCAGGAAGGCCGGGGAGACAATCAGACGGTCCACCAGTAGACGTTTGATGAGAGCAAATTGTGTGTCCGAAGGAATGAGTTGCTCCAAGTAGAGGTAAAAGTAATGGCTGAGAGGTCCGGTGAATAAGAAACTGCAAAAGGAACAAAACCAACCGATTATAAAATCCAGCATCTAACAGATTAATATTTAATAATACGCTGCAACACCCCTTCCGTAAGAGCCCGGCATCAGTCACTGGCATCAGTCATTGGCTGAGCTGCTGTGATATCATCCAAGACCCAGGAAGCATTCCAGATACTCCTGGGAAATTGGAATGGAGTACTGATTCACTCCACTACATAGGGACGCTGTGGCTCAGTGGCTAAGATGCTGAGCTTGTCGATCGAAAGGTCGGCAGTTCAGCGGTTCGAATCCCGAGTGCCGCGTAATGGGGTGAGCTCCCGTGACTTATCCCAGCTTCTGCCTACCTAGCAGTTTGAAAGCAGGTAAAAAATGCAAGTAGAAAAATAGGGACCACCTTTGGTGGGAAGGTAACAGTTTTCCGTGCGCCTTTGGCGTTGAGTCATGCCGGACACATGACCACGGAGACGTCTTTGGACAGCGCTGGCTCTTCGGCTTTGAAACGGAGATGAGCACCGCCCCCTAGAGTTGGGAACGACCAGCATATATGTGAGAGTGGAACCTTTACCTTATGGGTTCACACTCTGCAAAGCAAGTAAAAAGTAGGCCTGAAAGAAAGAGGAAAGGATCTTCATGCCAAGAGACAAAGGAGAAGAAGTGCAGCCAGAGAGAAAGTGAGAAAGTCCCAGAAAGCAGACAAACGGGGGAGAGGTCCGGAGGTAGGGGAGACAGAAGGACAGGCAGAAGACAAAAAGAGAAGGAATGTCAAGGAAAGCTAAAGCGAAGGTGATTGCAATCTGGAACGGAAGAAAAGCTTTTAGCTTGGACTTCGGAATAAAACGCACAAAAAGTTAATAGGATGTAGACAGGCGAAGGAGCAGTGAAGCTCAGCAGCCACTGCAAAAATAGAAGGGGAGTGACAGAGCTGCAATCCTTGGCTCGCAACTAGATGCCAGTCTGCCATCAGCCATGGGGAGAGGGAGCGGGGGGGGGGGGGGGAAAGACAGGGGAAGGGGAAACCGAAAGTCCTCTCAGTGCCATCCCAAGACATCCCAAGATCTTGGTCCTGGGAATGGAATGTAACACCCATCCATTTATCCAACCGTTGCTACCAAATCATCTTATTTCAATGTGCCTGGACAATGGGATGATAACAGAAGGGTGTGGAACACAAAAGGGGAAAGTGTGAGACTGACCACAGCTTTACTACTCCCTAGGAAAGAACAACCCTTAACTCACACAGGGGTTAAAGAAAAGATACTTTTACTAGAACTGCGGAGTGCAGCAGTGAGCGAGGCAAGCTCTGGAGGAAAAACAGCGTGAAAAATCACATTGAAAGCAATCACCAACGTCCCAAACCCTCTCCCCACTCCTATGAGAGTAATCCAATCAGGTTCTTTTCTGATGTTTTGGGACCCTTAGGCACCGGAGTAAATGCCTTGATAGTACAATGGTTTAAAGCACCCTGTTATTAACACAGCTGCCTGCAATTACTGCAGGTTCGAATCTTACCAGGCTCAAGGTTGACTCAGCCTTCCATCCTTTCTAAGGTAGGTGAAATGAGGACCCAGTTTGTGGGGGCAATAAGCTGACTTTGTATAAATATATAAAAGTATGAAGGCTATTGCTTAACGCATTGTAAGCCGCCCTAAGTCTCCGGAGAAGGGCGGCATATAAATCAATTTTTTTTAAAAAAAAAATGCCTTTTCCAGGGCCGGTGTCCTTGAAGGCAGGAAGATGGCTCAGTCTGGCACCTCTCATTCCTGTCAGGGTCCATACTCCTCCGGGTGCCGTCGGCCAAACAATGTCGACTGGCGGCCCCCAGGGGGAGAGCCTTCTCTGTGGGGGCACCTACGATCTGGAACGAGCTCCCCCCAGAGATACAGAGGATTCCGGATCTGCGTACCTTCCGTCGCGCGCTTAAGACGTTCCTATTCCATCAAGCTGGCCTCACCTAAATTTTTCCTCTTTTTAAATGGAATTTTAAATTTGGTTTTAATTTATTGGGGTTTTAAAAATGGTTCAGCCAAATTTATTTAATTAGTTTTATCTCTATTTTAAATTTTGTATCTATATGTTTTATTTTATGGCTGTTCACTGCCCTGAGTCCTTCAGGAGTAGGGCGGTATACAAATTTAATAAAATGAAATGAAAATGAAATGAAATACTCCCCAAATTTCCCACAACATTCCTTTACACCTCCAGCACTCTTCCCCTCCCCAATGCCCCCTGCCCCGTGGTTGCTAGCGAGCTTCAAAGAAAGCAAAGGTAGACGGCTGGCAGAAAGTTAACTAGGGAATTTTTGCGCACAAATTCTTAGTTCTGTCTTTGCATAACTGTAACCCACTGGCTTTTAGTAAAAAAAAATTTAAAAAAAATATTTTCACCATAAGTAGAGTCAAAAGAGTTCCTTTCCTGAAGGACCAAGCAGGGCCAGGTCTGATATTAAGCCAGAACCGCAATATCGACCTACCCAGAGCTAATAACTAACAGGGAGACTGTGCACATTTATAAATGTGGACTGGATTGAGTGGAGAGAATTGGATAAAAAACAAAATGAGAACGGACCGTGCAGCGTGGAGTGCCGGAGATCGGAGGAGAGGAGAGAAACTTGGACGGACCTTTACAAACTGATCGTATTGGATTTTACTGATGTGGAATTGCCAGAGTGGATTGAACTAGATAATTCGAGAGAGGAAAAGCTTGTGGGAGAGTGCGGAGAGTTGGGACAAACTCCGGTAAATTTGATTGGAGTGGATTCATACAAACTATCTTTTAGTGATACTTCTTGCGAAGAATAGGATACAAAACTGATACAAAGTGTGAGGGACTTTGACTATTTGACTACCAGAGACTGAACTGTTTGGATTGAACAATTTAATTATTGACTAATAGCTGATGAACCAGACGATAAGGACTTAAATAGAGGATATAACATTACACCTTTGGGACCGGACGTCGATTCGAATAATAGGAACACAGAGGACTATAGATTAAATTGGATGGTGGAATAATCAAGTAAAGAGGGTGATCCAGACCTTTGGAACCGTATTTGGTTGGAAGAAAGATAAGTTTACATAACACCAAGAAAGACAAAAACTATAGTTAATGGACAATATATATACGCTTGGTTCAATTTAAGTTTATTCTACTATATATTATAAGATACTAGATCTGGAAAATAACCTTTAATAACTTATTAGTTTTTCTCTTAAGCAGTTTGTCTAATTTGTCTATTCGAAGTTAATTAAACAATTATAGCATATTATCTTTAATTATATTTAATCAATTTATTCATATACAGTAAATTAATTTAAATAATTAGATAGAACTATAATAATTAAACTGATATTGATTCTATTTTAGAACTATTATAATAAAATACATTTTATTCTGTAAGTAATTGAAGAATAAGGTAATTAATGAATTGTTAGAAGCCTACATTTTCCCCGTTGTATCCCCCTTCTCTTGCTTCCCCCCCTCACTTCCCCCCCCTCGCTGTTTTCCCAATATCGTATTATTAATCAGAAATATTCTGAAAAAAACTTGTAAAAATAATCCTGCATCCAGGTTATAAACATTATATGTGAGAATTTTATGAAATTGTGGGCAAAAATAATAAGCATAATAGATATGGCAACCTCAAGCATACCAACTACTATTAAATCAACCAAGAAAATACCCCCAACCCAAACACTATTGGTGGCTTCCCCGGTCCAGCAGAAGACAGGGGAAACAACAGATAAAGAAAAGACTAACATAGGTATTCAAAACATCCAAGCTGCCCTTACAATGATCCAGGAGGGAATGAAAAGGATGGAAGATAAGATGACCCTCAATCATGATGAAACCAAAAGGAACCATGAACAAATGCGATTGGATGTAGGGGAAATTAAAGATGAGATTAGAAATATAGATGAGAAAATAGAGAAAATTCAACAAAATATAACCGAAAACGAACAGAGAATCCATAAAGTTGAGGAAAAGGCGGAAGCCACAGCTACCAGGTTGGAACAGATGAAGAATCAACAAGTGATAAGGAGTCGAGATACAGAAGATGCATTGACATTTCTTGAAATGGAAAAGGCATCTTTCTACTTAAGATTCCAAAATATAGATGAACAAAGAGATGAAGACTTGGGTGAAATCATGGTTGGAATCTTGGCAGAGGCAACACATAAAGATAAAGATGAAATAAGAGGTGGCATCGATGAAATTTACAGGGTTTTCACCAACTATGCAAGAAGAAACAAACTCCCTAAAGAAGTACACATCAGATTTACGAAAAAAACAATGAAAGAAGAAATATACCGAAAGATGAGAGAGGAGACAGTTATGTACAAAGGGAGGGAAGTTCTAATCCTAAAACAAGTACCGAGAAGGGCCAGGGATAGGAGAAGAGAATATAACTTCTTAATCCAACAGTTAAATAAACTCAAGATAAAATTTAGATGGCTTATACCAGAAGGAGTTCTCATTTCTTGGGAAGGAAGAAAATTTCGAGTTGACACCATAGAAAAAGCCCAGGACTTCGCAGATCAACACTTAGGATATGAAGGAGAACAGGAGAGCAGAGGAGGCAGAGAGATTCAAACCCCAGTGACCAAGAAGAGCAACCAATAAACAAGGAGGACAAGGAACGGAAGAAGGGAAAGTTGGGGAAGGAGGAAATGACGGGGATTACACAAAGAGTCACAAGAAACACAACAAAACTTAAAATAACAGACAAATAAACAACAGCAGGAATGGAAGAAGAACTAAAACTCATTTCTATAAATATAAATGGTCTAAACTCACCAAGCAAAAGACATCAGACATTCACTAAACTGCAAAAATTAGGAGCAGATATAATCACGTTACAAGAGGTACACATAAAAAAACAACAGAAAAAATTACTCAAAAATAAAAAATTAGGAGTAATGTACATATCCTTAGGCGACTGTAAAAAAAGGGGAGTGGTAATATATGTTAGAGACCATATAAGAACAAAGCCAATATATGTGGACAAAGAGGGTCGAGTTTTAATAATAGAAGTAAAACTGGAAACAAAAATAATACTGTTAGTAGCCATTTACGCTCCAAATGGAAACCAAATAGATTTCTATAGAAAATTACACGATAAATTAAAAGAGTTGGATTATGAAAATAGCTGCATCGTTGGAGATTTTAATGCAATTGTTAACACACGAGAAGACTACTATAGTAACAGGAAGAATAAAATCAAAAGGAAGACACTGCCACAAACATTCAAGGATTTGGTACAAGAAATGAGTCTACATGACACTTGGCGAGAATTAAATACTAAAACCAAACAGTACACATACTTTTCAGGCCCACATCAATCGTGGTCAAGACTGGATATGGCTTGGATGACACCCCAACTAAGTAAAGAAACACACGACGTAGAAATTATGCCTAACATATGGGCCGACCACAACCCCATTAAAATAATTTGGAAAGGCTCCCGGAAACAAAAAAGATGGAAAATGGACACAAGTATTATAAAGGAAAAAGAGTATCTACAAATGATAGAAAAGGAGATCAAGATATTTTTCCAAATTAACACAAAGGACCAAACATCGTTACAAAATTTATGGGACACGACGAAAGCATATATTAGGGGCTTAACCATTGCATACGTGGCAAAAAAAAAAAAAGAGAAACAAAAAATCAGGAATGACTTATTGGAAGAAATCAAGATAGAAGAAACTAAATTACAACAGAACCCTAATAACAAGATAGCACAGCAAAAACGTAATTTGGCTAAACACAAATTGAATTTGGCTACAAAAGTTGATTTGGCACAAAAAATAAAAATGGCAAAACAGACCAACTTTGAACATGCAAACAAAACTGGACGCTGGTTAGCTCATAAATTAAAAAAACAAACAGACAAAAGAATTATACACCAAGTCCAGGACGAATCAGGAACTTTACTCCACACACACCTAGATAAGAAAAACATAGTCAAAACATTCTTTCAAAACCTCTATCGACAGGAAGATGTCCCGGAAGACCAAATTCGAAAATACCTTAGTAAAGTAAATATTACACAATTCGAAGAAGAACATAGAGAGATCCTGAACCGCCCCATAACAATGATCGAACTGACCGAAGCTCGCAAAAAACAAAAGAACAATAAAACCCCAGGACCAGATGGAATTCCTACTGAATTTTATAAACACTCCCAACAAGAAATAGATGAAATATTGCTACAAGTCTTCAACGCAGCATTATTGACAGCTGAAATTCCAAAATCATGGACAGAAACCATTATTACGTTAATACACAAAGAAGACTTAGATCCGACCCAAGTTAGAAATTACAGACCCATTTCATTACTCAATGTGGACTACAAACTATTTATGTCAATATTAGCGCAGAGACTTAAAACAATAATTCATAAATACATACACACAGACCGAAACGGCTTTATACCCAGGAGGCAGATTAAAAATAATTTGAGAACGATTATAGATATCCTGGAATATTACGATAAGAAGATAGACAAGGAAATAGCTTTAATATCTCTCGACGCCCAGAAGGCCTTTGACAACTTAAATTGGTCCTTTCTTACAATACAACTGGAATCGATGAATTGCGGAGAGAAATTCCTTAAATTGATAAGAAAAATCTACTCCTGTCAAACAGCCAAAATTGCAATAAATGGTGACATGACACAAACTTTTGACATTCAGAAAGGAGTACGACAAGGTTGCCCCATGTCACCTCTATTATTTATAATCGCACTGGAAGTTTTATTAATGGAAATCAGGAAGGAGGAAGACATAGAAGGCCTTAAGATCCGGGGAGAGGAGTATAAACTACTTGCCTTTGCAGACGATGTGATTTTCATACTGGAAAACCCAATACGATCTGGAACCAGGTTGATGACAATGATAGAGGAATACGGGGAAGTTGCGGGCCTCAAAATAAATAAGCAGAAGACGAAAGTATTGACGAAAAATATGACCCAAACACAGAAATCAAAATTAGAAGAAGAATTAGGACTTCAAATAGTAAAGAAAATAAAATACCTAGGTATTTGGTTGACAGCAAAAGCAACTACAATTAAAGAAGATAATTATACCAAATTGTTAAAACAAATTAAAAAAGACTTGGAAATTTGGAGTAGATTACAACTCTCATTGATGGGCAGAATTGCTTCAATAAAAATGAACATATTACCCAGAGTATTATATTTATATCCCCGGAAGAGATTTCTTTAAGAATCTCAACAAAACAACAATGAATTACATATGGCAGGGAAAGAAGGCCAGAATTAAAATCAAAGCTCTACAGGATTCACGAGACAAAGGAGGCCTAGCAATACCGGATTGGGAACTCTACTACAAGGCATCAGGACTGACCTGGATTAAAGAATGGATGAAACTGGACAACAAAAGAACCCTATATTTAGAAGGCTTTGACTTAATAAGAGGATGGCACGCTTTCCTATGGGACGGATCGGACAAACGACACACGTACTTCCAACGTCATACAATTCGAGCTTCACTATTCAAGATCTGGCAGGATATTAAGAGAACTCACTATACTAGAATACCAAAATGGTGGTCCCCGATGGAAGCATTGATATACCCGAATACTCTCGAAATAGGAAAGATGATGCGGTACCAAGACTTATTGAATCATGAAGGCGAACTCATCTCAAGACAGCAACTTCTAAACTCTGGCATAAATATCGATTGGTGGCCCTATACTCAAATACACTCAAGACACATAGCAGACAAAAAGCAATATGGAATTTCGAAAAATTTGAACGAATTGGACAAGATTTTACAAGGCCCAGAACAAAAGATGATAACCAAAATATATAACTATCTTCTTAGATATAAATTATTGGAAGAGACAGTAAAAGAAAATATGATAAGGTGGGCCAGAGACATAGGGCACAACATTCAACTGACAAACTGGGAGAAATTGTGGAAACAGAACATCAAAATGACAAGAGCCATACCCTACAAAGAAAACCTCATAAAAATGTTTTACAGATGGCACTTAACACCAGCCAGATTAGCCAAAATATACCTGAACGCCTCCCCACACTGTTGGAAGTGTAAAACAAAAAAGGGGACATACTACCATGCCTGGTGGAAATGTATAAAGGCCCAACAATATTGGAAGGACATAAAGGAAACTATTGAAGAAATAATAAATCAACAAGTAGAAAACACTCCAGAATTCTTTTTATTTGGAATGATAACAACACAACACAACAAAGAGACAAAATGCCTCATCATACACATTCTGACAGCAGCACGGCTACTGTTCGCGCAAAATTGGAAATCAGACCAACTCCCAACCAAAGACAAATTAATCTCAAAGATAACAGAGTGTGCCGAAATGGATAGATTGACACTGGAACTCCAGGATAAGGAAGAAAGTGAATTCTATCTTGTATGGCACCAGTGGTATCAATGGCTGGAAAAGAAAATCAGTACAAATATAGATGAAAGAAAATAGGGTAGAAAATCTAAAATTGGAAATGAACAAAGAGGAGATGCAAGATTATTTCTAATTTAAAACACCTGAATTGACAATGTATCACTTATATATTAACATACAAAGCAACATATATTCTGATGATGACCAAAACATATATGTAAAATATGGTGTGGGTAGGTTGGTGGTGGGAATCTGTTTGTCTTTGTAATGTCTTTGTATTTTTTTTTGTATTGTCTTTATTTCTTTGTTTAAACTCCAATAAAAAAATTAAACAAAACAAAACAAAACAGGGAGACTGTGCAAACATTGTGCATCCCTGAGAAAAGGAACATTTACTTTGTATTGTTTGCATGGGAAGTGTTGTGGTCCGCCAGCAGCCTGCGGAGCTGACAGTGGAGTCAGACAGTAAGAGGCTGAGGAAGAACATGGGCCAGTCCTGGAGGCTGGGGAAGGCCCGGATGAAGGCTCTGCCATCAGGGAGTGAGGTGTGGACTCTGGAGCCTCCAGAGGCTGACAGCAGAGAGGCAGAGGAACAGGAGGAGCCTGTTCCTAGTGCACGCATGAGAAGAGCTGCCAGAAGGCAGGAGCAGCTAAAGCAGAGAGGATGACTCGGGAGTAAGGCCAAGAGATGATTGGCCCCTCCCATAAGGCTTAAAAGACCAGCAACAGCTCTTGGGCTCTTTGCTGGAAAACAACTGTTAGGAGAATTGCTTCTTGTTTGGCTGTAGTTATTTCTTCTGTTCCTGAAGTGTTTTATTTTATTATTCATATTTCTATGCCGCCCATTCTCCAAGGACTCTGGGCGATTTACAGCAAAGACAGTATACTAAATAGCATACTGCCCCCAACAATCTGGGTCCTCATTTTACCCACCTTGGAAGGATGGAAGGCTGAATCAACCTTGAGGCAGTGAGATTTGATCCACTGATCTGCTGAACTAGCAGTCAGCTGAAGTAGCTGCAGTACTGCACTCTAACCACTGCGCCACCTTGGCTCTTATTGTGTTGCCAAGAAAAGCCTTTGGCAGTTTGCCTAATTATCCCAAGGTCAGAGGTAAACTAAAGACTGGTGTTTTGAGAACTTTGCTTTCATTTCATTTGGAATACCCTGACAATGAGTTAATTCTCAGCTGTTTTAATAAAATCGGTTTGTTTTTTGAAACTGTTTTGCATTTAATATTAACTACGTGGGCCCGGGTCACAACAGGAAGATCTCAGATTCAGCTTCACTACTTATGTAACCATTTAAGCTTCAGTAAAGCGTCGGGAACAACTAACACATATGTGCAAGGGGAACCTTTACCTTAAAGCAGGGGTCTCCAAACTTGGCAACTTTAAGACTTGTGGACTTCAAACTGAAGTCCACAAGTCTTAAAGTTGCCAAGTTTGGAGACCCCTGCCTTATACTCCTGGCAAAAACAAACAGCTAGGGTTTTTTTTTTTGCTAGATAGATTTTTTTGCTGACATGTTGCCCCTGAAAAAAACCCCAAGCTCTAAATGCCAATGGATGGGGGTGGGGGACGCCTCACCAATTTTGGGAACTTATTGGAGAGGCTGCGTGATATAACAACATCCAAAAGGCAACCCCAGGGACGAGATCTCCTCCCAGACTTTTCAGGCCACGCAAATTGCTTGGCTGCACCTCCCATGAGCGTCTTCCACCAGTTCCCTCTTACCCATAGGCAGCAAATCGAAGGGGTTCCCGCCAGTTAAGGCTCCTCTTTTTCTGGCTCTTCTCAATTACTTGGGACAGGAGACTCCCTAGAGCTGACAGGAAGGCACTGTGGGAAGAAAGGAAGCATAATGTAAAAATGTAAAAGATGGGAACAAGATGTCACACTATAAAAACGAAGTTGAGACTCTAGAAAAAGTGCAGAGGAGAGCATTCAGGATGATGAAGGGACTGGAGGCTCAAACATACAATGAACGGTTGCAGATACTGGGCATGGCTAAGTCTAGTGAAGAGAAGGACCAGGGGAGACAGGATAGCATCTTCCAATATTTCAGGGAATGCCACAAAGAGGAGGGGGTCAACTTATTCTCCAAAGCACCAGACAGCAGGACAAGAAAGAATGGCTGGAAACTGATCAAGGAGAGATTCAATCTGGAATTAAGGAGAAACTTCCTAACTGTGGGAACAATTAACCAGTGGAACAGCTTGTCACCAGAAGTTGTGAGCGCTCCATGAATGGAAGTTTTTAAGAAGAGACTGGACAGCCACCTATCTGAACTTGTGTAGGGTCTCCTGCTGGAGCAGGGAGTTGGACTAGAAGACCTCCAAGGTCCCTTCCAGCTCTATTCGGATTGAATGGCAGAGGGTCTCCTGCTTGAGTTGGGGGCTGGACTAGAAGACCTCTAAGATCCCTTCCAGCTCTATTCGGATTGAATGGCAGAGGGGTTGGGGGTTGGACTAGAGGACCTCTAAGGTCCCTTCCAGCTCTATTCCGATTGAATGGCAGAGGGCCTCTTGTTTGAGCTGGGGGCTGGACTAGATGACCTCCAGGGTCCCTTCCAGCTCTATTCCGATTGAATGGCAGAGGGTCTCCTGCTTGAGCTGGGGGCTGGACTAGATGACCTCTAAGGTCCCTTCCAGCTCTGATTCTGAAAGCGCCTCGGGAAGGGCGGACAGGGGCACGCTACCTGGAGGCGGCCTTGGTGAGCACCGGATAAAGGCGGAGGAGGAGGAGGTAACGGGCCAGCAACCTCCGCGAGAGCGGCGCCGAGTCGGGCTTGGAGTGCACCGGAGACATCCCGCAGAGCCAGTACCACCGGCGAGCCCCTCCGCGCATGCGCCTGGAGGCCAAGGAGCCGCGCCTACCGCCTTTAAGCCAATCGGCGCAGAGGGGAGGGGGGGTAGGTGGAGCTCCGGGGCGGAGTTCAGGCAAAGAGTCGGGCGTGACGGAGGCGGGCTCTCCGCCTACCATTGGCTGCCCCGCGAGGCGGCCTTGTATTCGCTGCCGAGGGAAGGTGAAGTCAAAGAATCTGGGTGGCAAGATGAAAGGAGTCCTTTCATCCAATCGGAGGAGAGAGGGCGAGGGCGGGACGGAGCATTAGCGAATGGGCAGGGGAAACGGAGAGGAGGGACGAAAATAGACACTGGGAGGAAAGGAATGGCAAACTGCTCCTTTCCAATTGGTCGTCGCGTAGTACCGAGACCCAGGCGTAGAAATCTGATTGGTTTTAAGGCCAGGGGTGGGGAATCCATGGCCCTTTCATGACTTGTGGACCTCAACTCCCAGAATTCCTACCCCAGGCAAGGCTTGCTGAGGAATTCTGGGAGTGGAAGTCCACAAGTGATAAATGGACTCTGGTTTAAGGACTCTTTGGGGCGCGAGAGCTGCGAAGTCTCGGCGGATCTGGCGAGATATTCCGCAGCGCGCGAAAGGCGGCCGGGTCGCCGGCGAGGTTGGCGATGAGGGAGGTTGATGAAGGCGGCAAGTGGAGGCGTCCGGTGAGCTTCGGAGCCCCAGAGTCGGGCAAAAGGGAGACGCCGCGGCCAGGAGGACCCCGAGACCCCACTCTCGTGACAGGATTTTGAGCAAGGCCTTGGCATAGGCTGTCCTCGGCTTACAACGCTTCGTTTAGTGACCGTTTGCCATTACAAGGGCACTGGAAAAAAGAGACATGACCGTTTTTCACACTTAACGACCGTCGCAGGATTCCTCAAGGTCACAGGATCAAAAATCAGACATTCGGCAACTGACTCACATTTACGACGGTCGCAGTGTTCCCCCGGGGGGGGGGTTCACACGATCCCCTTTTAGGACCTTCTGACGATCAAAGTCAACGAGGAAGCCGGATTCACTTAACGACGGGGGTCACTAAGTTAACCACTTCAGCAGTTCACTTAACAACTGTGGCAAGAAAAGCCGCAAAACGGGGCAAAACTCACTGAACAACCGTTTCGCTGAACAGAAAATTTGGGCTCTATTGTGGTCGTAAACTCGAGGATTACCTGTGGCAAGATCTTCCTTGTTCCTGTGTCTTCCAACATGTGCTTAGTGAATGTTCAAAGTTACAATGGCACTGGAAAGACTGATTACCATTTTTCATACTTAACGACCATTGTGGCATCCCTGTGGTCACAAGATTAACATTCAGACGCTTGGCAACTGACTCTCACATTTATGACAGTTGCAATATCCTGGGGTGGGGGTCACATGATCCCCTTTTGCGACCTTCTGACAAGTAAAGCCGATGGGGAAGCCAGATTCGCTTAGCAACTGTCTGAGTAACTTTAACAACCGCAGTGATTCGCTTAACAGCTGTGGCAAGAAGGGCCGTAACATGGGGGAAAGCTCACTTAAATGTTTTTGCTTAGCAATGGAAATTTTGGGTTCAGTTGTGATCGTAAGTCGAGGAACCTGTGTATTTAGGAGCCCAGATGGTCCTGCATCCTGAAGTGTCCTAGACAAATGCAGAGCAGAGTAGAGTTGGGAGTAAAACTGACATAGTCCTAGCCTCAGTTCTCATTTTGGGGCTCACCCAGGGAAAGGGTGTGCCCCTGAGCTGTGCCAGGAGGGTTTCCTTCTTTCTGACAGGATAGGTGATGCATGGCTCCCCTGGCAGACTTGTGCCCCTACCTTGTTGGCGGGATTGTCCTTTTACACATAATCCTCGACTTCCAACAATTCGCTTAGTGGCCATTCAAAGTTCTGCCGTTGAAAAAAGTGACCTATGACCATTTTTCACACTTGAGAACACACAGTTGTTAAGTGAATCATTTGTTGTTAAATCAGTAACATGGTTGTTAAGTGAGTGTACGCCTGAGTGGCGTAGGAGGCTAATGCCTCCTACTAAGGCAGCTTTTAACATCCAGCTGCCTGCAATTACTACAAGTTCAATTCTCACCAGGCTCAAAGTCAACTCAGCCTTCCATCCTTTCTAAGGTGGGTAAAATGAGGTTTGTGGGGGCAATAAGCTGACTTTGTATAAAATATACAAAAGTATGAAGGCTATTGCTTAACGCATTGTAAGCCGCCCTGAGTCTCCAGAGAAGGGCGGCATATAAAAACAAATAAAAATAAATGAAAAATCTGGTTCCCCATTGACTTTGCTTTCGGAAGATCACCAGAGGAGATCACATGACCCTGTGGGACATTGTGACTGGTCATAAGTGTGAAAAATGTTCATAAGTCACTTTTTTCCTTGCCGTAACTTCAGACGGTCACTAAGTGAACTGTTGGTGCCATTCCCCCAGTCAGCCGGCCAATCTCAGGAATTCCTAGGCGTATTCTGCTCCCGGCCATTTCCCCTGTTTAATAGCTAGGATGCGGATCTCCACTCGTCGGTCGGCTCAAGACTCATGTAAAGACATCAAAATGATACAGTTGGATAGTAATGCTCCAACACTGGAAGTTTTTAAGAAGAGATTGGACAACCATTTGTCTGAAATGGTATAGGGTTTCCTGCCTAAGCAGGGGGTTGGACTAGGAGATCTCCAAGGTCCCTTCCAACTGTGATTCTGTCTTGCCTCTGGAAGTTGTGGGTGCTCCATCACTGAGGTTGTCTCATTTAGCCGAGACCACAAAACCTCCCATTGTGCCGACGGAATCCATGTTGCCTGTTTGCAACCACCAACCATAAGCAAGCCACAATGCACTACTACTGACTGGAGCAAGCTCTCACTGGGTGTCTGTATTCTCTGGGCCCATAACCTGTCAGAGTGTGCACAGGTCTATCCTGTGTATCAGTCCAGGAGCAAGTACAGCCAACAGTGGTTTATATCAAATAGTGATTTTTATCTACAAAAGGAATATAGAAATAGTATACATGCATGTTCTACAAGCAGCATCTAAACAACCAGCAATTATAGCAGGGAAGAAACTCCACGAACCAATGAACACTCTAGCAGGGCCTCCTCTTATTACACAGGCTCTTAAAGGGATAACAGCCAAAGACTCTGCTGACTCCCTTCATTGCATCAGCTGGTTAGCTCTTAAATTATCACCTTGGCACATTTGTCTGAAATGGTATAGGGTCTCAGGCTTGAGCAGCAGGTTGGACTAGAAGGCCTCCAAGATCCCTTCCAACTGTTATCCTGTAACTAATTCTGAAGCTCCGGGTATTCCTCAGTTTGATAAAGCCAGAAAAGGTGCAATGAATTTGCTAACCTATGAATAACCAAAACATTAACACCTTCCTATCCAGTTTTTTACACAGACCTCAGTTCTCTCTGGAAAGAAAACAATTTAAAAAAAACAACAACCCAAACTCAGACTTGACTCTTGGTGTCTTCAGCAGTGACCCCAAAGTGCTTTGCCTTCGCTAAGGAAAAAATATTTAAAAAGTGGGCAAACGGATTTAAGAGCCATTCTTTTGCCAAATGACCCGGCTCTGTTTTTCAAAATGTCTGTATTTATTTAAATTGGAGTTCCCAGCGCATAGAACCCCTTCTATTTACTCTGGTGGTTCAGGTCATCCTGTCCACCAGCTGTTGCTTTAACCACTCGTCCAGATGTGCAACAGTCACGCTCCACTACCAGCCACTGAATCGATGCCATTGAGAAGTGCAACACAGCCTAAAGTTGAGAGGGAGGCCGGGATGCCCGGGCGAGGCTCGACAGCTTGGCCTTTCAAGAGTCGTTTGTTTTCCAAAGGGACCGCTGGGCTCGCCATGGTTCTGGGAAACGGTGGGAATTGCTGGATGGCCGGGGAAGGAGGCCAAAAAAATATCTCTGGCTGTTGAAAGAAGAACTGCGACCTCAGATACATGGCACAAATCCGCAGACGGGATGGGATGCACAAGATGGCAGAATGATGGATTGTTCCTTCTTTTGCAACTTGTTTGTTTTATAACTCTAATCCAGAGATAGGTGTGAGATGTATATCTATATCTCTGCCTGCCTGCCTATCTCTATATCTATCTACAGTACCAATCTATCTAAGCCAGCAGTGTGCAGCAACAGTCAAAAAAGCTAATACAATTGGGTTGTATAAACAGGCATAGAATCAAAATTACATGAAGTATTATTAGTGCCGCTTTATAAAACTCTAGTAAGACCACACCTGGAATACTGCAACCAATTTTGGTCACCGTACTACAAAAAAGATGTTGAGACTTTGGAAAAATTTCAGAGAAGAGCAGCTAAAATGATTAAAGGCCTGGAGACTAAAACACATGAACAGTTGTAGAATTTGGGTTTGGCTAGAGAAAAGTAGGACTAGGGGGGACATGATAGTATTCCAGTATTTGAGGGGGTGCCACAAAGAAGAATAAATTCTCCAAAGCACCAGAAAGCAAGACAAGAAACAATGGTTGGAAATTAATCAAGGAGAAAAGCAACCTGGAATTAAGGAGAAACTTCCTAACAGTGAGGACAATTAACCAGTGGAACAGCTTGTCACCAGAAGTTGTGGATGCTCCATCACTGGTGGTTTTTAAGAAGAGATTGGACAGCAATTTGACTGGGATAGCTAACCTTTTTGCCATCACGTGCCAAAAGCAGGGGAAGTGCGGGAGGATTGTGTGTGTGTGTGCCCACACCCATAATTCAATGTGTCCCATCCCCCCACGCATGTGTGCATGACACCCATCCCCCCCGCTCTCCCCTCACTTTTGGCACACAATGACACGCTGGGCCCGGTAGGCCCATTTTTTGCCCTCCCCAGGCTCCAGAGGCTTTCTAGGAGCCTGGGGAGGCCGAAAATGGCCTTCCCACCCCTACCCCCCAGAGGCCCGGAAACAGCCCGTTTCCCGACTTCCGGTGGCCCAGAAGGCCTGAAAATCAGCTGGCCAGCGCGCTGGACTGAGTTAGGGCAACGCTTGCGTGCCCACAGATATGGCTCCATGTGCCACAGGTTCGCCATCATGGGTATAGGTTCTCCTGCTTGAGCAGGGGACTCAACTAGAAGACTTCCAAGGTCCCTTCCAGCTCATTCATTCATTATAGATATCTATTATCGCTATATCTGTCTGTCTATCCATCTGTGTCTGTCTATCCATCTATATCAGTGATGGCTAACCTTTTCTAGACCGAGTGCCCAAAGTGTGCCCAAACCCCTAGAATGCAAGCGCATGTGCTCCCTGCCCATGTGCCCTGTGCATGCAGATGCCCCCCACAGCACCCTGCCCTTGTGCACACGCCCTGCCTCCGTGTATTCACATGTGGCTCCCCGCCCTCCCGCGCATGCACAGCAGAAACCCGACGACCAGCTGGCTGGTGGGAGGCGTGCAAGCATGCACGGCAGAGCTGAACTGGGGTGACGGCTCGTGTGCCCACAGAGTGTGCCCACGCGTGCCACAGGGTTGCCATCACGGCTCTATACCCATCCATCTATCTATCTTATCTATCTATCTACTTCCTCCCATCTAAGGATCATAACCTTCAGGATAGGTTCTCTGTCCAGTTTCACCCATATCCTGCTCTGATCCCTGCAAATTCCTTCAGATTTTTTCCAGATTTTTCCCTCCCCAAAAGTAATTTGAAATGCTGGCGAGCAGACATGGAAACTAAATCAGCCAATGCATCCCCTCTTATCAACATCTAGAGATAGAGGGAAATGGCTTTATCCTTTAAAGATAGCATCTCTCATCTGTTTCTGATTTGGAGGGGAGCAAAATCACAGTGGATGTTTTGAAGATCTGGTTTCCTTGAGCTTTGAGGAGGGCAAAAAGAAAAAAAAATAACACGTTGAAAGGGCTGTAATGTGAAGTTCAGGTCAGATGGGAGAATGACTTTTCTGTAAAAGGTTCCTGGTGTTCCTCTCTTCCATTTGGTAAATGAAATTTCAGCTTCTAGAGTTGCAAACTGTTTTTTTAAAACCCTGTTGGCTTAAAAAATAAAATCTTCAGGTCCCTTGCTTGAATTTGCAACATTATAGCTTCAGAATATTTGAATAATTTTTGCTTTCTTACAGTTTAGGAACAGAGATGCTTTCCTGCCTGGATGGTGCTTTCCTTCTATCAATTACGGAGTGATTTATTAAGAGCGCCTACTACGAGAAAGCCATCGGCTTAACTGCAAGGCGGAGATTTCTTTCTATTAAAAAAGGATAAAATGCCCATAAAATCCACTACTAAGAGTTCCTACTTCTGCTGCTGTGAAAAGCAACATCTGTGTTTAGATAGCTGGTGGTTGCTATCACTGCATTGTGGAAAGGCTACATCTCGGTCATTGGAGGATGAGTATGTAAGATGAGGTGGACAGCATGGGTCTTTGGTGGTGTGGGAAGTCCTCAAGTTGCTTCCGGGCATCCAATTTTCAACTACCCTTGGTGAGAAATGAGATTTTAAGAACAGCAAAGTGCTGCTTACAACTTGGGAGGAAGAGATGGTTGACCATGTAGCTCCAGATGATGAGGATGATGTTATCCATTAAGGCATGACTGACTTGGTGATTCTATGGGCCAGGTCTCTCCACGTCTTCCAATCTTGCAATGGAGCTCCTGGGAGAAGACAAGACGTGGGAGAAGACAAGACAGAGGACAATGTTTTGAGCATAAAGTAGAAACTAGCAGAAACTCTCGAATTCCTCAAAACGTAATCTTCAGACGATGAAAATGCTTCGTGCAAAACTCCTCACCTGCTCATTGTCACTGAAGAACATCTAAAGAAGGTTTGATGGCCAACTACCTGACACAAACACTTTGAATTTAAGAGATTTAATATTATAGAATCATAGAATAACAGACTTGGAAGGGACTTTGGAGGTCTTCTAGTCCAACACCCTGCTCAAGCAGCAGACCCTATACCCAATACCCTATACCATTTCAGGCAGATGATCGTTCAATGGGAGAAATGCCACCAGACATAATCCACTACAGATAGTCCTCGGCTTACGACCTCAGTTGAACCCAAAATTTCTGTTGCTAAGTGAGACACTTGTTAAACAAGCTTTGCCCTATTTCACAACCTTCCTTGCCACAGTTGTTAAGTGAGTCACTGCAACTGTTAAATTAGTGACCTGGTTGTTAAGTGAATCTGGCTTCCCCATCAACTTTGTATGACTTTGCAAAAGGGGAATCCATGACCCTGGGGCACTGTAACCGTCATAAATATGAGTCAATTGTCAAGCATCTGAATTCTGATCACGTGACCATGGGGATGCTGCAACGGTCGTAAGTGTGAAAACTGTTATAAGTCACTTTTTTCAGAGCAGTTGTAACTTTGTACGGTCACTAAAAGAACTTGTAAGTCGAGGATTATCTTATTTATTTCAAATATTATACACTTGGGGCACACACACACACACACACACATACTGTACTTTTACTGTACATACATACTGTAAATGCATACTGTATTTTTTGGAGTATAAGACACACCATTTTCCCCCAAAAAAGAGGGTGAAAATCTGGGTGCGTCTTATACTCTGAATGTAGCCCCGCCCAGCCTCACAAGCGGAGATTTCAGAGGCTAAAAGAAGCCTCTGAAAGAAGCTTCAGAAAAAAAGCCTCTGAAAGGCTTTTATCTAAAATAATATGGCAAGCAACAAAAGAAGAATCAGTAAAGGTTCTAACTAAACTATGCTAACAAATCTGGAGAATGACACAATAACCAACAGATTGGAAGGTGTTAATCTATATACCAATACCATAGAGGTTGAACAGAGTACAGATAGTCCTTCAGAATAAAAGCCTCTGAAAGACGCTTCAGAAAAAAAGGCTTTTTTTCTGAAGCTCTGTTTCGGAGGCTTTCAGAGGCAGAAAAAAACGTTTTTTCTGAAACAGAGTTTCAGAAGTTTCAGAGGCAGAAAAAAAAAGCAAGGCAGAGAGCTCACAGCCAATGAATCTTGCTAAAATTCACCTCTGGGAACAGCTGATCTGGGGGTATTCCGGGAGGCCAATCCACTTGCCTATCAGCTTTTTTCTTATTTTCCTCCCTGAAAACTAAGGTGCGCCTTATACTCCGATGAGTTTTATACTCCAAAAAATACGGTACATACATATGTATAGGGAAATATATATTTCATTCAAAGCAATAATGGTACAAGCTGATAAATTCAAACACAGTCCAGTAAAAAGTCATTTTTTACCAACCTATCCACAGGACTTTTGGGAAAGTTAAACAAACACAGTAACACATTGCAGGGATTCATGAAGCTTGACATTAAATTTCGTATGAATTTTGCACCCATGTTCTCAAAGGGTTCAACAGGCACCCTGACATCTCAACAATAACATTTCTCTACTGCACATGAATAATAAACCAGGAGACTGGAAGCCAAACGGAGGAAAATCACAATATTTCTATATGTCGGCACAACATTCAAACTGCTGAAGTATTTCCAGTCATGTATGAAATAACATTTTTTTTTCCGTATCTGTACAGACTACATCAGCCTGGGTTAAAGAAAGGGAGTTGCAGGGAGTCCTTGACTTATAATCATTTGCTTAATGACCATTTGAAGTTACAATGGTACTGAAAAAAAAATAAACACTGGTTCTTGCAAATGCCACACTCAACAATAAAAAGTCTGGTAGCCATTTAAGTTGTAAATAGAGGGTTTCTCTGTCTGGAGTTATACCATTGGTGACCACAAGGTGGTGCTGTGCTGTATAAATATTTTGCATCTCTAAAATTGGTACATTGGTGGCCGTGTTGATGGATATTTTTGGATATTTTTAAGGATTTACTTCCAATGTAAAAACATGTTTGATTTCAGATGAGTGATTTGCAAGCAAAGCTACAGAAATGTTTTTTCCCCCTGTGACCAGGTTTTCTGGAGTGATCCCCTCCTCTGGCCCACGTAAAATTCAAGACTGGATTATCACTTCCAAGGCATTGTAAATTTTAATTTTAAGTGATACAACTGCTCTAGAAAACTTTGATTCTTCAGCATCGAGAAATCCAAGTTGGGGAGCATCTACCCATCCATCTTCTCAAAAAAGAACTTCCTTCTTTACTCTGACTACACATTTACTCTTTTATTTTATAAAACTGTGACAAGCAAGGTCAATGGGGGAACCAAATGCTGGTTCAGTTCCAAGCCAGGAGGAAGACACTGGAAACATGGAGGCTGATTGGAAAGATGGTTTAATGATGAAGCAAAACCACATGGATTCTGGGTACCCGGCCATGCTGAGGGGGGGGGGTATTTATACTTTCTATTGGGCTTTGAACTTGAGCTTCCTGTTCCAGTGCAAGAACATATATTCTACTGGTTGTTGTACGGATCATAGCTGGTTCTGTAGGTTGTCTGAGCTAGGTTTGGTTGAAGTTTGGAGGGTGATGCAATGTCCTTAGGAGATTGTGCAATGTAGTGAGCTCTGTGTCTTAGTGGGTTAATCCTATTATGTCCCGGAGGGTCATGTCTTAATCCCATCACCCTGGAGCTGAAGGTCTTTTGTTTTGTAGATAGGCTGGCCCAGTCTCTCTTAATGGGCACAAAATATCTGCTGAGGGCAGGGAGCTAGGGCTCTGAGTTTCTGTCTCCCTTAAGATTTTTAATTTCTCTTTTAGGGGAAATATTTTATCCGGCCTTTTTTAACATTCCTCAAAATATTTCATTCTTCTAGGAGGGGGGTGGGTGCTAATTTTCTACAGCAGGTTTGCTTAACAACCATATAATTCATTTAACAACTGCAGTGGTTTGCTCAAAACTCGGCAAAAAGAGGTTGTAAAATCCAACACGGCTCAGTTCGTTTGACAGTGGAAATTCTGGTCCCAGTTCGGGTCGTAAGTTGAGGACTACCTACAAATCTGAATTTGAAATACTTCTGACTTAAAAACTGCTGTGCTTCCTACCCTCCAGGGCATCCCTGCCACCATTTGTGGCCTGCCTGAACATGGCTAATTGGTTGTTTGTTTAAAACAGACAGCCTTTCAGCAAAACGTCTCCCCAAATTTGAACGCAAGGTCTTCTCACTCCGAAAACAAAACTTTCACACTTCGGTGTGTCTACTCTTAGCTGTGGCTCCAGGCTCCTTTCAAACGGGCTGAGAGATTTTGCAAGAAATATTCACCCTGTTCAAGACTAGGGTTTATTTTTTTATTTTTTTAAACCAATCTGGAGAGATCAGCTTACTGTAAAAAGAAAAAGAAAAAAGAAAAAAAGGAAGGGAAAAGAGGAAAGAAAAAATAAGAGCTAATAATTAACTTTGTGAGGAGCGGAGCCAGCTGCAAAAGCAGACAGCAAATGAAGGCAAACAACTTCGTTGCTTCAAGAACCGTATTTTGCTGCTGGATGAAATGTTCTTTTGTTGTTTAGAGCCGTATTCCCAATATTTCTCTGGCCAAGCCAGATTTAGAAGGAACAGCTCATTCCAACCACATGCAATGTTCATAAATCATCACAATCACACCTTCGGCAATAGGTACAACAAATTCCATTTTCTTTTGTCAATCATCAAAGCCATTTTTTTTTTTTTGTCTCCTGGGATTGTTGGATCTCTCCAGGTAAGTCCTTGATTTACGACCAGTTGCCTAGCGACTTAAGTCACGACAGAGCACCCGAAAGGTATTTATGTCCCAGATTCGAAGTTTTGATGGCCGTCCACCCTCCTGTGGTCACGTGACCATATTTTGGGCACTCAAGCAACCAGACTGCATTTGGGATCATTTTCAGCATCCTGCAATCACATGACTGTTATTTACGATTTTTTTTTTTTTTTAATGGAAACCGGTACTTATTTTCAGTTTTTGGCACAACTGGCTCATAGCAAACCATAGGTTCGCTTAACGACTTTGCTTAGCTGCCATAAAAAAGATTTGTAAAACCAAATGCAGTCCCCTGGTGACCCACTTAATGACTGGTAGGACTTACAATTGTAATTCCGGATCAATTGCAGTCATTAGTCAGGGACTATCTGTATAGAGTTGCCCTGTGATGAGATGGGCGGCAAACAAATTTATTAAATAAACAGTCCATGTTCAGATGACCAAAATGGGCTGGCCCAGCACCTGAGGCCTCCCCTCGACTTTTTCTCTGCTATTAACATTTGATGTTAAAAGCAAAGATTTGGAAAGGGCACCTCCAGGTGATCTCTTTCTTTCTTTTTTTTTTCCTGCATCTTCCAGGTGGGAAAATTAAGGCTGTAAAATCCAGGCTGTGAGTTTCAGAGAGCGCCATTGAGCCCTTGGCTAATCCGGGAATGAAAGTTTCCACAGCATCTTTGGTGGAATTTCACTAGCCGGTTATTCATCATTTCCTAAATTGGAAAAGGATTTGCTTTTTTTAATTCTGTAAATTATGGTAAAGCTCTGGGTTGTAAAGATAATAAGGAGCCAAAATGAATGCCTTAAGCAGTGAGAGGCCAAATGTGCACAGTTATTTTAGGAGAAACAGGTTTCCAGTTGGGGTACATTCCAGAGGTGTTGGACAGCTACAATTCCCATGATCCTCAGCCTAAATGGTCTAGCGAAAGGACAAATTCTTCCAATAGAAGGAAATCTCTAGCTCAGGGTTGAACTGTGGGGTCCTTGGTGATCTCTGAGCTGGGGGTGGGTGGCTTGCAGATCCTGGCCCCGGCCACCTGCATGGCACCGCCACTCAGCATCCCTCACCTGGCATCCTCCCCTATGCATCTATTGGAGCATCCTGACTCCACCCACCTGCATGGCATGGCCACGCCCATTCAGCATCCCTCACTTGGCACCCGCCCCTCTATCATCTATTGGAGCATTCTGGCCCTGCCCACCTGCATGGCATGGCCACACCCACTCAGTACCCCTGCCCCTTTGCTTTTCCAACTGTTAGAATTTCACTTGATCCTGCATTCACCCACATTTTCCTGGACCAAGCCAATTTATTCCAGACTGTTCAAGCCTTAACCGCTTCTATTTTTTATTTTTTTTAAATGCCTATTTATTTTAGAAAACAGAACAAAGCATGAGACAAAGCAGCTGTGAAAACCAGAAGGAAGACAAAATCAATACAGCCCCCATAAATATTATCCATCACATTACGCATCTCCTTGTGTAGATATGTGTATAAAGCTCTTTCTTTTCCATCAAGAAGGAATGTATTTCACCGCCTGTCCTCTTGTCCGTGATCTACGACTGCAAAAACTTGTACTTACAAGTCACATCCACTGAGTAATGGGCTCCATAAATTTATCATTTCAATGTCAAAAGAACTCCGGTCTCTTACTAATAAAAAGGACATTTCTTTTTTGCCAGCCAGCGGGATATTTTTATTTTTATTTATTTTTTCCTGATTTGCTCCAGTGAACGCTCGGCTACTTGCCGGCGACTCATAAGGCGGAGAAATTAATTTCAGATTTTGGCGAGCTCTTACGAAATGCTTTTGCTGCCTTTCAACTCCCCAGCTGTGGCTACCAGGTTGTTGGTTTTTTGTTCTTTTTTTGTCTGTCTGTCTGCAAAAAAAAAACACCACCCAAGATTCTTTTTCCAACCAAGACAGGGCCGTGGGTTGGGCTCTTCAACGTCTGCAAAACAGGGCAATTAAAAACCAGGCTGACAGGCGGTGTTAATTAGAAGTTCTTTTCCTTTTTTAGAGTCTTGATGACAAGCTACTCCTTTTGAATCTCGGTTTCAAACAGGCATGATGGTTGGGGCGTAACCAGGATTTGGGGTGGAGAAAAAATCTATCCCTTCCAGAGGTGGTATTCAGCAGGTTCTGACAGGTTCTGGCGAACCGGTAGTGGAAATTTTGAGTAGTTCGGAGAACTGGCAAATACCACCTCCGCAGGGCCCCATCTATTCTCTGCCTTCTGAGTCCAAGCTGATAAGGAGGAAATGGGGATTTTGCAGTAACCTTCTCCTGGAGTGGGGAGGGAATGGAGATTTTACAGTATCCTTCCCCTGCCACGCCCACCAAGCAATGCCACACCCACAGAACCGGTAGTAAAATTTTCTGAATCCCACCACTGATCCCTTCGCTCCACTTTGGAGGCCCAAAATGGGACTCCATGGATGGATGGATGTGGAATTAGCTTCAAAAGCAGGTGAGACTCAGCTCCATAACTGGGTCTTCTGTGTGTATGGACAGCTAGTCCTTGACTAATAAAAATGAAAGAGACAGACAGACTTCTAAGTTAAGAATCATGGAAAGTAGAGTACAGGTTGTCCTCAAGTTACAACGCTTCATTTTAGTGACCAAAGTTAAAATGGCACTGAAAAAAAGGGAGTTGGGGCCTTTAATGATACAACTGTTGCGGCATCCTCATGGTCACGTGATCAAAATCCGGATGCTTGGCAACTGGCATGTACTTATGACGGTTGCAGTATCCCTAGGTTACGTGATTCCCCTTTTGCGACTGAATGAAAGACACACACCCCTCTCCTAGAAGAATGAAATATTTTGAGAAATATTAAAAAGGCAGAATATTATATTTCCCTGGATGATAAAAGAAGAAATATGTTTTAAAGACAGAGAGCAGCTCCCTGCCCCCAGTAGATATTTGGTGCCCATTGAGAAGGACTGGGCCAGCCTATCTACAAAACAAAAGGCCTCCAGCTCCAGGGTGATAGGATTAAGACATGACCCTCCAGGACCTAATAGGATTAACTCATCTAGCAGCAGATGGCACAATCACCTGGGGACATTGCATCACCCAGCAAGCTTCAACCAAACCTGGGACTAAGACAACCTACAAAGTTAGCTATGACCTCCTACGACAGCCAATAGAATGCATGTTCTTGCACAGGAACAGGAAGCTCAAGTGCAAAGACCAAGAGAAGGTATAAATACCCCCCCCCTCTCTCTCTCCATTCCTTGTGGTCAGCTGCCCAGGACCTCAGCTGCCCGTGTGGTTCTGCTTCATCACAAAACCATTTTTCCAATCAGCCTCCATGTTTCCAGTGTCTTTCTTCTGGTTTGGAACTGAACCAGATGGATATGCCTTCCAGCACGACCTTCTGACAAGCAAAGTCAATAAGGAAGCCAGATTCACTTAACAAACGGGTTATCAATTCCTCAATGGCAGTGGTTCACTTAACAACGGTGGCAAGAAAGGTCGTAAAATAGGGCAGAACTCACCGTCTCACTCAGCAACATAAATTTTGGACTCAACGGTGGCCCTAAGTTGACTCCCTGTATCAAGAGGTCATCAAGCCATCTGAGAAGAACTCCACGTTACATCACCCCTCCCAAAAAAAGATGGGAAGTCCAACCTTGACATAGTGGAAAACAGAGTGTATTGTTTTTACAGAATTGTAGGAAGACAGGCTGGTCTGTGAAGAAAATACATTGTATAATATACAGTACATTTCTAATCTCATGAGCTAGGCTGAAGGCTGACAATTGTATTTAGGAAGGCCTCTGCTATGCTAGAAACCGGCCTTAACCAGAATTTACTGATACGATGATTATTGTAGATAGTAAAATATCTACAGACTCCTCACATCCTGGACATAAATTGCTTCAACTTCTACCCTCAAAAAGACACTATAGGGCATTGCACACCAGAACAACAAGATACAAGAGCAGGTTTTTTTATGAAATCTGGAACAAATTTTATTATTGGATGGAGCGGAGGAGGAATTCTGGGATAAAGGATTATTGATGAGTTGACTGTTTAGAAATTTCTATGTTAGTTTTCTGTGATATATAGGAATGAATTTGGTATTGATGTAACCTTCACAGACGAAAGCACTTAGGTGTTTGAAATGTGATAAATATTTGAAATGTGATAAATGTGATGAAATCTGTTGCAAGGTAAAACGATGAAAATTTTTAAACCAGAGAAATCAAACCATGTCCAATGTTTTTAATTTGAATTATTAATAAAAAACTTTTTAACTTAAAAAAAGAACAGTTTTTTCCCGAACGCCATGAGACTGCTTAACAACTAATTCCCACAATACTGTCAAATAATTTACTAAGACAGTATTACTATTATTCTTCTCTTCCTAACTAGTATCTATCTCTTCCCGCTTATGACTATAACTGTGTTGCTTGTCTCTTTCAATTTATATTGTTTTTATTTGTTTCCTAGTATGATTTGATAGCTTATTAGTAACCTTAACTATCACTAAGCGTTGTATTTTTTTATTCTCAATGAATGTATTTTATTCTCCTTATGTACACTGAGAGCATATACACCAAAGACAAATTCCTTGTGTGTCCAATCACACTTGGCCAATAAAAAGTTCTATTCTATTCTATTCTATTCTATTCTATTCTACTCTACTCTACTCTACTCTACCCTACCCTACCCTACCCTACCCTACCCCAATTCCTATCCCTATCCCTATCCCTATCCCTATCCCTATCCCTATCCCTATCCCTATCCCTATCCCTATCCCTATCCCTATCCCTATCCCTATCCCTATCCCATCCTATCCTATCCCTATCCCTATCCCTATCCCTATCCTATCCTATCCTATCCTATTCTACTCTATTCTATTCTAGAGCAGGGGTCTCCAACCTTGGCAACTTTAAAACTAGTGGACTTCAGCTCCCAGAATTCCTCAGACAGCTTCAATTCTGGGAGTTGAAGTACACAAGTCTTAAAGTTGACATGGTTGGAGACCCCTGTTCTAGAGACAACCCCTAGGAACTAGGACCATAAAAGGAAATTTGTAAATAAGAGCAGGGGGAGATAGAATTAGAGTAATGGGAGATGTAATCAGGGCCCCCAGAGATAATGTATTCATTTTAGACACTTTGGATAGGTCGTGACATCATAATTACTAAGCCAATGAAGAAAAGGTGGGAGGTAAATTTGTAACTGCACTAGAAAACATAAGGCAAATGTATTGACTATCTGTCCAGTTGTGTGTCCATTGTACCTACATGTGCGTGGTGGTATACCCTCTTTGCAAAGGAGTAAATAAAATTACCATCTCTGGGAGGTTTTGGCTAGTGATTGTTTATTTCTAAAATTGACAACGAATCCCACAACATTGGACATTATGAGATCTCACCACCCTTCTGGACATTAAGTCCACGCACTCATAATAGGAGAAAGCTTTTCTCCAACATTTAACTAGAGAAGAGAAGAGAAGAGAAGAGAAGAGAAGAGAAGAGAAGAGAAGAGAAGAGAAGAGAAGAGAAGAGAAGAGAAGAGAAGAGAAGAGAAGAGAAGAGATGGAAGGAACCTTGGAGGTCTTCTAGTCCAACCCCCTGCTTAAGCAGGAAATCCTATACCACTTCAGACAAATGGTTATCCAACCTCTTCTTAAAAACTTCCAGTGTTGGAGCATTCACAACTTCTGGAGGCCAGTTGTTCCACTGATTAATTGTTCTCACTGTCATGAAGTTTGTCCTTAGTTCTAAATTGCTTCTCTCCTTGCTTAGTTTCCACCCGTTGCTTCTTGTCCTGCCTTCTGGTGCTTTGGAGAATAGCTTGACTCCCTCTTCTTTGGGGCACCCCCTGAGATATTGGAACACTGCCATGATGTCACCCATATTCCTTCTCTTCCCTAGACTAGCCATGCCCAGTTCCTGCAATCGTTCTTCATATGTTTTAGCCTCCAGTCCCCTAATCCTCTTTGTTGCTCCCTAGTTTATTTGTCCACGTGATACAGAACTATGGCAATCAGGTGTTAGTTTTGTTCCATGGGGCTTCTTCCTGATGTTCCCCAGGGCTGAAAAAGACCTTCATGGGCTGAAGAACCATGATTCCAAATCTTGGACTTGAAGATAATGGAGAACATATCTCGGCTTTCTTCTCCTGGGATCTCCTGTTGGGTCCTTCCCACCCTGCCTTTCCTCCTAGCATTTTTCTTTTAAAGTAAAGGTAAAAGTTTCCCTCGCACATATGTGCTAGTCGTTCCCGACTCTAGGAGGCGCTGCTCCTCTCCATTTCAAAGGCGAAGAGCCAGTGCTGTCCAAAGACGTCTCCGCGGTCATGTGGCTGGCATGACTCAATGCCAAAGGCTCATGAAATGCTGATACATTCCTACCAAAGGTGGTCCCTATTTTTCTACTTGCATTTTTTACCTGCTTTCGAACTGCTAGGTTGGCAGAAGCTGGGACAAGTCACGGGAGCTCACCCTGTTTTGTTTTGTTTTGTTTAAAATAATTTTTATTGAGTATTTTACATTTTAAAACCAAACATACAATAGCAAAAGAAGTCAAGAAACAAAAAACAAAAAACAAAAACACATACACTTACATCAAACATTAAAATACAATACTAACAACAGATATATACAATTTTACAACTTTCTGCATCGACTTTTGTCTTTACTCTTAGCTTTTATCCTCCTGCTCCTTCTCTTTATTTTTAAATATTCATAATTAACTGTTTTGTTAGCTGGATCATTATTTATATTTATATCCAGTATGTTAATATCAAATTTCACTTTATATTCTTATTTCTTAATTTGGTTTCTGTTTTCTAACCATGTATAAAACCTATTCCACACTTTGTAATAATCCGAGTCTCCTCTTTCTTTGATCTCCATCGTTAATTAACCATCGTTAATTAATCGTTAACACTCACCCTGTTATGTGGCACTAGGGATTCAAACCGCCGACCTTCTGATCGACAAGCTCAGCGTCTTAGCCAGTGAGCCACCGCATCCCTTATTTTTCTTCTAGGTTCCTCCAAATGGAGGTGACCCAATAAAGAACGAGGCTCATGGTTTCCACGTCACAGGAGGAAAAAAAGAAATAAGAGTTTGATGCTTTGGGAGTGTGCGCTCAAGATGTTCCTTTTCCAGTGTGGCTTTCCGCCGCCTTCCAAACTTGGAAAAGGGTTGCATCACTTGGAAAACCAGCTTGGAAAGGAGAATTGGATTGGGGTGGGGGAAATGCCAAAAATGGTAGAGAGGAAATAAATCTTGTATTTTTCAGCTCCCAGCTGGGGATCACAGAGAGAAACTCGGTGGAGAGCACAGCAGCTTTGGAAGAATCTCACACACTACTCTCCACCAGGCCAAAAATGAATTAATCAGCCATGCCTTATTGCCATTATTAGTTGTGCCTTCACTCAGGGGTGAAATGTAAAATTTGTTACTACTGGTTCTGTGGGCGTGGCTTGGTGGTGGTGGGGTAATGTGACTGGGTGGGCGTTGCCAACTTTTTTTTTTTTTAACTTTTCAAAGCATTTTTTCTAAAGCTTTGAAAAGCCTCTGCTGATCAGGCAACTCAGCTGGGATCGTCAGAGACTTTTCAAAGCATTTTTTTTTACCACTTCTTCCACCAAGAGGTTGCAGGAAAAAAATGCTTTGAAAAGCCTCTGACGATCCCAGCTGAGCCGCGCAATCATCAGAGGCTTTTTTTTTTTTTTTTACTTTTAAAAGCATTTTTTCATCGGAAGAGGTTGTAGAAAAAATGCTTTTAAAAGTTTTTTAAAAAGCCTCTGATGATCATGCAGCTCAGCTGGGCATGGTGGGGGGGACAGGGATTTTTGCTACCGGTTCTCCGAACCACCCGCCACCATTGGTACAGGATCGGATGATCCGGTCCGAACCGGGAGCATTTCACCCCTGCCTTCACTGGAAAAAGGAATCAAATTCTGGGGTGGGCTTAGGGACCCAGCCAGGGTCCCTAAGTCTTAGTAGGTTGTGATAGTGGGGAGAAAAATTGAAGAAACGATGGTCCCACCATCTTGAGATGTTAGTGAAAAAGATAGGGAGATCCTCTAACAAAGCGATGATATTATGGGATCCTTGGTGCTCTGAGCTTGGTGGTTTTCTTGCAGGCATTACCTAAGTTTAATAATGAAACATCTGCAAGAAACCCACCAAGTTCATCGAGGAACAGGAAATGGATGCTTTACCAAAGAAGGAATAATGGACAGAAACTGAACAAGGAGAGATTCAACCTGGAAATAAGGAGGAATTTTCTGACAGTGAGAACAATCAACCCATGGAACAGAAATTGCCTTCAGAAGTTGTGGGAGCTTCATCCCTGGAGGCTTTCAAGAAGAGGCTGGGCTGTCAGAAATGGTGTAGGGTCTCCTGCTTGGGCAGGGAGTTGGACTAGATGACCTCCAAGGTCCCTTCCAACTCTATTATTCTGTTATGCAAAGGGTAGTTGGCTTGAGTTTTCACCAGCTCATTGCTGCATTTGCTGAGCTGAGATTGAGACTACAAAATCCAGCATGCTGGGACGTCCCCCACCAAAAGGAGCATCCTGCACTTTGTTCTAGATGCCAAGGCACTTTTTTCCCAAGCTGGGAACACAAAACTAACACATCAAAAGACACCAACCCAGCCTCCGAGTTAGCTCAAGCTCTAAAATGGAAGAATATCTCCCAGCACCCCCAAGAGACGGATCTGCAAACTGGGCAGAGTTCCCAGGCAAAATTCACCCAGCTGGAGCGAACCCCACCTCCCCACCACCCCCAAACAAAGTTGCAAAAGGGAATAGAAGCTCTTTGCGGGATGGCTTGGTCGGTGCGATGGCTTCGAAGCATGAGAATCACTTCTCGGAGCCTGGGAGTGAGCGGCTTTGAAGTCTTGAACTCTTGGCACTGCCAACTATGAATTAGAACTTGAAAGCCGCCCCTGGCATTCTTGGGAGTGTTTTTTTGGCTCCGCAGACAGACTGAAAGGGAACCGAGTGGAGGCTTTGCGTCTTGGAGCATGTGCTGAAGGGGTGAGCCGCAGATGGATGGAAGATGTGGGGGGGGGGGGTGTATTTCTGCCTGAAATCAGGCTCTGTTTATGGCCTGGGAGGAGGTGTCTTGACTTTGAATTGGGGTGTGAATTTGGACCCCGTCTTGTGTTTTCTACCTCACAAGTTGGGTTATCCTTGAAAATTCACTGTTCTTGTATTTTACAATGGATAGATTGATGAAGGAAGAGGGGAAGAGGAAGGGGAAGGGGAAGGGGAAGGGGGAGGGAGGGAGGGAGGGAGGGAAGGAAGGAAGGAAGTAAGTAAGGAAGGAAGGAAGGACAAAATGAGATGGATGAGGATGGAAGTAAGAGGGCAAAGAAGGATGGAAGAAAAAAAATAAGGATTGAAAGGAAAGGAGGGTGGAAGGAAGGAAGAAGAGGAAGGTGAAGGATGGAAGGAAGAAGAGACAGAGGAGGGCAAAAAAGATGGAGGAGGATGGAAGTAAGAGGAGAAAGAAAGTTGGAAGAAAGGAGGAGGAGGAGAATGGAAGAAAAAAATAAGGATTGAAAGGAAAGGAGGGTGGAAGGAAGGAAGAAGAGAAAGGTGAAGGATGGAAGGAAGAAGAGAAGGAGGAGGGTAAAAAGAGATGGAGGAGACTGGAAGTAAGAGGAGAAAGAAGGATGGAAGAAAGGAGGAGGAGAAGAATGGAAGAAAAAAGGATTGAAAGGAGAAGAAAGAGGGTGGAAGGAAGAAGAGAAGAAGGAGGAAAGGAAGACGAGAAAAGGGAGGAAAAGGAAGAAGACGAAAGAAGGAAGAGGAAGAAAATGAGGGGTGGAAGGAAGAAGAAGAAGAATGGACAGCTGATGAGAAGGAGGAGGAAAAGGAGAGGAAAGGGCTGCACTGGAAAAGAGTTTGCATAAACCTCATGCAACATAATCTGAAAAAAAAAACCTATGTAGAGCGTCTTCAAAAAAGAAAAAAGTAAAAAGTGCCATATGCTACAGAGTATGACTGACAAAAAAGCGTGCCCATCACCAGCAAATGTCTAACCAGCTATATACGGACTGGAACAGCGTGCACAAAAATGCATTCCGTGTTAGTAGCAACTGGAAAAAAAACCACACACTTTGAGGCCACTTTGTGCCACACCCACCCAGGTAACCCTGCTGGCCTCTTCTGCTGCCTTTACACCACTTCCACCAAGCCACCAGAGGAAGATAAGACAGCATTTCTTGTCCCCGAAAAGGGCCCGTTGGAGGAGCCACCAAAACGTGGCAAGAAAGCAGTGGTGATTGTCCTCCACCATGGCCCCATTGCAATCCAGGGCCGTGGCAACTGCGTGATCGACAGTGCCCCCCCTGGTCTTCCTGCAGGGAGTTTGGCACGAGTCTTGGCCATCCCAGCTGGTAGCCTGGATATCTGTCCCCATCCCTCTCAACACTTCACGCTCTTCTGCTGTTGAGGGACAAAAGGCTCTTCAGCCAACACACAGTGGTGGATTGATCCTAAAAGGGCACCCGGCTAAGAAAATACCAGCTTTTTAAAAGCTGCGGAGTCCCTTTTACCGAAAACACGCTAAAAAGGAGGCTGCAGAGTCTCTTGGCTAGCCTGGAGCAAAATCCATGTTCTGAGAAAGCTGGCACTCTCTGACCTTCACCATGTCAAGTTGGCAGTTGGCACTCTGAAAAACAAGTCAAGAATTCCAATAGAAGAGAATCTTTGTAGCTCGGGGTTGAACGGTGGAGTCCTTGGTGCTCTCTGAGCTTGGGGATTTTCTTGCAGACGTTTCACGACCCCCCCTAGCTAACATCATCAGTGCTAGAAGGGAGTGGAGATTGGAAGAGGAGGAGGAGGAAGAGGAGGAGGAGGAGTATGTGGGGTTTATGATGCTTTCTGAGCTTGGTGGGTTTTTTGCAGACGTTTCATGACCCCCCTAGCTAACATCATCAGTGCTAGAAGGGAGTGGAGATTGGAAGAGGAGGAGAAGGAAGAGGAGGAGGAGGAGGGGGAGGAGGAGGAAGAGGAGGAGGAGGAAGAGGAGGAGGAAGAGGAGGAGGAGGAGGAGGAGGAGGAAGGGTGTGGGGTTTCTTGGTGCTTTCTAACTTTGATAAAGGTAAAGGGATGTGGTGGCTCGGTGGTTAAGATGCTGAGCTTGTCGATTGAAAGGTCGGCAGTTCAGCGGTTCGAATCCCTAGTGCCGCATAACGGGGTGAGCTCCCGTTCCTTGTCCCAGCTTCTGCCAACCTAGCAGTTCGAAAGCAGGTAAAAAATGCAAGTAGAAAAATCGGGACCACCTTTGGTGGGAAGGGAACAGCGTTCCGTGTGCCTTTGGCGTTGAGTCATGCCGGCCACATGACCACGGAGACGTCTTCGGACAGCGCTGGCTCTTCGGCTTTGAAACGGAGATGAGCACCGCCCCCTAGAGTCGGGAACGACTGGCACCTATGTGTGAGGGGAACCTTTACCTTTATCTTAACTTTGATAGTTTTCTTGCAGATGTTTCATGACCCAACTAGGTAACATCATGAGGGCTAGAAGGATGTGAGATTTGCAGGGAGGAGAGGGTGGAGGAGGAGGAGGATTGTAAGGTCCTTGGTGCTCTCTGGGCTTGGAGGGTTTTCTTGCAGATACTTCGTAACCCAACTAGGTAACATCATCAAATGCTAGAAGGAAGTGGGATTTGTAGAGTGGAGGAGGAGAGGGGGACTGTGGGGTCCTTGGGGCTCTTTGAGCTTGGTTGACCCAACTAAGTAACATCATCAATACTAAAAGGGAGTGTCACTTCAAACTGTTGTTAAATAAATGGTCATAAATTGAGAACCATCCCTTTTTTAGGAGACTCTAGTCTGTTGCCAATTCCCAGCGTTTGTCAATCCCAAAATCAAACCATTCAAAACAGTGTCAGGTTGAACGCACCTATTCCCTTCCTTTGATGCGATTAACACATTCACCGCTCTAGTATTATCTAAATACCGCGTGGGTGGAAATTAAATCCACAACTGCCACAACATTGGGTGTGACCGGCTTGGGTTTGGGTTTCCATGCTGGCTTCCTTCACTTAGCATGCAACCGAACGACTTCTGCATGGGTCCTTTCCTTTAAGCCAGGAGTCTCCAAATTTGGCAACTTTTAAGACTTGTGGACTTCAACTCCCAGAATTTCCTCTGCCAGTTGGGGAATTCTGGGAATTGAAGTCACCCAAAGTCTTAAAGTTGCCAAGAGCCTTGGTGGCACAGCAGACTAAAGTACTGTTAAGTAGCACCAGCTGCCTGCAGTTACTGCAAGTTCAAATCTCCCAGGCTCAAGGTTGACTCAGCCTTCCATCCTTCCGAGGTAGGTAAAATGAGGACCCGGTTTGTGAGGGCAATAATCTGACTTTGTATAAAATAGAACACCGCTTAGGGGGGGTCCAAAAGCCCTACTAAACAGGTATATACAAAAAAGTATGAAGGCTATTGCTTAACAGCATTGTAAGCCGTCCTGAGTCTCCAGAGAAGGGCGGCATATAAATCGTACCAATAAATAAATAAATAAATAAATAAGTTTGGAGACTCCTGCTTTTAAGCTCATTCTTCATTTCATGGTAGTGTTGAGTGTTTATGATGATTTCTTCAGCTCCCTGTGCTCAGCAAAGAAAAGATAAAATGGGCTGAAAGAGCTTGGTGCAAAATTGAAAAACTCTATGCTTAAGGGCAGTGGTGAAATCCTGCCACCAGTTCACTGCCCGGGCATCTAATGTGTGTTGTGCGTGCACATGTGCAGTACACACCAAACACACACTGCATGCGGGAAAAGGAGGATTAACAAGGTAAGTAGAACAGTGAAGGGGAGAACAGCTGTGCCGCGTGATTTAGATTTGCACAGGATTTCCTGCTTTCTAGCGAATATAAATCGTGCGGCACAGCTGATCATCGGAAATACTGGGCCAGACGACCTGGTAGATTTTATTTACTACCAGTTTGCCTGAACCAGTAGCTTTTATCACTACCGGTTCGCCCGAACTGGTGCGAACCAGTAGCATTTCACCCCAGCTTAAGTGGCTTCTTCCTCTTTTCTTCTCCTCCTCCTCTGCCTAGCTGGGCTAGAAAAAAACGTTAGAATAAATGTAAAAAAAACACAGAGGATAGTTTGATGAGGTTTCTTTGAATTGGAGAAAATCTGGGTATCCAGAAGAAAACAGAACATGGGTCTTGGTAGAATTGGCTGAACCAGAGAAGGGCAGGAACTGAATCTCGTTCCATGCTCAGCGAAGAACACAGAGTGGCTTTCAAAACGCACGGGGTTGGGTTTAGTCAAAACATCTGGTTTAAAGAGGGAGGGGACACATAGAAAAGGCCCAGAATTAGGAGGGCAACATACAAAGAAATAGACGGGTAAGATGCAGAAATGTTAAGAAAGGCTACAGTTTGGCAGGAAAAGAGGTTTTCCATGCCAGCTGTCCAGGGTTCAGTCCACACCAGGTAGAAACTACAAAGCATGACCGCTCGAAAATTTCAATCAAACTTTGTCCTCCTTTCCCACCATTGCCGCTACGACGTTTCTCCGCGCAGCTTGAAAAGGATGCAAACAATTAACTGAGCATCGAAAATATAAACCCACTTTTTTTTTTTTTTTAAAGAGAATTGGGAAGCCAGGAAATAATTAGGGAGGGGAAAGGGGGAAGCTCAGAGACACCCAAGCAAAGTGGAAAGTGGAAGAATATTTAGGAAAAGAGATTGAAAAGGAGGGGGAATCGGCGGCTGGGGAAAGTCTGTTGTTAGAAGTTGGGAGGGATTTTTGAAGATTGTTAAGCGTGGGTTTAGCACTTCTGCTGATTTTGCACTCTTTGTATTTTAAATAAAGTTACTCTAGTTCAGTGTTTTGGCAACCTGAAGATGAGTGGACTTCAATTCCCCAGTCATAATTCTGGGAGTTGACGTCCGCTCTTTTGAAAGCCTATTGGCTGAGGAATTTTGGGAGTTGAAGTTACCCATCTTCCACTGCTCTCAGTTTGAACACACAAGGCAGCTAACAATTGGTGGAGTGCCACGTGGGTACTGTTGTGGCCCCGTTACATAAGCCTGTGTCATCGGCAGGAGAGGACTCCGAGAGTGAAGGAGGGGAGTTGGCAAGGCCTCCCTCTCCAGGACCCTCCTCTCTGGCAATGCCTTCGGTGTGTGCCGAAGGGCAAGAGACAGGGCCGGGGCCAAGCACATCCACACAGCCACAGATGGATAGTGATGAGGGTAATGAGTCTTGGCTGGATCCACGCCAGCATCGCAGAGATAAGCACGCGCAACAGAAGAAAAGGTGTGCCCAAGATTAGGCTGAGTCACTGGACCACACCCCACAGGGTATAAAAGGGAGCGTGGTGGCCAGTCAAACCTTGTGACGAACAAAGCTGAAAGCTTCCACGCCATTCTGCATTGCCGGACTTTTTGCTATAGACTTTGCTGGATTATCTCTGGACTTGATTGACTCCGTAATTATTGAACTGTTTCTTTTGATGTACCAGAAGTGGGGAGAAGTTATCTCTCCTCTTCGTAAATAATAAACTCTTGGCAGGCAGTCACTAGGTTGTTGCCAAGTTCCATTATCATAAGGAAAAGGATTTTGTAGGCCGGTTTGGTTTTTAACTCTTGGATGTCTATTGGTGTGTGTGCGTGTGGTTGGGGACAGAACAGGTACAAAGGACCAGGAAACCACCAAGTTAGCTATTGGAAACAGTCTATGGAGATTCTCCGTCCTCCAGATCGTGGTTGTCCCAAAGATGCTTTTTCAAGAGCAACTGGACTTACCAGTTTTTCTTTGAATACAATTCGCTTCTCATCCAAGAAGTCTTGGATGAGAAGTGAAATGTCTTCAAAGAAAAAACAGAAAGTCCAGTTGCCTCTTGAAAAAAAACACCTTTGGGGCTGCTGTGTTTCTCCAAAAATAAGACCTAACCAGAAAATAAGCCCTAGCATGATTTTTCAGGATACTTGTAATATAAACCCTACCCCAAAAATAAGCCCCAGTTAAGATTGTCAGCCATACAAACACATTTAGTATCGTATTTCCCTAAAAATAATAAGACCTAACCGGAAAATAACCCCTAATACGCCTTCGGAACAAAAATTAATATAAGACCCAGTCTTATTTTCAGGGAAACACGGGTATTAGAAGCAGTGTTTTGATATTTGAGGGGCTGCCACAAAGAAGAGGGAGTCAACCTATTTTCCAAAGCACCAGAAGGCAGGAGAAGAAGCAACGGATGGAAACTCATCAAGGAGAGAAGCAACCTGGAACTAAGGAGGAATTTCCTGACTGTGAGAACAATTAATCAGTTCTCAGAGATTGGACAACCATTTGTCTGGAATGGTATAGGGCAGGGGTCTGCAACCTTAAACACTCCAAGAGCCATTTGGACCCATTTCCCAAAGAAAAGAAAACACCGGGAGCCACAAAACCCTTCCCCTGCCAAAACTAGCATGTGTAGTTGAATTAAACGTTCTGTTTTCTTCGGAAGCTTTTCTTTTCTTGGATTTATCCATGGTTGGCCTCCTGGGAGTCAAAAAGCTCAATAAATTGCGTGCAGGCGGATGTCGCATATTGGTGGTTGTGACGCATATTTTGAGTGACAGGGAGCCGCAGCAGAGGGGTGAAAGAGCCACATGCGGCTCCAGAGCCACAGGTTGCTTACCCCTGGTATAGGGTCTCCTACTTGAGCAGGGGGTTGGACTAGAAGATAGGACAGTGCTCCAGAGGGTTAATGTCATTGCCCAGAGGATCATTGGTTGCCCCCTCCCCTCTTTGGAAGAGCTTGATGGCGCCCGTTGCCTTAAGAAAGTTCAAAACGTTCTTAAAGATCCATCTCATCCTGGGCACCCCCTTTTTTTTTTAACTATTACCATCCAGCAGACGGTGCAGGATAATAAAAACAAGGATGAATAAGTTAAAAAACAGCTTCTGTCCCAGGGCAATAACTATATTGAATTCTACTGTATATAGTGCAATACTAATGCGATATCAGGGGTTTTCAATTCAATTGCATAGAATGCGAAGGATGAGTGTTTGTGTTTTATTTTTATAGTTATAAGGTACACTGAAGATGGCATTTAATTTTGTTGTACGAGGTGTAATGACAATAAAGTAAACTAAACTGAACTAAACTTCAAGGTCCCTTCCAACTCTGTTCGATGGTGATTATAAAATATAATCACCGATACATACAAACCCATTTGCAAACTTTGGAACTTGGTCAGACTTAATCTGGGGTTACATAAACTTCATCAGGTCAGGACCACATCTGATTTTGGTGGACCAGGTTCTACACTCCAGAAGGACCTTGGAGCTTGTATGAAATCTAAATTGGATTCCGCTTCCATTTGCTACATAATGAAATGTAAAGATGGCCCCTATGATTTGACTCAAGGAGGGTATTTCTTGTTTTTTTATATATATATAAAAAGTTTTTTTTTTATTTTTTACACAAACACACACACAAACATACAATGTATTTTATTGAACAGAGTATTTGGCCGGTTAACAAATTTAAACAGTTTTTAGTCCTTTCAACTAAAATTACAATTTCTATACCTCCTTTTTTGCAATAATATTTATTTTCATCTATTTTTTTTACCGCTATTACCCTTCATTTTCATCTCTAATTCTAACCAAATTCCATTTTCCCCTTTTATTCTATATTAAACCCCTAAGGAGGATATTTTTTGTTTTTCCCTTCTGTCGCATTAAAAGTCACTGTTGGATAGACCTTTGGACTTCTTTGAGTTTCTAACCATCCTAATTCAGACTGTGCCTTCTTAACCGGAAGAGAAGACGCCATAGTATCAACAGTGACTTCAGAAGACTGTAAAGCCAGAGAAGACAATTAGATGGATCCAACTGGGTCTCCTAAAAGAGAAAGCAAGGAGTGGCTGTGGAATTCAGAAGCCTACCGAGATCCAAGGGGTGGGTCTTCCAGATGTGAAACAGTAGAGCCGAAGAGTGTGAAACCAGAAGCCAAGTCCTGCTCCACTTTCCTCCAGCTGGATGGGAAAGACCTCGCCCTTGAGAAGATCCACTTCTGGCTCACAGCTTCTCCAAAAAGGAGGCGGGTGAAAGGTGAACCTTGAGATGCAGAGAAGAAACTGCTCTAGGCCACCACCGAAGCTGAAGCAGTCAAAATCTTGGCCAGGCATTCAGCTGTACAGATGAAGGTTCCATGTGATGAACCAGCCACGGTCTTCTCTCTCTCTCTCTCTCTCTCTCTGGTCTCTAACCTGGTCCAGATATAAAGTCTCTCTCTCTCTCTCTCCCCTTAATCTTTAGTTCCCCCCCTCTCTCCCTCCCTCCCTCTCTTTCGCTCTCTCTTTCTCTCCCTCTCCCTCTCTCTCCTCTCTTGCTCTTCTCTCCCATTCTCATCTCTCTCTCCTCTCACTTCTCTCTCTTTATCTCTCTCTCCTCTCGCTCTCTGGTCTCTAACCTGGTCCAGATATAAAGTTCCTCTCCCCTTAATCTTTAATTCCCCCCTCTCTCCCTCCCTCCCTCCCTCTCTCTCTCCCTCTCTCTCCTCTCTTACTCTTCTCTCCCACTCTCACCTCTCTCTCCTCTCACTTCTCTCTCTTTATCTCTCTCTCCTTTCGCTCTCTGGTCTCTAACCTGGTCCAGATATAAAGTCTCTCTCTCTCTCTCCCCTTAATCTTTAGTTCCCCCCTCTCTCCCTCCCTCCTCTCTTTCGCTCTCTCTTTCTCTCCCTCTCCCTCTCTCTCCTCTCTTGCTCTTCTCTCCCACTCTCATCTCTCTCTCCTCTCACTTCTCTCTCTTTATCTCTCTCTCCTCTCACTCTCTGGTCTCTAACCTGGTCCAGATATAAAGTTCCTCTCCCCTTAATCTTTAATTCCCCCCCCCCTCTCTCTCCCACTCACTCCTCTCTTGCTCTTCACTCTCACCTCTCTCCTCTCACTTCTCTCTCTCTCTTCTCTCTTTCTCTCTCTCCTCTTTCTCTCTCTTTTCTCTTTCACTTCTCTCTCCTCTCTCTCCCCCCTCTCTTCTCTATCCTTCTCTTTTTTCCCTCTTCTCTCCCTCTGCTCTCTCTCTCTCTTCTCTCTTTCTCTCCTCTTTCTCTCACTCTTCTCTCTCCCCCCACCTCTCTCCCCTCTCTCTTCTCTCTTTCCTTTCTCACTCTTCTCTCTCTCTTCTCTCTCCCTCTTCTCTCTGTCTCTCTCTCTCTCCTTTGGAATTTTTTTTCCAAAGGCTTTAACCACATGAGTGTGGACAGAAATACAGAGCCCTGTTCTTAGGGAGTATAGTAAATAGTCAGCAGGGTTGACTGCAGCTGTTCTAAGATTTGAGAAACTTTCGTTCTTAGGAGGAAATGCCATAACTGCCAAGGTTCAGGAGGTAACCGGAAAGGAAAGTATTATTAAATTGAGGGCGTCTTCAAAGACGATTTGGGGAGATTCACCCTTTACTCCATAGCCCATCTCCTCCCCAGTTCCTCTCCTCCGCTTGCCCCCACTTGCTTGTGGATCCGCTAGCAAAAACAACCCAGAGGTTACAGTAATTTAAGACTGCAAAGAGACCAACAACTTAAGAATGGTTACAACAAGGCTAGGTGGCTGTTTGTTGAGGGTGCTCGAGTTTGTGAGGTTCCTGCACATAGTAGGGGGGTTGGGCCGGATGCCCTCAATGACCCCTTCCAACTCTAAGGTTTGTGGGTTTAATTCTGCCCTTCTAACCTGTAAGCCGAGCACGGACCTCTCCAAATTGAAACACAGAGATATCAGCTGTATGTTTCCCAGCTACGGATCATTTTCACAGCCTATCCTGGCTAATCCTAATCCAGGGTTTAGCATTTATATCTTGGTTTGTTGGTCATTCGGTGGCTGGGTTCTCAGAGCATGCTTAACCATTTTATGTCTACGGAGATTCTCAATCATCCAGGTCACAGTTGTCCCTAAAAGCAACTGGACTTTCTTGTTGTTGTTGTTTTCCTGAAAACATTTCACTTCTCATCCAAGGAGCTTCTTCAGTTCTCAAATGTTTTCAAGGGGGAAAAAAATAAACCAAGAAAGTCCATTTGGAAAAGCACCTTCGGGACTTAAACCAGCTTAAGTTACAGACGCCACAGCTGCCTTCGGGCTTGGTTAGCCTTAACCTTGTTTTGGAAATTTTACGACGACGCCTTTTGCACGAACTCGTCCCGTTTGGTTAGCTTAGAATTCAAGGGGTTGATTCAGGAACCAAGCAAAGTGTGTGATGAATTACCAAGAAATCCAGAGCCGAAGCAACAATATTGCACAGTGAATTATTTATTTGTGGTTGGAAAGCAAATGCCTGCGACGTGGCATCCTGCCCTCTGGACTGCAACAATTCCCTTTTGTTATTCTGAGCCAGGGGAATTTTCTTGGAAGGATGCCCCCAAAGCCAAGTAAGTTTCTGGATGCAAAATGAGAGTTTGGGAGAAAGGTAAGAGCAGCAACGATAGGCGCAATCTTAGCCAATCGTAAACGCCTCAAGGAATCCCATAAACTTTCCACCTTCCGCGCTCTCCTTCCTCCTTTCCTTTCCTTTGCAAATGTGACTGTGTTCAAACCAGGCGACCCTCAGTAAAACAATAAAATATCACCCTCGCCAGAGCGGTTGAAAACTAAAAAAAAAAAAAAATTAGATTTTTGTTGCTCCTTTTCCAAACGCAGGGCCAGAACGAAGCTTGAAAAAGGGCCCGTTTTTAATGCTCAGACATTCTGGAAATTTGGCAGACCGCTGAAGGATGCTCAGTCCAGTTTTTATGCTTTTTCCTCGCTTATTAAACAAAAAATGTGCTTTCTCCTTGCCCCCGTGCCCATAGAAAAGATCACCACAGGAACGAACACAAAACGTCTTATTTTTATTTTATTTTTTGCATCATGCAGGGTATAGATACAGATGAACTGAGTTGGAAGGGACATTGTAGGTCATCTAGTCCAACCCCCCCTCCCTGCCCAAGCCGACCCTACTTAATCACAGGCAGTGAGAACGAAAGGTTTGAATTCAAAATCAAATTCAAATCTTTATTGTCAGTGCACCCTCTCCCAACACAATACAACTCACAGTGAAGACAGAAAATCCCTAACGCAATAAATCATATTAACACAACACCCAGTCCTATTGCACCAGTGTGAACATGTTACACGTTGCACCGGCCCTGCAAGTCCATCATACTATGTAGTTATGATGTTATTCCTCATTCAGGAGTCTGACAGTCCACAGATAAAAAAATTAGTTTAGTTTTATTAAATTTATATACCGCCCTTCTCCCGAAGGACTCAGGGCGGTGTACAGCCAAGATAAAAGCCAACAATATAAAAGTTGAAAAACAGTTTAAAATTATTAAATAGTTTGGCCCATAATCTAAAATAACATAAAATAACCCATTAAAAATCATATTTTAGGCCAGCCCTGCTTGATGGAATAATAGTGTTTTAAGGGCACGGCGAAAGGTACAAAGGTCGGGAATCCGACGAATCTCCAGGGGCAGCTCGTTCCAGAAGGTAGGTGCCCCCACAGAGAAGGGTCTCCCCCTGAGGGTCGCCAGTCGGCACTGTCTAACCGATGGTACCCTGAGGAGACTCTCTCTGTGGGAGCGTACTGGTCGGTGGGAGGCAGAAGGCGGTCTCATAAGTACCGAGGTCCTATGCCATGGAGCGCTTTAAAGGTGGCGACCAACACCTTGAATTGCACCTGGAAGACCACCGGAAGCCAGTGCAGCTCGCACAGGAACGGTGTTACATGGGAGCATCGAGTCGCCCCCATAATCACCCACGCGGCCGCATTCTGGACCAGCTGGAGCTTCCGGGTGCTCTTCAAGGGGAGCCCCATGTAGAGAGCATTACAGTAGAAAAACTGTTCTTCAGCCTGTTTGTGCAGCTGGCTATGCTTCTATATGTCCTTCCCGACGGTTGGAGGGTAAAGAAGTGATGACCAGGGCGAGAGTCGTCCCTGAGGATATTCCTCACTCTAGAAGAGTGAGGAAAATCTTAGAAAGGCAGCGAGCCGTAGCGAACTCATCCAGTGGTATCAGGGGGCAGCCCACAATGTTTTGTGCTGTACTCACCACCCTCTGTCGTGTTTTTCTATCCGCGGCTGTCGGACCAGCGTGCCATACCGTGATGTAATAAGTGAGGCAATGGTGAAATCTAAAAGTTGTTACTACCAGTTCTGTGGGCGTGGCTTGGTGGTGGTGGAGGGTAATGTGACTGGGTGGGCGTGGCCAATTTTTTTTTTTTAACTTTTAAAATCATTTTTTCTACAACCGCTTCAGAGAAAAGGTTATAAAAAATGCTTTCAAAAGCCTTTGACGATCCCAGCTGAGTTGCCTGATCGGCAGAGGCTTCTTTTCTTTTAAATGCCTCTGATGATCAGGCAACTCAGCTTGGATCGGCAGAGGCTTTTAAAAGAAAAAAAAAGCCTCTGATGATCAGGCAACTCAGCTGGGATCGTCAGAACCTTTTGAAAGCATTTTTTCTACAACCTCTGAAGAGGTTGCAGGAAAAAATGCTTTGAAAAGCCTCTGATGATCCCAGCTGAGCCGCGCAATCATCAGAAGCTTTTTTTTTTACTTTTAAAAGCATTTTTTCATCCGAAGAGGTTGAAAAAAAATGCTTTTAAAAGTTAGATTAAGCCTCTGATGATTGTGTGGCTTAGCTGGGCATGGGGGTTGGGGGGCGGGCAGGGATTTTTGCTACCAGTTCTCCGAACCATCCGCCTCCATCGCTACCGGATCGGGCGATCCAGTCCAAACCGGGACCATTTCACTCCTGAAGTGAGGGCGCTTTCTATTGTGGACCGGTAAAAAGAGGTCCTCAGTTGCTGTTCCACCTTGTTTTTACGCAAGACCCTAAGGAAATGGAGGCTCTGTTGGGCCTTCCTGACCACCTGGATTTTGTTGTTTTTCCAGGTGAGGTCTTCCCTGAGATGGACTCCCAGGAATTTAAAGGAGGAAACTCTACAGCTAAAAGGCGCACAAATTAAGAAAGAAAGGAGGTTGCTCTGGAGGAGAAGGGGTAGAACCTAGCTGTTGTGACCCCGACTCCCGAGCCTGTCCTAACAGAGGAAGAGGACTCAAAAGGTGATGGGGAGGAACTGACGAGGCCTCCCTCTCCAGGATCCTCCTATCTGGCAATGCCTCAGGTTCCATCTGAAGGCCAAGAGGAACAGCCTGGGATATGCCAGGAGGAAAGCATATCGGAACAACAACAGATAGGGAGCGAGGATGATGAATCCTGGCTTGATCCCAGGCAGCATTGGAGGTAGAAGCGTGCACAGCAACGAAAGAGGCATGGGAGGGCCAGAGATTGATCTGAGTCACTGACCCACACCCCACAAGGAATAAAAGTGGGTGTGATTGCTCTTCAGGCTTTGTGACGGTCAAAATTAAAAACCTGAGAGTCACATCACCTTACCTGAAATCTCGCTTGTGCATATTTGGATTGGACCTTGGCTAACTCTTGCTTCATGGATTACTTTTTGCTACTGAACCAGACTGAGGATAAACTCTCTCTTGCTGACTGTGAGTGAAAACTGACTTGGCAGGCATTTCGCAGTTTACTGCCAAAGCTCTTATCTGCAAGGGTTTCTAGTCTTACTGCTTAATAAAATCTTGGCAGGTGTGCCTGGTTATGTGTTTGCCTGTGTGGGGAAGGGGGACAGAACACTAGCTAGAACTGTACTGAAGACCACAAAGCAAAAGTTAAACCTTACTCTAATCCTAACATCAACGCATCAGCTCTATCAATCAGAATAAAGCTGAAGGGACCTTGGAGATCTTGTAGTCCAACCCTCTGCTCAACAGGAGACCCTCTACCATTTCAGATAAATGGCTGTCCAGTCTCTTCTTAAAAACCTCCAGTGATGAAGCGCCCACAACATCTGGAGGCAAGCTGTGCCACTGGTTAATTGTCCTCCCTGCTAGGAAGTTTTTCCTTAATTCCAGGTTGCTTCTCTCCTTGATTAGTTTCCATCCGTTGTTTCTTGTCTTGTCTTGCCTTCTGGTGCTTTGGAAAATAAGTTGACCCCCTCTTTTTTATGACAGCCCCTGAAATACTGGGATACTACTATCGTCGTCCCCACCCCCCAAGTCCTCCTTTTTTGTAGACTAGCCAAACCCAAATCCTGCAACCGCTCTTCATATGTTTTAGTCTCCAGGCCTTTAATCATCTTAGTTGCTGTTCTTTGCACTTTTTCCAAAGTCTCAACATCTTTTTTGTAACCAAAGCTGGGTGCAGTATGCCAGGTGTGGCCTTACTAAGGTTTTATAAAGCAGTACTAATATTTCACTTCATTTTGATTCTATGCCTCTGTTTATACAACCAAGGATTGTATTCGCTTTTTTGGCTGCTGCCGCACACGGCTGGCTCATATTCAAGTAATTATCCACTAGGACTCCAAGGTCCTTCTCACAGTTATTGTTTTTGAGCCAAAAAGAACAACTATCTATTCTTGTACCTTTGGTTTTTCCTGCCTCGGTGTAAAACCTTGCTTTTCTCCACATTAAATTTCATGTTGTTGGATAGGGCCCATTGTTCAAGTGCCAAGATCTTTTGGGATCCTGAGCTTGTCTTCTGGGCTTTTGGCTACTCCTGCCAGCTTAGTATCATCTGCAAATTGGATGAGTCTCCCTTCTATTCCCTCATTTAAAAGTCATTTATGAAGATATTGAAGGCTTGATTCTTCGCAGGATAAAAAGGCAGAACAATATAACCAAGAAACCGATGAAAAGCCATGCCTTAACCTGGACTTGCAAGAGATGCAGAATCCCGAACTAGCTCAACTTAAGTTAAACATGGTTAAAAGCAAGCTTTGTATAGGTAGTCCTTGACTTACAGCCGCAATCGGGACCCAAACTTCCAGTGCTAAGCCAGGCAGTTGTTAAATGAGTCGCACCCAATTTTACAACCTTTTTGGCATGGTTGTTAAGCAAATTACTGCAGTTGTTAAGTTAATCAGATGTTCATTAAGTGAATTCCGCTTCCCCCATGGACTTTGCTTGTCAGAAGCTGCCTGGGATTGGCTGCATGTGGCGATCGCAGGACCCAAGATCTTCTCCATGTGCAGCCAGAATTATTTTTAAAAAGGGAAAATTGCCAAGGACCGGGAAAAGAAATTATGGAAGGAGCCTTTAGGGAATTATATTCATTGCAACACCCAAGTGATGCTGTTCTCGGATCGCTGTGCTTCCTTTACCTGCCACACCTGGAGGTGTTATTTGGCAATTAAAAACTGGCTTGGGAGGCTGGGATTTGTTCAGGAGGCAACACACAGCTGTTGTGTCTTTTGATGCTCAAGGAAATTCACCCTCCAGGAAATTGAAAATTTAACAAGGCAAAGGTGAGCCAAATGCACCCAACTCATTTGTAATTATTGGAGATGGCTTTTCTTTCTTTCTTTCTTTCTTTCTTTCTTTCTTTCTTTCTTTCTTTCTTTCTTTCTTTTTCTTTTTCTCTTTCCTTCTTTCCTTCTTTTTTCTTTCTTTCTTTCTTTCTTTCTTTCCTTCCTTCCTTCCTTCCTTCTTTCTTTCTCTCTCTCTCTTTCTTTCTTTCCTTCTTTTTTTCAACATGCAAAAAGTGGTTTGGTGGTTTTAAAAGCAAGACTCCTGGCTGTTTCGCTGACTCACAGCTGGAATATCTGGCTCAGGCCCAACTCTTATTTTGTCCCTAACCGAGTGGGCTGCAGAAGATGTGACAATTGATTCTTTCATCACAGTTAATGCCATTTTTATTTTGTTTTGTTTTGATTTTTTTTTTAACCATGGAGCCATCAAACCCTTCAAGCTCTAAGACCCAGAGAAAAATCCTTGAATTGCAAACGAGATTCCGGATCTCAGATCTCCATTGATTTAGGTGTCCTTATAAATGACAGTGGCTCAGTGGCTAAGACGCTGAGCTTGTTGATCAAAAGGTTGGCAGTTCAGCGGTTCGAATCCCTGGCGCCGCCTAACGGGGTGAGCTCCCGTTCCTTGTCCCAGCTTTTGCCAACCTAGCAATTCGAAAGCACATAAAAAAATACAAGTAGAAAAATAGGGACCGCCTTTGGTGGGAAGGGAACAGCACTCTTTGCGCCTTTGGCATTGAGTCTTGCTGGCCACATGACCACGGAGACGTCTTCGGACAGCGCTGGCTCTTCGGCTTTGAAACGGAGATGAGCACCGCCCCCTAGAGTCGGGAACGACTAGCACATATGTACGAGGGGAACCTTTACCTTTATAAATGACATAAAAACTGTGTTGAGGATTGTCAACCTTCGTGGCAAAGAACTTGTGGTTGTTTTTAAGAAGAGATTGGACAGCCATTTGTCTGGAATGCCATAGGGTGTGATGGATGGATGGATGGATAGATAGATAGATAGACAATGATAGATAGAAAGATAGATAAGGAAAGATATAGAAAGATAGCTAGAAAGAAAGAAAGAGAAAAAAGAAAGAAAGAAAAAGAAAGAAAGAAAAAGATGGATGGATGATAGGTAAATAGATAGATAGATAAATAGATAGATAAATAGATAAATAGATATGGATGGATGGATGGATGGATGGATGGATGATAGATGGATGGATGGACGGATAGATAGGTAAACAATGATAGATAAAGGCAGATAGACAGACATAGATAGATAGATAGATAGATAGATAGATAGATAGATAGATAGATGATGGATGGATGGATAATAAATAAATATAGATTATAGATAGGTAAACAGGCAAATAGACAATTAGAGAGGATAGACAGACAGATGGACGGATTCAAAACCTGACTGTGGGCCATAGAAATTGAATTTTCTATTGCTAAGAGGCGAATCCTTCAACTTTGGAGAGAGATGCTTGTGGCTCTAATTATTCTGGAATGAAACACTGGTGCTCCTTTACAAGTGAAGCCCAAATTGTTAACGGATGTGGTGACCATGAGCCATTCCAGTAAACATGGGCCTCCTTTATGGAAGCACTTGTTAAACTTGTATAAACCGATATCCAATGGGGGTGACACCGATTTATACGGAGGAGGAGCTCGTGAACAGGGCGGCTATTGATCGCCCCTTCATCATCATCATCATCATCATCATCATTATTATTATTATTATTATTCCTTTTCGTTTGTGTTTTTTTTTCTCCTTTTCATGTAATAAACACACATGCTCTCCAAAGTTAATCCTAAAATCATCACCCATGGACAAGTTGAGGTACGGACTTGGTTCAGTTGGGGAGAAATGCAGTTCTTAAAAGGTTTATGTCTTTAGGCCTGATTTCTACACTACCCAGAGTTATTTTGTTGTGATTATTGTGATTTTAAAAAAAAATTCCATTCCTCTTCTCTGCCCATATATTGGGTACGTCTTGGTACAAGTTATAGAAAAGTATCTGTGTAGCTTTCTGGTCTGCTTGTTTTCCTTTCAGCAGCCAAAGCCCAGGAGTTCCCAGCCTGCTACGTTCGTTTCCCTTCACTTGTGACAAAACTTACGCTGGCTACAAAAACAGAAGTTGGAAACACAGGCTGCATGTGGGTTGATGAATCAGGCGGGGGTAAATGGTACAGGGAAGGTGCCGTTTGAGAGGGAGAAATAAAGAAAAAGAAAAAGAAAGAAAAAAGAGAGAGAGAAGGAAAGAAAAATAAAGGAAAGAGAGAAAAAGAGAGAGAAAAAGAACGAGAGAAAGAGAGAGAAAAAGAGAGAAGGAGAGAGAGAAGGAAAGAGAGAGAAGGAGAGAGAGAAGGAAAGAGAGAGAAAGAAAGAGAGAAAGAGAGAGAAAAAAAAGAAGGAAAGAGAGAGAATGAAAGAGAGAGAAAGAGAGAGAGAAGGAAAGAGAGAGAGAGAGAATGAAAGAGAGAGGAAGAAAGAGAAAAAAGAGAAAAAGAGAGAGAGAAGGAAAGAGAGAGAGAAAGAGGTAGAGAAAGGAAGAAAAAGAAAGGGAGGGAGGGAAAAATGAAAGAAGGGAGGGAGGAAGAGAAAAGGAAGGAAGGAGGGAGGGAGGAAGGGAAGAAAGAAGAAAGAGAAGAAGGAAGGTAGGAAGAGAAGAAGGAAGGAAGGAAGGAAAAGGAAGGGAGGAGGGAAGGGAAAGGAAAAGAAAGGAAAGGAAAGGAAGACAGGAGGAAGGAAAGGAAGGAAGGAAGGAAAGAGGGAAAGAAAGGAAAGGGAAGGAAGGAAGGAAGGAAGAAAAAGAGAAGAAGAAAAGAAAGAGGAAGGAGTTGTTGAGTGAATCAGGAGGCTGTGTTCCACTCCACACAATCTTCAAATTGTAATCCCCAGCCCCAATAAGCCACCCATCCACATTAACGAAACCTAGTTTGCTGTGCACATCAGTCCATAAAGGTAAGTGCCCTTCCCTCTTGACCCCGTGGCATTCCTCTCGCCTTCCGGGCATGAGTGGGTCAGCAGGCCCCTTCCTCACTTGGGGTCAGGGAGGATAATTCCCCCGAGGTTACTGTGTGGGCTGCTGCCCAGCTCGGTCTTTGACATTTCTCCATCTTCCAAAGGTCTCCAGCGCCCAGCGAGTCTGCCAAGGGGATCTGTGGGAGGCGCTTCTTTGCCACGGAGAGAGGAATGCAGCCCCCCCCCACCAGCGCTGGGCTTTGACCCACCGGCCATAAATGTCAAAGGCAACCCATCCTTTTTATCCATGTGCGAAATGCCCTGCCTGGGGGGGAGGGGGGGAGGGGGAGGGGGAGGGAGGGCAGGCATCTGGGCCAGGCCACAAAAGAATCCAAACAGGAAGGAAATCCCCAGGGGGCAGAGAAAAAGGGGCTCCTGACCCCAAGCCTTTTCTGACAAATCTTTGCCCTCGAAAATGGTGTATAAGCTATTTCTCATCTCTCAATCTATCACCTACATTACCTACCTACCTACCTACCTACGCCTGCCTGCCTATCTCTCTCTTTCTGTCCATCTCTCTGTCTAGCTATCTCTATCATCTATCTATCTATCTATCTGTTATCTGTCTGTCTCTCTTTCTCTCTCTCCATTTCTGTTGTCTATCTATCATCTCTCTCTCTCTGTCCATCTTTCTGTCTGTCTATCTATCTATTTATCTATCTATCTATCTATCTGTTATATGTCTGTCTCTCTTTCTCTCTCTCCATTTCTGTTGTCTATCTATCATCTCTCTGTCCATCTCTCTGTCTAGCTATCTCTATCATCTATTTATCTATCTATCTATCTATCTATCTATCTATCTATCTATCTATCTAATCATCTATCTGTCTGTCTATCATCTGTCTATCATCTATCTATTTTTGTTTATTTCTATCTATATCTATCTTATCTGTATCTATCATCTATTTCTATCTATCTCTATCATCAGTCTATCATCTATGTGTCTTATCTGCCTATCTGTCTATCATCTATTTCTATCTATCTATATCTATCTATCTATCTATCTATCTATCTATCTATGTCTCTTTCTTTCTTTCCTTCCTTCCTTCCTTCCTTCCTTCCTTCCTTCTTCTATCTGTATTTCCATCTGTGTGTCTGTCTTTCTGTCTGCCTTCTATTAATCTTTTGAATAAAATAAAAATGTAAACAAAAAGAAAAAAAGAGAAAATGATATACATTCAAAATATGTCAGCCTAATTCATCACCATTCGTAACAATTTTTCATCACAGATATTCGGGTTGCAGTTCCTCAATCTGACCTGGAATGTTTTTGCTCTTTCTCCTTTTCTTCTCCGCCCCCCACCCCCTCCTTCAAACTAGTTTTAGCAAAATGCCCCCCCTCTCTATTCCTCCTCCTCTTTTCCTTACCTCCCCAAATCAAGCTGAAGGCTGCCTGTATCCCAGATTCACTGAAGAACCGTAGCACTTTCCTTAACCACAGGGACCAAAAAAAGGTCATAAAATCAGGCGTGACTCACTTAACAACCAACTCACTTAGCAATGGTAATTCTAGTCCCCATTCTGGTCATAAATCGAGGACTTCTTTCCTAAATCATATTTGATTTAGCCCTCCAATAATTAAGGAGGGCTCTGGAAGCCCAATCTCCCCCCCTCCTAGACTGAAGGCAGCCTCCCCCGAGCGCAACCCTCGCCCCTCTCCAAAAAGCGCACGTGTGGACGCGTCCCCACCCAGAAGCAGAAAGGGAGGGAGGGACGGCGGGCGGGCGGACGAGGAGGCGTCCCCACGACCACCAAGACGAGCTTGCTGGGGAGAGGGGAGAGCGAGGGGCCGGCTCTGCTCCTCGCGAGGAGGAGGAGGAGGAGGAGGAGGAGGAGGCGGAGGCGGGCCAGGCTCGGGGAGGGGAAAGAGGCGGCGGCGGAGGAGGAGCAGCCGGGAGGCTCCGCTCGGGGTCCGGGCCGGGCTCGCCTCGGGGACCGAAGGGAGCTGCAGCTGGAGCGGAGCCACCGCCGCCGCGCTGCAGAAGAGCTCGCCGCTCCCACGTAGGGCTTGGGGCTGGCCGGGCTCCGCTTCGCGCTGCTCCAGCCGGCCAAGGGGCTTGGAGGGAGAAGGGAGAAGGAAGGAGGGAAAGAGGGAGGGAAGGAAGGAAGAGGGGAAGGAAGGGGGGAAGAAAAGAGGGAAGGAAGGAAGGAAGGAAGGAAGGAAGGAAGGAAGGAAGGAAGGAAGGAAGGAAGGAAGGAAAAAGGGAAGGAGGGAGGAAAGGAAAGAGGAAGGGAGGGAGAAAGGAAGGAAGGAAGGAAAGAGGGAGGAAGAAGGGAGGGAAGGAGGGAGGAAAGGAAAGAGGGAGGGAGGGAGGGAGGAAGGAGGGAAGAAAAGAGGGAAGGAGGAAGGGAAGGAAAGGAAGGAAGGAAGGAAGGAAGTAGGGGGCGCGCCGCTGGACATCGCCCGCTAGCTCTGCGCCTTCTCCATCCTGCGCTCCGGGCATCCTCCGAGCAACAGCGGAGCCGGGGCAGAGGCAGGAGGCTGGGAGAAGAAGCCGGGGAAACCCGGACACCCACCCACCTACCCGCTCACCTACTCACCCACCCGGGCACTGGATTGCCCCGGAGCGGAGGGTGAAAACTGTGCGCCCCGGACGATGTGCGCGCTGGTGCAATCGGGGCTCCGGAGAGGGGACCTTGGCTGAGCTGGGCTAGGTTGGGGTTGGGGTCGGCTATGGGCAGAAGCGTCCCGAGGAATCTCCGCGCTCCGGTCGGGCTGGCTCGTCTTCCCCGGGACCCGTTGAAACCGGGGGGTCTCAGGCGAAGGAACTCCCAACTCTCCTGGGAACTCAACCGCGGGTCTCTGGGGCGCAGGAGGATGGACGGGTGGGAGTTTTTTTTCCCCCCAGCCAGCTTTCCTGGAGGTTCAGAATTGGAAATGAACGTGTGAATGCAACTCAGGGTAGAGGAAGGCAGGTCGGGTCAGGGGGTGGAACGGAGCAGAAGAAGCGCCTTGAGAGGCTTTGGCCGATTCCTGGAAGGGGGGCGTTATTTCGGGTGGAGGTTGCAGGAAGAATGAGATGAATATTGCTCCCTCATTTCTTCTAAATTGGGTTTGTTTGTTTTTGTTTTTAAGAAGGATCTGGCTTTCCTCCCAGGGTTTCAAACCCTGAAGGAGAGCGAGCCTGTCTTTGGGGCAGGCAAAAACCAGCACCTTTTCCCAATTTGGGAAAGGGCGCCAACCCTTTTGGGGGGAACCCCGCAAATTTACCCGTGGGTTTGCAACTCCGTGGTGAGCAGAATGCGGGATTTAAAGTCAAGGTTTTGGAAGACTTTGCATTCCAGTTTAAGGTTGCTAGCAGAGTCGGCAATTCTTGTTGCAGGTTGAATGTCTCTCTGTGTGTGAAGACCAACCCTTAGAAGCAGATGGCGGGGGGGGGCTCCAGAGGGATTGCCAGACCCCAAATCTCGGCTTGGGAGCCGTGCTGAAGATAACCGCTCTTTCATTTTGCTATTTCTCGTCTTCGGATACTCTGGGTGAGACTTAATTCTTGATTCTTTTCCTCCCTAGCTTGAGCTGAGACTGGGAAAGGTCACCCCATGAGCGTTGGGGGACTTGAGACGGACTCTACTGGACCCCCAGCAGCTCCCCCTTAACCCTGTCTCTGAGAAATAGAAGTATCGGAAGAGCCTCCTAACCACCTTTCAAGGTAGGCCATGCTAAAAAAGACCAGCCGTATCTCAACCGTGATCTTTTGAAACTCTGACCACAAGTTTGGCCAAGAGGAAGGGGGCAGCTACCCTCTCCTGACCCCTTCCTCTTGGCCAAACCTGGGCATTTCAGGGTCCCCCAGGCCATATCTAGCCCTTTGGCTGCCCCAGTCCAGCCTACGTGAGGTCCTTTGGAAAACAGAAATCACGTAAATTGTGCAGAAATGAATAGATTTACTATGATGATAAAGGAAAGGGAAGATTCAGAATATTTTAAGATATGGAATACATTTTACTATTGGTTAGAAAAGGGATACAAATAAGTTTTTAAAAGATTTTTTTTTTAAATTGTTGTAATTAGAATATTATATTTAGTGAAAAATCTTTGTAATGGACTTGGTGAGATTGAAGAGAGAAGAGGTAGAGAAGAGAAGAAACTTTTGAAGATAACACCAAAATGTCACATGGAAGAAATGAATGATGTACTACGATATGTTTGTTTGTCTTTAAAAAAAAACTTTATAAAAAAATAGAAATCACGCATAAATAAATGTACGACATGCACGCAGCAATACAACGGACATCGTTTTTAGTTTAAAAGCCAACTGCTTTTTTGTTTTGTTTTTTCAATTTACATGTGTGCGTGCAATGCACTTTCACACCCCTTGTCGATTTGGCTCTCCACAACAGGCCCAGTTTCTCAGGTGTCCCCCTTGGGAAAATGAATTGCCTACCCCACCCCGCTCCCCGTTCTCGCCCCCCTCCCCCCCCCGGAAGAGGTGGATTATTATTATTACTTTTTGGCAGCTTGGCGGATTTCATCTTCCTGACTCACTTTTCTTTCCACCTTCCTCCTCCTCCTCCCCCCAGCCCCCAGTCATGGTGGGTCACCTACAGTTCCAAGGTATGGACAACACCAACAAGGAGAAGAACCGGGAAAGCTTGCTGGACAGTCCTGATTCGGGGCTGCCCCCCAGCCCGAGCCCCCCTTTCTACTCCTTGTCTCCGGGCGGAGCTGAGAACAAAGCCGTGGACAAGAATTCCTGCACAGAAATCCTGGATCAGGGGCCCGCGAGAGATGGTCCGGAAGGGAAGCTGGTAAGTTAGGCAATGATTATTATTATTATTATTTTACTTTGGACTTTCTCTCTCTGTGTGCGTCTGTGAATTTGACTTTGCAATTTGCCGGCCTCGTTCAAAGAAACTCAGATTTTAATTTGGATTGCTGCAATCTTTGCAAGTAGTTTCTTGCCGAGGTGGAGGCTCTACGTGCTGTAATAGCTGAACGTGCTTTAGGTGCTGAATCATTGAAAGCAGGAGACGGTGAGTTCTAGTTCCGCCTTAGGCATGAAAGCGGCTGGGTGACTTTGTGCCAATCGCCAGGAGACTGAAAGTTGTAGTCCTGCCTTAGACATGAAAGCAGGCTGGATAACTTTTGGTCAATCACCAAGAGAGGAAGAATTCTAGTCTCGCCTTAAGTGTGAAAACCGGCTGGGTGACTTTAAATCAATCACCAGGAGACTGAGTTCTAGTTTTACCTTAAGCATGAAAGTGGGCTGGGAGACTTTAAGTCAATCACCAGGAGACTGTGAGTTCTAGTTCTACCTTAGGCATGAAAGCCAGCTGGGTGACTTTATGCCAATCACCAGGAGACTGGGAGTTGTAGTCCCGCCTTAGGCATGAAAGGCTAAGGTCTAAGGCACCCTGTTATTAAGCTGGTTATTAAGACCAACTGCCTGCAATTACTGCAGGTTTGAATCTCGCCAGGCTCAAGGTTGACTCAGCCTTCCATCCTTTCTAAGGTAGGTGAAATGAGGACCCAGATTGTGGGGGCAATAAGCTGACTTTGTATAAATATACAAAAGTATGAAGGCTATTGCTTAATGCATTGTAAGCTGCCCTGAGTCTCCAGAGAAGGGCGGCATATAAATCAAATTTAAAAAAAAAAAAATGAAAGCGGGCTGGGTGACTTTGTGCGAATCACCAGGAGACTGGGAATTCTAATCCTGCCTTAAGCACAAAAACCAGTTGGGTAACCTTGAACCAATCTCTCTCTCTCTTAGCCCAACCCACTTCACAGGGCTGTTGTTTTTTGTGGGGTAAAGAGCAAGAGGAAGACGGATTAGATATATTTGCCGCCTTGAGTTATTTATAAAAACGACAAAGACGGGATAAAATTAATAAAAACCAATTGCAACAACTCCATACCATTTGCTTTTCTGGAATGAATTAGCTTGGAAACCGATACTATTGGTGGACTGGTTTGCTGGTTGAACTATCACCATTTCTCATCCAAATTGCAGGCATGGTAATGTTTCTATTATTTTTTTAAAAAAATTTCCCAGATGTCTGATTGCTTGACCATCGGCTAGTCATTAAATACTGAAATATTTGGTTTAATTATGTTTTGCATCCGGAACATTATATATATAGGAATCCAGTTTTGTTCTATTTTCTTATTTGGAAGACGAGTCTCGTTTCACACAACAAGGGTGGAACTCAGCAGGCCAAGTTTCTGCAGGATATTATATTGGCTGGGCCAGTGTGTTTGTGGAAAGTTTCAGGTTCCCAGTCCTCATGGAGGAGAGAGGATGGGAGAGAGTCAAAAGCATGAGGAAGCGTCTAGGTTAACCAAAACGGATTAAGGTTGTGAAATGCTAAGGACAAAGGCGGAACGTGTTATCTCCTAAAATAATTAATTGGGCGGCATCCCAACGCTAAATTAATTAGCAAGCCGTAGTTACGTGTTTTATTACCGTGAGCAAATGCATCTGTAAGTTCTTCACCACACTGAGGACAAGTGTCCTCTGCATTTAGCCACGACCGGAGCAAAATGTGGGCGAGTGGACATTTTTGTCTGTGTGGGTCTGTGTGGAGAACCAGTTGCAATTCATCCATGAGCTCAGAGGAGCTCAGTTCCATGGATTTAACAGTGACAGAGTTGGAAGGGGCCTTGGAGGTCATCTAGTCCAATTTAGGGATTTGAACCGCCGAACTGCCGACCTTTCTGATCGACAAGCTCAGTGTCTTGGCCACTGAGCCACCTACTACAGAAAGTCTACAAATTTCTAAGTACAGAAAGAAAAAGAAAAAAAAAATTAGAATTTTCCAGAGCGCGAGCTTTACTTCTTCCGGCGATCAGATTAAAAAATGAAGAGGCCCTACAGTTTTTTAACCCTAACCCTAAACATCAAAGGAAAAGAAGACTCGGAATATTTTATTCATTTCATTTTATTTGATTTATATACCGCCCTACTCCTGAAGGACTCAGGGCCGTGAACAGGCACAAGATAAAACACATAAAATACAAAAATTTAAGAGCAGAAGTAAAATCGAATTAAATCAATTTAGCCCAAGACAATTTAAAACCCCAGGTTAAGAACAAATTAAAATTTACATTAAAATTTACATTAAATTTTATAACATGGGAACCATTCTACAAATGATTAATTCACAGACTGAGGTTAGCGGAGTGGATTTATGTGATATATAGACTACATGAGAAAGAAAAACTGATGAGTAAATATTTTGATGGTTGTATAATCGATACTATAATGGAAGATAGTATACTTTTCAATAACAATTGATATTATCGCATGTATATTAATATATCAAGATGATGAAGGGAGGAGAACTTGTGGCTCAGAGGTTAATACAACTGCCTAACATGCGGGCAGCCCAAGTTCGAATCCAAGGAAGGGTATAGCTAGCTGATGAGAGCTAAATAGCTTGAAATAGATCTATCCTAGTCTCCCTTTATCAGGAAAATATAAATTTGGTATTTGTATATATTATAATGATTATGATGATGTTTATATGTTAACACTTTGGACACCTAGAAAACACACTGTTCAACAGAGAAATAGAATATGTCATATAAAACGATTAAAAATATTTAACAACAACAATAAAAGAAAGAATTTTCCAGAGTCCGAACTTTACTTGTTCCGGCGGTCAGATTAAAAAATGAAGAGGCCCTACAGTTTTGTTTTTTTTTAATTGTCTTTATGGCAGACTTTCCTTGGGAAAATTGAGGTCTTGGCAGGTCTCCTCCCTTCGGTTGGCTGGCGGAAACTTGCTAATCTGTCCCTCTCTAAACAAACAAAGGAGGAAAAAAACAAAATCTTTGGGTTTTGGATTTGCAACCTCAAGGAACCCCAAGGAATTGATTTCTGTAACACAGAAACCATTGGCTGGCTTGAAAAAGAGCTAGCCAAGATTTAAGGATGTGCTGGATTTTTTATTTTTTAAAAAACCTGTCTCCGGGTTGAGGATCTTGGCGTAAGGATTTTCTGAATCTGTATCCTTCTCGGATCTTCTTAGGAAAAGTCACAAGTTGTGTTTGCGAGTGAATCCCTTACAGATAGTCCTCGGCTTATGACTGCAGTTGGGAGCAGAATTTCCGTTTGCTAAGCAAGGCCTAGGTTTTGTGAAGCGAGTCGCCTCCGATTTCACCTCCTTTTTTCGTCATGGTTCTTAAGCGAATCCCGGCCATCGTTAAGTGACTTGTGCTGCCATTAAGCGAATCTGGCTTCCCATGTTGACTTTTGCTTATCAGAAGCTGGCTGGGAAGGTGGCAAATGGTGATCGCGTGACCCCAGGGTATAGATTACACATAAACAGAGTTGGAAGGGACCTTGGTTTATGGTTTATGGTTTATTTGATTTGTATACCGCCCTACTCCCGAAAGACTCAGGGCGGTGAACAGCCAGCAATAAAATACATAAATACAAAAATTTAAAAAACCAAATAAAATCAAATTAAATCATTTTGGCCCAGACAGATTAAAACACCCCAATAATTTAAAAACAGATTAAAATTTACATATTTAAAAAGGGAAGAGATTAGGCCAAGCCCGCTTTATGGAATAAAAAGGTCTTCACAGCATGGCGGAAGGAGCGCAGATCCGGGATCCTCCGTATCTCCGGGGGGAGCTCATTCCAGACGGTAGGTGCCCCCACAGAGAAGGCTTTCCCCCTAGGGGCCGCCAGTTGACACTATTTGGCTGACGGCACCCGGAGGAGTCCCTCTCTATGAGAGCGTACTGGCCGGTGGGAGGCTATTGGTGGTAGTAGGCGGTCCCGTAAACACCTTGTAGCAGTGGTGGGATTCAGCCGGTTCACACCACTTTGGGAGAACCGGCTGTTAACTTTCTGAGCAGTTTGGCAAACTGGTTGTTGGAAGAAATCATTAGGGCAGAGAACCGGTTGTTAAATTACTTGAATCCCACCACTGCCTTGTAGGTCATCTAGTCCAACCCCCTACCCACCCAAGCAGGAGACCCTACACCATTTCTGACAAATGGCAGTCCATCAGACGAATGCAGCAACCGTCATAAATGCCAAGTGCCCGAATTTTGAACACGTGACCATGGGGATGGGTGACCATGGGCAATGGTTGTAAGTGCGAGAACCGGCAAAAAGTCACTTTTTTCAGTGCCGTTGTAACGCTGAAAGTTCGCTAGCCCTCCTGCGTTGATCCTTCTCTTGATGGCTCCTCCTGGATTTGCCAAAAAAGAGAGTCAAACCTATCAATCAATCAATCAGAATAGAGCTGGGAGGAATTTTGGAGGTCATCTAGTCCAGCCCGCTGCTCAAGCAGAAGAATTTATGCCATATCAGATAAGTGACTGTCTAATCTCTTCTTCAAAAACTCCAGTGATGGAACGCCCATGATTTCTGGTGGCAAGCTGTTCCACTGGTTATTTGTTCTCACTGTTAGGAAGTTTCTCCTTAATTCCAGGTTGCTTCTCTCCTTGATTAGTTTCCATCCATTGTTTCTTGTCCTGCCTTCTGGTGCTTTGGAAAATAATTTGACCCCCTTTTCTTCGTGGCAGTCCCTCAAATACTGCTATCATGTTACCCCTAATTCTTCTTTTTTCTAGACTAAACATATCTAGTTCCTGCAACCGTTCTTCATATGTTGTAGTCTCCAGGCCTTTGATCATCTTCGTTGCTCTTCTCTGGCATCTCCTAGTGGTCTCCCAACCCTGCTTAAATCCAAGCCTGCTTCAGCTTTTCCAAATCAGTCCTCTGCTGCGTCCTTAAGGAAGTCCTCAACCTATGACCAGAATTGGGAGTAGTGTTGCCATTGCTCTTAGCCAGATCCAAGACCTGCAACCATTCTTCGTATGTTTTAGTCTCCAGGCCTTTGATCATCCTAGTTGCTCTTCTTTGCACTTTTTCTTCCCCCAAAAGTCTCAACCTCTTTTTTCATAATGCGGTGACCAAAACTGGATGCAGGATTCCGGGTGGGGGTCTGGAAATCGTGGCCACGAAGGCGTTATCCCTTGCAGGAAGCAGGGGAAAACTTTGCTTGCCTTCCACAACTTCTTTGGAGTGTCCCATTCCCGCTGCCTTTGGCACTGAGCTAAGATTCCTTGGCCTAAGATTGTTTTTATTTTGGGTTGGTGTTTTGTTTTTTCTTTCTTTCTTTCTTTCTTTCTTTCTTTCTTTCTTTCTTTCTTTCTTTCTTTCTTTCTTTCTTTCTTTCTTTCTTTCTTTCTTCATTTTTTTGGCCAGGGGTGCCTCTAGTTCTGGCACCACGTATCGGTTGCATTGCTAGGATTTCAAGCCTTCGTCTGTTTGTGGTTACTGAAATTGTGCCTGGCAGGCTTGCTGTAGAAGTGTGTGGTGTATCTCTGCGTTTAACCCCTCAAGGGTAGCTCGATTCCCGCGGTGGTAGAAATAGAAATTGTGGTTTTTTGGGGGGGAGGGGCACTTTAGATTCACAAGGCTTCCCTGGTTTTTGCCTCTAGCAACTGGAAGATCCAGAACAGAATGAAAAGTCCTGCTCAACCATCGATTTCATATTTAAGTTGCATCGCTGTTCTGCGCTCCTCCTGGTTTGGGTCTCCTCTCTTCTTTGAGCTGCTAAAACCCCTCTGAATTCTCCCCGACTTTTCCTGTATCGGCAGATAAATGTAAAAGGAGCATATACTCCAGAGAGAAAAGAAGTGCTGGTTCTAAAAGGAAATATTAGGGAGAAAAAAAGCTCGTTACTCGTTCCGCACAGAATCCGGAAGACATTCCTGTCAACGTTCAAACAACGCCAAGCAAGGTGCTAGTCCCTAAGAACTTTGCGTATGAGATGCTTTCTGTTTTTTGGTTTTTTTTTTCCAGGCTTTCAGTCACAGCTTTTAATTCAGTGCCGATTTCTCTTATCTTTTTGCAATGAATGTCATTTTGTTCAGGGTTTTATTTTCAGGGATGTGTGATTCTCTCTAGGTTGTCTGATGTTCTTCCTTTCTTCCTCCCTTCCTCCATCCCTCCCTCCTTTTCTGTCCTTTCTTTCTTTCTCTTTGTTTCTTTCTTCCTTCCTTCCTCCTTCCCTCCCTCTGTTTCTGTCCTCCCTCCCTCCTTTTCTGAACTTCCTTCCTTCCTTTCTCCTTCCCTCCCTCTGTTTCTGTCCTTCCTTCCTCCCTCCTTTTCTGTCCTTTCTGTCCTTTCTTTCTTTCTTTCTTTCTTTCTTTCTTTCTTTCTTTCTCCCTCCCTCCCTCCCTCCCTCCCTCCCTCCTGTTCTGTCCCTTCTTTCTTCCTCCTTCCCTCCCTTCATTTCTCTTCTTCCTCCCTCCCTCCTTGTCTTTCCTCCCTCCCTCCTTGTCTTTCCTTCCTTCCTTCCTCCCTTCTTTTCTGTCCTTCCTTCCTCCCTCCCTCCCTCCCCCCCCTCCCTCCCTCCCTCTTTGTCCTTGGAAATTTTTTCTTCTCCAGGCAGTTCAAAGGAAAAATACACCTGCTGCTCTTTAATGTCCTTTCTTTCTGTTTGCACCAGGAAGATTTAGGACGATTGTTGCTCCTGATTGGAGCCCTGAGTCAACACACTCTGCACACATCCAAAACCTGCATTGTTCTCTGTTTCGTTTTGATACTCCCTGGAGTATGTAAACAGCCTTATGCATCTCTGGATACTGATAAAGGCCGCTATCCAGAAAATTCCCATCTGCTATTTCATAAATCTCATGCCAAAATATCATCTTGGGTTTTTTTTTTCCTTCATGCAAATTGCCCCCTGCAGCTGGGAATGCTGCAGCCTTTATGCGTAACCAATTAAAGGGAAGATTTCCAGATGTTTTAGAACAGTATCTCTTAACTTCGGCAATTTTAAAATATGTGGACTTCAACGCCCAGCATTCTCCATGAGCCATGAGGAATTCTGAGAGTTGAAGTCCATCGGTCTTCAAGTTTCCAAGTTCAGAAAACATTTGACTAACCCTAATCTGTTGAAAGTTCAAATGGTCTCTTTAGTCACAAGTGGAAGACTACTGTACAACTACAACTAGTATCAGATTAATAGAGTTGGAAGGGACTTTGTAGGTAATCTAGTCTAACCCCCTGCCCAAGCAGGAGACCTTACACCATTCGTGACAGATGGCAATCCAGTTTCTTCTTGAAAGCTTCCAGGGATGAAGCTCCCACAACTTCCGAAGGCAACTTCTGTTCCACTGGTTAATTGTTCTCACTGTCAGAAAATTCCTCCTTATTTCCAGATTGAATCTCTCCTTGATTAGTTTCCATCCATTATTCCTTGTCTGTCCTTGAGGCGCTTTGGAAAATAGCTTGACCCCCTTCCTCCTCTCTGTGGCAGCCCCTCAAATATTGGAAGACGGCTCTCCTGTCTCCCCTGGTCCTTCTCTTCACTAGACCAGCCAGGCCCAGTTCCTGCAACCGTTCATCGTATGTTTTATCCTCAGGTCCCCTCATCATCCTGGTTGCTCTTCTCTGCACCCTTTCTAGAGTCTCAAACATCTTTTTTTATAGTGTGGTGACCAAAACTGGATGCAGGATTCTAGGTGTGGTCTTACTAAGGCTTGATAGAGTGATATTAGTGTTTATTATTTATTTATTTATTTGTTTATTTAATATAACTTATATGCCGCCCTATCTCCATAGGACTCAGGGCGGCTCACAACAATTAAAACAAACCAATAAAAACATAAAATACATACATAAACAAATATTAAAACCCGTTAAAATAATCGAAACCCCCCTCAGTCCAGGCTAGGTGCCGCGAACAGCCATGTTTTAAATTCGTGGCGGAAGGAACCAGCCGGAGCCTCAGGGGGAGTTGATTCCAACTCTACCTCCCTTGATTGTATCCCAAAATAAAATTTTGTGGGCCTGTCTACATCTGCCTTATGATGCTGAGTGGTTTCTGTAACACGGATGGAATTCAGAGTGGTTTATAAGGACCAGAACGTTGATGGATTTGTTCCCCTTCTTCTATTATTCCTGGTTGATTTCCTGCCTTTCTCTCCCTACAGATTCCTTATGTGTTTCTGAACTCCTACGCTTCTGAAATCAGACCTCGAATGTACCCGGTGTTTTTCGGAGAAAGCATAGAGGTCAACCCTGAGCCGGCACAGGAAATCAGGTAACAAGACAGCTTGCTCTTGGGTGCGCCTTCGGTCTTTCTCCACCTCCTGCAAGAAAAGAAATACAAGTTGCAGAATTTATGGATGGATTTGAGGGCTGTTTTAATGCAATAGTTTTGTGGGAATGAGGAAGGATGGGAAACGATGGCTTGGACTGTGGGGTCCTTGGGGCTCTCTGAGCTTGGTGGTTTTCTTGCAGACGTTTCATGACCCAACTAGGTAGCATCATGAGTGATAGAAGGGAGAAGGATGATGATGATGACTACTATGAGGGTTTTGGTGCTCTCTGAGCTTGGTGGTTTTCTTGCAGAAATTGCATGACCCAACTAGGTAACATCATCAGTGTAAGGAGGGAGGGGTGAGGAGCAGGAGGAGGACTAAGTGGTCCCTGGTGCTCTCCGAGCTTGGTGGTTTTCTTGCAGACGTTTCATGACCCAACTAGGGAACATCATCAGTGTTAGAAGAGAGAGTGGTTTGTGGGTGGGAGGAGGAGGAGGAGGAGGAGGAGGAGGAGGAGGAGGAGGAGGAGGAGGAACTGTGGGGTCGTTGATGCTCTCTGAGCTTGGTGGTTTTCTGACAGACATTTCATGACCCAACTAGGTAACATCATCAGTGCTAGAAGGGAGTGGGGCTTGCTGTTTGTTTATATACAAACAATAAACAATAACCCAATCAAGGAATTACCAAGAAGAGATCAATGCTCCCACCAATACTGACAGGGCAAGTAACTTATATACAAACAGAGAACAAACCCCTCTCCCTCCTAGCAGTGATGATGTTACCTAGTTGGGTCATGAGACATCTACAAGAAAACCACCAAGCTCGGAGATGGACCACTTAGTCCTCCTCTTCCTCCTGCTCCTCCACACACACCCTGCACTGATGATCTTAGCTAGTTGGGTCATGAAACGTTTGCAAGAAAACAACCAAGCTCAGAGAGCTCCAAGGACTCCACAGTCCTAGTCTTCGTCCTCCTCCTCCTCCTCCTCCCCCCAAACCCCACTCCCTTCTAGCACTGATGAAGTTACCTAGTTGGGTCATGAAACGTTTGCAAGAAAACAACCAAGCTGAGAAAGGACCCAACAGTTCAGCCCTGAGTTGCAATTATTCTCTTCTGTTGCTAGCAATGCCTGGACTTCAAAGAGAGGGAGATGAAGGTGGGAAGCACTTAGGTCTTGCATTGCATTTATCTCAAGATTTGAAGCAGAAAATTGGGCCTTGAATTCTGTGCATCAAAATGGGTAGGGAGATAAATGGGCTTGCAACTTGACGCCGCCCCGCTGAAGTCAAATTATCTCCCACGCCTTAAACGTTCCCCCAAAGGGGTCATTGCCAAAGGTAGGGATGGGCTGAAAATATCCCAGCCACATTTTGCAGGGCGGTGTAGCTGCTAACTCGCTGGGAACTTATTTGAAAGATAAATCTGCAAAGAGGCTGCCAACTGTGGGTACCTTTTTTTTTTATTAGTATTATTTTTTCCCCCCAATTGTCTCCTCCACCCAGCCTGGTGTTTTCCCCACCAAATTCTCTGCAGGGCTCTGAACTGAGCTGCAAAACTCATTAAATAGATTGTGTTTCGCCTGCTCTGCTCCGGGCCAAGCCTGGTTGAGGGCGTTGGCAGATGCTAAACGCCAACGCCTGGCGTTTAATCTTTTTATACCAGGGCTGCAGTTGCTTCAGCTACTGCTGATTTTTTCCCAGAGAGAGAAAGAGAGAGAGAGAGAGCGGAGAAGAGAGAGGGGAGAGAAAGAAGAGAGGGAGAGAGAGGAGAGGAGAGAAGAAAGTGAGAGGAGATAAAGAAGAGAGGGAGAGAGGAGAGGAGAGAAAGAAGAGAGAAGAGAGGAGAGGAGAGAAAGAAGCGAGAGAGAGGAGAGAAAGAAGAGAGAGGAGAAAGAAGAGAGAAGAGAGATGAAAAGAGAGAGAGGAGAGAAAGAAGAGAGAGAGGAGAGGAGAGAGAGAGAGGAGAGGAAGGAGAGAGGAGAAGACAGAGAGGAGAGGAAAGAGAGAGGAGAAGAGAGAGAGGAGAGGAAGAAGAGAGGAGAGAAAGGAGTGAGAGGAGAGAGGAGGGGAGAGAGAGAGGAGAAAAAGAAGAGAGAGAGGAGAGAAGAGAAGAGAGAAAGGAGAGAGAGAGGAGAGAAAGGAGAGAGAGAAAGAAGAGAGAGAGGAGAGAAGAGAGAGAGAGACAAGAGAAAGGAAAGAGAAGAGAGAAAGAAGAGAGAGAGAGAGAGAGAGAGAGAGAGAGAGAGAGAGAGACGGAAGCAGCAAATTGCCCACAGCCAGTTTTCTGTTGAAAAGAGCTGTTTTTCATAGAGCAGAAAAGCTTGCTACTTCATTGGCTTTGCCAAAAACTGTCAAAAGCGCCGTTGGTCAACTTGCTAATCATTGAATTATAGAATCGGGAAGGGGGCTCTCGAGGTCATCAAGTCCAACCCGTTGGCGTAGGCAAGGAGACGAAATAAAAGATGGCTAACAGAAGGCTTTCTGGGCTCAGCATGAAGATTATCTGGCAGAGGGGAGCAAACCACCTCCTTAAAAATAGTGTTTCTCAACCTTGAGAACTTTAAGACGGGAGGACTTCAAGTGTTCACGGCATCTTCACGTTGCCAAGATTGACAGACAGTGCCCTCAAAATGTCTTCTGGTTAAGGTTTAGAAATGGGTTAGTTAGTCCAATATTTTCCAATCTTGGCAACTTTAAGATGGATGGACGTCAACTCCCAGAATTCCCCAACCATGGGGAATCGTGGGAGTTGAAGTCCGCCCTCTTCAACTCCCAAAAGTTTTGAAAGCCATGGCTGAGAAACACAGGTTTAGACAATTTTCTAGAACATTCCTGTGGAGAAAGAGGATGGAAGACCAAGCAGAAATAACAGCCCTTCAGAAAAAAACAGGAATAGCTGTTCCAAGCCAGAGAACTTTAGTGGTGTGGCCTACCTCAAGGGCAGACACACCACTGAAGAGACCCTCAGAAGGTTGAGTTTGGAGGTTGAATTTGGGGTTGATACAGCTCACAAAGTTCAATGAGAAGCATTCATCATCATCATCACCAGAGGTCTCGAGGGTGCATTCTAAAAAGGCAACTGAATTTATTTGGGGTTTTTTTTCCGTGAAAATCTTTTGCTTCTCATCCAAGATGCTTCTTCCGTTCTAAGGAATGGTGGGGGATTCTTCAGTTAGAACGGAAGAAGCTTCTTGGATGGGAAGCGAAATGTTTTCAAGGGAAAAAAACCCCAAGAAAGTCCGGTTGCCTTTTGGAAAAGCGCCTTTGGGACAACCAGGACCTGGGTGATTGAGAATCTCTGTAGACTTCACTGGGCCTCTTCTATTCAAACTCTTCTCCAAAGCACCTGAGGTAGGACAAGAAGCAATGGGTGGAAACTAATCAAGGAGAGAAGCAACTTAGAACTAAGGAGGAATTTCCTGACAGTTAGAACAATTCATCAGTGGAACAACTGGCCTCCAGAAGTTGTAAATGCTCCAACACTGGACGTTTTTAAGAAGACGTTGGACCATTTGTCTGAAGTGGTCTAGGGTTTCCTGCCTAAGCAGGAGTTTGGACTAGATGACCTTCAAGGTCCCTTCCAACTATTCTATTCTATTCTATTCTATTCTATTCTATTCTATTCTATTCTATTCTATTCTATTCTATTCTATTCTACTCTACTCTACTCTACTCTACTCTACTCTACAGTCTATTCTACTCTATTCTATTCTATTCTATTCTATTCTATTCTACCCTACCCTACCCTACCCTACTCTACTCTACTCTACTCTACTCTACTCTACATTCTATTCTACTCTATTCTATCCTACTCTACCCTACCCTACCTACTCTACCCTATTCTGTTCTACTTTACTCTACTCTACTCTACTCGATTCTACTCGATTCTACCCTACTCTACCCTATCCTACCTCCTGTACTGTACTGTACTGTACTGTACTGTACTGTACTGTACTCTACTCTACTCTATTCTATTCTATTCCATTCCATTCCATTCCATTCCATTCCATTCCATTCCATTCCATTCCATTCCATTCCATTCCATTCCATTCTATTCTGTTCTATTATCAGTTGATGGTTAGCTGTGACGGATGCTGGCTTAGATCCACCAGGATTTCCCCCTCTCCTCCTTACCTTCTCTTTCCCCTCTCCCAGGTGCAATTCGGAGATCAAGTACAGCTCGGAGAAACACTACCGGGATGACATCTTCTACCACCCCACGCCCACCATCACCACCTACCGAGAGTCCGTCACGGTGGCCCCCAACTGCACTTGGCGCAACTACAAGTCTCAGCTCCTTTTTGAGCCTCGTCAGAAGCCTCTCCGGTATCAAAGCACAACCATCATTTTCCCCAAACGTGCCAGAAACCTTTACCGGACCACGCTCAACTACCAGCTGGGCTGTGCTAAGCGGTGGTTCGCCTCCAGCGTCCAACTCGCCTTGTGCGAGGACAACAACACCTACCTGACGCATCCGGAGAACTTGTCCTAGGCTTTCTGGAAGGTCGGGCTAGGCTACACCGTCCACCTATGGCATTGGTCCACCTCTTGGAGACACGTTTATGGACTTCATCATCCCTCGGCTGAAGGCATCTCAGAGACGTCCGTCCGCAGGGTTACAATTGCATCCTTTGCCGACTCGATTGTGGGCCCTGCCAAGTGTCTTTCACACTTCCAAGAACCAGTTCGAGGAGAGAGCGTCCTCTGAAAATGTTATTTATGTAGCACTTAAATGCCGCTTTTTAATCCAGAAGGCTGTCTTTAGTACTTTGCTATTTAAATCTCTCTAAAGTATGAAACTTTTTTGAAGATTTCCCTGGTGCTTTTAGGAGGTTTTTTTCCCCTTGGAAAAAAAGTATTATCCAAGAATCTCATTGGCCAATCAAGCAATCATCATCATCATTTAATGACCCCATAATTCCTTGTGGGGTGGAGTCTGGGCAACTGAATGGAACTAGCAGAGTGTTTGAATGGCCGGATGCCTTTCCTGTTGCCAGTGCAGAGTTTTGTTCATTCTCATCGTGCCCAGAGAGAGAAAAACACCCGCCTCTACCTAGGATCGAACTCACCGCCTCCTGATTGTGAGGCGAGAGCTCTGCCTCTAGGCCACCGCGCCACTCATTGGCCAATTGAGCAGTCTAAGTGTTGATTTCATCTGGGGGATATTATTGGAAAGTGTCAAGATCACCATGATGAGATTAACACATAAAATGGAGGAATTTTACGCAAGAATTATGCATGATAAGCTTTTCAGGGGTGGAGCCAACAGTTGTCTTGGACCAAATGTCTATTCCCCCCCAAAAAAACATTCTGTGCAAAAAAGCGTTTCAAATTCATAATTTCAAGAGTTTGCCTCTCTAAAACGTCTGGGAAGGATTTTCAGAGGAGAACCGGAAGTGAATGCATGGAAACCCGAAGGAGAAATGACTTCACATTGCCAGCCGTTAGGTAACCAAAGAACCGGAAGAAGGGAAAAAAAAAAACTTTGCATATCCTCCGCAACCATCTCCTTGCTATTATATTTCCTGCTTTTAAAGATTGGGATTTTCAGCATTTTGAATGCTGCAGAAATCCGCACCACCATTAGAAGTAGCAAAACAAAGAGAGATACTGATTTGATCTTTCTCCGTCGGCTTTAAAACAAACCAAACCAAACCAAAGAAAAAAAGAAGCTTTAGAAAGGAAATGAAATCCAAATGAATCTTTTGGGGTGATCTGAAATTCAGAACGTCGGAGAAATTTTTAACCATGAATGATGGTTAAAATAACTGGCTTGGTGAACGATGGCCAATGCAGTTTTAAATTTTCAATTTGTGGGGTATTTAAGACTAGAGCAATGGAAACAAGAGGAGATATTAGAAATGTGTGTGGTTGCTAGGTGGAAGATTATAGAGAGGCCTCAGTTTCCCAGAAATGGTTCAGGAAATAAATCATTGTGGATAGTCCTTGACTTACGGCCACAGTTGGGAGCAGAACTCTCCATTGCTAAGCAATGTTCAGTGAATTGTGCCTGATTGACGACCTTTGTGCCACCGTTATTAAGTGAATCCCTGCAGTTGTAATGTCAATCATGTGGTCGTTAATCGAACAACCCAACTTCCCCTCCCCCCCCATTGACTCTGCTTGTGGGAAGCAAAGCCAGGAAAGTCACAAACATCGATCCCCTGACCAGAGACACTGCAACCAGGGCGGTCGTAAATGCGAGGAACGGTTGCGAGTCACTTTCGTAACTCTGGATGGCCTTTCCAACCGTTTCGGAGCCCATCGGGGTCCCCCGTAGTCACAGACACAGCCCCAAACAAATTGTGCTGCTTTAGAGACTGAAAAAAGCGGCCCTCCGAAGAATTTAAACCAAGTCTTTGCGTTTAAAAATTTGCATTATTTGAAGGGTGGTGGAGAAAAAAGACACCGATATGAACGGGAGGTTTCCCAGGATCGGACTGCAGCTTTTTTTTTTCTTTTTTGCTTTTTTTTGGGGGGAAAGGAATAAAATCATCCTTCAGCTGCGGCGAAGTTGCTTTTTGAAGAACCAAGCTGACAAGATTGGGGAAATCCAAGGCTTCCTGCCAAGGAGCTGAAATTCTCCCGTTTGTTTTCCTCCCTTGCATTCCTCTTCTTCCGTTTCTCACAAGGAGCGAGCCTGCTCAGGCCCTACACCCTCACCCAGGTGGTTTAGATTAGACCCCCCCCTCTCCTTCCCCCCCTCCCCCGTGCAAAATATCCAGCGGGAAAGATGGCAAACCCGTTGCAATGGGTCGAATGCCAGTTTCTGCACCCCATTGCATCCAAGGCCAGTTCTGAGTGGAGAGTTTTTTTTTTCTCTTGGGCCGATGCAACTCGGTTGGACGTAGCCCCAAATCTCACAATTCAGGAGCTCGGAGGGTGGATTTGGGGCGTGTTTTCAGCTGAAGGGCCTTTTTTTTTTTTTTTTTTTTTGCAGCTGTAGAAAGTAGACTTTCTACAGCTACCAGCCCAACATTTCTGTTGCTAAGTGAAACATTTGGTGAAGTGAATTTTTTCCCCATCTCATGACCTTTCTTGTGACTTATTTAAGTGATTAATTTAGTAATCCGGTTGTTAAGTGAATCTGGTTTCCTCGTGGACTTTGCTGGGCTGAAGGTCACAAAAACAGTAATGGTTACAGAGTTGGAAGGAAGGGACCTCGGAGGTCATCTAGTCCAACCCCCTGCTCACACAGGAGACCTGTACTAGGGATTCGAACCGCTGAACTGCTGACCATTCTGATCGACAAGCTCAGTGTCTTAGCCACTGAGCCACCTAATCAGGCAAAAGGGGGATCGCGTTGCAACCGTCATAAATGGGAACCAGTGGTCAAGCAACGAAGATGATTAGGGAACTGGAGGCTAAAACATATGAAGAATGGTTGCAGGAACTGGGTATGTCTAGTTTGATGAAGAGAAGGACCAGGGGAGACAGGATAGCAGTCTTCCAATATCTCAGGGGCTGCCCCAAAGAAGAGGGAGTCAAGCTATTCTCCAAAGCACCTGAGGGCAGGACAAGAAGCAACAGGTGGAAACTAATCAAGGAGAGAAGCAACCTGGAACTAAGGAGGAATTTCCTGACAGTTAGACTAATTCATCTGGACTTGCCTCCAGAAGTTGTGAATGCTCCAACACTGGGAGTTTTTAAGAAGAGGTGGGATAACCATTGGTCTGAAGTGGTGTAGGGTTTCCTGCCTAAGCAGGGGGATGGACTAGAAGACCTCCAAGGTCCCTTCCAACTCTGTTATTCTATTCTATTCTATCTAAATTTTGATCACTTGATTTACAGAGATGCTTCAATGGTCATAAGGGTGAAAAATGGTCACGGATCCCTTATTTTTCAGCCCCGCCATAACTTCAAACGGTCACTAAAGGGACGGTTGTATGTGGAGGATCACCTGTCAATGGATTGCAGCCTGCTTGCCAAAAGCAAGGATTCTTGTAGGAAAAGGAGCCTGGATAGCTCAGCAGACTAATGCATTGTAATTTAACTCCAGCTGTCTGCAATTAGTAAGTTCGAATCTCACCAGGCTCAAGGTTGACTCGGCCTTCCATCCTTTCTAAGGTAGGTAAATTGAGGACCCAGTTTGTGGGGGCAATAAGTTGACTTTGTATAAATATACAAAAGTATGAAGGCTATTGCTTAATGCATTGTAAGCCGCCCTGAGTCTCCAGAGAAGGGCGGCATATAAATCAAATTTAAAAAAAAAATCAGATATTATGCTGGTGAAGTCTTGCTTGAGTGAATGGGCTGGTTTTGGCTCAGTTGCATTGTTGATCCTTGGAGATGTTCGTTGCTTGGATTTTCCCAATCTTGTCAGCTTAAGTTTTCAAAAAACAACTTTGCCACAGCTGAAGGATGATTTTATTTCTTTCCCCCCCAAAAAAAGAAAAACTGCAATCCGATCCTGAGAAACCTCCCATTCGTATCAGCATGTTTTTCCACTACCCATGCAAATTTTGAACGCAAAGTCCTGTGGCTTGGCTTAAATTCTTTGGGGGGCACTGTTTTAAGGTGGCATAATTCTGTCATTTAGTTTGGGGTGTGTGTGTGTGACCACGGGGACCCCGATGGGCTCCCAAGATGGTTGACAAGGCCATTCGAACTTACCTAGGCATCAAATAATAGTCACATTGGTCGTGAAGCTACGGTGTACAAAACCAGGTTGCAGGTTTGACACAAGTTGGATGCATCAAACCTAAGATGTTTTATGGATATTTTTAAGCAAAGCTCTTTCAGAAGAAGGGTTGATAACTGGTTAGTAGGTTTTCAATCTGGTTATGTCTGATGCGACACCAAATTGTCAATTGGATTCTAGGTTAGATCACAATTTTCGGACATAACGGATGAATCGTAGATGACTCTTTGCACTCCTGATAACTATCTCAAATCGTAGCAACATGTTGGTTCTCTTCTAACCCCAAGCTGACATTTGCAAAACTCTTTGGTTTGCGTGCTGGGTTCAGATCCAGTGTTTGGACGTCCAACCTTGTCGTAGTAAAGGTGTATTACGTCTGAACGATTTGTGGCTCTGAATAGCCTTCATCAAGCATCGTTGTAGTGTTAGAAAGTTGACGTTAAAACGTAAGCGTGCGAACGTGGTGCGGGAAGCTGATTGGGTAGTCAGATGTGGGACGATAGAGAATAAAAGGGCTTGGGATTTTAGGTCTGTAATTATGATGTCATAGCTCTACTCTTCCTGAATGCTAGTGAAAGTATTTTTGCTGTTTTATGTATTACAATAAGGCCGTGTTTTTCAAACTGGACAACTTTGAAGAGGTGTGGACCTCAACTCCCAGAATTCCCCCGCCAGCAAAGAATTCTGGGAGTTGAAGTCCATCCCTCTTCAAAGTTTCCCAGTTTGATCAACACAGGGATAAGGCATTTTGCGGTTCCTTTTTTATTTTTATATCTCTATAAATGTATATATATTCCTCCTGTTGCATAATGTCTGACTAACAGAAATAATTTAAGGATTGTCAAAGGCGTTTAAACACGTATCTAGCTTTAATAAAACGAGGAGAAAAAAAAAATCCCGATTTTGGATAGCTCGGCTGTGATTTCACGAACATACAATGACACCTTTAATCGTGTCCAGATGGAAGTAATAAATTAACACATTCGAATTAGCCCTGAAAAGCTCATTGGACTGATCTCTTGAGGTTCATTTCGGGGAATAGTCTGCCAGTCTTGTAGCCAGACCATGTTTGATGTGTACTTTCCCCTCCCTGAATCAAGGAAAACGTGGGAGGGAAGAAAAAACAGAAGCTTGGAAATGCAAGGGGCAAATTTCTAAATTTGCCAAGTAGTACCAAGCTGTGTGTTGTTTTGGGTTGGTTTTTTTTTTTTTTTTTTTTTTTTTTTTTTTTGCTTTGGAGGATTATTCAGAAAGCCTCTCCTCTTGGAAGATGCGTTTATCTATTCTTCTTGGGAGTAGAAACCATCCAATTATCTGGAATTTGCAAAGCTCCCCCTTCGTGAAGTTTGTAAAATAAGACCTCGACAAGCCACCGCAGACAGCTCAAGATGCAGGGTGGAAATCTGCCCATTAGCCATTTTAATAAATACGCTTCTGGCCTATTTTGAGGGTCTGAACATGTGGGATTTGGGTTACAAGGAAAACAAACCCAGGTTATCCTGTGGGAAAACGTGAATGGCAGTTTTCCTTCATTCCCTTCTTGCCTAAGCAACATCAAAGCCAGGTTAAAAATAGCTTGGTCTTCAAAAAATCCATGCTGGAAAAAAAATTCAGAGTCATTCCCAGCTCATCTGTATGCCTGAAAGGGGTTCTACTATTATCCTGAATCCTGCAGGATTAAAATTGGTGCAAATATTTAGGGCGAGACTGTTTGAATATTTGAATTGAATAGGTCTAGTTTAAGGAATTGGGAATCTCTAGTCTAGTGAAAAGAAGGACTAGGGGAGACATGATAGCAGTGTTTCAATATCTGAGGGGCTGCCCCAAAGAAGAGGGAGTCAAGCTATTCTCCAAAGCACCAGAGGGCAGGACAAGAAGCAATGAGTGGAAACTCATCAAGGAGAGAAGCAACCTAGAACTAAGGAGAAACTTCCTAACAGTGAGGACAATTAACCAGTGGAACAGCTTGCCTCCAGAAGTTGTGAATGCTCCAACACTGGAGGTTTCTAAGAAGAGATTGGACAACTATTTGTCTGAAATGGTATAGGGTTTCCTGCCTAAGCAAGAGGTTGGACTGGAAGACCTCCAAGATCCCTTCCAACTCTGTTATTCTGTTAAATCCTGGGATGGAATGTAGAGCAGGAAGTTGAGAAAGCGTTCTGGTGTATCTAGTTTAATGAAAAGAAGGACTAGGGGTGACATAATAGCAGTGTTCCAATATCTAAACAGCTGCCACAAAGAAGAGAGAGTCAATTTATTCTCCAAAGCAGTGGTCCCCCAACCTTTTGGGCATCAGGGACTAGGTTCCGTGGAGAGGGTTTTTTCCACGGATTGTAGGGAGCATAGCTTTGCGTACTGCCTGCATCCCGTGGATGGGCCTTCACTTGTTTGTGTTGCCTGGTTTCTGGCATGCCATGGCCCAGTGCCAGTCCACAGGCTGGGAGTCGAAGACCCCCTGCTCCAAAGCACCTGAAATCAGGACAAGAAGCAATGGGTGGAAACTAATCAAGGAGAGAACCAATCTAGAACTAAGGACAAATTTCCTGGGGGTGAGAACAATTAACCAGTGAATGGCTCCGCTCCAGAAGTTGTGGGTGCTTCATCACTGGAGGTTTTTAAGAAGAAACTGGACAGCCATTTGTCCTTCATGGTATAGGGTCTCCTGTTGAGCAGAGGGTTGGACTAGAAGACCTCCAAGGTCCCTTCCAACTCTGTTATTCTGTTAATATCTGATTGCAAGCTGGGGTGAAGCAGACCGAGTTATGCAATACTATTGCACTATGTTTTATGCTGGATAAACTGGAAAGATTATTAACTCAGGCCTAACATCCAGAACAAAGCAGTCCTATAAAATCTTTTACATTTTTTGCATGTAGCATTCACATTCTCTGGGAGATGACAGAAACCCTTGATATTTTCCACCTGTTTGTCTCTTGTGGCCCAAGGAATGATTTGGCATTTTTTTTCCCGTTTTGGGGGTCATTTGTTCCCCTTCTTGATCAAAAATCATCATTTCAAAACGTTTGTGTTTCTACAAATTTGTTTTCTGTTGTGGGAACAGCCCAACCATTTGATCCAGGGCTGAAATTCAAAATTTTTCCCCACCGGTTCTGTGGACATGGCTTGATGAGTGTGGCTTGGTGGGCATGGCAGGGGAAGGATACTGCAAAGTCCCCATTCCCTCCCCGCTCCTGGGGGAAGGATATTGCAAAATCCCCATTCCCACCCCACTCCTGGGGGAAGGATATTGCAAAATCCCCATTCCCTCCCCACTCCTGGGGGAAGGATATTGCAAAATCCCCATTCCCACCCCTCTCTGGGGCCAGCCAGAGGTGGTATTTGCCGGTTCTCCGAACTACTCAAAATTTCCGCTACCAGTTCTCCAGAACCTGTCAAAACCTACTGAATTTCACCCCTGATTTGATCTTGTGTTAAAGAATGAGAGACAGAGAGAGATCAATAAAAAGCGGAATTAAATTAAAAATTCCACAAAGCAGAATGTTTTATTCTTCAAATCTCATTGCATCCACTTTATCAATTCGTTGGACCTTTCTAACTAAGTCTGAAAATCCTGGCTAGAATTTGGTCATATTTAAACACCATAGAAATGTTATGACTTTGGGATTATTATTATTTTTTTAAAATTTTTGGAAGTGTGCAATTTCGACAAATAGCAACAGAAACAGCCGGGCTAAATTTGGGAGTCACTTCACTCCAGACGTGGATATAAATCCAATTCGGAACTAACTCCTCCCTCCCCCCTTGGGCTTCACGGCAAGATCTGAAACATTTTTCTTTAAACTTCATAAACGAGACCACATGTTGCCGTATTAAATATCCCGATGGCTGGTCCTTGTAGCTTGCTGCAGGTTGCTGGGTTTTAACCTTGAAAAAGGGAAAAGGCAGCCCTTGAATTGAATTACAGCCTCGGCCGCCCCAGCGTTAAGGGCTGGGTTGAGTTAAGGGAGCGACCTGTGCTTAAGATCAGAGAGAAATCAAATGAGGAGTGACTTGGTGGTCTCGGCTTGGAGGTTGCCGATGAATATGCAGTGCAGGATGGGATGTGTTTGCAATTAGGGGAGGAGGAGGAAAAGAAGAAGAAGAATGAAAATGAGAAGAAGAAGAGAAAGGAGGAGGAGCAGGAGGAAAGGAGATGGAGAAGAAGTGAAGGAAAAATGGAAAAGGTGAAGAAGTAGAAGAAAAGGAAGAGAAGAGGAAGTAGAAGAAGAGGAGAGGAGATGGAGAGGAAGAGGAGGAGAGATGGAAAAGGTGAAGATGTAGAAGGAAAGGAAGGGGAGAAGAGGAAGAGGAGGAAGAAGTCAAAAGTGAGGAGGAGGAGAAGAGGAGGAGGAGGAGGAGGAGGAGGAGGAGAAGAAGAAGAAGAAGAAGAAGAAGAAGAAGAAGAAGAAGAAGAAGAAGAAGAAGAAGAAGAAGAAGAAGAAGAAGAAGAAGAAGAAAGAAGACTACTGTAGGGTCCTTGATGCTCTCTGAGCTTGGTTGTTTTCTTACAGATGTTTCATGACCCAACTAAATAATATCATTAGTGTTAGAAGAAGAAGGTTCAAAAGTAGCCCTAACCATGGTGAAGAAAACAATGGGATGGAGTTAACTAACTTTAAAAGCAGCCTTAAACCTGAGGACAAGGAGAAGAAAAGGAGTTATTCCATTTATAATCTTCCACTTTGCCTCTGACTCATATTCCTACTCTTCCCTCCCAACTCCAATAGAAGAGAAAAGGTGTTGAGCACCTACTGAGGACCATTAAAGCACTGTAAAAGTTGACTAGGGGATGCGGTGGCTCAGTGGCTAAAGCCGCTGAGCTTGTCGATCGAAAGGTCGGCAGTTCAGCAGTTCGAATCCCTAGCGCCACGGAACAGGGTGAGCTCCCGTGACTAGTCCCAGCTTCTGCCAACCTAGCAGTTCGAAAGCAGGTAAAAAATGCAAGTAGAAAAATAGGGACCACCTTTGGTGGGAAGGGAACAGCGTTCTGTGTGCCTTTGGCATTGAGTCATGCCGGCCACATGACCACGGAGACGTCTTCGGACAGCGCTGGCTCTTCGGCTTTGAAACGGAGATGAGCACTGCCCCCTAAAGTCAGGAACGACTAGCACGTATGTGCCAGAGGAACCTTTACCTTTAAAAGTTGACTCTTGTTTATCGTTCTTCTCGGCTGGGCATGAAAACATAGAAGACCAGAAATGGTCATTGGAAATATTCTGCGTGGCTCTGAAAGGTTTATTTGAATCCCCACCTCCAAAATGGTGGTATATTGACCACAGGTTCTGAATGAGAACATTGTCCTGATGCTTCCAGGTGTGAACCTTTGAAATGACCCATGGAAACATTTTTTTTTAAAAAAAAAAAAATTGGCCCTGAAAAATGAAGGCTTCTTCTTTAGCCCGTCCTGAGCCATAGCCTTCTTGAAACATAGTCTTCATTCATTCCCTCTGCTGGAAAGGAAGCAGTCTCTTCAATGTCCAACTCAACATTTGTTTATCTTCAAGGCTTCTATGGCTGTTCTGTCTTGTAGAACACGACTCTGGGTGGCTCACAATGGTAATAAAATCCTAGTGGTAAAAACGAGGGGGGGGGGAAAAACCCTCCAAGTTACTGGTCAAACATCTACATTCCTTTATCTATACAGGTGTTTTCAAGGTTGACAACTTTTAAGATGTGTGGACTTCAACTCCCAGCCATATCTTAAAATTGCCAAGGTTGAGAAACATGGATATATATAATTCCCAGAATTCTTAGTGCTGTTTTACAACATTTACTAAATGCCAAATATATATATATATATATATATTCAAATTTTTTCCCTACCAGTTTTGTGGGCATGGCAGGGAAAGGATACGGCAAAATCTCCATTCCCACCCCACTCCTGGGAGAAGGATATTGTAAGATCTCCATTCCCATCCCACTCTGGGGCCAGCCAGAGGTGGTATTTGCCGGTTCTCCGAACTACTCAAACTTTCCGCAATCTCCAGAACCTGTTAGAACCTGCTGGATTTCATCCCTGATATATATATATATATATCCCTCTCTGTCTGTCTGTCTGTCTACCTGCCTGCCTGCCTGTCTATCCATCTATCTATCCATCCATCCATCTCTCATCTATCTCTATTACATACATACATACATTCATACATACATACATACATACATATCTCACTTCCTCATACTGTTAATTTCTTCTAAATTGCTTGAATGAAACAAAAATGCAGCTTTTTTTATCCCTGCAACTTGAGATGTTTTTTTCTTTCTTCTTTTCAGCCACAAAATTCTAAAAACTATTTTTATGCAATGTCTGGTTTCACCTTTGACCCCTTCTCTCTGTGGACAATTGTGTGAATCTGCAAACAGTGTAACAGCAACACCTAGTGACTGAATACAAGAGTTGGAACAACACACTTACTCAAAAGGGTGGGGCGGGGAATACATTTTTTACACCTGTCAAGTCTGATGTGTTTATTTCAAAGCAAATCACATCCAGAAGTGTGGACTTCAACTCCCAGTATGACTGGCTGGGGAATTCTGGGAATTGAAGTCCATTCCTGCTGGCTGGGGAATTCTGGGAGTTGAAATTCACATTTTTTAAAGTTGCTGAGTCTACAAAACACTCTGTTGGATGGATTGAACAGTTTTTTTTGAAAAGGATACCAATACACTATTCCTATTTATGCTTGATACGTTCCAGAAACTTCTGCCATCTTTTCCCCATCATTTTTCAGTGGTCCCTAAAAAATTAAGGTATGCAAAACATTAACATCCTGTCATTAAGCAAGGCGTCCGTGCAATCCCGGCCCTCCCCATTGCAGTCAATATTCAGGAGTGTGGCAGGACGTCAAAGGGTGGGAAAAGCCCTGAATTGCTGAAAGAATGGTCATAAGTCAAGGACTACCTTTTAACAGATTAACAGAGATGTAAAGGACCTTGTGGGTCATCTAGTCCAACCCACCACCCAAGCAGGAGACTGTACACCCTTTCTGACAGATGACAGTCCAGTCTCTTCTTGAAAGTCTCCAGTGATGAAGCTCCCATAACTTCTGAAGGCAACTTCTGTTCCATGGGTTGATGGTTCTCACTGTCAGAAAATTTTCTCCTTATTTCCAGGTTGAATCTCTCCTTGCTCAGTTTCCATCCATTCTTCCTTCTCTGACCTTCGGGTGCCTTGGAAAATAACTTGACCCCTTCCACTCTGGAGCAGCCCCTCCAATATTGGAAGACTTGTCTCCTGTCTCCCCTGGTCCTTCTCTTCACTAGGCTAGCCATGCCCAGTTCCTGCAACTGTTCTTTGTATGTTTTAGCCTCCAGTCCCCTCATCATCCTGGTTGCTCTTCTCTGCACTTTTTCTAGAGTCTCTACATCTTTTTTATAGTGTGATGACCAAAACTGGATGGAGGATTCTACCTGTATGATTCAGTTGTTGGCCAGTTTGATTTTTAATCACTATGGGAAGTGATTTGTGGAATTTGAAACTGGTTTACATCTCTTAATGTAAACCAGTCACTTCGGAGCACACCTCTGTCAATCTGCAGCATATAATCTCTCTCTCTCTTCCCCCCTCCCTCTCTCTCTCTCTCCCTCCCTCCCTCTGATTAAAATTGACATAAATTCTGGGTTGTGTAAACACTCTCTGTGGCGAGTGATTTATCGGTTGGCCCGATTCCCAACGGATATTCGTCTCATCACGATAGCTCTGCCTTCCCGAGTGAAGAGATATATCAATTTAACACTCCTTGGGGCCTGAACAGATGGAGGAGAGAGCGAGAGCTGTTTTCTTACTACCTCTGCTGTTTTGGGGGGGGGGCACAGGAGCAGATTCCCACCCTCCAGCTGGGACTCCCGAGCCCGGGAAAAGCTTTTGAAGCTACTCCTAGAACAATAGGCGGACGTTTCTGGCTCGACCACCCAAGCTCTTTTCATGCCCTGCCAAAAACAGCTCCTTGGACTCTCTCGGAGGATTGTTGTTAAGGATCGCTTCGAATGTCGTGGCAAACACCCAAGGCCGACTTCTTCTGGAGGGAGGGAGGAGGAAATACTTCCAGGAGCGAGGAATTTAAGCAATGCTACCTGCTCTGCTCAGGAGCCAAGGACATGGTGGACCAAATCCAGCTCTTCTTAACAGAATTAGAAAGGACCTTATAGGTCATCTAGTCCAACCCCCTGCCTAACCAGGAGATCCTACACCATTTCTGACCAATGGCAGTCCAATCTTTTCTTGAAAGTCTCCAGGGATGAAGCTCCCACAACTACTGAAGGCAACTTCTCTTCCATCGGTTGAGTGTTCTCACTGTCAGAAAATTTCTCCTTATTTCCAGGTTATTATTATTATTATTATTATTATTATTATTATTATTATTATTAATCATATTTCTATGCCGCCCACTCTCCGAGGACTCTGGGCAGCTTACACCAAAGACAGTATACTAAATAGCATATTGCCCCCCAACAATCTGGGTCCTCATTTTACCCACCTCAGAAGGATGGAAGGCTGAGTCAACCTTGAGCCGGTGAGATTTGATCCGCTGATCTGCTGAACTAGCAGTCAGCTGAAGTAGCTGCAGTACAGCACTCTAACCACTGTGCCACCTTGGTTCTCTGGAGGTTGAATCTCTCCTTGTTCAGTTTCCATCCATTGTTCCTTGTCTGGCTTTCAGGTGCTTTGGAGAATAGCTTGACCCCCCTCCTCCTCTCTGTGGCAGCCCCTCAAATAACGAAAGACGGCTATCCTGTCTCCCCTGATCCTTCTCTTCACTAGACTAGCCATGCCCAGTTCCTGCAACCGTTCTTCATATGTTTTAGTCTCCAGGCCTTTGATCGTCTTAGATAGATTCAGATTAACAGAGTTGGAAGGGACCTTGGAGGTCATCTAGTCCAACCCCCCACCCAAGCAGGAGACCCTACACCATTTCTGACCAATGGCAGTCCAATCTTTTCTTGAAAGTCTCCAGGGATGAAGCTCCCACAACTTCTGAAGGCAGCTTCTGTTCCATCGGTTGAGTGTTCTCACTGTCAGAAAGTTCCTCCTTATTTCCAGGTTGAATCTCTCCTTGTTCAGTTTCCATCCATTATTTCTTGTCTGGCCTTTGGGTGCTTTGGAAAATAGCTTGACCCCCTCCTCTCTGTGGCAACCCTTGAGATATTGGAAGACTGCTCTCCTGTCTCCCCCTGGTCCTTCCCTTCACTAGACTAGCCAAGCCCAGTTCCTGCAGCCGTTCATTGTATGTTTTAGCCTCCAGGCCCCGCATCATCCTGGTTGCTCTTCTCTGCACTCTTTCTAGACTCTCAACATCTCTTTTATAGTGTGGTGATCAAAACTGGATGCAGTACTCTAGGTGTGGCCTTACTAAGGCTTGATAGAGTGATATTAGTAACCCCCTTGATCTTGAGTCTTCAACAGGTTTCTGGTTCAAATTCCAAAATTGAAGCGGATCCCACCAGAACTGGTTTTGCGGATATTCCTTTTGGGGTTGTCTAATGCAATGTTTCTCAACCTCAGCCAATTTAAAATGGGTGGATTGCAACTCCCAGAATTCCCCAGCCAGCCATGCTTGGAGGGGGAGGGGGATACAGAAGGCTTGAAGTCCATCACCAGATGCGGGAGCAGCTGGGAAGATCTCCCCATTGAAAGGTGCTTGGAGGTACAAAATTTTCCCCTCAAAATAATAATGCATACAGAGCACTGGTGGGTTGGGAGGCTCCGCCCATCTACCTGGACACTTCTGCACATGCGTAGAAGCTTCTGCACGTGCTCAGAAGTGCCATGTGCACAAGCGAGAGTGCATCTGTGCACATGTGAACCGGTAGCAATGGGATTTCGAACCCGCCCCTGACACAGAGCCCAACAGGTGAACCGTTCTGAGTTAAGAACTTCCTGGGCCATGATTGTAGGACTTAAATAGAGAAAAGGTGGCCTGGAGCAGCCAGAGGAGAAGGTAAGATGGTTAGACAGGTCCCACTTACATGTGAGACAGATGACCCCATGTTTAAAAATCCGTTGAGTTGGTTGAGACCTTCTGAGATAGCTGAAACATTCGGCAGCATCTGTCCTTCACTGAGGTGATGAAGTTCCTCTTTTTTTCCACTCAAAAGAGGTCCATCAAGGAATGTCCTGGATAGTTTTTTTTTTTTTTTTTTTTATTTATATGCCACCCTTCTCCGGAGACTCAGGGCGGCTTACAATGCGTTAAGCAATAGCCTTCATACTTTTGTATATTTTATACAAAGTCAGCTTATTGCCCCCACAAACTGGGTCCTCATTTCACCTACCTTAGAAAGGATGGAAGGCTGAGTCAACCTTGAGCCTTGGAGAGATTCGAACCAGCAGAAATTGCAGGCAGCTGTGTTAATAACAGGGTGCATTAAACCACTGTACCATCAAGGCTCTTTTTGAAATCTTCTGATATCTCTTGGTTCATTGTTTTGAGTCCTGAGGTCAACCGTACATTCATTGAGTCTTCTTCCCAATGTTTGTCCTACCGAGAATCCAGAATGTTGTTATTGGTGGAAAATGGGCATCAACTTGTGAGGAAGATAAAGGTGAAGATACCTCTGATTTTGGGCATGTAGCATTTGCTGCCTCTGGTAATGCAGTTGGGGTAGAAGATGCAAAACAGACACCTGAGTTGGTTACAAGGTCTGGTGCCCATGTTGGCATCATCATAGCTGTTTTTTCTTCTCGAAAATCTGCTTCAGGTGGACACTGTATGCAAATCTAGGCCTGGCGTCCATTCCTTTAGAAGATGGAGGGTCAGGGGGGAGGGTCAGTATGGGAGGAAAAAAATGGGGAACCTCTCCTGATGGAACCATGCCTAGTGGTGTTCTGCTTTCAAAAGCAGCCTGTTCCTTAACTCTGAACCTAATTCTGGACCTCAGTCAGGGGAAGTGGGCAGGGTTGGTAAACATAACATAGCGGGACCACCCAAGGCGAGAGCAGCATCCATCTCAGGTGGCTTCAATGATGAAGTTTAGCAGAACATCCATCACTCCCATCCAGTCTTTCCTTTTCCCAAGACCGAAAGGCAGCCGAGGGAGAAAACAGCCACATTTGGGGGAAGAAAACGAGATATTAGGGTTCCCCTTGGTGAGAAAAACCCATTACTTGAGCACTGCAAAGAGGCCCATCCAGGGGTGAAATGCTACCGGTTCGCTCCGGTTCAGGCAAACCGGTAGTAAAAAAAATGCTTTAAGAAAACAAACAAAGGTTTTGAGGATCGTGCAGCACAGCTGTGATCGTCGGAATCTTTTTTTAACTTTTCTAAAGCATTTTTTTTTTTTACTACCTATTCACCTGAACCGGTAGTAAAAAAAAAATGCTTTTAAAACTAAAAAATAGTTGGCCAAGCCCACCCAGTCACATGACTCCACCACCAAGCCACACTCACCAAGCCACGCTCACAGAACCGGTAGCAACAAATTTTGCATTTCACCACCGGCCCCATCTCACAGGGACTTTGGTCAAGTGTTTCCTGTTATTTGTGATCATTGCCAGTTAAAAACCGAAGCTTTTTCTTTAAAAAAAAAATAAAAATAAAAATAAATTAAAATTATTTCACAGGCCAGAGGCCAGAATTAGCTGGGAAAGGTAGAATCAGATCATCTTGCCGCTTTTTATTTCAAGGAAACAAAAAAATAAAAATAAAAATTTGCTTTTGTCCTTTGGGGTGTCCGATGACTTTCTCGCTGTGAAGTTTTGGTGGCCACAGGTAACTCCTGAATCAGGGGTGAAATGCTACTGGTTCGCACCGGTTCACATGAACCAGTAGTAAAAAAATGCTACTGGTATTTCCAACGATCAGCTGTGCCACGCGATTTGTTTTTGCTAGAATGCATAAAACCTACTTTCTAGCAAATCTAAATCGCGTAGCAAAGCTGTTCCCCCCAGCTGTTCTACTTACCTTCTTAAGCCTCCTTTTTCTGCGCAAAGCATGTGTTTGTGCACATAGCACGGAGGATTTCACCACTGCCCTGAACCTTTCGTCCCGCTGTTTTCAACAGGTGTGTTTGTTTTCTCAGCTGTTGTACTTTACCTGCCTGAGACAACAATCCACAGCCGGCCGCTTCTTGTTAGACCAACGCAAGCTAGTTAAATCCTCTTTGAACCTGGTTTGTCAGCAACACGGGGTGTATTTTCTTGACTGCTTGTCATGATGTTTGACCTGGCCCAGCTGGCATGGTGCTTCTGCCCAACTATCTATCTCAAGTTTTAGAGACATTTCAGTCGTTCTTTTCTTGTCTCTTAACCAGTACGGGCAGTCCTCGATTTACGACAGTTGATTTAGTGACCGTTTGAAGTTACAACACCACCGACAAAAGTGGCTTATGACCGTTTTTCATACTTCAATGCAGAAAATTCTTAAAATGAAGAGATAGTAGTGAAGGGAAGGACCAGGGGAGACAGGATAGCAGTCTTCCAATATTTGAGAGGCGGCCACAGAGAGGAGGAAGGGGGTCAAGCTATTTTCCAAAGCACCCGAAGACCAGAGAAGGAAGAATGGATGGAAACTGATCCAGGAGAGATTCAACCTGGAAATAAGGAGGAATTTTCTGACAGTGAGAACAATCAATCAGTGGAACAGAAGTTGCCTTTGGAAGTTGTGGGAGCTTCATCACTGGAGGCTTTTAAGAAGAGACTGGACTGCCATGCTAGAGCGGGGGGTTGGACTAGATGACCTACAAGGTCCCTTCCAACTCTGTTAATCTGTATCTATAAACCAGAAACTGTTCTTTTGGGTTTAATGGAAAAACACTTGGGAGAAAAAAAATTGGAACAGCAAGAATATTTTACGCACAAAAACGGAAAGACACTTCGATTCCCACCATGGATGAATGGCTGCCGAAGCTGATGGAGTTGGTGGAAATGGTTAAATTGACCGTTTTGGTTTGTAAAAAAAAGAATATAAGTACCTTTGTTTCCACATGGAAACCGCTTCTGGACTTTGTGCTTGAGGTGGGAAAAAAATGAAACTTTGTGGGTTTTACCAATTAAATTGATATGTATTTATAGAAATAGCTGATTTATATTACTATGGAAAAGCAAAACGTTGTGGTTTGAGGTTAATGCTTTATTCTAGTGCAACAGAGGGAGTCGGAAGTCAATGTTTCTTCTTTCCTTTTCCCCAGTTTCTCCTCGCTTTTCTCTCCCCCTTCGTCCCGCTCCCCCACTGTGTCTTCCTATTTACTTTTGCATTTTGTATCTTCTCTTATAACCTAATAAAATGTTTGTTTTATTTAAAAAAAGTGGCTTAAGACCATTTTTCACACTTACCACCGTTGTAGCATCATCATGGCTGTGTGCTCTGCCCCAGCTACAGACCCCAAAGAACGCAGCACACACAAACTCTATACAAAGCTTATCAACCAAAGGCTGTTAATAAACTGTCTTAACAGCCTACCAGAATTCTAAGATAAGGTAATCAGAGTCTTACTAGAGTTGGCAGAAAGCCCAGAAACAATTTTGCAGAGAATCCAGACGCGAAGGAGAGTGAACTATAGTTGTTCCCTACAACTTGCTTCAGTCAGCATTCCTCCTTAAATAGGCTAAGGGAGTGGCCAATTAGCCCCAAGCCTTACTCTCGAGGAGACCTCCTCCGGAGGAGCCACTCCTGCCTTTTGGCAGCTCTGCGCGCCCGTGCATTGAGAAGAGGCTCCTCCTCTTCTTCCTCTTCACTTAAGGGAGTTTCTGGAGGTTCTGAAGGCCCTGGATGAATCCCTGCCTCTGGCACCACATCTTCTCCAGCCTCCTCACTGTCCGACTCGAGTGCCAGCTGCACAGGCTGCTAGCGCAGCACCACACCAGCCTCCTCACTGTCGGAATCAGCTACTAGCTGCACAGGCCGCTGACAGGCCACAACAGTGTGTGTGTGTGTCACATGATTCCCCCTTTGCGACCTTTTGACAAGCAAAGTCAGTGGAGATGCCATATTCATTTAACAACAACGTTACTGAGTTAACAGCTGCAGCGACTGATTTAACAACGGTGGCAAGAAAGGTCATAAAAAGAGGCAAAACGTTTCGCTTGAAATTTTGGGCTCAATTTGCACTCGTAAGTTGTGGACTACCTGTATTGCATCACTAAATGTTATCTCGAGGGTCTGGTTTTAACTTTGGGAATACTCGCGCGAGGGTTAAGCAGAAATACGACACAGGCACACACACTGACTTTCTCCAACATACATTTCTGAGATCTCCTGGTGGTCTTCCATCCAAGCGCAAACCAGACCTGAAATGGGTTTCTTTTGACACCCAAGCAGTGGTGGGTTTCAAAAAATTTTCTACCGGTTTGGTGGGCGTGGCTAGGTGGGGGGCATGTGACTGAGTGGGTGTGGCCAACTTGACATCACTCATGCCCATGCCCATTCAGTCACATGACACCCCTCCATCTAGCCATGCCCACAGGAAAAGGTAGAAAAAAGAAAATTTTTGTAATTTCCACCTATCTACCCCCACCCGCCCTTCGCCAGTCACCCCCGTTTCCCGTTCTTTAGTGTCCCCTCCCCTAGCCCCACTTCCCCCCACCACCACTGCCTCTTTGTTCGGGCTGCTTACCTTCCACAGCGGCTGGTCCAGAGTCCGGAAGGCAAGCTGATCGGAGTTTTCGGTGGCCCCTCGCCTCTTTGAGAGCCGCTTTGTGGCTGTGGCGGCTGGCTGCAGGCCGCCAAAAAGTACCGGCAGAAAAAGCTGCTGCCGTCACCATGTTCTTTGCGCATGTGCATCCCATTGGACTTTCAAGGCAATGGGATACGTATGCGCAAAGAACATGGCGGTGACGAACATGGTGGGCGGGGCAACTGAGCGGCGACCCGGGGACTGGTTTGGGGGTGTGGCCAGCCGGCCATCGCTACCAGTTTGGCGACCTTGGTCAAATTTCCGCCAACGGTTCGCACGAACCAGTGCGAACCGGCTGAATACCACCTCTGCACCTGAGGCCTATCACACCTCCCTCCATTCTCTTAACTCTTTGCCTTGTGGGGTGTGGCAAAAAAAACCCTTCCCCTAGCAACATGTTTTGTAATCTTTTCTTCAGTCAAAGGACACTATGATCCTGTTTTGGAAATTTCCTAAAGTCCAAAATATTTTTATTATTTATTGACAAGAAGGCCGGGGCTGGATCAGCTGTTGCAAAACAGGTCCGCCAAGGCAGGATGCTTGCAAAAGGGGACATTGGATTGCGGGCGTTGTGGGAATGGGAGAACAACCCACGCACTGAAAGAGCTATTTTGCACCTGGGTGTGATTCCAGAGTAAACTCCCAAGCTGCTTTGAGGTGACTTTAAACAAGGTGGGGCTCGCTTGCTTACTTAGTCCACCTTTCCTGAGTTGGCCAGGCTTCACCATGGAGGTGTCCAATTTAAAAAGCTCCATATATATATATATATATATATATATATATATATATATATATATATATATATAAGTTAGCTAAACACCTCCGTGTTTCCTCTGGCGTCCTGGGAGTTTGAGATTTGCACAGTCTCTGTTTGTCTTTCTCTGAATGCCTGTTTGAAATTGGCTTCCCTGGAAAAATCACATCTTGTGTGTCCCAAAAATTTGGGGGGGGGAGGGGTAAAGAGATTTTTCCAGGGATCGACTTGGAGGGCCCCCAAATAGATCACCGTCTCGGTGTGTTGGGTTTATGGATGGTCACAGGTGGTGGGGGGGGGTTAAATTAATTTTATTGATTTTTTTACTTAATTACATTTCTTAGTGCTTAATAAACATGGCGTTGTCTGGGTATTTAATTTGCTTAACAATTCTGATTATATTAGAATAGGATAACAGAGTTGGAAGGGACCTTGGAGCAGTGGTGAAATCCACATTTTTTTACTACCGGTTCTGTGGGCGTGGCTTGGTGGGCGTGGGAGGGGAAGGATACTGCAAAATCTCCATTCCCACCCCACTCCAGGGAAAGCATACTGCAAAATCCCCATTCCCACCCCACTCCTGAGAGAAGCATATTGCAAAATCTCCATTCTCACCCCACCCTGGAGCCAGCCAGAGGTGGTATTTGCTGGTTCTGTGAACTGCTCAAAATTTCTGCTACCGGTTCTCCAGAACCTGTCAGAACCTGCTGGATTTTACCCCTGCCTTGGAGGTCTTCTAGTCCAACCCCCTGCTTAGGCAGGAAACCCTCCACTACTTCAGACAAATGGTTATCCAACATCTTCTTAAAATCTTCCGGTGTTGGAGAATTTACAATTTCTGAAGGCAAGTTGTTCCACTGATTAATTGTTCTCACTGTCAGGAAATTCCTCCTTAGTTCTAGGTTGCTTCTCTCCTGGATTAGTTTCCACCCATTGCTTCTTGTCCTGCCCTCAGGTACTTTGGAGAACAGAACAGAATAACAGAGTTGGAAGGGACTTGGAGGTCTTCTAGTCCAACCCCCTGCTCAAGCAGGAAACCCTACACCACTTCAGACAAAGGGTTATCCAACATTGTGTTAAAAACTTCCAGAGTTGGAGCATTCACAACTTCTGGTGGCAAGTTGTTCCACGGATTAATTGTTCTCACTGTCAGGAAATTTCTCCTTAGCTCTAAGTTGCTTCTCTCCTTGATGAGTTTCCATCTGTTGCTTCTTGTCCTGCCTTCAGGTGCTTTGGAGAATAGCTTGACTCCCTCTTCTTTGGGGCAGCCCTTGAGATATTGGAAGACTGCTGTCATGTGACACCTGGTCTTTCTCTTCACTAGACCAGCCATGGCCAATTCCTGCAACCGTTCGTCATATGTTTTAGCCTCCATCTTTGTTGCTGTTCTCTGCACTCTTTCTAGAGTCTCAGCATCTTTTTACATCATGGTGACCAAAACTGAATACTGTACCTGTGCATTTTGTTTTTCTTGCCTAAATGTAGAACCTTACTTTTTTTCACCATCGAATTTCTTGTAAGATAGCACCCAATATTCTTAATCTCCACCCCTTTTTTCCAACCACTGGAAGAATAGATTCCATGTTTGATAGTATTCTGCATCTGCTTAATTTTCAATGTCAAATCTATCCAATTTCTGCAGAGTCCAGTATCTTCTTAATTATCTCTTTATCTCGCAGCGTTCCTTCGTTTTTCCAATGTTGTGCAAATATAATCCTTGCTGCTGTTATGACGTGTAATGTTAAATACATACTTTTCTTATCTGAGTTTTCTGATATTATACCTAATAAAAACAGTTCACAGATCGCAGGATGGTTCTTGACACATCTGGAAGGGAACGTGTGGGAGATGCCTGCCTATCAAACCTACTTTGAAAGGCGTCATGCAATTATAAACAATAAAAATTGAGACTTTTTGGAGGGGCATTTGATGTTCTAGATCCGTGATGGTGGCACGCATAGCCATATCAGTGGGCACACCAGTTTAGCTCTGGTGCGCATGTGCCGGCCAGCTGATTTTCGGGCCTTTGGGCCCACCAGAAGTAGGGAAACAGACTGTTTCCTGCCTCCGGAGGGCCTGGGCGGGTGGGGGTGGGGAAGGCCCGTTTTTCTTTCTCACCTGGCTCCAGATCCTCTCTATGCATCTGGGGAGGGCGAAAACAGTCTTCCCCACTCCCTCGGAGGCCCTCTGGAGGCCTGAAACGGCCCATTTCCCAACTCCCGGTGGGACAGGAAGTGACATTTTTTGCTGTCCCCAGCCTCCAGAGCTTCTCTAGGAGTCTCAACTCCCACCAGGAGTTGGGAAATGGGCCATTTCAGGCCTCCGGGGGGCCTCCGAGGGAGTGGGGAAGGCTGTTTTCACCCTCCCCAGATGCATAGAGAGGATCTTGAGCCAGGTGAGAAAGAAGAATAGGTCTACTGGGCCATTGCATGCCAGGAGCGGGGGGGGGAGGGGAGGTTGTGCATGCATGCGCAGGGTGGGGTGCATAGAATTATGGGTGTGGGCACGCATGTGAACATCCCCTGCCCCCCCCTCCTGGCACACGATGGCAAAAAGGTTAGCCATCACTGTTCTAGATGGTGAAGAGATTCAGGACAGAATTTTGGGCTTTAGAGAGAAAGATTTTGGGCCATTCCTGGTTGAAAAAAAGGAACTATTTTCTTGCAAGTGCTTTCCCAACCGTCAGCAATTTTGTTCGCTTTGCAATTTAAACTTAAGAAATGCTTGGATAAAGTTTTAAGCTGTTACTTCAGCTTTCTTTTCCTCTAATCTTTTCACAGCTAATACAGGTAGGCCTTGACTTATGACCACAACTGCGCCAGACAATTCTGTTGTTAAGTGAATTTTGCCCCATTTTAATGAGCTTTCTTGTCACTGTTGTTAAGTGGAACCACTGCAGTTGTTAAATTAATCACACAGTTGTTAAGTGACTCTGATTTGTCAGAACGTCGCAAAAGTTCACATCATCCCAGGGCATTGGGACCGTCATAAATGTAAGTCAAGTTGCCAAGCGTCTGAATTTTGGTCATGGAACCCCGGAGAAGTTGCAATGGTTATCAAGTGTGAAAAATGGTCATGTCACTTTTTTCAGTGCTGTTCTACCTCCGAACGGTCACTAAATGAACTGTTGTTAAGTTGAGCTATTTCTGATTTATTAGTTTTATAATTTCACTATTTTATCTTGACTTTATTGTATTTTACGGTTTCCATGTTATGATCTATGGCAGGGGTCAGCAACCTGCGGCTCTGGAGCTGCATGTGGCTCTTTCACCCCTCTGCTGTGGCTCCTTGTCACTCAAAACATGCGTCAAAACCGCCAATGTGCGACACCCGCCGGCACACGATTTATTGAGCTTTTCAACTCCCGGTAGGCCAACCATGGATAAATCCCAAGAAAAGAAAAGTTTCAGAAGAAAACAGAACGTTTAATTCAACTACATTTGCTAGTTTTGTGGCCGCTCCAGAAATAGTCAGGCACGGGAAGGGTTTTGTGGCTCCCGGTGTTTTCTTTTCTGTGGGAAGTGGGTCCAAATGGCTCTTTGAGTGTTTAAGGTTGCAGACCCCTGATCTATGGTTACAATAAATATATTAAGTCACTGTCCTGGTTCTCTCACTGGCCATTGGCATCTTCTTTGCCTTTAGAAAAAGGGGTTGACGTGATTAAAAGTTAGAATAAGAGATAGAAATAAAAGAAGGGGGAATATTAGTGTATATACTTTTATATAATAAAATAAAAGCAATGAGAAAACGAAGAATAGTTGGATGACAGATTGCAACTTAATATGTGTATTACTAATAGAAATATATAATGTTGATTGAATGTAATTCTACTAGTTTTTGTATTACAAATACAATTGTATTTGTATTAGAATGTATGATACCCAGGTGCCACACTGCTCACGCACTGATATGTTTGTAAAGAAAATTAAAAACATAACAAAAACTTGAAAAAAAGAAAAAGGAGAGAGCTTCACAACTGACAACTTCTCTTTTTTCCACCCTCTCCCTTCATTCTCTCCTTGAAAAAAATTAGATTTTAATTTGATCTCTGAAGTGCTGATTGCAAAAAATGCTTAGTCTGCCTTTTCTGGAAAGTCCGTAGTACAATCGTTTGGGCATGTCGAGGGATTGGTACACCTGGAGAAACAGAACCAGGGGCCCTTTGGGACCCTCATCTTCGTCCCGAAAGCCAGGCGAGAAAAAAATCTGCAATTTTCTAAAGATACTTTGCTTCAGCCTCCCTTTGCATCTTTTTCTAGCTGAGATTTTAGAAGTTGCTTTGTGGGAGCATTCAGTAAATCTATTGGGTCAAATTGGAGTCTGTGGTTCTCATTCCCCAAAACAATTAATAGTATATTAAACAATTAAATGTAGTTTTCAACAAAACAGGGGGAAAAGTTCTTTTAGAAATAAAAAAGCTGTAGAACCTTGCCCCCTGCTGGTCACATTTGGAACGGCGCCATCTTTTCCCTTGCATTGGTTTTGCTTTGCATATTCACATTTCTAGCCACTTGCTCTATTCTTAAGCGACCCAGCGGGAGATTTATGGAACACGATTCTGATCTAAAGGCTGCATTGTGCATTAACTGAGCCAAGGCAATTGCATTAAGCAAGCTCAGTCCATCCAGCACTTGGTGGAGGAAAGAAACCTCAACGTTTGTTTCAGGGGTGGGTTCTAAAATGTTTTACTACCAGTTCTGTGGGCGTGGTTTATTTTGTGGGCGTGGTTTGAGGGTCATGTGACAATTCTGTAGGATTTAGCAGAGGTACTGGTCTACCAGGCTTTTAACTGTTTGCAGAGCTGTACCGGTCTATCCATTTGTTTTTGGAGGCACCAGTCTACTCATTTGTTTTTGGAGGCACCGGTCTACCACCACACTGTCTTTTAACACTGATCAGCTGTAGGGCAGCCCTTTGAAGCCCCCCAGCAAAAGTTTAAACAGTTTTTTTCCTTCTAGCCGATCAGCTGGGACTCAGGAGGCAGCAAATAGAACTGGTTCGGTGACATCATATTGACACCGCTACTGGCTCGGCCGAACCGGGAGGAACCCGCCACTGGTTTGTTTCTGCAATTTACTGGGAAAAAATATATTTAACTTAAACAATGTGGTTAGCAGGTACCATTCTGAGCATCAGAGAAAAACTTTAGCTGAGCATCTATAAAGTACTTTTCTCAATTCGTTTCTTAATCCTAAAATCGCTGCCTCTGGGCTGGAAATATTGAACTCCTGGATTGTCTTAAGACATCAGCAATTTGACTCCAGACCTGGAAAATGCATAAATAAATTGGAAGGTCTGAAACTTTAAAGTATTGGAGACTTTCAAGAAGAGACTGGACTGCCATTTGTCAGAAATGGTGTAGGGTCTCCTGCTTGGGTGGGGGGTTGGACTAGATGACCTACAAGGTCCCTTCTAACTCTGTTAATCTGTAATTTGTTTTTCGGCGTCCCTTGGCAAGATTTAGGAACAGGATTTGGCCCAGTTTTAGATTTGGGCCACAGCGCTAGCAAAATGACCTTTAAATGCGGAGGGTTAAAAGAAGAGATGGTCAAATGATAAAAAGATCTTCTTCTTCTTCTAATGACCCCATATTCCCTTGCGGGGTGGAACCTGGGCAACTGAATGGAACTAGCAGTGTTTTACTGGCCGGATGCCCTTCCTGTTGCCAATGCGGAGTTCTGTTCAGCAGATATATTCTCAGAGTGCCCAGAGAGAGAAATATCTGCCTCTACCTAGGATCGAACTCACAGCCTCCTGATTGTGAGGTGAGAGCTCCACCTCTAGGCCACCTGAGTAAAAGATATCAGAGAGAAATCAATAAAATGAAGAAGGTGGCCATTGAAATCCCTAAAGAAGATTGGGGCTTTGACAGTGTGCCTGTGGCTGCCATCTTGACTTTTTTGGCTTCCTGCAGATGCAGGAAAAAAGCCTCCTGGTTTTAGCGCTTCTATTTGGCAGGACTTCTCAAGAAACGGTCGATCTTTCCTTTTTAAAATTTTATTGGGCTGTCTTGCGGAACAAACTTTGTTGACTGTCATAAAGAAATGGGAGACCTGCACTTCAGTGGAAAAATCTTTTCCCTTTCTTTTTTTTTTTTTTAATTCATTATTGAAACAGGAACACAGTGCTTTGTTACCGCCAAGCCACTTGCCTTGTGGCTGGCTTTGAGCAAAAAAAAATAATAACCCAACAAAATGAGAACAAAAACAATGAACAAAACTTCACTTTTCATAGAGAGGAAAAAAAACAAAACCTTTTTTAGAGCAAGCTGCATCAATATTTACAATTTGCAGTTTTCTATGTACAAGTTGTGTTTCTATCATACAACTCACTATGCACAGTTTGATGGTACAAAAGATAGATATTTCTCTTTTTCCCCCCCTCTCTCTCCCACCCCACGCACCCTTGTACAATTCAAACAATAACATTGCTCTTCGTCGTGGTCTTCTTTTGTGTGGGTGTGTGTTTCTACAAACGGCAAAGCAGAGAACGCTTCAAACTTTAATAGGTTAACATAGTTTCCTCTTTTCTTTTCTTTTTTCCCTCTGTCCGGATTGCACAATTTATTGACTGATTGATTTTTTTAAAAAAGGTGATCGCAAACAGCACAGTTAAGACCTATTGTGTGCCACTCAAACAGATGTCAATGATGCAATGTGTGGGCATCGTGGCTTTCCTCTGAAGCAAGAAACAGGGCTTGCCATTCACCTGGCGTGGAGATAACCGTTGGCAGAGATGGTGCTGCCTCTCTACCAGGCTGAGTGGTATGGAGTTGTGGTGGTGGTGGGAATGGAGGTTTTGCCAAGATCGATTTGGCACGCAAACATGCCAGTGGGTAGGTCCATGAAGATTCTCAAGTCAGCCAGATACGGGGAAGAGTTATCTGCAATGTTAAGCCATGGCAATTGGAGTTCCTCTCCCTTTTTGGGGGGGTTTGAAACGTTTTGCTGCTAGTCCAAGTAGAGGAGGAGAGGGAGGAGAAGGAGGGGGGAGGAAGGAGAAGAAAAAGAAAAGGATGAGGGAAGAAGAGAAGACAAGAGAGGAGGGGGAGAGGGAAGAGGAGGAGGAGGAGGAGGAGGAGGAGGAGAAGGAAAGAGGAAGAAGGAAGATGAGGAGGAAGGAGGAGGAGGAGAAGAAGAAAGGAGGAGGAAGAGGAGAAGAAAAGAGGAGGAGGAGAAGAAGAAGAGGAGAAAGAAGAAGAAAAAAGAGAAGAAGAAAAGAGAAGGAGAGGAGGAGGAAGAGGAGGAGGAGAAGAAGAGGAAGAGGAAGGAGGAGGAGGAAAAGAAGAAGAAGAAAAGAGGAAAAGGAGAAGAAAAAGGAGAAGAAGAAAGGAGGAGAAGGAGAAAAGAGGAGAAGAATGAGGAGGAGGAGAGAAGAAGAGGAAGAAGAGGAAGAGGAAGAGGAAGAGGAAGAAGAAATAATAGAAATTTTTCAAACCCCAAAGAAAAAGTCCATTTGCCATGATTCAGTTGCCCCTGAGCCGGGTACCAGGCCACCGATTCAGGGACTCAAAAAGGTGGGTCATTGCATTTCTACTACGCTACATGCACACACACAAACACAGTAGGCATCCAGAGAATGTGCCTGTGTACGCACACACACGTCGTACACCCAGAAATACACAGAAAGAAATACAACACAGAAATCGCCTTTCAAAAAGGAAGGTGGGATGTTTTGTTTTGTTTTTTGTTTGGATCATAAAATCCCTTCCTGGAATGTACTGTTTGCAAACTCTGCCAAGGGATGTCTCTGTGTTGTGTTCCGGTGGCGTCTGTGTGTACGTGCGTGGTCCAAGGCAGACCAGGGCTCCCAACCCATGGCAACTTTACAGCTTGGTAGACTCCCAACTCCCCAAATGCTGGCTGAGGAATTCTGGGAGTGGGAAGTCCACAAGTCATAAAGTTGCCAGGTTGGAGACTCCCTGGAGTAAAGTGTGATTTTTAGCCCAGTTGAACAATTGCAGAGTTAGCCCTCCTAAGATGAACTAAGAAGTTGGGGTTGGAGGAGGAGGAGGAGGCGATGCTATGGATAGGAAATTTACAAAGCTGTAGGAAGGCGTAAAGCAAAGCAGTGTGAAATTTTGGAAAGAAAAGACAGGTTGAAGCTTAGGACATTTTCTATCCATCTGCACCACACGTTTATCTTCTATGAACCTCAGGTAGGTCTGGAGCAGGTTATCTAAGCAGTGCCCGATAACCTGGCACCTTCGAAAAGTCTACACCTTCAACAATAGTTGGACAAGGTATGTGATGCGGAATCAGACAGTGAGGAGGCTGAGGAAGAATATGGACCAGTCCTGGAGGCTGGGGAAGGCCTGGATGAGGGCTCTGCGTCGGAGGCAGCGATGGGGCCAGGACCTTCGGGGACTTCGGAGCCTCCAGAGGCTGACAGTAGAGAGGCAGAGGAACAGGAGGAGCCTGTTCCTAGTGCACGTATGAGAAGAGCTGCCAGAAGGCAAGAGCAACTAATGCACAGAGGATGACTTGGGAGTAGGGCCAAGAGATGATTGGCCCCTCCCATAAGGCTTAAAAGACCAGCAACGGCTCTTGGGCTCTTCGTTGGAAAACAACGTTGATAGATTTATTTCTTGTCTTGCTGCACTTATCTCTTGTCGGCATCTCCTGCTTCTGAACTTTTGCCAAGAAAAGCCTTTGGCAGTTTGCTTAATTATCTCAAGGTTGGTGATAAACTGAGGAATGGTGTTTTGAAGAATTTGCTTTAATTTAGTTTGGACTACGCTGAGAATGAGTTAATTCTCAACTGTTCTAATAAAGTCTGTTTGTTTTCGAACTTTTTGCATCTGATAATACCTACTTGGGCCTGGGTCACAACAGTATGGCTAAAAGCAAAGAACTGTAAGTGCCCCACTCTTGCTGTGTTGAAGGACATCAACTTTTATGTATTTATGCCCAGTTCAAAAAAAAAAAAAAAGCCATTTGGCACATGGGTTTACTGAATTTGTGAGCCAACGGCAAAGGTCATTCCTCCCCCTGGATGTGGTCCTCCAGGGAAGAGCCTCGTATGGGCCAAAAAATATGGCAGTGCTCAAGAAGAAAATGAGAAAGGTTGACTTCTTGGAACTGACCTCGTGGTGACTCAAATCAACTTGGAAAGTTCAGATCAGGAGATGTTTCCATGAAACAAAAATCAAGGTTTGCTGGTCTTATGTTGTGGCCCACCAGCGGCCAGCGGAGCTAGCGGCAGACTCGGACAGTGAAGAGGTTGGGGAGGAACATGGGCCAGTCCTGGAGTCTGGGGAAGGCTCTGATGAGGGCTCTGCGTTGGAGGCAGAGAGCGGGCCAGGGCCGTCCGCAGCTACCTTTGGAGTCGGAGATAAGTGGGGCAGAAGAACAGCTGGAGCCTGTTCCCGATGTCCGCATGCACAGAACTGTCAGGAGAAGGGAACAATTAAAGAACAGGGGTTGACTCAGGAGTAAAGGCACAAAGGGACGCTGAATGGCCCCTCCCACAGGGAATAAATAATAGCAAAACGGGAGTGGTGTTTGCAGGAGACAATTAGTTCGTTTATTAGTGTGAAGATTTGCTTATCTGAGGGACTCCTTGCCAAGTGTTTCGTTGTACAGCGTTGTGCCTGGAAGCTATCGGTCTGGCAACTATCCAAGGACTGATAAGGACTGTGGTTGCAATTCACCCTTGAAAGACTGTTTGCTGGGACTTTGCTGGATGTGAATGCTAGGAATTCACATTAGCCAAATAAAAAAAAAGGGGGGGGTTCAGGACAAGGAGTCCGTTTCGTCAGAACAGTCTATCGTGACGTTCCTCAAGGAGCTTCAACGATTGAGGATGAGTTAAAGATTTGGCTTTGATCGATCAAAGGAGGGCGGGGGAGGAATCCTACTGAAGAATGAAAGATTAGAAACTGAAGGAATCTTCATTCTGGGTAAGAACCAAACTAGTTTGAAACCATCATCAAGGTATTTTGAGCTTTTCTTTCCCACAGCACAGACGAGAAGCGGAGACAAAATTTGGTTTGAAGACCCCAAGGAGTTTTTCCAATTACAAAACTGAGATTCTAAAGGCAAAAAACTGAAACAAAATGGATAGCGGAGCCTCCATTGTCAATCACTCTTTTCAACAACTTCAAGGCACATGTAGCAGGTGGGCTACGCTTTTGATCTAAAATAGATTGGGCCCCCTTCCTGGCTAAGACCGCTCAAAAGCAAGACAGGTTAATTGGCGGTTTTCAAAACAAAGGCAACGGATAGACGCCCAAAGTTGTGGCAGGCTAGGTGGGTGTCCCTTCTCTTCTAACCATTAGTTTTGTTTGCTTGCCTATCGGCGGTCCTTTGTAAGCTTTGTGGTCAATGAGGGCCAAGAATAAACAACATGGGAACCCAACAAAGAACATTGCCTCCCTTGTAAGGTTAACACGTGGACAGACACTGACTGGATTTGAATCTGTTTTATGGCAGATGCATGATCTTTTTTGCGTGGAAAGCTGGGTATGTGGGATGTACATGGGGCACGCTTAATATTTCCTGTCCCGGAAGAACATTGAGGTTCTTCAAAGAAGGAAGCTGGACAGTCTTTTTAAGAGAGAGAAGAACACCATGATCCTTAAGATAAAGGTAAAGGTTCCCCTCGCATATATGTGCTAGTTGTTCCTGACTGTAGGGGGTGGTGCTCATCTCCATTTCAAAGCCAAAGAGCCAGCGCTGTCCGAAGACGTCTCCGTGGTCATGTGGCCGGCATGACGCAATGCCAAAGGCGCACGGAACGCTGTTCTCTTCCCACCAAAGGTGGTCCCTATTTTTCTACTTGCATTTTTTATATGCTTTTGAACTGCTAGGTTGGCAGAAGCTGGGACAAGTCACAGGAGCTCACCCCATTACGCGGCGCTAGGGATTCGAACTGCTGAACTGCCAACCTTCTGATCGACAAGCTCAGCGTCTTTAGCCACTGAGCCACCGTGTCCCCTCAACTCTCTAGAGCAGCTTCTAAATGCCAACTCTTGTAAGCTTGATTTTCTTTCTTCCTTGTGAGATAGTACTTAGCAAAATCTGGCCTTGTAGGTTTTGGGGTTCTTTTTTAACCGAGGCTGCACTGTGCTTGAACTCTAGAATTTATTCCCCACATAACTTGTCTATCACCAGAACATCCTTCCAGGTCTGTGCTAAAGCATCTTTGATTGCAGGTCCTTCATTTTCAAGACTTAACTGGGAGTTTGGGAAGTGGGGACATTCCTTAGCCCCACTAGGCTGAATCATTCAGCCTCAGAAATTCAGAAGTCTTAAGACAAGGAAAACAGAGAGATTCCTCTTAATTTTATTCCCCCCTCCTAATCCCCAAAATCTTTTTCTGAGCTTTTTTTTTTTTTTTACATATGCCAGTTTTGCAAAAATTTAATAATGCATGCCGGAGTTTAATATACCGTAACAAGCAGCTGCATCAATAGGAGAAAACGAAGAGGATGTGTTAGAAGAAAAATGGTTGGGAAAGCAAACTTCACTGTAGAAACAAATTTGAACAATGGGGCGAACAACCAATAGTGGGATATTGTCCTTTTTTCCAGCTATGCCAACATGGCTCTTGTAAAGACTCGACTATCTGGGATCCTTGGCCTCAAGAATTCAGTAAGAGAAAAATCTCGACAACCATCCATCTAAGGGCAGAATTTCTCAATCTTATCCGCTTTAAGAAATATGGACTTCCAACATGGCTGGCTGGGGAATTCCGGGAGCTGAAGTCCACACACCTTAAAAGTTACCAAGGTTGAGATTTCACTGTTTGCGGGTAGGACAAGGAAAGGAAAGGAAAGAAAAAAAAAAAAAACAGGTGACAAAATGAGAATATTCACTTTGAATTATAGCCATGGTGGTTTATGTGAGTTAAAAGGGGGGGAGGGAGGAAGGGAGCGTCTCCCCACACCCCTGCCCCAATTGAATAAGCACACAGAAAACTACCTATTTCAACTTTCCTGCAAGGTTCTCTTATTCTTCTCAGTTTTCTTCTCAAAACGGAGACAAATTTTTGAAAAATATGGTGATCTCCCTTGCTTTGTCCCTATCAGGTGATAAAAGGCTTGGGGAATGATATGTGTGGATGTGTATCTGTATGTATTTGTCTGCATTAATATTTATATATATATATAGCTATATATATATATATATATATATATTCACATTTCTTTTTTTAATAAAAGAGCTACGTTAATACATTCTACTGAATTACAGAACCATTTTGCTGGGTCATAATTAACTCTTGACATTTCCATACAATGGACAAACAGCTCAAAAAATCTCACACGCCACATAGAAACCCTCTTTGTACAAGAGTTAGCGACCAAAAAAAAGCAGCATATAACACTGTCTTAGAGTCCTTCCTCGGGCCCCCCACCCCCACCCACCCAAAACCGAGAATTAAAAAATAACCCTCTGAAATAATCTGGCATCATTTCCCCCCCACACCCCCAAAATGTAACAAAAATATACCCTGTAGATCAGTGTTTCTCCATCACAGCCAGATGGAAGACGGGTGGACTTCAATTCCCAGAATTCCCCCCAGCCCAGGGGGATTCTGGGAGTTGAAGTCCACCCATCTTAAAAGGGGCCAAGTTGGAGAGACACTGCTATAGATAATACCCACAGCAGCGTTTGGAGAGATTGGTGCATTTCAACAGCTGCCTCTTGTGTTCTCCATCCATAGTCAACCTCCTAACTAGAGGAATGATCTCTGATGGATATCCCAATTTCTTCTCCCTGTTGTCCCAAACAACCTTCTCTCTTTTGGTTTTTCTCCTTGACGTCCCTCTCTTGCACCCCAAGTTCTGGCTACTTGCTTCTAACGTGTTGCAAGTTCAGCCGCACACTTCGGTGTCTACAAGGGCACACAACAAGGAGAAACACCCTGACCCTCCTGCTTTGAATGACCAGAAACGAGAACTGTAATTTATTGGGTCGCCTTCTCTAGATGACTAACAACACGCAGCTCCACCACGGCGGTCCCTCAATTAAGCTAAGACGAGGAGATACGGGAAAAGGGGTTGGATGATCTGTGTTTCAAGTATTAGGTCAGTAGCCCATCTCAAGAAGATACTTGGGCCAATACCGGAAGGTGAACCTCAACGAGAATTGACCAAGCCAACACTCTTCCTTCACCCTCTCTTCTCTCTGCTGGGCTGAAGGACAAAGTTGACGCAGAAGATGAAAAACCCCCTGAGTGTTGGGTAGACTTGGCCATCTCAAAGACCCTCCCTCTTCTTGGCCATCAGCCCTCATCCAAAATCGGATGGGATGGGCGGTGGGCTCCATTTCCTGGTTGTTTTTAAGGCTTTAAACCTATTAGCTTTCTTTTGTTGTGGTGGTTTTTTGCTTTTTTTTAATACCCTCTTTCCAGATGTCATAAAAAAATTAAACCAAAAGACTCCCCCACCCACCCCTAAACAGCTCTGGCAGCTGGTCTGAAGGAGACAAGTTCCCAGAATCCCCCAGCCCTGACCCGTTCCATAGCCACCACATCCATCTGTCCATTGGTCTTCCCGTCATGGCCTTCTCTCTTCTCATTCACTGTCCGAGAGGGTCTCATACTGTGAAACCAGCAAAGGTTTGGGCTCCTCTTCCCAGCCGTGGTTCTGGGTACCGGAGTTGCCTTGCAGAACGGTGGCAGTGGGTGGTGGGGGGCCGGTCACGACTCCTGTGGAAAGTCTCACCGTCAAGGGGTTGTATGGAAACGGCGTTGAACCTGCAAGGATGACAGAAAGGAAGGTGGAAGAACGGCGTTGAGGGAGCCTGGTCCAAGAATTGGGAAGAAAGTAACTTAGGTGTGCCCACCCATCTCTCCTTTCACACTTCCTCGCGCTCATAGAGTTCACACTCACCCCGTTACGTGGCACTAGGGATTTGAACGCTAAAACTGCCGACCTTTCAATCGACAAGCTCAGCGTCTTTAGCCACTGAGCCACCATGTCTCCTCATTGATCCTTATCTAGTGCCAATTTAGTGTTGAACTTTTTTTGGGGGAAATTTGTTTTTTACTTTTAAAGAAACATACATACAAACATAAAACCATCTTCAATTACAAACAAACAGTGTGTCGTTTGGTTACAAGTCTTTTGTGCACCTTCACCATGTTCATAGTTTATCTAAAATCTGTTTCTGCCAAAAAGACAGATTAAAGATAACATAAGGATAATTCTGGACACTTTGGAATATTATGAGGCACATCCTGAAAAACAAATGGCTTTGATATTTCTAGATGCACAGAAAGCCTTCGATAATGTGAATTGGCGATTTATGCTATTACAGCCAATTTAGTGTTGAACTTTAATTGGCCAGATTCTTGTGTACGGGCTTGATCAAGCCACAACCTAACCCGACTCTCTGCGCCTGACACTCCTGGGAATTGCCAAAACTGGGGCAGAAGGACATGCCAATACCTGTGGATGAAGGCCTGTCCTCCCAAACCCGGTTGGTTAGAGGTGTCCTCCTGTTACAGTCCCCGTCGGAGTGAACGGACGAAACGGATGGTGGCCTCTCGGTGGAGGAGGAGGAGGACAGGCCGGGCACTGGAGATCTGGCCTTCCGACTGTTTGCTCGGGTGGCGGCCTTTGGTTTCCCCCCTCCTGTGGGGAAGAAAGAAGGAAAACATTTTTCAAACTCCCAGGAGAAAATCATACTACATCAGGGGTGTCAAACTCAAGATCTGGCCCGCGGGGCTGCCATGGACACCGCGACCCGTGGTGCCTCTGCCGGTGAAAACGGAGTTCAGGAGGGCCGCGAAACAGACCTAGGGAGCCCATTTTCGCTGGCAGAGCACTCGGGCCACCACAGGAGCCTCCGACACAAGTGACATCGAGCTGGCCACCCCCCCCCCGAGGTCAAACACAACCCTGATGCGGCCCTCAATGAAATCGAGTTTGACACCCCTGTTACTACGTCAAACCAGTGGAAAGCAGTTTGGTGCCCTCCCAACACATCTTCCCAGGGACTTGATCACAACAGAACAATGAGGCTTAGCAGGTAGCAGGAAGAGAGAGAGAGGGGGGGGGAGGGGCTGAGAAACAAAGAAAGGCCTCCCCCTATTTCACCCCAGCGACAGGTAGTCCTTGACCTACAACCACAAGCGAGGCCAGCGTTTCTGTTGTCAAGTGAGACGTTTGCTAAGCGGGTTTTGCCCCATTTTTACGAAGTGAAAGTGGAGTGAATCGCTGCTGTTGATAAAAGTTAGTCGTTCCCCCTCCCCCCCCCCGGTCGTTAAGCGAATCTGGCTTTCCCCATGGACTTTTGCTTGTCAGAAATGTCGCAAAAAGGGTATTCACAGGGATTGGGACGCTGCAACGGTCATAAATATGAAACCAGTTGCCAAGCGCCTGAATTTTGATCGCCTGAGGTGCAGTCAAGGTCATAACTGTGAAAAAACGGTCACTAAGCGAACGGTTGTAAGTCGAGGACTATCTGTAATTAACTCTAAAGTTTGCCAAGGATTACAGGAGGGGGCTCTAGTGTATCAGACCCTAGAAAAATGTGGGGCTAATGGTTGCCGCCTCCTGAAATGAAAGGCGCCCTTTCTGCTCCAAAGGTTAACTGTTCTCAAAGTAAGATCTGAAGGCTAAGAAAATGGGGCAGGGGTGAAATGCTCCCGGATCGGACCAGACCGCCCGATCCGGTAGCGATTTTTCCCTGTGGTTCGGCGATCCGGTAGCGATCGCCGCTCTGGTGTTATTACTTCCTGGTTTTAACCAGGAAGTAATGTTTTTTTACCTTCTGCGTGACGTGTGCATGTGCTTCCGAGCTGGTAAGGAAGGTAAGTAGATTTCACCACTGAAATGGGTTTTTTTCCCTCCCAAAACTTTAACCCCAAAAAACTTTGCAGGCAGGGTGACAGTTATCTGGAAGAACATTTGGGGAAGATTACATCTCTTTGCTGTACACTTGGGAGCTGTGGTGAAATCTAAAATTTGTTAGTACCGGTTCTGTGGGCGTGGCTTGGTGGTGGTGGGGTTAATGTCACTGGGTGGGCGTGGCCATTTTTTTTTTCTTTTAAAACCATTTTTTCTACAACCTCTTCCGGGAAGAGGTTGTAAAAAAATGCTTTCAAAAGGCTCTGACGATCCCAGCTGAGTTGCCTGATCGGCAGAGGCTTTTTTTCTTTCAAATGCCTCTGACGATCCAAGCTGAGTTTTTTAAAAAGCCTCTGCCGATCAGGCAACTCAGCTGGGATCGTCAGAGGCATTTGAAAGAAAAAAAGGTTTTTTTTTCTTTTAAAAGCCTTTGGAGATCCCAGCTGAGCCGCGTGATCATCAGAGGCTTTTTTTTTTTTTACTTTTGAAACCATTTTTTGGCCGAAGAGGTTGTAGAAAAATTGCTTTTAAAAGTAAAAAAAAAAAAAAAAAAAAAGCCTCTGATGATTGTGCGGCTCAGCTGGGCATGGGAGGGAGGGGCAGGGATTTTTGCTACTGGTTCTCCGAACCACCCGCCTCCATCGCTACTGGAACGGGCGATCCAGTCCGAACCGGTAGCATTTCACCCCTGCCTGGGAGGAAGAGTGAGGACATGGCCATTTTGTCTCTTACTCTGCTTCCAATGAGTCAGGGGGCCCAGATGCACACCTGATCCATGGGGATATTGGCAACCATCTGGCCAACACCAGCATAGAGCCCAGGATTCGAATTTGTTATGTTTATTGGAACCATTTCTGCCCTAACTAATGACCTTCACGTATGACTTCGTTGCAGTGGTGAAATCTGAACCGGTTTGCTACCGGTTCGCTGGCCGTGCATGCACCGTATGAGCCAAAAGGGAAGATAAGTAGAAGAGCGGGGGGGGGGGGGGGATCAGCTGTGCTGCGCGACTTAGCTTCGCTAGAAAGCAGGATTTCCTGCTTTCAAACAAAGTTAAACCGCGCAGCACAGCTGATCGTCGAAAATACCGGTTCAGAGGAACCGGTAGTTTTAAACTACGGGTTTGCCCGAACCGGTAGCATTTCACCCCTGCTTCATTGGAGGCTGTAAGAAAAGGGGGTGAAGAGAGATTCCTCTTTGGTCTTCGAGAATGTGACCTCATTAAGGACCCAAATGGCCATTGCTCCAAAGCCTAGCCTTGAAGCTAAAGAAGGCCACCATAATGTTCTCACCAAACAAGGAGAATATTTGTAGCTCAGGGTGGAAATGAGGGGTCCTTGGTGCTCTCTAAGCTTGGTCCTTTTTCTTGTAGACGTTTCAATACCAAACTAGGTAACATCATTAGTGCTAGAAGGGAGTGGGGTTTGTGGAGTAGTGGAGGAGGAGGACTTAGGGTCCTTGGTGCTCTCTGAGCTTGGTTCTTTTCTTATAGACGTTTCAATACCAATCTAGGTAACATCATCAGTGCTAGCAGTGAACAGTGCTAGCAGTGATGATGGGTAATGAAATGTCTACAAGAAAAGAACCAAGCTCAGAGCGCACCCAGGTCCTCTCAAAATGTTCTATTCAACCTCATCTTCACAGCAGTTTTCCCTCAATTTGAATCACCCGTCCTTTCATTTTGCACGATGGATAGTCCTCGACTTACAATCGTAAAGGATCGTCATTTCCTTGCAAGTCGTAAAATTGAGGGACCCATGTGATTGGACTAGATTTTATGGCTGTTTTTTTCGCAGTTGTTGTGAAGTGAAGGAGAAGTACATGTAGTCCTTGACTTACGACCACAACTGACCCCCCTCCTTTCCTGTTGTGAATTTTGCCCCATTTTATGACCTTTCTTGGCACGGTGGTTAAGTGAACCACTGCAGTTTGTTCAGTTAGCAACGCGATTGTTAAACAAATCGGGTTTTTGCTCGTCAGAAGGTCACAAAAGGGGATTGCGTGATCCCTGGGACAGTGCAACCATCATAAGTACATGCCAGTTGCCAAGTGTCTGAATTCTGATCACGTGACCATGGGGGACTCTGCAATGGTCGTTAAGTGTGAAAAATGGTCCTAAGTCACTTTTGTCAGTGGCAATGTAACTTCCAACAGTCCCTAAACAAGTGGTTGAGTCAAGGACTATCTGTACCCTTTATCCTCCGTCACCAAGGGGGTGGCATTCCTGTCCCCTACCCTGGGCTGCCTGGGGGTGTGAACCCCAGCATACTTCTTTCACACCCCAACATTTCTAACCCCCAAGTCATGGGGACAACGTGGACATGGAGCGGTCAATGAAAAAACGAAAAAAAAAAAAAAAAAGGACGAAAAGAGAGAGACAGCCCAACGGTCAGTGGTTTACGGGGAGTCAGCGAAAGGGTTATGTTCGCCAAGCGCTCATATACACACATACAAGGAGACCAAACAAACCCAGAGAGGAATTAATCGGCGGCATTAAAACACGAAACACACAACACACACGAGAAGACAGGAAGGAAGGATGGGAGACAGAGGATTAATCACGTCAACGCAACTGAGCCGACCTGGCGTGGAAGAATGTATCTCGTCAATCTGTCCTTCAGCAGAGGTTACAGGCAGAACAGCGGGCAAGCTTGGGCTGGCATTCAGAGGGTTAAAAGCATTGGTACTGAGAGGAGCGGGCTCGTCCCACCGATGGTCATATTTACCCATGAGAGCCTTTCTGATAATGGCCTCCAGCCCCATGTTGGAACTGGGGTTTTCTTGGACCGCCTGGCTCCTACAACTGATTAACCCTGGGGGTATGGAGGGAGGGAGAGAGAGAGGGAGAAAGGGGTTTGGGGTGGGAAGGAGAAAAGGTGGGGGGTACCAAGGAAGAAATCGGGGGAGGTGGGAGGGAAGAGAACAAAGGAAGGGAGAAGGGAAGGGAGAAACAAAACTGTCAGCACATCCTGGCGAAATGACACAACACTGTTGTGTTAGTTCTTCTTCTCTCCCCACCAAACCCTGCAACGCAGACCACACTTGGCCTGGTCCTAAATTCAGGAGATGTTCCCAGGGAAGAAGGCAGGAGGAGGCATGGACTGTTTGTTTGTTTCTGGAGTGCCCCACGTTGGGCGCACTCGTCGACTGCATGGTTTGCTTCTCAAGGCTAAAGGCAAAGAGGTGGGGAGGAAGCTGGCTTGTATTCAAACCCTGGCATGGCTTCATCTTGGCTTGGTGAGGGGGCACTGAGCTTAAGTGGGTTCAAATGTTACTCATGTTTGTGGTCTTCCTCTCTCGTGGGGCCTCTCCGGCGATTGGGGGGGGGCTTCTGACTGCAATTGATGTTAACGGGGGGGGGGGAATGGAGGGGAGGGTTCACCAAGATCCACCCCACCCATGGGACATCTTCATCATCATCAGAAGTGACTTCTTCTGAGGTCTTTCTGATGTCCCTGTTCCAAGACAGAACTGGTGGCATTTCAACAAAGCCCACCATCGTTTGAAAGACTGGTGGCAATCATTGCTTCACCGTCTTCTACGGAACAAGGGACAATCGCAAGCTCTGGGAAGGAAACGCAACATTTTTGCAGTAGCATGACGTTATGGCTCAGAACATATTGGATGTGGGCCTTGAATATGGTAAAAAAAAATAATAATGGCTGCCAGAGGTCATGAGAGGACTCCAAAGGGTTTGGTGGGACTCCTGCACGTTCCTTGAGATACGTGGCAAAGTCCACATTGGCAAAGTCCTTCACCTTTTGGTGGACACCCTTGGTCGGTTGAGTGCCTCCACTGCAAATATGACTTCAGTGTAACATGAAGACAGAAAGGAAACGCAATAATAATAATAATAATAATAATAATATTTTGAGGGTTCCTTTCGTGAAAGCAAGATGTCTCCACTTCAAAGTTTTTTTTAGTATAACTGCCCAAACCGATGTTCTTAAACTCTAACCCATCTATATTTGACCATAGACTAGCTTGAGGTCAACAGAAGAATGGCTACAACCTCCCTTAACTGGGAGCATTCAAAATGGAGGGACTGGTCTTCTCCCAACTTCAACGCCACCTGCATTGACAAAGTGCCCTCATAAAATCTGAGGACAAGTTCCTGGGCGCTCCAAGGGAACGGTTCCGTCCACCAGCTATGCACATTTTCCCCAATTCTTTCCCCCCATTAATTTTGGGGTCGAGGCAAAGAGGACATCAGCTCAGCTGGGTGGTACTGTCTGTCTCCGGATCTACAGTGTCATCGATGGTGCTTGTATTGCAATTGTGAGTCATCAGAAGCCATGCAGTTAAGGTGCGGCAGTGCATAAAGAAAAGGCACTAAGGGGCAGCTGTTTGCCCAACGCTCCCAGGGAAAGATAAATGATGATAAAATGTAATTCAATGAGTCTAAGAAACAGAGGGTTGAGGAACAAGGAAGGGGTGATTTTTATATTTAAATAAATAAATAAATGAAATTTAACCATCCAACCCTATGTGGACATCTGCCTCCTTTTCCAAAGGTTATAAAAAGCTTTTCAATCTTCGGTTGCAGGACAGCTGTACTAGATTTATCAGCGGTCAATAAATAATGACAGCTTGCAAAAGTCACCCCCAACCTCAGGGCCTCAAAAGGGCACCATCCCAGGTAGGGAAAAGGCAAAAAAGGCAGGGTGCAGAAGAGTTCTAGTGGTTACCTGTTCCTGTCATTGCTGGCATGTAAAAAATCTCTGTCCCAGGTTGTCCAACATCTGGAAGGAAGACCAAAGAGAAACACCTTAGAGGATACCACATCTGAAGAAGTCCTACCTACAATTTCAGAATGTCGTTTTTTGGGGAAAAATCTTGGTGTTACCAAGATTTAAGGCTGAGAAAAGTCAAACGAGCTGTCTTCATATCAAGTGTCAGGTTTCGAGATCGTCTCAAATATTTTTTTTTTAATTTGATTTCAAACAAAGTCTTTGATGAAAAAACTTCCATTTATTAAGCACGACATTCTAATTCCGACTCATCGCAGCCAACACTGACTTCCTGACCCCAAACCCTCCTTTTCCTTTCCCCACTCCTCTGCACTCATTGGCCAACTTCCAAGTCACTCTACCTCTAATCTACTGCTCAGCTCAAAGGAATTTCCCCCCTCCCATCCCATCTCCTAGGGGATATTATTTCCAGAGAAAATAAGTAGGTGAAAAGTCAAACGTCCCTTTCCAGACGCCTCCACTTCTCCTTCTTATGTTAGCACTAGAGCTTGAAGTGCTGACATCAAGACCAGAGCCTGGTCAATCTTTCACATGGACAGAAGAACTACAGGGAGTTTTGAACTTACGACCGGTCATTTAGGGACCATTCAAAGTCATGACGGACCTCCAGAAAGATACTTACAACCGGGTTCAAAAGTTCGATGGACAGAGGCTCCCTTGTGGCCACGTGACTGCAGGTTGGACGGTCAACAACCAATCTGACTTTATGAACATTTGCAGCATCCCGTGGTCATGTGAACACGTTTTATGACAGTTTGGCCAAAAACCTTCATGTACTTCTGGTTTTCAGGAAAATTGGCCCAGGATGAACAATTCATTGATTGAACAGGTGGCCCGATTAATTCTTCTGCATATTTTAATTTTATTATGATTTTTGTTTTCAAATATGCCAGAGAGCTGTATATACATACATAATATACGAGATTGATGATAGATAGAATTGGATGGATGGATGGATGGATGAATAGATAGATAGATAGATAGATAGATAGATAGATAGATAGATAGATAGATAGATAGATAGATAGATAGATGACGGACAGAGAAAAATGATGGACGGACGATAGATGATAAAGATGGATGGATGGATGGATGGATGACAGGCAGAAAAATGATGGATGGATGGTAAATGATAGATTAGATAGATGTAGATAGATGGATGGATGGATGGATGGATGGATGGATGACGGATAGAGAAAATGATGGATGGATTATAGGATAATTAGATGGATGGATGGATGGATGACAGACAGAGAAAAATGATGGATGGATGATAGATGATAGATTAGATGGACAGATATAGATAGATATGGATGGATGGACAGATAGATGATAGATGACAGACAGACAGACAGACAGATAGTTGACAGCCAGACAGACAGGAAAAAGAGTTGAGAGAAATTCTCACTGTATTCCGCCTCGTTCCGGTTGCTCGTGCTGAGTTTCTTGATGATCTCCTGCTTCTTGGATTTCACCATGGCGGAATTGCTCTCTGTCAGTTTGCTGAAGAAGGCCGGCGGTTGGATGCTGTTTCCGGGAGATCGGGTGCAGCCTCTGCAGGATTGAAAAGAACAGTGAGTCTTTTGCAGCTGACCCTCTAAGCCACGCCATCACCACCTGCTTCACTGTCCACCCGGCTCCTTACCTCAGCTCCAGCTGCTCTGCCTCGCGGTACAGAATAGGGTAGGCGCTGTTTCGGACACGCTCAGCTTCTCCGTTTCCCTCGGGTGGAGAAATCGGCTCGATGCAGTTGTCCGAAGATGGAATTTTAATTTGCTCGGGGGACCTGCGGAGGATAAGAGCGAGAAGGTGAGACTCGGGCAACAGGAAGCTTTGGGTTGAGAACGGTCGGTTCTTCCATTGGGTGAGACGGGAAAGAGAGGGGCCTTTTGATGGATGAAGATCTGGAGGTTGAAAGACCAAAAACGAGAACTGCAACAAACAGGGTTTCTTTTCAGGAGAAGGTGAGAGAGTCAAAAAAAAAAAAATGTAGGCCAGGTATTTCCCAAAGATGTATTTTTAAAAGGCAACTTGGCTTTGTTTTTCCTTGAAGACATTTCGCTTCTCATCCAAGAAACTGAAGAAGCTTCTTCAAGGAAACAACATCTTCAAGGAAAACCCCGTCTCTGACCCCTCTTTCAAACCAGCAGTCCTCTCTTTCCAAAATGTGGACTTTGCTGTCTTCAAAAGAGTGGCCTTTGTCTTTTAAATGCAGATCGACTGCTGAATCTTGTCCTGATGGGTTTGTTCCTTTATGTTGTGCCATGCATTTATGAAGTGGTTGTTTTGTTTCCCCAATGTACATGGCTCGCTGCATTGTAATCAAACCCATGCAAATGACAAGCCATCTGCAAGAAGCATAAATCCTTCCATTCCCCACCATCTAGTCAGAGCTGAAGAAGCTTTTTGGATGAGAAGCAAAACATCTTCAAAGAAAAAAAAAGGAAGTCCAGTTGTCTTTTGAAAAAGCATCTTTGGGACAACCATGACCTGGATGACTGAGAATCTCCATAGACATGTAGGCCAGGAATGGTCAAGTGTCTCCTTCAATCTCCTTCAAAGTTTGCACCACTGGTGTTCAGTTTTGGTTTTGACACTCTGAATGTGAGCTCCCAAATGCTCCCTCTGCAATGGGAACATGATCCCTGCCTCGTTTTCTCCATCAATCTTGATTTGGGCACCCCTTTCTGTTCCTATAGCCCCGTGATGGCGAACCTATGGCACGCGTGCCACAGGTGGCACGCGGAGCCATATTAGTGGGCACGCCAGCTCAGCTCTGGGGCGCATGCGTGCGCTGGCCAGCTGATTTTCGGGCCTGGGGGCGGGGTGGGGAAGGCCCATTTTTCTTTCTTACCTGGCTCCAGATCCTCTCTGTATCTGGGAAGGGCGAAAACAGCTTTTCCCACTCCCTTGGAGGCCCTACGGAGGCTGAAAGGGCCCATTTCCCCACTCCCGGTGGGACATGAAATGATGTTTTTTCCTGTCCCCAGCCTCCAGAGACTCCTAGAGAGGCTCCTAGAGCTTCTAGAGAGGCTCCTAGAGACTCCTAGAGAGGTTCTGGAGGCTGGGGACAGCAAAAAATGTCACTTCCTGTCCCACCGAGAGTTGGGAAATGGGCCCTTTCAGCCTCTGTAGGGCCTCCAAGGGAGTGGGAAAGGCTGTTTTCGCCCTTCCCAGATAACGGAGAGGATCTGGAACCAGGTAAGAAAGAAAAACAGGCCTACCAGGCCATCATGTGCCAGGAGCGGGGGGGGGAGGGGGGAGGGGCTTGCACACGCATGCGCGTGGGCACGTGCGCGCGCGACCCTCCCCCACCCACCCCTCTCCTGGCACGCGATGGCAAAAAGGTTAGCCATCACTGCTATAGCCCATCTTCCACCTTTGGCAGCTTCTTTTATGACCAGAAGAAGACCTCACCTTTGGTCTGGTTCATTTTCGGGGGAAATTCTAGAAGATGAAACATGTTCCATTGATTGGTGCTGGAGGTAAGATTCGGCAGGAGCTCGTCGGAGATCCAGGACAGGGCCACCAGCCCCCGAGTAGGAATAGACGGGAGGCTGGATATGAGGATTGAGTTGCTGGGGATGATGGCGCGTGTAGTTTTGAGTGATGACTTCCTGTAAGAAAGGGATAGCCTTCGTTTTTTTCTTTGCGGTCATTTCTTGAGATGGTTCCAGGGGTGGGCTGTTGGGGGTTCGCAGGGGTTTGGGAGAACCTTGAGCTAAGATTCTGTGCAGTTCAGAGAACCCCCAAATCCCACTCCTGGCTGGCCCCGCCCCGCCCACCCCTCCCCTCCTAGGAAACCCCACGCAGCCCATTTTGGATGCAGGTAAGTGGATGTGCACATAGAGGTTCAGGGAGGGCACAAAATGGGCCTACCGGAAGTTCGGGAAGGCCGAAATGGGGAGGCCATTTTCGCCCTCCCGGAGGCTCAAAGAAAACCTCTGGAGCCCGGGGAGGGCAACACGCCCCCCCCTCCCGCTGTGGTACAGGAGGCCAACTAGGCCACGCCCACCCAGCAACCGGACAGAGAACCCCTTGCTAAAATTTTTGAAGCCCACCCCTGGAGGGTTCCCTATCCCTTGGAGACACCATGCGGTCGTCCTTGTCTTGCAACACATTCATTTAACAACCAAAGTTACACTGAAAAAGATGAACTTACGGCTAGACTTTGCATTTGAATGGTCCCACTTACATTGATATGCTGGCCCAAGGTGACAACGCGCTGATTTCCTTTGGCATTGGGGAGCCCCTGTAGTGGCTGACTCGGGGAGTGGTGACCCTCACTGATCTGGTGGAGCTGTTGCATGTGTGAGATCTCTGTCGCCGAAGGTTTGAGGGAACCTAGGTGAGAAAAGTGAACGGGCGGAATGAAACGCGCTGTAACCAAACGGGGAAAGGTCCCTGTTTATGGGTGGAGGAGACCCTGACCTGTCTCCTTATCTTGAGTCAGCTTCATCCCTTTCTCGTGGATGGCAGAGGGGGAGTTCACGGGGCTTATGGTTTCAACGCCATCAGGACTGTAGTTCCCACGGAAAACTGAGGAGCACAAAAGAGAGCCTTAAAGGTTGGTGGGACGCCTCTCCTTTTCAGCTGTGTGAACAGCTGCTAGGGCAGGGGTCTGCAACCTTAAACACTCAAACAGCCATTTGGACCCCTTTCCCACAGAAAAGAAAACACCGGGAGCCACAAAACCCTTCCCGTGCCTGACTATTTCCTAAGTGGCCGCAAAACTAGCAAATGTAGTTGAATTAAACCTTCTGTTTTCTTCTGAAGCTTTTCTTTTCTTCGATTTATCCGTGGTTGGCCTACCGGGGGTTGAAAAGCTCAATAAATCGCGTGCCAGTGAGTGTCGCTCACTGGTGGTTGTGACGCATATTTTGAGTGACAAGGAGCCACAGCAGAGGGGTAAAAGAGCCACATGCGGCTCCAGAGTCGCAGGTTGCTGACCCCTGTGCTAGGAGAACCGAAATGATGAGAGCAGTGGTGAAATGCTCCAAAGTCTGCTACCGGTTTGCTGTGCATACACATGCACAGTGCACACCAAATGCACACTTTCCTGCTTTCCAGAGAATATAAATCGCACGGCACAGCTGATTGTCGGAAATACCAGTTTGTCCGAACAGGTAGCATTTTTTTACTACCGGTTCGCTCAAACCGGTAGCTTTTACTACCGGTTCGTGTGAACCCGTCCGAACCGGTAGCATTTCACCCCTGGATGAGAGATACCCTCAAAGGCCACTTTTGACACCTGGCATGCTGAGACCTCATTGCTTGGATCCCTACGTAGAGAAGATGACTAGAGAATGTTCAAGAGGTCCTTCACATCCGACCTCGGTCCAGGCTGAACTGAACTGACCCATAGGCCCTGGATTGGGGGGGGGCACACTGTTGAAAAGCACACAGTGGCTTCCACTGCAGGTCTTTTGGAATATATTGTGGTATGAAATGGTACAGTCACCCATCTTAAGTTGTCCAATGCAAAAGCTTCAACAATGTAATTAGAAGAGCTTTTGTTTTGGATAGAGCAACTCATTGGCCGAGCCACGTTGCTGACACCTGCAGTTTTGCCAAGTTTGGAGATTCCTGCAAGGGTGACTTCCATTCAAGCGGCAACCAAACTCATGGTTCTAGCTCTAGAACAGCCTTTCCCAGCACCTGGTTTGCAATCTTTTGGAGTTGTAGTCTCAACCAATCTGGGAACCCGGTGATTGGAGGAACAAAACCAAGGGACCATTTAGTAACCTCATTCTCTCCCCCACAACATCTTCTGGCTCAACACCAGATGACCTTCCCCATGTTGCAATCTGTGTACAGGTAGTCCTCGACTTACAACTATTTGCTTAGCGACCATTCAAAGTTACAGTGTGACCGCTTTTCACACTTATGACCATTGCAGCATCCCTGCGGTCACGTGATCAAAATTCGGTGTTTGGCATCCGGCATGTATTTCTGACGGCTGCACTGTCCCTGGAGTCACGGGATCCCCGTTTGTGACCTTCCCAGATGGCTGAACAGCTACTCACTTTGCAATTCCCTTGCTTAGCAGTGGAAATTCTGATTCCCCCAACTGTGGTCGTAAGTCGAGGACTACCTGTATCTCGGCCGACTTTAGCAACAATTCATGGACAAAGCAGAATAGGAAATTGTTCTGGAAGCCAGAGCGGTGCTAAAATTCGTGACCTCCCACATTCCTGTGTTTCGTACATTTTGCAGAGGTCGCACGGAGGCAGGTGGATGGGTGTACAAATAGCGAAAATGACATGTCACAACCGTGCAACACAAGCCCCCACCTCTTTGGACAGGCCTGGCTAAGGGGAGGGTGGGAGGGTTTGATGGTGCATCTGTGACATCTTCTCAATGTTTAGACCAGGAGTGTCAAACTCACGTCGTCACTGTGACGTTTTTTCCCCTTTGCTAAATCGGGCGTGGGTGTGGTCAGCGTGACACATCCAGCCCGTGGGCTGGGTGTTTGACAGCCCAGGTTTAGACCCTTGTCCCTTTTTGAGAGACCCCTCCCCGTTTCCAAGTCTAGCCTGCCCTGCCGCACACAACGACATGCTCAGGAGGAAATCAAATGCATGGGAACCGAGGGGGAAAAAAAATAGGTTGAAAAATGGGGGTGGTGGGGCAGGAAGAAGAAGCATGAGCACAGGAAGGGTGCAAAACAGGAGCCTTTAGGCAGACAATGCTGAAAACATAAAAGGGGCCATCACCACAAATGTGAAAATTAAAACGCTTTTTATAAAAAAAAAAAAAAGGGAAAAAAAAGAAATAAATGATTGCGGAAAGGGAAGGATCTTTGGTAACGTCTCCGGGTGCGGGTTGGAAGGCCCCCCGACACGGAGAGCCGCCCCCGATTCCCCCTCCAATGTCTTACCATCGCCATTGGTGCTGTTATTTAATGAACTTCTTTCGGGCCTCCCCTTATTGCAAGAAATTTGGCGCGTGATAATGACATCAATGAAGTTGGCCGCTGTCATGGTAGTCTTACCGAGTACTCGCAGCTCCTGTTCCTGCACTGAAAAGGGTTTACTCTTTTCTCTACTCGGCTGCTCGGGGGCCGAAACGGCGTGCAGTGATGGGTCCAGGGGGCTGTGATGCGAAGGCTGGATTTTCCCCTGTCCTCTGCTAAACGGGTGGCTCGCCCCCGGCCCAGAAGAGGACAAAGTCTTGGGCTCGGTAGCTTTTACGGGCGAAGGTGTCTGTTCTAGGCCTGGCCCCGCGGACAACTTTGAGGTGAACAGGTGATTGGTCTCAGGCTGAGACCATTCGCTTTTGATGTCCTGGGTCCTGGAGGAGGAGACGTCCTTCTGCACATGAGCCGACTCCATCACCGAGGCATAGTTGTCCAAGCCACTTATGGAGCTGCGCAACGCCGATGCCGGACAGAAGCCGGAGGAGCAGGCTGGGGACGTGGTGGCGATGGATGAAGAGGAAGAAGAGGAGGAGGAGGAAGAAGATCTGCAAAGCAGAAAACCACATTAAGAGATCTCCAGGGGGAGAAGAAAGAAATACCCACATCTTTTGTAAGGGGCGTCGAGAGGAATGTAGTTATGGGGGTTATTCAAGCCCTGGAATTCTGCAAGAGCACACTTAGAAGAAATCCAGAAGTTGTGGGAGCTCCAACACTGGAGGTTTTAAGAAGAGATTGGACATCCATTTGTCTGGAATGGTATAGTGCTTCCCAAAAGTGCTTTTTTCAAGAGGCAATTGGACTTCGGTTTTTTTTTTTGAAGATGTTTCGCTTCTCGTTCCAAGAAGCTTCTTCAGCTCTGACTGGATGGTGGGGAATGGAAAGATTTATACTCCTTGCAGACGGCTGGTCATTTGCATCCTTTTAGAGGGTTATTGAGACCACCTGGAGTTTATCTGTGTCATCAGGGTCACCGGAGCATTGCAAATGGGTGTGGAGCCTTCTTGGAACTGCTGAAAGGACTGTGTTGCAGATAACCCCTCCCCCTCTGTTGAGAGAGGGCTGTTCAATTTGGACACAGATGGCCTCTTTGATCCCTCTTTCAAACCAGCAGCCCTCTGTCCACAATGTAGACTTTGCTGTCTTCAAAAGAGCGGCCTTTGACTTTTAAAGGCAGATGGACCGCTGAATCCAATCCTGATAGGTTTGTTCTCCTATGTTGTGCCATGCGTTTATGAAGTGGTTGTTTTGTTTCCCCAAGGTACAGATCTGCACATGGCTCACTGCATTGTACTCAAACCCATGCAAATGACCAGCCGTCTGCAAGGAGTGTAAATCCTGCCATGCCCCACCATCCTGTCAGAGCTGAAGAAGCTTCTTGGAACGAGAAGCGAAACATCTTCCAAAAAAAACAAGAAAGTCCAGTTGCCTCTTGAAAGAAGCACCTTTGGGACAACCATGACCTGGATGACGGAGAATAGAGTTTTCTGCTTGAGCAGAGGGTTGGACTAGAAAACCTCCCAAGTCCCTCCCAGCTCTGTTATTCTGAACTTCCATGTGCAAGATGCAAACTAAACTACAGGTAGGATATATTTTCTGCACTTGCACCGATGGAGAATCTGGGGCCACGCAGGTTTTTTGGGCTGGATTATAATTTGGGGTTTGCGATTGAAGAAAACATCTAGAGGGGAATGAGCGAAAAGGGGCTTCATATCCAACAGATTCCCCTCCCTATACTAACATCCAGAATTGGCATGTATGATTTTGCCTATAAGACACTTTCCTTCCAAGTGTCTGAATCACTGCAGGAAAGGAAAGGAGTTTAGCTATAAAAGAACCATCAGTCAATTGCAAATGGCAGCCTGACCTGGAACAGCTGACAGCCTGCAACGATCTCTTGAAGCCCATCAAACAACAATGTCTGCCTATCTCAGGTCCTTGGGTAGGACAAAATTGCCAAATCCAGTCTGAACATCTGGCTGACTGTAGGAGGAGACCAGGCTGAGCCCGAGGGAGAGGTCAAATGCGTCATCAGCCTCAAGTCCTTTTGTGCCCACAAGAGATCTAAGTTCAGCACACTTGATTTGTGTTGACTCTTCTCTACCACCAATTTGCTTTGACTGTTAGTAGATCAGATTCTTGTAGAGAGCTTAACCTTGCAACCAACCTTTATACAGGTAGTCCTCGACCTACAACAGTTCATTTAGTGACTGTTCAGAGTTACAACAGCACTGGAAAAAAACTGATTTATGACCATTTTTCACACTTATGACCGTTGCAGCATCCCCATGGTCACGTGATCAAAATTCAGATGCTTGGCAACTGACTCATATTTATGACGGTTGACATGTCCCGGGGTCACGTGATCCCCTTTGGCCACCTTCTGACAAACTAAGATCAATGGGGAAGCTAGATTCATTTAATGACGGTGTTACTAACTTAACACTGGCAGTGATTGATTCCCTTAACAACTGTGCCAAGAAAGGTTGTAAAAATGGGTCAAAACTCGACTTAAAAATGTCTCACTTAGCAACGGAGATTTTTGGCTCAACTCTGGTCGTAAGGCGAGGACTACCTGCATTCATTTGAACTGCCTGGATTTCCTGATTTCTCACGCTTGACACCGATGGTGTGGCAAACCGAGAAATGATAATAATAGACAAGCAACCAGCCCAGAATCTGCACTGTGTAGGTTCCGTTTTGTGGAACCTGGATGAATGTTGAGAATAACGCACTTCCGCCTTTCCGCAATTTGACCTACCGCAAAACGGAGGGAGTGGGACCTTCTGGAGAGATTATCTTCATGTTGGTGTTATGCAGCACACTGGGACGTTGCTGAATGTTCTCCTGGGTGCGAGGGGAAACCGGGGAGTGTTTGTGAGAGTGTACGGGGGTTCGGCCGCTGCTGTGCTCGGTGCCTGTCGTAAAAGATGGAATGGAGGCAAAATGAGGAGGTGACAAGCCCCTCTCCTTCCCTTCTGTTCTGACCTAGGCTTCCCCAGCAACACGAAGCCGAGTCCTCGTCCTCATAAACCCCTTTTATTTAACTTACAGTGAATTCCTCTCCAGCAAAGTCTTCCCTTTCCCACAGTCTTTCAAGATAATTCACAATTACCGACTTTTATCAGGCTTGGAGAGTGGCCAGGCCGATATCTTTCAGACTCCCGCAATACTTGGCAAGAATGCAGGAATGGACTAATTGTCTCCTGCAAACTCCACTCCCCTTTCGCTCCTCTTTTATTCCCTCTGGGAGGGGCCCTTCATCGCCCACCTGTGGCCTTACTCCCAAGTCGACCCTTGTTCTTTAGCTGTTCCCTTCGTCTGGCAACTCTGCGCATGTGCACACTGGGAACAGGCTCCAGCCGTTCATCTACTTAACTGATATCTGACTCCGAAGGCAGCGGATAACTGTCTGACGGCCCTGACCCCCTCTCTGCCTCCAACGCAGAGCCCTCGTCAGAGCCTTCACCAGACTCCAGGACTGGCCCATGTTCCTCCCCAACCTCCTCACTGTCCGAAACTGCTGCCAGATCTGCTGGCGGGCCACAATATCTTCCAACATGGTGAACTTCAACTCACCCGGCCTCCAGATGGGTGCGTGCTCTACCGTGGCTGTGCTGGTCACAACCGATTTCTTGCGTTCCTTTTCACGGTCCCGTTCTTGCTCCCGTTCGGAAACCGGGGGTCCCGTCTTAGCTAAATGCGCAGGGGTACCTGTGAAGCACAGGCTGTTGTTTGTTTCCCAATGTGCTCTGGAGTTGCTTTGCTATTTCATCCCACCGTCAAACTCCAGCAAAAAAAAAGCATTCGACTTGAAAAATCTTTTATAAAAAAACCTCAGAATTGTAGGGTCCTTGGTGCCCTCCAAACTCAGAGAGCACTAAGGACTCTACAGTCCTTTTCCTTATCTTCCTCCTTGCTCTTCACAAACCCCACTCCCTTCAAGCACTGATGATGTTCCCTAGTTGGGTCATGAAATGTCCACAAAAATAACCCACCATCGGAGAGCACCAAGAACCTCACAGTTGTATCGGTACCAGTGGTGAAATGTAAAATTTGTTACTACCGGTTCTGTGGGCATGCTTGGTGGTGGTGGGGTAATGTGACTGGGTGGGCATGGCCACTTTTTTTTTTTTTAACTTTTAAAAGCATTTTTTTCTACAGCCTCTTTGGCCGAAGAGGTTGTAAAAAAAATGCTTTTAAAAGGCTCTGACGATCCCAGCTGAGTTGCCTGATTATCACAGGCTTTTGTTTTCTTTTAAAAGCATTTTTTTTTTTGCTTTTAAAAGAAAAAAAAAGCCTCTGACGATCAGGCAAGTCAGCTGGGATTGTCAGAGCCTTTTAAAAGCATTTTTTTGTTCTTGGTGAAGAAAACAAGAAAAAAAGAAAAAGAAATCTGCCTCTGCCTCGTTGCAGCAAACAGCAAACAGCCTGCTTTACTTTCATTTTCGTTTTCAGAATAGCTTGATTAGCACAAGAAAAAAAAAAACCTGCTCCCAGCAATTTACCTCCTTGCAGCAAGCAGCAGAGGCTGCGCAAAACAGCTGAGAGTCGGGAGGCTGATCCAAAGGACAGTTAACTTGTGCTAATTAGGCTGTGCTGAAGCTGAGACGAGCTGTTTCTTCTTGCTGCTTGCTGCAAGGAGGTAACTGCTGGGAGGCAGAGGCCAGAGGGTGCCTAAAGGATGGCATACAGCTGGAGTGGGCCCACCCACAATTTCCGCTACCGGTTCGGGTGAACCGGTCTGAACTGGCTGAATACCACCTCTGAGCTACTTCCTTCACCCAATCTAGAACAGCCTCCTTTCCTCTTAGCTTGCATTCCCTTGTTTTTGTTTACACCTCTGTTGTTTACACTTGTTTACACTTAACTTTGCACCTCTCAGAACTGGGTCAAGCAACCTACAAATCCATACTTCTCAGCTGATTTGGACCGCACTGGTCCTGCTTCTATTTTTCTTCTCCAAGAAAGCTCCATCTACTTCCTTCAGCCAATCTAGAAACAGCCTCCTTCCCTCCAGCTTGCATTCTCTCGTTCTCGTTTACCTGCACTCTCCCTCTCCGGAACCTTTCACCTGTGCACAAGGGTGGATCTCCTTTGCCAGGCGGTTACCAAAGAAGGATATTTGGAAGCACCTCACCTACGCCGGGTTCTAGGTTCCCTCCGGACTCACCTGGCGAGAGCGGCGAGCTACTGTGTCGACTGCTGAAAGGCTGGGCAGCGCTGTGCATGTAGGTAATGCGGTCCATGGAGGCTGCAGAGGTGCCTGGGGTGGGGGGCACGAGCACAGGGAGATGTGGTACTTGAGACAAGTCAATTATCCCTGCTGGGAAAGGAGAAGGTGGTTAGGAACGGAAGGGGGAGCCCAGAACCAAGTGGGCAGTGTCCTCTTTCAGGTCAATGGGGTTTAAATTTATCAGGCTGGTCTGGTCTGAATTCTCTGCATTTTTTAATTCCTTCCCTTTAAGCATCAACTCATGCCATGGGCCTCACTCCAAGAAGAATCTTATGGCCAAACAAAGCAACAGCTTTGCTCAGAATGAACAACTGGCAAAGAAAGACAGAACTCGTCCCCGGTCAACTCACACATGGGACAATTCAACAAACATAAAAGTTAAATTTAATTTTGACAGAAGGGTGGCCAATAATCATAAAATAAAGTCAGTCCGGAAATACAAGAGTATTTTGATGAAAGCGTGGACATCAAGAAGGAAAGTAACTGAACGATGAATAGTACAGCATTGAATTGTCCCGAGATGTGTTGGCTGAAGTGAATTGTCCTACATCCAAGAACAAAAGTGTTGCTTTTAAAAATAACTTGAGACTGCAGGGCAAGGTAGAAACCATCAATATCCATCAAGACAGCTGTTCTGACCCGGCTCCCAAACACGACAAACCCTCTGTAGTTAAACAAATCTTCCATTTATTAGAAGCACCACCAGCCCCGGCATAAAGTCTCTCTCTTTCTCACCGCAGGCTAACAAGTCTGTCTGGCAGGGAGATGAATAATTGTCTGCCACATCTGTTCATCTCTGCCCCCTGCCTTTTATCCCCAGAGCTAGAGTGGGGCTTCGCTAGCAGCGGTGTCCCTTCCATCCCAAGGACTGGCCCATAGATTTCCACTGCTCTCCTCTCCTTCTGTGCATCCATGCGTCAGGCACGGGACCCAGCTGTTCCTCCTCTTCCTCATCAGCCACCTCCAGACCTGGGGGCTGTTGACTCTCCATCTGAGGGCTGAAGGACGGCCCAGGCTCTGCCTCTCTCTCTCTCTCTGATAGCCACATTCCCATATCCCCCTGGGAGCTCTCAGGTTGCCTCGATGCTGGCCCTGACTCCCACACCTCCTCCTCTGATTTGACTGCTGGAGGGGCTGGTGGCTGACAGGCCACAACACTAGCATTGTCCTCTAATAGTGTTCCCCAACCTTCCTTGCTTTGTGGGGGGAGAAGCGGTGGGTGAGCCTGCCAGTTCCGAATGGGCTTGAGGACCCCTCCTCTACAGCCAGCAGAGCCTCTCTGCTTGACGTTTGTTCCCATAACAGCACAACCCGGAGCAAACACAATTGATGGAAGTCGCTCTTTGAAACCATTGTGTCTTGTCTCGGGACCCAGCGTGACCCACCATCTCATGGGTGTTTGTGCAAACAAATCTCCAAGATGGCTTCCCCTCCCTCCTGGGCCCTCTGGCGCCCAATGGATTCCAGACCTGCTGCGTAGTTGAGAGCCAGGGAGGGTTCTCGTGGAGACAAGCCGCGAAGCAGATCGACTCTCTGTGCCATGGTGGTAGCCGTGGCGGCGTTGTGGTGCATCTGTTGGGAGGTGATGTAGTCGTTGATGATGGTCTGTCTGTTCTCCATGGCGGCGGTGTCCGGGTAACCACGGATGAGGTAGGGAGGGTAGAGATGGGGGTACGTAGGACCAGGAGCAAGGTGCCTCGGCAAATAATAGGCAGCTGTTGAGTCAAGCAGAGATGAAGAGAAGGCCCATTTCCAGATTTTAGAACATTTACATCCAACCTTGTATAACATGTCAACTCCTGTTTTCTACACCTTTCCATAAAGCTCCACTTAAAAAGGTAAAGGTAAAGGTTCCCCTCGCATATATGTGCTAGTCGTTCCCAACTCTAGGGGGCGGTGCTCATCTCCGTTTCAAAGCTGAAGAGCCAGCGCTGTCCGGAGATGTCTCCGTGGTCATGTGGCTGACATGACTCAAAGCCAAAGGTGCACGGAATGCTGTTCCCTTCCCACCAAAGGTGGTCCCTATTTTTCTACTTGCATTTTTTACGTGCTTTTGAACTGCTAGGCTGGCAGAAGCTGGGACAAGTCACAGGAGCTCACCCCGTTATGCACTCGGGATTCGAACCGCTGAACTGCCGACCTTTTGATCGACAAGCTCAGCATCTTACCGACTGAGCCACCACGTCCCTCTACAAAAAAAGTTCAACTTAAGGTCTTCCAAATCCTTTCTCCGCTCTTTCCCAGGGCCAATCTCTAGATCAGGGGTGTCAAACTCAAAGCCTGCGGGTGCGCATCCGGCCTGCAGGGTACTTAGATCTGGCCCAGGAGGCTGCCCTGGAAAGAACTGGCCCGCGGTGCCTCTGCCAGCAAAAAGGGAGCTCTGTTTTTGCTGGCAGAGGACTATCAAATCAAGCTAAAAGCGAAGCCAAAGGAGAAATGTTTCCCCTTTTTCATTTGAGCATCCAAGAAAGGACGGGAAAGGAGGAAGGGAAAGAGGAAAGGGAAAGAAAAAGAAGGGAAGATGGGAAGAGAGCAAGGAAGGAAAAATAAGGAAAGAGGAGGAGGAAGAAGAAAAGAGAATGAAGAGGGAAGGAAAAAGAAGAAAAGGAAGGGAGGGAGGGAGGAAGAGCTAGGAAGGAAGGAAGGAAGGAAGGAAGGAAGGAAGGAAGGAAGGAAGGAAGAGCTAGGAAGGAAGGAAAGAAGGAAGGAAGGAAGGAAGGAAGGAAGGGCTAGGAAGGAAGGAAGGAAGGAAGGAAGGAAGGAAGGAAGAGCTAGGAAGGAAGGAAAGAAGAGTTAGGAAGGAAAGAAGAGCTAGGAAGGAAGGAAGGAAGGAAGAGCTAGGAAGGAAGGAAGTGACATCGAGTTGGCCACGCCCACCCCCGAGGTCAAACACAACCCAGATGCGGCCCTCAATGAAACCGAGTTTGACACCCCTGCCTGCCCTAGATCTAAGTGCAACCATACCACGTTGCAGAACCCACCACCCAGGTTGCTGCTAAACTCTTCATGCACTTCCAAGATCTGCTAACTCTTTGATCTAATCCAAGTCACCATACTGAGGTCCGTATTCTTAAAAAACCGTTTCAATCTGCAGTGGGACTAAGCTACCCAATGCCCAATGGGCTGATGGGCTTTTCAATTCTCCTACCTGCTTCCAAGGGAATCCCTCGGGGAATGGCAGCAGGGTCAAAGGTCAGCGGAATGTGGCCTCTGTATAGGTCCATGCCGCTTGTCCCGCGGAGCAGATGCTCGTACGGAGTCATTGGGTGGTGATGTTCTGGAAGTGGGGTGTGAGGAGATTTGGAGCTGGCGATGTCTCTGGAGGTGGTTGTGACCTTCCTGTCTTGAGACACGGGTTTCCCAGCAGTGATGCTTCCTGTTGAAGGAGAGGACAGCATCAAAAAAAGAGCCTGTAGTACAGTGGACTAAAGCACTGTTATTAACATCAGCTGCCTGCAATTACTGCAAGTTCGAATCTCACCAGGCTCAAGGTTGACTCAGCCTTCCATCCTTTCTAAGGTAGGTGAAATGAGGACCCAGATTGTGGGGGCAATAAACTGACTTTGTATAAATATACAAAAGTATGAAGGCTATTGCTTGACGCATTGTAAGCCGCCCTGAGTCTCCGGAGAAGGGCGGCATATAAATCAAATTAAAAAAAAGAGAGAGAGAAGAGATTTGTAGCTCAGGGTTGAATTGTGAGATCCGTTAAGTTTTCTCAGAGCACTGATAGCGCGGAGGATGTTCCCTAGTTGGGTCATGAAACACCTGCCAGAAATGACCTGGATGACTGAGAAGACTTTTAGCTATACAATTTGGGATGAAGACCCTTGGAATGATGTGGGAGAGGGAATGGATTTCCAGAGGAAAAAATGGCAGACTACAGGAACCATTCCTCAAGAAGTCATCCCTGGATCCGGCAATATTGGCCAACTACCGTCCTGTCTCCAACCTTCGCTTCCTGGCGAAGGTTGTTGAGAGTGTGGTCGCGCGACAGTTTCCGCAGTTCCTGGAGGAAACATCTTATCTAGATCCGTTCCAGTCGGGTTTCAGGTCTGGGCACAGCACGGAAACGGCATTGGTCGCATTGGTTGATGATCTCTGGAGGGCTCGGGACAGGGGCTGCTCCTCTGTTCTGGTCCTGTTAGACCTCTCAGCGGCTTTTGATACCATCGACCATGGTATCATGCTGCACCGGCTGGAAGAGTTGGGGGTGGGAGGCATCGTGTTACAGTGGTTCTCCTTTCTCTCCGACCGGTCGCAGTTTGTGTTGGCAGGGGGGTAGAGGTCGACCTCGAGGCCTCTCATCTGTGGAGTGCCACAGGGATCGATCCTCTCGCCCTTTCTGTTCAATATTTATGTGAAGCCGCTGGGCGAGATCATCCGTGGCTTTGGGGTGAAGTGTCATCTGTACGCTGATGACACTCAGTTGTACATCTCTACCCCAGGCCACCCCAACGATGCCCTTGAAGTGATGTCCCAGTGCCTGGAGGCTGTGCGGATCTGGATGGGGAGGAACAGGCTCAAGCTCAACCCTTCCAAGACTGAGTGGCTGTGGCTCCCGGCATCCCGATATAGTCAGTTGACTCCATCACTGACTATTGGGGGCAAGTCTTTGGCCCCCACAGAGAGGGCGCGCAATCTGGGAGTCCTCCTGGATAGGCAGCTGTCTTTGGAGGAACATCTGACGGCTGTTACCAGGGGGACCTTTTGTCAGGTTCGCCTGATTCGCCAGTTGTGGCCCTTTCTTGATTGGGATTCCTTGTGCACAGTCACTCATGCCCTCGTCACTTCTCGCCTTGACTACTGCAACGCTCTCTACATGGGACTCCCCTTGAGGAGCACCCGGAGGCTCCAGCTGGTCCAGAACGCAGCAGCGCGGGTAGTAACGGGAGCAGCATGGCGCTCCCATGTAACACCGCTCCTGCGCGAGCTGCACTGGCTCCCGGTGGTCTTCCAGGTGCGCTTCAAGATGTTGGTTATCACCTTTAAAGCGCTCCATGGCATCGGGCCTAGCTATCTTCGAGACCGCCTGCTGCCACCGACGACCTCCCATCGACCCGTGCGCTCCCACAGAGGGTCTCCTCGGGGTGCCATCAGCCAAACAATGCAGGCTGGTGACCCCCAGGGGGAAGGCCTTCTCTGTGGGGGCACCTACTCTCTGGAATCAGTTGCCCCCAGAGATAAGGAGAATCCAAGACCTTAGCGCCTTCCGCCGTGCCCTTAAAACCCACTTTTTCCAGCAAGCCGGGCTGGCTTAAGAAGAAATTTTTAAATGTTTTAATTGGCAGTGAGTTTTAATTGGGACAAATTTATATATCTTTTAATTGTTTTTTAATATTTGTACTGCATGTTTTTTAATTTTGGCTGTACACCGCCCTGAGTCCTGAGGGAGAAGGGTGGTATAGAAATTTTAAATAAATAAATAAATAAATAAATAAATAAATAAATAAATAAATAAATAAATTAATTAATTTGCACCACTCAGATGACCCTGAGGACACAGATCAACCTCCAAGTGGCCTCAAGGACCCTCTAAAAGGATGCAAATGACCAGCTGTCTGCAAGGAGTATAAATCCTTCCGTTCTCCACCATCCTGTCAGAGCTGAAGAAGCTTCTTGGATGAGAAGCAAAATGTCTTCAAACAAAAACCAGAAAGTCCAGTTGCCTCCTGAAAAAAGCACATTTGGGACAACCAGGACCTGGATAACTGAGAATCTCTACAGACGTTTAGCTATACAATTTGGGATGAAGACCCTTGGAATGGTGTGAGAGTAGGAATGGCTTTCCAGAGGAAAAAATTGCAGACTACAGGAACCAGGAGCACCACTCAGGTGACACTGAGGACACAGACAAACCTCCAAGTGGCCTCAATGACTCTCTAAAAGGATGCAAAGGACCAGCTGTCTGCAAGGAATGTAAATCCTTCCCTTCCCCACCATCCAGACAGAGCGGAAGAAACTTCTTGGATGAGAAGCAAAACGTTTTCAAAAGAAAAAACGAGAAAGGCTCAAGGTTGACTCAGCCTTCCATCCTTTCTAAGGTAAGTGAAATGAGGACCCAGATTGTGGGGGCAATAAGCTGACTTTGTATAAATATACAAAAGAATGAAGGCTATTGCTTAACGCATTGTAAGCCGCCCTGAGTCTCCGGAGAAGGGCGGCATATAAATCAAATTAAAAAAAAAAAAACTCCAGTTGCCTCCTGAAAACAAGCACATGACCTGGATGACTGAGAATCTCCTCAGACATCTACACAAAAGCAACCAAGCTCAGAGAGCATCAAGGACCCCTCAGCTGAAGTAGACATTCGCATCCTTTTTTTTGTTTTTAATTTGATTTATATGCCGCCCTTCTCTGGAGACTCAGGGTGGCTTACAATGCATTAAGCAATAGCCTTCATACTTTTGTATATTTATACAAAGTCAGCTTATTGCCCCCACAATCTGGGTCCTCATTTCACCTACCTTAGAAAGGATGGAAGGTTGAGTCAACCTTGAGCCTTGGCGAGATTCAAACTTACTTTAATTGCAGACAGCTGGAGTTAAATTACAATGCATTAGTCTGCTGAGCTATCCAGGCTCCTTGAAGAAGGAGCCAACCACGCAGTATTAGAAAGAAGCCCACGATTCCTGAAAATTGCCATGCTGTGCTTGAAACACGGCCAAGAACATCAAGGTCTCAGATGTCTTTCTATAGAAAGCACCTTGAGTTCTACAACTAGGTAGCATGGAGTTCTTACACAAGGTCCCCGAGAACAAGCAAGATGGCTGACCTTCAAGTTGCCTGGGGGCTGCTTCTCTTGTGGAGATGGGGGACCCTCGATGCAGGTGACCTCCAAAAGCTGCCCCGTGGGCCGTCTGGTGGTCCTCGTACGCGAGGGGGCTATGGCGAGGCTTCCCTGGCTCAGGCATAATCATGGGGGATCCCCTCGTGATGGAGCCACCAGAGTTGGTCACTGGGCTGGGCCTGCTTTTCAAATTGTCCTCATAAGCCCTTTCCAGCGTCCTTGGGTCCTGCATGGCCTCCATAGGGAGCATGGGATGAAAATTCCTGCCCGGGCTGCCGATAATAGACCGGACATCGTGCTTTTTGGTATTTGTGGATGTGTTTGTGTCATATTTCAGTGGAGTACCCTGGAAGCGAGAGACAAAAAAAAAAAAAAAAAGAAGAAGGATCAATAAGCTGGAAGATGAAGGACAGGACCGTGCTAATGTCAAGATGCCACGTTTCATGGATTGGTTTATTTTAATTCACACTCTGTCCATTTGGCATGGGATGGAACACCATCAAACAAGAACTTCTTTTGGACATGATAGTCCAGGAGCTTCCAGCTTCTGAGAGGTTCTCCCCAACAAGGAAAACTCATATTTTGGAGCACCTTCTGGGTTCAAGCCTACCTAAGAAAGCTCAGCTTTGCTTTGGCCTAGGATTTAGAATAGAATAGCAGAGTTGGAACGGACCTTGGAGGTCTTCTAGTCCAACCCCCTGCTTAGGCAGGAAGCCCTATATCCTATCAGACAAATGGTTGTCTCTTCTTAAAAACTTCCAGTGTTGGAGCATTCACAACTTCTGGAGGCAGGTTGTTCCGTTGATTAATTGTTCTAACTGTCAGGAAATTTCTCCTTAGTTTCAGGTTGCATCTCTCCATCCATTATTCCTTGTCTGACCTTCAGGTGCTTTGGAAAATAGCTTGACTCCCTCTTCTTTGGGGCTCATTTCCCTGAGATACTGGAACATCGCTATCCTGTCTCCCCTAGCCCTTCTTTTCATCAGTCTAGACATACCCAGTTCCTGCAACCGTTCTTTATATGTTTTAGCCTTCATCCCTCTAACCATTTTGTTGCTGCTCTCTCCTCGTATAGACATTTTCTGTATTATCTAATAAAGGTAAAGGTTCCCCTCGCACATATGTGTATAGTCGTTCCTGACTCTAGGGGGCGCTGCTCATCTCCGTTTCAAAGCTGAAGAGCCAGCGCTGTCCGAAGATGTCTCCATGGTCATGTGGCTGGCATGACTAAAGGCACACGGAATACTGTTACCTTCCCACCATAGGTGGTCCCTATTTTTCTACTTGCATTTTTTACATGCTTTCGAACTGCTAGGTTGGCAGAAGCTGGGACAAGTCACAGAAGCTCACTCCGTTATGTGGCACTAGGGATTCGAACTGCTGAACTGCTGACCTTTCGATCAACAAGCTCAGTATCTTAGCCACTGAGCCACCATGTCCCTATATCTAATATCTTCTCTAATACAGAATCCCAAAACACCCAAGCTGCTACATGAATCCAACCATCTGTTACCCCAAAGCCTGGGAAACACCCCATCCTGTCGCTATGGAAACACCCCCCCCCCCAGTCCCAAATTTTACCAGCCTACAAGAATGGACCTGGTCCAAGCATTGTTTTGAAAATCTGGAGCTAGGGGAACATTTGCTTGCAAACAGACCCAGAGCTTCAAGGCCGAAGCTCCCCAGCATTGGAGCTGTATTCAAATCCATCAAAGGCGATAGATCATATCTGGCAGTTTTGGAACAGAGCTGGTGCCCCGTTTGGTGCAACGCCAAGCCGTAATTCTTGCCCTGTGGAAACTAACCATGGCAGGTCTCCAAGGAGAGGTTAGAAACCATCTGTTTACTCTACTTGAATGCCGTTTGTGGTTAAATCTCGCGTGGGTCAAGCTGGGGTTAATTGAAACAGAGGAACGGGCCCCATCAATTGTGCTGGACAATCGGGGTACCAGCTCACCAAGAAACGGCCAACTCGGGTGTGTTTTTTTAAAAATTAAAAGAAAGGAGAACGCTTATCGACACATTTTTGATTAGCTTAAAGCAGGGATCTTCAAACTTGGCAAATAAATTTAAGACTTGTGGGCTTTAACTCCCAGAATTCCACAGCTACTCATGCTGGCTGCGGAATTTTGGGAATTGAAGTCCCCAAGTCTTAAAGTTGCCAAGTTTGGAGACCCCTGGCTTAAAGCACCTCGACACCCAACAATACAGGTAGTCCTCAAACTATGACCACAACTGAGCCCAAAAAGCTGTGTTGCTCACTGAGAAATGTGTGGGTTTCGCCCCATTTTACGACTTTTCTCGCCACCGTTGTTAAGTGGGGATGCGGCAACGGTCATTAAGTGTGAAAAATGGCCTGCTGCCAGATCCCCTGGCAGGCCACAACAATATGCTCGCCTAGGACTATTATAAAAATCTGATTTATTTCAAGCTATGTGAGATACCTGGGTAATCGATCCTTCCTTAATGGGCCGGGCCATTAGAGAGAGATCGGGCGTGCGACGAAGATCCTCCTTCGGAATTTCATGAATTGATCGCCCAGCTTCCTTCACCGTGGTGACCAGTCCTTCGTGAACCGCTTTCAGCTTCAAGGGAGTGAGGGACTCGTGGCTCCTGACCTTATAGGCGTCCGTTAAATCCCTTGGTGGTGTGCTTTCCCTCTTGAGTTGCTTGGCTTCCCTTCGGGGATAGTCCTCTGGAGATTCTACGTAGGATCTAGGAATTCCTAAAGGAAAAACACACAGACAGGGCCTGTCAAATCTTCTCCTTTCCTTTAGGACCATGATGGTGAATCTTATGGCATGCATGCCAGGGGTGGGTTCTAAATTTTTTTACTACCAGTTCTGTGGGCGCGGCTTATTTTGTGGGCGTGGCTTGGTGGGGGGGTATAATGTGACTGGGTGGGCATGGCCAACTTTTTTTTTTTTTTTTTTACTTTTAAAAGCATTTTTTCTACAACCTTAAGAGGTTACAGAAAAAAATGCTTTTAAAAACCTCTCATGATTAGGCAACTCAGCTGGGACCGCCAGAGGTTTTTAAAGGCATTTTTTTTTCTACAACCTCTTTGCCGAAGAGGTTGTAAAAAAAATGCTTTTAAAAGCCTCTGATGATCCCAGCTGAGCCGCGTGATCATCAGAGGCTTTTTTTTTTACTTATAAAAAGCATTTACTTAAAAGCATTTTTTTGGCTGAAGGGAAAAAAAAAGCCTCTGATGAGGTTGGTGGGGTAAGCGAGTGGCGACTGGGCTGGGGACCGGTTCGGGGGCGTGGCCAGCCAATGTTATTACCGGTTCTCCGAACTACTACAAATTTTTACTACCGGTTCTTGTGAACCGGTGCAAACTGGAAGCAACCCACCACTGATGCATGCCAGAGGTGGCACACAAAGCCCTCTCTATGGGCATGCACGCCTTTGCCAGCTGCTCTTCTGGTTTCCGGCCAGCTGGTCCTCGCGGGCACTAGAATGCTGGAAAACGGCCCGAAAAACGGCCAAATAACAGGCCATTTTTCCGGGGCATTTTGCGGACCGCTTTTGGCCCAAAAAACAGCCTGAAAACAGCCCAAAAAAATGGCGAAAACCGGCCAAAAAACAGGCATGCATGAGCCGGCCAGCTGTTTCCGGTGCTCTGGTGCATGTGAAGACCAGCTGGCCAGCACACATGCACACCAACCAGCTGGTCTTTTGGTTTCTGGCACTCCAGCACATGTACATGCACTTGCGTTCCTGTTTGGGCACTCGGTGCTGAAAAGGTTCCCCATCACTGCTTTAGGGGCCTCCAAATTTGGCAGCTTTTAAGATTTGCGGACTTCCAACGCCCAGAATTCCCCAGCCAGAGTGAAAAACAACAACATTACCTTAGACCAGGGATGTCCAACCTTGGCAACTTCAAGACTTGTGGACTTCAACTCCCAGAGTTCCCCAGCCAGAACTAGAACTCACTGTCTCCTGGTGATTGGCCAGCCAGCCTGCTTTCATGCCTAAGGCAGGACTAGAACTTATGCTAGCTGGAGAACTCTGGGAGCTGAAGTCCACAAGTCTTAAAGTTGCTAAGTTTGAAGTCCCCGATTCTAGATAAGCAAAATGAGACATCCTTCCACCTCGTTTCTTCCTTGACTTAGCAGAATCAACCAACGCTAAGCTTGGGTGGACAATGGGACAACCAGAAAGTTCTCCTACCTTCCTTGCATGATTACGGTACCTTGAGTGATGGAGCCTCGGATGTGATGTGGTTCCTTTAAGTTGAGCGGACTGTGTCTCTCGGGAGGGATGGCTCGGCCCATTAAACCTAAAATGATCCCACCACCACCAAGAAAATAAAATTAAAACAATGACATTCCCAAGCATGTACCGTATTTTTCGGACAATAAGACGCACTGGAGTATAAGACGCACCAAGATTTTGGAGAGGAAAACAAGAAAAAAAAACGTTTTTGGCCTCCGTGCATCTGGTTTTTGCCCTCCCCGGGCCCCAGGAGCACTCTGCAGGCCTCCCAAACCCTCTGCGCATCCTGTTTTAGCGAAAAACAAGCTTGTTTTTGGCAAGAATGGGATGTGTGGGGCGGGGTTTCGGGGTGCCAAAAATGGCTGTATTTGGTGTACAAGATGCAACAACATTTCCACCTTCTTTTGGGGGGGAAAAAGTGTGTCTTATACTCTTAAAAGTACGGTAAATCTTTCTTTCACCAAGATGGAAATATCTCAGGTTTTGAATAACCTGAAAAGCAGACTGAGGAAAAAGATTAAAGGATCTGGGATTTGTTTGCTTTTTGCTGCAACAAGATCTCCAAATTCCACTATCCCAAATAACTGTGCATATTTTGAAACTTCTTTAAAAATTCCTCTTCTAAGAGAAAAGGGAACTATTAGTGTATACACTTTTATATAATAAAATAAGGGTAAAAGAAAAATGGAATAATTGAAGAATGAAATACTGCAACTTTATATAAATAGGTATCACTATTAGAAACATATAAGTTGGATTGAAAGTAATAACTATGACTAATGCTATTAGTCATTTGTATTAGAATATAATATAATAAGGGTAATAATAAGAGAAAACATGGAATAAGGATATATTGCAAGTTTATATAAATATGTATCACTATTAGAAATATATAAGTTGGATTGAAAGTAATAAGTATGACTAATGCTATTAATCTTATTTGTATTAGAATGTATGACACCCAGGTGCTACACTGTTCACACATTGATACGTTTGTAAAAAAATAAAATAAAAAATAAAGAACTTCAAGTAAAATAAAAGTTAAGAAGGAACGACAGAAGACAGGAGTGAGTTTGTTTCAACTGGAAAAGAAATTTTCCTAAGGAAATTTCTACATTCTTCCTGTTTCTGCCCAGCAGAGGCAACGATCTGACAAATAATTCAATATTTTTATCAATACAGCTACTCCTCAACTTAAAACCATTCATTTAGTGACCAAAGGAGCCTCGGTGGTGCAGCGGACTAAAGTGCTGTTAAGTGCTAGCACTTAGCTGCCAACTGCCTGCAATTACTGCAAGTTCGAACCTCACCAGGCTCAAGGTTGACTCAGCCTTCCATCCTTTCGAGGTAGGTAGGATGTGGGGGCAATAAGCCAATTTTGTATAGAACAACACTGCTTGGGGGGGCTGAAAGCAGGTATATACAAAAAAGTATGCAGGCTATTGCTATAATGCATTGTAAGCCGCCCTGAGTCTACGGAGAAGGGCGGCATATAAATTGGACTAATAAATGAAATAAATAAAATAAAGCTACAACGGCACTGAAAAAAATGATTTATTGCCAGTTTTCACATTTACGACCATTGCAACATCCCGTGGTCATGTGACCAAATTCGGGCGTTTGGCAACTGGTGTTTATTTATGACCTTTGCATGTCATGTGATCATGATGGGCAACCTTCCCAGCTGGCTTCTGACAACCGAAGTCGATGGGGAAGTCACGTCCGCTTAACGACTGTACAGTTCACTTAACAATTGTGGTGATTTGCTTAACAACTCTAGCAAAAAAGTTGTTGTGGCCTGTCGGCCGCTGGCCCCTCCAGCAGCCAAATCAGAGGAGGAGGAGGTGGTATGGGAATTAGGGTCAGCATCGAGGCAGCCTGAGAGCTCCGAGGGGGAAGAGGGAATGGAGCTGGCACAGAGAGAGAGAGAGAGAGAGGGAGGGAGGGAGGGAGGGAGGGAGGCGGAGCCTGGGCCGTCCGTCAGCCCTCAGATGGAGAGTCAACAACCCCCAGGTCTGGAGGTGGCTGATGAGGAGGAGGAGGAACAGCTGGGTCCAGTGCCTGATGCGTGGATGCACAGAAGGCAGAGGAGAGGAGAGCAGTGGAAATCTATGAGCCGGTCCTTGGGACAGAAGAGCCACTGCTGCTAGCAAAGCCCCACCCTAGCTCTGGGGATAAAAGGTGTGAAGGGGGAGATGAATAGATGTGGCAGACAACTATTCATCTCCCCTGCCAGACAGACTTGTTAACCTGTGGTGAGAGACAAACTTTTTGCCGGGGCTGCTGGCGCTTCTAATAAAGGAATCATTGATTTAACTAAAGAGGGTTTGTTGGGTTTGGGGACAGAACGAAAGTAGTAATAAGGGGCGCAACTCAGTTAACAAGGGCCTTGCTTAGCAGTGGACATTTTGGGCTCCGTGTATGGTAGACGTAAGTCAAGGACTACTTGTACGATTGCTTCCAAGCTGCTTATCAAACCCTACCTTCTATATTAGCAGAGGAAAGTTCACGTCCGGATATCAGTCTGGCCGTCCTCCCTTCCATCATGTCATACGTTCTCTTGGTGCCGGTCATCTCCTGCATCGCCACGGTGCTCCTGCTGTTCTCTTTAGGGACCTGGTTAGCAACCCCACCTAGAAGAGAAAACAAGGAAAATGAGGAGAACAAAGGCACTCTGTCGAACTCCTGGCACAGCAGCATCCTGCCCCACTAAACTAAACGGAGCAGCGAACACAAGCTGTCCATGGACCACAACTCTTGCACGGAAGGCGTCCCGCCCCACTAAACGAGCGACACCAAGGACTGTTTCTAGTAAAACGGAGCAGAGAACACAAGTGTCCGTGGACCACAACCCACACAATGTGCCTTGACTCCTGAACTTGGCCACCCTGACTCTGAACCTGGACTGGCTCACAAATCTGCTACAAATTCAGTTCCTCAGGCACCACCAGATGAACTCTCGAGAGTGCCACTCCGATTGGCGACTCTTGTTAAGTGTTGCACACTTGACACAAAGAACTTTGCAAGGAAAATTAGTCTCTATCAATGGTCTTGTTTTTGTTTGTTTGTTTGTTTGCAAGCCTCATTTGTCGATGGAGATTCTCAGTCATCCAGGTCATGGTTGTCCCAAAGGTGCTTTTTTTCAAGAGGCAAACCGAACTTCCTTTGTTATTCCTTGAAGACATTTCGCTTCTCCTCCAAGAAGCTTCGATCAAGGGTAGATCTTGTCACAGCTACCGAGTCAGCCATCGGGAACAATAAACTAACAGACCAGAAGCAGAACAATGAAGGATGAAGGTATTTGCACCCTTCTCCAGTGCCCAAACGTCTCCTTATAATTTGTAAAATTTGAGACATTTGTCTGAAATGGTACAGGGGTTTCCTGCCTAAGCAGTGGGTTGGACTAGAAGACCTCCAAGGTCCCTTCCAACTCTGTTTTCTATTCCTATTCCTATTCCTATTCCTATTCCTATCCTATCCTTTCCTATGCTATGCTATGCTTTGCTATGCTATATTCTATTCTATTCTATTCTATTCTATTCTATTCTATTCTATTCTATTCTATTCTATTCTACTCTACTCTACTCTACTCTAATTCATTCCATTCCATTTTCTAATCTATTCCTTTCTATTTTCTATTCTATTCTATTCCATTCCTTATTCCATTCCATTCTAGAAAGGAGCAGTGACATCTGTAGGAAGAACTTCACCATCTTGCTGGCTGCTAAAGGAAGATGCACCTGAGCCGAGGTGGCGCAGCGGTTAGAGTGCAGCACTGCAGGCTACTTCAGCTGACTGCTAAATGCAGTGGCAGTTCAAATCTCACCAGCTCAAGGTTGGCTCAGCCTTCCATCCTTCCAAGGTCAGTAAAATGAGGACCCAGATTGTTGGGGGCAACAGGCTGACTCTGTAAACCCCTTAGAGAGGGCTGTAAAAGCACTGTGAAGCGGTATATAAGTCTAAGTGCTATTGCTATTGCTATTCTGAATGCAGATGACTACCAGGCCAAGGTGAACAGATTTTGGAAGGACCCTGCCACGTATGAGCCTCTGAAGAAGGATCCATCCCACCAGCAGCTTTAAGAAAAAGTTCATTGATTTCCTGCAACAATCAGAAACTTCTTGGATGAGAAGCGAAACGTCTTCAAGGAAGAAAACAAAACTAAGAAAATCCAGTTGCCTCTTGAAAAAACACCTTTGGGACAAGCCTCGTTTAGTACAGACAACAAAACCCCTCCTTTGTGTATTTGTGTGTGTGTGCTTGGCCTGGGACAAGACAGCTGGCACGTAATGAAGCCATGCTGTTTTTTTATGATTTGTCATCCACGGGGCCTGGGGTTTTGCGATGATGCATATTTTATACAGATCTGCTTTCTAACCCGATTACTGTGTCGGGTAGGAGTTTATGACAACCGAAGAGCATATGCGCCCCATGTATAAAACAAACAGGGAATAAACTCTTCTGGGGCATCCATCTGTCTCTCCCGATAGCATCGTTTGGTTCCAGCAACCAAAGGCAAGGAAATTCCTGGGGACGGGGGAAAAAAAAACCCTGTATTCTAATAAAGGAGAATATTTGTAGCTCAGGATTGACATAAAGGGTCCTTGGTGGTCTCTCTTTTTTTTAAAATTTGATTTATATGCCGCCCTTCTCCGGAGACTCAGGGCGGCTTACAATGCGTTAAGCAATAGCCTTCATACTTTTTGTATATTTATACAAAGTCAGCTTATTGCCCCCACAAACTGGGTCCTCATTTCACCTACCTTAGAAAGGATGGAAGGCTGAGTCAACCTTGAGCCTGGGGAGATTCGAACTAGCAGTAATTGCAGGCAGCTGATGTTAAATTACAGTGCTTCTGTCTGTTGAGCTAAACCAGGCTCCAGTCTCTGAGCTTGCTTGTTTCCTTGCCAATGTTTCATTACCCAACTAGGTAACATCATCAGCGCTAGAAGGGAATGGGGTGTGTGGAGTGGCAGGGAAGGAGGAAGACTGTAGGATCCTTGGTACTCTTTAAGCTTGCTTGTTTTCTTGCAGAAATTTCATTACCCAACTAAGTAACATCATCAGTGCTAGAAGGGAATGGGGTGTGTGGAGTGGCGGAGAAGGAAAAGGTGGACTGAAGCAAGCTCAGAGAGCACCACGGACCTTATCGTCTTCCTTCTCTTCTTCTCCGCCACTCTACAAACCCCACTGCCTTCTACCACTGATATTGTTACCTAGCTGGGTAATGAAACGCCTGCAAGAAAAGGAGCTCAGAGAGCACCCAGGAGCCCTCAAGACTGTATTTTTTTCCTTTTTCCTTTTCAAATCACCCAGCCCCATGTTTTGAGACACCGGATGTGTGTGTGTGCATCTCTTATTATGCGTGTGCGTCTCTTATTATGTGTGTGCGAGTGTGCCAGAAAGTTATGGCTGCATCCTGTCATCAAGGAACATCTGCTCCAAAGTGTTTCTAGGGTGAGGAGGAGGAGGAGAAGAAGAAGAAGGGATGAACCCCTCCTTCCAGCCGACTCTGGTTCAATTATGGCAAAGGAACACGCGAGGAAAAGAAAACGCTTCCCTCAACATTTCTCCCTGCTTCTTCGCAGGCGAGTCATTATCCCGTTAAGAATCACCAATCTTCTGCAATTCAGCTGGGAGACGCTGCAAAATTTCGTCTCATTAAAGACCTTTTATTGGAAAAGTAGCATCACAGCATCCAGGCACCAGCAGGGGGGCCGTTTCCCGCCTCCTGACGCCCCCCCTCCCATCTCCCCCCCTTCCTGCCCATCTGAACACACAGTCACAGCTGTCTCGATAATCCAAGCCTTTCGTTTCCCTCGTTTCCTTTCCTAGAATGATGGTTAAGCTTCCAAAGAGAACATCTTAAAATCCTTATTTCATTTTTTTTGGAGGGTGGAGAAAAATATATACAGTAGTGTATTTATATACTGTATATATATACAGTAGTGGCCAAAATTGTGGAAACCTTTTGGGAAAAGTTTTATTTTTGAGGTTTGATGGCTAATAACACCATATATATATGTTTTGGGAGTTTCAAGATAATCCTATTCCACTGCTGGAATGGCCTGGGAAGAGCCCAGACCTTCACCCAATTGAAAATCTATGGAGCCAGGGTGAAATGCTACCGGTTTGCTCCGGTAAACTACGGGTCCCGGCCAGTGGTGGGTTCCTCCCAGTTCCGCCTGGTTCTGCCAAGCCGGTAGCGGTGACAATATGACGTCACCGAACTGGTTCTGCCCCCCCGCCCCCCCACATATTATTCTTACCTTGTATTTGGTCCCACCCCCAATCTATTGCTGCCTCCTGAGTCCCAGCTGATGGCTAGAAGGAAAAAAACTGTTTAAACTCTTGCCATGGGGCTTCAAAGGCCGCCCTAAAGCCGATCAGTGGTAAAAGGCAGTTTGGTGGTAGACCGGGGCCTCCAAAAACAAATGAGTAGACCGGTGCCTGCAAAAATAAATGGGTAGACCGGTACAGCTCTGCAAGCATTTAAAAGCCTGGTAGACCAGTACCTCTGCTAAGTCCTAAATTTTTACTTTTTTAAAGCATTTTTTACTACCGGTTCCTGTGAATAGATAATAAAAAAAAGCTTTAAAAAAGGGGGAGAAAGTTGGCCACGTCCACTGTCACATGACCCCCCTCACCAAGCCACGCCCACCAAGCCACGCCCACTGTAGCAACAATTTTTACATTTCACCCCGGAGCCGACTAAAGAAACTGGTTAGTCAGAAGCGACCCTGCAATAAAACCCAGTTAATAGAAGCCACCATTCAATCTTGGTTTCACATTTTAATAGCTGCAGAACTCAAAGACTTGGTTTGCTCCATTGGAAGACGTTGTAAGGCCGTCATTCACGCTAAACGTTACCCAACTAAGGATTAACTGACATGGGGATCATTTTGGTATATCTCGTTTTTTCTACATGTTTCACTTTTCTTCTTTATGCTGTAACTGCTATTCTAATAGCAAATCCTTCCAAAAAGTTATTGCATTACACTCTTGATTAAATTATCTTTCCATTGATATATAATTTTATGGCACTACTCCCAAAAAAGTAGTGTTATTAGCTAGTTTTAGAAAATACAACTTTTCCCAAAAGGTTCCCACAATTTTGGCCACTGCTGTACCGGCAATCCTCCCGTGACAACCACACAACTGAGCCCAAAAATGGATGTTGCTAAGTGAAACCGTTTGTTCAGTGAGTTTTGCCCCGTTTTATGAACGTTCTGGCCCAAGTTGTTAAGTGAGTCACGGCTAGTAACACAGTTGTTAAGTGAATCCGGCTTCCCCGCGGATTTTACTCGTCGGAAGGTCGCGTGACCCCTGGGACGCTGCAAACATCGTAAGTAAATGCCAGTTGTCAAGCGTCTGAAATTTTGATCGTGTGACCTGCAAAGGGTCCTAAGTTGTGAAAAACGGTCATAAGTCACTTTTTTTCAGCCCCGTTGTAACTTTGAACGGTCACTAAATGAACTGTTGTAAATTCCCCAGCCAGCCATGGAAAGAGTGAGAAAGAAACTCAAGATACCCGCATCGTCATTGCACAGGTTACAATCTCGAGTTACCACCGTTCATTTAGTGACCCTTCAAAGTCACAACAGCACTGAAAAAAAGTGACATATGACCATTTTCCACACAACCAGTGCAGTATCCTCACAGTCATCATCTCCTTTTTATGACCCCATAATCCCTTGCGAGGGTGGACTCTGGGCAACTGAATGGAGCTGAGTGTTTACTGGCCGGATGCCCTTCCTGTCTCCAATGCAGAGTTCGCAGCAGATAGATTCTCATCATGCCCAGAGAGAGAAATATCTGCCTCTACCTAGGATCGAACTCACAGCCGCCTGATTGTGAGGCGAGAGCTCCACCTTTAAGCCACCGCACCACTCGCGCTATCCTCACAGTGACATGTTCAAAAATTGGAAACTTGGCAACTGACTCGTATTTACGACAGTTGAAGTGTCCCGGGTGGGGAGGGGAGGGGGTCATGCGATCCCCTTTTGGTGCGACTGTCTGACAAGCAAAGTCAATGGGGAGGCCAGACTCACTTACCGACCGTGCCTAACTGAACAATTGCAGCAATTCACTTAACAACTGTGGCAAGTAAATGTCGTAAAATGGGACAAAACTCACTCAACAAACATCTCGCTTAACAACAGAAATCTGGGGCTCAATTCTGGTCATAAAACGAGACCTGCCTGTATTTGGTATAAGAGGGAGCAGAAGCAGATTGGGGGGGGGGTTTGTGTGTCATTATACCCTAAAACCGTGATGGCAAACCTATGGCACGCGTGCCCAAAGTGGCATGTGAAGCCATGTCAGCCGGCACGCATGGCCTTGCCTGTTTGTCTTCCGGGTTTCTGGGGTGCATGCGTGCACGATCAGTTGTCCTTTGCATGCACAGCAATGCCAAAAACCGGTGTGCACATGCACGCCGCCCTGCTGATTGTCGGATGCACATGTGCTCCAGGAACCCGGAGGTTTGGGTTTTCTGGAGCGGGATCCCTTCACGCGTGTGGCAGTGCTGATCACCGGCCTGCGTATGCACGCCAGCCAGCTTATCATCGGGCACACATGCGTGCTAGAACCCGGAAGTGCGGCTTTTCCGGACCGCGGCCCTGATGAGTGTGTGAGCACATGTGACGTTTCCGCGCGATCTTTTTGGCACTCGGTGCCGAAAAGGTTCGCCATCCCTTGCCCTATAAAAACAAAGTACTGTAGTGTCCTTATAACCCAGCGTTGTTCAACCTTGGCAGTTTTTAAGAGATGTGGACATCAACTTCCAGAAACCAGAATTCTGGGAGTTGGAGTCCATGAAGCTGCCAAGGTTGAGAAATCCTGTCCTAAGTTTCCTCTGTTTTGTCTGGGTCATTTTTTTTTTTTTCCTGATTTTCCCCGACATCTGTGCTGCCTCAGCCAAGGGTCTTCTGAACATCTCTTGGCTGAACCTTCTCGCTCAACACTTGTTCTCTGGGACAAAAGCTAAGCAGAAGCACGAGAGGAGGAAGATGTCTCATCTCACCCCCAAGGACTTGACTCAGAGAGAGAGACAACAGCCGCGTCTGTTGTGTCTATAAAGCGAGCTTGGAGACCTGACCGAAAACCCCCAGAGATAATCCATGCTCAGTTCCATCTCCATGAAGAAAACAGCTCTCAAAAACTCAACTAGGGTTAGTCCATCACACGCCAGCTCAGAAAGCAAGGAGGCGGTGTTCCCCTCAGCACCCCATACCTTACTCAACATATACCCCTTGAATAATATTGAGGAATTCATGGATCTCCAATTTTTCCTTCAGGAACTCAAAGGTGGCACATGCACGAACGTGGACTTCACATACTATAGCAACCCTTTCACCCAGGACCGAAAATGTGAGCGTACGCATGCGTGAGGAGTCACGAAACACGGCAATTCGCTCTCGTGTGCCGTCCACACGTGTCACGTAAAAAAACAGCGATATAGGATGGGATTGCGCCTGGGAGGACTACCCGCAGGTTGCTGATACCAGTTCTCCCGAACCGGTCTGAACCGGCTGAATACCACCTCTGGTCTTTCAGGAAAAGATCTTGAGAAGGTGGCTTGGTTGAGAAGAGGGACAGAGGCAGGTCCAAGAGCCTTGATAGTACAGTGGTTTAGTGCACCCTGTTATTAACACAGCTGCCTGCAATTTCTGCTGGTTCGAATCTCTCCAAGGCTCAAGGTTGACTCAGCCTTCCATCCTTTCTAAGGTAGGTGAAATGAGGACCCAGTTGTGGGGGCAATAAGCTGACTTTGTATAAAATATACAAAAGAATGAAGGCTATTGCTTAACGCATTGTAAGCCGCCCTGAGTCTCCGGAGAAGGGCGGCATATAAATTAAATAAATAAATAAATAAAAAAGTCCACCAGCAAGCTTCCACAGCCGACAAAGAACTCAAATCTGGTACCCAGTCCAAGCTTTTCACCATGACACCGCCCCTGCTCTCTAGAAGAACCCAACCCATGGCTCGCAGAACTGAGAGGAGACAGAGAGGACCATTCTACAACATCTCTTTTTGGGGAACACAAGCTGTTTGTTGGCTGAGACCTCTTGGGCTTGGTTTCAATGTGGTGGTGAAGTGGTTAGAATGCAGGATTGCAGGCTAATTCTGCTGCCTACCAGTAATTTGATCCTGACCAACTCAAGGTTGACTCAGCCTTCCATTCTTCCGAGGTGGGTAAAATGAGGACCCAGATTGTTGGGGGCAAGAGGCTGTTTCTGTAAACCACTTAGAGAGGGCTGTAAAGCACTGTAAAGCAGTATATAAGTCTAAGTGCTATTCCTATTGCTCTTCCTTTTCTCCTTCCTTCCTTCCTTCCTTCCTCCCTCCCTCCTTCCCTTCCATAACTTTGCCCATTGCACATCCTTCCATCCTTCCGAGGTAGGTAAAATGAGGCCCAGATTGTTGGGGACAATATGCTGACTCTGTAAACCGCTTAGAGAGGGCTAAAGCAGTATATAAGTTATATACTGTAAAACAATATATAAGTCTAAATGCTATTGTTATTGCCCTTCCTTCCTTCCTTCCTTCCCTCCCTCCCTCCCTCCCTCCTTTCCATAACTTTGCCCATTGCCAGGAATTCAATCCTTGACTCAGCCTTCCATCCTTCCGAGGTGGGTAAAATGAGGACCCAGATTGTTGGGGGCAAGATGCCAACTCTTTAAACCGCTTAGAGAGGGCTGTAAAAGCACTATGAAGTCTAAGTGCTGTTGCCGATGTTCAGGATCAATAAACACAACCCAGCTAGCATGCCACACCAACATCTTTCAGCTCTCGAAGAGAACGTAGGCGACGCAATTCAGAGAAAACCCCAAAAGATGTAATTTCACGATAAGAAGCTTTCAGCAATCAACGTCAGAAATGGTGTTAGGGTCTCCTACTTGGGCAGGGGAGGAGGGGTTAGACTAGATGACCTAACAAGGTCCCTTCCAACTCTGTTAATCTAATCTAATCCATCTTCTCATCTAGCTCAGCTTACATTTGAAGAGCTATCCTTTGTCTGAAAAACAGCCGTTACGGGACGGGCTTTGGCCCTGCGGTGAAGATAAGATGCAACGGATGGAAAAAATGTTAATTGGGAGGAAAGAGCGTCCTTGCAGAGAGACGCTCAACCCACAGGACTCGTGATTTGCAAAGAGCGTGAAGGGGCACCTCGGGGCATCGCAGATTGACATCTGGCCCTTGTTCACCCCTCGGCTGTACTCAAGCGTCCCAATGACGCAGTCTGATTGAACGCACAAAACCGACTCTGCAAACTCGGCGGCTTAATCCTGATGTGTCACCCGGGGGGCAGAGAGGACATCCACGCTGACCTTAAACTCTGATCATCCTAGCCTGTAAACCCAGCTTTCCTTGGTAGGCTTAGCAGTGCAGTTCACACGGGAGAGCCAGAAGTCCGGAGAGGAAATATTACTCCTACTAGAATTTAGAACTGAATAGAACTGGAAGGGACCTTAGAGGTCTTCTACTCCAGCCCCCTGCTCAAACAGGAGAACCTATACTATTTCAGACAACTTGACTGCCCAGTCTCTTCTTAAAAACCTCCAGGGATGGAGCGCCCATGATTTCTGGTGGCAAGCTGTTCCGCTGGTTAATTGTTCTCACTTTTAGGAAGTTTCTCCTTAGTTCTAGGTTGCTTTTCTCCTTGATTAGCTTTCATCCATTGCTTCTTATCCTGTCTTCTGGAAAATAAATTAATCCCCTTCTTCTTTGTGGCAGCCCCTCAAATACTGGAAGACTGCTTTCATGTTTTCGTCCCCCCGAGTCCTTCTTTTTGGTAAACTGTTCCTGCAACTGTTGTTCATCGTGTTTTAAACCCCAGCCCCCTAATCGTCTTTGTGGCTCTTTTCTGCACTCTTTCCAGAGTCTCAACAACTTTTTTATAATAAAGGTAAAAGTAAAAGTTCCCCTCGCACATACGTGCTAGTCGTTCCTTACTCTAGGGGGCGGTGCTCATCTCCGTTTCAAAGCCGAAGAGCCAGCGCTGTCCGAAAACGTCTCCGTGGTCATGTGGCCAGCAGGACTCAACGCCAAAGGCGCACAGAACGCTGTTACCTTCCCACCAAAGGTGGTCCCTATTTTTCTACTTGCATTTTTTTTACGTGCTTTCGAACTGCTAGGTTGGCAGAAGCTGGGACAAGTTAATGGGAGCTCACCCCATTACGCGGCACTCGGGATTCGAACCGCTGAACTGCATCTTAGCCAATGAGCCAGTGCGTCCCTTTAAGCTTCAATCTTTGGGGGGGGGGTTGGAAAACAGGGGCGAGTGGCGGGAAGCTTATCAACGCCAGCTCAACCAAGGAGTGGGGTGGGAATGGAGATTTTGTGGTATCCTTCCCCCGGAGTGGGGTGGGAATGGGGATTTTGCAGTATCCTTCCCCCAGACTGGGGTGGGAATGGAGATTTTGCAGTATCCTTCTCCCAGGTGTGGGGAGGGAATGGGGATTTTGCAGTATCCGTCCCCCAGGAGTGGGGAGGGAATGGGGATTTTGCAGTATCCTTCCCCTGGAGTGGGGTGGGAATGGGGATTTTGCAATATCCTTCCCCTGGAGTGGGGTGGGAATGGAGATTTTGCAGTATCCTTCCCCTGGAGTGGGGTGGGAATGGAGATTTTGCAGTATCCTTCTCCCAGGTGTGGGGAGGGAATGGGGATTTTGCAGTATCCGTCCCCCAGGAGTGGGGAGGGAATGGGGATTTTGCAGTATCCTTCCCCTGGAGTGGGGTGGGAATGGGGATTTTGCAATATCCTTCCCCTGGAGTGGGGTGGGAATGGAGATTTTGCAGTATCCTTCCCCTGGAGTGGGGTGGGAATGGAGATTTTGCAATATCCTTCCCCCAGGAGTGGGGTGGGAATAGAGATTTTGCAGTATCCTTCTCCCAGGTGTGGGGAGGGAATTGGGATTTTGCAGTATCCTTCCCCCAGGAGTGGGGAGGGAATGGGGATTTTGCAGTATCCTTCCCCTGGAGTGGGGTGGGAATGGAGATTTTGCAATATCCTTCCCCTGGAGTGGGGTGGGAATGGAGATTTTGCAGTATCCTTCCCCCAGGAGTGGGGAGGGAATTGGGATTTTGCAGTATCCTTCCCCCAGGAGTGGGGAGGGAATGGGGATTTTGCAGTATCCTTCCCCTGGAGTGGGGTGGGAATGGAGATTTTGCAATATCCTTCCCCTGGAGTGGGGTGGGAATGGAGATTTTGCAGTATCCTTCCCCTGGAGTGGGGTGGGAATGGAGATTTTGCAATATCCTTCCCCCAGGAGTGGGGAGGGAATAGAGATTTTGCAGTATCCTTCCCCTGGAGTGGGGAGGGAATGGGGATTTTGCAGTATCCTTCCCCTGCCATGCCCACCAAGCCACACCCACCAAGCCACGTCCATGGAGCCGGTAGTAAAAAAAAAAAAAAATTGGATTTCACCACTTCCCCAAATACTCCCTTGGGAGGTTTCCTCACCCGAGGGGCGACCAAGCGGCGGGATTCCCGGTCGAAGCGAGCTTCCACTCACCATCGTAACTCAGAATATGTCCTTTCTTCCCCTCGTAGATGACGTGTCCCTTGGGCAGTGCCTCGTCCCTTGCCTTCTCCGCTCTGCTGGTGCTGTCTTCTCCAATTACCTTGGTAATGGTTCCTTTGTACAGCACTTCAGCCGGGGTACCCTTGGAAAGAGACCAAAGAGCCTGATTTAACAGCGTCACGAGCCATTAAGGCAGAAAACAGCAAAGCAGAACGGCACACGGGCGTTAACACAGGCCCAGGCGGACCAGCGAGCGACGGATTCCAAGAAACAGACCCGAACAAAGGAGAACAATCTCGAGCTAAATACCAGCTGGGAACTCTTGTTTCCTGTCACACGCGTGACAGGCAGAAGGCTACGGACGAACGATCAGAAGAACCATCAGGATGGCGAGATCAAACTTTGGGGCGGGCGGTTATGTTTTGTTTTAACGTTTGGAGGACACGGGAAGAGCAGACCACGGAAAATATTGGATTCTGCAGAACTAACAGCTAGGCAAGGAGCCAGAGTTGGAGACCTGTGAAGTAGAGGGTGAAGCTGAAATGAAGGCAGGTGTATTCACACACACACACATACAAAACACGTCCTGCGTCTCCCTTTCAACCCCCTCAGTTCTCTTCCAGCTTCAATGTTTATTCCTCTCCACAAATGTACCAGGTTGTACAAGATTAGTTTTCCTTTCCTTGGGCCCTTGTGAAATGAGACCGGTGAATTTTCACTGCTTGAATACAGGTTCTTCATTTGAAGGATCAGGTTGACTATGCCACTCGGAAGCTCAACGAACATCTAGGCACAGAAAAGACTATCCATATTATCCTGTTTTCCCGAAAATAGGACCCAACTACTAAATAAGTCCTAGCATGATTTTCCAGGATGCTCGTAATATAAGCCCTACCTTCAAAATAAGCCCCAGTTAAGATTGTCAGCCAGATGGATGCATTTAGTACCGTATTTCCCCCAAAATAAGACCCAACTACTAAATAAGTCCTAGCATGATTTTTTCAGGATGCTCGTAATATAAGCCCTACCTTCAAAATAAGCCCCAGTTAAGATTCTCAGCCAGATGGGTGCATTTAGTACTGTATTTTCCCCAAAATAAGACCTACCCAGAAAATAAGCCCTAATGTGTCTTTTGGAGCAAAAATTAATATAAGACCCGGTCTTATTTTCAAGGAAACACGGTATGAGCCTGTGGTGGCCCAGTGGTTGCAGTGTACTATTGCAGACTACTTCTGCTGACTGCCTGCAATTTGGCAGCTCAAATCTCACCAGGCTCAAGGTTGACTCGGTTTTCCCTCCTTCCGAGGTGGGTAAAACAAGGACCCAGATTGTTGGGGGCAAAAGGCTGACTCTGGAAGAGAGGGCTGTAAAGCACTATGAAGCGGTATATAAGTCTAAGTGCTATTGCTCTTCCTTTTCTCCTTCCTTCCTTCCTTCCTTCCTTCCTTCCTTCCCTCCCTCCCTCCCTCCCTCCTTCCTTTGTCCCCTGCTAGCACTTCAATCCTGACTGGCTCAAGGTTGACTCGGCCTTCCATCCTTCCGAGGTGGGTAAAATGAGGACCCAGATCATTGGGGACAATAGACTGACACTGTAAACCGCTTAGAGAGGGCTGCCAAGCACTGTGAAGCAGTATATAAGTCTAAATGCTATTGCTATCCAAATCCATCGCCAACCTTGGATCCCTTCATTCTCCAAGAATCAGAGGTGGGTAAACGATACTCTGATGTTTGGGTTTGCTGGGAATCAGATCTGGGTTATTTTGCACGCCAAGCACACGCCTTGCCACTGAACAACGTTTCGCGTTTCTCAAGTGACTGGGTGGGGCCCCTAAAGCTTTAGTTTGCATCCAACTGCAGGACCAGACTTGACAAAACACATTGACAAGCTGGTTGGTGGCGCTCCTGCCAGAGATAAGGACTAATATGCTTAAAGATAAGAGCGCCTACGTCTAAATGCTCACAAGCAAACTCAGTCCACTACCTACCCTGTCTTGTGGCTGACTCGCACTCAGGAACATTTTGAAAAAAAGATGCTGCTTTTTGCAATCCTAACTCTTAGCACCTATTTACCATGTTTCCCCGAAAATAAGACCCTGTCTTGTATTTTTTTGAAACCCCGAAATAAGCGCTTGGCCTTATTTTCGGGGACATCTTATTATTTTGGGGCGCGTGACACAAGATGGGGCTCCTCTTGCTGTCTTACCTGATTACCAGCTCTGCGTTTAAATATTTTCAGGGAAGGCTTATTTTCGGGGGGGGGGGGGAGGCTTATTTTAGTGCATGCACTTATTTTGGTGCACCCCGATTGGACTTATTATCAGGAGATGTCTTATTTTCGGGGAAAACAGGGTAAGATGTCGCTACAGCTATCATTGGTTGACTTCTGGCAACTGATGCCCTACGTCAGTGGTTCCCAACCTCTGGTCCGCAGACCCCTGGGAGGCCGCGAGGTCGTCCCAGGGGGGTGTCTGCGAATGTTTGATGTAATCTAGTGCTTTAAATCTTGAGTTAGGTCTTAGAGGTCCGTGGCCACAAAAGGTATTTAAAGGGGTCCTTGGTGAAGAAAAAATGAAAACCACTGCCCTAGATCAACTGCGCCACCAGTATCACTCTAGAATTCAAATGCGGTCGACGTGGCTTTGCCGTGTCCGGACATGTTTCGGTAGCAGTGGAGAAATTTCATTACCGCATCCTACTACTGATTTCTTAAGGCAGGGATGTCAAACTCACGGCCCAGGGGCCAGATCCGGCCCACAGGGTGCTTAGATCTGGCCTGCGGGGCCTCCCTGGAAACAGCAAAGCCCACAGTGCTTCTGCCAGCGAAAAGGGAGCTCGGGAGGACCGAATGCGAGCCCACGAGCTCCGTTTCCGCTGGCAGAGGGTTGTGGGAAGCCGTCACAACTGAAAATGGAGCTTGGGAGCCCGTTTTCAGTGGCAGAGCACACGGGCCACCACAGGTGCTGCTGACATGCATGACGTCAAGCTGGCCACGCCCCCAACCCAGGGGTGAAATGCTCCCGGTTTGGACCGGAAAATCTGATCCGGTAGCGATGGCGGCAGGTGGTTCAGAGAACCGGTAGCAAAAATCCCTGCGCCCCCACCCCCAAATGCCCAGCTGAGCCGCACAATCATCAGAGGCTTTTTTTTTTAACTTTTAAAAGCATTTTTTCTACAACCTCTTCCAACAAAAAAATGTTTTTAAAAGTAAAAAAAAAGCCTCTGATGATCGCGCGGCTCAGCTGGGATCATCAGAGGCTTTTCAAAGCATTTTTTTCTGCAACCTCTTGTCCGAAGAGATGGTAAAAAAAAATGCTTTGAAAAGTCTCTGACGATCCCAGCTGAGTTGCCTGGTCGGCAGAGGCTTTTCAAAGCATTAGAAAAAATGCTTTGAAAAGTTTTAAAAAAAAAAAAGTTGGCCACGCCCACCCAATCACATTACCACCACTACCAAGCCACGCCCACAAAACCGGTAGTAATGAATTTTACATTTCACCACTGCCCCAACCTCTCTGAGGTCAAACACAACCCCCTGTCTTAAGAGCAGAGGTTGGACTAGGGCAGAGGGGCCCAATCTTTGCAACCTAGTGGCCCAGCTTGTGGGGGGGGGGAGGGAAACATGGGAATTGGGCTGTGCGAGCAACAAGTGCACACACGGCCCTTGCACAAGTGGTGGGCTGGCACACAGGCACGAGAAGGCCTGCCGTCCCACCACTCACGCAAACTGAGCTGTGTGCACACGTGTGCTCGCTTCGGCCAGCCACTCTTGTGGCCCAATTCTGAATAGGCCATGGCCCGATAGCGGACTGCAGCCCGGGGGACTAGTAGTTGCTTGGATGTTCTTAGGAGTAACTGAGGTTCAGGGACAGCGGACAGAACCCAATCCAGCCAGAGAGGCAGTCCTCATTTAATGACAGTCCTCATTTAATGACCGGGCAGTCCTCATTTAATGACAGTCTCGTTTTGCGACCTCTCACAGTTACGTTAATACAGTAACTTTGCAACCAATCATTGCGTTTACAACCTTTGCAGGCCCGTAGAGAAAAGGAAAGCTGAAGTTAGATCGTAAGCATCGTTGTGGTTTCCTTTAGCAATTGCTTCCCTTAATGACCGAGTTGCCAGTCTCAATTGTGGTCACTAAAACGAGGATGTCCTGCACCAATTCGAAGAGCAATAAAACTCCAAAATCTTGGGATCCAACTGACCAGAGTCTTGGAGACACCGCATTACCAATACGGCACAGAGAGGCCTCCATTTCAGCACCCGAATTCAAGGGCTTGGCGTTAAAAAGAGACAAAACACACCGATCAGCTTTGGCACACATGCTCACAGGAGAACATGATCAGATGGCTTTAAGGGAAGGAAACCTCTGGAACATCCGTCTTCTGCAGCCCGGATTTGCAACCGGGTACTACTGCAACGCAACAGACCGTGAACGGATCTTAAAGCTTTGCAAACGAGACCGCTGGTCATTCCCATCGGCAAATCCCGATGCGCTGGATGCTAAATCCAGTTAGATCACCCCATGGGTGGCACCATCACGCGCATAGATTTTAGGCAAGCCCCTAATCTGAAAAAGCATGCAAATAAGCGCTTCGTTTAATGAACCATCCCAGAGGGAGGGAATGGGAATAGGAACTTGCCACAGCAAACTTGCCGCGGAACAATTTAACCATTCTATTTTAATTATTTAAAACCCGATTTTGATTTTTGCCTGTCGACGTTTCATCCTGCCCCTCCTTCAGCATCCTTTAATTGCTCTTTAATTATCCACCGTTTCTTTCATATTAGTGTAACTTTTGTCTCGCAGCGAGTTGTCACAGATGGGACAGAGGCCGTGCCTTCTTCCCAAAGCCCATGCTCCTTGCTCAATCATTGGTCTCGATTTTTAGCCAGGATGGAAATCAATGCAAAGGTCCAACAGCACAGATACAGAGATTAACAGAGTTGGAAGGGACCTTGTAGGTCATCTAGTCTAACCCCCCGCCCAAGCAAGAGACACTACACCATTTCTGACAGATGGCAGTCCAGTCTCTTCTTGAAAGCTTCCAGGGATGAAGCTCCCACAACTTCCGAAGGCAACTTCTGTTCCATTATTCCTTGTCTGGCCTTCAGGTTCTTTGGAAAATAGCTTGACCCCCTCCTCTCTGTGGCAGCCCCTCAAATATGGGAAGACAGCTATCCTGTCTCCCCTGGCCCTTCTCTTCACTAGACTAGCCAGGCCCGGTTCCTGTAAACCATTCTTTATGCTTTAGTCTCCAAGCCTTAAATCATCTTAGTTAGATTCAGATTAACAGAGTTGGAAGGGACCTTGGAGGTCATCTGGTCCAACCCCCTGCCCAAGAAGAAGACCCTACACCATTTCTGACAGATGGCAGTTCAGTCTCTTCTTGAAAGCTTTCAGGGATGAAGCTCCCACAACTTCCGAAGGCAACTTCTGTTCCATCGATTGATTGTTCTCACTGTTAGAAAATGTCTCCTTATTTCCAGGTTGAATCTCTGCTTGTTCAGTTTCCATCCATTATTCCTTGTCTGGCCTTCGGGTGCTTTGGAAAATAGCTTGACCCCTTCCTCCTCTCTGTGGCAGCCCCTCAAATATTGGAAGATGCTCTCCTGCCTCCCCTGGTCCTTCTCTTCACTAGACCAGCCAGGCCCAGTTCCTGCAACTGTTCATCATATGTTTCTTCATATGCCTCCAGCCCCCTAATGATCTTGGTTGCACTGAAAATAGTAACTTGCGACTGGTCCTCGCACTTACAACCATGGCAGCATCTCTCCCCCCCCACCCCCCCCACCCCGGTTCACATGATCAAATTCCAAGTGCTTGGCAACCGGTTAGTGTTTCCAATGTTGTAGCCGGCTTCAGACAATCGAAGTCAATGGGGAAAGCTGAATTCACGTAACGAACGACCGGCCACTTACGAACAGCCGTAATTTATTTAACATGGCAAAACAGGTTGTCACATTGGCCACTGCATCCTTACCGACTGTCTCGCTTAGCGACAAAAATTGCCGTCGCAAAATCAAGGAGTACCCGCATTTTGGATGTCGGTGGCATCACACTGCATGCAAATGCCGGCCAGGGACGCCCATGTGAAGATCGGCACGGCTGTGCAAACAACACAACTGGATGCCAAGGATGCGTTTTGCATTCCTTTGACGTAAACCGCCATGAATGAGATAAAATCCCTGGGAGGGAAGAGTTAATTTTTAAATATATATATATATATATATATATATATATATATATATATATATTATATATATATATATATATATATAATTATTTTGGGATTATTTTGGATGCAACAGACGCTTTGCAGGGACGTCTGCAGAGGTTCCAGATAAATTCTGAATTATCTTATTATTCTGCATCTTAAGACAGGAAACCAGCCCTCCTATCTGATGTTATCTGAACCGGTAATTGGGAAAGCGATGCTCACCATTAATTAAAGTTTCTGGGATGACACATCACTGAAAACCTCCCACATTTTTTTATTTTATTTTTTCTCTCCTGGGGATAGCAGAGAAACATTGCAGAGTTCCTCCCCCTTTTTACTAGGTTAACCCCTTCAATCTTTGAGGATTTATGAATTCATTAAATTTAGATAAATTGCCCGTCTGCAGGGTCGCCCGATGCTGAACAGTGCACGTCAATCAAACAAAAACAATGCTAACGAAGTCCTTAAAAAGGTCTTAATTACAAAAAAAAAAACCCAAAACAACCGCATTGGAAACCGGATCCTAAAAACAGGAGAATATTATTTTCAGCTCATCAAATATTTGGAACGGAGCAAGAGGCAGGCGAGGATAAACGTCTCCAAGAAGCAGCAAAAGTGCTAGCTGTTTAAATGGAATTATAAACTACCCTAGTGAAAAAGACTAATTTCAACGATGTGATATTGTTGTTGTTAGTCGCAAAGTTGTGTCCGACCCATCGCGACCCCATTGCCCCGAAGGGCTGACCTTCATGCTTGGGAGTCAATTCAAGCCGTATTCTGTGCCCAAGCAGAGCATTGTAATGTCACAAGAGGCTGATAAACACTATCAGATTTTCTGGAGAAGGAGCCAGAGATTAAAATCTTCCTGATTATTACTTAGCAGAGGTCTGCAATCTTAAACACTCAAAGAGCCATTTGGACCTGTTTCCCACAGAAAAAAAAAACACCGGGAGCCACAAAATCCTTCCCGTGCCTGACTATTTCTTGAGAGGCCACAAAACTAGCATACGTAGTTGAATTAAATGTTCTGTTTTCGTTTGAAACTTTTCTTTTCTTCGATTTATCCATGGTTGGCCTACCGGGGGTTGAAAAGCTCAATAAATCGCGTGCAATGGGTGTCGCACATTGGTGGTTGTGACACATATTTTGAGTGACAGGGAGCCGCAGCAGAGGGGTGAAAGAGCCACATGCGGCTCCAGAGCTGCAGGTTGCTGACCCCTGATTTAGCAGGATTTCTGGATTAATCTTTAATTAATCTGTACCAACGTCGGATCAAGTCTTGATTCCAGACAAGATCATTTTTTGGCTGATTAGCATCAGAGGTGGGTTATTGTTGTTGTTAGTCGTGAAGTTGTGTCCGACCCATCACGGACCCCATGGACCACGTTCCTCCAGGCCTTCCTATCCTCTACCATCTCCTGGAGTCCATTTAAGCTCCCGCCAACTGCTTCAGGGACTCCATCCAGCCACCTCCTTCTCTGCCGTCCCCTTCCTTTTCTTTTGCCCTCAATCGTTCCCAGCATTGGGCTCTTCTCCAGTGAGTCCTTCCTTCCCCCCTTCAAAACTGTCTCATGGCAGCTGAACCCGAGGTTTATTTTTCCAAGGAAAGGAGCTGAGAACGCCAGCGTTCTCATAACGTATCTTTAAAGATCTGAATGTCAGCCAGGAAGGAGGAGGAGGAGGAGGAGGAGGAGGAGAAAAAGAAGGGAATTAAAAAAAAAACCAAAAGAATTTTCTCTGCTCCGTTTCCAGAGAAAGCAATAACTGGAGAGAGTACAAAGCTATCACCCATTTGGCAAGCCTTCCGTCTCTAACGCTGATTGATGGGAACCATGGATTCTTTGCTCTCTCTCTCTCTCTCTCTCTCTCTGTGTGTGTGTGTGTGTGTGTGTGTGTGCCTGGGGAAATGTCTGGAAAGAGCTTGAGGGATCTCAAAGCGCAGTTCACATTTCCTAAGGAAAAGATACAGCTTCTCTTTTCCACCCGCTGAAGAAAACCAATCACATTCTGAACCTGGGTTGAGTTCCTCCTGGGCCATTCTTTGACAATATGATTGATTTCAAGGCCACCCAAAGGTCTTTAGGCGGTATTAACCTTCCCAGGTCTTCTTCATCTTCTAGGAAAATATGGTTGGCTTCAAGAGCAGCCAAAGGTCTTTAGCAGGTATTAACCATCCCAGGTCTTCTTCATCTTTTTGTGCCCTCCTCAATCTTTGACACTACCTTTCATAACATTCTCCACCATAGGTTCTTCTCATCACCAAGACACTTCCAATCCACTTCTGGTGCACTCCTAGAAAATTCTCCCCACCCCCAAAGAGAAGACTTACATGTGTGATGGAACCCCGATATGTGATGGTAGATTCCGAGGGTGGCCTTGTGCTGGGGATCCCTTTAATGATGCTTCCTCCTGACAAGGAGGTACCTGCAGGAGACAACCAACAAGAAGAGCTGATAGTTTCAAAAAAATCATTTACGGGTTGTCACCCACCTGCCTGTTCCAGGACATTTGGGGGGGTGGGGGAAAGGCAGCTTCAAACAGATGTATGGGCCAATGAGCCCAGCACTGCTTCTGCAGGTTGGAGAGCTTCTCCTAATGGCTTAGACCAGGGGTGTCAAACTCAAGGCTCACGGGCCGGATCCAGCCTACTGGGTGCTTAGATCTGGCCCACGATGCCGCCCTGGAAACAGCACAGAACCAGCTTGCAGTACTTCTATCAGTGAAAATGGAACTCGGGAGGGCTGTGTCCGGCCCGCCCAACTCCATTTTCACTGGCAGAGGGTTGCAGGAGGCCGTCGCAGCCGAAAACGGAGCTCGGAGCCCGTTTTCACTGGCAGAGCGCTAGGGCCTACTCCTTTTACTTCTCTCATTCTTCTCCTTCTCCTTCTTCTTTCTATTCTATTCTATTCTATTCTATTCTATTCTATTCTATTCTATTCTATTCTATTCTATTCTATTCTAATTCTAATTCTATTCTACTCTACTCTTTTTATTTCACTCATTCTTCTCCTTCTCCTCCTTTTCCCTCTTCATTCTATTCTATTCTATTCTATTCTACTCTACCCTACCCTTTTTACCTCTCTCATTCTTCTCCTTCTCCTTTTCCCTCTTCATTCTATTCTACTCTATTCTATTCTATTCTATTCTATTCTATTCTATTCTATTCTAATCTATTCTATTCTATTCCATTCCCCTTCCTCTTTCCCTTCCCTTCCCTGTCCTGTCCTGTCCTGTCCTATTTTCTATTCCATCTCATCCCAACCCATCCCATCCCTACTCCTACCCCTATTCTGTTCTTATAGGCTTCCACAGTTCCAGAGGCTTACCTCGAAGAACAGAGCTCTCTTGCGAGGTCTGCCCAGCCAAGCTTTCAGGTTGGCAAGCCGGACTTCGAGGGGACAGCTGCTCCTGCTTCACTCCAGAGAATGGCACTGGAAAACAAGAACGTTACCACCTTTACTTTGCTGTACCAGGAGCAGCAGGAGAAAGCGCTTGGGGGGACGACAGCTGGTTTTCAGCACGGCTCGTGTGCCAGCTGGATCCTCCCCCTTCTCTGGCCTGCCGCGGCTCTGAGAACATCTTCGCCACCAGGTCAGAACGAAGATCCTCTTACCCAGCTTCTTGGGATCCATCGTCAAAGGCACAGCGATGGCACCGATGGAGACTTTGGCGTGCTCCGAACTGAATGGACCATGGAGCTGGAGAGGGAGCCCCTGAAAGAGCCATCAAAGGACATTCGTTATTGCGAGAGAGGCCAACAACCAAAGCTTGGTAGCAACCACACCCTTGAGCATAGTTTCAGTGTTCCTCTTGGTCTACTGCAGTGTTTCTCAACCTTGGTAGCTTGAAGATGGGTGGACTTCAACTCCCAGAATCCCCCAGCCAGCAGCACTGGCTGGGGGATTCTGGGAGTTGAAGTCCACCCATCTTCAAGCTTCCAAGGTTGAGAAACACTGGTCTACTGGTTAGTGCAGAGGGATCAAACTCAAGGCCCGTGGGCCGGATCCACTCCACAGGGGTGCTTAGATCTGGCCCGCTGTGCCGCCTTGGAAACAGCAGAGCACCAGCCCACAGTGCCTCTGCACATGCCACGCCCCCCCCCCGCCCCCCGGGACTCCATTTTCGGCTGCGATGGCCTCCTGCATCCCTCTGCCAATGAAAACGGAGCTCCGTTTTGGCTGGCCAAGAGCTAGCAAAACAAACTAAAACCAAAAACCCAAAGGAGAAACGTTCTCCCCTTTTGCATTTGAGCATGCAAGAAGGGACAGGAAAGGAGGAAGGGA